>JASDDO010000019.1:788859395-790277387 GCA_030015575.1 Agapanthus africanus
GGGTGGTAAACGTCAGACCCCAGTAGCTTGATAAGTCGTGTCGATATGAGGTCCATAACAGTTCGAGAAACTACTGATAACACTTACCATTAAATCTCAGCAACCCTGGCCAGGGATTTCCAGTTATAGCCAATTGAATATAGCGCAACATCAACTCACTATACCGGGAGAGACGAATCCCCTCCTATCGCTCATTGCCTCCATGTGATTCGGGACTGTACCCAAAAGCCACCTTTTTGCACGCCCTCTTGGACGTGGTATAATGGAAATCAAAGCACAGTGGGAATCACACAAGACTCTATGACGATCTCGGGTCTACAGACTAACCTGTACCAGTGTCACCAGAGAACTGCCATCTGACGTGAGGTATAATACCATCTGGGAGTTATCGGTGAGTCCGTCCAGTGTACCCAGTCTCCACTGAGCACCCGTATACCTTCTCTGATGTCAAACACCAATGGATATGAGATCATCCATCGCCCATCATATGGGTCAAGAAGCGCATACGCTAGTCTACTCTGGAATATCGATGCCCTGTCTCGGTACTCCCACAACTAGGAACATTTGAAGGATGTACTTGGCGACTACACTGTCCCCACTAGTATGATCCGCATCATAGTCCTGGTAGTCAAGTACTCATCCTAAGGGCTTTATCAACATGTAACATAGAGACAATCAGAGTATATGTTAAGATAAAGAGCAACCAGATAGCGTACTAACATGTCGAGCAAGAAAGTCCTCCCTATATATGTCCAAGCATCCACTACAATATATATCGTATGTACAGTAATGGCCTCTAGGGCATACATATAACTAACAATCTCCCACTTGCACTAGGGCCATCTGTTGTGGTATCACATACCCAACAATTAGCTGTGGTTGAAGTATCTCTTACTCAACCATCCCATAAAAAGTCTCTTCTGGGAAAAAGGCCTTTGTGAGTGAATCCGCGCTGTTGTCCTCTGTGTCTACTCTCCTAACCTCGATCTCCCTGGAGATCAACCATCTCCAAGATCAGGTGATACTGCCTAAGAATTATATCTGGATTTCTGATGAGACGGGGGTTCCTTGGCATAAGCCACAACTCCATTATCACACAATGGTAGGAACGAAGTTCATCTCATGAACTTATATATATCCAGACTGCCTCTTTGGTAGCATCCTTGGTAACGATGTATCTTGCCTTTAATCGTCTAGTAAGTCACGGTATCTAGCTTGGAACTCTTCCAACATACCGTCCCTCCATTGAGGGTAAAGACAATGCCTGGGACTGACATTCAGTCGTTCTTATCACCCTGGAACCTTTTCAGTGATTCTCCCCAAGATCGATTGATACTATCTCACTACAACTAGTGAGATTCCTAACATCCAATTAGATTTATCCCATAGATCCATAACTCAGTATTTAGGAGGTATCACTTTGATCCTATATGGAGAATCTTTGTGATAAGAGGAGATTGACCGAGCGTAGCATAGGAAACTCCTTCCCTATCAAGAGTATGCCATCCACGTACTCTACGAGGATCACCACCATACTCCTTACTACCTTTTTGTATATACAAGGTTCATCTACCATTTTGATGAAGTCAAACTCTTTGACTACCACATCAAAACAGACGTTCCAACTCCGCGATGCCTGCTTTATCACATAAAACATCTTGCACACGTTTCCGCTGCTCCCACTATCTACGAAGCCCTCTGGCTGTGTACTTATAGACGCTCTCTTCCAAATCATCATTTAGAAAAGCAGTCATGACACCCAACCGGCAGATATCGTAGTCATGGTATGTAGCCGTGGCAAGTAGGATCTGGATGGACTTTAAGCATAGCTTTGAAAGTCGGAACTTTTCCATGTACACCAAGTAATCTTCTCAAGATATACTAGCTCCTGATGGGGATTTAACCCTTCAGATAAAGCAACCAAAGTCCATACTTTGTTGGTGTATAAGGATTCCATCTCAGATCACTAAGCATCCAGCCATTCTTACAGAGTCCCACTCTTGATGGCCTGCTCGAAACTAGTTAGGTCATCATCTTATGATGCAATCCTCGCTCCCACTGTCATAGAGTAAACCGAAATATCTCTCAGGTGGGTGAGGAACCCTACTAGATCGGCGGAGAGGCTGAGCTTCGTTGGAAACTATTGAATCCTTTGGTTCTATCAAATCATTAGCTGCAGTTTGTATAGCTGGAACTCTTTCCAGTTCTACCTTATGTCCAATAATTTCTTCACAAGAAATTCCCTTTCATAAAGGTGACATGCTGAGAAACAAAACACCTTTTGTTCCCCAGTTTGGTAGAAGATATTCCCTTGCGAATACTTGGGATATCCAACAAACTTCCACAGATCTGATTTTGCCTCGAGCTTGTGCGGATTATGCTTTTAGACATAGGCTGGACAACCCCAAATCTTAACAAACTTAAGATATGGGCTCTTCCCATTCCATATCACATATGAAGTGGTCGGTAACTGATTTGATTTGAACCCTATTCAATAGGTATGCAGCTTCTCAAGTGTATAACTCCCAAAAGGAAATAGGAAACTCAGTAGTACTCATCATAGAGCGCACCATATCAAATATGGTGTGATTGCTCCGCCCCGATACACCGACGTGCTGTGGTGTATACGGAGGAGTAATGCTGAGAGAGAATCTCATTCTCCTTTAGAATAGTCCAGGAATTCCATACTCTAGTATTCTCCTCCTTGATCACATCAAAGGACATAATACTTATACTCGTTTTTAGTTCTCTACTTCTTACTTATATTCATTGAATTTCTCAAAAGTTCCAGACTTGTGTTTCAACAGGAACATATGTCCGGATCTTGAGAGTTAATCAATGAATGTAATGAAGTACAAAGAACCGGTCCTGGCATATGTAGACATGGGACTTTCATATATCAACATGTATCAATCCCAAGAGTTCACTAACTCTTTCTCTATTTCTAATAAACGGAGCTGTGGTCATCTTATCTCTGTGACATGACCGACAAGTTTCACAAGATGTAAATTCAAACTAATTTAAATATGCATCTATATGTAACTTCAGCTAGTCGGGTCGCATTGATATGACCTAGTCTACAAAGCCTCAAGAAGGATTCGTTCATTTCTGAACTCTTCATCTTGTGTGTGTTTTGTACGTTAAGAACTGTGGTTTGATTTAGAACGTCTATGCTTTTAGATAACGTGCCTGAACCGATCAACTCTTGATATAGGAAATGTTCAAAACATTATCCAACAATACAAAATTATATCCTTTCTTTACTTATAAAGAGACTGATATGATGTTGTATTTCAGGTTCGGTATCTAATAACATTCGTTCAGAATCAATGTATTCTGGTAATACGGGGTGATAACTACCAACAGACTTGGCTGCAACACTTGCACCGTTTCTATCTCATGAAACTTATCACCCGTTCTCAGTTCTCTACCTATCAGTAGCCAATGTAACAAATTACATATGTGGGATCCTGATCCGGTATCAAATACCCAGGACGTAAAGGATATTGAGAAACAGTTCTGTGTAATGAACACACCCATAGAAGATGCATCAACATGCACTTTCTTCGTTTGGGCGGCACGGGAATTCTGGTAATCCCCTATTTCCTACTCTGTCTTATAACAATTATAAGTTGGAGCGGGACCAACGTTCCTTAGCGCAGTATAACAAGCGGGTTCGGTCAATACATCCGTATTATTATCTTGATTAAGGCGTGACATAGTCGCAACCAAGAGAGAGAGAGAAGAAAACACTCAGCGTGCGCTTTTACAAGATTAGATTGGTTATCAATTTATCTAATCAGGATGTCTCCCACTGTTTTAGTCAAATCTTCCTTCAAACCCTAAAAGGAAAGACTAGACGGGATTAATTCCACTCTATAAGTTCGCCAATCTTTCAGCCAGGCCAGTGCCGGTACTTTGAGGGAGGTTCCTCGCGCTTTCGCACGGACCTAATTAAAATAAACCTTATTTTCCCAGAGGCGTAACCCCGTTAATATCTTTCTAGACACCTACTTGATCGGCTAATTGTAATGTGTAAAACTCTCCCAGGAGTATCTCTTACTCGCAGCAGGTATCGGGATCCAACTATCTCATAGAAGGTATGCAATCTCATTGCAAATTTCAACTCTTGAAATTCCCAATAATATTTTACCCCTAGCATCCTATGACCATGACGAAAGCCAACAAACCATAGGCTACTAGTCAAGTTCAACCCGTCATTTCCCGATTGAATTAAACCCACCCGCACGACCCTTGACGAAAGCCAACAAAGTCGCACGACTACCCTAACTCAATCGCATCATATGCTTATACAGATAAGCATAAATAGCTACCGCACACTACGCCTTGACGAAAGCCAACAAACGTAGTACGAATACTATGAAGAACTTATCTGAAATGACGGAGGGCTACGATAGGTTTTTAAGAAAACCCTTTGCGTAATGAACTTGATATCGTTGTAGAATCGAGTGATTTTAATTGGAATGTTTTTGAGGCCTTTTCTAGTTTTGCTAAAGAGGTCACTCCCGGTGAAGGGATCGTCGGCTCTTTCCTCATCGAATAAGGTGCAGGATATTTCATAAATATCACTATACAAAGCAGAAACAATAAAAACAATCAAAAGACAAACCGAGTTTGTAGCATCTGCTAGTTTCGCTAAAGAGGTCACTCCCGGTGAAGGAATCTCGGCTCTTTCCTTATCGAATAAGGTGCTAGATGTTCTACAAGGAACACCGCTATGCAAAGCAAGAACTAGAGCTACCAGTTTTTAAACAAGTTTCTACAATATCTTTAGGTTTCTTTTATTTTCATTAATCTCATTAATGAAGTCCCATTTTATCATGCTTCACAAGCATCACATTTGAAACGAAATCTGCAATATAACAGATATATTATATATATAATATAAACATTCATCTCAGGCAGTAATATGATCTCATCACAGAACATTGTAGCAGAAGAACATATATGAAATATTGGATATATTAGGACGTCCGTGTTTTAATACGAGCCTGTATAAAACACGGATTCCACGGTCGTGATGAATAGCCAAACCCACATCCCTAGACCCCTACGAGAGCGGCAAGCAACACTGCCAATTCTAGGGTTAGGTGACCCGATCTCGACTCCTCGAGATGGTCTCCCACTGGACCGTAGAACCCGGTCACTTATGCTCCCCGCCTTGGGTCTACCTAATGTGGAAAAGTAAATAATATACAATGGTGACATCATCCTCATCCCGGAAGTGCCCCAATAAAAGAATATTACATACAAATGAATTTTACATGAATGAAAATAAAAACCCTCATCTCACATAAACCCCCCGGCTATTCAGAACACGACGATCCAATATAACATATCACAGCAACATATAATATCTCATATCATCAATGTAAGCAAGTATGCGTATCCCGATTGTCGTTGATGTATAGCAACGAAGCCGGCGATACACCACATACTACACTTACGGTCATAGAAAAGAAAGTGTAAAACTACAACAGTTGGAATCCTCAACCTCCTTAGACATCGCATGCCTAACCAAATGAATTCCTTAGACATCGCATGCCTAACAATTATAAACCACGCATTTTAGTCTCATTATCGAAAACTCTTTTCAATATCAAGTCAGGCAATTTAACAAGATTCCCGACATTCTGATCGAATGCTCGTCGCAAATTTTAGTAGACGGCCGCACCCCTGGATGCCGTCGACGAAGTGCACTAAGGCGGAACACCGCTGCCGCGAGCACCCGAACGGATGCTTTTGGCGATGGGGTTCTCCTACAGTCACTTGGTCGGAGCTATGGGGCATGGCTGTCTATTAAGTTTACCCAGCAAGTATCCGCGTATGCTACGTGATTGCGACAGACTTTTGATCACATCAAAATTCCGTGGTAACCGATCAATTGAGACTGAACTGCTAGATTTATAACATTCAAATTAGTTATCTCATAACTACTTGTGGATTCCAAATATTGTATCACATTCCAGATAAATAGACAATGTTAAACTTTCCGATCGAATAATCAAACACCCAAGTTTTCCCAAATAGTTCTCAACATTTGAAATTAGTTTAAAAACATCCATCACATGCCACAGTACCAATGGTCCAGCCATAGAAGGGTCAAGCCAACGCCTCACATGTGGTACGCCGTACTGCCCCAAACCCTAAGGTTTAGAGGCGGTTCAGACGGTCACATAATCGAGTTAAGGTTTGTTGTCTTCTAGAGGGTCCACCGCGTTACTTGCACGATTTAGAACGTCCTTAAACTACGGAAAAATCCAACACTTGGAAATTTTCCGGCAGGGGAAAAAGTGAGTTATTGATATCCGGTCGAACTTTTTAACACGTTCTAAAAATTACCCGGACAAACTAAACGAAGTTATATTTTCCGATCGAATCAACGAGCTCCCAATACAACCCAGAAAACTCAACACTTGAGTATAATAAAAAATACCCAGAACAATCAGGAGATCTGTACTGATTTTACTGTACAAAAATGAAACCATAATTCAACTGTAGCGCCGCGGAACCGCCGCGCAAGGCATGGTCCTGCCGCGGTTCCGCGGCGCTTTAAGCGTATTAATGGCTCATTTTTCACATAAATCCTTAGAATTCCCTGCTGATTTTTTGAGTATTTTTAATGCAGAAAAATCATATTTTAAAACAATTTCCAGAAACAAGGGTTTTACGGGTATTCGGAGTTCGATCGGACTTTAAATTTCGCCTAGACTTCGCCTAAAGCTCTAGCTTGGCTCTAATACCACTGTAGGGTTACTAGGCATTCTCACAAGGGTCTACAAGGTATCAACCATGCCCGATTTAAAATTTAGACGTGCCGAACAACCCTAATCAAGATCTTTAAACTAGAGATTAGGCGAAACAAAACATGTTAAACACTTTAACATCTAAGAGTTTGGGATTACAACCTTTGTAGTCCGGTCCTTCACTTCTAAAGCTCCGTGTTGAGGTCCCTTCGCTGCGATCATCGAGTTTCCGGACTCTAGAGAGGCTCCACGAAGAGAAAGATGCAAGCTTGCTTCCGATCTTCGATAACAAAGATGATTGATTTAGAGATTTTGTCGATCAAAAATATTTACCGTAATCAAGAACGGCGTTGCATGAAGCTAGCCGGTGAATACGGGTCGGTCCACAGGGATGTGTAAATCTCCTTTAAGTTCTTACGAGTTAATTCCAAATGGTGTTTGGATTTATAATTAAACCTAAAAATTGAAGTTGTATGATACTAGGATTAGAAACTTGCTAGGATTAGGTTTAGGGAAAATTTGGTAAACAAAGATCTACCTCTCTTTCCATTGCCATTAATTAAATATATCATATTAGTGTTATGGTAAATATTTATAAAGGGGATTAGGATGATTGGGATGATTGATTCTTCCTCTAGATCCTTGTCCTTCCTTTATTAATCTTTCCCTAATCTCCATGGAAAACCTTAAAATCTGGGCCTTTAGACTACGGAATCACCGTTACCACGAGGGTAGAGTGCCGTAGGGAGCGGAATAAGAAGGCATGCATGGAGTTCTAATGTTCATAAAAGGTTGGCAATGAAAAGAGATGAGAGATCTTCATCTCTCAAATCCTTCCCTATTCCTAACCCTAACAAGCGAGGAAACTACTCGCTCATTGAGAGGATGAAGAAAGACATGATTTTATTAAAGAGAGAAAACATCTATTGCAAGTTAATAAAAACTAAACTAAATTAAACTAAGGCGAGAAAATAATTTACCTAGAGCAGATACGAAAAACTACAACTACTGCAAGGAAAATAACCTACTTACTTTTGATGCGCTCTAACTTCAAGAAAACAGAATTTTATTCATGAGTAGAGGCATAAGAAAATACAAGGCTTTGGGTTCTATTTATAGGACATAGAAACCCTAGGTTTACAATTGCTCCGCATGTCTACAATTACAAATATACCCCCAGAAAATCTTTCCATAGCCTCCTCAGAATTTTGGTAAAATTTTCTTCGCGCACGGGCACTAGACGGCCGCGGAACCGCGGCATGGGCGCGCTTGGGCCGCGGTTCCGCGGCCCGTTGGTGAGTTCAGCTCATCATTTTTTCTGGGCTGCCTTGGTATCTTTTGGGCTTCTTGGTTCTTTATTCCTTTTATCAATTTGGCTTCTGTATTAATTCCAGATCTTCAGTGAACACTTTGTAATGGATCTTTTAACCGTCTGCTTTGTATTTATGGATCTTGCGTTGCCTTGTTGATGGTGAACCGTTCTTCTTCTAGGCTTTACTAAGATCTTCCTATTTGTTGGTCAAAAGTCCTTCTTTTGTGTCGTCTTTTGTGTTTTTCACTGTTTTCGCTCCAAGAACCTGTAACCTGTAACATGTAGCAGACATGGGTCAAAAGCACCTGTTTTCATTGTAAAATGCATAAGAATGGGGAATACAAAATGCAACATTATGTTATGAACAAATACCCCTAAACTTATCTTTTGCTCGCCCTCGAGCAAACTTATTATTTTACTTGGTCTCGATAAAAATCTAACCTAGCCACACTTTCGCAGGGAAACGCGATTGCACTGAGCACTTGCAACAAGCCGTTAAACCTCTAGGTGTCCCTAGTAGGAGGAGTGTTGTCTCCTGAGGGTTTTCAGCGGATTACACCCACAAAATTCTATCAATTTGGTTTTTCGACTTTTTGTTTTCTAACTAGGTTTTCTAACAAGGAAATCTATTATCGTCGACCCGCAAATTATCCACCCATATTCTTCACACTTCCTCATCATTCAACTTAAGATTATACATGTTCTATAGAACTACTCAGCTTTCGGCATCTCTTAAGTTTTCCTTCTAGGGTTCCATCTCCACTTAGGAATTTCTGTCAACTCTATCAAAGATACAAATTCTATTCTTCATTCCTTTCTCTTATCTAAACTCTAATCACATATCCCCACGTGTGTGTAAATATCACCCCTACACTTGGAAATTCAAATCAAGCAATCGTACTCTCGTCCATTGTCCAAAGCACTTATTAATCGGTGAATTTTCGCCTTCACATCCTTCATGCGACTGTTAATACTTCTTGAGGTACCAACAACCGATTACAAGATGCGTTAGCGTTTTAAAGCGTACTTCCTAGTTTTGCAACACCCAAGGCTTTTAGCAGTGGCTCCCAAACCAGTTGGTCTAAGGCACTAGGTGATGAAGCACCCTCGCTAAATATTTTTCTATTTTTTACAGCCTTAAGTAATCACAAAAACCAGTGTCCATTTTTTTCTTTATTCACTTTTTTTTTCTTTTTATTTTCATTGTGCTAAGGACTTTAGACAAGAGTATTTCAAGGTCTCTTCTACTAATCCAAGTTTCAAGGTGCGTGTTTGTGCATTTTGTAGGGTACATGTTTTCAGAATCTAGACTTAAGCTAGGAACTATTTTTCAAACTTATACTCTAATAAAAGTTTTAATACTTTTCCTTCGTTTCGACTTAGCCCAAGAAGTGAACCCAAAATTTGCCTATTTCTAAATAATCTACAAAGACATATACTTTCTACCGTTAAACTTTAAGGAAGGTTATTTTTAGGGTTTGTAATTTACTAAGTCTAAGATCTAGTTTTCCTAGCCAGTTAACCTTTTTATCAAACTAAAGTCAATTAGCCAAAATTGAATACAAGAATTTTTATGATTTTTGAAATTTTTCAATTTTTATGGTTTTTTCCTTTTCTAATCTTTTTTTATTTTTCTGATTTTTCAAATTTTTATGATTTTTTATATAAAAATGCAATGCAAAAATATACATATAAATGTAAAGGAAAAACTTACCGAACATACCCCCAAACTTACTATGGACAGTGTCCTCACTGTCATGCTGCACCAAGTGGGTTGATAAATCGGCGAGTTCCTGCTTCTTAATATATTTACATATTATACACACCCCCAAACTTATTTGAAATAAAGTTTTGGAAAAATGGGAATTCGAGGGTGAGGGTGAAGGTGGAGGAAAATCAATCAGTGTAAATCGGCTCCTGTAAAAACAGGAGCTCCTCCGAATGGTCCGCTGTGAGGAATGGTTTCAAACGATGCCCATTTACTTTGAAAAGCGTACCGTCCTCCGGGTTCTCAAGATCAACCGCACCGTGCGGATAAACGGTGCGGACAACAAAAGGTCCTCTCCATCTGGACCGGAGCTTGCCGGGATGAAAATGTAACCGAGTGTCATAAAGTAGAACCTGTTGACCAGGTTCAAAAGTTTTTCGCAAAAGGTGTTTATCGTGGAACACCTTAGCTCGGTTTTTAGCAATTATGGCATTATCATATGCCTCATCCCGCAGCTCTTCTAGTTCATTTAACTGCAGCTTTCGGTTGCTGCCCGCATCTCCTAAAGATAGATTCAGCTCTTTAATGGCCCAAAATGCCTTATGCTCAATTTCTACTGGGAGGTGGCACGCCTTCCCGTAGACAAGCCGGTATGGAGACATGCAAAGATCGGTCTTATATGCAGTACGGAAATCCCATAGCGCGTCGATTAATTTGAGTGACCAATCTTTACGGTTTTTAGAAACCGTTTTCTCCAAGATTTGCTTAATTTGCCGATTCGATACCTCGGCTTGCCCACATGTTTGGGGATGGTATGGCGTTGACAGCTTATGGGTGATAGAGTATTTGCGCATTAAGGACTCAAAAGTCCTATTGCAAAAGTGAGAACCATTATCACTTATTATCGCACGAGGGTGCCCAAATCGAGAAAAGATGTGTTCTTTAAGAAATCGAACGACGACCTTGTTGTCATTCGTTCGACTAGGCACAGCCTCGACCCATTTTGAAACATAGTCAACAGCCAAAAGAATATACACATTTCCAAAAGAGTTAGGAAATGGTCCCATAAAATCTATACCCCAAACATCAAAAATGTCTACAACCAAAATTGGTTGGAGCGGCATTTCGTTTCTCCGCGATATCCGGCCCAAGTGTTGGCACCGGGAGCAAGTTTTGCAGTATTCGAATGCATCTTTGAAGAGTCGTGGCCAATAGAAACCACACTGCAAAACTTTCTCGGCTGTCTTCTTTGGGCCAAAGTGCCCTCCACATGCTTGATCGTGGCAAAAAGACAGCACACTCTTAACCTCATTTTCAGGTACACACCGACGAATGATTTGGTCGGAACAGTATTTAAAAAGATAAGGTTCATCCCAGTAAAAATGCTTTACTTGGGACAAAAATCGAAGTTTATCTTGTTTCGACCAATCTTTAGGTATCAAGCCGGTGGCTAAGTAGTTTACAATATCGGCGAACCATGGTTCGCAAGAAACGGTCAAGAGTTGCTCATCGGGGAAAACTTCAGTGATAGTAAGTTCAAGTGTAGGCGAAGAAGAAAGTCGTGAAAGGTGATCGGCCACTACGTTTTCACATCCCTTTTTGTCCCTTATAACAAGGTCAAATTCTTGCAGCAAAAGGATCCAACGTATTAGCCTAGACTTAGCATCCTTCTTCGCAAAAAGGTGGCGAAGAGCTGAGTGATCCGTGTACACTATAACTGGAGAGCCGATTAAATAAGGCCGAAATTTCTCAAGTGCAAACACAACAGCTAAAAACTCTTTTTCTGTTGTTGTGTAGTTTAATTGGGCCTCATTTAATGTTCGGCTAGCGTAGTAAATTACATGCGGCATCTTGTCAATGTGCTGTCCAAGAACAGCACCAATGGCAAAATCTGATGCGTCGCACATAATTTCGAAGGGATGCGTCCAGTCTGGAGATGAAAGGATGGGCGCAGAAATGAGTGAGTGTTTCAAAGACTCGAACGCTTCCATGCAAGTTGAGTCGAAAACAAAAGTAGTGTCCTTGGCCAACAAGAGAGTCAAGGGTCTAGCAATCTTGCTAAAGTCCTTGATGAACCATCTATAAAAACCGGCATGGCCAAGGAAAGCTCGGATATCTTTGACGCATTTAGGAGGAGGAAGATTAGAAATGACTTCGATTTTAGCTTTATCAACCTCTATGCCGTTTTGCGAGATGACATGTCCTAAGACAATGCCTTCTCGTACCATAAAGTGGCACTTCTCCCAATTCAAAGTCAGGTTCTTTTCCCTACAGCGGGTGAGAACTGCGTCAAGATATCGTAAACACTCATCGAAGGAGTCACCAAAAATGGAGAAATCATCCATAAAGATTTCCAAAAACTTCTCCACCATGTCCGAAAAGATCCCCATCATGCACCGCTGAAATGTAGCGGGCGCATTGCATAACCCAAAGGGCATGCGACGATAAGCAAAAGTGCCAAAGGGACAAGTAAAAGTGGTCTTGTCTTCATCCTCTTTGGCTATGGGGACTTGATTATAACCGGAATAGCCATCTAAAAAGCAGTAGAATTCGTGCCCCGCTAATCGTTCTAGCATTTGGTCAATGAATGGTAAAGGAAAGTGGTCCTTCCTTGTCGCGGCATTGAGTTTCCGGTAGTCGATGCAAACTCGCCACCCAGTTTGGGTGCGAGTGGGAATTAACTCATTCGCCTCGTTGGTAATGACTGTGATGCCCGATTTCTTTGGCACAACATGAATGGGGCTAACCCATTGGCTATCCGAGATAGGGTAAATGATACCGCTATCAAGACACTTAACAATCTCCTTCTTGACCGCCTCTTTCATAATGGGGTTGAGGCGTCTTTGTGGATCCCTTGCCGGCTTGGCATCATCCATCAAGTGTATATGATGTTCGACTATGAGGGGACTAATCCCCTTGATGTCCGCTATAGACCAGCCGAAAGCTTGCCGATTATCGTATAAGATCGTAAAAAGAGCCTTCTCTTGCTCAAGTGCTAGAGAGGCCGATATGATAACGGGTAAGGTCTCATTTTCACCTAGATAAGCATATTTTAGGTGCGACGGCAACAGCTTTAGCTCGAGTTTAGGTGGTGAAACAATAGATGGTAACAATGGAGTAACTGTTTCAAACTCGAAGGATTCCATCAAAGGTTCAAATTGAGTGTACGCTACCGAGTCGGATGGTTCAACTAACTCATCCGAAAAAGAAAAAGACTCAAACTCGAGTGGAGAGTCTTCAAGATCATCAACAAAGGTGAAACACTCACAATCTTTGTCCGTCGTGAAAGCTGTGTCGGATTCTAGGAGGAACGCACTAGTGGCGTCTATATTGCTGTGATCAAACATAAAATTCTCGAACTCACAGTCCTCCTCCGCGATCTCATCGATCGAGCACACATCAAGTACGCTAGAATTAGGCTCGCAAGGCTGACTTCCTAACTTGAAAATGTTGAGTTCAACTGTCATGTTGCCAAAAGATAGATTCATTGAACCGTTACGACAGTTGATCACTGCGTTAGAAGTCGCGAGGAATGGTCGACCAAGTATCACCGGAATTTGATTTCGGGGGTTAGCGACAGGTTGTGTATCCATAACAATAAAGTCAACAGGGAAAATGAAATCCCCTACTCTAATTAACACATCCTCCAATTCTCCCCTAGGATGGGTGATTGATCGGTCGGCCATTTGGAGAGTACAATGAGTGGGCTTAAGCTCTCCAACGCCTAATTGTTCGTACACCGAATAAGGTAGCAAATTGACACTAGCACCAAGATCTAATAGTGCTCTATTGATGGTCTTGTTCCCAATTGTGATCGAAATAGTAGGACAACCGGGGTCCTTGTGCTTTGGGGGTAAAGAATTGACAAGAGCATCACTAACAGCACTAGCCACGAAAACTTTCTTTGGTACTTGTGACTTCCTCTTTTTGGTGCATAAGTCCTTTAAGATTTTGGCAAATGAAGGAACTTGTTGGATTGCATCCAAAAGAGGGATATTTATGCTAACCTGTTTGAACAACTCTACAATCTTCTCCATCTGTGGAGTTGGTTTATTGGATCTCAACCGATTTGGAAAAGGAACATTTTGAAAAGTTGTTGAGTCCAATTTTTGCGGATCAGATTGTTGAGTTGGTACGGAACCCCGTGTAGATGTGTTCGTGTTGTGAGACGAGGGTCCGTTCGAGCTAGAAGACGTAGAGCCATGTGAAGGATGGAGAATAGGCTCTAACGAGGAAGAAGAAGAAGATGAAGAAGATGAAGAACCACCGGCCGAGGTGTCATGGTTAATACCCACATTGTTTTGCAGCACTTTTCCGGATCTCAATGTGGTCACCGCATTCACGTTATGATTCTGCTGTTCATGTGCAACATGTGCGTGAACGGGATTTGGGAGTGGTTGAGACGGAAGCTTTCCTTTCTCTCGCTCTTTCAATGCTGCGTTGAGTTGTGCAATTTGTGCCTCAATAGCTTTGATGCTTTGATCGTGTGAGGCACTGTTTTGCACCAAAGATTGAACAGAAGTCTCTATCCTAGCTATGGATTGTGCAGATTGCTTTAGGAATGCTTCTAGACTTCTTTTGAGCGAGCTAACAGCATTTTGAGGGGGAACAAAATTGTTGGGCACAAAATTGATCATCTGATTAGGGTAAGGTTGCTGTTGGGGAGGTTGCTGAAATTGAGTTTGTGGAGGTGCTTGTTGTTGTGGAGGAGGAGCCCTTTGAAAATTGTTGTTTCCTTGGACTTGTTGATTTTGGTTCCAAGCGAAATTTGGGTGGCTCTTCCAACCCGGATTGTATGTTGAAGAGTATGGATCATTTCTTTGTCGTTGCTGAAAGGCAGCATTGACTTGATCTTGTCCTTGAGCAGATGCAGTGTAAGGACACTCTTCGGTGAGATGTGATGGATCCGAACAACAAGCACAAATAGTTCGTGGGGGCACAACAGGGGCAGGGGAAGGTGCTGAGATTTTGGTCTCAAGCGCTTCAAGCTTTTTCGTAAGAGCGGCCATCTCGGCCTTCATAGCAATTGACATCTCTACTTGATGTATGCCTGCCCTAGGTTGACCAATAAAAGAAGATGATGATGTGGTCTTGGTGCTCTCCCACTGAATTGTTTGTTCACTAAGATCCTCAAGAAACTGCCACGCTTCCTCACTAGACTTGGACAGAAAGTGACCTTGACTAATGGTTTCTAGCAACTGCTTCGTTGCCGGGTTCAATCCCTCGTATAATGTTTGGCAAAGTTGCCATCTTTCGATCCCATGGTGAGGGCATTGAACGAGTAGGTCTTTGAATCTTTCAAAACATTTCCAAAATGGTTCGGCAGGAAGCTGTGAAAATTGTATAATCTCATTACGGATTTTACCAGTTTTGTGATGAGGATAGAAATTTTTAAGAAAAGCTTTCACAAACTCGTCCCAATTTCTAATTGAGTGTGATGCGGTGCTGTATAGCCACTTCTCGGCTAGGTCACATAAGGTGAAAGGAATGACCCTTAGCCTTATAGCGTCATCACTTAATTGGGTAGTTTTCATCATGGCGCAAACGTTTTGGAATTTGTTGATAAAGATATATGCATCTTCGGATTCCAAACCATGAAACTTAGGCAGCATATTGATGAAGTGGGGTTTGATCTTAAAATTGTCCCCATTAGCTGGTGGGAGGGAAAGACAAGTAGGAAGGGCGGTGCGGATGGGGTAGAAAAGATCCTGGAGCGCGACTCGTGCGGGCGCTTCAACAGGTGGGTGATTCGGGTTATTCGCACCTAACGGAGGTGGAATCATTCCCGTCGGTAAGGTGTTGTTAGGATCGTATCCCGACATACCTTCGGAAGAATGTGATGGTGAAAGTGAAGAAGTGGACAAGATTTCGACTTCGGAGTCGAAAGGTTCGTCGGTCGGTACAAACGAAACACGGACTAATCGGGCGCTAGGGTCCCTAGTCCAACCGGGCATACACTAAAAGGGTTAGTGTAGTCGAAAGATGAAAGACAGAATGTGAAGGTAAGAAAACGTCAATGAGAAGAAGTGGTGTAAGTGAGTGCAAAGATTTCTTTAGCGACAAGTTGCAAGTTTTGAAAAGATTTTCCTTTTTATTTTTAAGTGAGCTTTTGCAAAAAGATTTTGAAAAGAGACTAGTGACACAAATGCAATTAACCACACATGCACAATCAGGCCTAAGTCTAGGGTCACCTAGGTCAGCTAGACAGCTCCTAACTGTTCCAAAGGGCTAGAGATAGGACCTCAAACCGCCTCTTCACCGTCCGTTACGGCCAGGTAAGTGCCAGGTAAGTGGGAAGGAACCACGCTGTGGGCCTAATTAAAAACCACTAGCCTTGACACACTTGCCTAGGCACCGCAAAGACAGGTTAGGATAAACGGCCGATGCCTATACTAGTCCTCTGTCCTATTGAGCTCGACGTCCTTAGGGCTGAGTCTAATATTTTTTTTTAAATTAAAAGTGGTCAATGCAAATGTTTTAAGTGATTTCTGGGGTCCTGGGAAGGGTGATGAAATCCCCACCCAATCTGAATTGGTCAATAGCCCCTTAAAGTCAGATTAAAGTATGCAAAGCAGTAAATCACTTGCAATCAATTTGCTTTTTAGCACGGCGCAAAGAATCCTGCAGAAAATCAATTTATTGGAAGGGGGAAGAAGATTTTTAGCGCAAAGAATCCTGCAGAAGATTTGACAGAAGATATATGGGGATTTGCAGAGGGGAGAATGAGGAAACAAACAGTGCAAATTGCGTGCAGAGAGGACTCCAGAAGACCGCGGTTCCGCCGCATATCCCACCCCAAGACCGCGGTTCCGCGGTGAGAAGAAGAGATCGTGCTCTGAAAAAATTTGTACGGCTCTTCTGTAGCAATCTACCTCTGTTCTTATGTACCCTTTCCTGACTCTCCTTCTGTGTTGTTTCAGATCCGTCAATCCTGCAAAGATCCACAAAGAAAACCCTTCAAACAATAAAAGATGATAAATTTTTTTATATTTTTGGATTTTTATAAATTTTTTTATGAATTTTTATATTTTATATTAACCCGAAATTACAAAAAGAAAATTTTACGCCATCCCCGGCAACGGCGCCATTTGATTTAGAGAGGTTTTGTCGATCAAAAATATTTACCGTAATCAAGAACGGCGTCGCATGAAGCTAGCCGGTGAATACGGGTCGGTCCACAGGGATGTGTAAATCTCCTTTAAGTTCTTACGAGTTAATTCCAAATGGTGTTTGGATTTATAATTAAACCTAAAAATTGAAGTTGTATGATACTAGGATTAGAAACTTGCTAGGATTAGGTTTAGGGAAAATTTGGTAAACAAAGATCTACATCTCTTTCCATTGCCATTAATTAAATATATCATATTAGTGTTATGGTAAATATTTATAAAGGGGATTAGGATGATTGGGATGATTGATTCTTCCTCTAGATCCTTGTCCTTCCTTTATTAATCTTTCCCTAATCTCCATGGAAAACCTTAAAATCCGGGTCTTTAGACTACGGAATCACCGTTACCACGAAGGTAGAGTGCCGTAGGGAGCGGAATAAGAAGGCATGCATGGAGTTCTAATGTTCATAAAAGGTTGGCAATGAAAAGAGATGAGAGATCTTCATCTCTCAAATCCTTCCCTATTCCTAACCCTAACAAGCGAGGAAACTACTCGCTCATTGAGGGGATGAAGAAAGACATGATTTTATTAAAGAGAGAAAACATCTATTGCAAGTTAATAAAAACTAAACTAAATTAAACTAAGGCGAGAAAATAATTTACCTAGAGCAGATACGAAAAACTACAACTACTGCAAGGAAAATAACCTACTTACTTTTGATGCGCTCTAACTTCAAGAAAACAGAATTTTATTCATGAGTAGAGGCATAAGAAAATACAAGGCTTTGGGTTCTATTTATAGGACATAGAAACCCTAGGTTTACAATTGCTCCGCATGTCTACAATTACAAATATACCCCCAGAAAATCTTTCCATAGCCTCCTCAGAATTTTGGTAAAATTTTCTTCGCGCACGGGCACTAGACGGCCGCGGAACCGCGGCATGGGCGCGCTTGGGCCGCGGTTCCGCGGCCCGTTGGTGAGTTCAGCTCATCATTTTTTCTGGGCTGCCTTGGTATCTTTTGGGCTTCCTGGTTCTTTATTCCTTTTATCAATTTGGCTTCTGTATTAATTCCAGATCTTCAGTGAACACTTTGCAATGGATCTTTTAACCGTCTGCTTTGTATTTATGGATCTTGCGTTGCCTTGTTGATGGTGAACCGTTCTTCTTCTAGGCTTTACTAAGATCTTCCTATTTGTTGGTCAAAAGTCCTTCTTTTGTGTCGTCTTTTGTGTTTTTCACTGTTTTCGCTCCAAGAACCTGTAACCTGTAACATGTAGCAGACATGGGTCAAAAGCACATTTTTTCATTGTAAAATGCATAAGAATGGGGAATACAAAATGCAACATTATGTTATGAACAATGATCTACCTTGAAGTTTCTTTAACACAAGCTCTCACTTACTAATAAAGTGAACACCCTAATCTAAATGGCTAGGATAGATTAGGATGATGAAGTAGGATTTTAGCTCTCATTTGTTTTCTTAATCTCACTCAAAATCATCACTAATGAAAAAGCTAGTAAGCTTTTCCATGAAAGAAGAAGAAGATCTAATCCTTTTGTGATGAATAATGAAAGTCAAGTGTGAGGTTAGAAATGCAACCATGGTATATGTAACCCTTGTAGAGATTTAACTAAGGTTAAAGGGTTGGGTTGGGTTAAACAAATATCTTGCAAAATATCAAAACAAATATCTTTGCACAAAACAAAACAAAACCTTCTAGAAGGTTCTAGAAAAGATTAACCCAAATAAAACCCTAACCATGTTTAATTTCCACTAAACATGTTGCATTAATAACCCTAACATGTTACAATATTATATATCACATATACAATATTTATTGTAATAAAATAAAACAATACAATTAACATATATCGCATATATATCAATGTATTACCCGAGTGAGAAAAAGAATCTTTTAGTGAGCTTATATCAGTTAATATAATTTAATATATCAAATATATAATTATACATTAAATTATTGAATCAACACTTGATCCGATAATCCGGCTATTTCACAAATAACCGACTAATATAATCTGTATCAGTTCATCGAATTAACACTTGATCCGATGACCCGGCTATATCACATATACCCGGCCGATATCTCATATCACGAGAATCTAATACGGTATCATATACACATATTGTTCTCGGTCCCACACATATCATATATGTGCTCCTACTCCTTTTTGCCTGAGCCAGGAAACCTCTGTGTAGGACTCTAAAGAATCGTCAATACGCCGGCAGTAGGTGATGATCATATCAAACACCCACAAGCTGCAAGCGGTCAGCTAAACGTAACAGCCACCCAGGTATTCAGCGATCAGAAGATCAACAAGCAAGCCTGTACATTCTCCTGCGAATCCAATCAGTAACACTCCCGTACAGTCCGGTCTCTTCGTCTAATATGTCGCATATCTCGCCTAGGGGTGGTAAACGTCAGACTCCAGTAGATAGATAAGTCGTGTTGATATGAGGTCCATAACCATTCGAGAAACTACTGATAATACTTACCAGTAAATCTCAGCAACCCTGATCAGGGATTTCCAGTTATAGCCAATCGAACACAGCGCAACATCAACTCCCTATACCGGGAGAGACGAATCCCCTCCTATCGCTCATTGCCTCCATGTGATTCGGGACTGTACCCAAAAGCCACCTTTTTGCACGCCCTCTTGGACGTGGTATGATAGAAATCAAAGCACAGTGGGAATCACACAAGGCTCTATGACGATCTCGGGTCTACAGACTAACCTGTACCAGTGTCACCAGAGAACTGCCATCTGATGTGAGGTATAATACCATCTGGGAGTTCTCGGCGAGTCCGTCCAGTGTGCCCAGTCTCTACTGAGCACCCGTATATATTCTCTGATGTTAAACACCAATGGATATGAGATCATCCATCGCCCATCATATGGGTCAAGAAGCGCATACGCTAGTCTACTCTGGAGTATCGATGCCCTGTCTCGGTACTCCCATGACTAGGAACATTTGAAGGTTGTACTTGGCGACTACACTATCCCCACTAGTATGATTCGCATCATAGTCCTAGTAGTCAAGTACTCATCCTAAGGGCTTTATCAATATGTAACATAGAGACAATCAGAGTACATGTTAAGATAAAGAGCAACCAGATAGCGTACTATCATGTCGAGCAAGAAAGTCCTCCCTATATATGTCCAAGCATCCACTACAATATACATCGTATGTACAGTAATGGCTTCTAGGGCATACATATAACTAACACCAAGCACGTGGGGCGCCCCGCGCCCAGCGCCCTGTGCCCAGAGTGCTAGCACCCAGCGCCCACGTGAGGCGCCAGTGCCCAGCGCCTGCGTGCCACGCACGTGAGGCGCTGGCCCCCACGCGTCCTTTGGACGCTCTTTCCCCTTTTATATATATGTATATATGTATACACACACACACATACACACACCACGACACTGTCCCCGTTAGAAAAAAATTTCTAACGGGGCGCTGCCCCGCACCGCGCAAGGGGGCTGCTAGCCCCCTTGACCCCCAGCCTGCTATCCGGGTAGCGGGACCCCGTAAAAATTCTGCGGACCCCCCGTAAAAACTCTGCAGGGCCCCCGATATATCTAAAACTCCTTCAAAACACGCACACTGCATATTGAGTTCGCATGAATAGTTGACCTGTCAATCGGAGGTTCTCTTGCTCCAAAAGTGAGGGGTAATTAACGGCAGCTTAGTTCGCGGCTTCCGGAGATTCGGATCCCCACAATCAATAAACCCCCGCCTACCCTAGGTAGGGGGAATCTGTAATGCGCCTGACAAGCGCGCGCGTATTCCCATCTCAATGGGGTGACGAAAAACACCCTACAGGCATATCACCCTCAGACGGACGGACGGTCCGAGCGCACCATACAGATACTCGAAGATAAGTTAAGGGCTTGCATGCTGGATTTCAAGGGGTCGCGGGAGGATCACTTACACTTGGTGGAATTCTCCTATAATAACAGCTATCAGGTGAGTATACAGATGGCCCCGTTCGAGGCACTTTATGGAAGGAAGTGCCGCTCCTCACTTTGCTGGGATGATGTGGAGGAGCGGAGATTGTTAGGACCTGAGCTTAAAGTTCAAATAGTTGACAAGGTCCAATTGATCAGGAACCGTATTATGGCTGAGCAAGACTGCCAGAAAAGTTTGCCAGACTCCAGTAGGAGACAACTAGAGTTCGAGATTGGTGACCATGTGTTCCTAATGATTTCGCCGACTAGAGGGTGATTAGATTCGAAAGTCGTAGAAAACCCAGTCCTCGATTCATTGGACCTTTCGAGGTTTTGGAGTGTATTGGTGAGGTGGTCTACCGCTTGAATTTACCTCCTTCTTTAGAAGACGTACACGACGTGTTCCACGTGTCCTAGCTATGTCGGTATGTTCGAGATGAAATCCATGTCCTTGATAACTCCGAATTGACTTTGAGCACCGATCTCTTGTATGAGGAGCAGCCTACGGCTATCATGGACCGCAGAGAGAAAATTTTAAAGAAACAGATCATTCCTTTTGTTCTTGTGTCTTGGGATGGATTCTTACGCGGGGAATCCACTTGGGAGTGTGAGGATGAGATTCGTCAGAAGTACCCTTATATGTTTCTTTGATCCTTGTATTTTTTGATCTTTCAAAATTTCAAGGACGAAACTTCTTGTAAGGTGGGTAGGATGTAACACTTAGTATCTGGAAATCCTAATAAAATAAGTATTTTAATGTATTCTTTGATCTTATGTTCGTGTTTCATATCTATTAACTGTTCGAGAACATATCAGATATCATGTCAGCTAAAATGTCAGCTTGAGCCGGCTCGTAATTACTTTGAGACGACTTAGGAGTCATTCTCAATATCTATTTATTCTCTGGTTGAGTGAGCCAGCTCAAGTTATGTTTGAGACGGGTCATAAGTTGTTCTCAAAGTCAAATTTTTCTCTGGTTGTCTGAGACGGCTCATTAATGTATGAGCCGGCTCACTAATGTATGAGTCGGCTCACAAGTCTTCCAGAATGACGTTTTCCATCCGTTCACATGAGACGGCTCATGATGAATTTGAGCCTGGTCAACCCCTCTTGAGATGGCTCGAGTCTCTTTTAAGACGGCTCATAATATGTTCAGAATATCATATTTCTTTTCTGTTGCTTTGAGCCGGCTTACCTTACTCTTGAGCCGGCTCAACTTAAAATCAGATCGCATTCCTGATATCTTACGCGAATCTTTTCTCCTCGTAACCGACGAACCCCTATTTAAACACCCAGCCCCCATACTAAAAACCCAAGATCTATTTTTCTAAAAACCCTAGCCGTCCCTTCTCTTCTCTCCTCTCTATTTTAGCCCTCGATCATCGTTTTCTCCACTGAGATCCCCGAGCACCCAAGGAGCCTCTATTGACAAAAACATTTCTCTCTCTCTCGACGTCTCGCTGCATCATCAAGGCCGCCATCAATCCTCTCGATCTAGCAAGTCCTAATCCCAAGCTGAGATCTTCCTCGCCGTTGACGTTTATAAATCCTGTGAATTTTTCGATAACAAGCAAGTATTCTTGCTCTCGATTTATTAGCCAATGCAACATCGGCTAATCCATTGTTAAATTAAATTGTTTTAAAAAGAAATGAACATGACTTAAACATCGTGGATTTTGTTAACATGTGAACCATGCCTGATGTATACCTAATCGAAAACTTAAGGATTCTAGCACACCCATCAATCAATCTCTTGAAATTATGTCACGCTCGTTTTGATATTGATCTACCTGTCGAGTAGAAACACATGCAATAAAATTTAACCTCGTTAAAGTTGAATTATGAAAATGCTTTCTTTATCGTTATTACTGTGATCATATTTTCCTGTTATCACCGACACATGTGAAAACACCTTGACATGCTATGCGTATTCGTGATCATCGTTTATTGACATTAAAATGCAATCACAGACTAGAATGCTGAATTATGTGCCTTAAAATAGTCATTCGTGTTTACATGTTTTCCCGCTCAGTGATATTATCGTGATTACTCGTGATTCGAGTCCAAAACCTGTCCAGTTAGCATTTATGTTTTGTGATTGGGTTTTAGTGTTGTTTTATATAATTATAAATGCGGGGTGTTGGGGTAGTTTGAGTATGAGATCAACGAAATCTTAGGAGTCCCATTACTGATAGATTTCATGATTACATTTTGCTGGGGCACCGGGCGGGAAAGGTACCAATCCGTTACATTTTGCTGGGGCACCGTGTGGGAACAGTACCAATCCATTACATTTTGCTGGGGTACCTGAAGGGAATGGTATATTCCATTACATTCAGTCGGGCCTGTGTTTCCTTGCCCCTGCACCTAGCCTTGGTTATAGAGAATACTCCTACGGTGGTTACGCTCATGCTCGAATTTACTTTAATTTAGATTGCCTTTGTAGTGACATCTAGGACTTGACTTGACCTGTTGATTTGCATGTTCTTATTATTTTGTTGTACCCATATCTACATGTGCACGCGTGCATTACATGCCACCCACGTATTCATGCTACCACCCACACACACACATACACCTTATGTTAAGTATTTATTAGGTGTTCTGACACCCTTAGGACTTACCATCTCAGGTTTAGAGACGGATCCATAGACAGGGCAAGATCAAGACTATTATTAGGAGATTGTCGAGAAATAATAGCTTAGTGTAAGTCTTTTTCTTTTATTTCAGTTCATACCTAGTATGTGAGCCCCTCGTGGGACGTAGGACTTATGTATTTTCCATTTCAGATTTGTACCCTTTTAATGACTCTATTGTTATTCTTTGGATCTATATTTGAATATGTGGTTATTTTGTGGACCAACTTCGTATTCCTTGTTACTTTATGTATGATGGCTATTATTGTTATCACTTTTATATTGGTGTACATGGTTATCGTTATTGTTTACAGGTATAATTTAGAAACCGTAGTGTGACTAGGAAAGGATCTTTTCTTACCGTAGTTCATTACACTCCGTATTTCCGTATTTTAGGAGGCGGGGCGTGACACAAATTGATCATCCTACCCTCAAATATATGTGTATGAAAAATTAAAGAATTTAAAGACCTCTAACATATGCATCGATGGGTGTAAAAATGAACGTCTTTTGATAATGCAACATAAACTTCATCCGATGCATATGTTAGAGATCTTTAAATTCTTTGATTTTTCATACACGTATATTTGAGTGTAGGGTGATCAACTTGAACGGATCGGATCATTCAAATATGTCATAGATCAAGAGTTCCCGTTTTTAAAAAACGCGGACCGGTTTGCAATGGATCACTACTATATATATATATATATATATATATATATATATATATATATATATATATAGAGAGAGAGAGAGAGAGAGAGAGTTCGACTAGGATCCTATTGGAAGGATTTGGAAACAAATCCTTCCCACTTTTTCACCATTATATTAATTATGTGTGCATTCAATTATGTTATATTTAGTAATAAATGAAAGTTTTTATTCATAATTGTTAGGAAACATCCCAAAGTTAATTTAATGGTGAAAAATGGGTAGGAATTGTTTCCAAATCCTTCCGATAGGATCCTAGTCTCTCTCTCTCTCTATATATATATATATCTATATATATATATATATATATATATATATATATATATATATAGGATTGCTCCATTACAAACCGGTCCGCGTTTTTAAAAAATGAGAACTCCAGATTCACGACATATTTGAACGATCGGCACCGTTCATGTTGTTTTTTTATTTTGAAGGAAAAAGTAGGGCAAGGCACCTTGCTCAATTAAATAATAAATATATATATGTACAAAGAGGTTATTGGATCCCGCTAACAAAAATTTTGGGTATAATGGCCATATTTAAATTGCTTGGGTTGAAGAATGGGAGGCAGACCTTCCTCGTCATTCATAACTTAACCCTTGCAAAATGAATTAGCCCATAATATCCAAAAAACCAAGCAGATAACCATGAAAAAGAGACTAACATCAACAAAACACATAAAATAAAACACCAATACATTGCATTCACAAAACGACACAACTGATGTAAGCCTAAGCTAAACTTTAAAACTCATTTCATGTTGTTCTTCGTACATACAAACCTTTGTGTAAGAAAAATCAAACGATTTGAAAGTCTAACCCATGCATCAGATAACGTTTATGTTGCATTACCGATAGATGTTCATTTTTGTACCTATTCGCTGCATGTGTTAGAGATCTTCAAATCCTTTGATTTTTCCCACATATAGTTTTGGATGTAGAGTTATCAACTTGAATGGTTCGGATCTTTCAAATATGTCTTGGATTAAGAGTTCCTGTTTTTAAAAAAACGTGAACCGGTTTGAAATAGAGCATTCTCCTATATATATGTGTGTGTGCGCGCACGTGTGTGGGAGTGATCTATTGCAAACCGGTCCGCATTTTCTAAAAACAGGAACTCTCAATCCAAGACATATTTGAACGATCCAAATCATTCAGATTGATCACTCTACCCTCAAATGTATGTTTATGAAAAATCAAAGGATTTAAAGAACTCTAACCAATGCATCGAATGAGTGCAAAATGAACGTCTTTCAATATAGCAACATAAACTCCATCTAATACATTGGTTAGAGATCTTCAAATCCTTTGATTTTACATATATATAGACTTGAAGGTAGGGTGATCAACTTGAACGGTTCGGATCATTCAAATATGCCTTGGATCAAGAGTTCCCGTTTTTAAAAAATATGGATCTGTTTGCAATAGAGTGCTCTTATATATGTATATATAAGATTTTTCGTTGTTTCACATGCTAGATTTCTAATTGGATGCATCTCAACACGCATCACACCCTATCGAACGCATCAAGTAATGCTACGTGCTACAAATCATTTTCATCATCTAAGTTATGTGTAACTGTATATATACATATGTGATGCACTTTCCATTGACACGCAATAGTTTTTTTTGCATGTACGATGCATGAGGATGTGTAATGGATATTATACACTACTACAAAGAAGGGTTGCCCCTACGGTTCTAACCGCAAGGCAAAAAAGCCATCTATAGGTCAAAATGCCGTAGGGGCAAGTTTCTGTCCCTACGGATGAAAATTTGCCCCTTTGGACATAACCGTCGAAGCAACTGCCCCTACGGTTTCCAACTTAGGGGTAGTTATTTTTTTTAATTTGTGAAAAAAATTTGTAATTTCTTGCCCCTACGGTTGAAACCATACGAGAAAATTAAAATAATCCGTAGTACCAGGCATTGATTTTAATAATTTTTTTAAACAAAATTGGAATTTATGCCCTTACGGTTGTCACTGTAGAGGCATAAATTTGGCCTTACGGATTACACCGTAGGGCCAAACTTTCATTTTAATAATTTTTTTTTAATTTATGCCCCTACGGTTTTTACTGTAGGGGCATACATTTGAACCTATGGATTCGACCGTAGGGGCAAAATATCACGATTGCAGCCTCAGGTGCATCTATCGCCCCTATGGTGACAACCGTAGAGGTAAAGTTTCACATATTTTTCTAAAAATGCTTTCCCCGTTTTTTCCCCGTTTTTTCCCCGCTCTGTACACAATAATAAATATATTGCACAGTATATCATATAACCAAATACAGAAATATTTATAAACAATATTCCATGCATAAAATATAACGAAATAAACAAAAACAATTCGAAATCAATCTAAAGTCATGATCATAAACATCATATACAACAACAGATGTCCAAAATAAACAATATGTATCAAATAAAGTATATACATCCTCCAGAAATCCAAAAATATAAATAAATCTATGCTAGCTATGTCTAGGTGCTCCACCTCCAAGTATCTGGAAAATCTGACGCATTTGCTCCTCGCTGCAGCCCTGTGCCGACAAAATCTCGAGTAATGAAGGAGCGGCCTATGCAGGAGTAGGAGTGGGATGTGGAGCCGAAGGAGTGGCATGCACAGAAGAATCTAGATGCACAGAATAACCTGGATGAGCCAAAGGAGCCAAAACCGTAGGAGTGGCTTGCACAACCGCATCCGAAGTAGTGGCTTGCGGAGCCACAGCCGAAAGAGGGGCATGTGGAGCCGCAACTGGCATGTCGAATCTGTAAAGTTTTTAAGTTTGTGTAATAAACGAGTAAGGGTGTAATAGATTTAATCTATTTGTATAGTTGTGAAATTCTAAGTCTAGAAATCAAGTCTTGCGGATTGAAATGATGTGTTATTGATCTATAGGCTCGTCGCACAGGTTTTTTTTGTGCTTGTTGTTGTTGTGTGTGTGTGTGTTTGTGTGTGTATGTCTGTGTGTTCGTGTGCACGCTGCCCCTACTGGTGCCTCTGGTTCCCCTCGCTGACATTGTCATCAACCCTAGATAGAAGTACAACATTACATATCCATACAATACATATATGTAAAAGAAATAGTAACAAAAATATATGTTAAACTTCTATACGTCTAACCTTTTTCGTTTTATAAACGCATTAGGAATATCTACTTGGATTTCATCATCAATATCATTCCTAACCCACGTAATTTCACGCTCAACCGAAGAAAACCCATCTACGGAGATAGACGGTTGGAGCACTCTGAGTCTTATCTCTTCTTCCTCCTCATTGTTGTTGTCTATGCGATCCTCGAATTCTGGGTTTCCATCGACATACGACACTCCATCTCGGATGCTTTAAGCATTCTGGGTAGTATACTTGGAATGCTTGTTGTGGAAAGATAAATGGATCGTCCTGACAGCAAAATCGATGTTTGTTTATATTAGTCAATCCATATTCATCTTTCCAAGTCCCGAGATTGTCTCTCCACCTATTCGTATCGGTTCTTGTATCGTACTAAATACACTGAAATATATAAACCGGTTCTGATCGTCCGGGATTGTGGATACCAAGTATGCAACCTAAGTACCCATAATAAATCACACCATTTGATTATACAGTTGCAATCCCACTATTCTGGGTGGTTCGATATTTTTCTATATCCTTAACTTTAAATTTGTATCCAAGGAGACCAAATCCTTTATAGTATGCAACCTCCATGTTAGGAAACTGAGCTAGACATTTTGAGTCTCTCTCTAATGATGTAAACATGTTCGGATATTGGATCTGACAAAACAAATTATGTGGCAAATACAAACGATTTCCATTTAGATTAAGACTATTCGCAAAAACATGAGATTCGAATATCTTACATGATATGCAAACCAGTTGCAGAAATTGTCCTGATGATATTTTTCCAATAGATCATCATTCCAATCAGGATATCCCTCACGTAATTCAATGTTATGAATTCTGTTATCAATATTAAATTTTGACGTCAACATTATATTATTTCATATATATACATATATAAAGAACAATTAATGCAAAACAGACTTACTCTCTAACTTCATCCAGAAATCCGCTATTACGAAGGATAAACTGATGTATCTTGTTGATAAACTAATGTATCTTGTTGATAAACATGGGTTGTACTCTCTTGTAATCAGCTTTACTATAATTCTCCGAGGTCTGTTAAGCCTTGTCTCAATGTTTTCGTACAGATAGCGGGAACAAAATATGGTTACTTCATCTAGGAGATAACCTTGCATAATAGAACCCTCTAATTGATTTCTATTGCGTATATAATGTTTTAGAGTGTAGAGGTACCTAAAGAAACATGTTAAATAAAGAAATACAAGCACATAAGAAAGGAAAAATTTACAAAATGCGTAAACCGAAAAATTCAAGGTACCTTTCGACGGGATACATCTAGTGATATTGTACCGGTCCGGCAAGTTTAGCCTCAGTTGCAAGATGAACCGTCAGGTGTATTATGATATCAAAGAATGACGACGGGAAAATCCGCTCAAGCTTGCACAGTATCAAGGGAATCACATTTTCTAGCTTCTCCAGCGCGTCAATCTCGATATTTTTAGTACACAATTCCTTAAAGAAGCAGCAAAGATCATTGATTACTTGACTAACCGATTCATGAAGGGAAGTCCTGAGAGCTAATGGGAGAAGGTGATCCATAATAATATGGTGATCATGACTTTTCAGTCCATCGATCTTGCTTTTCAAAATCTTTATCTGATTACTAAATGATCCTGAGAAACCTGTGGGAACTCTCAAATTGTGTAACACCTACAGAAATCTTTTCTTCTCCGGTTGTGACATATGATACATGGAATTAGGAAGTAGAAACTTTTTTGGTTTACCCTCTATCGGTTTAGGATGCAAATCACTTCTAATATGCCGGTCTTAAAGATCCATGCGAGCACCGAGGCTGTCTTTCGATTTTCCATCCTTACAAAGAAGCAAGTTAAGTATATACTCGGATACTCCCTTCATAATGTACATGACATCCAGACAATGACGCACTAAATTTATTGACCAGTGTGGTAGCTCATAGAAAATGCTTAACTTGTTCCATCCGGGTGGAGTGTCTTGTCTTGCCGGATCTATCCCAAAGGTCATGCTATTGTAACCATCCCACTGAGCAATCATGTCCTCTACGGATAATAGCACTGGACGCCTAAGAAGCTCCTGACGACCATCAAAGTGAACAATGTCAAACCTGTAAGGATGGTTTAATGGCAGGAAACGCCGATGACCGCAATAACAAGGTTTCTTGCGAAAATTCAACCGTGTCGATGTTGTATCTTGGTGGCAGTAAGGGCATTCTTTGTGACCATGTACGGACTAACCTGATAGCATTCCATATGCAGGAAAGTCATTAATTGTCCACATTAAAACCGCACGCATCGTGAAGGTTATATCTGTGTTTGCATCGTAAGTCTCTACATCATCAATGAATAAGGATTTTAACTCATCAATCAGAGGTCGGAGGTGGAAGTCGATATTGTTTCCTGGTGATTTCAGTCTGTCAATAAGAAGAGATATCATAAAGTAGGACTGATCCATAGCCAACCACAGCAACAGATTATAAATCATCATTACAACGGATCATATGCTGTGGCCTCCACCCATATAGTTGAATAGACAGAAGCCATCATTAGCTAGTCTGAGCCTGACATTGTGAGGATCATTACTGAATGTTGTGTGCTTCCTATCGAAATCCTTCCATGTCGGTGCATCTCTTGGATGAATCATTCTTCCGTGTTCGCTTGGAGCAGCACGGTGATACCAAATCATTGCCTCTGCTGTCTTGTTATGCCTGAATAGCCTCTGCAGACTTTATGTTATGGGAAAGTATCATGCTACCTTGATAGGTATATCTGGCTTTTTATCAGATACTTTCGGTTTATACCTATCCACTCCGCAGGTAGGACACTCTTTCAAATCTGAGTTCTCTTTCCAGTACAACACACAATCTTTGGGACATGCATGAATCTTCTCACGGTTCAGACCCAAATCATACATCATCCTCTAGGTTTCATACTAGCTCTCGAGAATGTTATTTCCCAGGGGTGTAAAATCTTTTAGGAACTTGAGAAGCATCATGAATGACTTGTTGCTCCATCTATTTAGGAACTTAATCTGGAAAACTTAGACAAACCATGATAGTGTAGAATACTTTGCATTCTCATAAATTGGTCTCCTGGCATCATTCATGTACTTCTCATATTTATCCACACGCTGTCCTTGACCGGAAGGAATGTATTCTTCGGTAGGATTACTATCACCAAGATGAGCATCTACCATATCCTCCATTTCTTCTCCTTTTTCCGCCACCTTACCGTCTTCTTCTTCTACTTCCGCCGCATTACCGGTTTCTTTTTCTTCTTCCCCGTGATATAGCCAAGTTGTATAAAATCTGGTAAAACCATGCTTAATGATGTGAAGCTCTACGATTTCTATCTCCTGCCAGAACTTATTCCTACACCTGTCGTACGGACAAAGGATCTTCCCCAATATGACCTTATTATGTTTGCATGCAAATTCGATGAAGGCAGCAACTCCATCGACAAACTTAGGGTTCTTTTGTTGTTGCCAATCAATATAAATCCACTCCTTAACTCTGATATCTCATGGGCCATGTTTGATTGTATAACATATAAATTGTAAGTTTCACAAATTGAAGAAAGTAGTGAAGTTATGAAAGTTGTTTTTTGATGGTGACTTGAGAAATCTAAGAACGAGATGGTTATTGACAAAGAAGAGAACGAGAAGGGCGAGTTTATCGTTGGTTTCAATTTATGATTTCACTTAGGTGTAGGGTTGTTATTGTGTATGTACTTTTTGTATGTGTGTGCTATGTATGCGTGTTGTATGTTTGTGTTTCGGCTGTCGGGGGTAAGGATTCTATCCCATTAAGAATGTATAGAGCAAACACCAATTCGCTTGTTTCGAGAAAATTTCGGCAACACCTCTCCTCTATTCTCCGAGTACACTGTAATAGAACATATAATTATTTCAATGTTGTGAATCAATATTGAAATGAAAATCTAATCTATCTTTGTACATGGAGAACCAACAGAAAGGTACCGATGAAATAACTCGAAACGAATGAAAACACAAGTGAATGCAGGTGTTTGCTTTATACATTCTTAAATTGACCACACTGGAAAAATTTATTGGTTATCATACGATTGAATCTTCTCGTTACATAAACTACACGACGGTTATTAGCACCGAACGATACCGTCCAATGTTTAACAATCTTCGTGTAGTTTTATGTCACGACGAACATCAAACATATGTTAACCGATAGACTAGGACACCAGCACCATTATCGATGATGCGTATGTTCCACGTACACTTGTTTTCCGGCTCACACACTTCATCATCGATAATTGCCATGTCACTACACTGTAGTCCTGTTGCATTCAGTGTATGTTGCTTACATTTCTTTACATGTCGCATACATCATGCTTTCTGATTATACGCATTGAGATATGTTGTTTCCATGATATTTCTGGTTTTTGGGAACCATGGGTGTTTCAAAAGAGAATATGTAATTGTTTTAAAACCCGGTTACCCTTGATATGATATTTCAGTGTGTCCACCATGTGTTTTCTCGGTGCTGAGAGCGACATGTGAAACCCGATTCGAGGAGGCGGATGAGGCCGATTGCGGGTACATGGTGGACCCGGTATGGTTCCCCGAGGCAAGAAATGTTTTTCGTGGAGTAGACGATGAGCCTGGCAGGGTGGCGAGTACCTACCGGTGATTGGTTGGACCTGGCGGTTATCCGGAGGATACTGACCAGAGTCGATAGATGGATATGGGCGTACTGCCGGGGCCGAGGGCCGATACCGCAGACAGAGCCCGTGGGTCGATCCGGACTGACGGAGCCCGATATATGAGGATTTACGTGCCGATGCTAGGCACAGGTTTCATGATGATTTCCATGATTTTGATTATACCCTCATATTTACATACATGATGTTTATTATCATTGGGTGACGGGTGGACGGGTTCCACGTTTATACAGACTTGATTACATACAGACTGGATTTACATGATCATGCTTCATTTGTATATATAACAGGGTATGAGGGCGCTGTTATATATACCCTTACACCAATATTAGTGGAATGGGACGCTAATATATGTGTATTGACATCCATTTGATACTTCATCATATTTACTTCATGCAGACATACCTTATACCGATGACATGTTATTACCTGAGTACTTGGCACTACATACATGTTTAGATGTTACATTGCCACCTTATTATACTTCAGACGTACTCTTGTGGTTTATATATACTGATCGTTTGACTTAGGATTATGTCGTGCATTCGGTTTCTGCTTGTAGATATTTTCTATTCACGAGTTGGCAACTCACCCCCGTTGTGCCACAGTTCTTGCAAGTTTTACCGTACAGATTCCATAGCGGCATTTCTGGCACACTGCTTCCTTATGGGTGACTTGCTTGGGTAGGTGGGTTCTTTTGTATCAGAACCGCCATTGTACATGTATTATTCATTGTATCTAGAAATTCCATCAACCAAAACTTGTATATTGTTTCAGACTTAGAAAACAGTGTTGTATTATTTCGACCTTAGAGTCGCGCTTGTAGTATTACGGTTTTCTGGCTGTTTTGAGTTCTTTTTGGGTTTTGATCCTCGCCCTTTGGCGTTGTATATTATTATTGCTTGCGTGGTTGTGACCGTCGATTGACGAAGAGCTAGCTCCCGCTTGGGGATGCCTTTATCATTTCATATATATTATTCTTGTTGTACCCCGTTCGGGGCCAGTTTTTACAAAGGAAACTCTGCCGAAATTTTCAGGAAAGGTTACATATTTTTAAAAAATGCATATTCGGCTTAGTTATTTAAAAACTTGATTTTCAAAACATGTTTTCCTTACCTCTTAAAAACCAGTTTTTCCTTTATTTACTCCTTAAATGGTTTTAGATTTCTGGGCTTTTGGCTTACTTGGATCAGATGGAGTCCTATAGACTTCATAGGATTCAAGGGCCAGTCACATGCTCTTTCGGGTCGTGACACTTCCCCACCAACCAACAACAACAACAATGTTGGATATAGGTGCCCTCAAGGCAATTATCGTAATTGCAGGAATGCAATTACTGAATTCAAGAGGACTTATACAGAGAACAGTCTTACTCGAGATGATAGTATGCTATTTGGTTTTTCTTTATCTGTCATGTGTATATGTTTTACTCGTTATCAAGTATCTCTAATACATGAGATAAAGCCTATAAGATATTTGCTTGATTGCCAGGATTATGATAGGGATCATACTAGTGGGGCCTAGCAGTCCATAAGCACATTCTTAAAAGTCTCTAGTCGTAGGAGTATCGAGGCTGGGCATCGGTACTTCAGTTTAGACTAGTGTATACGTTTTATGACCCTGTATGGGGCGATGGCTAATCTAATAGCCATTGGTGTTTGACACAGATGATTGTATACAGGTGCTCATTTAATGAGTTACACTGGACAGACTCACCGAGAAATCCTAGTTGGTATTATACCAATGTCAGATAGCAGTTCTTTGGTGACAATAGTACATGGTAGTCGCTTGACCTGAGATCGCCATAGTGTCTTGTGTGTGTTCCTACTATACTTTGATTACTACCCTACTACGGCTCTACTGAGTCGTGCAAATATGTTTTAGTTGGGTATATTCCCGAAGCACATGGAGGTAGTGAGCATTCGAGCGGATTTGTCACTCCCGGTATAGGCAGTCGATATCGCGCTGTACAGAACATGACTATAACCAGAAGTCGATGTCCATCGCAGTAGAGATAAACTGATAAGTGTTATCAGTTGTATCTCTGGTTGGTTATGAGTCTTCTGGTGCACGACTTATCGGGTTATTAGGGGTATGACAGTTCCACCCCCCAGATCCAGTATGCGATACTCTTTGACGAAGATACCAGATAGTATGGTATCCGTCGCTGATAGACTTTGTCGGGTCAGGATGAGTTCGCTCGTCGACCTAACTTTATCTTGATCATACCTGGAGTGTCGTTACATATAGCTAGTGCCACCGACATGCTTGTGGGTTAACCTGTAAGATGGTTGAATTTGAAAGTGTTTCGATTCAATCGGATATGATCTTGCATAACCTACTGCCAGCGTATTGACAGGTCTTTACAGTCCCTCAACGAAAATGCCTGCCCAGGAAAATGGTGATGTGGCGTGCATATAGGATACGTACGGGAGTTCGATTAAATACTTGATTTGATCGAACGTCCGGAAATACTAGCCGGTTTAAAAGCCGGAATATCAAGTCAAGTGTCGACGTGATAACCGTATGTTTGATGCGGTTTCTAGTATTTATGTATGAGATACACGCACTCTCTACAGTATACGATACTGAGATGATATTAATGGTTGCTTGTGTATGTAATACATGATGTGTATGTATATAGGATACATATACTTGATCTTATGTATATATATATATATATTAAATGCACTGTCATTAATGTTGCATATATATGTGTGTGTAAAATGACAAATTATTGTGTTAACATTAGCTTGTGAGGCTCTCCCTCTCTCTCTTTGTGTGACAACAAAGAGGGGGGAGAGAGAGAGAGAGAGAGGAAAAGATAACTCTCATATATGATATTAGAAGGATAATTAAAAGATGATGATTATTCTTTTAATCCATCATCTTATTCTTCTTCTTCTTCCTCTTTTCCAAGAGCTTGCTTACTACTCCAATGGCAAGTAGAGCTTGAGTGAGGATTTTGAAAAAGTAGTGAGTGCCCATTATTCATATCACCTCCATTAGCACCTAACTAGTTCTTTAATGGAGTTTCTCCTCAAGTTGGAGGAGATGGAGCTTTAGGCATGCCACCTTCACCGCAGATCATCTATGGCAAGGCGTTCGGCGTCCTAGTGCATCCGGGAGCTCAGGATGCCTAGCAAGAGCCCTTGATCTCCATTGGAGCATATGAAGATGCTACAAAGGTTGTAGCAACCCTCTCTTTGCTCTCTTGATATTTCTAGTTTCACTATTGTATGCTATTTGTTGATTTTGGTTAATTGGATTGGGGTTATGCTATGAAAAATTATTGTTTTACATATTCCGCCGGGTCCGTGATCGTCACGACCCTAACCCCTGACCCTTACAATGGTATCAGAGCTACTAGGAATAGGGATGCTGACCCATGGTGGGTTCTCTCTGTGTGACAGTGTGGCGAAGCACACGCTCTTACCCCCAGGATGTCCTGTTTAGAAGGTCCGGCTGGTTGTAGTTTGTCGTGAGGGGACTATGTAAGAAGTAGCTGCTGAGGGACCTATGGGTGCTATGGCCAGTTTCGTCTGCGCTGACTAACACTTACATGGTATCAGAGCCAAATCAAATACATTGAAATAGTTTTATGGCCAATTTGATTTCCATAACCTATTTCCAAATTGAAATTGTTACTGTTTTTTTTTTAAAAACTGCTGCAAAATCAGCTGCATTCCTTTCTAAAACTCGCGTTCCGAGGCTCATAGTTCGAGACGAGAGCCCTATGGTGGTGCGGGGACAAAAATCCAGCATGTTCGTTGTTCCAGCAGCCAACCCATAACCACAACTTTGAGGCCATAGGTTGGTGCCCCACCCAATGCCCCTAGGGGCCCATGGTTCGTTCTCGAGGTCCCCCCGAAGTTTCGGGTATTTTTTGGGTCACTAACGACTCGTTTTGAGCAAGAAATGCAGACGTTTTTGAGGCTGGAGTGAGCTTCAATTTCAGTTTTTGGAGTTTGAAGTTTTCAACTGCGGTTTTAGAATTCGTTGGCCATGGGTTCCGTATTGACGTGATTAAAGTGTTTAATCATATTAATGTGATGGCATATGGTGATATGCGGTGTTTAACGTTGACGAATTAATTTGATCAATTAGACGGGGTTGCACGTTGCTTTGTGACATATTGTGATATATTGTGTTGTTTAGTTGGCTTGGATTGGATTCTCGCAAAATGAATAGCCCGTACGTATTTGGGTGTTGTGATGATGTGTTACATTTTCATTCTTGTATAGCCTATGTATATTCTTTTATTCGGGACGTAGCAGTTCACATATGGCCGTAGTTACCGCTTATTGTATTATTATTTGTTGGGACTCGACTTGGTTGCGGTCATAATTGCCGTTGTATTAATACAGGTTTTGGATTACCTTGTGGAGAAGCGCACGGGCAGCCGGGGTTCTAGATTGCCGTGAATGACCATCTCAAAGAGTTGAGACTGGGTCACTCGATTCTAGAATTGGCGGGTTGCTTGCCTCGCTTTTAGGGGGTATAGGATAGACCCGCGGAGGATTGCTCAAGTCACCGGGTTCGAGAAAGTGCTGGGTAGCCCCCTCATGGTGATGATGCTGGGTAACCTCGTTTTTCGGATTGACGGGTGGCTTGCCGCACTCATAGGGGTTTGCTTTGGGCTACGCACGGGCTATTCACGCCAAGGAATTTCGCGTATCGTTTGTGGCTCGAACGAAATGCGGGATTCCTAGGTAATCCGACCATTCCATTTCTGTGATGTTCATTACATGCCTTTGATATGATTACCTGCCTGTGATGATGTTTACAGCTTGCTATGATGTTGATTATATGCATGCGATGATATATAGATATATGTGATATATGGTATATATATATTAATAAATACTGTATATGTTTGCATCTGCGCAAGTCCTGTCCTCGCTGTTCCGTTAGTTAAGTAATTTAACGGTGAAAAAGGGACCCTGAGGTGAATGCGGATGGCATATACGTGCATTCTATTTTTCTTTTCATACTTTTCTGTGATGATTGTGTGAAAAGATGCCAGGTAATATGATTATCTAAATGACGGGATTGCATTAATTCGGATTAATGCAAAATAAAATAAACCTAAAACACGTTGTAGGAACCAATCTTTTTCTAAAAAGATTTTATAGCCCCAGTGTTTTGCTTTGAATCGAGGTATTTGGTTAGGAATATACTGCACCGCATTCGATGAGGTAAGAACCCTGATCCTTTCACGGGGAATCTGCACTTAAGCAAAATTTATGTAACTATAAATTTAAAAACTACTTGGTTCCTTCGATGAGATCGAGTTCATTACGTTAAAGGTTTTCTTCAAAACCAGTAGTACCCCTCTATCATTTCAGGAAGTAGAGTACTTAGTATTCGTGCTGCGTCTGTTGATCATTCGTCAAGGAGCTGCATGGGTGGGTCTAAGTTAATCACGAAATGATGGTTTGAACTTGTCTAGAACCCTTTGATTTGTTGATCATTCGTTAAGGTCCTGCGGCCCTAGGGGCAAAAACCATACCGGGAGTTTCAAGAGTTGAAACTTGCAATGAGATTGCATACCTTCTATGGAGTGGGGTAAATTTTTTATCATTCGTCAAGGTTACCACGACATGATAGTTTGGATCCCGATTCTTACTGTGAGTAATAGTTACTCCCGGGAGATTTTCAGATGACTCCGGCTAGTTCTCTTTTTAGGGTTTGAAGGAGGATTCGACAGAACAGTGGGAGCCATCCTGATTTGATGTATTAATAAACCAATCTAATCAATATTAGAGTGCACGCTGAGTGTTTCTTTTCTCTCTTTGGCAGCGACCTATGAACGACTTTGAACTAAGACTCGTTAATTAAGTTAACCGACCTTTTTACAAAACCAATAGCTTTGGAATGTCTGGATTATCCTAATTCACGACAAACTTGCGTATGTCTTTTACCCTCCTAATTCCACTTTGTTTCTTCCAGAACCCTCTGTATCAGATACAGAGAGATCCATATAGCTTGGAACGGCCATCTTGTATAGTTAGATACGAACTCGAAGAAATTGTTTCAGTCCGAGGATAGCCACTGGTTCTGAAAGAAGTGAATTGTTCATTTGTCTCTTCACTCCACCTTATCTCAAGTTCGAGAGCTCCTTATATGTAAGGAGAGTATACCGGTTTCTTTTGTTGGATAGTCTTCTTCCAATCTCGAAGCTGGTGCTAACGAAATGGAAAGAAAAAACCAACTAGTATAAGTTTGTTTCCCCAATTAGAGCAAAGCTCTGTTCAAATTTTAAATTTTGAAATGAAGCAGCGCCAGCGCTGAGAGTCAAAGACTCTGAGGCAGCGCTCACGTGCAAAGCACATGAGCGCTAGCGCTAAGAGCGCTGCACTCTAAGCAGCGCACCACGTGCAAAGCACGTGAGCGCTAGCGCTAAGAGCGCTGCACTCTAAGCAGCGTACCACGTGCAAAGCACATGAGCGCTAGCGCTAAGGGTGTTGCATTCTAAGCAGCGCACCACGTGCAAAGCACGTGAGCGCTAGCGCTACAATCTAAGTAGCGCACCACGTGCGTGGTGCAAAGCACGTGAGCGCTAGCGATAAGAGCGCTGCACTCTAAGCAGCGCATCACGTGCAAAGCACGTGAGCGTTAGTAATAGAGCAAAATGTTCTTGTCCCTTGGATCAAAGATCCAACGAACATGATTAAAAATTATCAATTGATCAGAATAAAATTCTGTTAAGAAAACATTCCTCAGAATCTTTCCAAACAGGAAAGATTATGCTCTGAAAATCAGAGCACCGTTGGATCAATGATCCGATGGTGATTAAAAATCACCAAATTACAGAATAACTTCTGTATGGGAAAAGATTTCCCAATTTTGTTAAAAGCAAGAAGATTGCCTTCTGTAAAACAGAAACCCTTGGATCAAAGATCCAACGGTGGGTCCAAATCAATTAGAGAAAAGATCTCTTCAAACCGATTCAACAAATCAGCCTACCCTATATAAAGGCCCCAAGACTTCAATTCTGAGAGAGAGGAACCCCCCCCCCCCCAACAAATTTTGAGAAAGTTCAGAAAGAAGAGAAAACTCTTAGCAGAAGAAGAATTTCTTCAAGGTAAAAAAAAGATCAAAGTATCTCATCATAAAAAGAACTTAGTTCTTATGCTAGATCATAGATCTTTAAGACAAATTGTCTTTCACAAAAGAGATCATAACATCTCATTATAAAAGGGGGGGGAGGATAATTCAATTCTCTTAAGATCACAGATCCATAAAGGCAAAGCATTTCACAAAAAATATAAGAGATTGAAACATCTCCTATAAAATAAGAACTTTGTTTATAGAACCATGAGACAAAGTCTCTTGTAAGCGAGAACCTATTTCTCAGATCAAAAAATTGATCAGAAGCGCTCTGCGCTCATTGACTGGCGCTCATCGCCAAGCGGGCCACGTGCTCCTCACATGTATGCTACTTAACAGAAGCGCTCTGCGCTCATTGACTGGCGCTCAAGCGCGCCACGTGCTCCTCACGTGTGCGCTATTTAACAGAAGGGCTCTGTGCTCTTTGACCGGCGCTCAGCGCCAAGCGCGCCACGTACTCCTCACGTGTGCCCTACTTAACAGAAGCGCTCTGCGCTCATTGGCTGGCGCTCAGCGCCAAGCGCGCCACGTGCTCCTCACGTGTGCGCTAAGAGAACATAAACTGTTCTATAAATAAAGCCCCAGAGCTATGATGAGTGCTTAACACTCAATAAAAGACAAAAAGGCTATCAGAACTCAAACCAATGCTCAACATTGTTAAATGTTTAACATTTTAACTAAATGGGCCGAGCCCAAAGTGGCCACAGAACCCTACCTTAGATTAATTAAGCCCATATGCTCATAAATCTTTGATCTTAGTCCCAAATTGGACTACAGATCTCCCAACCAATATTGGTTCGAGAGTACATCTTTTCACTCCTATGATATTTGTCGTTGTAATCCTTCAACGTCTTCAGAGAGGTGACGGGTCCCGACAACCAGACATTCCACGGACTGTGGGATCCTTAAACTCATGGACTATGATGCCCTTAAACTTTACGGACTGTGGGGTCCTTAAACTCATAGACTATGATGGTCTTTAAACTTTACAGACTATGACATCTTTAAACTATGGACTATGATGTCCTTAAACTCCATGGACTATGATGTCCTTAAACTTCTGGACCGCAATGTTCCAAATGATCTTAAACTCTATGGACTATGATGTCCTTAAACTCCATGGACTATGATGTCCTTAAACAATAGAGCCCAAATGATCTTTTGTTGGATCTAAATGATCCTGTTGAGTAGATCTTAGTCTAAAATTATATTAACGTATTCTCAACAAACGTTTAAGTTGGTATTAGTCTCAAATGAGATTAACGATCCTTAAACCTAACCCAAAACCAAATCTATGAAAATACGGTTTTGGATTAATCCCCACCCTATGGGCGACAACATAAATTAGTCTTCGTATACAATCCACGGGCAACCAAAAACAAAACAAACACACACGACACGAAGTGACCATTTGGAGAAGGAGAAAGTGATTACCGCGATGCGGTAGCATAATTAACTACAGGGGCTTGCGCCTGCAGGGAAGAGCGTCCCCACAATCAAAACCCCCTCACAATGAGGGGAAATCTGACGAAGTCTGCTACAACGGCCGCATCCGTCTAAACCTCCGATACACGGTGCCATAAATCAACTTAGCATCATCGGAGAGGTGGACGGATAGCACCAAATAGCATCTGCCCCCAAATTCAGGCAAGACGTTTGTCTTCCCGGTTTTCGGCGAAGAACAGATTTTGGCATGCCCGGTGGGACCTCTTCCTCTTTCCACTCCACATTTCGTGTGTCGTGCTTCGCGAATGAATCATGGTTTGCTATGGTTGCCCCTGGATTCGAGGTACTAAGATTTGGTGTTTTGCTCCGTGCAGAAAACAGAAGATCAATGGCTTTCAACTGCACAAACTTCAACAACTCCCACTCCGTCCCTGTCGGAGAAGTGACCTATGGGCCTCAAGCGGCCTCCCTTTTTACAATGCCGGTGGAACAGGTGACGCAAGCCACCACTGGGCTATTTTTCGGTACTATGCTCCCACCGATGAGCTTCAACGCCCCATTGCCGTCGCAAGAAGCTCCGAAGAAGTCGGTCTTTGATCGGCTTACAACTACTGCGGCCCCTCTCAACGGGTCGCCCAAGTCCAGTGCCTCAGTTTTCAACAGACTGGGCCAAAGCTCAGATGGGCCCGTCAAGAAGCCCATAATTCCTGAAGGGTTAGCCTGAAGTGGATAGCCATTCCTGCTCCTGAAATTGCCAAGGCGGCTTCTCCTGCTAAGGGGTCGGTCTTCACAAGACTGGCCATTTCAGCTCCCGTTCCAGGTGAAGTCATCAAAACTGCTCCCCCTGCGCGGAAGTCTGCCTTCGACAGGTTGGCCATCCCCTCTCAGCGGACGTCAGTCTTCACGAGGCTGACACTGGCAACAACTCTTCGCCAGAGCAGGGGAATGACGAAGCCACCCCCATAACTGAGCTGGTCTCGTCAACAAGACACGCTCGCCGTCGTCACTGGCGCCAAGTAAGGAAGGCTGGGAGCAGCTCTCCTTCTGGATTGACTTCGCCAGCTCCGATGGTGGAAATTGATGCTGCTGTTCCAACTGGGAACAGCTTTGAACCACTTAGGAGGGTGCGTAAGAACTCTCCGACGGCCGTGCTGAAAATGTCTCCTCCACCTATGGAGAACGTTACAAAGGTGAAGCCCGAGAAGCCCCCTCAGCGGCTGTCCTCTAAAATTCATAAAGTTTGGCAACATGTCCAAAACTCGGTGATCAACCAAGACTACTCCCGCCGACCGAAGAAGATGAAAGTTCAGTAAGAGAAGGACCACCCTGTCATGCCACAAGAGATGTCATCTATTTGGGTGCCCGCTGCAATGGCTCCCTCAACTTTGACCGCTCACAAAAGAAGGAGGCTGGAGAAAGTCCCCGTGTTCACGACGAATCTCAAGAACACTGAATCTAAACGCCCTAAGTCTGGGGGCATGGTGGTGCACACTGTTTATATGTAATTCGGGAAAGAGGATAGCCGTATCTCTACGGGCCATCGACCACTCACCAGATCCGTAACAAAGGCCCAGGAGCAACAACAGAAGCTTCAGGAAATGTTAACACAGATGGCCGCACTCACTGGACCAAAAGAAAGACCGGAGACGTCGTCAGACCAGTGTCATGAACAAGAAACCGATGCTGAGTTCCTCCGCAGAATCATCAAAAAGAAGGACAAAGAGGCAGCGGAACAAGCTGCCAACATAAAACGAATGGCGCTTTTATTCCAAGACATGGTCGGGATGATGTTACAGCCGGATCCTCTAGCTGAAGACCCTCCAATTATCCTCGAAGACGGCCGAGGGGAGACATCAAACCCGCTTCCTGCTTGTTCAGCAGCCAAGGAGGAGACCGTCTCCAAAGCTGCCCTGGATGACTATATTGTTCAACAGATACGAGTTCATCAGGCGAACGAAGAGGCAGGATAAATTGTTAAGACTGGACGACCCTATCCAGGCTGGTATGATCAAATCAAGTACCCGCCAGGATATACGATCCCTAAATTCCATGTATATAAGGGGATGAGGAATCCACATCAACACGTGGCTCAATTTAGTGCTCTGTGCGGCAACACCGGAGGTGACGACAAACTGCTGCTTCGCCAGTTTGTTGGCAGATTGTCGGAGACGGCATTTGAATGGTACTCTAAACTTCCGAATGACTCCGTTAAGAAATTTGCAAAAATGGAATTACTGTTCACACAAAGGTTCGCAAGCGCTAGCTGCGCACCCCGATCACCGCATTAATTAACGCCAGAGTGAAGCCAGGCGAAACATGGGTGCAGTACGTGATACGGTGGCGGAATCTATGGTCGAAGTGCAAACAGTGCATCGAAGAAGCGCCTGCGGTAGGCATGTTCATGGGTACTCTTGATCCGCAGGCGACCATATCCCAGTTCATGATGTTTTTCAAGCCAACTACTTTTCAGGCCTTGATTGACAACCTGGCCCAAATGGATCAGATGGGTCATAGACCATCTTCTTAGAAGTTGGAATCTCGAAACGAAAAAGGGAAAGGGAAAGCGACCTTCGTCGCCAATGCTCAGCAACAGCCCAGTGGTCCAAAACCAACTGATCGCCAAGATGAAAGACGGCGATTCTTCAATGAGAAACTGAAGCGCCTTTATTCGTTTCCTCGGGATAAAACGAGGAGACTGTTCGAGCTGGCGGTGCGCAACAGGCTCATCACCTTGCCGGATCCAAAACACTCATTGCAACCCTGTGAGGCCAATAATTGCTATTATTGCCCCTATCACCAAGTGGTAGGCCACCCAATCGAAGATTGCTTCGTCTTCAAAGGCTGGATTGAGGACCAATACCAGCAGGGCAAATTCGCACTGTCCGAGAATTGGAAAGTAAACCCGCCTCAGCTGCACGCTCTTAAAAGAGGGGACACACCGGGGGCATCATGCTCTTGTATAGTAGAAGCTCCATGGGAGGTCGCTCTTTCAGCCAAGACGAAAGGAATGCTGAAGGATCATCAAACATGCCCGGCGATCAGGTGGAAAAATCCGCTGGAACCCGAGATCATTGAGGGAATGCTGAAGCCGTACCTGACTCCAAGAATTGGCAGCGATAATCAAAACGCTCAGGCCCAGCCGTCAAAGTCTTTGAAGAAGATGAAGAAGACCAAAAAGCCCGTAAAGCCTGATGACAAGCGCATGGACCTGCAAAAATATATTGATGCGCTGGAGGAATATAACCAGAAGGCACGAACCCCGGTCACACTCCAAGAGTTTCTCAACCACATCCTTGAAGATAGAGATGGCGATGAAGACGAGGGAGAAGACTCCTTAGACAAACCTGAAGATTATGTGGCAAGCTGCCATGTGATCTCTCACTCATCAGTACATGGTGAAGAAGCTCCTGATACAGAGAAGCTGGGGGCAGATCCCGAACAGGAACTCCTAGGACCGTCAGATGAAATGATTGACGCATTCCTGAACGAAGCTCTTCAGAAAAGCAAAGCTGACCGAGAGCGTGAAATCGCCATATACGAAAAAGCCAAATGTCGGCAACTGAACGAAAGGATTGAAATACCCCAACCGGATAGGAGCACTTCGGCCGCCAGCAAAAGCAGGTTCAAGACAAGGAAATGGTTCGCAAAGCCATATCGATGGGAATGAAGCTGCCACCCTCCGAAGGAAACACTCCTGATAGGATACACCTTAACGAAGAGGATGCACATCCAAACTACTGTTTGTACCATCGGAGGACCACACACCCTACTGAGGAATGCAACGCCTTTAAAAATTGGTGGCAGGGATACATTGCTCATCGGCAGCATTTCAAGCGGATGAAGCACAAAACTCGTCAGGAATAAAGAAGCACGATAGATGAGCATAAAAGAACTGCCGATGAATGTCACATGGTTAATTCTGGGGGATCGCAAGTTCTCACCTTCGGGAGTGATTCTGATGAAGAAATAGCCCTCGGCCCTCTCTTCAAGGAATCCATCTCTGAAACAGAAGAGATGAAGACCTACGAGAACATTCAGCTGTGCAATCGCACGCTACCTGAAAAGAATCTCGGACCCGCAAGCAAGGGATCGAACAAAAAGGATAAAAGGAAAGAAAAGGTCCCTGAGGATATCACCCTTGATGACCGATTCGTCGAAAAGCTGGCAGCCAAAGACCCGCCCAAGAAAAACAAGGTAGATTACAATGTTCTGGCACACCTGAGGAAGATACCCTCGCAGCTAAGCATTCTCGATGCCCTTTTGCTATCCAAAGAGGCGAGAGATTCTCTGATCAAGGCATTACAAGATCCTGACCAGTTTCAAGCTTTCTTCGCCGAAGAAAAGATGAAGGACGAGCTGGAAGAAATTCACACAGCTGACATCACTTTCGGCGATGAAGATCTCCTCCTCGGAACATGTGAGCACAACCGTCCCCCTATATATCTCCGGGTATTGCCAAAACATTAAGATAGGGAAGATCCTAGTTGACAATGGGTCCTCTGTAAATCTCCTAAATGTGAGGGTGCTAAAAGAAATCTGCATGAGCGTTCAACACCTCGCTCGGGATAAAATCACTATCTCCGGGTTCGACTCCCAGTCATCACGGACGCTCGGGTCTGTGATACTGACGTTATGCTTTGGGCTGCTCGTCACTGATATCAAATTCCACGTCATTGACTCCAAGAATTGCTACAATGCTTTGCTCGGCTAGCCTTGGTTACACGAGTACAACATTATCCCTTCTACACAGCATGAAGTACTTCAAAGATGGGCTTGAACACACTGTGACAGGGGAGCTGAACCCATTCTCTGTAAACGAAGTCCGAAAGTACGAAGATGCAAAGTACTTCTTACAAGAATTTGAAGACACGGAAAGATGCCATAAACCTGAGGATAAGCAAAAAGCTATCACCACCATTCCAGTCTTCGGGAGCGATACCGAGGAGGAAGAAGAGATAGTCTATTCGGGACCTCCCCGATACAACAAACCGGGAGCGTCTACCCCTATTCTGGTTTTTGGCAGTGACTCTGAAGACGAGGCCAACGCAGTATTCTCGGCTCTTCCATCTGTGCAAGCCTTCATTGGAGATGATCAGAGTTTGCAGATCGCCATGGTTCCGCAAGAGCATTACAAAGAGCTCGACGCACTTGATACCTACAGTGTGCAAGAACTGCAAACGTTCTGCGTCCCTCCCAGGCGAAAAGATGAAAAGGCGATCCTCTTTTATCTATCCGCGGAAACTAAGGTGGAGAAAGAAATCTGGCATGGCGCCGATTCTACGCTTGACAGGCTCCATCCCATCCGTCTGCCCAGATACTATATAGAAGGATTAAAAAGGCTGTTGAGGAGCCAAGACGTACCCTTCAAACAGACTGCTCGACAAGCCCAGTTCTATAACAGAATCTGGAACGTCCCCGGAACTCAGCGAAAATTGCCCAACTGGAGAATGGAAACGATCGGGCTTGTATATGTTCAATCCAAGAAACGGGAGCGATTACATGGCTGCTACGTTATACATGATTTCGATGAAGAAGGAGATGCTCTGTTAGAAGACACTAACCCTGAACCAAAATAAGGTCTCGCCATGAAAGTGCCAAGTCCGTCGTTCGAAGAACAGATGGATAAGCTAATAAGGGAAGCGGCTCAAAAGGTCCGGGATGACCATAGCCGCGAAATGGCAATCTATGAAAAAGCCTAGACTCAGCGCCTCCTTCAGCAGGCTGCGGAGAATGACGATCCTCTTTGTCGCCAGCCCGTCATACGGAAGACTCGACGTGGAGGCAAAAACAAACTGAAGAACGGAAAAAACGTTCGACAACAGCAAAGCGGGTCCAAGAAGCCACGCGATCGAGAATTGGGCAGCCTGGATCCGTCTCTTATAAAGAAGATGGGTCGAGCATATTCTTTTCCCTAAGACAAGACAAGGAAGATATTCGATCTTGTCATAACACATCATATGATGACACTCCTGGAATCCAAACACCCCGATCAAGAAAACGAGGTTCATCACCCGGATTATTGCTCCTATCACTGAGCGATAGGACATCCTCTCGAAGAACGCTTCACATTCAAAGACTGGGTAGAAGACCAGTATCAGCAAGGCAGGTTCGCTTTATCCAGCAGTTGGAAGGTAACCCCACCACAGAAGTATGAACCGAAAGCCGCGTATGCAGCGAGGGTAAATCCGGATCAACATCGGTCTTAGAAGCGATCTCGTACCTGTCACGCGATAACACTGTCAGGAGAAGGAGTACGCGAGGATATGGATGACCTCTCCTGGAGCTTTGAAAACGAGGATGACGAAGCGATCTCAGTGTTTCCACCGGCACCAAAAGAGCTGGAAGATGGGATACATACTACTGCAGATAAACTCAGAAAAATCGACTTGGGGACGAAAAACGACCCACGGCCGACGTTCTTCAGTGAGCTGTTGTCTGAAGAAAAGGTGGCTACGCTCAAAGACGTGCTCATACAGTATAAAGACTGTTTCGCATGGAACTATTTCGAGATACCAGGATTAGATCCAGAAATAGCCGTCCACAAATTGGCGATTTCTCCGGACGTTAAGCCAATCAAACAAGCACCGAGAAGAATGCGGCTCGAAATTGAAATGAGCATCAACGCTGAGGTCAAGAAGCTAATCGACTCCGGCTTCGTTCAAGAAGTTCAATACCCTGAATGGATTGCCAACATCGTCCCACTGATGAAGAAAAATGGGACGGTGCGCATATGCGTGGACTTTCGGGATCTCAACAAAGCTTGCCCGAAAGATGATTTTCCTGTACCGGTTACCGAGCTGATGATAGACAGCACGTCCACTCATGAAGTTTTCTCCTTCATGAACGGCTCATCAGGGTACAATCAAATAAAGATGCATCCCGAAGACCGGAAGCATACCGCTTTCCGGACCCCGCTAGGCATATTCTGCTACAAAGTGATGCCTTTCGGTCTGAAGAACGTCGGCGCTACCTATTAGAGGGCCATGACGAAGATTTTCGATGACCTCATATATGAAGTCGTCGAATGCTATATCGATGACCTCATATATGAAGTCGTCGAATGCTATATCGATGACCTTGTGGTGAAAAGAAAATCGCACGAGGAACATTGGGAGCATCTAAAAATAGTGTTCCAACGTCTTCGGAAATACAACTTGAAGATGAACCCTCTGAAATGCGCGTTCGGAGTTTCTTCGGGTAAAGTCCTAGGATTCATCGTACGATATCGAGGCATCGAAATAGACCCGTCAAAGATCAAGGCGATTATAGAAATGCCTCCGCCAAGGACTCTGAAACAACTGTGGTCTCTCCAAGAAAAGCTCGCATATATCCGACGGTTCATAGCTAACCTCTCCGGCAAATACCGCCCCTACAGTCACCTAATGAAGAAGGGGAACCCGTTCGTCTGGGATCACAAATGCCAAAGCACACTGGACAAAATCAAGCAATACCTGCAGAATCCTCCGATGCTAACCGCTCCGGTCAAGGGAAAGCCTCTCATTCTGTATACAACCACCCTTGAGGGTTCTCTAGGCGCATTATGGGCATAAGAAAACAACCAAGGGAAGGAGAGAGCCCTCTAATATTTGAGTCGAGTTCTCCTGGGGTCAGAAAACAATTACTCCCCTATCGAAAAACACTGCTTGGCGTTAATCTTTGCGATAACGAAGCTCCGGCACTATGCGTTGGCGCATGAGGTCCATCTCATATCAAAGGTGGATCTTCTCAAATATTTGATGTCAAGAGCCATACTAACAGGACGGCTCGCTAAATGGGCCCTCCTCTTGATGGAGTTCTCGATAACATACCGACCACTCAAGGCAGTGAAAGGTCAGGCCATCACCGACTTCCTCGCTGAGCATCCGATACCTGCCGATTACCCCTAAATTGCGAGTTACCGGATGAGTACGCGTTTGACACGATCGATGAGGAGAAAGGAGACAGTGACACCCGATGGGAACTCTACTTCGATGGGGCATCTTCCATGAAGAAGCGAAAGCACAACTCCCCCATAATCAAATCGGGGGTAGGCCTTATCTTCGTGACGCCACAAGGAGGGATAATGCGCTTTGACTTTTCCCTAACAGAGCCGAGGACGAACAATGAAGCCGAATATGAACCTTTGATAGCAGGTCTTGAGATCGTTGTAGACATGGGAATCGAAAACCTCCTCATATACGGAGACTCCCAGCTAGTCGTTAGTCAGGTAAATGGCGACTATCAAACATGCAAACTAGAGTTGGTAAAGTACGGTGAGAGATTACAACAATTGCTGACTCAAATCCCTGCCTACGCCCTTGAAAGCATACCGCACATGGAAAATAGCAAGGTGGATGCACTAGCCATGCTCGCTAAAGAACTGGCCGACGAGAACCTTGTAGGGTTACTAGGCACACTAAGGAGGCTCAACAAGGCATCGACCATGCCGGAATAAAATTTTATCCGTGCCGAATAACCCTAAGCAAGATCGTTAACTAGAGATTAGGCGAAAACTATGCAAGCTAAACACTTTAACCCTAAAGGAATACGAAATACAACCTTTGTAGATCGGTCCTTTACTTCTTAAGCTCCTTGATGTAGTCCCTTCGCTGCGATCATCCAATTTTCAGACTCTCGGACGGCTCCATGAGAAATTGCAACGGGATCGCTTGAAGTCTTCGATGCCGAAGATGATCTACGTCGAGGGAATACGGACTCAAGCTTCTACCCCACTAACCATAGAATTTGTGAAGCAAACACTCTAAACTAAAGTGCTAGTCTAGTAGAGGATGGTGAGATAGGAAATGGGTTCATTTTGGATTTGGATTTCTCACTTGATTTCAACACTTGAAATTTTTCTAGAAAGCTATCTCTTTTTCTTCAAGAAGAAGAAGAAGAAGAGAAAAGAATGAATCAAAAAAAATGATAGAAAATCAAGTGAAGAGTTATCATAATGCAACCATGGGTGAGGTTAACTCATGTAGAGAGCAAACCATAGTTTAGGTAATGGTTAGGTTTAAGCATAAAACAAAATGTCTAGACTTTTCAAAGATGCTTAAAAAGCTCATGAAGCTTCTAGCAAATTACAAAGAAAGCCACCATTTTGTTTTTGCAAAATAAAGAAAATAAAACCCTAACCATTAACTAAACATGGTGTATAGCACACACCCAAGTTTGCATGTATCATCAATCATGATACAATTTGCACACTAATAAATATATATCACATATATATCAAATTGTGCACAAGTGAGAAAAAACAATTCTAAGTGAACCAATACTAGTTAATGTAAAGTAATATATCAAACATATAATTATACATTAAATCATTAAATCAACACTTGATTTAACGATCCGGTCATATCGCATATAACCGACTAATATCAATGTATCGACTTATGGAATCAACACTTGATTCGATAACCCGGTTATATCGCATATAACCGATCGATACAAACATCGCGAGAATCGAATACGGTATCACATACTCACATCATTCTCGGTCCCGCACATATCACATATGCGCTCCTATCTCGTTTCGCCTGAGCCAGTACAACCTCTATGTAGGACTCTAAAGACTCGTCAATATACCGGCAGTAGGTGATGATCATATCAAGCACCCACAAGCCGTCAGCGGTACTAGCTGGACGAAACGGCTACCCGGGTATTGAGTGATCAAAAGATCAGCAAGCAAGCCCGCTCCAACTCCTGTAAAAGCCTGACAGTGACACTACCGTACAGTCCGGTCTCCTCGTCTGATATGTCGCATATCAAGTCTAGGGGTGGTAAATGTCAGACCCCAATAACCGATAAGTCATGCCGATATGAGGCTCATAACGGGTCGAGAAACTACTGGTAACACTTACCAGTATATCTCAAAACCAGCCCTGGCCAGGGACTTCCCTGTTACGGCCAATCGAGCATAGTGCAACATCAACCCCCAATACCGGGAGAGGCGAAACCCCTCCTATCGCTCATTGCCACCATGTGACTCGGGACTGTACCCAAAAACCACCGTTTTGCACGCCCTCTTAGACGTGGTAAGGTGGAAATCAAAGCACAGCGGGAATCACACAAGACTCTATGACGATCTCGGGTCTACAGACTACCCTGTACCAGTGTCACCAGAGAACTGCCATCTGACGTAAGGTATAATACCATCTGGGAGTTCTCGGCGAGTTCGTCCAGTGTACCCAGTCTCTACTGAGCACCCGTATATCATCTCTGATGTCAAACATCAATTGATATGGGATCATCCATCGCCCATCTGTATGGATCGAGAAGATATACGCCAGTATACTCTGGTATATCGATGCCCCGTCTCGATATACCCACGACTAGGGACCTTGAAGGATGTACTTATGGACTACCATGTCCCCACTAGTATGATCTGCATCACAGTCCAGATAGTTAAGTACACATCCTAAGGGCTTTACCAACATGTAACAGAGAGACAATCAGTGTACATGTTAAGGTAAAGAGTAACCAGATAGCATACTATCATGTCGAGCAAGAAAGTCATCCCTATATATGTCCAAGCATCCACTACAATATACATCCTATGTATAGTAATAGCCTCTAGGGCATACATATAACTAACAATCTCCCACTTGCACTAGGGCCATCTGATAACAGTGGTTGTAGTATCTCATATCAACCATCCCATAATAGTCTCTCTCTGGGAAAAAGCCTTTGTGAGTGGATCCGCCGTATTGTCCTCTGAGTCTACTCTCCTAACCTCGATCCCCTGGAGATCAACCATCTTCATGATCATGTGACACTGCCTAAGAATTATATCTGGATCACTAATAGGACAGGCGTTCCCAGGCATAAGCCACAACTCCATTGTCTCACAATGGTAGGAACGAAGCTCATCTCATGAACTAATATACACCCAGACTGCCTCTTTGGTAGTATCTTTGGTAACGATGTATCTTGCCTTTAATCGTCTAGTATGTCACGGTATCTAGCTTGGAACTCTTCCAACATACCGTCCCTTTACTGAGGGTAAAGACAATGCATGTGACTGACTTTCAGTCGTCCTTATGACCCTGGAACCTTTCCAGTGATTCTTCCCAGGATCGATTGATACCAACTCACTACATTTAGTGAGTATCCTAACATCCAATTAGATCTATCTCATAGATCCAAAACCCAGGATTTAGGAAGTATCACTTTGATCCTGTATGGAGAATTATTGTGATAAGCGGAGATTGACTGAGCGCAGCATAGGAAACTCCTTCCCTATCAAGAGTATGTCATCCACTTACTCTACGAGGATCACTACCATACTCTCTACTTCCTTTTTGTATATACAAGGTTCATCTACCATTTTGATGAAGTCAAACTCTTTGACTACCACATCAAAACAGACGTTCCAACTCCGCGATGCCTGCTTTATCACATAAAACATCTTGCACACGTTTCCGCTGCTCCCACTGTCTACGAAGCCCTCTGACTGTGTACTTATAGACTCTCTCTTCTAAAATATCATTTAGAAGAGCAGTCATGACACCCAACCGCCAGATATCGTAGTCATGGTATGTAGCCATGGCAAGTAGGATCTGGATGGACTTAAGAATAGCTACTTAGAAAAGGTTTCAACATAATCCATACCTGGTCAATGATGCAAACCTTTAACAAGTCTTTCTTTGAAAGTCTCAACTTTTCCATGTACACCAAGTAATCTTCTCAAGATTTACTTGCTCCTGATGTGGATTTAACCCTTCAAATTAAGCAACCAAAGTCCATACTTTGTTGGTGTATAAGGATTCCATCTCAGATCGCTAAGCATCCAGCCATTCTTACAGAGCCTACTCCTGATGGCCTGCTCGAAACTAGTTGAGTCATCATCTCATGATGCAATCCTCGCTTCCACTGTCATAGAGAAACCGAAGTAACTCTCAGGTGGGTGAGGAACCCTACTAGATCGGCGGAGAGGCTGAGGTTCGTTGGAATCTACTGAATCCTTTTGGTTCTACCAAATCATCTACTGTAGTTTGTATAGCTGGAACTCCTTCCAGTTCTACCTCATGTCGACAAATTTCCTTCCACAAGAAATTCCCTTTTACAAAGGTGGCATGTTGAGAAACAAAACATTTTTGCTCCTCGGTTTGGTAGAAGATATTCCCTTGCTAATGCTTAGGATATCCAACAAAGTTGCACAGATCAGACTTTGCCTCGAGTTTGTCCGGATTTTGCTTTTAGACATAGGCCGGACAACCCTAAATCTTAACTAACTTAAGAAATGGGCTCTTCCCTTTCCATATCTCATATGAAGTGGTAGGCAACTGATTTGATCGGAACCCTATTCAATAGGTATGCAACTTCATAAGTGCATAACTCCCAAAAAGGAAATAGGTAACTCAGTAGTACTCATCATAGAGCACACATTATCATATAGGGTGTGATTGCTCCGCCCCGATACACCGACGTGCTGTGGTGTATACGGAGGAGTAATGCTGAGAGAGAATCTCATTCTCCTTTACAATAATTCAGGAATTCCGTGCTTAAGTATTCTCCTCCCTGATCACATCAAAGAACATAATACTTATATCCGTTTTGGTTCTCTACTTCTACCTTATATTCTGTGAATATCTCAAAAGGTTCGGACTTGTGTTTCAACAGGAACATATGACTGAATCTTAAGAGAACATCAGAGAATGTAATGAAGTACAAAGAACCAGTCTTGGTATGTGTAGACAGGGGACCTCCATACATCAACATGTATCATCCCAAGAGTTTACTAACTCTTTCTCTGTTTCTAATAAACGGAGCTATGGTCATCTTATCTCTGTGACATGACCGGCAAGTTTCAAAAGATGTAAATTCAAACTGATTTAAATATGCATCTATATGTAACTTCAGCTAGTCGGGTCGCATTGATATGACCTAGTCTACAATACCTCAAGAAGAATTCGTTCATCTCTGAACTCTTCCTTTTGTGTGTGTTCTGTATACTAAGAACTGTATTTTGATTTAGAACTTCAATGCTTTTAGATAACGTGCCTGAACCGATCAACTCTTGATATAAGAAATGTTCAAAAGATTATCCAACAATACAAAATTATATCCTTTCTTTACTGATAAAGAGACTGATATGATTTTGTATATCAGGTTCGGTATCTAATAACATTTATTTAGAATCAATGTATTCTGGTAATACAGGGTGATAGTGACAAACAGACTTGGCTGCAACACTTGCACCGTTTTCTATTATATGAAACTTATCACCCGTTCTCAGTTCTTTACCTATCTATAGCCCATGTAATAAATTACATATGAGGGATCCTGATCCAGTATCACATACCCAGGACGTAAAGGATATGAGAAACAGTTCTCTGTAATGAACACACCTGAAGAAGATGCATCAGCATGCACTTTCTTCGTTTGGGCGGCACGGGAAATCTAGTATTCCCCAAATTCCTGCTCTGTCTTATAACATTTATAAGTTGGAGCGGGACCAACGTTCCCCAGCTCAGTATAAAAAGCGGGTTCGGTCAATACATCCGTATTATTATCTTGATTAAGGCGTGATATGGTCGCTACCTGGAGAGTGAGAGAGAGAAGAAAACACTCTGCGTGCACTCTTGCAAGATCAGATTGGTTATTATTTTATCTAATCAGGATGGCTCCCACTGTTTTTATCAAATCTTCCTTCAAACCCTAAAAGGAAAGACTAGCCGGGATTAATTACACGCTACAAGTTCGCCAATCTTTCAGCCAGGCCAGTGTCGGTACTTTGAAGGAGGTGCCCCGTGCTTTCGCACGGACCTAATTAAAGTAAATCTCGTTTTTCCCAGAGGCGTAACCTCGTTGACACCTTTCTAGACACCTACTTGATCGGCTAATTGTAATGTGTAAAACTCTCCCAGGAGTAACAATTACTCGCAGCGGGTATCGGGATCCAACTATCTCATAGAAGGTATGCAATCTCATTGCAAATTTCAACACTTGAAATTCCCGATAATATTTTGCCCCTAGCGTCCTATGACCTTGACGCAGGCCAACAAATCATAGTCCGCTAGTCAAGTTCAACCCGTCATTTCCTGATTGAATTAAACCCACCCGTACGACCCTTGACACAGGCCAACAAAGTTGTACGACTACCCTAATTCAATTTGCATCATATGCATAAACAGATAAATACTAGTTAGCTACCGCACACTACGCCTTGACGCAGGCCAACAAATGTAGCACGAATACTAAGTAGGACTTATTTGAAATGACGGCGGGCTACGACAGGTTTTTCTGAAAACCTATTGCGTAATGAACTTGATATCGTTGAAGAATCAAATGATTTTAAAATGGAGTGTTTTTTAGGCTTTTCTAGTTTTGCTAAAGGGGTCACTCCCGGTGAAGGGATCGTCGGCCTTTTCCTCGTCGAATGAGGTGCAGGATATATCATATATATCACTGTGCAAAGCAAGAACTATAGAAGCAATCAAAAGACAAACCGAGTGTTGTAGCATCTGCCAGTTATTGCTAAAGGGGTCACTCCCGGTGAAGGGATCTCGGCCCTTTCCTCGTCGAATGAGGTGCAGGATGTTCTACAAGGAACACCACGATGCAAAGCAAGAACTGTAGCTACCTGTTTTTGAAAATTCGATTCCACAACATCTTTTAGGTTTCTTTTTCTTTCATTAATCATATTAATTAAGTCCCATCATTTAATCACCTAAACATCACAGATAAATACGACATACACTTATGCCATCCGCATTCGCCTCGATGTCCCCTCGTGCACCGTTAGGTTAGGTAACTAACGGCAGAGCGGGGTAGGTCTAGCGCGGGTGTAAAACATAAGTAACGTCTATATAATATATCATATATACTATATACAATATTTATCACAAAACATCACATGATCACATCACAGATAACGCAGCAGAAGAAACATATGAAACATTGGATATACTAGGACGTCCGTGTGTTATTTTGAGCCTCTATAAAACACGGATTCCATGGTCGCGATGAATAGCTAAACCCACACCCCTAGACCCCTACGAGAGCGGCAAGAAACCCTACCAATTCTAGAGTTAGGAGACCCGGACTCGACTCCTCGAGTTGGTCTCCCATTGGACCCTAGAACCCGGTTACTTGTGCTCCCCTTCTTGGGTCTATCCTAGTGCGGAAAAGTAAATAATATACAAATGGTGACATCAACCTCAACCCGGAAGTGCCCCAATAAAAGAATATTACATACATTTAAATTTACATGAATGAAAATAAAAACTCTCATCTCACATAAAACCCCCGGCTATTCAAAACGTGACGATCCAATATAACATATCCAACAACACATAACATCACATGTCATCAACGTAAGTAAACATGCGCATCCCAATTGTCGTTGACATATAGCAACGAAACCGGCGATATCACATATTACACTTACGGTCGCAGAAAAGAAAGTGTAAAACTACAACAGTTGGAATCCGCAACCTCCTTAGACATTGCATGCCTAACAGTTATAAACCCCGCATTTTAGTCTCCATATTGAAAACACTTTTCAATATCAAGTCGGGCAATTCAACAAAATTTCTGATAAGTGACCGAATGTTCGTCGCAAACTTTAGTAGACGGCCGCACCCCCGGATGCCGTCGACGAAGTGCATTAAGGCGGAACACCGCTGCCGCGAGCACCCGAACGGATGCTTCCGGCGACGGGGTTCTCCTACAGTCACTTGGTCGGGGCTATGGGGCGTGGCTGTCTGTTAAGTTTACCCGGCGAGTATCCGCGTACGCTACGTGATTGCGACGGACTTTTGATCGCATCAAAATTCCGTGGCAACCGATCAAGTGAGACTAAACTGCTATGTTTATAACATCCAAATCAGTTATCTCATAACTACTTGTGAATTCCAAATATTGTATCGCATTCCAGATAAATAGAAAATGTTAAACTTTCCGATCGAACAATCAAACACCCAAGTTTTCCCGGAACGGCTCATCACATGAAATAAGTTTAAAAACATTCACTTCATGCCACAGTACCAACGGTCCAGCCGTAGAAGGGTCAAGCCAACGCCTCACATGTGGCACGCCGTACTGCCCCAAACCCTATGGTTCAAAGGGCAGTTCAAGACGGTCACATAATCGAGTTAAGGTTTGTTGTCTTCTAGAGGGTCCATCGCGTTACTTGCACTACTTCGAACGTTCTTAAACTACGGAAAGATCCAACACTTGGAAATTTCCCGACAGGGGAAAAAGTGGGTATTTATATCCGGTCGAACTTTTCAACATTTTCTAAAATTATCCGGAAAAACCCATAGACGAAGTTAAACTTCCCGATCGAAACACCGAGTCCCCAATGCAACCCAGAAAACTCAACTCTTGAGTAAATATTAAAAATTCCCAGAAAACACAGCACTAACAGAAAGAAATTACTGTGCAAACCACGTGCCCTGATTCAACACATTGGCCGCGGAACCGCCGCACAAACCAGGGTGGGGCCGCAGAACCGCGGCGCATCTGTCGAGTTGAGGGCACGTGCTGCACAGTAACTCCTATAAAACCCTGCTGAATTTTTTGGATATTTTTAATCTGGAAAAATCCACAATTTCAGAAAATGTACAGAAAGGGGTATCGATTAGGGTTTCGGGGTTCGATCAGGTTTCTAACATCGTCTACACATCGCCTAAGGCTCTAGCTAGGCTCTGATACCACTGTAGGGTTACTAGGCACACTAAGGAGGCTCAACAAGGCATCGACCATGCCGGAATAAAATTTTATCCGTGCCGAATAACCCTAAGCAAGATCGTTAACTAGAGATTAGGCGAAAACTATGAAAGCTAAACACTTTAACCCTAAAGGAATACGAAATACAACCTTTGTAGATCGGTCCTTCACTTCTTAAGCTCCTTGATGTAGTCCCTTCGCTGCGATCATCCAATTTCCGGACTCTCGGACGGCTCCATGAGAAATTGCAATGGGATCGCTTGAAGTCTTCGATGCCGAAGATGATCTACGTCGAGGGAATACGGACTCAAACTTCTACCTCACTAACCATAGAATTAGTGAAGCAAACACCCTAAACTAAAGTGCTAGTCTAGTAGAGGATGGTGAGATAGGAAATGGGTTCACTTTGGATTTGGATTTCTCACTTGATTTCAACACTTGAAATTTTTCTAGAAAGCTATCTCTTTTTCTTCAAGAAGAAGAAGAAGAAGAAGAGAAAAGAATGAATCAAAAAAAATGATAGAAAATCAAATGAAGAGTTATCATAATGCAACCATGGGTGAGGTTAACTCATGTAGAGAGCAAACCATAGTTTAGGTAATGGTTAGGTTTAAGCATAAAACAAAATGGCTAGACTTTTCAAAGATGCTTAAAAAGCTCATGAAGCTTCTAGCAAATTACAAAGAAAGCCACCATTTTGTTTTTGCAAAATAAAGAAAATAAAACCCTAACCATTAACTAAACATGGTGTATAGCACACACCCAAGTTTGCATGTATCATCAATCATGATACAATTTGCACACTAATAAATATATATCACATATATATCAAATTGTGCATAAGTGAGAAAAAACAATTCTAAGTGAACCAATACTAGTTAATGTAAACTAATATATCAAATATATAATTATACATTAAATCATTAAATCAACACTTGATTTAACGATCCGGTCATATCGTATATAACCGACTAATATCAATGTATCGACTTATGGAATCAACACTTGATTCGATAACCCGGTTATATCGCATATAACCGATCGATACAAATATCGCGAGAATCGAACACGGTATCACATACTCGCATCATTCTCGGTTCCGCACATATCACATATGCGCTCCTATCTCGTTTCGCCTGAGCCAGTACAACCTCTATGTAGGACTCTAAAGACTCGTCAATACGCCGGCAGTAGGTGATGATCATATCAAGCACCCACAAGCCGTCAGCGGTACTAGCTGGACGTAACGGCTACCCGGGTATTGAACGATCAGAAGATCAGCAAGCAAGCCCGCTCCAACTCCTGTAAAAGTCTGACAGTGACACTACCGTACAGTCCGGTCTCCTCGTCTGATATGTCGCATATCAAGTCTAGGGGTGGTAAATGTCAGACCCCAATAACTGATAAGTCATGCCGATATGAGGCTCATAATGGGTCGAGAAACTACTGGTAACACTTACCAGTATATCTCTAAACCAGCCCTGGCCAGGGACTTCCCTGTTACGGCCAATCGAGTATAGCGCAACATCAACTCCCAATACCGGGAGAGACGAAACCCCTCCTATCGCTCATTGCCTCCATGTGACTCGGGACTGTACCCAAAAACCACCGTTTTGCATGCCCTCTTGGACGTGGTAAGGTGGAAATCAAAGCACAGTGGGAATCACACAAGACTCTATGACGATCTTGGGTCTACAGACTACCCTGTACCAGTGTCACCAGAGAACTGCCATCTGACGTAAGGTATAATACCATCTGGGAGTTCTCGGCGAGTCCATCCAGTACCCAGTCTCCACTGAGCACCCGTATATCATCTCTGATGTTAAACACCAATGGATATGGGATCATCCATCGCCCATTTGTATGGGTCGAGAAGATATACGCTAGTCTACTCTGGTATATCGATACCCCGTCTCGATATACCCATGACTAGGGACCTTGAAGGATGTACTTAATGACTACCATGTCCCCACTAGTATGATCCGCATCACAGTCCAGGTAGTCAAGTACACATCCTAAGGGCTTTACCAACATGTAACAGAGAGACAATCAGTGTACATGTTAAGGTAAAGAGTAACCAGATAGCATACTATCATGTCGAACAAGAAAGTCATCCCTATATATGTCCAAACATCCACTACAATATACATCCTATGTATAGTAATGGCCTCTAGGGCATACATATAACTAACAAACCTCGATGACGTAAGGATCGTTGTGCAAAGCCGTCGGGTTCTTGCACCGGCAGAAATATCTCCGGAGTCGTCCGGAGAAAAGGGAGCGACCGAGCAAGCGAACCTACAAATAAAAGACCAGGAAAAGGCTAAGGATTGGAGAGAAGTCTTTATAGACTACTTCAAATCCTGTCGAACACCTGAAGATGCGTCGTCAAGACATCAACTCATGAAACGAGCTCTATCCTTCGCTTTTGTCAATGATACTCTGTATAAGAGATCGTTCAACTCCCCGTGGCTAAGGTGCCCGGGACCTGAAGAAGCAAGGAGAGTTGTCCAAGAAACTCACGACGGACTCTGCGGTTCTCATCAAGCCGGGCCGAAGATGAAGCTGAAGATCAAAAAGATAGGCTACTATTGGCCCACGATGATTCAGGACTGTCTCGAATATGCGAAGCAGTTCCACTCGTGCCATATTCACGGGGACTTTATCCACCAGCATCCAAATCCACTACATCCAACGGTGGCTAGTCGGCCGTTCGAAATGTGGGGAACTGACATAATCAGGCCCATCGAACCAGCATCGTTCAGAGGACATCAATTCATATTGGCGACAACCGATTACTTCTCCAAGTGGGCAAAAGCAGTACCACTAAGAGAAGTGAAGACGGAGAATATCCTCCATTTCTTCAAGACACATGTCATCTATCGGTTCGGCACTCCGCGACGGATTATCTCCGATAACGGGCCGGCCTACAGAAGTCACAAAATCAGCCGCTTCGTGCAGCAACATAATATAGACTGGAGATACTCTTCGGTCTATAATCCCGGAGCTAGTGGTCTGGCTGAGGCTTTCAACAAGACCTTGACGAAGATCGTGAAAAAGACGGTGTCCAAAAATAAAAAGGACTGGCACGAGAGACTACATGAAGCTCTCTGGGCGTATTGAATTACGTTCAAAACGGCCACAAACACAACGCCATATGCATTGTTATTCGGCGTTGAAGCAGTACTTCTCTTGGAGATAGAGCTACCCTCTCTACGAGTGGCGGTCCATTACGAGCTAACAGACAAAGATAATGCTTATCTTCGCCTGGAAGAGCTCGATGCCCTCGATGAAACTCGTCTTATGGAGCTGCAAAACTTGGAGGCTTACAAAGCAAAAATGACGCGCTCATACGAGAGATTGACTAGGCCGAGAACATTCCGCCAAGGCGAACTCGTGCTAGTGGTCAAGAGACCTATGATCCCCAATCGTGCCAAACGAGGGAAATCGAGCCGAATTATGAAGGCCCGTACATCATAGACAAAGTCTATCAGGGTAGGGCTTACTTGCTCATGGATATGCATGGCGAAAAAACCTCCAGGCCAATAAACGGCCGTTTCTTGAAGAAATACTACGCCTGACCAAGACGTCTATAAACTACTACGGACCGCAGCAACCCAAGGCTGACGCAAAAAAAAAATGGTATGTCCATAAGCAAAATGGGCACGGATGAAAACCCGAAAGGGCTCCGTGAGTAAAAACAGCAGGGCTACCGGCGAGTTTGTGAAAACCCGAAAGGGCACAATCTAGTTAAAAGAAACTTGCAGGGTCCTCTCGACCCTGTAAGGAGAAAATACCGGCGTGAGATCCTTACGACTCACAAGGGAGCAACACACTTAGGTATCCCCACGATTCCTAAGGAGAAATTACAATTACGAGATCCTCATGACTCGTAGGGAGAACCCTCTTATGAGACCCTCACGGCTCATAAGATTCAAAAGCCTTAAGCTACAGGGATCTGAACCTGTTCTTAAGCCATCACAATCCCCAGATTGCCCTACAAGCGGTTCAATATTGACCCTTGTATACAATTCACGGGCACAAATAAATATTTCCCCAACAGAGTCCCACCACTGACGAGGGATATCTTCATATGGCGAACGACACTTGTAAGTCCTCTCGACTTATAAGGAGAAAACACTCTTGTAAGATCCTTACGACTTATAAGAGAACACACACTTAGGAATCCTCACGATTCCTAAGGAGAAAATGCACCTACGAGATCCTCAAGACTCGTAGGGAGAAATACCTTTATAAGACCCTTACGGCTCGTAAAGTCAAAAAGCCTTAGTCAACAGGATCCTAACCCTATTTGCTAAGCCACCTTTGTTCGACATCGACAGAGGAAAATGATGATTCGCTCCTGGAAATGTCCCAGTGGTAGCGATGCTGATACCTAAATCGGTATCAAATTCCAAGCCCTTTCACGGCAAATGATGATTCTCTCCTGGCAATATTCCGGTCGTAGCGATGCTGATGCTGAGATTGGCACCAGATTCTAAGTTCCACACTCGCGATAAAAATTCAGTGAGCCAAAAATGCATATGAAATAGTCGAAATGATGGGGCAACTTACAACAAAATCAACAAGTAAAAATATATGCATACAAAATAGCCGAAATAATTGGGCACCGTGAAAAATAGCCGAAATGATTGGGCAATCGCGACTTTCGCGATACGAAATGATGAAATGATAAAGGATTGCGGAAAGAAAACTAAAAAATATAATACATATAAAATGAAACTTTTGCCCTACAGGTGAGATCACATCGATCCCTATATACAATCCAGGGGCACAAACAAAGAGTGAACCATATCATCCCACCAGGCTCTATCAGAAAGAGAGCTAAGTCTCGATGGCAACATCTGCATCTCAAAAGAGCAACAACGGCGTTCCTTCTCGTTCCAACCGGAAGCAGATATGATGTCAACAAGTGGAGCCACGGCAGAGTCCCTAGTTCCAAGTCTCGACGGCCGCATCTACAGCCTGGAGACCTACAACAGCGTTCCTCCTTATTCCAGCAGGATTCGGACGCGATAATCAAGCGGAGCCATGGCAAAGTTCCCTAATTCCAAATCTCGACGGTTCACAGACAGCCTAGAGACCAGCTCGACATTCGTCTCGTTACAGAAGACTCAACGTCAGCAAAGTGGAGCCATGGTAAAGCCCCTAGTTCCAAATCTCGAAGGTTCATAGAAAGCCTAGAGGCTATCTCGGAGCCGCGGCAAAGTTCCCTGTTCCATGACTCGGCGGTGCACAGACAACCAAGAGTAAACTCCTGACCCCATATGGCTAAAGTCAATCCAGACCCCATACGGCTAAAGTTAATCCTGACCCCGTACGGCTAAAGTTAATCCTGATCCCGTACGGCTAAAGTCAATCCTGACCCCGTACGGCTAAAGTCAATCCTGACCCCGTACGGTCAAAGTCAATCCTGTGGCCAGAGTCAATCCTGACCCCGTATGGCCAAAGTCAATCCTGACCCCGTATGGCCAAAGTCAATCCTGACCCCGTATGGCCAAAGTCAATCCTGACCCCGTATGGCTAAAGTCAGGATTGACCCCATATGGCCAAATTCAATCCTGACCCCGTATGGCCAAAGTCAATCATGACCCCATATGGCCAAAGTCAATCCAGACCCCGTGGAAAACGGCCAAAGTCAACCCTCGACCTCCCCGTCAAAGCAATACTTTGATTCAGGAGCAAGTCAACTCATCAATCAGTTACGAGTCCTCTCGACTTGTAAGGAAGAAAATTCTCTTGTGAGATCCTTACGACTCTCGAGAGAAAACACACTTAGGAGTCCTCATGACCCCTAAGGAGAAATTACACCTGCGGGATCCTCTCGACCCGTAGGAAGAAAAGTCTTTATGAGACCCTCATGGCTCACAAAGTTGAAAAGTCTTAGGCGACAGATCTGAACCTGTTTCCTAAGCCATCGCTATCTTGCAAAAGAGTTCAAGATGGATAGCTACCTACTATTTACGAACCACATTTGCCAAAATTACATGCCAGAGAAATGGAGGTGCTACTCAAAAGTGCGTAAACTGTTCTGCGTTAAATCGAAATGAAAAAGCATAACCTACGGACATCAACCACATATTATGAATGACAATAAGAAGAACATTTGATTCGCATCCAGTTAAGCGTTCGAAGCGTACCCATTTATATATGTGCAGAAAAGGTTTAATGCATAAAATAAACACGCGGAAACAAAAATTGTCTATTCATACTTCAGAACATTCTTACAGTGATGAAAACGGTAAACAAAAACATCATTAAAATGTTTACAATGGCAAGACATCAAATCCAGGACATGGATTGAGAAATTCAAAAGTTAGGCCATCTAAAATGTTTCAGGCCTCTCGGACCATTCTCATATGCTTCCTCTCACGATCACAAGCGTCAGGGTCCTCACTGATGTCCTCCGCCCTTCGATAGGCAGCGATTATCGTCGCCTGTTGAAAAGTTTGATGCAGAATAATAACAAGATTGTCTTGCCTTTTCTTTTAGATTAGGCCCATCAGATACACTGAGTGTACCTTATCTTCGGCGTCATCCAATGCTTTAAGTGGCATGCCGTTATAAAATAAAGGAAGTGCTTCCCAGATCGCTCTCACAATGAGCTTCAAAAGAGCGGAACGACGAGGAAGCAGTCGACCATTGTATTCATCAAAGCGACGCATGACTTTAGCGCACTGAGCGTTTGTAAACTCCTGGTTCTGGCAATGGCCCAGGGCGCGAATGTCTCCATAAGAAATAATCTCGTCAAAATCATACAGATGAGTGGACATAACGTCTGAAAAGGAAAATCAGTGAGAGTTTAGTGGGCAGTCTGATTAAGAAAAAGCTTATTGAAATAGTCTCAGGGATTTAAACAACTCTTGATATCCTTACAGAGAAAATAAGTTCTGATTAAGAGACCCAACAAATTCAAATTTGTGCAAATAAAGGAGAAATCCTAAAAAAGATTCTCATTTAATGAGATACTCCTCGGGTCAAGGAGTTAAACTCCTCGAGAGCAACGCTCTGCAGACAGGAGTGACACCTGTCAAAATCAATTATGAAGGGAATAAAGTTCCCCAAAAATTCTAAAGAGCAATGCTCTATGAAGATGATGGAGTAACCCATCAGAAACCCTAAAAGCAAAACTTTTAATGAATTAAAAAATTTCATGATCTTCAAGATCCATGAACAAACTTTAAGAGTTCTTCATGAAAGATCAACAAATCTACATGATTTGAAAGTGCAAAGCTCCATTAATAGGTTAACAAACCCTAAGAAAGATCTCTTTAGATCTATGATTTCAGGAGAGCAAAGCTCTGTTAGCAAAATCCTAAAAAAGTTTTCTTTAGATCTGTGATCTGAAAAGAGCAGGGCTCTGTTAACGGGTGAAACCCTAGATTATTAACTAATCCCTTCAAAGATTTAATCTTTACCTAAATTTTTGATAGAGTTCCGTCCCTAAGAAAGTTCTTAAGACAAAGAGCTATGATCTGAAGTAGAATTAATTCTCAGAAAACAAGAAAGAAGATGAACATAGATCATCTCAAAGGCCAAAGACCCTATTTATAGGCACTGAGAGCCGTTTCAACTTCTGAGTTGATCCAATGGCGTAGATACTGCCACTACTGCACACACGTGTAGGACATGTGAGCGCAACGGTGGGGGGAGGGCATTTGTTTCCCCAATCAGAGCAAATCTCTGTTCAAATTTTAAATTTTGAAATGAAGCAGCGCTTCATAGCAGCGCCAGCGCTGAGAGTCAAAGACTCTGAGGCAGCGCTCACGTGCAATGCACATGAGCGCTAGCGCTAAGAGTGCTGCATTCTAAGCAGCGAACCATGTGCAAAGCACGTGAGCGCTAGCGCTAAGAGCGCTGCACTCTAAGCAGCGCACCACGTGCAAAGCACGTAAGCACTAGCGCTAAGAGCGCTGCACTCTAAGCAGCGCATCACGTGCAAAGCACGTGAGCGCTAGCAATAGAACAAAATGTTCTTGGCCCTTGGATCAAAGATCCAACGAACATGATTAAAAATCATCAATTGACCAGAATAAAATTCTATTAAGAAAACATTCCTCAGAATCTTTCCAAACAGGAAAGATTATGCTCTGAAAATCAGAGCACCGTTGGATCAATGATCCGATGGTGATTAAAAATCACCAAATTACAGAATAAGTTCTGTATGGGAAAAGATTTCCCTATCTTGTTAAAAACAAAAAGATTGTCTTTTGTAAAAAAGAAGCCCTTGGATCAAAGATCCAACGGTAGGGAAATCCTCAAATCAATTAAAGAAAAGATCTCTTCAAACCGATTCAAACAAATCAGCCTACCCTATATAAAGGCCCCAAGACTTCAAGTCTGAGAGAGAGGAACCTCCCCCCCCAAACTTTGAGAAAGTTCAGAAAGAAGAGAAAACTCTTAGCAGAAGAAGAATTTTTTCAAGGTAAAAAAAAAGAGATCAAAGCATCTCATCATAAAAAGAACTTAGTTCTTATGCTAGATCATAGATCTTTAAGACAAATGATTTTCACAAAAGAGATCATAACATCTCATTATAAATAGGGAGTAGAATAATTCAATTCTCTTAGGATCACAGATCCATAAAGGCAAAGCCTTTCACCAAAAACATAATAGATTGAAACATCTCCTATAAAATAAGAACTTTGTTTTTAGAACCATGAGACAAAGTCTCTTGTAAGCGAGAACCTATTTCTCAGATCACAAAATTGATCAGAAGCGCTCTGCGCTCATTGACTGGCGCTCATCGCCAAGCGCTCCACGTACTCCTCACATGTATGCTACTTAACAGAAGCGCTCTGCGCTCATTGACTAGCGCTCATCGCCAAGCGCGCCACATGCTCCTCACGTGTGCGCTACTTAACAGAAGCGCTCTGTGCTCTTTGACCGGCGCTCAGCGCCAAGCGCGCCACGTTCTCCTCACGTGTGAGCTACTTAACAGAAGCGCTCTGCGCTCATTGACTGGCGCTCAGCGCCAAGCGCGCCACGTGCTCCTCACGTGTGCGCTAAGAGAACATAAACCGTTCTGTAAATAAAGCCCAGAGCTATGATGAGTGCTCAACACTCAATAAAAGACAAAAAGGCTATCATAACTCAAACCAATACTCATCATTGTTAAATGTTTAACATTTTAACTAAATGGGCCGAGCCCAAAGTGGCCACAGAACCCTATTTCATGTTAATTAAGCCCATATGCTCATAAATCTTTGATCTTAGTCCCAAATTGGACTACAGATCTCCCAACCAATATTGTTTCGAGGGTACATCTCTTCACTCCTTTGATATTTGTCATTGTAATCCTTCAACGTCTTTAGAGAGGTGACGGGTCCCGACAACTAGACATTCCACGGACTGTGGGGTCTTTAAACTCATGGACTACGATGTCCTTAAACTTTATGGACTGTAGGGTCCTTAAACTCATAGACTATGATGGTCTTTAAACTTTACAGATTATGACGTCTTTAAACTATGGACTATGATGTCCTTAAACTCCATGGACTATGATGTCCTTAAACTTTTGGACCGCAGTGTCCCTAAACTAAACAATAGAGCCCAAATGCTCTTTTGTTGGATGTAAATGATCCTGTTGAGTAGATCTTAGTCTAAAATTAGATTAACGTATCCTCAACAAACGTTTAAGTTGATCTTAGTCTCAAATGAGATTAACAATCCTTAAACCCAACCCAAAACCAAATCTAAGAAAATACGGATTTGGACTAATACCCTCCCTACGGGTGACAACATAAATTAGTCTCCGTATACAATCTACGGGCAACCAAAAACAAAACAAACACACACGACACGAAGTGACCATCTGGAGAAGGAGAAAGTGGTTACCGCGATGCGGTAGCGTAATTAACTGCAGGGGCTTGCGCCTGCAGGGAAGAGCGTCTCCACAATAAAAAACCCCTTATAATGAGGGGGAATCTGACAAAGTCTGCTACAACGGCCGCATTCGTCTAAACCTCCGATACACGGTGCCATAAATCAACTTGGCATCATCGGAGAGGTGGACGAATAGCACCAAATAGCATCTGCCCCCAAATTCAGGCAAGACGTTTGTCTTCCCGATTTTCGGCGGAGAACAACGTTCGGTATACAGAAAGGTAAGTTGGAGAGACATCAAAAAGTGCTGAAGTAAGGAAAAAGAAATTGCAATAACTGTCATGAGCCTGGGCAATGAAAGAGGCAATACTATGAATACCCGACCACCCCCTGAAACATTTTGATGTTTTAGATTTCCAGTGTGTCTGTGCTTTGGAAAACTGTTTCTCAATAAACTCTAACTCCTGGATATATAGATACCGGATTAGAATCCCACATCTGTACAACGTTACATATGCTAAGAAGGAGTATAGAATTGAGAATGGGTGGTTTATTCTTCAATGTCGGTTTTCAGAGCAATTGTTGCTTTTGAGGAAAATCACCAGGTTTTGCCTAACAACAAACTTTTGGTTTTCATTAACTAAAAGATAGTTTTTTGACTTACAACACACAGAATTTGAGTTGGTGAACTCATGGGTCTTATACATATTGAAGTATGCTTTCCAAAGTCCATACGGACAAGGGGTCGGTACCAGGTATTCCGTATTGAGAATGTGATTCTCTTAGATTGCTCATCCATGGGTGCGCTTCATAATGAGTAATGCTGAATCGCTTTTTTCAATTAAGGGGATGCATTAGAAATAGATGCATATCAATTGATATTGGTTCCACCTAAATATATGCCTTTGATTCTTTATGTGATATAGAATAGGATCACATCTTAATGTTGTTAAGATGTGGAGTTATCCAGTTTGTGCTTAAAAACATAATCCGGACAAACTCGAGGCACGTTTTAGTAACAGCAGTTTGTAGGTTATCTCAAGCTTTCGTGAGGGATAGTTTCTATCATTTTCAAGATCAAAAGTATTTTGTTCTTGACAAGCCACCTCCTTGGTAAAGAAATTTCTTGCAAAAGAAATTAGTGAAAGTATAGTAGAACTGGAAGTGATTCCAGAATCACAAACGGTTACTAAAAGTTTAGTAGAACCTGAAAATTCTATTGACCCTGACAGACCATAGCTACTCCGTAGATTTAGTAGGTGACCTCAGCCACTCGAGAGATACTTCGGTTTTCTTGTAGATGGTGACGAAGAGCCTTGCATCATGTGATGATAACCCTACTAGTTATGTAAGTACGCCATGCACCTAGCTATCGGATTTGTGGTAAGGCGGAACGGTAAAATCAAAAAATCTAGCTTGCATTGAAGGGTTACCTACGATGGCAGCAAGGTTTCGGGAGGCATCGTCCATGCCAAATTAAAATTTTTCCGTTTTAGCTAACCCTAAACTAGATCGTTAACTAGAAATAATACGGGATATGAATGCAAACACTTTGCAATATGTAGTGAGCAAGGAATACAACCTTTGTAGACCAGTCCTTCACTTCAATAGCTCCGTGTAGAAGTCCCCTCCGCTGCGATCGTGAACTCCGGAATCTAGAGAAGCTCCACAAGAAGAACGAACGTGCTTGCTTCGATGACTTCGAGGCCGAAGATGATCTACGTCGGGGAGACACTATCTCAAGCTATTCCTTCACTAGGTCATGAACTTTGTGAAGAGAACACCCTATACTATATGGAAATTAATAGAGGATGATGAAGTAAGAAGTGGTCTCACTTTAGAATTGATTTTCTCACACTTTTTCTCATAGTACCATTAGAGCTAGAAAGCTTTTTCATGGAGCTTGAAGAAGAAGAAGAAGACTTGTGAATAATTCATTCAAATGAATTATATCACCCAATGTTGAGTTAAGACCTCATGCTTAACTCATGTAGAGAATTAACCAAGGTGTAAGGTTAAGGGTTGGGTTAAATAATATCTAAGGAAATGACAAAAGAGTGGACTTTGTCAAAATTTCTACAAGCTTCTTCCAAGCTTGACAACTTTCAAGCTTGACAACTTTGACTAAGTTATCCTCTTTTGTTAAATCTTAAGACATAATAAAACCCTAATTTAACCTAATGATGGTATAAGTCTCATACACCCATCTTTCATGTATCATCAAACACGACACAAAACTATGTACATTAATATATATCACATATATATACATGCACAAAACAAGTGAGAAAATAAATCTTAAGTGAGCTATTATTAGTTAATGTAATGTAATATATCAAATATATAATTATACATTAAATTATTAAATCAACTCTTGATTTAATAATCCGGCTATTAACCGACTAATATCATGTGTAACAACTTATCGAGTCAACACTTGATCCGATAACCCGGCTATATCGTATATAACCGATCAATGTCACGAATCGCGAGAATAGAATACGGTATCTCATATCGTATCAATCTCGGTCCCGCACATATCACATATGTGCTCCGACTCCTTTTCGCTTGACCCAGGAAACCCCTGTGTAGGACTCTAAAGACTCGTCAATACGCCGGCAGTAGGTGATGATCATATCAAACACCCACAAGCCGCAAGCGGTCTGCTAAACGTAACGGCCACCCGGGTATTGAGCGATCAGAAAATCAACAAGCAAGCCTGCTCACACTCCTGCGAATCCAATCAGTAACACTACCGTACAGTCCGGTCTCTTCGTCTGATATGTCGCATATCTCATCTAGGGGTGGTAAACGCCATACCCCAGTAACTTGATAAGTCGTGTCGATATGAGGCTCATAACGGGTCGAGAAACTACTCATAACACTTACCAATATATCTCTGAAGCTGCCTTGGCCAAGGACTTCCTGTTATAGCCAATCGAACACAGCGCAACATCAACTCCCTATACCGGGAGAGACGAAACCCCTCCTATCGCTTATGGCCTCCATGTGACTCGGGACTGTACCTAAAAGCTACCGTTTTTCACGTTCTCTTGAACGTGGTAAGGTGGAAATCAAAGCACAGTGGGAATCACACAAGACTCTATGACGATCTCGGGTCTACAGACTAACCTGTACCAGTGTCACCAGAGAACTGCCATCTGACGTGAGGTATAATACCATCTAGGAGTTCTCGGCGAGTCCGTCCAGTGTACTCAATCTCCACTGAGCACCCGTATACTGTCTCTGATGTCAAACACCAATAGATATGGGATCATCCATCGCCTATCTACATGGGCTATACGCTAGTCTACTCTGGTATATCGATGCCCTGTCTCGATACACCTACGACTAGGAACATTTGAAGGAAGTACTTAGCGACTACACTATCCCCACTAGTATGATCTACATCATAGTCCTGGTAGTCAAGTACGCATCCTAAGGGCTTTATTAACATGTAACACAGAGACAATAAGTGTACATGTTAAGATAAAGAGCAACCAGATAGCTTACTATCATGTCGAGAAAGAAAGTCCTCCCTATATATGTCCAAGCATCCACTACAATATACATCGTATATACAGTAATGGCCTATATGGCATACATATAACTAAAAATCTCCCACTTGCACTAGGGCCATCTGTTGTAGTATCTCATACCCAACAGTCAACAGTGGTTGAAGTATCTCATACTCAACCATCCCATAAAAGTCTCTACTAGGAATAGGCCTTTGTGAGTGGATCCGCCATGTTCTCCTCTGTGTCTACTCTCCTAACCTCGATCTCCCTGGAGATCAACCATCCCCATGATCAGGTGATACTGCCTAAGAATATGTCTGGATTTCTGATGGGACGTGGGTTCCTAGGCCAAAACCACAACTCCATTGTCACACAATGGTAGGAACAAAGTTCATCTCATAAACTTATATACATCCAGACTGACTCTTTGGTAGCATCTTAGGTAGCAATGTATTAGCCTTTATCACCTAGTATGCCACGGTATCTAGCTTGGAACTCTTCCTACATACCGTCCCTCCACTGAGGGTAAAGACAATGCCTGTGGCTGACATTCATTCGTCCTTACCACCCTCGATCCTATCCAGTGATTCTCCCCAGGATCGATTGATACCATCTCACTACACCTAGTGAGAATCCTAACATCCATTTAGATCTATCTCATAGATCCAAAATCTAGGATTTATGAGGTATCATCTTGATCCTATATGGAGAATCCTTGTGATAAGAGAAGATTGACCGAGCGTAGCATAGGAAACTCCTTTCTTATCAAGAGCATGTCATCCACGTACAATACGAGGATCATCACCATACTCCCTACTACCTTTTTTGTATATACAAGGTTCATCTACCATTTTGATGAAGTCAAACGCTTTGACTTCCACATCAAAACAGACGTTCCAACTCCGCGATGCCAGCTTTAACTCATAAGGCAACTTGCACACGTTTCCGCTGCTCCCACTGTCTACGAAGCCCACTGGCTGTGTACTTATAGACGTTCTTTTCTAAATCACTATTTAGGAAAGCAGTCATGACACCCAACCGCCAGATATCATAGTCATGGTATGTAGCAATGGCAAGTAGGATCCGGATGGACTTAAGCATAGGCACTAGAACTGGTTTCATCATTATCCACACCTGGTCAATGACGAGAACCTTTTGCAACTAGTCTTAGCTTTGAAAGTCTCAACTTTTCGATATACACCAAGTAATCTTCGTAAGATATACTTGCTCCTGATGGGGATTTAACCCTTCAGATAAAGCAACCAAAGTCCATACTTTGTTGGTGTATATGGATTCCATTTCAGATTGCTTAGCATCCAGCCATTCTCACAGAGTCCCCACTCCTGATGGCCTGCTCGAAACTAATTGGGTCATCATCTCATGATGCAATCCTCACTCCCACTTTCATAGAGAAAATCGAAGTATCTCTCAGGTGGGTGAGGAACCCTACAAGATCGGCGGAGAGGCTGAGGTTCGTTGGAAACTATTGAATCCTCCGGGTTTACCAAATCATCAGCTGTAGTTTATATAGCTGGAACTCCTTCCAGTTCTACCTCATGACCATTAATTTCTTCACAAGAAATTCCCTTTCACAAAGGTGGCATGCTGAGAAACAAAACAACTTTTGCTCCTCAGAGTGGTAGAAGATATTCCCTTACGAATGCTTGGGATATCCAACAAACTTCCACAGAATTGAACTTGCTTCGAGCTTGTCCGGATTTTGCTTTTAGACATAGGCCGGACAACCCCAAATCTTAACATCCTTAAGAGATGGGCTCTTTCCATACCATATCACATATGGAGTGGTAGACATCTGATTTGATTGGAACCCTATTCAATAGGTATGCAGCTTCTCAAGTGCATAACCCCAAAAAGGAAATAGGCAACTCAGTAGTACTCATCATAGAGCACACCATATCACATAGGGTGTGATTGCTCCTCCCCGATACACCGACGTGCTGTGGTGTATACGGAGGAGTAATGCTGAGAGAGAATCTCATTCTCCTTTAGAATAGTCCAGGAATTCCGTGCTTAAGTATTCTCCTCCCTGATCTCATCATAGGACATAATACTTATACCCATTGTGGTTCTCTACTTCTAACTTATATTCTTTGAATATCTCAAAAGCTTCAGACTCGTGTTTCAACAGGAACATATGTCCGAATCTTGAGAGATCATCAGTGAATGTAATGAAGTACAAAAAACCTGTCCTGGCATATGTAGACAGGGGACCTACATACATTATCATGTATCAATCCCAAGAGTTCACTAACTTTTTCTCTGTTTCCAATAAACGGAGCTATGGCCATCTTATCTTTGTGACATGACTGGCAAGTTTCAGAAGATGTAAATTCAAACTGATTTAAATATGCATCTAACTATAACTTAGCTAGTCGGGTCGCATTTGATATGACCTAGTCTACAATGCCTCAAGAAGGATGCGTTCATTTCTGAACCCTTCCTCTTGTGTGTGTTTTGTATATTAAGAACCGTGGTTTGATTTAGAACGGATATGCTTTTAGATAACGTGCCTGAACCGATCAACTCTTGATATAGGAAATGTTCAAAACATTATCCAACAATACAAAATTATATCCTTCTTTACTAATAAAGAGACCGATATGATGTTTTATATCAGGTTCGGTATCAATAACATTCGTTCAGAATCAATGTATTTGGTAATACAGGGTGATAACTGCCAACAGACTTGGCTGCAACACTTGCACCATTTTTAACTCTTAAAACTTATCACCCGTTCTCAGTTCTCTACCTGTCTTATAGCCCGTGTAATTGATTAAATATGCGGGATCCTGATCCGGTATCTCATACCCAGGACGTAAAGGATACTGAGAAACAGTTCTCTGTAATGAACACACCCGAAAATGATGTATCAACATACACATTCTTCGTTTGGGTGGCACGGGAATTCTGGTAATCCCCTATTTCCTGCTCGGTCTTACAAAATTTATAAGTTGGAGCGGGACCAACGTTCCCTAGCGCAGTATAACAAGCGGGTTCAGTCAATACATCCGTATTATTATCTTGATTAAGTCCTGACATGGTCGCTACCTGGAGAGAGAGAGAAGAAAAAACTCAGCGTATGCTCTTGCAAGATTATATTTGTTATTAATATATCTAATCAGGATGTCTCCCACTTTTTTAGTCAAATCTTCCTTCAAACCTTAAAAGGAAAGACTAGCCGGGATGATTAATTACACCCTACAAGTTCGCCAATCTTTCAGCCAGGCCAGTGCCGGTAGTTTGAGGGAGGTTCCCCTTGCTTTCGCATGGACCTAATTAAAATAAACCTCGTTTTCCCAGAGGCGTAACCCCGTTGACACATTTCTAGACACCTACTTGATCGGCTAATTGTAATGTGTAAAACTCTCCCAGGAGTAACTCTTACTCGCAGTGGGTATCGGGATCCAACTATCTCATAGAAGGTATCCAACTATCTCATAGAAGGTATGCAATCTCATTGCAAATTTCAACACCTGAAACTCTCAATAATATTTTACCCCTAGCGTCCTATGACCTTGATGGAGGTCAACAAACCATAGGCTACTAGTCAAGTTCAACCCGTCATTTTCTGATTGAATTAAACTCACCCGCATGACCCTTGACGGAGGTCAACAAGGCCGTACGACTACCCTAATCCAATCGCATCGTATGCTTATACAGATAAGCATAAATAGCTACTGCACACTACGCCTTGACGGAGGTCAACAAACGCAGCACGAATACTATGAAGTACTTATCTGAAATGACGGAGGGCTATGACAGGTTTTTAAGAAAACCTTTTGCGTAATGAACTTGATATCGTTATAGAATCAAATGATTTAAATGGAGTGTTTTTGAGACTTTTACTAGTTTTGCTAAAGAGGTCACTCCCGGTGAAGCGATCGTCGGCTCTTTCCTTATCGAATAAGGTGTAGGATATTTCACAAATACCACTATGCAAAGCAAAAACTAGAACAACAATCAAAAGACAAAACCGAGGGTTGTAGCATCTGCCAGTTATTGCTAAAGAGATCACTCCCGGTGAAGGGATCTCGGCTCTTTCCTTATCGAATAAGGTGTTGGATGTTCTACAAGGAATACCGCTATGCAAAACAACAACTAGAGCTACCTGTTTTTGAAAATTCGATTCCACAATATCTTTAGGTTTCTTTTATTTCATTAATCTCATTAATGAAGTCCCATCGTTTTAAGTTACCTAAACATCACAGATAAATACAACGTACGCTTATGCCATCCGTATTCGCCTCGATGTCCCCTCGTGCACCGTTAGGTTAGGTAACTAACGACATAGCGGGGCAGTGCTAGCGCGGGTGTAAACCATAAGCAACGTCTATATAATATATCACATATACTATATCCTATATCCATCTCAACATATCAAATGATCACATCACATATATCGCAGCAGAAGAACAACATATGAAATATTGGATATACTAGGATTTTCGTGTTTTATTTTAAGCCTGTATAAAACACGGATTCCACGGTCGTGATGAATAACCAATCCCACACCCCTAGACCCTTACGAGAGCAGCAAGCAATCCTACCAATTCTTGAGTTAGGAGACCCGGTCTCGACTCCTCGAGATGGTCTCCCACCGGACCCTAGAACCCGGTTACTTGTGCTCCCCGCCTTGGGTCTATCCTAATGCGGAAAAGTAAATAATATACAATGGTGACATCATCCTCAACCCGGAAGTGCCCCAATAAAAGAATATTACATACAATGAATTTTACATGAATGAAAAAGAGAACTCTCATCTCACATAAAACCCCCGGCTATTCAAAACACGATGATCCAATATAACATATCACAGCAACACATAACATCACATGTCATCAACATAAGTAAATATGCGTATCCCAGTTGTCGTTGACATATAGCACCGAAACCGGCGATACACCACATATTACACTTACGGTCGCATAAAAGAAAGTGAAAAACTACAACAGTTGGAATCCGCAATCACCTTAGACATCACATGCTTAACCAAATGAATTCCTTAGACATCACATGCCTAACAATTATAAACCCCGCATTTTAGTCTCAATCTCGAAAAAACTTTTCAATATCTAGTCGAGCAATTCAGCAAGATTCCCGACATCCTGATCGAATGCTCGTCGGAAACTTTAGTAGACGGCCGCACCCCCCAATACCGTCGACGAAGTGCACTAAGGCGGAACACCGCTGTCGCGAGCACCCGAACGGATGCTTTTGGCGACGGGGGTTCTCCTACAGTCACTTGGTCGGGGCTATGGGGCGTGGCTATTTATTAAGTTTACCCGGCGAGTATCCGCGTACTCTATGTGATTGCGACGAACTTTTGATCGCATCAAAATCCCGTGGCAACCGATCAAAATGAGACTAAACTGCTAGATTTATAACATTCAAATTAGTTATCTCATAACTACATGTGGATTCCAAATATTGTATCCCATCATATAATATCCGGATGAAGTTAAACCTTTCGATCGATTCATCAAAGTTCCACAATTTTCCGACAACTCAACACTTGAGCACAGTTTTAGTAATACCCAGAAGATGCCTCAGAACCTATGAACCAGCCGTAGAAGGGTCAAACCAACGCCTCACATGTGAGTACGCTAAACCACCACAAACCCTAGGGTTTTAGTGGCGTTTTTCACGACCACATAATCGAGTTAAGGTTTCGTTCTTCTAGAGGGTCCACGGAATCACTTGCATGTTTTTCCGAGTACGTTAAACTTGGAAAAATGGGTTTTTAACATTCGATCGAACTTTTTAACATCGCCTAGACATCATGAAACAACCAGAAACAATGTTAAAAGTACGAATATGAAACACTCCGATTTGCTTAAAGTGTAAGATTACATCACATGCAAAATTAACAAAATTAAACAACACCTGAAACCCCAAACCACAGAGCCTGGAACACACCCCAAAACTCAACCCTTTCCCTCACTCTGGAACCGAGGTCGCCGGACCTGCACTGAATGTCGCCAGCCATGGTCCGAGGGGAGGGGTCCAATTTTTTTGTGTGTTCATGTGGTATCACATACTACATTCTCTCGGTTGAGGTAGGAGCTTAAGGTAGAAGCTTTCGGGTGGATCCTTCTTCGACAACAAGGAGACTACGAGGTCGAGTCGATCCAACCGCTCCAAGGAGCAAGAAGAGAAGGAGTTCAAGACCTAGGTATAACCCCCTAACATAGTAGTTAAACTTGTAGTTAGTTTGCTAGGTGTTTGTTTAGCAAAGATCCTATTTTCTAGTCCATGTTACCTTCATCTTAAAAATCGTTTTTTACCGTTTCCGCATCCCCGTAAAAACCGGAAGGGGTAATGTGGATTTATAGTGGTATCAGAGCCTAGCTAAACAACAACTAGCATGTTAGCAAATTATTTAGAATTTCGATCGGAGAAAAAAGTCGCAAAACACGCCCGAAAACTGAACTCTCTGCCGATTTTAAAACTGTTCAAAAAATGATTCCACATACACTAAAAAATGGCTCAGGGTTTTGTAGAAAAACACCGGAAAAACGAGTCACTGACTCGGTCATCGCGCCGCGGAACCGCGGCGAGAACATGCTTCTTGCCGTGGATCCGCGGCCGAGTTGACTCGGCAGTGGATCATTTTTGCTGCAGTGTTCTTAGTGTTCTGTTTTGGGATTTTTAGAGTTTTTTGTTTCTTCCCAGATTTTCCAGAGAACAAAGTTGTGTTTGGGGTAGTTACAAATCCGTATTTTTGATCGAAGTTCTATAGACTTTAGCTAATGGGTTATATCTGTGATGTGATATATGTATTGAACGTCTGCTAATCGCTATACGTCGATTAGTGGGGGTTATACATATCTGTGATCTGTAATGTTGATGGTTTGTGTATATGAACTCGTTGGATTGTCGCGGATGAATAGCCGGGGGTTGTGAGATGAGAGTTTTCTTTATCTTTCATTTGATGTAATATGTAAATTGATGTAATATTATTTGTATGGTTGCACATCCGGGATGAGGTTGTAGCCGCCATTGTATATTATTTCTTTTACTGTTATTGCTCCTAGGATAGACCCAAGGTGGGGTGCACAAACTACCGGGTACCTCGAAGTGCCTAGTGGCCTACTCACGTTATTGAGGGAGGTTGCTTCACTTCGGGTACTTGGCGGGTAGTTTGCCACACCCGTAGGGGTCTACGGTGGGGTCTTGGCTATTTATCGCGATCGTGTAATCCGCTTTTCGTTGCAAGCTCGAACGAAATGCGGATTCCTAGTATATCCAATGTGTTCATCTATGATCTGGAATGACTATCATTGCATCTGACGAATGTATATATCTATATATGATATCTAGTAGGCGTTGCTTATGTTTTGCATCCGCGCTAGTCCAGCCCCCGCTCTGTCGTTAGTTAAGTAACCTAACGGGTAATGACGGGGCCCCGTGGCGAATGCGGATGGCATAAGCGTACGTCATATTTTTGTTGTTTTCTGCAATGGTAGGATTAAATGATGGGACACATTAAATTATTGCAAGAAAATAAACCAAAGTAAAGTCGTTGGAATAATTTCAAAACCACTCGGTTTCTTTTCAAAAACCAACTTTTAAACGCGGAGCTTAAACCACTCCTTTTAAAAGCTATCTTGTTCCATCGATTATATCAAGTTCACTACGTTCGCGGTTTCGCCAAAACCATTCGTAGCCCTCCGTCATTTCATATGGATAGCCAATAGTATTCAAGCTGTGTTTGTTGGCCAAAGTCAAGGCATAGTGATTGGTAGCTATTGGATATTCATATGGAGCATAGATAGATGCGTTGGTTTGGGACAGTCGTACTGCCTTGTTGGCCAAAGTAAAGGGTAGGTAGGGTGGGTTCAAATTAACCTGGAAAATGACGGGTAGAACTTGACATGTGACTTATGATTTGTTGGCCAAAGTCAAGGTCATAAGAGCATGGGGCAAAAATCCACATCGGGAGTTTCTAAAGAAACTGAAACTTGCTAGCGCTGCATACCATTTGGAGTGTGATGATTCTGGTAGGATTCCTTCAATTTTTTCACACGATGATATTTGGATCCCGATCCTACTGTGAGTATATGCTACTCCTCGGGAAATTTCTCACTTAACGATCAATGCTATAAACCTAGTAGGTGTCTAGAAAGGTGTTAGCGGGGCTACGCCCACATGGAAAAGAGGTTATTTAATTAAGGAACTTCACGAAAGCGTTGGAAAACCTCCCTCGAAGTACCAACACTGGCTTGGCTGAACGGTTAGGCAAGTATTGTATGGTGAGATTGATCCCGACTAATTCTTCCTTTTCGGTTTGAGGAGGGATTCGAGAAACAGTGGGAGCCATCCTGTTTAGACAAAATAAAAACCACTCTAAACTTGCAAGAGCATCATGCTAAAGTGTTTCTTCTCTCTCTCCTAATTGCAGCGACCAAACATCATGACCGGACTTAAGTTACTACTAAATAAAAACATACTGACAGGGCCAAACTACAAAGATTGGCTCAGGAATGTCAAAATGGCAATCACTTATGACAAGTTGGGGTATCTCCTTACCACCAAAGCTCCACCTTTCCCAGGTCCCAAATCCACCGTCGCGGATAAGGAAATCCGTAAGACCTGGGAGATCGACTGCGCGAAGGCCAAGTGCCTCGTGCTTGCCTCTATGGACAATGAACATCAGAGGAGGCATGAGAATATGGACCTAGAATCCATATTTCTCCATACTAAGGAACTATATGGAGAGCAATCCCGTATCGTCAGATACGAAGTCTCGAAAAAGTTGTTTTCGGCGAGATTGGCCGTCGGATCATCGGTAGCGGAACACGTGCTTAAGATGATTGGCTTCATTGAAGAGCTCGCGGACCTTGGGACCACGTTAGAGAACGAGCTCTATACGGACTTGATTCTCCAGTCCCTTCCTTCCATTTACGTCCAGTTTATCCTGAACTTCAACTTGCAAGGAAAAGAAGTTGAACTTCCGGAGCTCCTCAACATGTTGAGGAGTGCAGAGGGCACCTTACAGAAAGTAAGGGAAACATCCACTTTGTTTGTTGGAGGATCTTCCTCTTCTATGTCCAAGGCGAAAGCCAAGGGAAAGAAGAAGAAAACCCCCACCAAACCAAGGGGCGGTGTTAGTAAAGTGGAAGCGAAGGGAAAGACAAAGGCAACAAAGGTAGCGGGACAGCTTGTGGGAAAGGAAGAGTACTTCTATTGTCATAAGAAAGGACACTGGAAAAAGGATTGCAGGGCTTGGAAGGCCAAGAACCAGGACCCGAAGCTAGTTGTGGTTTCGGCTTCAGGTGTGTATGTTATTGAAAACTGTCTATCAATAAACTCTACTTCCTGGGTATTGGATACCGGATCAGGATCTCATATCTGTAATTCGTTGCAGGGACTGAGAAAGCGTAGGGTTTTGAAGGCAGGTGATATGACCCTCAGAGTTGGCATGGATGCTGAGTCTGTGGGGGACTATCACTTGGGATTGTAAGATGGACATTTTTTGGTTTTGCGTGATTGTTATTTTGTACCCAGTGCGACTTGTAATATCATATCTGTATCTTTAATGTCTAAAGAAGGTTATGATTTTGCATTTGTAAGCAATGTTGTAAACATTCACCTTAATCATGTTCTGATTATGTCGGGTACATTAAGCAACGGTATATACGTATTAAACCAACCATAGATTTTCAATGTCCAGAATACACACAAAAGAAAGTCTCCAGAAATAAATCATGCTTTCTTATGGCATTGTAGACTGGGTCACATCAATGAGAGAAGGTTGACGAAGTTACATACAGAAGGATATTTGGATCCGTTCGAATATCAATCATATGCAACTTTTCAATCCTGTCTCAAAGGAAAGATGACAAAGACTCCGTTCACTGGACACGGAGTAAGAGCGAGCGAGCTCTTGGGACTCGTACACAGCGATGTATGCGGTCCAATGTCTACACATGCATGAAGTGGTTATTCTTACTTCATTACTTTTACGGATGACTTTTCAAGGTACGGATATGTCTTCTTAATGAAACATAAATCTGAAGCCTTTGGAAAATTCCAGGAATACAAGAATGAAGTAGAAAAACAAACAGGCAAAAGTATCAAGACACTGAGATCTGATCGAGGTGGTGAATACTTGAGTGCCGAGTTCCTGGATTACCTAAAAGAGAATGGAATTCTCTCTCAGCTTACTCTTCCATACACTCCACAACATAACGGTGTATCGGAGAGACGGAACCGAACCCTATTGGATATGGTACGTTCCATGATGAGTAAAGCTGAGTTGTCGCGATCATTCTGGGGATATGCACTAGAATCAGTTGCATACCTTTTGAACCAAGTTCCAACTAAGACAATGCCTACCACACCATATCAGATGTGGAGTGGGAAGAAACCCTATCTTAAGCACATTAAGACATGAGGATGTCCAGCTTTTGTCAAAAAGCAGCATGCGGACAAACTCGAGGCACGCTTAGTACAGTGCAAGTTTGTGGGATATCCAAAGAACTCCAAGGGATATTTCTTTTATTGCGAAGAGGAACAAAAGGTTTTTGTTTCTCGTCATGCCTGCTTCTTGGAAACTGAATTTTTAGAAAATCAGATAAGTAGGAGCGCAATAGAACTGGAAGAAATTCCAGAACCACGAGCTATTACTGAAAGCTTAGTAGAACCAGAGAGTTCGAAAGAACAGGACATTCTTGCGCCGCTCCGCAGGAGTAGTAGGCAGTCTCATCCGCCCGAGAGATACTACGGTTTTCTCATAGACGGGGATAGAGAGGATTGCATCATTGATAATGATGAGCCGACTAGCTTCCAGCAGGCCATTAAGAGCGTTGACTCGGTAAAATGGCTGGATGCAATGCGGACCGAAATGGAGTCCATGTACACTAACAAAGTATGGACTTTGGACATTGCTCCAGAAGGGGTAAAACCCGTAGGATGCAAATGGATCTTCAAAAGGAAGATTGGTGTAGATGGACAGGTTGAGACCTATAAGGCTAGACTTGTTGCAAAGGGTTTTCGTCAAAGACCTGGTTTGGACTATGACGAAACCTTTTCTCCAGTGGCTATGCTCAAATCCATTCGGATCCTTCTTACCATTGCTGCCTTCCACGATTATGAGATTTGGCAGATGGACGTAAAGACCGCTTTTCTAAATGGAAATTTAGAGGAGTGTGTCTATATGGACGAGCCAGAGGGTTTCATTCAGAGTGGGAGCAGCGGGAAGGTGTGCAAGTTGCTTAAGTCCATTTATGGACTGAAGCAGGCATCGTGGAGTTGGAACATCTGTTTTGATGAGACGGTCAAAGATTTTGGCTTTATCAAAAATCCAGATGAACCATGCATCTATAGTAAAATTGTAGCACGAACTGTCGTATTCCTCGTTTTATACGTGGATGACATTCTCTTGATAGGAAATGACATTCCTATGCTACAATCTGTCAAAGGGTTTTTGTCACACAGGTTTTCCATGAAAGACCTGGGTGATGCCTCTTACATTCTGGGGATCCGGATCCATCGTGATAGGTCCAAGAGGATATTAGGACTTTCACAGTCCAGGTACATCGACACCATATTGAAAAGATTCAGTATGGAAGATTCCAAGCGCGGTAATCTACCAGCTTGTCACGTGATCACCCTCTCCGAAGAGATGTCTTCCAAGACTGATTTGGAAAGGGATCGCATGTCTATTATACCCTACGCTTCTGCGGTAGGCTCTATAATGTATGCGATGTTGTGTACCTGACTAGATGTACCTTATGCACTGAGTGTGGTAAGCAGGTATCAGTAAAACCCTGGGGAGAAGCACTGGATAGCGGTAAAGAACATTCTGAAGTACCTGAGAAGGACTAAGGACATGTTTTTGGTTTACGGCGGAAAAGACCTCCAGATGGAGGCCTTTGCTGACTCCAGCTTCCAGAGTGACAAGGATGACTCCAAGTCCATGTCGGGTTATGTCTTTACCCTCAATGGAGGGGCGGTGTGTTGGAAGAGTTCCAAACAGGAAACCATTGCTAACTCGACGATGGAAGTGGAATATATCGCTGCATCTGATGCCGCAAAAGAAGCCGTCTGGATGAGGAAGTTCATGACAGAACTTCAGGTGGTTACGTCCATTGTTGATCCAATACCTCTGTATTGTGACAACAACGGGGCTATAGCTTTAGCAAAGGAACCCAGGTTCCATCAGAAGTCCAGACACATCTTGAGGCGGTATCAGCTGATCAGGGAGATCGTGGATCGCCGGGAGATCGAGGTTCGGAGGGTTGCTACATAAGATAACACTGCAGATCCATTCATGAAGGCCTTACCCCAGACTCAGTTCGAGCGGCTGATCGAGATGATAGGTCTTCGATATGCCGGTACATGGCCTTAGTGCAAGTGGGAGATTGTTAGTGTATACGCCCTAGAGGCCATTACTGTATCATACTAGTTTGTATATTACTTGATGGAAGCTTGGGATATTCACAGTTGTATAGACAATCTTGCTCGAAATGGTAGTATGCTACTTGGTTTGTTTCTACTTTAATGTGTGCATGTGTTTCTTTTAGCATATCGCCTACACACATTAGTGGAGCCCTTAGGATCTTTGCTTGATTACCAGCATTGTGATGGCAGTCACACTGGTGGGGGCTGGGTTATCTATAAGCACATCCTTATACAGGTCCCTAGTCGTAAGATTATCGAGACGGGGTATCGATACTCTGGAGTAGACTAGCGTATGCGCTTCTCATCCCAGCAGGGGAGACGGTCTGTCCTACAGCCGTCTGTACGTCATACTTGAGATAGTATGCGGGTGCTCGTTAGGTTACGAGTACACTGGACAGGACTCATCGGGAACAGTTGGTTGGTACTATACCTATCGTCGGTTATCAATTCCCAGGTGACATGAGTACAGCTTAGTCCGCTGACTTAACACTGTCACTTCGCCTCGAGTGTGTTTCCACTGTTCTTAGATTGCTACCCTACCACGGCTCAAATGAGTCGTGCAAACAGGTAGCAGTTGGGTGCAGTCCTGAAGCACTTGGAGGCAGTGACGGTTAGACAGGATTCGTCTCTCCCGGTATTGGGGGTTGATATCGCGCTGTGTCAAGGAGAGCCATTACACATAGTCGTCCCTGGCCAGGGCAAGCGGGATATACCGGTAGGTTTTCCAATGTTATCTCATGGTGTTCTGGGCTACACTCCGACACGACTTGTACCGCTATTAGGGGACTGACGTTTACCACCCCCTAGGCCCGCCATGTGATATTCTCAGACGAACAGACCGGACTGTACAGAGATTGTCACATTCAGGCTCAGTAGGAGTTCGGATGGGTTCACCTCATCAGTCTTCTTGTCGGCATCTACCTGGGGACCGTTACGTACAGCTAGTACCGCTTGCGGCCTGTGGTTAAACCCACTGCCAGCGTAGTGTCGAGTCTTTAAAGTCCCACACAGAAAGCTATTCATCTTTGGGCAAAACAGAGTAGAGGTCGCATGGTTTTGCGACGGGGTTCGTTCACATCCGTGCACTTGTGCACGTTTTGGTGTCCGGGCAGTTATTACTAGTGGGCTTTGGTTTAAGCCAGATCCTAGTATATGTTTTTGGATTGGTTTTATCTCATTGTATTCGTGTTTCTCGGAACACGGATGCGGGTATGTATGCACAGTTGACAGAGGCAGAGGCAGAGGATTCTCATTAGGGTTGTTGACCGTTGACTTTTTCTAAACCCTAATGAGAATAAGAAATATGATTAATAATATTAATTAAGTATTATTGTGCCATGGTTGAGTTGAAAGTTTGACTTTTGTTGACTTGTTGACTTTGTTGATCGGTTGACTATTGTGGACTTGTTGACCATCATCATTTCATTTCTATGACTTTTGTTTACTTGTTGTTCTTTACAAAATGCATTAAATGCACGAAATTATAATGGTCATTGAAACTAACCATCACAATACTTAATTATTATTATTATCATGATTATTTTCTCTTTTGTGAGCATGGTTGCAAAATTATTGAGCTCATTCTATCATTCTCATTCTCTCTCATCCAAAGCTCATCATCTTCCTCTCTCTCAAGGCTCTCATGTCTCATGTGTTGAGAAGCATGAGCCATTGAGATAAAACCCTAAAAACACTTCTCTACTCACTCTAGAGTACAAGGTCTAGCAAGCTAAGCACTTTAGTTTCCTCTCGGTTGAGGTAGGAGCTCAAGGTAGAAGCTTTCGGGTGGATCCTTCTTCGACAACAAGGAGACTACGAGGTGGAGCCGATCCAACCACTCCAAGGAGCAAAAAAAGAAGGAGTTCAAGACCTAGGTATAACCCCCTAACATAGTAGTTAAACTTGTAGTTAGTTTGCTAGGTGTTTGTTTAGCAAAGATCCTATTTTCTAGTCCATGTTACCTTCATCTTAAAAATCGTTTTTTACCGTTTCCGCATCCCCGTAAGAACCGGGAGGGGTAACGTGGACTTACAGCGAGCTCACTTTAGAATTGATTTTCTTACACTTTTTCTCATAGCACCATTAGAGCTAGAAAGCTTTTTCATGGAGCTTGAAGAAGAAGAAGGCTTGTGAATAATTCATTCAAATGAATTATATCACCCATGGTTGAGTTAAGCCCTCATACTTAACTCATGTAGAGAATTAACCAAGGTGTAAGGCTAAGGGTTGGCTTAAATAATATCTAAGGAAATGACAAAAGAGTGGAGTTTGTCAAAGTTTCTACAAGCTTGAAAACTTTGACTAAGTTATCCTCTTTTGTTAAATCTTAAGACATAATAAAACCCTAATTTAACCTAATGATGGTATAAGTCTCATACACCCATCTTTCATGTATCATCAAACATGACACAAAACTATGTACATTAATATATATCATATATATATACATGCACAAAACAAGTGAGAAAATAAATCTTAAGTGATCTAATATTAGTTAATATAATGTAATATATCAAATATATAATTATACATTAAATTATTAAATCAACTCTTGATTTAATAATCCGGCTATTAACCGACTAATATCATGTGTAACAACTTATCGAATCAACACTTGATCCGATAACCCGGCTATATCGCATACAACCGATCAATGTCATGAATAGCGAGAATAGAATACGGTATCTCATATCGTATCAATCTCGGTCCCGCACATATCACATATGTGCTCCTACTCCATTTCGCTAGAGTCAGGAAACCCCTGTGTAGGACTCTAAAGACTCGTCAATACGCCGGCAGTAGGTGATGATCATATCAAACACCCACAAGCCGCAAGGGGTCTGCTAAACGTAACGGCCACCTGGGTATTGAGCGATCAGAAGATCAACAAGCAAGCCTGCTCACACTCCTGCGAATCCAATCAGTAACACTACCGTACAGTCCGGTCTCTTCGTCTGATATGTCGCATATCTCGTCTAGGGGTGGTAAACGCCAGACCCCAGTAACTTGATAAGTCGTGTCGATATGAGGCTCATAACGTGTCGAGAAACTACTAATAACACTTACTAGTATATCTCTGAAGCTGCCTTGGCCAAGGACTTCCTGTTATAGCCAATTGAACACAGCGCAACATCAACTCCCTATACCGGGAGAGACGAAACCCCTCCTATCGCTCATGGCCTCCATGTGACTCGGGACTGTACCCAAAAGCCACCGTTTTGCACGTTCTCTTGAACGTGGTAAGGTGGAAATCAAAGCACAGTGGGAATCACACAAGACTCTATGACGATCTCGGGTCTACAGACTAACCTGTACCAGTGTCACCAGAGAACTGCCATCTGACATGAGGTATAATACCATCTGGGAGTTCTCAGCGAGTCCGTCCAGTGTACCCAGTCTCCACTGAGCACCCTTATACTGTCTCTGATGTCAAACACCAATAGATATGGGATCATCCATCGCCCATCTACATGAGTCGAGAACCTATACGATAGTCTACTCTGGTATATTGATGTCCTGTCTCGATACACCTACGACTAGTAACATTTGAAGGATGTACTTAGTGACTACACTATCCTCACTAATATGATCTACATCATAGTCCTGGTAGTCAAGTACGCATCCTAAGGGCTTTATCAACATGTAACACAGAGACAATAAGTGTACATGTTAAGATAAAAAGCAACCAGATAGCATACTATCATGTCGAGAAAGAAAGTCCTCCCTATATATGTCCAAGCATCCATTACAATATACATCGTATGTACAGTAATGGACTCTAGGGCATACATATAACTAACATGCATGACATACTAACCCTAGTGATCATTCTAAAAACTATAACTTGCAAAAGAAAAAATATAAAGCTAATAGTGTTTAAGTATACAACCTTTGATTCTTCTTCTTAAGCTCCTATTGAGTTGAATGGTTGCTTCTCTTTTCTAGAACTCCAAGCTAGGCTCCTTCGGTTCACCGGACTAAACTTTGTTGCCGATCCTTCCGTCGAAGTTGATCCACGGCAATTGAGTGGCCACTTGAGCTAGTCCTTCAATCTCACAAGATGCTAAGAGGTGGGATGAAGTTTGATGTAGAGGATGAAGCACTCTATCTTTCTCTCTACTCAGTTTTTTCTCTCAAGTCTTTCTTTTTCACTACACTAGCATGAAAGAGAGAGTCAATTAGGTTATGGCTAGACAAGTATCTCATCCATGACATAAATCTTATCCTCTTTCACATTTCATGCTAACACAAGTCCTAAGGAGTGGGAAATGGCTACACTTCATCCTTAGGCATGCAATAAAGAAAAAATGAAAGAATTGAAATAGAAAAAAGAATATGTCATTAAATAATATTTAACTATGACATATTGTTCTCATCACATGGAAAAAAATTAAAAGAGAGAAAATACAATACTAGTTTAATTACATGTATTATCATATAATATCATATAATTAATCATGTCATTAAATTAACAATTAATTTAATGGCTCGGTTTATTCATAAAACCGGCTAATATCATAACCAGTCCGGTTCAAGAAAAATGTCTAACCGGATCCCGCACGCATCCTCATGTGTGCACAACATCATTTCGCTCGAGTGGAAAAACCATCTTTGTGGGACTCTAAAGATCCGTCAATACACTGGCTGTGAGTTGTCGGATCATATCCACAGCTCACAAGCACGTCAGCGGTACTAGCTGTACGTAACGACTACCTAGATATTGAACGACGAAAAGTTCGACAAGAAAGCTTTTTCATACCCTACATAGCCTATTGATGAAACTCATCGTACAGTCCGGTCTCTTCGTCTGAAAGTGTCGCATATCGGATCTGGGAGGTGGAATCTGTCAGACTCTCAATAACCCGATAAATTGTGCCGATATCAAGCTCATAACCAAATAAGAAACTACCGATAACACTTATCAGTAAATCTTGCTTGCCCTGACCAGGGACTTATGGTTATTGTTCCCTTATAAAAAAAGAGAGAAGAAGAAATTCACGAGAAGAGGAAACAACCCTCCCATGTGCAAAGCACATGAGGGATCATATGCAAAGCATGTGAACTCCGGCTTCAGTAAGGGTTAAACTCTGGGATATAAACCTCACGTGTTAAACACATGAGCGCTCACATGCAAAGCATATGAGCGCTGAATACAAATAAATCAAAACACAAGGAGGGCCCCATGTGTAAACCGTTACTATATCCTATGGTCACGTGTAAAACACAAGCAGGAGATTGTAGTTATGTTTATCAATCTTAATGGTTTATCTCTGTCTAAATTAATTTCACTACATTATTTTATAATTGGGTTTAGCATTCAATATTGTAGTGACTGTTCTTTACTAATTTGTGCATAGGACTAGAGAGATGAGTGAAGGGCGGACATTGAGGACATTGTCGAAATTAAGTGTGGATGGGTGGTTTGCACAGGTTTCATTTTCTTATTTCATTTTCTTAGTTTTCCTTTCTTTTTAGGTTCATTTTTTAGTTTTTATTTTAAAAAATACTTTTTGAATCTAGCAAATGAATAGGTTATCTTGAATTTGAAATCCATGATTAAGTGAAATGAAGGAAACTTATTGAATCTTAAGATAGAACGAAATCTGAAAAATAACCCCATCTTAAAATTAAATATAGAGAGTATACGTTCTACTACTTACACACGCACGTGTATTTAATCTTGAGATGTAAAGGATAACTAGAAATTTGTTTGTTGAAATATCTTCGTTCAAAAAATAAATAAGTAAATAAATAATTTCACTGAGTAGCTGGGAATTCGTGCCTCGAGAAGCATTGGATGCTCAAGTCGAAAAGTGAATAATTTATTTTAATTAATTAAATAAGTTTAGTTTTGTGGTTTCCAAGGATACTTGAGTGATTAAGTTTTTTAGAGTGTTTTCTCACCTAGTTTCCTTAAGCCATTTGGTTAGGGAATTACTGGCTGAAAGCTCGATATATGGGTGTTCTAGATAGCTTAGCAGAACTAGACATAATAAAACCCACACATTGAGTAATCGGTTATTCAGGCCTCACGAAGAATGTGGTAGTCGCATTGAAAGGTGTTTTGTGTGTGTGTGTGTGTACCGATATATGAAATAAGGATACTATAGTTTGAATTGAAATCTTGAGAGGAAATGATGCATTACACAAACACGTAGGGGTATATGATCTATTTTTAAAGGAATGGGGGGCATGAAGAATATGATTAAGTTTTATTTAGGGAGGATAAAATTTCTTGATATGAAACTATACTTGATGATGATAATTCTTGCAAACCTATGAACTAGAGAGATTCTACGTTGTTTTGTTTTTACTTTTCTTTATTTTTAGTTGCTATTTTTCTTTTTCTTGCATTTCTTTTTCCTTTTAAGATTATGTCAGCAGTATCCACTGAAAACCCTCATGAGACAAACATCGTCCACTAGGGTAACCTAGGGGTTTACAGCTTGTTGCACGTACTAAGTGCAATTGTGACGCTTGCGAAAGTGAGCTAGGATTTTTCATTTTTTCTAGGATTTTTATTTTTCTTAGGTTTTGCTCGAGTACGTACCATCAAACACTAAATGTGGAGGTATTTTATTATTGCATGTTAGTGCATATTTTATATTCATACTTAGTTTTATTTTATCACATTTAATGTTGCTTGAAGGTGTTTTTATGATATTTGGAGATCACAAGGTCCTAATTGAATAAAGAGAAGAAAAGAATAAAACACGTACTTTTAAAGCTACAAAAAAAGTTAATATGGAGCAGAATCACAAGGTCTATCAAATCATAAAAAATAATATTTAAATAAAGTCAAAATAATACAAAAGATCCAAGCCTAAGTTAGCATACAGGCCTCGACAGCGGAGTCAACTTCAAATAATCATAACTCGAATACCGTAACTCCGATTGAGATGTTCTTGGACTCGCTGGAAAGATATTGATGAGAAGAACACACACCCAAAATTTATGGCCCAAAATCATACGTAAACCGGCGAATTAGCGGTCAACGCAGCAATTTAGCGGGCCCACTTTGTATAATTGGGTCAAATCTTGTTCTGTGAAATGTTTATTTGATTGTAATTCTGTTGGTACCCGGTATTTGATGAAAACACCATATATAGGCATTGTTTACAGAGGGCTAGGGTTTTTATCTTCTCTCGGGGATCATCTTCTCTTGTATTCTTGGTGGTTAGGGTTTGAGAGCAAGATCAATCTAGACTGTAAGCGTATCTTTACTTTTTATTTATTTTATTTGCAATGTTCTTCTTTTATTTTTTTCTTTTCAATTCACGAGCAGGTAAATCTCTAATTTAGGGTTAGATGAAACTAAGTTTATGATTTGTGATATACGTTAAAGTTCTAGTTTTTCTTTTATGATCTTAATGACAACTACCTAAAGAATAAAAATCAACTCTTTGTTTACATCACCGATAAACTAGATAGATCTCATGATTGATAACCATGAGATCTCATCCGTAGAAAGGATTTCAAAGAGGGATTTTTATTATTTGGAGTTGATCTAATTAATTTAGGGTTAATATTTTATGATTGAAAACCATTAGATTTACCAAGTGGAAGGTTTAAGATCAAATTAATTCCACATTAATTAGTATATAATCATTAAAATAAATATTTTCCTCGTTGTTAATTGATAGGGTATTATTCGATGTTCTTATGAATTATGCTTATTGTTAATTTTTGATAGTTTATTGTAATGTACGAATGCCTCATGCTTTGGATAATTGATAGATATTTGTTTTAGGGGTGGAAATAAAGATAAGAAAAACATATTATTTAAAATCACCATGAATAGATTTAGTGGTAACTAAACCCTAGATATTTTCCTTACTTTAAGTCTTTATCAATCTTGCAGTTATTTTCTTTAGTTATTTTTATTAATCTTGCATTTAATTATTTTAAATTTCTGTAATTTATTTAATTAGTATAATTTCCTAAAACTCAAAGATTTTCTTAATTTGCTAGATTTAAATAGGATTGTCCTCTTCTTTGTTGACAACCCACAAGTGCCATAATTGACAACCGTGCACTTGCGGTATAATCACTTCTACAGAGTATGTGTTTGGTAACGTTTGGAACCGTTACCGAAACCCATTTTGATAATGGTTCTAACCGTTACACAACCGTTACGATAACCCCCGTCACCAAATGATATGGTAACGGTTTAAACCGTTACGATAGACCTAATTTGGTAATGGTTGAAACCGTTACTGTATGTTTCCGTTACCAAAATCCAGCAGATATCTTAAACATATCAGATATCTATTACCTCTATGATAACGGTTTCATCCGTGATCATAGATATGGTAACGGTTCTAACCATTACTATATACAACATTTGGTAACAGTTGGAACCGTTATCATATAGGTTGCCGTTACCAAATGTATCAGATATCATTACCTAAATAACCGTTACCAAATGATATGGTAACGATTCTAACCGCTATCACATAGGTTTTGGTAACGGTTAGAACCGTTACCAATTTGTTCACATATTTTTTTTAAAACCTGGAATGCTCCGCGCCCCCACGTGCGCTGATAAAAATAATTTCATCAAATCTCAAGCAATTTTAATAATTAACAAGTAATATGATTCAATTGCATGCAATTATAATAATCAGCAAATAATATAATCATTAAATCGCACGCGATTATAAAAAATATATATACTAAAAATATAATTAAAAATGTTTATATATATGGTCGTTGGGGCGATCCACCTCTGTCGTCCCATGACCTGAAGATACTCCCTATCTCGTCTTGTAACACCCGCCGGATGGACTCCTCATTCGTTTGAATCAGCTCCTCGACCCGTACCATAAGCGTCTGCAGCTGCTGCTGCGTCTGCTGATGAACCTGCTGCTGCTGTGCTATCTGCTCCTGCTGCTGCGCCATCTGCTCGCGGAGCTGACGAATCTTCTCTGCCGACACAGATGCCGCATCTACTCGTGTCTGGGTCATGGGGTACTCATGGACGGCCGCACGCCTGGCAAAGATTTGGATCCCCAGGACCAACTCTACGCTTATACCCACCATGATGCCCGCCGGATAGCTCGTCGAGGACAGGGACAATTGCGATAATCGGGTCGTCGGGGTTAAGTCCTAAGGCATCCGTCTTCTCTTGGAATTGTCTATGTAAAGAATATATATATATAGACACTTGTTAAATTAAAATATAGAATTGACTTGATTATATGAAACTTACCATGTACTCGCCGGTGCCCTTATGTAATGTGGTCCATCCCTTGGCAACAGTATGGTTGGCAGGCTCTTTCTATTTCTGCGATAAAATTAGGATTTATTTTATTAAGTAATTTGCGACAAAGAAAATATATATTCTTAAACTTTGAAGTACTCACGAGGAGCTACTGTGCACTGGCCTACGTACGCTTCCCTTGGATCGAGACAGCGTGGCCTCTCACCCCGTTGTTCCAGTTTTATGTGTTGCGAATCGACGTCGTCTTGCAAATATAAACAAGATTATATTATATTTTAGAATATGATTTCATGTTATATTACTATAATCTTAAAAATTAAATTTATACCCGAACATCAGTGTGCTCATAATACTCGACTAGCCACGGCCAATCGGATCTCGGGACATCCAACGCTATGATATCCATCATCGCCCCCCGCTCCTCCTCAGTCGCTGCGACTTAAGCATCGTAATGCTCCTTTACTTCATTTCGGCGCCTTCTCTTGATGTTCTGACACGCTTCTATGACCCAGGCAATGGCGTGATGTGCATCGAACGGACGGGGCACGCCATCCTCGCCGGGAACGCCGATGAATGTGTAATGTCGCCGGGTCTGAAATTAAATATGAATATATATACACATATATATAACGATGATTGAAATTTAAATGTTTAAAAGGATATATGATATCGTGTCCCCCACTTGGTCGACTTAGGATCAACAGGCACACCATCCTTGTTGAACATCAGCATCCATGGTCCAACACCATCGGCTGGCCCGGAGCAGGCGGGCCTAATACGACCCCTCTTCCTACAACTGCTGGAGCCTGCAAAAAGATACACACACGCACACAATATTATAATATTCATAGTATGTATATAGAATTTGGCAAATTTAAATTACAATCGCTATTTAAAAGCTTTAAGCAATAATGATAATACCTGTCGCCTCTGGCGTGGTGCTAGAACCGGCGCCAGACGCCATCCCTTCAGTAGAATGCGGATCTACAAGCAATAAACTGTTAGATGATTCAATAGAATTTAATAGATAACTAAAAATTCAATAAATAACAAATTGTAATGATATATTAAATTTTAAATTAGTAAAATATATACCATGTGCAGGAGTGACTGGGATGCTCGGATATGCTACCACGCTAATAGGGGTAGGCAGGGCTGCTGCGACTGCTGAGGATCCTGTGGTGATAGTAGGGGGCGCTAGTAGGGATAGGCGGGGCTGCTGCGGCTGTTGTAGCGCTAGTCGGAGGCGCTGGTAGGGATAGGGGCTGCTGCAGCTACTAAGGCTACTGTGGAGCTATTAAGGGCGCTGGTAGGGATAGGTTGGGCTACTGCGACAGTCACATTGGTGGGCTTAGAGCTCTGGCGAAGTTCGTCTAGACGTTTTTTCTTATAATGTTTAGAGCCTGAGCCTGCGCCTGCCATCATACCTTACATATATATCCAAATATTATTTTATTACTTATAATCATTATACAATTTAAAAAATTTATTTCAATTTCATTACCTAACACGTTTCTTCGGTATATTAGCTGAAAATCTGCTAGGTGGATTCTCAAATTCTTGATTTGTGACAATCAATTAGCCGATATCACGTCTTGTTAACGTATTGATGGATGGCGCAGAATAGTTTGGATCCTTGGTACATTCAATAGAAGGACTGAGACGTGTTTGCGCCTATTTCTCGTCGCTCTTATCTTCAGAGTCATTTAACATCAGCATATTATAATAATCTCTCGGTTTCCAACGATAAACAATATTCCAGTCAATCTTCTTCAAGTCCCGAGAATAATATATTTTTGTTGCCATTGAGGGAAAGATAAAGTTATCGTATTCGTAGGCTGTCTGTTTGGTGTTTACCAAAGTGAGACCGTATTCATCGATCTTTATACCCCATTCAAACTTGGTATCGTACCATCTGCATTGGAATATATAAAATGGGATAGCTTTATTCATGTATGGGACCGCTATAACTTCCTCAATAACACCGTAATAGGGTTTTCCTTTGTCGTCGATGGTTGCGACGCCGTTATTTTGTGTAGCTCTAATACGTTCCGTACTTTCATTCTCAAATTTATAGCCGGAAACCCCGTACCCATTGTAAAATGTAGCTGCAATCATTGGACCGCTTAAAAGGTCGTGAACCTCTCTATCAATATGCTCTCCATGATTCACTTGTCCGTCGACTTCTTGTCTACACCAAGTGGCGAAAGTGTACATATGTTCTTCTTCGATTCTATCGGCCGACCACCTAGGATTCGATCACTCGAGTTTAGTTTTCTGCGATTAGTTTGTTAATTTACATTAGTTAGATTAGTTAGATTAAATTTAATTTTGAACGTTTAAATGGATGAAATCATTACTTATTCTGCATATTTAGAAAAACATTTGTTGTTTAGCAAGATATGCATATGTACACTGCCCATGAGATCGTAAGATAAGTTTTTTAGTTTTCGTACTCCAATTGGACCGTCAGGCACACGCGGCGGTTTGTTCAGCTTCGTCCTAATTTCTTTGTTCAGGAAACGAACATAGAAAGACGTTACTTCTTCCAAGAAATAACCATCCGCAATCGAACCTTCAAGACGATACTTGTTGCGGATATAGTTTTTTAAAGTTAATAGATATCTGTTGAAAGATTATAGATATTAATTTACCACGATGATATTTTGCAAATTAAATGATGAATAATAAACAATTTCATACCTTTCGATGGGATACATCCATTGGTAATGCACCGGACCGCCAATCTTGATCTCGGTTATCAGATAAATGGACATGTGAGCAATAATGTCAAAAAAGGAAGGTGGAAAGATAGTTTCGAGTTTGCAGAGGATCAAAGGAATATCTTTTTCGAGCCTATCCCACTGACGTCTACATTTTTGGAACACAATGAGTGAAAATATGTGCAAAAGTCATTAAGTATGAGACCAACTTCTGATTTTACTGATGATCTAAGGCATAAAGAAAGAAGATGTTGCATCAGTATGCGGTAATCGTGGCTCTTAAGTCCTGCGATTATTACGTTTTCTACCTGTACCTGTTTGGCAATGTTTGATGAGAAACCATCAGAGACTTTCAATTCTTTTAATACCCGCAAGAACCGCTGCTTCTCCTCTTTGTCCAGATTGTAGATTGCCGGTGGAATCTTATAATAACCTAGCTTACCGGGCACATGCTGAGGTTGCAATTCGTCTATAATTGATAAACCATCCAAATCCGTCAAATCATAATGGGCGTTAAGATTGTCCTTCGTTTTTCCATCTTTACACAACAGAAGATTGATGACGTTCTCACAAACACCCTTCTCAATATGCATGATATCTAAATTGTGGCGCATCGGTAGATCAGATCAGTACAGAAGTTGAAATAAACTACTAAACATCTTCCAATTGGTTGGGCATGGAATTGTATCTTTGTTTTGTGTCTTTCCGAATGTGATATTATAATAATCTCTCCATTGTTGCAGTATGTCCTTGCCAGAAAATGGTTCAGGAGGCCTATCGGTCTCCGTCTTGCCATTAAACATTTCTTCATTCCTTCTGAATCTGTGAGGTATAGGCAAGAAACGTCGGTGACCCATATACGACTCTTTCCTGCAAAACTTCAAGCGTACGTGGTGTTGGATATAGTGCCCTCAAGGAAATTATTGTAATTGTAGGTAGGCGATTATGATAATTGAAGGAGAGCCTATACATGTAGAACAGTCTTACTCGAGATGATAATATGCTATCTGGTTTGTCTTTATCATTTATGTGTATGTGTTTTACTTGCTATTACGTGTCTCTAATACTTAATAATAAATCCTGTAAGATCCTTGTTTGACTACTAGTATTATGATGGCAATCATATTGTGAGAGCTGGGTAGTCCATAAGCACATCCTTAAATATCTCTAGTTGTGAGAGTATCAAGACTGAACATCAATATTCCAGATAAGACTAGTGTATATATTTCTAGACCCCGGCGAGAGGAGGTGGCTGGTCTCACAACAATTGGTGTGTGGAACCTAAGATTGTATACAGGTGCTTACTGAAGGTTAGTACACCGGACGGACTCACCGAGAACTCCTAGTTGGTATTATACGTATCGTTTGATATCAGTTTTCTGGTAACAGAAGTACATGGTAGTCTTTATACCTTAGATCATAATTTTTATCGTGTGAGTTCCCACTGTACTTAGATTACCGCCCTAGCACGGCTCAAAAGAGTCGTGCAAACAACTTTTAGTTGGGTACAGTACCGAGCTATATAACAACCCCTAAATTCCTATACCTTCATATCATTCTTCTTTTTATTAAAATACTGTATTTATTTGTTTTTGGGTATCCCCGTATATTTTATTCTCTATTAAATATATTAGTTTATCCCTCCTTCTATTTTGCCTATACTATAATTTTTCAAAGCCCAAAACCTAAGCCAAAACAGTTCTATTTCATTTCTTTCTTTTCTTTTTTCTTAGCCCGCTTTATTTTCAAACAACAACATATATTTAATTCTTATTAAATATGTGCATGAAAAAACTTGTAGCTTATTGGTTAAGTCCTTACATTTTTATTCCATAAGCCACATGTTCAAACCTTGGGACTAGCAATTATTTTTATCTATTTTTTTTAAATCCTTCTCATAACCTACAAATGATCTTTCATTTCATCTTCGTTTTAACTCCCAACATAATTAGGATGGTCATAAATTATATTTAAGTAAAATTATTATGAAGAGTTTCAATTTTCTTATAATACAAATATCTCTCCATCCCTTCTTCATCCCACCTTAGCCATTTCCTATTGATCAATTCTAAAAATAATAATAAAAAAAAAATCTTGTTTCCCTTGAGCTTGGAGAAGTACCGGATCCATCAAGGTTCAAAGTCTCGGTTGATAATTTTATCAAAATGGTGAGCCGGTTGTTATACCGACTCATACAACCTGTAAGTCCCATTCGTTTCTTCTCCTCCTCTTATTGAATCATTCTCATCTTGTCATGTCTCCACTGATATTCATACTTGCTAACATCATATGTAAACTCATTGTTTAGAATACGCACATAAAATAAATAGATAATCTAATAGTTAATTGTTTTGTAAACTTATTTACCTTCATGAATAGGATTCATTTTTAACTAGTAGTGATTATCTTAGTTCATGTTTTAGTAGTTATGAAAATATGTGAATCGTATCATCCTATATTCGATACCATCATATAATACAATCGTTTATTCAAAACAAAAGAAAAATGTTTAATAATTTTTGTGTAAAATCTTTATTAATCTTTTATATCGATTTTAGTATATATATCATGATCGATTCGTATACTTGTCTGTATGCCTTTCATAATTTATTGCTCACTATTTTTATTTTATTTGATTTATATTTATTTTTAAAAGAAAACGAGATTTAAAATAAATACCATGACCTTGTCAATCTCATATACCACCTTGAAGAAATACCTTTACCTTCAAAATAATTTTTAGAAAATCAATCTTGACTTCTGTACATTCTAGGAAAATTATATTATATACTAGATAGAATTTAAGGTCTACAGTAAAAATTTCATATCAAACCGAATAACGGTTTAGGTGTTACATAGTTTTTTATTCGCTGTTTTTAAAACCAGAAAACTACCAATAAGGGTCTTTTTCGAGAGACCATAACTCTATAATAGTTAATCCAAATTAAGTGTTTTCAGATGTTTTTAATATCTACATCGAATTATCTAGATTTTCTTAGTTTTAAATTTTTACTGAAAACCGACGTAAAATATAGAAAACTGCGTTACAATATTAAGCGACAAATCTGGACAGAATCTGTCCTGATTCGCACACCGTTTTTAAATTGGTCATAACTCGAACACCCGATGTCCGTTCGTGACAAAATTTAGATGTGTAGATGCAAAATTGATAGATTTATAATTTTATGTATATTATATTATTTATAAACGCATGAAATAACTCGATATAGATTTTGCAATATAACATATAGTTGCGGTCCAGAAATATGAATTTCTGTTTTAAACGCTCATGTTAAAATGATCATAACTAGAATTTCAGAAATTCAAATCGTGCGAATTTTAGTTTTTTGGATAAGTACATCGAAATACCTACAATTTTCGAAATCTTCGTAATCTGAAACCTGATGGAAAGTAACCCAAACTATGTTTTAAAAATGTGTGACAGGTTTTATTGGTGGCCAATGCAGGTCTGTTCTGCATGAAGTCCTAAGCAATATGATACAAGAAAGATAAAATCCGATAACTTTTAATTTCTTTACCTTTCAGTTCCTTTCAATCTATCATAATCCATCTTTTTTATCTAAGGTGATGGCTTCCTACGAACCGATCAACATCAACGGTGAGACACCATCACCACCTATTGCTGCAACACCCCTCACTGAACAGACGGTGTTTCTCGATACTATCAAGAGCCTATTAGAGGGTCATCATCAGCAGACTACTATCCTTATGAACCGGCCCAATGCCGAAACACCTAGAGTAAAACAGTTCCGGGACTTACACCCAAAGAATTTCTCGAGTAAGGAGAGCCCGCTTGAAGCTGAAGAATGGGCTAAGAGTATCGAAGATGACTTGACAACGGCTTAAGTTCTAGAAGTGTCTTGGGTTCGAGTTGCAAAACTCCAACTTATCGATAATGCCAGGGTTTGGTGGAAGGCCAAAGAAATTTGGATTACCCAGCCTATTGAGTTGAAGACGTTTCGTGAACTTTTTTACGCCAAGTATTTTTCCTGAGACTGCTCATTTTGAGATGGAGCAATGATTTATCCACCTACAATAAGGATCCATGTGGGACAAGTCAGTAGATGAATACGACGCCGATTTCATGATGCTCAGCAGGTTCGCTGCCCCATCTGATCCCTACCGCCGAGATCCGCGCCAGACGTTTTCAGCAGGGTTTAGCCCTCGACATCCAGGCTGATCTAGCAACGGGAGATTTTCTGACTCATGAAGCAGGGTTGAAAGCAGCCCGTTATTATGAAGCTGTTATCAAGAAGAAGAAAAGACCGTAGTCGGCCAGAGAAAAATGCCCAGTTAGCCAGATTACTGGAGGAGACTCCTTGATGCTGGAATCTATAGCGCCATCCAGGAGACCAGGAAGGTCGTTTTACAACCATGGATCAAAAGTCTGCAATTACTACAAGAGGTCGGGGCACCTAGCAAAGGATTGCAGAGTAGCCAATGGTCTTTATATGATTTGTGGATCGTCTATGCACACTTTAAGAGCATGCTCACAGTACAAATCTAGCACAACCTCCGCACCTAAATCGACTATTCAAGCTCACGCTCCCCGTTTAGCTCTTCCTGCTCCAACTCAGCGCAAACAACCCTTACCCCCTCAGTAAAAAGTATACTATCGGGCACAAAGGAAAGTACTGAGACGCCATGCTTTCATAATGTCGGCCGTAGAGGTCGAAACCATTGATCAGGTTGTCACGGGTAAAAAAAATTTCTGTCCATTTTAGCTATTTCAAATTTTTTTAGTCTTTTGTCCTTTTTTCCCCTCACGCAATTTAAGTACAATTTTAGTAGTCCCTGCCCCCGTCTATACAACTGCTTCAACCTAAAACACTCTTGCTCTATTACAACATCCTCTTTGTGTAAATTTCGAGGACGAAATTTTTCTAAGGAGGGTAGGATGTAACGACCCCGAAATTCCTATATCTTCATATCATTCTTCTTTTTATTAAAATACTGTATTTATTTGTTATTGGGTATCCCCGTATATTTTATTCTCTATTAAATATATTAGTTTATCCCTCATTCTATTTTTCCTATTCTATAATTTTTCAAAGCCTAAAACCCAAGCTAAAACAGTTCTATTTGATTTCTTTCTTTTCTTTTTTCTTAGCTCGCATTCTTTTCAAACAACAACATATATTTAATTCTTGTTAAATATATGCATGAACAAACTTGTAGTTTATTGGTTAAGTCATTGCATTGTTATTCCATAAGCTACATGTTCAAACCTTGGGACTAACAATTATTTTTTATCTATTTTCTTAAATCCCTCTCAAAATCTACAAATGACCTTTCATTTCATCTTCATTTTAACTCCCAACATAATTAGAATGATTATAAATTATATTTAAGTAAAATTATTATGAAAAAAATCTCGTTTCCCTCGAGCTTGGAGAAGCACTGGTTCCATCAAGGTTCAAAATCTCGGTTGAGAATTTTATCAAAACGGTGAGACGGTTGTTATACCAACTCACACAACCTGTAAATCCCCTTCGTTTATTTTCCTCCTCTTGTTGAATCATCCTCATCTTGTTATGTCTCCACTGATGTCCATACTTGCTAACATCATATGTAAACTCGTTGTTTAGAAAACACACATAAAATAAATAGATAATCTAATAGTTAATTGTTTGGTAAACTTATTTACCTTCATGAATATGATACATTTTTAACTAGTAGTGATTATCTTATTTCATGTTTTAGTAGTTATGAAAATATGTGAATCGTATTATCCTATATTTCATACAATCACATAACACGATCGTTTATTCAAAACAATAGAAAAATGTATAATAATTTTTGTGTAGAATCTTTATTAATCTTTTACATCGATTTTAGTATATATATCATGATCGATTCGTATGCTTGTCCGTATGCCTTTAATAGTTTATTGCTCGCTATTTTTATTTTATTTTATTTATATTTATTTTTAAAAGAAAATGAGATTTCAAATAAATACCATGACTTTGTCAATCTCAAATACCACCTTGAAGAAATACCTTTACCTTCAAAATAATTTTTAAAAAATCAATCTTGAATTCTGAACATTCTAGAAAAATTATATTATATACTAGATAGAATTTTAGCTTTACAGTAAAATTTCCATATCAAACTGAATAACGGTTTAGTTGTTACGTAGTTTTTTATTCATTGTTTTTAAAACTAGAAAACTGCCAATAAGGGTCTTCTTCGAGAGATCATAACACTGTAATAGTTGATCAAAATTAAGTGTTTTTAGATGTTTTGAACATCTAATCGAATTATCTAGAATTTCTTAGTTTTAAGTTTTTCTGAAAACCGACTTAAAATATAGAAAACTCCGTTACAATATTAAGCGACAAATCTGGACAGAATCTGTCCTGATTCGCACACTGTTTTTAAATTGGACATAACTCGAACACCCGGTGTCCGTTCATGACAAAATTTAGATGTGTACATGTAAAATTGATAGATCTATAATTTTATGTATATTAGATTACTTATAAATGCATGAAACAATCTGATATAGACTTTGCAATATAACATATAGTTGCTGTCCAGAAATATAAATTTCTGTTTTAAACGCTGATATTAAAATGATCATAACTAGAGTTTCAGAAATTCAAATCGCGTGAATATTAGTATTTTGGATAAGTAAATCGAAATACATACAATTTTCGAATAATTTTCGTAACCTGAAACCTGATGGAAATTGACCCAAACCATGTTTTAAAAATATGTGACGGTGCTGAACAGATTCTAATTTATTTTGCACGATGATACGAAAATAGATATATCTCCTAAACCGGTAGTCATATTTAGGAGAGACTGGAACTCACGTGTGTATAATATTTAAGGCCATGTTTTCGTTTATATTTCTGACTTCAATTGACTTGATTAACTAGTCGTATATATCACATATTTACAACATTGTTTTTAGACATTACTTGTATACTTATCTCATATCATGTTCTATGTTTGCTTATATATTTTTATCTATATGACTTGTGATTAAACCATTACATGCTAGAATTGACTTGATCTTGACATGACTCAATCATTAATATTTAAACCCAATATGTACACTTGACTCGACTTGACCCGAACCATGAATACATAATGACTTAACATGAACACTTGACATGAATACATGAACAATTGACTTGAATACTTGAACTCGACTCGATAGTTGAATTTCACTCTCTTATGTATTCATGGATTTGGGCAAGACTTGTAACTTTAATCACAGACTAATATACGGGGGGTGTTGGGGTAGTTTGAGTATGAATCCAACAGAATCTCAGGAGTCCCATTACTAAAATAACATTGCCGTGGTACTGGGCTGAAACGGTACAAATAATGTTGCTGTGGTACCGGGCTGAAATGGTACATCATAAATTCATGAATGAGGGCCCATGTTTCCAAGCCCATGGATGATAGCCTGTTGGGTTTGGAATACTTCAATAACAATTGAAGTCCCGCTATTTTGAGTTCGTGATTCCTTGCCCCTGGACGATAGCCTTGGGTTTGAATACTCTTGAGATTGGTTGATATTCACACTTGAACCGACGTTAGGATATATTACCTTGTAGAGACCCCTTAGGACACAAACATCCACTTCACGTTCACTATACCTACACTCCATAGCCATGTTATACTTGTTTTCCATGCTGACATAATTGCCATATACATTACCATACTTGTTCACATATTACAATTTCCATTTATACTATATTACATGTTATATTGCGCTCAATTTATATATTACACATCTCTATTGGGACTTACCGAGCGCAAGTTCGCTGACGGGCATTCCACCTATCTTTTGTTTCTTCGAATGTTCGTCAGGTGACTTAGGATCAAAAGAGGTGGAAGTGATTGTAAAGAATTACAATCAGTTCACACCTGAAACAGATCATTAGTTTTCTTTCCCGCTTTTCTTTTTCAGTAAGTTACATGTTTAAACACTTTCTTTTTATGTTCAGACTTCTTGTATCAGTTAAACTCTGTAAAGTTGAGAATGTAAATATATAAAGTGGTTGGATTTTATTTTCACTTGTCTATTCTTATGTCATTTTTATGTTGCTTATAGACGTTTAACGTTTTCTTATAGTAAATACGTTATGGGCTTGCCACGTCACCGTTTTCCGTCTACTGGGAAGCGGGGCGTAACAAGCTACATGGAGGCAGTGAGCGATTGAAAGGGATTCACCTCTCCCGATATAGGGAGTCGATGACATGTTGTGTTCGGTTGGTCATCACCATAAGTCCCTGGCCTGGGCGGATGAGATTTAATGATAGGAGATTAGTAGTTTCTTAGTTGGTCATGAGCCTGATACCGACATGACTTATTGGGTTATTAGGAGTCTGACGTTATCCACCCCCTAGACTCGGTATGCGACACTCTTAGACGAAAAGACTGGACTGTACGAAGATTGTCACTTACATGCTCAGCAGGGTACGGACGGACTAGATTGTCGACCTCCCTTTCGACATATACCTGGGTAGCCGTTACGTACAGCTAGTGCCGCTGACGTGCTTGTAGTTATTGATTTATCTAGTAACTCGCTGCCAACATATTACCGAATCTTTAGAGTCCCACACAGAGGGTTTTCCAGATTCAGGCGATACAATGTAGAGGACGTATATTGATACGTGTAGAAGTTCAATTAAATATTTGTACTTTCTACATGGATTTTAATCGGACGTTTGATAATACTAGCCGGCTTATGTATTAAGCCGGATTATTAAATCAAGTATTGATTTAATAATTTACACACACACACACATATATATATATTCTAGTATTATGTTCACTATTCATTTTCTCTCTTTAGGCTATTCGTATTTTTTTACGGATACACGTATATGTATGCGATACATATACCGATGTTGTATTATGTATTATACGGAATAGTTCTAGAAGTAGGACACCCAATTAAGGTTATTTTATTTTATGGAAAATAAAGAATAAGGTGGAGGGTGAGTTGGAACAATGAAATAGTATAGAGGAATGGGTTTGATTTTATATTCTAAAATCATTTGTGGTTACTAATGTTGCATGGTTGATGTTTCTCTCTACACAATTTCATTCATTCACACTTAGCTCATTTGGAGATGATACACTCTCTCTCCTCTCTTCTTTCTTTTTTGTGAGCTCTCTTGAGCTTTGAAAAATGAGAGATAATGTTTGTGATAAATCCCTAAATCCCTAACACTCTATCTTTAGGAATTTTAGATGATGAGTTACTTCCTCAAAGTTCTCTTTGCAGCGAAGCTGAAACTTGGATCAGTTTCCCTCGGGTGGATCATCTTCAGCAAGGGCGATCGACGTTCAAGCTCGTTTCTAACGGCCTAGGAGCCTAGATAGGCTCTTTTATGATTGGGTGGACATTCTACAAAGGTTTTATGTTCGTAACTGAGTAGCTAGATTGAATGTTTTAGTTTCTAGTTTTGTGTATGGATGTATCCTTGGGTTTAGGTGACTTGTGCTTGCTTTAAATTTATTGTTTTTCGTTCCACGTTGGCCGTGATTGTTGTAGAGCTAGAAGACACCCTTCATGGTATCCGAGCCAACCATACACCAAAACTAGCTCACATAATTTTAGAATTCATCGCAATTTTTTTTAAAAAAGTTGCAGTTTCTGGCCTGCAAAATTCAGCCACTATATTGTTGTTTTGAAGCTTTGACTCGATCCTCGGAGCTCTCGTTTTGGAACAGGGACTCCTTTAAGGATCGAGGGTGACCCGTATAATCTCGGGAAGCTAATTTTTCAAAACTATAATAAGTATAGGGGCTGGTTTTCGATGCTAAAAATTGTTTTGGATATTCTGTCCCAAAACTGAACTTATTGTCAAAAATCTCATCCCCACGGGTTCTCGGTTCGAACAAAGAGTACGCAAGAGGGATCGGGGGTACCCTGAGGAATTTCCGGGGGCCTAGGGTGGATCCCTATCCCCAAGATGACCGCTTGGTGGTCTCGGGAATAGGGTAAACCCGAGAGCACCCTTTTGGGTGTTCTCGGGTTTTATCCCTACCCGAGACCACCAAGTACTGGTATCGAATAAGGGTTACCCCCCGTTGACCCATACGGCTCTCTAGGGTTGTGCCCAAGCATGCCATCGAGTACTCGGGTACATTTCGGGTCATTCGGGTTTCGAGAAGTGTAAGAACGGCCGTGCCCTGCGCGTGCGCACAGTGGAAGCGGGAACGGACGGAAAACAAAAATTCCGTTAGAGCGTGACCGACCGTATGCCAAAATCGTCCAAGTACTAGTTTCTAACTAAACTAAAGAGCAAAAAGAAAGAGTTCAGATGTGCTACAACCTTTACTGCGTGTCCGGCTGATCCCGGAAGACCCCGTCTAAACTCCGTGAGCTCCCGAACGCGACTGCACGCCGACTGCCTCGCCGTAGATGATCCGCGTTGAAAGCGGACAGCCGGAGCTCCAACTCCGTCGCCGGTCGGAGAGATTTTTGTAAGTCTACGGTAACGCCCCGACCGTCAATCCGAGACCAAAATGCGGAACAAAAACTTTTATGAAACTGGCACTATCGTAGTCTTTCACCCGGATCGAACCATTAACACTAAACTAGCAACTAGAGAAGGGTTAGAAAAGCTATACCGATTGATCCGTGTCCTTCGGTCTTTAACCACCATCCCTTGCTCCTCGCGGCTTTTCCAATCTCCAGTCTCCTCGTCGGAAGGGCACCACGTCAAGAAGTCTTTTTACGGGCTCCCACTTCAACCGAAATAACTCGGACATGCAGTTTGCTAGCCGACATGTCCAAGGTGATGTAGAGAATGTGTGTGATAACTTTGTCTCAAGCATCCATTGATTTTCAACTCATGAGAATGTATGGATTGAGGTTTGAAGATGAAGCCATGGTGGAATTTTTGAGCTAGAGGAAGAAGAAGAAGAAGAGGCTTTTCTTTCTATTATTGTGTTGAGATAAAATGAGAGCTCTAATCTAAAATCCAAGAGCAAACCCAAGCCTATATGGCTGCCCTCTCTCTCTCCATCCATCAATTCAACACAATAAACAAACACTAATGTGACATTTGCACAAATAAAAAGACCATGAGTCACTAAACATGCACATGCCACAATTAATGCTTCTAATGATGAAATCCACTCACAATTTCCACCATCCAAACATTAATCCAAATGTTTAGTCCAACAAAAAGATATTGCAACATCTAAAGTAAACTCGTGACGGATCACAAGGATACCCCTTACCTGTATATACATACCTGCATCCGCATTCTGATTGAATGCAAATGCGATGAGACTAAAGTAATCCAACAAATCTAATACCAGGATCCAGCTTAAACCAAAGCCCACTAGTATGATCCGTCCGATCATGATCCGTGCACAAATGCACATATATGATCGAACCCTGCCATAATACCATACGGCCTCTACAACGTTTCGCCCAAAACTTGGGAAACTATCTGTGGGGGACTCTAAAGACTCGTCAATACACTGGCTGTGGATTTAACCACTAGCACGTCAGTGGTACTAGCTGTACGTAACGGGCTACCCATGTATTGACCAAAAGGGAAGCCGATGAGCGAACTCATCCTGGAACCCTACTGAGTCTGTCAGTGACAATATCCGTACAGTCCGGTCCGTTCGTCTATGAGTATCGTATGTCGGGCCTAGGGGGCTGGTAACGTCAGACCCCCAATAGCGGTACAAGTCGTGTCGGAGTGTAGCCCAGAACACCCGGAGATACTACGGGAATACCTACCAGTAAATCTCCTTTGCCTTGGCTACGGACTTCGTGTAATGTCTCTCCTAGACACAGCGCGATCTCACCCCCAATACCGGGAGAGACGAAACCCCTGCCGATTCGCTCACTGCCTCCATGTGGCTCGGGACTGTACCCAACTAAAACCTGTTTGTACGACTCCTTTGAGCCATGGTAGGGTAGTAATCAAAGCATATTGGGAACTCACACGAGACAAATGACGATCTCAGGTCGATGAACTAACCTGTACACATGTCACCAGGGAATTGCTATCTGACGCTTGGTATAAAACCAACCAGCATGTTCCCGGCGAATCCTGTCCGGTGTACTCATAACCCAATGAGCACCTGTATACTTCTTAGGTGAACCAACTGACACCAATGGCTTTTGAGACCGGCCACCGCCCCTCGTCAGGGCCTCGACTGTATACACTAGTCTACTCTGGAGCATCGATGCCCTGTCTCGAAACTCCTTCGACTAGGGACTATTTAAGGATGTGCTTATAGACTACCCAACTCTCACGTATATGATCGCCATCATACTGCTGGTAGTCAAGTAAGAATCCCAAAGGCTCTATCAACGTGTAATAGTGATCTGTAATGTCACCTAAAGCATGTACACGATGATAAAAACAAACCAGATAGCATACTATCATCTTGAGTAAGACTGTCCTATCGGCATAGGTCCTCCCTCAATCATTGCAATCATGTGCCTGCGATCCAATAATTGACTTTGAGGGCACTATATCCAACAATCTCCCACTTGCACTTAAGGCTAATTATTGCGATGTCGCATACTCACAGCCCGTGTGATACCGAACACCCAACTTCTCTACTGATCAGTTTCACAAAGCTTGTCTGTGAAACTATTGCGTTCGAGAAATAGCCTCAGCTAGTAGATCCGCTCGGATGTTTCTTTCTATGTCTCTCTTAATCTCAAGTTCGCGGAGAAAGCCATCTCCCGAAATGAGCAATACCTGTCTTAGAATATGTCTGGATATCTGATGGGACCTAGTTCATAAATGAACTCCAAATCCAAACTTCTTAGACTGTATCGTCAACTAAACTTAATCAGTATCCTGCGCCATGCCTCCTTCAGTATCCGCTTGGACCATCTGTCCAAACTACTGCCCCTCGTCAGAAGGAAAACTATAACTCTGACAGTCACTCTGTCATCCAGGTCACCTTGGAAGCCTGGAATGATAACCGTCTCCCGAAGGAGGCTGTTGTTACCATATCCCTAGAACATCTGCTTATGTTCATAAACTGCTTCCGAACGTTTCTCCAGGATTGGATTAATATATCAACTTGTTGCAGCTAGTGCAAAAACAACATCTGGTGTGGTACTTGACATCTCATGATTGACTCAATTGCCTAAGAAAGTGATATGCCAATCATGCACATCCCTCTCCCCTTTAGTCTGTAAGACACCTTTAGAGAGAGTGATCCATCACCTGCAGGTACACCACCATGCCAGGAGTCGTTCATTCTAAATACCTTTAGAATACTGTCTAAGTATCCAAATTGGGACACTTCCCAAATCTAGATCTAAAACCATAGATCTAGTAACCAGAATGTCTGATATAATCTCCAAGCCCTATGTGGAGAAACCACTGTATGACAACCACAGTAAAACCGATCGTAGTATAGGAATCTCACTTCCTACTCTGCGTATGTATCCAAATACCAGGACATTACACCCTACTACCTTCTTAACAGATCCATTCCCTATTCTGATGAAGTCAAAGCTCATGACTGTCACATCAAAAATAGATGATCTATCTCCGCTATATCTGCTTTAGTCTATAAATAGACACAAGCTACTTGTCCACTATGCTTCCGCTGCTCCTACTGACTACGACAACCCTCTGGTAGAGTCATATACACGTGCACTTCTAAAACTAGTTTAGAACGATGCTATACTCATCCTCCTGCCGGATCTCATAGCCTGGAACAACAGTAGTGTCAAGTCTGGGTAAACAAGAACCTCCCTGTCACCGTCCTTGAAGCTACCGAAGTACCTCTCGGGCGCCTGAGGCTACCTACCATATCTGCGGAGTGGCCAATAGAATGTCAAACCTGATTGAATTTTTAGGTTCTTATCAAATTTTCAGTAATCGTTTGTGGTTCTGGAATCACTTCCAGTTCTACCATACTCCCACTATTGTTTTATGAAAAAATCCATTTTTATTAAAACTATGGCGAGTCAAGAACAATATCACTATTGATCTTCCAGATGGTAGAAAGTCAACCCTCGTCATAGCCCGGGTCAACCCACAAACAGCCATTACAGAAACGTGCCTTGAGTTATCCAGAGTCTGGTTTTAAGCATAAGCTGGACAACTCCATATACCTTAACATCGTTAAGATATGAGCCATTCTACATATAATATAGAAACAGAGGCACTGATTTAATCGTAACCAGATTCAAATCATGCAGCTGTCTCCAGTGCATGTCAACTAAATGGAGAGAGGCCGATCAGTATTACTCAACTTAGGAGTGCATCCAAACATGAGTAACCTGAAAGAGAAACAAGTTTTTCAAAACCATTACAATCAACTGAATATCATACACAAGTATCTACATCTTCGATTACCTTGAAGAATACTGATACTTGCAACACGTAGTTCTCTATTTTACTCTTATACCTATAACTTCTCAAAACTTAGACTTTGTATTTCTACGAAACAGATGTCTAAAACTGAAGAAGTCACAAGTAAACAGAATATAGTACGAGTACCAACCCCTCTGTCCTAATGGACACTGGACAACATACAATACTATGTATAAGTCCCCTGAGTTGAATAACTCAAACCCTGTGCGTTGTTGGTTGAAAACTGTACTTATGGTTAAGAAGAATTACATCGCTGTTGAATGCTCCTTACCTAACCATCAACAAATATAGGTAAATGTCATGGACATAATTTCAAAAAGTTATATCTCACTTTATAAAATAAACGTACAGATATATTAGTTTGAAATTGGTGCATAACAACGGATATTCAAAACCAAAAATTTGTCGTCCGGCAAAAAGCCCATGCGATTTCCTCAAATATCACCAATTACAACGAATCCCGATATAATGAGGATGATCACCTAATTCACAATAACTTACTCCTACTCATCATCTGTAAAACCATACAGATGTGAGAATCAAACCTGGTAAATACATACCCTGGAGTAAGGGCTAATTGAGAAATCAGTTTTCTTTTAACAATACACAGTGAAACTGAAACATGTAAATGTTTCGTAGGGGTATCCGGGTATTCCTAGTAATGCCTCTTCCATTATCAGATTCACAAATGTAACCGTATATTTCTTTGCCATCTCTCCAAATCCCTTTATATGTCTTTAGTCATTACCTTCTGTACACCTCCTTTAGGCCAAATGGTTTTCTTCCTTCCCTACCGTTCGGCACCAGCCTATGATTTGAAAGAAGACTATCCAATAAGCGTAATAGGTGTACTTTCATAATCCTAGGAGCACTCACAACGCGAGAGAAGGTAAAGATAAAAGACAACTGAATAAACCTTATTCCTATTTCTCCTGAACCAGAATCCATCCCCGAACTGGAACAAGTTCCTTCGAGTTCGTATATAACCATACGATCGAGTATCCAATAACTGTGGATCTTCATAGTGATACAGAGTGTTCTGGAGAAATACAAAGGTGAAATAGGAGTGGCGATGAAATACTTGGTTTGGTCGTGAATGATAGTAGTCGCAATTTACTTTGCCCTCTTACTAATCCCTTTATTTGGCTTTACTTATTACCTTCTGTACACCACACTTAGGCTAATCGGTTTTCTTCATTCCCTACCTTTCGGCACCTGCCTATGGTTTGGAAGAAGACTATCTAATTAGCGTAATTGGTTTACTGTCTCCTAATCCTAGGAGCCCTCGCAACCTGAGAGAAGGTAAAATGAACAGACAACTGAATAGTCTTATTCATTTTCTCCAGAACCGGAAACCATCCTCGAATCTGGAACAAGTTTCTTCGAGTTCGTATATAACCATACGATGGTTTTATCCAATGGAAGTGGATGTTCATAGTGATACGAAATGTTCCGAAGAAAAAAGGGTAAAAGTAGGAGTGCCAATGAGATATGCAACTCTGACTATCCAAAAGCCAGTGTTTTAAGAAAGTTCGGTTAACTTGGTCACTGAGTCATTGTCTAGGGTCGGGCCATGGTCGCTGCCAAAGAGAGAGAGAAAAGAAACACTCTGCGTACACTCTGACCAAGATCAGAATGGTTATCAATTTATCTAATCAGGAAACCTCCCACTGTAACCTCAAATTCTCCTCCAAACCTGAAAGAAGAATTAGTCGGGATAACCCGAGGAGTAAACCAACTCATCAGTGGGAATCGGGATCCAACTATCATCGCATGATAACGTGATGGAATCCATTCACGTTATCACACTCCAGAAGGTATGCGCATGTCTGGCAAGTTTCCTGTATGTTTGAAACTCCCGATGTGATTTTTACCCCATGCTCTTATGACCTTGACTAAGGCCAACAAATCATAAGTCATATGTCAAGTTCTACCCATCATTGTCCAGGTTAATTTGAACCCACCCGTACAAGCCCTTGACTAGGGCCAACAAGGCTGTACGACTGTCCCAAACCAACGCATCTATCTATGCATTAGAAAGGTAACAAGCAGCTACCATACACTATGCCTTGACGAAGGCCAACAAACATAGCATGAATACTAAGTGCTACCCGTCTGAAATGACGGAGTGCTACGAATGGTTTTTGGTGAAAACTCGTTAACGTAATGAACTTGATATCGTTGAAGGAACCGGATAGCTTTTTACAAAATTATAGTGGCGAAAACCTTTTCTAAAGAGGTCACTCCCGGTGAAGGGATCTCGGCTGTTTCCCCGTAGAATGAGGTGCAGGATATTCCAACTGAAAATCACGATGCAAAGCAAAAAGTAATCGACTATAGTGAAGTTATTACCCTGACGCAATCTTCTGCCCAAGGGGTCACTCCCGGTGAAGGGATCTCGACCCTTGCCTCATCGACTGAGGTGCTGGATATTCATAACCGAATACCACTGTTCAAAGTAAATGAAAAGGTCCTTCTAATAATAGCTTTTTGAAAAATGTTCCAACAACATCGAATAGGTTTGTTTTCCTTGCATTGATCAGAATCAATGCAGTCCCATCAATTAATCACACCAGAAAAGAAAGAAAATAAAATGTACGTATATGCCATCCGCATTCGCCACTGGGTCCCGTCATCACCCGTTAGGTTACTTAACTAACGACAGAGAGGGGACTGGACTAGCGTGGGTGTAAAACATATACAACATCTACTAGTATATATATAAATATACGATAATCACTCCAGGCGTGATAAATGCAACATCACAGAAAAGTAATAAGTATCACAGAACAATACAGATATCTAGGAGCCTCGGGTTTGCTTTGAGCCGCAACTGAAACCCGACGTTCCCCTGGTCGTGTGGATAGCCTGTGTAATGAAACCTAGACCCCTACGAGTGCGGCAAGTTACCCGCCAAAACCTGAAGCGAGGCAGCCCCCTTCAGCAAAGTGAATGGACCACCCAGCACTTCACGGAATCCGGTAACTTGAGCACCCCACCTTGGGTCAACCCGTACCCCCTACGAGTGCGGAGAATAGCCCACCAATTCTAGAGTGAAGCCCCCTCTATCTCAAAGCCATGAGATGCGGGCCCGTTTCCCTCTAAAACCCGGCTATCCGTGCACCCTACCGCGGGGTAATCCTAGTACAGAAAGTAAAATATGTACAATGGGTACATCGACCTCAACCCGGTCGTGCCCCAAAAGAATAATATACAAACAGGCAGTGACGGCAGTCCACATGTCGGACGCTCGCCCCGCAATATCAAATGTACAAATATAACCAAACTGTACTACCATTGCATCCAGGCTATCCACCACGACAAATCCGCAACATCACAGCACAACACAGAACATCAACGTGAATGTCACGTTCGTAAATCCGTCTAAAAGGGCTATAGCGATTAGACAAGATTTACCGATCAAATGACATTCACGGTCATAGATAGTAATGTAAGTACTGTAAAGTAACGTATTTAAAATTTCGATCGACAAAATTTCCCCAAGTGGGCCCCAAACACAAATCCAGTACTCTAACAAAATCTGGGCCCAAACAAAATATTCCAGAAACCACAATTCCAAATGAAAGACCCCCAGAAGAAAAATGGTACAATGTTGCTCCAAAACGGTGGCGGAACCGCGGCCAATACAAAGCTTGTGCGGTGGTTCCGCGGCGGTCTTAAAGGTTCAGTCGACCAAATTTCTACAGTAGTCTTAGAAAAGCCTGCACGATTTTCTGACATACCCAAAATAATTTTTAGACCAGTTTAAAAATTCGACAGAAACTTTAACATTGAAAATGCGGTTTTGGAAATTTCGTTCAATCGATATTTTAAACACGTTAGAACAAGCTAGTAAAGGTTAATGGCATGGCTCGGATACCATGTAAGTCTACGGTAGCACCCCGGCCGTCAATCCGAGGCCAAAATGCGGAACAAAAACTTTTATGAAACTGGCGCTATCGTAGTCTTTCACCCGGATCGAACCATTAACACTAAACTAGCAACTAGAGAAGGGTTAGAAAAGCTATACCGATCGATCCGTGTCCTTCGGTCTTTAGCCACCACCCCTTGCTCCTCGCGGCTTCTCCGATCTCCAGTCTCCTCATCGGAAGGGCACCACGTCAAGAAGTCTTTTTACGGGCTCCCGGTTCAACCGAAGCAACTCGGACATGAAGTTTGCTAGGCGACATGTCCAAGGTGATGTAGAGAATGTGTGTGATAACTTTGTCTCAAGCATCCATTGATTCTCAACTCATGAGAGTGTATGGATGGAGGTTTGAAGATGAAGCCATGGTGGAATTTGTGAGCTAGAGGAAGAAGAAGAAGAAGAGGCTTTTCTTTCTATTATTGTGTTGAGATAAAATAAGAGCTCTAATCTAAAATCCAAGAGCAAACCCAAGCCTATATGGCTGCCCTCTCTCTCTCCATCCATCAATTCAACACAATAAACAAACACTAATGTGACATTTGCACAAATAAAAAGACCATGAGTCACTAAACATGCACATGCCACAATTAATGCTTCTAATGATGAAATCCACTCACAATTTCCACCATCCAAACATTAATCCAAATGTTTAGTCCAACAAAAAGATATGGCAACATCTAAAGTAAACTCGTGATGGATCACAAGGATACCCCTCACCTGTATATACATACCAGCATCCGCATTCCGAATGAATGCAAATGCGATGAGACTAAAGTAATCCAACAAATCTAATACTAGGATCCGGCTTAAACCAAAGCCCACTAGTATGATCCGTCTGATCAGGATCCGTGCACAAGTGCACGTATATGATCGAACTCTGCCATAATACCATACGGCCTCTACAACGTTTCGCCCGAAACTTGGGAAACTATCTGTGGGGGACTCTAAAGACTCGTCAATACACTGGCTGTGGATTTAACCACTAGCACGACAGTGGTACTAGCTGTACATAACGGGCTACCCATGTATTGACCAAAAAGGAAGCCGATGAGCGAACTCATCCTGGAACCCTACTGAGCCTGTCAGTGACAATATCCGTACAGTCCGGTCCGTTCGTCTATGAGTATCGCATGTCGGGCTTAGGGGGCTGGTAACGTCAGACCCCCAATAGCGGTACAAGTCGTGTCGGAGTGTAGCCCAGAACACCCTAAGATACTACTGGAATACCTACCAGTAAATCTCTTTTGCCTTGGCCAAGGACTTCGTGTAATGGCTCTCCTAGACACAGCGCGATCTCACCCCCAATACCGGGAGAGACGAAACTCCTACCTATTCGCTCACCGCCTCCATGTGGCTTGGGACTGTACCCAACTAAAACCTGTTTGCACGACTCCTTTGAGCCGTGGTAGGATAGTAATCAAAGCACAGTGGGAACTCACACGAGACAAATGACGATCTCTGGTCGATGAACTAACCTGTACACATGTCACCAGGGAACTGCTATCTGACGCTTGGTATAAAACCAACTAGCATGTTCCCGGCGAGTCCTGTCCGGTGTACTCATAATCCAATGAGCACCTGTATACATCTTAGGTGAACCAACTGACACCAATGGCTTGTGAGACCGGCCACTGCCCCTCGTCGGGGTCTCGAATGTATACACTAGTCTACTCTGGAGCATCGATGCCCTGTCTCGAAACTCCCTAGTCTAGGGACCATTTAAGGATGTGCTTATAGACTACCCAACTCTTACGTATATGATCGCTATCATACTGCTGGTAGTCAAGCAAGAATCTTAAGGGCTCTATCAACGTGTAACAGTGATCTGTAATATCACCTAAAGCATGTACAAGATGATAAAGACAAACCAGATAGCATACTATCATCTCGAGTAAGACTGTCCTATCGGCATAGGTCCTCCCTCAATCATTGCAATCACATGCCTGCGATCCAATAATTGACTTTGAGGGCATTATATCCAACAATTTCCTCCAAAGGTTTGCTAGGCGTGGAGAAAGGCGATGCGAACAATAGGTACTCTATACTTTTTGCAAACCCTCACTATGGCAACACTTGCTGTTTTTCTTGTGAGCTCAAGCTCTTCATGAGAGGAAGAAGAAGATGGTTTTGACAAAGAATATGGCTTGAAAAAACAAATGAATTGTGTCATGTATTTTTCAACCATGTCATGACACATACCCTCATTACCCACTCTCTCTCATGTGTATGTCAACACATAATAGAGAGGGTGGGCCCCACCACCTAATTAAATATATTAAATATATAATAATATATATACACACATTAATATATATATATAAAGATATATATACATTTACATATATATAATTATTTGTATATTTATTTATACTTAATTCATAATGGTGGGAATTAATATATATATATATATATCAAATATATATATATATATATATATATATTAAATAAGTATCAGTACATGTATTCTATATACGTACACATCATGTATCACATACACGAAATTCCATCAATATCTTCTCAGTATCATATACTGTAGAAAGTATGTGTATCATATACACTATTCTAGAAACCATATCATTAATACGGTTATCAAGTCAACACTTGACTTGATATTCTGGCTTTGAAACCGGCTAGTATAACAGACGTCCGATTGAACATGTATATCCAATATACATGTTTTATCGAACTCATGCACGCATCCCTATACGTATGTCACATCGCGTTTTGCCCGGGCAGGCACTTTCGTTGCGGGACTCTAAAGACCTGTCAATACGCTGGCGGTAGGTTATACAGGATCATATCCGATTGAATCTAAAATACTTTCAGATTCAACCCCCTTTCGGGTTAACCCATAAGCTCGTCAGCAGTACTAGCTGTACGTAACGACTACCCAGGTATGAGCAAGATAAAGGCAGGTCGATGAGCAAACATATCCGGACCCAACAAAGTCTATAAGTGATAGTCACCGTACAATCTGGTCTCTTCGTCAAGGAGTATCACATATCGGGTCTGGGGAGTGGAATCTGTCAGACCCCTAATAACCCGATAAATCGTGCTGACAGAGGACTCATAACCAAAGAGATACAACTGGTAAACTTCCCAGTTTATCTCTACTGCCGTGGCCATGGAGTTTTGGCTATAGTCGTGTTATGTACAGTGCGATATCGACTCTCAATACCAGGAGTGGCGAATTCTCTCGACCGCTCACTGCCTCCATGTGGTTCGGGACTGTACCCAACCAAAACCTGTTTGCATGACTCAGTAGAGTCATGGTTGGATAGTAATCAAAATACAGTAGGAACACACACGAGACACTTGTGGCGATTTCAGGTCTAGGGACTACCCTGTACTCATGTCACCAGAGAACTGCTATCTGACATTGGTATAATACCAACTCGGAGTTCCCGGTGAGTCCGTCCAGTGTAACTCATCCAATGAGCACCTGTATGCAATCATTAATGTCAAACACCAATGGCTATGGGAACAACCATCGCCTCGTACAGGGTCATGAAACGTATACACTAGTCTAAACTGGAGTACCGATGCCCTGTCTCGATACTCCTACGACTTGGGACATTTAAGGATGTGCATATAAACTGCCAGGCCCCACTAGTATGATCCTTATCACAATCTTGGTAGTCAAGCAAAGATCCTTTCGGCTTTATCTCATGTATTATCGATACGCGAAAACTAGTAACACGCATTCACATGACAGATAAAGACAAACCAGATAGCTCACTATCATCTCGAGTAAGACTGTTCTTGGTATAGGCCCTCCTCGAATTTAGTAATTGCATTCTCGCAATAACGATAATTGCCTTAAGGACACAAATATCCAACAATCTCCTACTTGCACTCAAGGCCTATTATTGCGGTATCGCAGGCACACATCTCATGTGCTACTGCATACCCAACTTCTGTTCTAACAGTTTCACAAACTGTGTTCGAGAAATAGCCTCAGTGAGTGGATCCGCTATAATGTTTCTACCTGTATCTATCTGAATCTCAACTTCACGAAGATCAACTATCTCCCGAAATGAGCGACACTTGCCTCAGAATATTGTTTAGATAGATGATGGGACCTAGTTCACAAATGAACGTATTTATCCAAACAAATACTTAGGATTTATCCTCTGCTGATTCACAATCAGCATCTAGCGTCTTGACTACCCCAGTATCTCGATTGGAACTCTTTCAATATACTGCTCCTCATAAGAGGGTAAACTAATGACTCACGACAGACATTCTGTCACCCTTGTCACTACGGAAGCTGGAATCGGTAATTGCCTCCCGAAAGAGTCTGATATCACCATACACCAAGAACATCACATATGCTCTTCACTTCTTCCTATGTTTCTCCAGGATTGGATTAATGTCTACTTACTACACCTAGTGTAAAAGAAATATGTGGTCCGATATATAACATTGCATGATTGACCTCACTTCCATAGTATGTCGAATGTCATTCATGCGAGTCTCTCTACATCAGTCCCGAAAGACATCATTTTAGAGGGAGTGACCCCATTACCTGCGGGTACATTACCTCACTAGGAGTCCTCTATTCTAAACTATTTTAGAATGATGTCATTATGCATGAATTGGGATAATCCCAAAACCCCTACCAGGTCTAACTCTATAGACCTAGTCACCAGAATCATTGACATACGTATAATCCACAAAAAGAGAAACAAAAGTGACTACCAATGTTTGACCGAATCGTAGTATAGGAATATCACTTCCTATCAAGAGTATATTATCTACATCAGTATGCAGAATCTGACAGTACTCTTTCCAGCTTTCTTACAAATACCTGGCTCATCTCTTATTTTGATGAAGTCAAACGCTTTGACCGTTGCATCAAAAATAGATGATCCACTTCTGCTATGTCTGCTTTTGTCTATAAATAGACTTAAGCAATTTTGCACACTTTCCACTGCTCCCACTGACTAAGACAATACTCTGGTAGAGTCATATACACGTACACTTCTAAATCCAATTTAGAAAGAGTTATAATCATACTCACACCAGATATCATAGTCATGAAAACAACAGTTGGCAAATTTTATCCGCATGGACTTCAGCACAGACTTTGAAGTAACAGTATCATCACAATCCATATCGGGTATTTGATGAATATTGTATACTACAAGTCTATCCTTTATTAGGTTAATACCTTTCCATTTGCACTGATCTTGAAAGACCTGCTTACTTTTTATGGGTTTTACCCCTTTTAGGAGCACATAACAAGGTCTATAATTTGTTGTAGTGTATGGAGTCCAACTTGGACAACTTGGCATTCAGCCATCAGTCGGAAGCCACCACTTCGTAGGGCATGATAATAATTAGCATGGTCATCATCACATGATGCAATCATCCTTATCACCGTTTACAAGAAAACAGAAGTATCTCTCAGGTGGCATAGGTCACCTACTAAATCTGCGGAGTTGCTATGGTCTGTTAGGGTCAATTGGATCATCAAGTTTTACTAAACTTTCGGTAACTGTTTGTGGTTCTGGAACCATTTCCAGTTCTACAATACTCCCACTAATTTCTTTTACAAAAAATCCCTTAACCAAGGAGGTGGCGAGTCAAGAATAAAACACTTTTGAACTTGAAAATGGTAGAAGCTATCCCTCGCGAAATCTTGGAATAACCCATTGACTGTTATTTCCGAAACGTGCCCCGAGTTTATATGTATTATGGTTTTAAACACAAACCGGATAACCCAACATCTTAACAACTTTAAGATTAACACCATTCTATATCACATATAGAAACAGAGGTACTTGTTTAGGTGGAACCTATATCCAATGATATGCATCTATTTTTAATGCATTCCCAAAATTGAAGAAGGCAACTCAATATTACTCATCATGGAGCGCACCCGCGGATGAGCAATTTGAGAGAGAATCACATTCTCAATTTGGAATACCTAGAACTAACACCTTGTCTGTATGGACATTGGACAACATACATCAATATGTATAAGTCCCTAGAGTTCACTGACTCATTTTCCATGTGTTGTTAATTGAAAAACTTTCTTTTGGTTAAAAGAAACCAAAAGTTTGCTGTTTAGGCAAAACTTTATGATTTTCCTCAATAGCTACAATTGCTCCGAAAGCCGACATTGAGGATAAAATCATCCATTCTCAATTCTCTGTTCCTTCTCAGCATCTGTAACGCCCTACAGATGTGGGATTCTATTCCAGTATCTATATACCCAGGAGTTAGAGTTTATTGAGAAATGTTTCTCAAAACACAGACGCACGGGAAATCTGAAACATCAAAAATGTTTCAGTGGGTTTAGTCGGGTATTCACAGTATTGCCTTTTTCCATTGCCCAGGTTCATGACAGTAGTCGCAATTTTCTTTTCTCACTTCAAACCCCTTTTGATGTCTCTCCATCTTACCTTCCTGCATACCGAACTTATGCTAGTTAATTTTCTCCTTTCCATTCCTTCAGCACCAGCTTCGGGATTGGAAGAAGACTATCTAATAAGCGTAACTGATATACACTCCTTATATGTAAGGAGCTCTCGAGCTTAAGATAAGGTAAGAGGGATAAAAAAAAGAACAATTCATCTAATCCAAAACCAGTGGCCATCCTCAGACTAAAATAGTTTCATCGAGTTCGTATCTAATTATACGATGGCCTTCCAAACAATATGGATCTCTATACCGAATACATAGGGTTCTGGAGTTAGCAGAAGGGGAAGTAGGATATGTGATGACATATGTGACTATTTCATGGATTAGGGCAATCTAGACATTCCAAAGCCGTCAATTTGGAAGAAAGGTCGATCAACTTGGTTAATGAGTCTTAGTTTAAGGTCAGTCCAGGGTCGCTGCCAGAGAGAGAGAGAGAAAAGAAATATTCTCCATGCACTCTAACCTAGATTAGATTGGTGTATTTATCTAATCAGGATGTCTCCCACTGTTATGTCAAATTCTCCTTCAAACCCTAAAAAAGGAGAACTAGCCGGAATTTTGTATAGAAAATCTTCCGGGAGTAACAATTACTCATAGCAGGAATCGGGATCCAAACTATCATGGAGTGGTAACCTTGACACAGTCAACAAGTCACCCCACACCATAGAAGGTATGCAATCTCATTGCAAGTTTCAATACTCGAAACTCCCGATATTAGTTTTTACCCCTAACTGCTTATGACCTTGACACCGTCAACAAACCATAAGCTACTAGTCAAGTTCAACCCGTCATTTCATGATTGATTTAGACCCACCCATATAACCCTTGACACAGTCAACAAGGTTACACGACTGTCCTAACCTATCGCATCAATATGCAAACAAGAAGACATCACTTAGCTACTGTACACTACGCCTTGGCACAGTCAACAAACGTAGCACGAATACTAAGTACTCTACTTCCTAAAATGACAGAGGGCTACGGCTGGTTTGAAGAAAGCCATCAACGTAATGAACATGATCTCATCGTAGAAACCGAGTGGTTTTGAAAGTTTATAGTCGCATAGACCTTTGCTTAAGAGTGAACTCCCCGTGAAGGGATCTAGACTCTTTTCCTCATCGAATGAGATGCGGGATATTCATAATCGAATAGCACGACGGAAAGAAAAAGAACACGGCTACAAAAACAATTTAAGTAACACAAACTTTTGCCCAAGAGCTAACTCCTAGTGACGGGATCAAGGCTCTTTCCTCATTGAATGAGGTGCAGGACATTCCTAACCGAATGTCTCGATGCAAAGCAAAAGAATCGACTAAAATTTCCTCTTTATAAAGAAGTTGGTTTCTACAGCGTATATGTTTATTTTAATTTGTATTAATGCAATTAATACAATCCTATCATTTAGATAATCTCATTATCTAGTATTATCCTTCTCACACAAACATTACAGAAAAGTATGAAAAGGAAAAATATAATGCACTTATACATTATCCGCATTCACCACGGGGCCACGTCATGCACCGTTAGGTTACTTAACTAACGGCAGAGCGGAGGCAGGGCTAGCGCGGATGCAAAACGTATATAGCATTAATATATATATATATACACACTATATATCACATATATAAATATACCATCACACGCAAATAATCACATTACAGCATGAGGAAAAAAAGCATCACAGAGTTTGGAATGATCGGATCACCTAGGAATCCCGCATTTCGTTCGAGCCACAAACGAAGTACGAAATACCCCGGGCGTATGAATAGCCCGTGCATAGCCAAAAACAGACCCCTACGAGTGCGACAAGTCATCCTCTAACCTGAGTAACGAGGCAACCCGGCATCATCACCATGATGGGGCCACCTAACACTTTCTCGAATCTGATAACAAGAGCACTCCTTCGTGGGTCTATCCTAACCCCCTACAAGTGCGGCAAGCAGCCCGCTAATCCTAGAATCGAGCAGCCCGGTCTCAGCTCCTTGAGATGGCCACCCGCTGCAATCTAGAATCCGGCAGCCAGTGCGCTTCTTCATGGGGTAATCCTAATACCTGTATTAATACAACGGTGATATCGATCACAACCTGATCGAGCGCCGACAAATAATAATAAAATAAGGCGGAAACGACGGCCATATGTCGACTGCTCGTCCCGAATAAAAGAATATACATTTTGGCTACAACATGAATGAAAAGAAACAGATAACATCGCAACATCCAAATACGCACAGGGCTATTCATTTCGCGACGATCCAATCCACACCAAACAAACTTAACATAGAACATCACATACTCACAAATATGTATCAACAAGTATGTATCATCGTATCAACTGAGTTAAACACTTTAACATCATGAATACGGAAACGCTACGATGTTACAGTTTTGATCGATAACTTTCCAATACAATACGAGATCAAATATCAATACTGGAAAAAACAAACAATACCAAAAATCCTATTTCTACAAGTTTAAGCCCCTGGGGAAAATTAGGGGCATTTTGAAACAAAATGGCCGGTGGATACCCGGTATGGCCGGCCAAACAAAGGCCAAAAGCCCCTAGTTTTCTCCCATGTCATTTTCACATCAAAATCAACATTTTGCAGTTATTTAAAAAAAAAATTAAAACACTTTTGAAATTCGAACAGAGAAGGGGTCTAAACTAGGAAATCGGAATCGAAAAATTGTCGACCGAAACTAAAACGTCTCCTAAGCTAGTCCTAATGCTTGGTTGGCTCTAATACCACTGTAAGGAAGGGCGTGCCTCGCGTGTGCATGCGGCGGAAGCGGGAACGGACGTTAAACAAAAATTCCGTTGGAGCGCGATCGACTGTACGCCAAAATCGTTGAAGTACTAGTTTCTAGCTAAACTAAAAACTAAAGAGCAAAAAGAAAGAGTTCAGATGTGCTACAACCTTTGCAGCGTGTTCGGCTGATCCCGGAAGACCCCGTCTAAACTCCGTGAGCTCCTGAACGCATCTACACTCCGACTGCCTCGCCGTAGATGATCCGCGTTGAAAGCGGGCTGCCCGAGCTCCAATTCCGTCGCCAGTCGGAGAGACTTCCTCCAGAGGCATGCTAGGCGTGGAGGAAGGCGATGCAAACAATGGGTACTCTCTACTTTTTGCAAACCCTCACTATGGCAACGCTTGCCATTTTTCTAATGAGCCCAAGCTCTTCATGAGGGGAAGAAGAAGATGGTTTTGATAAAGAATATGGCTTGAAAAAACAAATGAATTGTGTCATGTATTTTTCAACCATGTCATGACACATACCCTCACTACCCACTTTCTCTCATGTGCGTGTCAACACATAAGAGAGAGGGTGGGCCCCACCATCTAATTAAATATATAATAATATACATACATTAATATATATATATATATATATATATAAAGATATATATACATTTACATATATAATTATTTGTATATTTATTTATACTTAATTCATAATGGTGGGAATTAATATATATATATATATATCAAATATATATATATATATATATTAAATAAGTATCAGTACATGTATTCTATACACGTACACATCATGTATCACATACACGAAATGCCATCAATATCTTCTCAGTATCATATACTATAGAGAGTGTGTGTATCATATACACTATACTAGAAACCGTATCATTAATACGGTTATCAAGTCAACACTTGACTTGATATTCCGGCTTTGAAACCGGCTAGTATAACAGTCGTCTAATTGAACATGTATATCCAATATACATGTTTTATCGAACTCATATACGCATCCCTATACATACGTCACATCGCGTTTTGCCCGGGCAGGTACTTTCGTTGCGGGACTCTAAAGACCTGTCAATACCCTGGCAGTAGGTTATACAGGATCATATCCGATTGAATCTAAAATACTTTCAAATTCAACCCCTTTCGGGCTAACCTATAAGCTCATCGGCGGTACAAGCTGGATGTAACAGCTACCCAGGTATGAGCAAGATAAAGGCAGGTCGACGAGCGAACTCATCTGGACCCAACAAAGTCTATAAGTAACAGTCACCGTACAGTCCGGTCTCTTCGTCAAGGAGTATCATATACCGGGTCTGGGGAGTGGAATCTGTCAGACCCCCAATAACCCGATAAGTCGTGCTGACAGAGAACTCATAACCAAAGAGATACAACTGATAACACTTACCAGTTTATCTCTATTGTCGTGGCCATGGACTTCTGGCTATAGTCGTGTCCTGCACAGTACGATATCGACTCCCAATACCGGGAGTGACGAATTCCCTAGACCGCCCACTGCCTCCAAAACCTGTTTTCATGACTCAGTAGAGTCGTGGTAGGGTAGTAATAAAATTACTGTGGGAACACACACGAGAAACTTGTGGCGATTTTAGGTGTAGGGACTATCTTGTACTCATGTCACCAGAGAACTGCTATTTGATATTGGTATAATACAAACTAGGAGTTCTCGGCGAGTCCGTCCAGTGTAACTCATCCAATGAGAACCTATATACAATCATCAGTGTTAAACACCAATGCTATGGGAATAGCCATTGCCCCGTACAGGGTCATGAAACGCATACACTAGTCTAAACTGGAGTACTGATGCCCTGTCTCGATACTCTTACGACTAAGGACATTTACGGATGTGCTTATAAACTACCAGGCCCCACTAGTATGATATTTATCACAATCCTGGTAGTCAAGCAAAGTTCTTTTAGGCTTTAACTCATGTATTATCGATACGCGATAACTAGTAATACACATTCACATGACAGATAAAGACAAACAAGATAGCTCACTATCATCTCGAGTAAGACTGTTCTTGGTATAGGCCTTCCTCAAATTCAGTAATTGCATTCCCGCAATTACGATAATTGCTTTGAGGGCACAAATATCCAACAAGAAGTTGGCAAAAAGTTTGGTTTTAGGACGGCGAAGTGCACTTGATTTTCATCGTTTGGAAATTCGAGTGTTAGCTTCGCATGTGATCAATTCTAAGATCATAGTTTTCTTTATACATGTTATTGTAATGTTGGTGTGTATATTTCTGTGATGTTTTAGCCGGATTGTCGTGACGGATAGCCCCTCATGTGTTTTGTTTGTACTGTTTTGATTTATATGTATTCTTTTATTCGGGACGAACGGTCGACTCGTGGCCGTCATTTCCGCTTGATATATCTTCTTTTATTGGAGCTCAACCAGGATGCATTCGATGTCATCATTGTATATATATTTCATTTCTGTACTAGGATAAACCCAGGAGAAGTGCTCGAGTCGCCTGGTTCTAGAGTGCGGTAGGTGGCTATCTCATGGAGTTGAGACCGGATCGCCTCTCTTTAGAATTGGCGGGTTACTCGCCTCACTTCTAGGAGTTTTAGGTTTGACCTATGGTGGAGTGCTCAAATTACCGGATTCTATAAAGCGCTGGGTGGCCCACTCATAACATTAAGACCGGGTTGCCCTGTTTTTAGGATTGACGGGTAGCTTGCCGTGCTTGCAGGGGTCTTGGTTCATTATTGTATGGGCTATCCACATGACCAGGGAATGTCACGTTTTATTCACGGCTCAAATGAAACATGGCGCTCCTAGTTTATCCGCTATTTCTATTTGTTTGCCGCATGCGTATGATGTTGTTACATTCCTATGATGATATATATATATATATATATATATATATATATATATATATATATATATATATATTACATGCTCATATATATTTTGCATCCGTGCTAGCCCTGCGTCAGCCCTGCGATAAGTTAAGTAACTTTACGGTGAAGACCCGATACTCCATGGCGAATGCAGATAGCATATAAAACCATGCTATTTTGGTTGTTTCTGGTGTGACTAGGAATTTTAATGATGGGACTGCATTATTTACTTAATGAAAAGGAAATAAATCTAAGCTGATGTTGTGGGAACCAAAATTTCAAAAGATATTATAGTCATATTCTTTTGCTTTATATAGAGGTGTTTGGTTAGGAATATCATGCACCTCATTCTATTAAAAAAGAGCCTTGATCCTTTTACGGGGAGTTCGCTCTTAAGAAAAAGTTTATATTACTATAAACCACTCGGTTTTCTTCAAAACCACCCATTTTAAAAATGGAGCTTAAACCACTCCTTTTCAAAACCACTCGGTTCCTTCAATGATATCAAGTTCATTGCGTTTATGGTTTTGGCGAAAACCAGCCGTAGCCTTCCATCATTTCCTACGAGTTGTGCATAGTATTCGTACTACGTTTGTTGACTTAGTTAAGGCGTTGTGTACGCTAGCTAAGTATTGCTTGTTTATAGCGATTAATTAGGGCAGTCATACGACCTTATTGACCTAGTCAAAGGCTTGTGTGGGTAGGTTTAGGGTAATCAAGATAATAACGGGTTGAACTTGACTTGCGACTTATTATTTGTTGACCTAGTCATGGTCATAAGCCACTTGGGGTAAAAACCATATCGGGAGTTTCAAATATAAGGAAAACTTACCAAGTATGCGCATACCTTCTAGAGTGTAGTGATTTTGGTTGGCTTCCATCAAGGTTATCACACAATGATAGTTGGGTCCCGATTCCCACTGATGAGTAGGTGTTACCCTTGGAAGATTTTTACTTCACAACTAGCTGACCCATTAGGTGTCTAGAAAGGTGTTAACGGGGTTATACCTCTGCGGAAACAGGGTTATTAAATTGGGTCAGTGAAAAAGTATAGGTGACCTCTCTCAAAGTACCAACACCTGTCTGGCTGATCGGTTAGCGAACCTGTAAGGTGTACATGATCCCGACTAGTTCTCCTTTTAGAGTTTGAAGGAGAATTCGAGGAAACAGTGAGAGCCATCCTAATTAGATAAATTAATTAACCAATCTTATCTTGATAGAGTGCATGCAGAGTGTTTCTTTTCTCTCTCTGGTTTGCGACCATGACTGACCTTAAACTAAAACTCATAAACCAAGTTAACCGAACCTTTTTACAAACTCTGGCTTTGGATTGTTATGATTCACGACAGAAGTCGCATATGTCCCTGCCGCTCCTACTTTCTCTTTGCTTTCTACAGAACACTCTGTATCACTACGATGATCCGTATTATTTGTAAAGGACATCGTATAGTCACATACAAACTCGAAGAAGTTATTTCAGTCGAGGATGGCCACTGGTTCTGGAGAAATTGAATTGTATAATTCTTTTATCTCCTATTATTAACCTTCTCTAAAGTTGAGAGCTCATTGTATTAGGAGAGTACACCTATTACGCTTGTTGGATAGTCTTCTTCGAAACCTTAGGCACCAATGCTGAAAGCCAGGGAAGGAAGAAAACCAACTAGCCTAAGTTGGTATACAAAGGTAAGATGTTGAGACATATAAAAGGGTTGCAGTGGGGGCAAAGGAAATTGTAGCTACTGTCATAAATATGGGCAATGGAAGAAGCATTGCTAGGAATACCCGGCTACCTACTTGAAACATTTTTTACGTTTCAGTTTTCCTATGTGATTGTAATTGAAAACTGTTTCCAAATTAGTTCTGACTCCTGAGTATTTGGATACCGGATTAGAATCCTACATCTGTAAGGCATTACAGATACCGAGAAGGAGTAGAGTATTGGGAATGGGTGATTTGATCCTAAATAATGGAATTCATATTAATCGGTGTTATTGTGAAAATCACATGGTTTTGCCTTAGGCAAATATCTGGTTTTGTATAACTGTTGTTATGCATCAATTTTTAAAATAATATATCTATATCTTTATTTAATAAAGTGGGATATAAATTTTGAAAATATGTTTTGGATATTTACCTTTATCAGTTGAGGATAAGGTAAGGTGCAGTGAATAACGGTATAGACGTTCTTAACTAAAATAGAGTTTTTCAATTTACAACACATGGAATTTGAGTTAGTGAACTCTTGAAACTTACACATGCTAATGTATGTTATCCGGTGTCCTTTAGGATAAGAGGATGATACTGTTACTTCATTTTATTTTACCTATGAGTTCTCTGGTTTTTAGACACGCGTTCCTTGAAATGCAAAGCCCAAAGATTTTGAAAAGTTCATAGGTATAAGAATAAAGCAGAGAATCAGACGTTGGAAGTATCAATATTCATCGAAGTGATCAAAGATGTGTATGCTTATGCTAGGTATTATGTAATTGTATTATTGAGAATTTGATTCTCTCTCAGATTACTCATCCGCTGGTGCGCTCCATGTGTAAGTAGACGCTCATGCTTGTGTCGCTAGTTAGCGGCTAAGGCGGAATGCAAAACAAAAATTTTAATAACGAGAGCACGAACTACTATGACCTAGAATCGAATTCAAACACTAAACTAGAAAACTAGAAAGAGTTAACCACTTGGTTAAGTGTTAGCTACCTTTATAGTCGTGTCCTTCGTCTTCTTTCCATATCTTAAGCTCCTAGGTTTACCGGGATCAAACTTGTGAGTCGGTCTTTCTCGTCGAAGATGATCCACCAGAGGGAATCCTAGCAAAGACTATAGCTTCACAATAAAAAGCTAAGTGAAGCAACTAGTGAACAAAACTTGCTAAGAATTGATCACTGGGATGTAGTAGTAGTTAATCTCTAGTGTTTCTGTCCTTTTCTTTTTCTCACCTTAACATTGAAAACTCAAGATAAGTGAGGAGAAGCTAAGGGTGAAGATGAAGCAAGCATGGCCACTAAAAACTTATCATCATTTTCTTTTTCTTCTCTTCATCTCTTTTAAGAAAAATATGATTGAAATTGTGACTCACAAGGTGAGTCAGAAGCCCACACCCTTCTTAAGAGATCATGAAGAAACGAGAAAGAAAAAGCGGCCACCTCATATGTACACATATACATAGATACATATGTGTACATACACACACACCAATACAAGTGTACACACACACACACACTAATACAAGTATATGGTACAAATACGTACACCCGTATTCGTATCAAAATACATACACCCATATTCATATAAAATACGAATACCCGTATTTGTATTAAGATACAAATACCCGTATTTATATTAAGATACAAATAACCGTATTTATACAAATACTCGTATTCGTACAGATACCCGTATTCATATCAAAATATAAATACCGTAAAAGAGAGATACTAAAACAGATATATAATACTAGCTCACATTTTATCCATATGTGATAATCTGGTTATCTTTAAAACCAGTTAGTATTAACAAAATGTCCAATTAAAAGTATGTATACAAAAACACGTATCTAATCGAATCTAAGTACGTATCAAAATACGTATACTACATCGTTTCGCCTGAACTGGGAAACCCTCTGTATGGGACTCTAAAGACTCGACAATACGTCGGCAGTGGATTCAACCACAAGTATGTCAGCGGCACTAGCTGTGCGTAAGGGCTACACATGTATTGAGCGAAAGGAAGGTCGACAAGCAAACTTGTTTGTATCCCCACTGAGCAAGAAAGTGACAATCTCCGTACAGTCCAAGACGCATAGGCGCATGTGGGTGCCCGCGGGCCATGTGTAAGACGCATAGGCGCCAGCGCCTCACGCTCCCGGCACATGGGCGTTGGACGCCAGTGCCTCACGCGCCCGACACGTGGGCGCTGGGCAACTGCGCCCACATGCCGGGCCTGCAGAAAAAGGGGGGCTTAGCTCTGGGGTTTGGAGTTAAACTCCAAGGGACTTTGGAAACTCCCAGAAAAAGGGAAGATTTTTATCTTTATGGAGTTAAAATACCAAGAGGATTTTATTTATGGAGTTAAAATACCAAGAGGATATTATTTATGGAGATGATTAATGGAGACCCCTTTCTTCTTCCTTGAGCCATGTATCCTCTCCTAAGTCTCGGATCTTCCCCAAAGTAAGATTTTTAGAGATGGGTCTTCTTCTTCCTCCTCTCTGTTGGCTGGATCTTGGAGAAAAGGTGGCGAGAATTAAAAATCTCCCCTTTTAGAGATTTGATGGGAAATCTGAGCTCTCCTTCATGGGTATTATGGTGAAAAACTATTTATTTTTAGAAAAAGAAGAGTTAAACTCTTGGTTTAATTTAGAAAAGAGAAGGAGGTTTAGAACCTTGAGGTAGGAAATGGAGGCACAAACCCTAGTTTTTTTAAGGGGAATCAATTATTTTTCCTTTATTTCATCATCATGTTGCCTTATATAGGCTTACAAGTTTACACATAGCCCCTTGGGCTTTACAAAATGGCATTTTGCCCATCCCATGCCTCATGTGCTTATTTCTTTTGCACATGAGTCATGAGCTTTACAAAAATTTGGCTTTATGCCCATTTTCCTTATATTTATTCATAAAAATTACATCAAAATTATTTATTACATAATTTTCATTTTGGCAAGGGACTGGCCGGCAGCTTCATGTTCGGGCTCGACTTGGGCATGGGCCCACATGGCTTGAGGTTGACTTTGACTTTGACTTGGTCAACTGTGGTGTAATTTTTGACCCCAACAAAATCCCCCCATCAATAAATGGACACCGCATGTATGTGTTGTGTGCATGAAATTGATGGATCTTGTTCGTAGGGGGTTTGACTTCGAGGTGGAACATCATTCCGTGGGCGGAGCATCATTCCGGGAGCATAATTCTAGGGATCGGAGCATCATTCCGAAGTGCGGAGCATAATTTCGGGATCGGAGAATCATTCCGAGGAGCGGAGCATAATTCCAGGATCGGAGCATCATTCCGAAGTGTAGAGCATAATTCCACAGTCGGAGGATATATTCTGAGACAGAGCATAGTTTCGACGCAGGGTTCAGAGGCGAAGCATAATTTCGACACGGTGTTCCGGGACGAAGTATAATTTCGACACGGGACAGGTGTATCCGAAGCATAATTCCGTCATAGGGCAGACATTATGACCGAGGCATAATTTCGATGCAGAGGTTGATTCCCAGACGAAGCATAATTCCGACAGGGAAGGAAGATACTCCGAGATGAAGCATAATTCCGGTACGGGGCATATTCTGAGACGAAGCATGATTTCGACGTAGAATTTGTTGGTTGACTTGATTTCGAGATAGAGCATAATTCTGACAGGGAGGTCGTTAGTCGACTTGATTCCGAGGCGGAGCATAATTCTGACAGGGAGGTTGTTGGTTGACTTGATTTGGTTTCCTTTTTGACGACGTGGATGTCGATACTGCCCTTTTAGCGACTTGGACAGTCGGTGCTGCCTTTTTAGCGATTTGGACGGTCGGTGCTACCATTTTAGCGACGTAGATGGTCGGTGCTGCCCTTTTAGCGACATGGACGGTCGGTGTTGCCCTTTTAGCGACTTGGACGGTCGGTGCTGCCATTTTAGCGACTTGGACGGTCGGTGCTGCCCTTTTAGCGACTTGGACGGTCGGTGCTGCCCTTTTAGCGGTCGGTGCTGCCTTTTTAGCGACTTGGACGGTCGGTGGTTCCATTTTAGCGACGTGGATTGTCGGTGCTTCCATTTTAGCGACGTGGATGGTCGTTGCTGTCATTTTAGCGGCGTGGGCGGTCGGTGCTGCCATTTTAGCGGCGTGGACGGTCGTTGTTGGAATTGGTTGGTTTGATTTATTTTGGTTCCTGCCATGTTTGGTGGGACTTTTGAATTTGAAGTATTGCAGCTTAGGATTTGGAATTTGGGATTTGGATTTTTGTTTAGCATCAGCATCGCTGCACAGGAACATGGTACCAAGAGAGAATCATCATTTTTCATGAGGGGATTTCCCTCGTTCCCAGTTTAATGACTTAGGGGTCATCTGTTCACTGTTTAACGAATTAGAGGTCATATGTTCCCAGTTTAACGACTTAGGGGTCTATTGGATCGAAAGTTTGGAATTTTAGGGGTTAGGGTAGGCATCAGCGCTGCTAACACTGGAGCACAGGTGCCCGGAGAAATTCATCATTTGCCTTTGCCTATTGCGGAGCGATGGCTTAGGAGACAGGTTTAGGTCCCTATCACCTAAGGCTTTTCAATTTTATGAGTCATAAGGAGCCAATAAAAGCATTTTCTTCCTATGAGTCGAAAGGATCCCGTAGGTGTATTTTCTATTTAAGAGTCGTGGGGACGCCCAAGTGTGTTTTTCCTTTATGAGTCGTAAGGATCCTATGAAGGAGTTTTCTTACGAGTTGAGAGGATCTCATAAGTTTTGTTCTCCTCATGTATCGTGAGGACACATGAGTGGGTCTTCCTAAATGGAGCAAAATTCCGATGGCAGAGACCGGCCGCATGACTTGTGATTGCAATGGGCCATAGGTGTGATAAGAATTATTTGAGCCCTTGAATTATATACGGCGGTCAATTTAGGGACCAACCGTAGGGCTGGGAGAATTTTGGTTGGCGTCTGCATCGTTGCACTGGAATATGGTACCAGGATCGACTCATGATTCGCCATTTGGGGATTTGGATTTTGGTTGGCGTCTGCATCGCTGCATTGGAATATGTTACCAGGAGCGACTCATCATTCGCCATTTGGAGGTTTTTTTACCGTGATTGCTCTATCATTTCAGCTTTTCTTACCGCGAAGGTCGCGATTGCCCTATCATTTCGGCTGTTTATTCACGGTTGCCCCATCATTTCGGCTTTATTTTTATCTTTATTTTACTCGTTGATTTTTATTGTGAGTTGCCCCATCATTTCGGCCTTTTTTTATTTACAATTTTTTTTACACTCCCTGTTTAACGACTTAAGGGTCGAATGTTCCCAGTTTAACGACGTGGTGGTCAACTGTCTATAATTTAATGACGTGGTGGTCAACTGTCCCCAGTTTAACGACATGGTGGTCAACTGTTGGAGCTTGGGCTCGATTCAGCAGGAACTACGGGCTCCTTTGGCTTAATTTCATAAGCGGGCTCTTCGTCATCTAGACCGAGCCAATGTTGGATGGCAATAACCATGTTATTGTCATAGCTATAAGGCGTAGGAGGACTTGTTCCCTAAGCTCCATCATGTAGACCGTATGGGCTGTGTACCCATCCATTGTTTCTTCATTGGCAATGTTGCTCGTTTGGCTCTTAACTTGTTGCCTTGGTCCGTTCTTTTCAGAGAAAGGCAGATGTCTGAGAGAATCAGGTTCCTGAAGGACTTCGGTCTCCGTTTGTATGAAATTGGCGGTCGCACCTTGACTGTTTGTTAACATGCCTTTAGACGGTTCTATATCTCCTGTCTTGTATTGCTTTTCGACCTAATCTTTGAAGACGAAGCAGTCTTCAATAGCGTGACCTATCACTATGTGATAGAGGCAATATTTGGGGTCGTCGATCCTATTCGCTTCTTGAGGTCTTTTTGATTCTGGCAATTGTAGACCGTTTCTTAGGGCATCTTTGAATATTTTACGGACTTTGTCCCTTCTTAAGGAATGGACCCTATCCAGCTTCTCTTTCAGAGGCGATTCTCCTCCCCCTCCCAACAATGGTTTTCGAGGTTGGTTGACATTGGGCCCGCTTGCCCCATGCCTATTTCGGTCAACTGAAGTGTTAAATGATTCAGCAACGTCGAAATTTCTGCCTTTGCGATTGTCGTCCTTTCGGTTCCTCCAGGATTTATTTCTATTTTGGAAATCCGAGGAAGAATTCTGCTTTGAGCGTTTCAACATTTGAACTTTCTTGGTCAGCTCTTGGAACGTTTTGAGACCTGCGGTGGATAGAAAAGGATTCATCTAGGTACCGAGATTTCCGATGAGGAGATTGACGGTTTGGTCTTATTCCAACGGTGGCTCACATTTGACAGAGAGATTGCACCATCGGGTTATAAAATCCATGCTGCTTTCGTTGTTCTTTGGCTTGGTCCTTACGAGGTCGGCATTGGTGATCTTATCGCTGACACTCATGAACCTTTGCTGAAACAGAGATTCTATTTAGGCGAAAGTTGTGACGGAGCTATCCAGTATGCTCGCGTACCAATCGAAAGCGACATCGGTTAAGCTATTAACGAACTGGCGGAGGAGAATCGCATCATTGCCCCCAGTATTACCGCATAAGGCTTTAAAGTGGGCGATGTGTTGATTCGCATTTCCCGTCCCCTCGAATCTTCCGAATTTGTGGATGACATATCCACTAGGAAACTCTACCAGATCATACCGAGCAGGATATGGTCTCCCACTACTGCTGACATGTTTTGCGCTCCGGCTTCGGCTACCAATATTTTGACTTTGTTGGCGACCAAATCCATGATTTGATCTTGCGTTAGCGGGTTGCTGCCATTGGTAGTCAAGACATTTCCCGAGATAGGATGCCACCCGACTTTCATGCGGTTCACCTACCTTTGGATTTGAGGGAATATGCGTCGGCTACCTCGGGACACCATTTCCCGGTTCATGTGCAGAGCTCTATGCTTGATTGGGCGGCTAAGAGGCAATTTGGGCCATGAGCCGTAAGACGACGTTTGTCAAGTCGTCAATTTTCGAGTAGAGCTTGTCCATCTCCTTGTCTTTGTTTCTGAGCTGCTTTTGGAGCTCTTGGAGAAGTTGTTGCTCTGCGGTCTTAGGACGGAAGATTGGCTCCTCTTCACTTTTCGAGCCCGACTCCTCATGAACCGAGGGATCTCTCTGCTTATCGGCCTCACTGGAAGGGTTTTCATTACCTTCTAGAGGAGGCTGGTCTTGGGAAGTGGTAGCCACATTCACACATGTTTGGATTTGAGATGTGGTAGCCCCGTCCTTACTCTTGCTACGCGTGCCCACCATGTAGACAGTTTGGACCACATGTCCAGCCATCTCTTTATCTTTGGCGGCTGATTTTTCGGACCGTCGTCGTGGCCCTTCCTCTTTTGGAAAGGATGGGCGACTGAAGATGGTTGGCTTGACTGGGTCCTTGGGTGGCGCTGTCCAGATCGCAGTTTTCTTGACTCTTGCTGTCATGGAGTTCCTCTGAACCAATTTCAACGGTTTAAAAGAGTTAGCAAGATTTACAGCCGATTTCGCTGTTGTTTCGGGGTAGCCTTGTTCTTGGAACCTTATGAAGTTCAGCCTAGCAGTCCTAGCCCTTTTGTTAGCTCTGAATCTGAGCTTTTTCTGTCTTAGTTTCTCGACTTTTAGGGCTTGGCGGGCATCCATTATCCAGGAAGCCATCGTGAGTCAATTGACAAGGAGCTTAGAGAAGTCACCCGATCGATCAGTTGTCAGGGGCACCGCTGGAGCTTGCCCAAGATACCTTATTGCTTTGTTGGTGTTGATGACCTTGCCCCTAGCTGGAGCAACGGAGAGTCATTCGGAAACGGATTTGTGCTTGGGCTGAGGTGCCTTTGCAACCATGACATTTGGCCTTTTTCCTTTTGAGGCCGGTTTATCTGTCACCGGGGCTTGAGGAGCAGGGATGGCGTTAGCTGGCATGAACAGAATAGAGCCAAATGGTAGCGGCGACTCCTCCCACTGTCACCCGAGACTGGCTGGGAGGACCGTCCTGGCGTCCATCTTCATTGTGTAGGAGATGGGAGCTGTGTTGAGAGCTGAGCTTGTCCTTGGAGACATTTTGTTGTGTCCAAAAATTTCAATTGGAAAATGTTAACCTGCACAAAGAAACATGATTTCAGTATAGGCAATCGATGTATATGTTGATTGAGTTCGCATGGATATTTAACCCGAAATACGGGAGGAGAGAAAACGTCCCACCAGGCATGCCAGAATCTGTAGGGTGTTTTTCGTCACCCCATTGAGATGGGAAATACGCGTCGCTTGTCAGGCGTATACAGATTCCCCCTGCCTAGGGTAGGCTGGGGTTTATTGATTGTGGAGATCTGAATCTCCGGCAGCCGCGGAGTAAGCTGCTGTTAATTACCCTTCGCTTTTGGAGCGAGGGAACCTCCGATTGACGGGTAAAACTGGTCATGCGAACTCAATGTTCATTCTGCATGTGTTGTGTTTTGGAGGGAACTTGAATGTATCGGAGGCCACGCAGAGTTTACGGGGGTCCCGCTACCCGGATAGCGGGCTGGGGGTCAAGAGGGCTAGCAGCCCCCTTGCGGGGCGTGGGGCAGCGCCCCGTTAGAAATTTTTTTCTAGCGGGGGACGTTTTTTGAGTGTGGAGCATGAGGAAAAAAGAGGGGTTAGGAGCGTCCTGAGGATGCGTGAGCGGCGCGGGTCATGTGAGCGGCGCATGGGTGCTGGGCGCCCGCGGGCCATGTTCCCTGCACGCGGGTGCTGGGCGACAGCGGGCCACATGCTTGGTGTATGGGTGCTGGGCGCCAGCGCCTCATGCGCCCGGCATGTGGGCGCTGGGCGCTCGCAGGCTACGTGCAAGACGCATAGGCGCCAGCGCCTAACGTGCCCGGCATGTGGGCGCTGGACGCCTGCGCTCACATGCCGGACCTGCAGAAAAAGGGGGGATTAGCCCCGAGATTAGGAGTTAAACTCCGAAAGAATTTGGAAACTCCCAGAAAAAGGGAGGATTTTTATCTTTATGGAGTTAAACTCCCAAGAGAATTTTATTTATGCAGTTAAACTCCAAATGATTTTGAGTGGAGTTAAACTCCTAAAAGAAATCTTCGGAGATGATTAAAGAGGACCCCTTTCTTCTTCCTTGAGCCCTGAATTCTCTCCTAAGCCTCGGATTTTTCCCAAAGTGGGATTTTTGGAGATGGGCCTCCTTTTTCCTTTTCTCTGTTGGCTGGATCTTGGAAAAAGGGGGTGAGATTTAAAAATCCCACCTTTTTGAGATTTGATGGGAGATCTGAGCTCTCTTTCGTAGGTTTTATGGTGAAAAACTATTTCTTTTTATAAAAGGGAGAGTTAAACTCCTCGTTTAATTCAGAAAAGAGAAGGAGGTTTAGAACCTTGAGGAAAGAGAAAAAGGTACAAACCCTAGTTTTTTGAGGGGAATCTATTATTTTTCATTTATTTCATCATCATGTTGCCTTATATTGGCTTACAAGTCTACACATAACCCCTTTGACTTTACAAAATAGCATTTTGCCCATCCTATACCTCATGTTCTTATTTCTTTTACACATGAGTCATGGGCTTTACAAAAATTTGGCTTTATACCCATTTTCCTTACATTTATTCATAAAAATTACATCAAAATTATTTATTACATAATTTTCATTTTGGCATGGGACAGGCCTGCCGCTTCATGTTTGGGTTCGACTTGGGCATGGGCCCACTTGACCTGGGCTTGGGCCCACTTAGCTTGGGGTTGACTTTGACTTTGACTTGGTCAACCGGAGTGTAATTATTGACCCCAACATACACTAAGGCTATGTATTGGCGGATCAAAGACCAATCATCTCCAACAGCTGCTCAAGCTGAGTCTGAGGAAGTGCCTTCATGAGTGGGTCCGCCGTGTTGTCTTTTGTATCAACTCTCCTGATCTCGATCTTCCGGCGATCAACGATCTCCTTGATCGGATGATACCGCTTTAAGATGTGTCTGGATTTCTGATGGGACCGTGGTTCCTTCGCTAATGCTATAGCCCCATTATTGTTACAATACAAAGGTATTGGATCAACAATAGACGGAACTACGTCAAGTTCATAAATGAACTTTCTCATCCAGACAATCTCTTTTGCGGCATCGCATGCATCAATGTATTCAGCCTCCATCATCGAGTCTGCTACGGTGTCCTTTTTGGAACTCTTCCAACAGACTGCCCATCCATTGAGGGTAAACACATAACCCGAGACAGAGTTGCTGTCATCCTTATCACCTTAGAAGCTTGAATTGGTAAAGGACTCCATTTGGAGGTCTTCATTACTGTACACTAAGAATATATCCTTAGTCCTTTTCAGGTATTTCAGAATGTTCTTCATAGCTGTTCAATATTTCCTTCCTAAGTTTGACTGATACCTGCTTACCACACTAAGTGCGTAAGCTACATTTGGTTTGGTACATAACATCTCATACATTATAGATCCTACTGCCGAAGCGTAGGATATAATGCTCATGCGAGTCCTCTCCTCATCATTCCTGGGAGACATCTCTTTAGAGAGGGTGATTCCATGAAAAGAGAGTATATTACCGTGCTTGGAATCTTCCATATTAAATCTCTTTAGTATGGCCTCTATGTACCTGGACTGTGAAAGTCCCAACAATCTCTTAGATCCATCTCTGTAGATCTTAATCCCCAGAATGTATGAGGCATCACCCAAGTCTTTCATGGAGAACCTTTCTGACAAGAACAGCTTGCCCGATAGTACGATAGGAATGCTATTTTCTATCAAGAGAATGTCATCCATGTACAAGACTAGAAATACGACAGTTCTTCCTATAATAATCTTATAGATACAAGACTCATCCTCGTTTTTGATGAAGTCAAATTCCTTGACTATCTCATCAAAATAGATGTTCTAGCTCAGCGATGCCTGCTTTAATCTATAAACGGATTTAAGCAACTTGCACACCTTCCCACTGCTCCCATTGTCCACGAATCCCTCCGGCTGATCCATATAAACGCACTCTTCCAAACTTCCGTTTAGAAAAGCGGTCTTTATGTCCATATGCCAGATTTCATAGTCATGGAAGGCAGCAATGGCAAGTAAGATCCGAATGGATTTCATCATAGCCACTGGTGAAAAGGTTTTGTCATAGTCCACACCTGGTCTTTGACGAAAACATTTTGCAACAAGTCTAGCCTTATAGGTTTCCACCTGTCCATCTGCACCAATCTTCTACTTGAAGATCTATTTGCAGCCAACGGGTTTTACCCCTGTCGGTGCAACGTCCAAAGTCCAAACTTTGTTGGTGTACATGGACTCCATTTCGAATCGCATAGCATCCAGCCATTTCATAGAGTCTCTACTGGAAATGGCCTGTTCGAAACTAGTAGGATCATCTTCTTCCAAAATACAATCCTCTCGATACCCGTCTACGAGAAAACCATAGTATCTCTCGGGAAGATGAGAAATCCTACTAGATCTGCGGAGTGGCTGAAACTCGTCCACGGTAATCTAATTCTGCGGTTCTACCAAATCTTCAGTTATAGTTTGTGTTTCTGGAATTTCTTCTAGTTCTACCGCGCTCTCACTAGTTTCTTTCGCAAGAAACTGTCATTCTAAAAATTTGGCATACTGACAAACAAATACTTTTTGTTCCTCGGTGTGGTAGAATGGATATCCATATGAATTCATTGGATATCCCAAAAATTTACACAAAACTGATCGTGTCTCAAGTTTTTCTGGACTTTGTACTTTAATATATGCCGGAAAACCCTATATTTTTCATGAATTGGAAAAGGCACGTGACCGGCACTTGAATCACGTGAAGTTTATAGGACCCCACTGTAACCCAAATAAGTCGAAAACCAGGAATTTAAACCTTTTAAAGTAAATTGTGGAGGTGAGGTGTTGGAAAATAGTTATTAATGAAATCAAGTTTCTCTTTAAAGTATAAGTAAATTTTGTTTGAAAATACAAGTGGGTTTTAGATTAAGGTTTGAAAACATTTTCGTCATTTAAAATTTTGGCAGCAGCTCCTTTTAAATTTTGATAAAACCGGTATATACACATAAATATAATATCAGCGTCCCCAATCGGGAGCTATCTCATCGCCCAATCGGTGGAAACACAACCACGCAGTAATATACGACACTCAAAACGAAGATCATCATAAGAACAAGTAAAAAAATACTAAAAACATCATCAAGTCGACTATATCTAAGCTTGACATCTAAAAGAATAACATACAAGTCTTGTCTCTAAGTCCACAAAAATATACAAGTTTTTGGTCGATGGAGTTTTTAACTAGATCATAAATGAATATACATATACAAGAGGCGGTTACGATCTGAAGTATAACCTACCTACCAAGGCAATCACACGAAGAAGAAGAAACGTGTCGGCACGCCGCTACTGATCCGAGCGGTCGGTCTTGCAAGAAACTAAGGTATAACCAGAGTGAGTTGCCAACTCGTGAGTAGAAAATATCACAAGGTAGAAATCGAAATGCATAACGATCTACCTAGGTTATACAGAGAAATACCATCATACAATGCAATAACGAGTAAAAATGCATATATATATATACTTATATCATCAAGTGATTTTCCATCATCGACACTCGAAATCATAGTCAATTAAGTGTCCAGTATCGACACCCGAAATCATCATAAAACCTGTGTCCAACATCGACAAATAAAACCCAGATATCGTAGGCAACGTCTCATCAGACCGGTCCTCTATCGATATCAATAGCCCAGGTCGGTATCTCCCGGAAATCCGCCATGCTCTAATCTATCTCCAGTATCGATCCATCTCTCTAGGCTCCCCGTACCTCCGTACGGACTTTCTACCCCTCGGTATCATACCGTGTCCACCATGTATCCGTAATCGTCTCTCGGCCCCTTCCTCGATTTCGGATAATACTCATATAATCAAAACAAGAAAACTCATAGTGGACACCAAATCATCATATCAAGAGAAAACCGTATTTTTAGAACATACTCAAATTTTATAAATCACATCGCGATTTCTCAATCTCAAGAAAAATGGGAATCCTATGAAAATACTATCGTATAAGAACATGACAATAATGGAACAAATTAAGAGGTACAGAATAGTTGTATAATGTATGTAGATATGTGATGAGCAGTGATCTATGGTACTGGCAGGAATATAGTATGATGCGTAATAACATGACAAGCTCTATACGTGTGCGTGACACGCTCTATATGTGTATGTTGCATGGCAATTACCAATGATGTGTGCGTGTAACATACGAGTCTGTGTGCGTGCAACATGTAAATCATTTGTATTTGTACAGTGTTTTACAAGTGTGTTCATATAAGCAATGGAAAGAAAGTATAATATACGAAACAGTACGTGATGCGGAGTGATAAACAGTAATTTACAATACTAACAGGGTATAGTGTGATACGAGTGACAAGTCAATTATCGATGAGGTGTAGGTGTAGCATGCGGGTGTGTGCAAGTGCAACATGAAATCATCGGTAATGGTGCAAGTGTCCTAGCAAACGAAGTCAAGTAGAGTTACAAGTATAAACGTAGTATATATCGTAAGTAATCGAAGTGCGAGCGTATATAGAATAAGGAAATCGTAACGTGAACAAGCGTTAAAATATCTTACTACGTATGAACCAGACAGTTATAGTTTAAAATAGAACAAAACGTTGTTTTGAAAATAAGGGGCTACGATATTTATGAAATAGATATCATTTAAAAATGTAACGACCCTGAATTTTCTGTATAAAATTTTTCTTCTTAAAGTACATAAAGGAGTTTTCAAGCCCGAACATAATTTAAAAGTTATTCGTGTTTAAAAACAGCAAGAAACAACTTGTAGCTCACTGGTAAATCTTTGCACTGCTGTGACGTAACCTCGGTGTTCGAATCCCATCATCCACATATTATTTTTCTTGATTTTTCTTTTAAAATTTTTGGAAGCCCAAAAGTTTACACGTGCAATACAAGTAAAAATGAAAAGACAGAAAAAATAAACATGTGTAAAATGATATTTATACAGAGAGGGACACGTGCACACAATCCACCGGCCCCTACCCCTAATTCGACCGGCGAGATCGGCCTTATAGCCAGTGGCGATGGGTCCCCCATAGGGAAAAGTGCCCGTGCTTTGCACACAACACCCTTTGGCCTACCCCACTACCCCTGTTCTATTTGTTTTCTCTGCAATTTAACAGAGAATTAAAATTCATTTTTAATCTCATTTTAATGTTTTTTAATTCAATGTTTCAATTCCAAAACCTTAATTTCACTCTATAAATACAACTCTATACCCTAGCCCCTCCTCATTCTGAAATCTCTAGTCAAAATTATCAAAAATTCTCAAGTCCAAGAAGAGTACAAGTGGAGTTAGCCTAAGGTCAAATTCCGGTGAGGATTAGAGGGATTCCGGCAACCCCACGACGTTACGAAGGATACGACATCTTCCTCTACCTCTCCTCTCTCCTCCTACTTTATAAGTTTCTTCTATTTTCCTCCCTCTCTTCACTAAATTCTCTTTTCAAAACAAAGTATCGGTAAGTGGAGTTATTACCAATATAAATCTTCTAAAGTCTATAATCTCACTTTTCATTTACATATTGTTCAACAAACTTTTACACAATATTTGTAACACTATTATAAAGGTTTAGAAACAACTTTCACTCTAAAACTCCATGTTAATTAACTTTAATTAAGCTTTTACTTTAAAATACCATGAAGTTTATATACGTTATCTTTTAAACATTTTGCTTATCATACCTTTAGAAAACTTCACGAGGTAATGACCTACCTCTCACATACACACATATTGACATAGCACGATTCTCTTGAGACATAACTTTTGTGGCAAAATACGACTTTTCATCAAAATACCATGAACTATAAAACCCGATTTTTCTTTGAATTGTATTATCAAAAATTCTTTGCAATTATGCCTCTACAACCCATTTGGGGAACCTGCTATTAGATGGTGTGGATTATCGCACATCTTCAGGATAGTAGAGCAAGATGCAGACCTTCTCACGGAGCATACGATCTCGAAAGAATTTTAATATGATTTTTTAAGAAAAACGAGATTTTCTACTTAATAAATAAAATTAATTTTTAATAATTATATAAATATTATCAACCCATATATTTTTAATATATAATAAAATTCCATGTTTTCTAGAAACTAAAAGAATGCCAAGTTTCACCAAAATACCATCAAGTATCAATACAAGACATGTCTTACACTAAAATACCTTGTATTATTCAAGCTATATAACTATTCACTAATATACCTCGCTCTTTAAAATTCACATCCATGAAAACCCTAAATAACATAAATAAATACTCGAGATTTATTTTGAAAGTATATAAACATATTTTTCATAAAACCCCCTCGAGTTATATAAAATTACATTAAGGACCTTAGTAAATATGGGTTAAAGCGGGATCAATTCTCTTGAGCCTCAGGGAGCCAGAGAAAGTGAGTGCTTGCATATTTAAGGTAGGAAACTAAAAACAGTGTTATCAATGGTAATTGTCTTGGAAAAAGACATAAATCCTGCCGTCCATGTGCAGCAGTTACCGATAACACCTAAACCTAATCCAAATCTGTTAAGTGTCTAACTCAATCTGAGTCTCAGTCTAATATGAATCCAATACAAACATGAATCCAATCATAATTCCAATTAAACTTGAATCCAATTCAACATGAATCCAATATATCCAACATGTATACTTGAACCTGAACCTGAATATCAAAACAATATCAATCATGCAACATGACTTGACTTGACCGAACCATGGCTATGACTTGACTTCATTGCATGACTATTTGATACATCCTGAAGCTTTTTACATGAACAACTTATACCATGGTCTCGGCATGTCTGATAATTACCAATCAATACAATATACATTACGGGGTTTAAAAGGGTAGACTGGTACAGAATTCATTAAAAGTGGCACAATGATGGACACTAAAAGACACCTACATGAACATCTTGTGCCGTTGTCCCGTGGGTTTTGACGGGACCTTGTACTTACATGTTACCATAGTCCATGGGATAGTTGGACTCCTCTCGTATACACTGATACATTTTGTACCAAGCTACAAACAACTACGTTAGCATAACAAACAGATAATTTAACAGTTCTATTCTCTTTACTTGTCTATTCCATCCTATCTTTTGGGACTTACCGAGCGTTAGTTCGCTGACGACATTCCTGTCTCTTCTTTCTTTGGAATGTTCGTCAGGAGGACCCGACTCTCAGGAGACCGAGCCCAGTCAGGACGTTTTAGAGCAGTTCACAGAGGAGTCAGACTTCTAGGCTTTTACTTGTACTTATTTTCTTTTCAGTTCATACGCCACTGTTTAGGCATCGCTTTCTATCATTGTACTTTTCTTTTCAGTTGTATGTAAAGAAAGAATGTTAATAAAAGTTGGTATTATTACATCTCTTATTATTCTTGTGTATTTATTTTATATTGCTTATTTACGCTTAAAATGTTTACTTCTGAGTAAATACGTCGTATCCTGTCACGTCTACTTCTCCGTACACTGGGAAGCGGGGCGTTACAAAAAATTTGTAGCGCACCCTTGACATTACTATTTAAAAGTACGTAACGAATCGTTAGTTTTTAAAATAAATATAGCTCTAAACATCTCATAAAGTCCAAATCGGGATTTAGCAAGACTCATCGAGTTGAATGAATATCGACCATATTCGGCAATCTATCATCAGCACATCATGTACGGAACCTCCCTCGTACGATATCATCCAATCAATATAGTACGGATCTATAGTCGGGTATGCCAACTCATATCATTTCAAGTACGGACATCTAGTCGCGTACATCACATAACAATAATCATATATATATACACCTTTATATATAGCCTAATAGCTATCAAATAGAGACCAAGTATATAGCCATCTACTAAGCATACAAATATAAGCTTATAGGTGTTTTAGCATGACCTTATAGGTTAGGAATATGGTTCTACTATATAGTATCCTAATTACTACGGTTACGGGGGTGCTATACGCCATCCACCCGACTTCCCACATAGATATACATCTACTCACAGATATGCGCCTCGCTTTAGTTGAAGCCAATGAACGCCTTGCCCTTTTTTGTCGTCTCGAAAGTCTCCGCAATCAAACCTAGCATTCATGTAACCACACACATATAATAATTCAAATTAACATCAATATAATGAACAAACATCCATAGGTTAGAACCTATGACTAACATGAGCCATCCGTGTGCTAATTACCATGAATTAACCCCGGACTCGATGTTTTAATACAAAAGACCGCATCATGACTTCAAATATGGATTATCAAGTTTAAAAACCTTAAAACATCGTCAAAACCAACTCAAAACACTTCCAGAGTTTTCCTTGTGGCATCTGAGGAAAAATAAAGTATCACAGGGGCTTACTTACCAAGTATATGAGCTACTGACCAAACACCGACACCTAAATCAAAAATTTGACCGACCAAATGTGCTACAGTAACCGACCTGGGTGGTTGGAATATGGAGTTAGGGCCTCGTGCTTCTGTGGTGGTTCCTAATAGTCTAACTAGGTCAATGTAATTGTATGTTTATCCTATAAAGACACCAAGTTGCTCCAGAGTCGATTTGAATATCAAAAACTTCATTAAACTATAGATTTTAAAACTCAAACACTTTCAATATAAATATACTTGCATCAAAATACCACTAACTAGCCAAAACAAAGTGTAAATACTAAGCCAACCACTACCATAACCATCACAACTCATAACTCTACAAAAAAAACAAATTTTAATATAAAAACTTCACTTTTGAAAGCTTAAGACAAAAAAACATGAACTTTAGCAAAAATAAGTAGTTTGCATGGCAAGTATCATTAAGAAAATAAGAAAGATGAGATTTTAGATCTCTTGAATTTGAAAAAGATGAGGAATTCCAAGCATTAGAGGCTACCAAGGGATCATGCTTGAAGAACTTGACAAATGAAGAGGATTGCACCAAGAAAAATATGATTTTGGTATATGGTTGTGTGAATTAAGGGAGTTTGGAGATGGAGAAGGAGAAGAAGGAGAGGAAGAAATGGAGATGAGGAAATTATGATATGAATGGTTGTGCTAAGCCATAACTTCCCCTCATTCTCTCTCTCCCATTCACATTAATTTAACAACCATACCCCAACCAAGCCTCCATATCTTCCTTTCTCTCTTTCCAAAATATAAAATCAACTATTAAAGCACAAATGAAAAAGTTAACCCCTCATTAGCATGCTATCGCACCTTAAGTGCAAAATTAGAAGGGAAAACATTGTTTTAGTAAAATGGTTTGTAGAGACCATTATTTTAAAACCAATTAAAGAAAAACCCTATTAAAAAAATTTCCTCATAATTATAAATAAACTTTTATTATTATTATTATTATTATTATTATTATTATTATTATTATTATTTTTAATTAAATTCCAAAAAAGAAGGTATATATAATTATACCGATATATGAAAACGCAATCCACACTGCTTATCATATCCGTAAAACTCATAATATCCCTATTTAAAATATAAATAATATATAAAATTTTCAAAATGTTACAATATTTTAACACGTTTAAGACATGGTCTCTTTCCAGACCATATTTCATATGGAGTCTTAGGCACAAATTTGGATGGAACTTGATTCAATAAGAATGTTGTTGTTTGACGTGCAAGTCTCCAGAATGAAAGAGGCAACATTACTCATCATAGAGCAAATAATATCCAAAAGTGTACGATTCCTCCGCTCCTATACTCCATTGTGTTGTGGTGTACACGGAGGAGTAAGCTAAGAGAGAACACCATTCTGTTTTAGAAAGTCAAGGAATTCGTTGCTCAAGTATTCACCTCCTCAATCAGATCATAGGATTTCAATACTTTTACTAGTCTGGTTCTCTACTTCGTTCTTATATACTTTGAATTTCTCAAAAACTTCGGATTTGTGTTTTAACAAAAATACAAGTCCGAACCGAGAGAGATCATCAGTGAATGTAATGAAGTAAGAGAACCCATCCCTTACATATATAGAAAATGGACCACACACATCACTGTGTATGAGTTCCAGAAGCTCTGTAGCTCTTTCTTCTTGTCCCGTGAATGGAGTTTTGGTCATCTTACCTTTGAGACAAGACTGACAAGTTTCACAAGATGAAAATTCGAAAGGATCCAAATATCCATCTTTATGTAGCTTGGCTAGTCCGGTCTCATTGATATGACTAAGTCTAAAATGCCACAAGTAGGTATTGTTCGTATCTGAACTCTTCCTCTTGCGTGTGTTTTGTACATTAAGAACTGTATTTTGATTTAGAACATACATACCATTATACAGTGTATCTTCTGCAACCAATGCCTATTTAAGGTAAATGTTCATGATATTTCTATCTAGAACAAAGTTATATCCATCTTTATTAAGTAAAGAAACTGATATGATGTTGCAAAGCATGGAAAGTACTGATAAAGTTCCTAGTGCCCTAGCCGCTACAGCCGCGGCCTTTGCGGAACGAAAAACTTTGATTTTAAAACTTGGCGCTAGAAACGACCTAGGATCTAAACCAAACACTAAACTAGTAAACTATCAAGAGTTTAACTACTCGGATAGAAGAATATACTTAAGGATTCGTGGCCTTCGATCTTCTATCCACTTCTTTAGGTCCTTGAGGCTACTGGATTGAGCTTGTAGGGCAGTCTACCTTTGTCGAAGATGATCCACTCGAGAGATGTGGTTCAAGGGTCTAGCTTCACATACAAAAACAAGTGAAGCAACTAAAGATCCTAGGTTGCTAATCTAGAGTGCTTAGAGAAGTAGTGATGTGTTCTATTATTTTTCCATCTCTTTCTCATTTTGATTTTCAACACGTGAAAGGGTAAGTGAGGAAGAAGAAGGAGGAGCTAAGTGAAGATAAATAAAGGAAATGGTGAAATGAAAATCTCATGTATGAAAAGAAAATGGCTAGCATGATTTTGTTTAGCTATTTTCTTAAATAGAAAATAGCAACCATATTTGAATAGTGCATACAAATGAAATAAACAAATACAAAGCCATTTCCAACACCATACTTCCTTTACACCTCACCCCTCCACCTCATTTCTAATTTCTACAAAAGAAAATCAAGAAAATGAGGTGTCCTCCTTCTAGAATGTATCATATACAAATACATTATACATTTCCTGTATATACATACCTGTATTTGTATCGAAATACGAATACCCAAAAAGATAGAATAATACAAAGAACATAATACTAGAATATACATATCAATATATATATATATATATGTTATATATATGTATGTAAATTATTAAATCAATCCCGCTTAATCCTAAGCCGGCTAGTATTATCATTTGTCCGATTAAAGCATGTGTAGCTAGTACACGTATTTAATCGAAACCCTGCACGTATCAAAATACGGCTACTATATCATTTCGCCAGAACCAGGGAAACCCTTTGTGTGGGACTCTAAAGACTTGACAGTATGCTGGCAGTGGGTTTAACCACAAGCACGTCAGCGGCACTAGCTATACGTAACGGCTACCCAGATATCTGTCCAAAAGGAAGGCCGACAAGAAAACTCATCTGAACCCCTATTGATCCTATCCGTGACAATCTCCGTACAGTCCGGTCTCTTCGTCTAAGAGTATTGCATACTGGGTCTAAGGGGTTGTAAACGTCGAACCCTAATAACCCAATAATTCATGCCGATGTGGCTCAGGACCTATCCGAGATACTACTGATCTAACCATCAGTAAATCTTATCTGCCTTGGCCAAAGTCTTATGGTGTTGGCCAACCGAACACAGTGCGACATCGACTTCCTATACCGGGAGAGACGAATCCCTAACAATTGCTCACTTCCTCCATGTGGTTCAGGACTGCACCCAACTAAAACTTGTTTGCATGAATCAGTAAAGCCGTGATAGGATAGTAATCTAAGTACAATAGGAACTTACACGATACAAATGACAATCTCAGGTCTAAAGACTAAGTTGTACTCATGTCAACTTAGAACTGCTATCTGACGATATGCATAATACTATCTCTCGGTGAGTCCGTCCAGTGTACTCACCCCCAGTGAGCACCAATATACAATCTTACGTGCCAGATACCGATGGTCGTGGGACCAACTATCGCCTATCGTCGGGGTCTAGAAACGTATACATCAGTCTACTCGGGAATATCGATGCCCAGTCTCGATACTCCTATGACTAGGGACATTTAAGGATGTGCTTATAGACTACCCAACCCCCACATGTATGATTGCCATCATAATACTGCTAGTTAAGCAATAATCCTATGGGCTTTATCAACATGTATTAGCAATACGTAATAACAAGTACAACATATACACATGTTTAGATAAAGATAAAACAAATAGCATACTATCATATCGAGCAAAATTGTCCTATACATACATATGTCCAAGCATCCACTATATATATACATACACACACACACAATAATGGCCTCTAGGGCATACATATCCAACAATCTCCCACTTGCACTAAGGCCATATATTGACTTATCGAGTATTCAACATCTGCACCAGGGCCAGTTGTTGGCGCATCGCATACCCAAGATCTCAAATAATCTCTCGAACTGTGATTGAGGGAGGGCCTTTGTGAATAGATCCGCTGTATTCTCTTTCGTATCTACTCTTTGCATCTCGATCTCCCGGCGATCTACGATCTCCCTGATCAGGTGATACCGCCTCAAGATGTGTCTAGATCTCTGATGGGACCGCGGTTCCTTTGCTAAAGCCATTGCCCCATAGTTATTGTAATACAAAGGTATTGGATTAACAATGGATGGAACCATCTTAAGTTCAGTAATGAACTTCTTCATCCAAACCGCTTCTTTTGCGGCATCGTTGGCAGTAATGTATTCAGCCTCCATCGTCGAGTCTGCGACGGTGTCCTGTTTGGAGCTCTTCCAATAGAACGCCCCTCCATTGAGGGTAAACACAAAACCCGATACAGACTTGTTGTCATCCTTGTCACTTTGGAAGCTCGAGTCAGTAAAATACTCCACCTCGAGGCCCCCATTACCGTATACCAAGAACAATTCCTTAGTCTTTCTCGGGTACTTAAGAATGTTCTTCACTGTTGTCCAGTGGTTTTCCCCTAGGTTTGACTGATACCAGCTCACCACACCTAGCGTGTAAGCTACATCTGGTCTGGTACATAGCATCACATACATTATAAATCCTACAACCGAAGCGTAGGGTATAATACTGATGCAAGCCCTTTCCTCATCAGTCTTGAGAGACATCTCTTTGGAGAGGATGATTCCGTTCAAAGCGGGTATATTACCGCGCTTGGATTTTTCAATCTAAATCTCTTTAGTATGGCGTCTATGTACCTGGACTGTGAAATTCCCAACAACCTCTTGGATCTATCTTTGTAGATCTTAATCCCTAAAATATAGGAGACATCACTCAGGTCTTTTATGGAGAACTTTTGTGATAAGAACAGCTTAACCGATTGCAGCATAGGAATATCATTTCCTATCAGGAGAATATCATCGATGTACAAGATGAGGAATACAACACATCTCCCTACAATCTTCCTATAGATACAAGGCTCATTCTCGTTTTTGATGAAATCAAATTCCTTGAACGTTTCATCAAAACAAATGTTCCATCTCCGCGATGCTTTCTTTAATACATAAATGGATTTAAGCAACTTGCACACTTTCCCACTTCTCCTACTGTCTTTGAATCCCTCCAGCTGATCCATATAAACGTACTCTTCTAAACTTCCTTTTAGAAAAGACTTTTTACGTCCATCTGCCAGATATCATAGTCATGGAAGGAAGCAATGGCAAGTAGGATCCGAATGGATTTCAGCATAGCCACTAAAGAAAAGGTTTTGTCATAGTCCATACCGGGTCTTTGACAAAAATCTTTGCAACAAATCTAGCCTTATAGGTATCCATATGTCCATCTACACCAATCTTCTTTTTGAAGATCCATTTGAATCCAATGGGTTTTACCCCAGGAGGAGCAATATCCAAGGTCCAAACTTTTTTGGTGTACATGGACTCCATTTCGGATCGCATAAGGTCTAGCCATTTCTCAGAGTCCCTATTGGTAATGGCCTACTCAATACGAGTAGGATCATTTTCTTCCAAGATGAAATCCTCTTGATCCCCATCTATGAGAAAACCGTAGTATCAATCGGGCGGACGAGAAATCCTACTAGATCTGCGAAGTGGCTGAGGTTCGTCCGGGGCTATCGAATCCTGAGGTTCTACCAAATCTTCAGTTGTAGTTTTAGAATATTGAATTTCATCCAGTTCTACCATGCTCCCACTAATTTCTTTTGCAAGAGATTGCCATTCTAAAAAAGTGGCATGCTAAGCAACAAACACTTTATTATTTGTTGTTAAAACAGTTGTTGGTCTTCTTGTTCTTTTTTCTTCTCTTCTAATCCGTATTTTCAAGCCATGATACTCAATGGAGTCCCTTTCTTAAGCGAGAGCCCAAGTAGTTAGCTTGTTATCTTTGTAAAACCGTAATTTTCCATTCTTGCTTCTCTTCTTTCTTCTTTTATTTTTCTTTTAATGTGTGAATAATTTACACACTTTTTAAGGCTAAGGAAGGTAAGTATAAGGGATGGAAAAATCACTTATGCTTCTCTTCGCTAAACATCCTGAAATGAACCTAGACCAAACAAACACAACCCCCTCACTTAGGTACGACCTAAGTGACTATAGCCACGACCTAAGTCGGGAATTTTTTTAGTCGCACTGCAACGTGACATGTAGTTGTGACCTAATTGGAGACTTGGTTGTGTATGTTTGGCCCAGGATTAGAAATAAGAGCATGTAACGGACGGACAAGGGACACTAGGAATAGATTTAGCGTTGGAAAGCTTGTTTAAACTCGCAAATCACATTCCTATGTCCTCCTAATCCCCACTACTTCCGATTATCCCAACATCATTTCAAGAATGGCAAAAGAAAAGCACAAGACTAATTCTAACTCTAATAACCAACCCTAACCCTAACAAGTTCTTTTGAACATAAAATACAAACACTTAGGATAGAATTGAACAAATATATACATTCTTTAATTGACTCGTCTAAACCAAGAACGAAAACATACTATCTCCCAGTGGATGACTCGTACTCAACCGTCTAGCTACAAGAGACACCGTCTTGATTGCGGTAAGTAGAACAAACTGCACATATAGAATGCATAGTATAACACTAACAATCAAGACACCTAATAGGTTAGCTAATTGTGATGTGAAAAATATCTCCTAATAGTAATCTACACATCAGTAGGATCGGGACCCAACTATTATCGTGTGATAACCTAAATTGAAGCCACTCTAGTCACCTCACTCCAGAAGGTATGCATCACTAGCAAGTTTCCTGTATATTTGGAACTCCCGATATTGTTTTTTCCCCAAGCGGCTTATGACGTTGACAGAGGTCAACATATCATAAGTCGCAAGTAAAGTTCAACCCGTCATTTTCTTGGATTAATTTAGACCCACACGCACAAGCCCTTAACAGAAGTCAACATAACTGTGTGACTGTCCTAAATAATCGCATCTCTATGCAACGAACAAGTATTGCCTAGTTACCATTCACTATACCTTGACAGAGGTCAACATACATAACATGAATACTAGATGATACTTGTAAGAAATGACGGAGGGCTATGGCTGTTTTTTTTGCAAAAAACCCTTTAACGTAATGAACTTGATATCATTGAAGGAACCGAGTAGTTTTGAAAAAGGTGTGGTTTAGGCTTCGTTTTTAAAACAAATGGTTTTGAAGAAAACCGAGTAATCTATAATGACATAAAATTTTGCTTAAGAGCGAAATCCCCATGAAGGGATCAAGGCTCTTCCCCCGTCGAATGAGGTGCAAGATATTCCTAATCGAATACCTCTATGCAAAGCAAAAGAACACGACTATAGTTTTTCGAAAGATTTGTTCCGATAATATATTTTAGGTTTATTTTTCCTTGCATTAATAAAAATTAATGTGTCCCCATCAATTAATTTCTATCACACCAGAAAAGAACGAAAATAAAACGTACGTATATACCATCCACATTCGCTACGGGGTCCATGGACTTCACTGTAAGGTTACTTAACTTACGGCAGTACATGGGTAGGGCTAGCGTGGATGCAAAACATATACAACATTCATTTATCTATATATAAAAATATATAGTCATCTCAAGCATGATATAATGAACATCACATGCATGCGATAAGTAAAATGGAATAGCGGATAATCTAGGAGCCCCGGGTTTCATTTGAGCCGCAAATGAAACTCGACGTTCTCCGGTCGTGTGGATAGCCTGTATAATATAGGACTAAGACCCCTATGAGTGCGAGAAGTCACCCGCCAATTCTAGACGTGAGGTAACCCGAACTTTAATTCATGAGTGGGCCACCCGGCACTTCACGGAATCCGGTAACTTGGGCACTCCACAGTGGGTCATCCTAAAACCCTACAAGTGTGCCTAATAGCCCGACAATTCTAGAGCGAGGCGGGAACTTGCCACTACGAGACGAACACCTAGCGCACTCTAGAACCCGGTTATTCGAGCTCTACTCCGTAGGTTTATCCTAGTACAGAAATGAAAAATATACAGTGATGGCATCGACCTAAATCCGGCCGTGTCCCAATAAGAGAATATACAAATAGGAAGAAACGGCAGTCCACAAGTTGGACGCTCGCCCCGCATATAATGAATATACAAAATACACAATTGTACATTAAATATCGCACGAGGGGCTATCCAACACGACAATCCATATAAACCATCACAGAAATAAACATCACAGCAGCAGAAGCAAATATGTGTAACCCCGTCTAAGTGATATATAGCAATTAAACGACGTTTGAAACACATATACAACAAAATAAACATAAACATAAACGATGCATAAGTTTCGATTGAAAACATTTCCGTAAAACCCTTAAACAAAAATTTCAGAGAACCAAATCTGGGCAAAAATGAAATATGCTAAAAAAAACACAAAACCCAATACCCAAGATACTGGATGAAAACGAGACAGAGCATAGATACTTTGGCCCATATTTACGGCCAAAAGTCGGCCGAGCATGCTTTGCTCCATCTCGTTTTTATCACGTATCATTTTTAGCTTGAAAACAACCCTTTGCAATATGCTAAGAAATTTTCAGGGTCCATTTGAAAATCCAACAGAAACATGGGTGCGGGGTTTTTTAAATTACGGAAATTTTCGATTTCGAAACACACGCATCGTTTAAACTCTAGTTTTAGTGTTTGGGTGACTCTGATACCATGATAAAGTTCCTAGCGCCCTAGCCGCTACAACCATAGCCTTTGTGGAACGAAAAACTTTGATTTTAAAATTTGGCACCAGAAACAATGACCTAGGATCTAAACTAAACACTAAACTAGTAAACTACCAAGAGTTTAAGTACTCGGGTCGAAAGCTATACCTAAGGATTTGTGTCCTTCGATCTTCTATCCACTTCTTCAGCTCCTCGAGGCTGCTGGACCGAGCTTGTAGGCCGGTCTACCTTTGTCGACGATGATCCACCCGAGAGATACGGTTCAAGGCTATAACTTCACACACAAAAACAAGTGAAGCAACTAAAGACCTAGGTTGCTAATCTAGTGTGCTTAGAGAAGTAGTAATGTGTTCTAATATTTTTCCATCTCTTCATCACTTTGATTCTCAACACATGAGAGGGTAAGTGAGGAAGAAGAAGGAGAAACTAAGTGAAGAGAAAGAAAGGAAATGGTGAAATGAAAATCTCATGTAAGAAAACAACAAGGCTAGCATGGTTTTGTTTAACTATTTTCTAAAATAGAAAATAGCAACCATACTTGAGTAGTGGATACAAATGTAATAAACAAATTAAAGTCATTTCCAACACCATGCTTCCTTTACACCTCACCCCTAGCACCTCATTTCTAATTTCTACAAAACAAAATCAAGGAAATGAGGTGTCCCCCTTCTAGAATATATCACGTATAAATACATTATACATTCCCCGTATATACATACCCGTATTCGTATCAAAATACGAGTACCCAAAGAGATTGAATAATACAAAGAACATAATACTAGAATATACATATCGAAATATATATATATATATATAAATTATTCACTCAATACTTGATTTAATAACCCGGCTTAATCCTAAGCCGGCTAGTATTATCATCCGTCCGATTAAAATCCATGTAGCTAGTGCACGTATTTAATCAGAACCTTACATGTATAAAAATACGGCCACTACATCATTTCTCCTGAACCGGGGAAACCCTATGTGTGGGACTCTAAATACTTGACAGTACGCTGGCAGTGGGTTTAACCATAAGCACGTCAACGGCACTAGCTGTACGTAACGGCTATCCAGGTACCTGTCGAAAAGGAAGGCCGACGAGCAAACTCATCCGAACCTCTACTGAGCTTATCCGTGACAATCTCCATACAATCCAATCTCTTCGTCTATGAGTATCGCATACCGGGTCTAGGGGGTGGTAAACGTCAGACCCTAATAACCCGATAATTCGTGCCAATGTGGCTCAGGACCGATCTGAGATACTACTAATCTAACCATCAGTAAATCTCATCTTCCTTAGCTAAAGTCTTATGGTGCTGGCCAACCGAACACAGTGCGACATCGATTCTCTATACCGGGAGAGACAAATCCCTAACAATCATTTACTTCTTCAATGTGGCTTGGAATGCTATATCATTCCCTCTCTTTTGCACCCAACTAAAATCAGTTTGCACGACTCAGTAGAGCCATGGTAGGGTAGTAATCTAAGTACACTGGGAACTCACATGAGACAAATGACGATCTCAGGTCTAAAGACTAACCTGTACTCATGTCGCCTGAGAACTGCTATCTAACGATAGGTATAATACCATCAAGAAGTTCTTGGCGAGTCCGTCTAGTGTACTCACCCCCAGTGAGCACCTGTATACGATCTTAGGTACTAGATACCGATGGTCGTGGGATCAACCATCGCCCCTCGTCGGGGTCTAGAAACGTATACACCAGTCTACTCCGGAATATCGATGCCCAGTCTCGATACTCCAACGACCAGGGACATTTAAGGATGTGCTTATAGACTACCCAACCCCTATATATATAATCGCCATCATAACGCTGGTAGTCAAGAAATAATCCTATGGACTTTATCAATATGTATTAGCGATACGTAATAACAAGTAAAACATATACACATGTTAAGATAAAGACAAACTAAATAGCATACTATAATATCGAGAAAGATCGTCCTGTAGATACATATGTCCAAGCATCCGCTATATATTTATATATATACAATATTGGCCACTAGGGCATACATATCCAATAGGTACATATTAGCAGTTGTTCAAAATCATAGTATTGTTGCTTGATAATACTAGATGATATTCACTGATGGCAACAGTATCAGCTTGTGCTCCATTTTCTACTCTGAAGGACATATCACTAGGTCCAATCATCCTACTTTTTCTCAGTCCCTGTAATAAATTACAGATATGAGATCTTGATCCGGTATCTAGTACTCAGGAGGTAGGACTTACCGAAAAACTGTTCTCAATAACAAGAACACCTGGAAGAGACGCAATAGTATGATTCTTCTTCACCGGGGTCATTAAGGAATTCATGCAATCCTCTTTCTCTTGCTCATGCTCATGACATTTGTCATAAGTCAGAGCCGAACCGACCTTCCCAGCCCTGAATAAGAATTCGGGTCGGTCAAGTCATACATTTGATTATCTTGATATATGCGTGACATGGTAGCTGCAATTAGGATAGAGAAAATAAACACTCGGTGTATGTTCTTTCAAGTTTAGATTGGTTATTAATTTATCTAAACAGGATGGCTCCCACTGTTTTCTCGAATTCTCCTTCAAACATTAAAAGGAGAACTAATCTGGATTATGCACGCTCCACAAGTTCGCTAACCATTTAGCCAGGCAAGTGTTGTATTCCGAGGGAGAGTCCTCATGCTTTCGCACGGACCTAATTAAATAAGCTCTTTTCTGCAGAGGCATAACCCCGTTAGCACATTTCTAGACATCAATAGGTTAGCTAGTTATGAAGTGAAAATCTCTCGGAAGTAATCCTACTCATCAGTGGGATCGGGACCCAACTATCATAGCGCAATAACCTAGATGGAAGCTACTCTAGTTAGCACATCAAGAAGGTATGCAATACTAGCAAGTTTCCTGTATATTTGAAACTCCTGATGTGATCTTTACCCCTAATGGCGTATGACCTTAACAAGGTCAGAATATCATAAGCCACTAGTAAAGTTCAACCCGTCATTATCCTAGATTATTCTAAACCCACATGCACGGGCCCTTGACAAGGTCAAAATGATCGTGAGAATGGCCTAGATAATCGCATCACTATGCTACAGAAAAGCATTACACAGCTACCGGACATTACGCCTTAACAATGTCAAAATACGTAGCATGAATACTAAGCAATACTAATCTGAAATGATGAAGGGCTACGGTTGGTGTTTGGCAAAAAATCTTTAACATAATGAACTTGATATCGTTGATGGAATCTAGTGATTTTGAAATGAGTGGTTCAAGCTCAATTTTGAAAACTTTTGGTTTTGTAAAAAACCGAGTAGTTTTGAAAAGAACCGAGTGTTTTGAAATTTGATTCCAACAACACCTTTTTAGGTTTATTTTCTTCCATTAATGAGACTTAATGTGGTCCCATCAATTAAGTTCTTATGTATCACAGAAACAACGAAAATAAAATCTACATATATGCCACCCGCATTCGCCACGGTGTCCGGGGACTTCACCGTAAGATTGCTTAACTTACGGAAGTGCATGGACAGGGCTAGCATGGATGCAAAACATATACAAAATTTATATATATCATCATCACAGGAAGGTAATAAACATCAAAGGCATGCGATAATCAAAATCGAATAATTGATAAACTAAGAGTCCCGTGTTTTGGTTGAGCCGCAAACGAAAAGCAACATTCCCCGGTCGTGTGGATAGCTTGAACATCACCTAAAACAAAGATCCCTACGAGCGTGGCAAGTTACCGGTCAATTCTAGAAGTGAGGCAACCATCACTCAATAAAATGAGTGGTCCACCCGGCACTTCATGAAATCCGGTAACTTGAACACTCCACAGTGGGTCTATCCTAAACCCCTACAAGTGTGGCGAAATAGCCCGCCAATTCTAGAGCAAGGCGGCTCGAACTCACCACTGCGAGATAACCACCTAGCACACTTTAGAACCCGACTATTCTAGCACTTCTCCATGGGTTATCCAAATACAAGAATGAATAAATATACAATAATAATATCGACCTCAACCCAGTCGTGTTCCAATAAAACAATATACTTGAAGCGGTAACGACGACCATAATCCGTCCGCTCGTCCCGAATAACAAATATACATCCAATTCTACGATGAGGGGCTATCCACCACGACTATCCGGCTAAACCATAACAATATATACAACACCACAACAGAAACAAGTATTTGCAACCCCGTCTAATCGATCTATAGCAATTAGACGACGTTTACAAACATAGATACGAACTAAAAGATAATCAACGATGCTAAAGTTTCGAGTTTAAAACATTTCGTGTTTCCCGTATTCAAAGATAACAGTAAATGGAATCTGGGCAGAAATAAGTTTACCAAAAATCTCAATTCCAAGAAACCAAGACACTGTAGGAAGACGAGACCAATTGGGGTAAAGCAGGCCGCAAATTATGCCCAAAACCAATTTTTAGACGGCCAAATTGTCTCTGAATTGGCTTGTCTTGATACAGTGTCATACATACATCAAAACAAGTCCATTTATAAACTTTAAAAAAACTTCAGAGAAATGTAAATATCGTCTACTACTAGTTTAAGTGTTTAGGTGGCTCTGATACCAAGTAAGTAGACGCTCGTGGTCATGTCGCTAGTTAGCGGCAAAGGCGGAATGCAAAAGAAAATTTTTAATAACAAAAGCACGAACCACTACGACCTAGAATCGAATCCAAACACTAAACTAGCAAACTAGAAGGAGTTAACTACTCAGTTAGGTGTTATCTCCCTTTGTAGTCATGTCCTTCTTCTTTCCACTTTTTAAGCATCTAGGTCCACCAAGAACAAGCTTGGGAGTTGGTCTTCCGCTTCGAAGATGATCCACCCGAAGGAACCCTAGAAAAGACATTAGCTTCATAATAAAAACCTAAGTGAAGCAAGTAGTGAACAAAACTTACTATGAATTGATCACTAGGATGAAGTAGCGGTTACTTTCTAGTGTTTCTCTCTTTTTCTTTCTCTCACCTCAATATTGAAAGCTCAAGAGAAGTGAGGAGAAGTTAAGAGTGAAGATGAAGCAAGTGTTGGATATAGTGCCCTCAAGGCAATTATTGTAATTGCAGGCATGCGATTAGGATAATTGAGGGAGGACCTATACAGGTAGAACAATTTTACTCGAGATGATAGTATACTATCTGGTTTGTCTTTATCATTGATGTGTACACGTTTTACTTGTTATTACGTGTATCTAATACATAATGATGAAGCCCGTATGATTCTTGCTTGACTACCAGCATTATGATGGCGATCATATACGTGAGAGCTGGGTAGTTTATAAGCATATCCTTAAATGTTTCTAGTCGTGGGAGTATAAAGACTGGGCATTGATATTCCGGAGTAGACTTGTGTATATGTTTCGAGACCCCGACGAGGGGTGGTGGCCGGTCTCATAAGCCATTGGTATTATGTCACCTAAGATAGTATACAGGTGCTCACAAGAGGTGAGTACACTGGACGGACTCGCTGAGAACTTCTAGATGGTATTATATCTATCGTCAGATGAAAGTTCTCGAGTGGTATTAATACAGGTTAGTCTTTTGACCTGAGATCGTCATTCGTCTCGTGTGAGTTTCCACTGTACTTTAATTACTACCCTACCACGGCTCAAAGGAGTCGTGCAAACAGGTTTTAGTTGGGTACAGTCTCGAGCCACATGGAGGCAGTGAGCGATTGTCGGGAATTCTTCTCTCCTGATATTAGGAGTCGATGTCGTGATGTGTTCTGTTGGATATCACCCTAAATCCGTGGCCATGGTAGATGGGATTTAATGATATGAGTTCAGTACTTTCTCGGTTTTGATGAGCTTGACTCCGACTTGACGTATTGGGTTATTAAGGGTCTGGCGTTTCCACCCCTAGACCCGGTATGCGATACTCTTAGACGAAGAGACCGGATTGTACGGAGATTGTCACATTCAGGCACAGTAGGGTTCGTACGGACTTGATTGTCGACCTCCCTTTCGAAAAATACCTGGGCAGCCGTTACGTACAGCTAGTGCCACTGACGTGCTTGTGGTTTTTGGATTTATCCAGCAAATCACTGCCAGCGTATTGTTGAGTCTTTAGAGTCCCACACAGAGGGTTTTCCTGGTTCAGGCGATATGATATAGATGATGTATGTTGGTGCATACAGGGTGTCCAATTAAATACGTATACAAGCTACACGGACTTTAATCGGACGGTTGATAATACTAGCGGCTTAGGATTAAGCCGGATTATCAAATCAGGTTTTGATTTAATAATTTGTATATATATTTTTAATATGTATATTCTAGTATTATTGTCCACTAATCATTTTCTCTCTCTTGGATATCCGTATTTTTTTACGAATACGCGTATATGTATTTTGATACATATACCGAGTTTTATTCCGTATTTAGACGGAATTTGTCCTAGAAGATGGACACTTCATTTCTTGATTTTTCTTTTATAGAAAATCAAAAATGAGGTGGAGGATGAGATGTTTTGTAGCATGCTAGAGAGATATGGGTTGATTATTGTATAGTATTTTCATTTGTGAATACTATTCTTGGATGGTTGCAAATAATAAAGCAATTCTTTTCATGCTTGCTAGTTTGTTCTTCACAAAAAAAGACTTAGCCATTTTTCCATGGCTTCTTCTTCTTCACCTCCTCCTCCTTCTTCTAGGTAGCTCTCTTGAGATTAAAAAAGAGAGAAAAAGATAGTGAAAATATACCTACATCCCCACTCTCCATTCGCAGCGAGCTTGGAGCGTCGGTCGCTTCACTAGGTGAGGTCGGGGCTTGGATCGGTTTCCCTCAGGTGGATCTTCTTCCGCAAGGGCAGTCGCCACTCAAGCTCGATCCGGACAGCATACACGGAACTTGAAGGGGTCTTTCACGATTGAGTGGACACGCGTCGAAGGTAATATTCCGTATCTTTGCATGCTTGGTTTGCTAGTTTAGGAGTTTGGATCAATTCTAGGTTCAGGGTTCCTTCGTGTTTACTTGAAATTTTTGTTCGCCAATCATGCCTCCGCCACGCCGCGGGCACTGGAGAACCCTACATTGGTTTTAAAGCCTCCCAAACACCTTAAACTAGCTAGTTATGACATTAGAAATTGTGTTTTTTCGGGCATCGAAAACTGGAGAAAAAACAGTCCCAAATTTTTGAGTTTTGAGATATTTGAATACCCCGCAGGCTCTCGGTTTCAACCGAGAAGACGCGGGGTGGTGCGTGGGCACCCCGAGGAGATCCCTAAGGGGACCGAACGGCTGGGCCCACAACCCAAGACCACTAAAAAAGTGGTCTTGGGGGTGGGGACCCGAAACTGCCCCCCATATGGGCAGTTTCGGGTCTGCCTCACCCCGGCCACCTCGTGGTTGCCTCAGGGGTGGGGTACCCCCTATGCCCCCGACTCGAATTTAATTTCGTGCGCTAACTCCCTGCGAAGGTTTGGGCACGTTTCGTTTTGATTCAGACTTCCGAATTGGCTCAAAACTCGACTTTTTTGGATGTTTAGTGCACTTGGTTTTTGATCCTTGGTAAATTTGGGATATGCGCTAATTGTGTTTTGGAATTCTAATGTCATAACTTCATTTGCGTGCATGGATGTGTTGTTAACGTTGTCTAATTGTTATATGCTCAAATAGACGGGGTTACACACTTGTTTCGGTTACTTGTTTTTGGTGATATATGTATCTTGATTATGGTTTAGTCGGATTGTCGTGTCGGATAGCCCCTCGTGCGTTGCTTGCACAGTTTTTATTTATTATGACGTATTTATTTGTTCAGGACGAGTTCCAACATGTGGCCACCATTTCCGTATTATGTATATTCTTTTATTGGGGCTCGACCGGGATGCGGTTGATGTCACCATTGTATATATTTCATTTTTGTACTAGGATTAACCCAGGAGACGTGCTCGAGTAGCCGAGTTCTGGAGTGCAGCAGGTAGCCATCTCATAGAGTTGAGACCGGGCCACCTCGCTCTAGAATTGACGGGTTGCTCTCCGTACTTATAGGGGTTATAGGATTCGACCCACGGAGGGGTGCACAAGCTACCGGATTCTAGAAAGCGGCGGGTGATTGACTCATTTCATTGAGGACGTATTACCCAGTTTCTAGAATTGGCAAGTAGCTTTCCGCACTCGTAAGGGTTTAGGATCGACTATGTATGGACTATCCACATGACCGGGGAACGTCGCGTTTCATATACGGCTCAGATGAAATGCGGGGCTCCAAGTTTATCCGCTATTCCATATTGTTGTTCGCATACCTGTGATGATTCTTATCTGCCTGTGATGACTATTATCTGCCTGTGATGTTGATATATATATATATATATATATATATATATATACATATATATATTAGTAGATGCTTCTATATGTTTTGCATCCGCGCTAGCCCTATCCTCTCCCTGTCATAAGTTAAGTAACCTTACGGTGAAGACCCGAGAGCCCATGGCGAATACAGATGGCATATAAAAGCATGCTATTTTGGTTATTTCAGTTGTGGCTTAGAAACTAAATTTGATGGGACTGCATTATATCTTTAATGCAAAGGAAAACAAACCTAATTGATGTTATCGGAACCAAATTTTACAACTACTCGGTTTTCTTCAAAACAACTGTCATATTCTTTTGCTTTGTATTGAGGTATTCGGTTAGGAATATCATGCACCTCATTCTATAATGGAAGAGCCTTGATCCCTTTACGGGAAGTCCGCTCTTAAGCAAAAGTTTATATTACTAATTTTAAAATGCGGAGACTGAACTACTCCATTTCAAAGCCACTAGAGTTCCTTCAACGATATCAAGTTCATTACATTAAACGTTTTTCGCCAAAACCAGCCTTAGCCCTTCGTCGTTTCAGATGAGTATGAACTAGTATTCATGCTATGTGTTTTGACCTTCGCCCAGGCATAGTGCTTGGTAGCTAGGGGATACTTGTCTATAGCATAGGTAAATGCATTAATTTAGGACAGGCGTACGGCTGTTTTGGCCTTCGTCAAGGGCTTGTACGAATGGGTCTAGATTAATCAGGACAATAACGGGTTGAACTTGACTTGCGACTTATGATGTTTTGACCTTCGTCAGGGTCATAAGCGCTTGGGGCAAAAACCTTATCGGGAGTTTCAAATATAAAAGAAATTTCCCAGGCACACGCATACCTTCTGGAGCATGGTAATTTTGGTCGGCTTCCGTCAAAGTTATAATACCATGATAGTTGGGTCCCGATTGCCACTAATGAGTAGGTACTACTCCTCGGGAGATTTTTCACTTCAAAATTAGTTAACCTATTAGGTATCTAGAAAGTGTTAACGAGGTTATGCCTCTGCGGAAATGGGGTTATTAATTGGGTTCGTGCGAAAGCACGGGGGACCTCCTTCGGAGTACCAACACTGACCTAGCTGAACGGTTAGCGAACTTATAAGGTGTATATGATCCCGACTAGTTCTCCTTTTAGGGTTTGAAGGAAAATTCGAGGAAACGGTGTGAGCCATCCTGATTAGATAAATTGATAACCAATCTAATCTTGATAAAGTACACGCTGAGTGTTTTCTCTCTCTCTCTCTCTCTCTCTCTGGTACAACGACCCAAGACTTACCTAAAACTCATTAACCAAGTTAACCGAATATTCTTACACACGTTGGTTTTGGATTGTCATGATTCACGAAAAAGTCATAAATATCTATGCTGTTAGGAATATGTATGCCATAGAGTCCATTATTGTATGATATAGTGGATGCTTGGACATATATATAGAGGACTTTCTTGCTCGACATGATAATATGCTATCTGGTTGTTCTTTATCTTAACATGTACACTAGTATTCTTATACTGTCTTTCTGATACATGTTGATAAAGCCCTTAGGATGTTAGCTTGACTACCGGGACTATGATGCAGTCATACTAGTGGGGCTTGTGTAGTCCGCAAGCACATCTTTTAACAGTTCCTTGTCGAAAGAGTATCGAGACAGGGCATCGATATTCCAGAGTAGACTAGTCTGTACGTTTCTCAACCCTGTATAGGGGCGATGGTTGATCCAACAACCATTGGTGTTTGACATCAAAGATTGTACACAGGTGCTCATTAGAGAATGGGTACACCGAACAGGACTCGCCGAGAACTCCTAGTTGGTACTATACCTATCGTCAGATAGCAGTTCTCTGGTGACACTTGTACAAGTTAGTCTGTAGACCCGAGATCGTTATAGAGTCTTTTGTGGTTCCCACTGTGCTTTGATTTCCTCCCTACCATGGCTCAAAGGAGTCATGCAAACAGGTGGATTTTGGGTACAGTCCCGAGTCACATGGAGGCAATGAGCGATAGGAGGGGTTTCGTCTCTCCCGGTATTGGGAGTTGATGTTGCGCTATGCTCGATTGGTTATAACAACAAGTCCCTGGTCAGGGCTGATGATATTTACTAGTAAGTGTTATCAGTAGTTTCTCGAACAGCTATAGGCCAAATATTGGCATGACAGATCAAGTTACTGGGGTCTGACGATACCACCCCTAAACTTGATATGCAACATATCATACGAAGAGACCGGACTGTACGGTAAGTGTTGCTTATAGGCTTTGCGGGAGTTTGGACAAGGTTTCTTGTTGATCTTCTATTCGCTCAATACCTGGGTAGCCGTTACATCTAACTAATACCACTAACGGCTTGTAGGTGACTAATGTGATCATTACCTACTGCTGGCGTATTGACGAGTCTTTAGAGTCCCACACAGAGGTTTCCTAGCTCAAGAAAAACGAAGTAGGGCATATATGGTGATATGTGCGGGAGCTTGATTAAATACGAGTATGTGATACCGTATTCTAATCTCGCGATATGTGATATCGGTTAGGTTAAATGTGATATAACCGGATTGTTGAATCAAGTGTTGATTCAATGATATGTTATATGTGATATACATATAATTGATATGAGTCGGTTATATATGATATAACCGGATTATTGAATCAAGTGTTGATTTAATAATTTGATATATATTTTTATATTTGATATATTAATATATATTAACTAATATTGTGCTCACTTAAAGATTTTCTTCTCTTGAAATACATTTAATATATATGTGATATATATTAATATATGTATTTTTATATTGTGTCATGGTGGATGATACATTGGACATGGGTGTATGAGACTCACAACAAACTAAAGATAATTTGGATGTTTATTTATTAAGAGTAATTCACAAATGAGGTGGAAATAAGCATGGCTTAAGATACTTGTGGAAGCATGTAGAAGGCATGACTCATTCCACTAATTTTGTTTTTACTCTAGATATTTTATCACCTAACTATTATCTTTAGCCCATGGTTAACTCTCATTCCATCACTTGAGATATTTTTCTCACACTAGTTCTTCACCTTCCTCTCATTAGCTCTCTAGCTTTTCATGAGGTGAAAAAAAAAAAAAAAAAGAGAAAGCGATTTCTAGAGTGAGAAAAATTCATACTTCATCAACCTACTCTCATCTAGACCATAAGATTAGGTTGTTTGCTTCACTAATTTCTTGATTAGTGAAGAGGTGGGTTGAGTTAGAGTAACTTCAAGATGGATCATCTTCGGCCTGGAAGACGACGAAGCAAGCTCGTTCCTTTCACCAAGTGGAGCCTATGAAGAGTTCTAAGGATCACTACTTGGAGCTAAGGGACTACTACTTGGAGCTTTAGAAGTGAAGGACCGGTTTACAAAGGTTGTATTCTCTGTTCACTTAGTGTAAAGTTTGTTTACATGCTATCAAACCCTAATTCTCTAGTTCGATTCTAGGTTAGTATAGCTTAGCCCACTAGATTTTTTAAAATTGCATACTTTATGCCTCTAAAAACCTAGTAGTGGTGCTAAGACATACTTTCACCTGCTATGTTGGATATAGTGCCCTCAGAGTCAATTATTGGATCACAGGTACGTGATTGCAATGATTGAGGGAGGACCTATGCCGGTAGGACAGTCTTACTCAAGATGATAGTATGCTATCTGGTTTATCTTTATCATCGTGTACTGCTTTAGGTGACCTTACAGGTCACTATTGCGCGTTGATAGAGCCCTTAGGATTCTTTCTTGACGGCCAGCAGTATGATGGCGATCATATACGTGGGAGCTGGGGTCTATAAGCACATCCTTAAAAGGTCCCTAGTCGTGGGAGTTTCGAGACAGGGCATCGATTCTCCATAGTAGACTAGTGTATACAGTCGAGACCCCAACGAGGGCGGTGGCCGGTCTCACAAGCCACTGGTGTCAGTTGGTTCACCTAAGATGTATACAGGTGCTCATTGGGTTATGAGTACACCGGACAGGACTAGCCGGGAACCTGCTAGTTGGTATTATACCTGGCGTCAGATAGCAGTTCCCTGGTGACATGTGTACAGGTTAGTTCATCGACCTGAGATCATCATTTGTCTCGTGTGAGTTCCCACTGTGCTTTGATTACTACCCTACCACGGCTCAAAGGAGTCGTGCAAACAGGTTTTAGTTGGGTACAGTCCCGAGCCACATGGAGGCAGTGAGCGGATCTGCAGGGGTTCGTCTCTCCCGGTATTGGGGGTGAGGTCGCGCTGTGTCTAGGAGATCCATTACACGAAGTCCTTGGCCAAGGCAGGAGATTTACTGGTAGGTATTCCAGTAGTATCTCAGGGTGTTCTAGGCTACACTCCGACACAACTTGTACCGCTTTTGGGGGTCTGACTTTTACCAACCCCCTAGGCCCGCCATGCGATGCTCATAGACTAACGGACCGGACTGTACGGATATTGTCACTAACAGGCTCAGTAGGGTGTCAGGATGAGTTCGCTCATCGACCTCCCTTTTGGTCAATACCTGGTAGCCCGTTACGTACGGCTAGTACCTCTGACGAGCTAGTGGTTAAATCCACAACCAAAGTATTGACGAGTCTTTAGAGTCCCCCACAGACAGTTTCTTAAGTTTCGGGCTAAACGTTGTAGAGGCCGTATGGATTTATGGCAGGGTTCGATCTTATAGTGCAGTATTGCACGGATCATGATCGGACAGATCATACTAGTAGGCTTTGGTTTAAGCCGGATCCTAGTATTAGATTTGTTGGATTACTTTAGTCTCATCGCATTCGCATTCAGTCGGAATGCGGATGCATGTATGTATATACAGGTGAGGGGTATCCTTGTGATCCGTCACGAGTTTACTTTAGATGTTGCCGGATCTTTTTGTTGGACCAAACATTTGGATTAATGTTTGGTGTTCCCCTCCGAAAGACGGCCGAGACTGAACGTCTTGCCTGAGATTCGGGGCAGATGCTAATAGGTGCTATCCGTCCACCTCTCCGAAGATGCCAAGTTGATTTATGGCACCGTGTATCGAAGGTTTAAACGGATGCGACCGATGTAGCAGACTTCGTCAGATTCCCCCTCGCTTGAGGGGTTTTTGATTGTGGGGACGCTCTTCCCTACAGGCGCAAGCCCCTGCAGTTAATTACGCTACCGCATTGCGGTAACAACTTTCTCCTTCTCCATGTGGTCACTTCGTGTCGTGTGTGTTTGTTTTGTATTTGGTTGCCCATGGATTGTATACGGAGACTGAGTTACGTCGTCGCCCGTAGGGCGTGGACTAGTCCAAATCCGTATTATCTTAGATTTGGGTTTGGGGGTTTGGGTTTAAGGATACGTTAGCCTCATTTGAGACTAAGATCAACTTAAACGTTTGTTAAGGATACGTTAGTCTAGTTTTTAGACTAAGATCAACTTAACGGGATCGTTTAGATCCAACAAAAGAGCAATTAAGGGAGCTCTATTGTTTAGTTTAGTGACATTGCGGTCAATAGGTAGTTTAAGGACATTGCGGTCCAATGTTAGTTTTAAGACGTTGCGGTCAAGGTTAAGGACATCATAGTCCGTGGATTTAAGGACTCCACAGTCCATCGTTAGTTTTAAGACATCGCGGTCAAGGTTAAGGATGTCATAGTCCGTTGTTAGTTTTAAGACATCCCGGTCAAGGTTAAGGACATCATAGTCCATGAGTTTAAGGACCCCACAGTCCGTTGTTAGTTTTAAGACATCCCGGTCAAGGTTAAGGACCTTATAGTCCATGAGTTTAAGGACCCCACAGTTCGTATCAATGTGTAGTTGTCGGTACCCGTCACTTCTTTGAAGACGTTGAGGAATTACAATGACAAGTATCAAAGGAGTGAAGAGATGTACCCTTGAACCAAAGTAGATTAAGTGATATGTAGTCCAATTTGGAACCAAGACTGATTCGTTAGGTTATGAGCACATTGGCTCAGTTTGAGTCTGGATTGAGGACTTATGGCCAATTTGGGCTAAGTCCAGAATGTTGGCCCTCTGTTGGTACATTAGACATATCCAATTACAGGAGAGGCTTTTCCTCTAGAAAATTAGCCAATTGGGCTAAAGCTAGTGTTAAACACCAAAGACCAACAGTGTTGAACACTGGGAATAAGATTAGCAAATTAGTGTTAAACACTAAAAGATAATCAGTGTTAAACCCTGAAAATATAATCCCCCAAATTAGTGTTAAACACTAGCAAACAACAGTGTTAAACACTGGAAGTGAAGTTGTCAAATTAGTGTTAATCACTAAAAAAGGTTGTGATTCTCAAATTAGTGTTAATCACTAACACATAACAGTGTTAAACACTGGAAATAAGCTTTTCAAATTAGTGTTAAACACTAAAACAAATCAGTGTTAAATACTGCAAATAGAGTTTTCAAATTAGTGTTAAACACTAAGAAAATCAGTGTTAAACACTGGGAACAAAGATCTCAGATTAGTGTTAAACACTAAGGAGAAAGAGGGGTCACGTGTGGACATATGAGAGCGCTCTGATTCCCCTTATTCTGTTCTGCCAAAAGTATTGAATACTTTGGAGCATCACGTGCTGTCACGTGACGGGAATTTGGGTATTTGTCTGTTAAAGCTTTTGCCAAGGGGTCACGTGGGGCACGTGAGGCGTTGCCTCAAAGTTCTTTTCTGTGGATCTTTACAGGGGTCACGTGGAAGCACGTGACTCTGGTTCTTTTCATGTTTGAAGATCTCTTTATCTTTTTAAGAATTAAATTCTTCATATGGTTAAACCCTAGCAATAACTTTAAAGGAATTAAATTCCCACTTTCTTTTGAAGAATTATATTCTTGATTTCTTTTCTGTAAGAATTTAATTCCCCATATATGTAAAGAATTAAATTCTATCATAGGGTAAAACCCTAATTTCTTTTTTAAGGGAATTAAATTCCTATGAGTATGAGAGAATTAAGTTCTCAATTAGGGTTAAACCCCAGTTCTGTCCATTTTGAAGGAATTAAATTCTTATAATATAGGGTTAAACCTTAATTTTGTTTTGGGAGAATTAAATTCTCTAAACTCAATTCCCCCTCTAAGTTTTGGATCTGCATGGCAGGATCTCAACCCGATGAGAATTAAATTCTCAACTTATGGGGAGATGTGCTCTTTGCAGATCTTCAACCAGAGGAAGAACTAAGTTCTTTTGTGCAGAAGAGTTAAACTCTTAGATTTTGAGAATTAAATTCTCTGTTTGAAGTTTTGATTCCCTTTCTTTTCTCACCTAGGGTTTTCTTTGTTGAGAATTAAATTCTCCTCTCTTTTCTTTCTCTCTTGAGAATTAAATTCTCCTCTCTCTGTTTTTCTCTCCAAAAGGTCCCCCCATTCTCTTCTTTTCTTGGCTCCTATTTATAGGAGAAAGAAAAGAATCAATTTGTTTTGTGAATCTTTCATTGAAATTTTTTAATTGATTTCATAATTAATATGATCCTTTAGATCACACAATGAATTTTATTCACCGTTGGATTCTAAATCCAAAGATATTCTGTTTGTTATTTTCGGTGAGATTTAGGGGAAATCTTTCCTTGTCTGAGATTTTTCCATAAATTGGTGATATTTAATAACCCTTGGATCTTTAATCCAACGGTCTCCATAATCCTTTTCCATTTGGAAAGATTTAGAAGCTTTTAAAATTTAATTTTATTAAACTGTAAAGCTTTCGATGCCAGTTACGTGCTGACACGTGACCCTTGGTCACGTGTGAGCACGTGACCCCCAATTGAGTCATTTTCTCAGCATTTATTTACGCTTTAGTCTTAACCATCACGTGTCAACACGTGACCATTGGTCACGTGTGAGCACGTGATACCTCATTGAGGTATTTTCTTCAGCCATTTGTTTTTATTTCTATTTTAACTATCACGTGTCAACACGTGACCATTGATCACGTGCGAGCACGTGATACCTCATTGAGGTAATTCCTGATTTTTAATCAGGGAACAGTGCATAGCATATTTGCTCATAACTTTTAATCCCGGATGAATTATGAAGCCCATAATATATCAAATTGAAGGGCTTTTCGAGATGCTTCCAATACCATCAGAATTTAACAGTTCCTCCTACGGGAGTTTATCAAAATACAGGCCGGAAGATACTGGTTCGCATTTCCTTAAGCGTATCGCTGCCATTTGATACCTTGGGCTCTTTGCACAGAAATTTTTGGCGGGAACATTTGGATGGTGGAAATAATGAGATAGAATTTCATCATGACATGCATTAATGTGACATGGACTTATATCATGACTCATGGTCTCTTTTTTGTGAAAATATGTCACATTAGTGATTGTTTAGGGTTGATATGAAGAGAGGAGAGAGAGAGGGGCTGCCATATAGGTGTTTGGTCTCATATTATTCTTTACACTCTCTCACTCTCATTCTATCACAAAAGAAAAAGAAAAGGAAAAAGAAACCTTTCTTCTTCTTCTTCTTCTTCCTCTAGCTCTTTGTCTCCTCCAATGGCAACACCTTCAACCTCCATCCAAAGCAATGGATGCAAGAGACAAAGTAATCACAAACATTCTCTACAACACCTTGGACATGTCGGCTAGCACACTTCGTGCCCGAGTTGCTTCGGACGAAGCGGGAGCCCGTAAAAAGACTTCTCGATATGGTGCCCTTTCCGTCGAGGAGGTCGAGACCGGAGATGCTGCGAGGAGATCAGGATGGTGGTCGAAGACCGAAGGACACGGATCACTCGGTATAGCTCTCTACCCCTTTCTCTAGTTAGCAAGGTATAGGTTAACGGTCCGATCCGGGGTTTTAGTATGCGGTAGCGCCGGTTTAAAGTTAAAGAAAAGTTTTCGTATTCCGCATTTTGGCCTCGGACTGACAGCTGGGGCGCTACCGTAGACTTACATGCTACTCCTACTTTCCCTTTGCATTTCTCCTGAACACTCCGTATCACTATGATGATCCATATTGCTTGGAAATGACCGTCGTATGGTTACATACGAACTCGAAGAAATTATTTCAGTTGAGGATAGTCACTGGTTCTGGAGAATTTAGATTGTATTATTCGGTTGTCTCTTCTTTTTACCTTCTCTCACGATGCGAGAGCTCCTTGTATTAGGAGAGTACACCTATTGCGCTTATTGGATAGTCTTCTTCCAAACTTTAAACAGGTGCCAAAAGGTAAAGAAAGAAGAAAACCAGTTAGTGTAAGTATGGTGTACAGAAGGTAAGATACAGAGACATATAAAGGGATTGAAGTGAGGGCAAAAGAAATTGCGACTACTGTCATGAATCTGGATAGTGAAAAAGGCATTACTAGGAATACCCGGGCACCCCTTGAAACATTTATGTTTCAGTTTTTCAATGTACTTGTAAATGAGAACTATTTTTCAATTAATTCCGACACCAGGGTATGTATTTACCGGATTTAGATCTCATATCTGTACGGTATTACAGATACTGAGTAGAAGTAGAATATTGGGAAATGGGCGATCCAATCCTCAATATTGGAATTCGACGTAATTGGTGATATTTGATTGAATCGCCTGGTTTTTCCTAACAGCAAAATATTTGGTTTCAAATAACCATTGTTATGCACCAATTTTTAAAAATGATATATCTGTATCTTTATTTTATAAAGTGATATATAAATTTTGAAAATTGTGTTTCATACATTTACCTTTATCAGTTGAGGATAAGGTAAGGTGCATTGAATAACGGTGTAAGACATTCTCGACCAAAATACAGTTTTCAACTTACAAAACACGGAATTTTGAGTTAGTATACTCTTGGGACTTATACATGAAAATTTATGTTGTCCAGTGTCCTTTAGAATAAGGGATTGGTACTCATATTTCATTCAGATTTACCTATGAGTTCTCTGGTTTTAGACATGCATTCGTTGTAATGCAAGGTCCAAATATTTTGAGAAGTTTATAGATATAAGAATAAAGTAGAGAACCATACGTTGGAGGCATCAGGATTTTTCGAAGTAATCGAAGATATAGATACCTATGCTAGGTATTCCATCATAATAATATTAAGAACTTGATTCTCTCTCAGGTTACTCATCTACGAGTTCGCTCCTTGATGAGTAATACTGTATTGGCATTTTTCCATTTAGGTGATATGCACTGGAAACAACTGCATGATATTTGAATCTGGTTCCATCTAAATTAGTGCCTTTGATTCTATATGGATATAGATTGGTTGCATATCTTAAGATTATTAAGATATGGATATAGTAATATTGAGGTATGGTTCATGATGCTGGTTATGACTCAACAGAGGTTACATCCCAAGAAGTTTGTAGGATAAGGTTGTTTATTTATGAACTTGGTCCCATCTTGTATCCAGACAAAATTTTATAGGTGGGGTATCGCTCAGTTCGGGAGATTGTTCATCTCCGCAAAGTTGAGATATAGAGAGAGGAAGTTGGAATATTATAGCGAATCCACTCACTGAGGCTATTTCTCAAACACGGATGTTTCTCAAATGAGCTTTGAGAAACTGATTAATAGAGAAATTGGGTATTCGATAGCACACGGGATGTGGGTATACGATACCGCAATAATCAACCTTAAGTGCAAGTAGGAGATTGTTGGATATAGTGCTCTCAAGGCAATTATTGTAATTGCAGGCACGCGATTATTATAATTGAGGGAGGACCTATAAAGGTATAACAATCTTACTCGAGATGATAGTATACTATCTGGTTTGTCTTTATCATTGATGTGTACACATTTTAGTTGTTATTACGTGTCGCTAATACATAATGATGAAGCCCGTAGGATTCTTTCTTGACTACCAGCATTATGATGACGGTCATATACGTGAGAGCTGGGTAGTCTATAAGCACATCCTTAAATGTCTCTAGTCGTGGGAGTATCGAGACTGGGCATCGATATTCCGGAGTAGACTTGTGTATACGTTTCGAGACCCCGACGAGAGGCGGTGGTTGGTTTCACAAGCCACTGGTGTTATGTCACCTAAGATAGTATACAGGTGCTCACGGGAGGTGAGTACACTGGACGGACTCGCCGAGAACTTCTAGATGGTATTATATCTATCGTCATATGGAATTTCTTGAGTGGCATTAGTACAATTTAGTCTTTTGACCTGAGATCGTCATTTCTCTCGTGTGATTTCCCACTGTACTTTGATTACTACCCTACCACGGCTCAAAGGAGTCGTGCAAACAGGTTTTAGTCGGGTACAGTCCCGAGCCACATGGAGGAAGTGAGCGATTGTCGGGGATTCGTCTCTACTGATATTAAGAGTCGATGTCGTGCTGTGTTCGGTTGGCTATCACCCTAAATCCGTGGCCACGATAGATGAGATTTACTGATATGAGTTCAGTAGTTTCTCGGTTGGTGATGAGCTTGACTCTGACTCAACTTATCGGGTTATTAAGGGTCTGACGTTTCTACCCCCTAGACCCGGTATGCGATACTCTCAGAAGAAGATACCGGACTGTACGGATATTGTCACATTCAGGCTCAGTAAGGTTCAGACGGACTTGATTGTCGACCCCCCTTTCGACAGATACCTGGGCAGCCGTTACGTACAGCTAGTGCTGCTGACGTGCTTATGGTTTTTGGATTTATCCAGTAAATCACTGCCAGCGTATTGTCGAGTCTTTAGATTCCCACACAGAGGGTTTTCCCAGTTCAGACGATATGATGTAGATGACATATGTTGGTGGATATAGGGTGTCCGATTAAATACGTGTACAAGCTACACTGATTTTAATCGGACGGTTGATAATACTAGCGGCTTAGGATTAAGTCGGATTATTAAATCGGGTTTTGATTTAATAATTTGTATATATATTTTTAATATGTATATTCTAGTATTATTGTTCACTAATCATTTTCTCTCTCTTGGATTTTCGTATTTTTGTACGAATACGCGTATATGTATTTCGATACGTATACCGGGTTATATTCCGTATTTATATGGAATTTGTTCTAGAAGATGGACACTTCATTTCTTGATTTTTCTTTTATAGAAAATCAAAAAGGAGTTGGACGATTAGGTGTTTTGTAACATGGTAGAGAGGTATGGGTTGATTATTATATATTATTTTCATTTGTGAATACTATTCTTGGATGGTTGCAAATAATCAAGCCATTCTTTTCATGCTTTCTAGTTTGTTCACAAAAAAAGACTTAGCCATTTTTCCATGGCTTCTTCTTCTTCACCACCTTCTCCTTCTTCTATGTAGTTCTCTTGAGTTTAGAAAAGAGAGAAAAAGATAGTGAAAATATATCTACATCCCTACTCTCCATTCGTAGCGAGCTTTGAGCGTCGGTCGCTTCACTAGGTGAAACCGGAGCTTGGATCGGTTTCCCTCAGGTGGATTTTCTTCGGCAAGGGCGTTCGCCACTCAAGCTCGATCCGGACAGCATACACGGAGCTTGAAGGGGCCTTCTACGATTGGGTGGACACGCGTCGAAGGTAGTATTTCATTTCATTGCATGCTTGGTTTGCTAGTTTAGGAGTTTAGATCGATTCTAGGTTCGGAGTTCTTTCGTGTTTGCTTGAAATTTTTGTTCGCCAATTGCGCCTCCGCTGCGCCGCGAGCACTGGGGAACCCTACAGCAAGAATTTCTACTAAGAACTTATCATCGTTTTCTTTTTTCTTCTCTTCATCTCTTTTAAGATAAACATGAGTGGAATTGTGACTCACAAGGTGAGTCACAAACCCACACCCTTCTTAAGAGATCATGAAGAAATGAGAAAGAAAAAGCGACCACCTCATATGTACACATATACATACATATGTGTGTGTGTGTACATACACTAATACAAGTATATTCTACAAATACATACACGTGTATTCGTATCAAAATACGTACACCTGTATTCGTATAAAATACGAATACCCGTATTTGTATTAAAATACAAATAACCATATTTATACAAATACTCGTATTTGTTTAAATACCCGTATTCATATCAAAATATAAATATCGTAAAAGAGAGATATTAAAAGTGATATATAATACCAGCTCATATTTTATCCAAATGTGATAATCTAGTTATCTTTCAAACCAGTTAGTATTAACAAAATTTCCGATTAAAAGTACATGTAAAAAAACACATATTTAATCGAACCTAAGTATGTATCGAAATATGTACACTACATCGTTTCTCCTGAACTGGGAAACCGTATATGTAGGACTCTAAAGACTCGACAATACTCTGGTAGTGGATTTAACTATAAGCACGTCAGCGGCACTATCTGTACATAATGGCTACCTAGGTATTAAACGAAAGGAAGGTCGACAAGCAAACTCGTTTGTATCCCTACTGAGTCTGAAAGTGACAATCTCCATATAGTCAGGTCTCTTCGTCTAAGAGTATTGCATATCAGGTCTAGGGATGGAAAACATCAAACCCCTAATAACCTGATAAGTCATGTCGATGTAGCTCAAAACCATCCCGAGAAATTACTGATCTCACAATCAGTTAATCTCAACTACCTTGGCCAAGGCTTATGGTGATGACCAATCGAACACTACGCGACATCGATTCCTTAGACCGGGAGAGACGAATCCCTTCTATCGCTCACTGCCCCCATGTGCTTCGGTACTGTACCCAACTAAAATCTGTTTGTACGACTCTTTAAAGCCATGGTAGGGTAGTAATCTAAGTACAGTGGGAACACATTCAAGACTAATAATGATGTCAGGTCTAAAGACTAACCTGTACATATGTCACCAAAGAACTGCTATCTAACGATAGGTATATTACCATCTAGAAGTTCTCGGCATGTCCGTCCAGTGTAACTCATAACCTAATGAGCACATGTATACAATCTTTAGTGCCAGACACTAATGGATGTGGGACAGGACGCATTCTCTCACGGGAATAAGAAACATATACACTAGTCTACTCCGGAATATCGATGCCTTATCTCTCGAAACTCCAATGGCTATGAACAATTTAAGAATGTGCTTATAGACTACCTAGACCCCATGAGTATGATCATCATCACAACTCTAGTACTCAAGCAAAGATCCTACGGGATTTACCAACATGTATTAAAGATACATAATATAAATAAAACATATACATATGTTGAGGCAAAGACAAACCAGATAACATACTATCATATCGAGAAAGTTTGTCATGTACATATATATTCCAAGCATCCATATGTAATATACAACCCTGCACTATATAATAATGGCCTCTAAGGCATACATATCCAACAGCATGATGAATAATGTCGTATGGCATTTTTCCGTTTAGGGGATATGCACTAGGCACAACTGCATAATAATTGAATCTGGTTCCATCTAAATTAGTGCCTGTGATTCTATATGTGACATAGAATGGTAACATATCTTAAGGTTGATAAGATATGGAGTAATTCGGTTCGTGTTGATAGCTAAATTTGGATATACTCAAGGCATGTTTCAGTGTTGAGTAGTTTGTGGGTTATCCCAAGCTTTCGCAAGGGTTTAACTTCTACTATTTTCAAGATCAAAAGTTGGTTTGTTCTTGACTCTCCAACTTTTTATAAAAGGTATTCTTTTCAAAAGAAATTAGTGGGAGTATGGTAGAACTGGAAGTGATTCCAAAACCACAAACGGTTACTGAAAATTTAGTAGAACATATGGATTCAATTGACCCTGCCAAACCTTAGTCACTCCGCAGATTTCAGTAGATGACCTCATCCCCTCGAAAGATACTTCGGTTTCCTCGTAGACGGTGACTGGGAGGTAAGCATCACGATAATAATGTCCCTACTAGTTAGCAGCAGTCCATGGGAAGTGGTGACTTCCGGATGATGGATGGACGCATTATATCCAAGTTGGACTCCACGCACTTCTGCAAATTATAGAATTTGTTGGGTGCTTCTGAAGGGGTAAACCCCATTAGAAGCAAGTAGATATTTCAAGATCAATACAGGTGGAAAAGTAGTGACCTAATAAGGCTAGACTTGTAGTAAGGATTTTTCATCAAATACCCGCTATAGATTGTAATGAAACCTTTACTTCAGTGTCTGTGATGAAATCTATATGGATATAACTTGCCACTGCTGCTATTCATGACTATGAAATCTGGCAAGAGGATAATTATAACGTCTTTCTAAATAGGGATTTAGAAGTGCACGTGTATATAACTCTTTCAGAGGGTTATCATAGTCAATGGGAGCAGCGGAAGGTGTGCAAGTTGCTTATGTCTATTTGTAGTCTAAAGCAGGCATAACAGAGACGGATCATCTGTTTTGATATGACAGTCAAAGTGTTTGACTTCATCAAACAACAGATGAACATGATAAGAAGGATATAGGGAGTACTGTCCTGATATATGGATGACATACTCCTAATAGGAAGTAGCGTTCCTATACTACAATTGGTCAAACTTTGGTTGTCACAGATGTTTCTCCACATAGGATCTGGATAATGTATCAAGAATTCTGGTAACTTGATCTATGTCGATAGATTTCGATTTGGGAGGTGTTCCAATCCGGGTACTTGGACACCATTCTAAGTGGTTTAGAATGGACCGCTTCTGGCATGGTATTATACCCACAGGTGATAGAGTCACCCTCTCTAAAGAGATGTCTTCTAGACTGATGAGGAGAGAGACTCGCGTGAAAGACATTTCAATTGCTTTGGCAATTAGGTCAATCATGCGATGTAATGTACCGGGCCAGATGTTGCTTTTGCACTTGCTGTAATAAGCAGATATTAATCCAATCCGGGAGAAAAAAGGGAAGCGGTGAAGAACATGTGAGGATATTCTTGGTGTATGGTAATGGCATCCTCCTACAGGAGGCGGTTACCGGTTCTGGCTTCCAAAGTGACCTGGATGACATAGTGTTTGTCAGAGTTATAAGTTTACCCTCTTCTGAAAGACAGTATGTTGGAAAGGGTTCCAAGCAGAATAGTGAGATGGACATGGCGCGGGATGCTGATTATGATCAGCGAAGGATAAAGCCCAAGTAGTTTGTTGGATAAATTTGTTCATTTATGAACCTGGTCCCATCATCTATCCAGACAAATTCTAAGACAGCTATCGCTCAGTTCGGAAGATAGTTGATCTCTGCGAAGTTGAGATATGGGGAGATAAAGATAGAAACATTGTAAAGGATCCACTCACTGAGCTTATTTCTCGAACACGGAAGTTTCTCAAACGAGCTTTGCGAAACTGTTAATAGAGAAGTTGGGTATTCGGTAGCACACGAGTTGTGGGTATGCGATACCGCAATTATTGGCCTTAAGTATAAGTAGGAGATTGTTGGATATAGTGTCCTCGAGGCAATTATTTTAATTGCATGTAGGCGATTATGATAATTGAAGAAGGACCTATACAGGTAGAATAGTCTTGCTCGAGATGATAGTATGCTATCTAGTTTGTCTTTATCATTTATGTGTATATGTTTTACTTGCTATTACGTGTCGCTAATATATAATGATAAAGCCTATAGGATCCTTGCTTAACTGCTAGCATTATGATAGCGATCATATTGTGAGAGCTGGGTAGTCCATAAGCACATCCTTAAATGTCCCTGGTCATGGGAATATCGAGACTGGACATCGATATTTCAGTGTATAATAGTGTATGCATTTCTAGACCCCGATGAGGAGCGGTAGTCAGTCTCACAACCATTGGTGTGTGGCACCTAAGATTGTATAAAGGTGCTCGGTGGAGGTGAGTACACCGGACGGACTCTCCGAGAACTCATAGTTGGTATTATACCTATCGTCAGATAGCAGTTCTCTAGTGACATGAGTACAGGGTGGTCTTTAGACCTGAGATCTTCATTTGTCTCGTGTGAGTTCCCACTGTACTTAGATTACTACCATACCACGGCTCAAAGGAGTCGTGTAAATAGATTTTAGTTGGGTACAGTCTCGAGCCACATGAAGGAAGTAAGCGATCGGAAGGGATTCGTCTCTCCCGGTATAGGGAGTCGATGCCGCGTTGTGTTCGGTTGACCATCACTATAAGTCCCTGACCAAGGAGGATAATATTTACTGATGGAGATCAGTAGTTTCTCGGTTGGTCATGAACCTGATACTGACATGACTTATCGGGTTATTAGGGGTCCGACGTTATCCACCCTATAGACCCGGTATGCGACACTCTTAGATGAAAAGACTGGACCGTACGGAGATTGTCACTTACAGGCTTAGTAGGGTACGGACGGACTTGATTCTGGACCTTCCTTTCGACATATACTTAGATAGTCGTTACGTACAGCTAGTGCCGCTGACGTGCTTGTGGTTATGGATTTATCCTGTAACTCACTGCCAGCGTATTGTCGAGTCTTTAGAGTCCCACACAGAGGGTTTTCCAGGTTCAGGTGATACGATGTATAGGACGTATATTGATACGTGCAGGAGTCCGATTAAATATGTGTACTTGCTACACGGACTTTAATCGAACATTTGAAAATACTGGTCGGGTTATGTATTAAGCCAGATTATTAAATCAAGTATTGATTTAATAATTTACATATATATATATATATATATATATTCTAGTATTATGTTCACTATTCATTTTCTCTCTTTGGGCTATTCGTATTTTTATACGGATACGCGTATATGTATGTGATATATATACCGGTGTTGTATTCTGTATTTATACGGAATAGTTCTAGAAGGAGGACACCTCATTAACGTTATTTTCTTTTATGGAAAATAAAGAATGAGGTGGAGGGTGAGGTGGATGAATGAAATAGTATAGAGGAATGGATTAGATTTTATATTCTAAATCATTTGTGGTTACTATTGTTGCATGGTTAATATTTGTCTCTATACAATTTCATTCATTCACACTCTTGCTCATTTAGAGATGATACACTCTCTCTCCTTTCTTCCTCCTTCTTTGTGAGCTCTCTTGAGCATTGAAAAATATGAGAGTAATTTTTGTGATAAATCCCCTACATCCCTCACACACTATCCTAGCAAGTTAGATGGCGAGTTGCTTTCTCAAAGTTCTCTTTGGAGTGAAACTGAAATTGGATCGGTTTCCTCGGGTGGATCATCTTCGGCAAGAGCGATCGCGTTCAAGCTCATCCCGACTGCCTAGGAGCCTAGATAGGGTCTTCTACGATTGGTGGACACGCTACAAAGGTTGTATGTTCTTAACCGAGTAGCTAGCTTGCTTGTTTTAGTTTCTAGTTTTGTGTATGAATGTATCCTGGGTATTGATGACTTGTACTTGCTTTAAAATTATTGTTTTTCGTTCCATCTTGGTCACGGTTCTTGAAGCGCGAGCACAAGACACCCTTTATATGGCTCGCATGAATATGACAAACAAGGCACGCAAGCTTACCTTGAGTTGTCCACCCCGATGGCATCCCGTAGGCAGGAAAATCATTAATTGTCCATAACAAAGAAGCAAGCATCTGAAAAAATTGTTTACCATGTGCATCATAGGTTCTCATGCCAGGTTTCCATAATGACTTTAACTCATCGATCAAGGGTTTAAAGTATACGTCGATGTTTTTCCCATAAGACAAGAGACCGTCGATTAAAAGCGCCACCGTAAAATAAGATTGCGTCATAACCCTCCATGGCGACGGTTGTATATAGTCACCATAACGGGCCAAGTACTGTGAGTACGCCCGCCGCGAACCATCCCAAATAGACTAAAACCGCCACTCGCAATTCCTAGCCTCACGTTACGAGGGTCTGCGCTGAATGTAGAATGTTTTTCATTTAAAACTTCCATGATATCGAATCTCTAGGATGACTCATTTTCCCTTCTTCACGGGGCGATTTATGGTGCCACTGCATTTCGGACGCCGTCTTCTTACACATAAATAATGGTTGCAACCTTGGTATTATTGGAAAATTATGAAAAATCTTCATGGACGCATCACTTGAATGAGATTCTTTCTTAGGCTTGAATCGATTGGTCCCGCACACGAGGCAGTTTCTGAGTGTGGCATGTTCATTCTGGAACAAAACACAGTCATTTTCGTATGCATGGATCTTCTCACACTTTAGGCCGATGTTTATGATTATCTTTCGCGCCTCGTACTAGTTCAATGGCACTTCATTTCTGTCGGGAAAAACTTCCTTTAGCAATGCTAGGAGATCGATGAAAAACATGTTACTCCATCTGTTCTTGTACTTGATCTGAAAGAGACGTACGAAAAAGCATAGTTTTGAAAACTCTTTTCAATTTGTATATAGCGGGGTTCTTAAGTCGGCCTTGTACTTCGCTAATAATGAGGGTCCAGTGCTTTCCGTTTCATCAGGAAATCCCGCGGCATTTATAAGCCCATCCATGTCATCGATCGGCGCGAATACAGAATTATTTTCATCGATGGCTTCGTTTTCTTCAAACTGCCATTCATTTTCCTCCTCTTCTTCTACTAGCCCTTACCACTCTTCGGTTTCCGTTTCAATGAATTCGGTTTCCGTTTCTTGCATCCATACCTCATCTTCCGTTACAATGACTTCTTCTTCTCCATGAAGTTCCCACATAGTGTAATCTAACGAAACCATCTCTTACGATGTGTAACTCAATTTCCATCTTCTTGAGCAATCGCTTGTTCATACACTTAGAGCAAAAAAAATAGATTTCGTACTCTTTCGATAACCCAAGACGTGTGTAGGAAAAATCGGTGAAAAAGTAAACACCGTTAAGGAAAAAATCGTGCACTCTCGAGAGAACATCGATGTATATACAACTCTTGTTGTGGAGGTATGGAATTTCCATATTAGAACAGGTCAGACAAAGTGAGGTTCCTATAGACAAGAGTCATGGAATGAAGATTTCTTGACAAATACACGATAGAAGGATACTAAGAATCGTTAGTGTTAGGTTTAATTGATGACTTGGTTAAGTTTAGTTTCAATTGACGATTTAGCTATAAAATTGGTCCCCAAATATGCTCTCTTTGAAGCAGAAGAAGAGAGGTCTGAGGATGAAGAGCAAGAAGAGAATTTACTGGAGAACGAGGATCGGAAGGAAGATTGGCCGGGACCATTCTTGACGCTATAAAGATTATCAGGGACCGAGAGAAAATGCTCATTGCTCGGGGTTGTATTCTTCTTCCAAGAAAGATGATTAACGGTTCTATATTGGATGTCGAGGGTAGCTGCTGTCGGGGGTAAAGTTTCAATCCCATTAAGAATGTATAGAGCATACACTCATTCACTTGTGTTTTCATCCATTTAGAGAAAATTTCGGTAGCATCTCCTTGTAGTTCTCCATGTATACTGTAATAAAAAATATTATCATTTCAATACTGTGAAATAACATTGAAACGAACATCTAATCTATCTTTGTACACGGAGAACTGGCAGAAAGGTACCGATGAAATATCTCGAAATGAATGAAAACACAAGGGAATGGACATGTTTGCTTTATGCATTCCTAATTTGTCCATACTGAACAAATCTATCGGTTATCATACGATAAATTTTCTCGTCACATAGACTACATGACGGTTGTTAGCCCCGAATGATACCATTCGATATTGACAACCTTCGTGTAGTTCTATATTACGACGAAAACGAACGTATGTTAACCGATAGATGTGTTCTAAGACGCTTAATTTAGTACCGATTGACGATTTAGTTTAGCTGTACATATGGTTTTAGTGTTAGTGTTCGTTTGACGAATTTGTTAAATTTAGTTTCAATTGACGATTTAGTTTAGGTCTATGTGTATGCTAAGTGACATGTATTTGGATATGGGACACGATACCTTTAAAGTTTTCCTAAACACTATAAATTTCCTCAATTTTGCTCAATTTTACTAATTACACTAAAATACATTTAGCTATTGCTATTTTTTCACAAAACTATCTTAAAAATTTTCGTAACCAATCTATTTCTTCAATTTTACTAAATTACACTAAAATACTCTTAACTATTGTTTTTTTCACTAAGCTATCTTAAAATTTTAACTAAACGATTCATCTTTTTAAATTAACTAATTTCCTATAAATTTCACTATAACACCTTAACTATTGTTGTTTTTCATTAAATTATCATTAAAAAATTTAATAAAAAACCTCATTTTCCCAATTTCACTTATTTTCACTAAAATACCCTTAATTATTGTTGTTTTTCCAGTAAAATACCCTTCATTATTGTTGCTTTTCACTAAACTACCTACGAAAATTCGCTAAATTATTCGAACCCCAACCCTAACATTTAACCCTATCCCTAACCCCGACCCAAACCCCCAACCCTAACCCTTCCTAACCCTAACCCGACCTAAACCCCCAACCCAAACCTTAACTCTGTTAGTTATATGTATGCCCTAGAGGCCATTACTGTACATGAGATGTATATTGTAGTAGATGCTGGGACATATATAGGGAGGACTTTCTTGCTCGACATGATTGTACGCTATCTGGTTGCTCTTTATCTTAACATGTATACTTACTGTCTCTCTGTTATATGTTGATAAAGCCCGATAAAGCCCTTAGGATGTGTACTCGACTTCCAGGATTACGATGCAGATCATACTAGTGGGGCCTGGATAGTCCATGAGTACTTCCTTCAATGTTCCTAGTCGTGGGAATATCGAGACGGGGCATCGATATTCCAGAGTAGACTAGCGTATATCTTCTCGACCCATGTGATGGGCGATAGATGTTCCCATATCCATTGGTGTTTGACATCATAGATGGTATACGGGTGCTCAGTGGAGACTGGGTACACTGAACGGACTCGCCGAGAACTCCCAGATGGTATTATACGTCACGTTAGATGGCAGTTCTCTGGTGACACTGGTACAGCTTAGTCTGTTGGCCCGAGATCGTCATAGAGTCTTGTGTGTCTCCCACTGTGCTTTGATTTCCACCCTACCACGGCTCTATTGAGTCGTGCAAACAGGTGGTTTTTGGGTACAGTCCCGAATCACATGGAGGCAATGAGCGATAGGAGGGGATTCGTCTCTCCCGGTATTGGGGGTTGATGTTGCGCTATGTTCGATTGCCCATAACTGGAAATCCCTGGCCAGGGTTGATGTGATTTACTTGTAAGTGTTATCAGTAGTTTCACGCTCGTTATGGACCTTACATCGGCATGACTTATCAAGCTACTGGGGTCTGACGTTTACCACCCCTAGGCGAGATATGCGACATATCAGACGAACAGACCGGACTGTGCGGTAAGTGTTACTGATCGGATTCGCAGGAGTGTGAGCAGGCTTGCTCGTTGATCTTCTGATCGCTCAATACCCGGGTGGCCGTTACGTTTAGCAGACCGCTTGCGGCTTGTGGGTGACTGATATGATCACCACCTACTGCCGGCGTATTGACGAGTTTTTAGAGTCTTACACAGAGGTTTCCTGGCTCAAGCGAAACGAAATAGGAGCGCATATGAGATATGTGCGGGACCGAGAATAATACCAGTATACGATACTGTATTCTATTCTCACGATTTGTATCATCGGTCGGTTATATGCGATATAGCCGGATTATCGAATCAAGTGTTAATTCGATATATTGATACACTTGATATTAGTCGGTTATATGCGATATGACCGGATCATTAAATCAAGTGTTGATTTAATGATTTAATATATAATTATATATTTGATATATTACTTTACATTAACTAGTATTGGTTCACTTAAAATTATTTTCTCACTTGATGCACATAATGTATATGTGATATATAATTGTGTACATGTTTGTATCATGATGGATGATACATGCAAACTTGGGTGTGTGTATGACTTACACCATATTTAAGATAATGGTTAAAGTTTTTATTTATTTTGTAATTCAAAATGGTGGCTTTCTTTGTCTTGGCTTGAAGCTTCATGAAGCTTAAAGCATTTCTGACAAAGTCCACTCACTTTGTTTTACTTAAGATATTTATTAACCAAACCATTAACTTAAACCATGGTTTAGTCTCTACAATGGTTAGTGGATAAAAACTAACTCACTCATGGTTGCATTATGATAATTCACTTCACTTCATTTGTTCTTCTTCTTCTTCTTCATCCAAAAGAAAAAGATTGCTAGATTTTTTATAAGTGAAGAAATAAAGTGAGAAATCAAAATCTAAAGTGGACCCATTTACTATTCCATCATCCTCTACTACTTGAAATTTAGTTTATGGTGTTCTCTTCACAAAGTTCTTGACCAAGTGAAGAGAGAGCTTGAGTTTGAGTCACCTCGACGTAGATCATCTTCGGCCTCGAAGTCAACGAGCTAGCTTGATCATTTCTCCGGGGAAATCCATTCTAGAGTTCGGGACTACGATGATCGCAGCGAAAGGACGTCAACACGGAGCTTTAGAAGTGAAGGACCGGATCTTCAAAGGTTGTATTTTCATTCACTTCTCTTTGTAATGGTTGATTACTTTTTGTTACCCTTGTTTTCTAGTTCGATTCGTAGTTTGATTACTTAGCACTCCCTAAAATTCTTGTTGTGGCATGTGTGATGCTTGCAAACCCTAGGCTAGGTGCTAAGGAATCCCAACATGGTATCAGAGCCTAACTAGAAATCTAGACGATGTTAGACTAATACGGAAACGAAACAAATCCGTAAACACACAATTTCTACAGCCCTGTACATATGCTCTCTGTTGTTTTTCAAAAGTTCTAGAAATTTTTTTCAAACAAGTGCAGAGTCATGTATGTGATACCCCTAGTGTGCAGAGCAAAAACGAGACCAAGTGCTCGGATTTGACCCGAGCACTTTCCCCAAAAATCCGGTGAGGCTGGCCCTGCATGCTCCTTTGTATCTCGTTTTTGTTTTGTGCTCTGGTGTGCTCATTTTGGGGTTTCAGGTAGTGTTTGCTTGGTCCAAATTTTCATGTGATGTAAATTTTGCTATAGGACCAAAATGGAGTATTTCGTAGTCGTATAATTTAACATTGTGATGGTAACCTAGGCTATGTTTGACAGTTCGAACGATCTTCAAATATCACCCCATAACCCCCTCTGAAATTTCCAAGTGTTGGAATTTTTCTAAGTTAATTATATTCAATGTTCGTGCAAGTAACTTTATGGACCCTCTAGAAGAACATAAACCTTAACTCGATTCTATGCCCTTGGAACCGCGGCTTGAACCCTAAGGTTTGCCGTAGTTCCGCGGTGTCATAAGTGAGGCATTGGTTTGACCCTTCTACGGCTGGATCATAGGTACTGTGGTACGTTTTGGATACTTTAACTTCGCTCAAGTGTTGAGCTCATTGGGAGTTGTGGGGACTTGTTGATTCGCTCGAAACGTTTAACATCGTCTAGTATAATGTGATACAATACTTGGAATCAACAACATTTAAATTTTATAAGTCTAGCAATTTAGTCTCATTTGATTGGTTGCCACGGGATATTGATATGATCAAAAGTTCATCGCAATCACTTTGTGTGTTCGGATACTCGCCGGGTAACATTACTAGATAGCCACACCCCATAACCGCGACCAAGTGACTATAGGAGAACTCCATAACCAAAAAGCATCCGTCCGGGTGCTTGCGGCCGCGGTTTTCTGCCTAAGTGCACTTCGTCGTCGATATCGGGGGGGGGGTGCGGCCGTCTACTAAAGTTTCCGATGAGCATTCGATAGGGATGCCGGGAATCTTGTTGAATTGCCCGACTGATTATTGGAAAGCGTTTTCAATATCGAGACTAAAATGCAGGGTTTATAATTGTTAGGCATGCGATGTCTAAGGAATTCATATTGTTAGGCATAAAATCTGCAATATGAGATATTACGGGTTTATGATGTCTAAGGTAGTTGCGGATTCCAACTGTTGTAGTTTTTCATTTTCTTTTCTGCGACCGTAAGTGTAATATGTGGGGTATCGCCGGTTTCATTGCTATACGTCAACGACAATTGGGATATGCATATTTACTTACGTTGATGACATGTGATGTTATGTGTTGCTGGATATGTTATATTGGATCGTCGTGTTTGAATAGCCGGGTTTTTTTTATGTGAGATGGGTGTTTTTCATTTTCATTCATGTAAAAACTTGTTTGTAATATTATTTTATTGGGGCACTTCCGGGTTGAGGAAGATGTCACCGTTGATGTATATTATTTACTTTTCCGCATTAGCATAGACCCAAGGAGGGGAGCACAAGTAACCGGGTTCTAGAGTCCAGTGGGAGACCATCTCGAGGAGTCGGGTCCGGGTCTCCTAACTCTAGAATTGGTAGGGTTTCTTGCCGCTCTTGTAGGGGTCTAAGGATGTGGGTTTGTCTATTCATCACGACCGTGGAATCCATGTTTTATACAAGCTCAAAATAAAACACGGACATCCTAGTATATCCAATATTTCATATGATGTTTTCTGCTGCGATATTTATGATGTGATCATTTGATATGTTGAGATAGATACTGTATATAGTATATATGATATATTATATAGACGTTGCTTATGTTTTACACCCACACTAGCCCTGCCCCGCTCTGCTGTTAGTTACCTAACCAAACGGTGCATGGCGGGACATCGAGGCGAATGCGGATGGAATTAGCGTACATTGTATTTATCTGTGATGTTTAGGTAACTTAAATGATGGGACATTCATTAATGAGATTAATGAAAGAAAATAAACCTAAAAGATGTTGTGGAATCGAATTTCAAAAATTAGGTAGCTCTAGTTGTTGCTTTGCATAGCGGTATTCCTTGTAGAATATCCAGCACCTCATTCGACGAGGAAAGAGCCGAGATCCCTTCACCGGGAGTGACCTCTTTAGCAATAATTAGCAGATGCTACAACTTTCGGTTTGTCTTTTGACTGCTTTTCTATTTCTTGCTTTGCACAGTGGTATTGTGAATATCCTGCACCTCATTCGACGAGGAAAGAGCCGAGATCCCTTCACCGGGAGTGACCTCTTTAGCGAAACTAGCAAAAGCCTAAATAACACTCCATTTAAAACCATTTGATTCTGCAACGAGATCAAGTTCAAAGCATTAAAGGTTTTCTTAAAAACCATCCGCAACCCTCCGTCATTTTAGGAAGTAGAGTACTTAGTATTCGTGCTGCGTTTGTCGACCATAGCCGAGGCGTAGTGTATGGTAGCTAAGTGATGTCTTCCTACACAGCATATGATGCGATTAGTTACGGCAGTCATGTGACTTTGTTGACCTTAGCCAAGGGTCATGTGGGTGGGTCTAATTAATCACGAAATGACGGGTAAAGCTTGACTAGTGCTTATGATTTGTTGACCATAGTTAAGGTCATAAGTACTAGGGGTAAAAACCATTATCGGGAGTTTCAAGTGTTGAAATTTGCAATGAGATTGCATACCTTCTATGAGATAGTTGGATCCTGATACCCACTGCGAGTAATTGTTACTCCTGGGAGAGTTTTGCACTTTACAATTAGCCGATCAAGTAGGTGTCTAGAAAGGTGTCAACGGGGTTACGCCCCTGGGAAAACGAGGTTTATTTTAATTAAGTCCGTGCGAAAGCACGGGGAACCTCCCTCAAAGTACCGGCACTGGCCTGGCTGAAAGATTGACGAACTTGTAAAGTGTAATTAATCCCGGCTAGTCTTTCCTTTTAAGGTTTGAAGGAAGATTTGATAAAAACAGTGGAAGCCATCCTGATTAGATAAAATATATAACCAATCTAATCTTGCAAGAGTGCATGCAGAGTGTTTTCTTCTCTCTCTCTCTCCAGGTAGCGACCATGTCACGCCTTAATCAAGATAATAATATGGATGTATTGACCGAACCCGCTTGTTATACTGAGCTGGGGAACGTTGGTCCCGCTCCAACTTATAATTGTTATAAGACCGAGCAGGAAATAGGGGAATACCATGATTCCCATGCCGCCCAAACGAAGAAAGTGGATGATGATGCATCTTCTTCGGGTATGTTCATTACATAGAACTGTTTCTCAGTATCCTTTACGTCCTGGGTATTCGATACCGGATTAGGATCCCAGATATGTAATCTGTTACATAGGCTACATATAGGTAGAGAATTGAGAACGGGTGATAAGTTTCAAGAGTTGAAAACGGTGCAATTGTTGCAGCCAAGGTGTTGGCAGTTATCACCCTGTATTGCCAAATACATTGATTCTGAACGAATGTTATTAGATACCGAACCTGATATACAACATCATATCAGTCTCTTTATTTAGTAAAGAAGGATATAATTTTGTATTGTTGGATAATGTTTTGAACATTTCCTATATCAAGAGTTGATCGGTTCAGGCACGTTATCTAAAAGCATATACGTTCTAAATCAAACCACAGTTCTTTACGTACAGAACACACACAAGAGGAAGAGTTCAGAAATGAACAAATCTTTCTTGAGGCATTGTAGACTAGGTCATATCAATGCGACCCGACTCGCTAAGTTACATTAAGATTCATATTTAAATCAGTTTGAATTTACATCTTGTGAAACTTGCCAGTCATGTCACAAAGATAAAATGACCATAGCTCCGTTTACTGAAAACAGAGAAAGAGTTAGTAAACTCTTGGGACTGATACATGATGATGTATAAAAGTCCCCAGACTACAATTGCCAGGACTTGTTCTTTGTACTTCCTTACATTCACTAATGATCTCTCAAGATTCGGACACATGTTCATGTTGAAACACATGTCTGAAACTTTTGAGAAATTCAAAGAATATAAGTCAGAAGTAGAGAACTAATACAGGTGTAAGTATTATGTCCTTTGATGTGATCAGGGAGGAGAATACTTAGGCATGGAATTCCAGGACTATTCTAAAGGAGAATGAGATTCTCTCTCAGCATTACACCTCCGTATACACCATAGCACGTCGGTGTATCGGGGAAGAGCAATCGCGCCCTATGCGATATGGTGCGTTCTATGATGAGTACTACTGAGTTACCTATTTCCTTTTTGGGTTTATGCGCTTGGGGAAGCTGCATACCTATTGAATTGGGTTCCAATCAAATCAGTGCTTACCACTCCATATGTGATATGGTATGGGAAGAGCCCATGTCTTAAGCAAGTTAAGATTTGGGTTTTCCGGCCTATGTCTAAAAGCAAAATCCGGACAAGCTCCAGGAAAGGTCAGTTCTGTAAAACTGGAAGGAGTTCCAGCTATACAAACTACAGCTGACAATGTGGTAGAACTGGTGGATTCAATAGTTCCCGACGAACCTCAGCCTCTCCGCCGATCTGGTAGGGTTCCTCATCCACCTGAGAGATACTTAGGTTTCTCGATAATAGTGGGAGCGAGGATTGCATCATGAGATGTATGACCCAACTGGTTTCGAGCAGGCCATCAAGAGTGGGGACTCTGTAAGAATGGCTGGATGCTAAGCGATCTGAGATGGAATCCATGTACACCAACAAAGTATGGACTTTGGTTGCTATATCTGAAGGGTTAAATCCCCATCGGGAGCAAGTATATCTTGAGAAGATTACTTGGTGTAGATGGAAAAGTTGAGACTTTCAAAGCTAGACTTGTTAAAGGTTCTCGTCATCGACCAGGCGTGGATAATAATGAAACCTTTTTCAGTGGCTGTGCTTAAGTCCATCCGGATCCTACTTGCCATTGCTACGTACCACGACTACGATATCTGGTGGTTGGGTGTCATGAATGCTTTTCTAAATAATTATTTAGAAGAGAGCGTCTATAAGTACACAGCCAGAGGGTTTTATAGACAGTGGGAGGAGCGGAAATGTGTGCAAGATGCTTTATGGGATAAAGCAGGTATCGCGGAGTTGGAACATCTGTTTTGATGTGGTAGTCAAAGAGTTTGATTTCATCAAAATGATATATGAACCTTGTATATATAAAAAGGATAGTAGAGAGTAAGGTGGTCATCCTCATATTGTACGTGGACGACACACTCTTGATAGGAAAAGAGTTTTCTATGCTACGTACGGTCAATCTCCTCTTATCACATTGATTCTGTATGTAGGATCTAGGTGATACCTCCTAAATCCTGGATTTTGGATCTATGAGATAGATCTAAATGGATGTTAGGATTCTCACTAGGTGTAGTGAGATGGTATCAATCGATCCAGGGGAGAATCACTGGATAGCTTCCAGGGTGGTAAGGATGACTGAATGTCAGTCACAGACATTGTCTTTACCCTCAATGGAGAGACGGTATGTTGGAAGAGTTCCAAGCTAGATATCGTGGCAGACTAGACGATAAAGGCTGGATACATCGCTACCAAAGATACTACCAAAGAGGTAGTCTGGGTGTAATTTTTGTTCATGAGATGAACAAGGTTCCTACCATTGCGTGACAATGGAGGTGTGGCTTTGGCCTAGGAACCCCGGTCCCATCAGTGACCCAGACATATTCTGAGGCAGTATCATCGGATCATGGAGATGGTTGATCTCCAGGGAGATCGAGGTTAGGAGAGTAGACTCAGAGGACAACACGGCGGATCCACTCACAAAGGCCTTTTCGTAGAGAGAGGCTTTTATGGGATGGTTGAGTATGAGATACTACAACCACTGCTATATGCTGGCCCTAGTGCAAGTGGGAGATTGTTAGTTATATGTATGCCCTAGAGGCTATTACTGTATATGAGATGTATATATTGTAGTGGATGCTGGGACATATAGGGAAGACTTTCTTGCTCAACATGATAGTACGCTATCTGGTTTCTTTTTATCTTAACATGTATACTTACTGTCTCTCTGTTACATGTTGATAAAGCCCTTAGGATGTGTACTCGACTTCCAAGATTACGATGCAGATCATACTAGTCGGGCCTGGGTAGTCCATGAGTACATCCTTCAATATTCCCAGTCGTGGGAATATCGAGACGAGGTATCGATATTCCAGAGTAGACTAGCGTATATCTTCTCGACCCATTTGATGGGCGATGGATGTTCCCATATCCATTGGTGTTTGACATCAGAGATGGTATACGGGTGCTCAGTGGAGACTGGGTACACTGAACGGACTCGCCGAGAACTCCCAGATGGTATTATACGTCACGTCAGGTGGCAGTTCTCTGGTGACACTGGTACAGCTTAGTCTGTTGACCCGAGATCGTCATAGAGTCTTGTGTGTCTCCCATTGTGCTTTGATTTCCACCCTACCATGGCTCTATTGAGTCGTGCAAACAGGTGGTTTTTGGGTACAGTCCCGAGTCACATGGAGGCAATGAGCGATAGGAGGGGATTCGCCTCTCCCGGTATTAGGGGTTGATGTTGCGCTATGTTCGATTGGCCATAACTGGAAATTCCTGGCCAGGGTTGATGTGATTTACTTGTAAGTGTTATCAGTAGTTTCACGCTCGTTATGGACCTTACATCGGCATGACTTATCAAGCTACTGGGGTCTGACGTTTACCACCTCTAGGCAAGATATGCGACATATCAGACAAACAGACCGGACTGTGCGGTAAGTGTTACTGATCGGATTCGCAGGAGTGTGAGCAGGCTTGCTCGTTGATTTTCTGATCTCTCAAAACCCGGGTGGCCATTACGTTTAGCAGACCGCTTGCGGCTTGTGGGTGACTGATATGATCACCACCTACTGCCGGCGTATTGATGAGTTTTTAGAGTCCTACACAGAGGTTTTCTGGCTCAAGCGAAACGAAATAGGAGCGCATATGAGATATGTGCGGGACCAAGAATAATACCAGTATGCGATACTGTATTCTATTCTCACGATTTGTATCATCGGTCGGTTATATGCGATATAGCCGGATTATCGAATCAAGTGTTGATTCGATATATTGATACACTTGATATTAGTCGGTTATGTGCGATATGACCGGATTATTAATTCAAGTGTTGATTTAATGATTTAATGTATAATTATATATTTGATATATTACGTTACATTAACTAGTATTGGTTCACTTAAGATTATTTTCTCACTTGATGCACATAATGTATAATACATGCAAACTTGGGTGTGTGTATGACTTACACCATATTTAAGATAATGGTTAAGATTTTTATTTATTTTGTAATTCAAAATGGTGGCTTTCTTTGTCTTGGCTTGAAGTTTCATGAAGCTTAAAGTATCTTTGACAAAGTCCACTCACTTTGTTTTACTTAAGATATTTATTTACTAAACCATTAACTTAAACCATGGTTAGTGGATAAAAACTAACTCACCCATGGTTGCATTATGATAATTCACTTCACTTCATTTTTTCTTCTTCTTCATCCAAAAGAAAAAGGTTGTTAGATTTTTTCTAAGTGAAGAAATAAAGTGAGGAATCAAAATCTAAAGTGAACCAATTTCCCATTTAATCATCCTCTACTACTTGCCATTTAGTTTAGGGTGTTCTCTTCACAAAGTTCTTGACCAAGTGAAGAGAGAGCTTGAGTTTGAGTCACCTCGACGTAGATCATCTTCGGCCTCGAAGTCAACGAGCTAGCTTGATCATTTCTCCGAGGAAATCCATTCTAGAGTTCGGGACTACGGTGATTGCAGCGAAGGGACGTCAACACGGAGCTTTAGAAGTGAAGGACCGGATCTACAAAGGTTGTATTTTCATTCACTTCTCTTTGTAATAGTTGATTACTTTTTGTTACCCTAGTTTTCTAGTTCGATTCGTAGTTTGATTAGTTAGCACTCCCTAAAATTCTTGTTGTGGCATGTGTGATACTTGCAAAGCCTAGGCTAGATGCTAAGAAATCCCAACAAACTCTCCCCTACAATAACAACAACTGCAGCAGCAGCAACAACAGTAGCTACAACAAAAGTTTTGGGATAAAGCACACAAAAATTAAAACTAAACCAAAAAATTAAAATTTAATCGGTTTTAAACTTACTTCTTGACAACCAGCGGCGAGCTTCAACGAGCAAGCTTCGAGCGGCGACGAGCTTCGAGCGGTGGCGAGCATCGACGAGCAAGTTTCAATCGAGCGGCGGCAAGCATCGAGCGACGGATGTGAATCGACGCCCACGGAGACGAGGAGAGGCGGCGCTGGTGACGGAGGAGGCAGCGGCGACCGAGGCGGCAGCAGGGGATTTTGGCGCTCAATGGGAAATTTGGGAGGAAAAGAAGAGGCTCGAAAGAAAAATTAGGAGGGGTTTGGGTTTTTATCTCCGGGGGTTGTGGGGCCCGCCATATTTTTTCATTAGTAACGGTCATAACCGTTACCAAATTTATGAAAACCATTACCATCAATTGGTAACGGTTGGAACCGCTACAAATTACTTTGCCATCCTTTTAGGGTGATTCTGCATTTTTCTATCAGCCCATCACAATCATTTTTATTTAGATAATTCACCAAAAAAGGGACCCCCGAGTATTTGATTGGCATCGTGCCTTCTGTAATACACATTGCTGAAGTTAAACCCCTTTTTTGCATGCAATATTTGCTATAGAGTGTTTTAGTCTTTGAATTGTTTAGCTACAAGCCAGTCCATCTCTTTAACTCTCTGAAAACGTAATTTATCCCTTGGGCCGCCTCCAAATCAGCCTTTAGCATGATAAGTAAGTCATCTGCATAAATCAAATGAGTAATGATGGGATCACATGTGAAGATGGGCGTGAACACCTTTCTAGCCAGCTCTATATCCCATGAGACGAAGTGAAAAACTCCAGAGCAACGGTAAATACGTATGGTGATAATGGATCACCTTGCCTCAGGCCTCCATTTACTACTGTGAATGAATCCGACCGGATTCCCATCTATGCAGATTGAGAATGTGGCAGTGTTGATACAGTCATGAATCATATTCACCCAAGCTCAAGGAAAACCCATAGATATCATCATATGGCATATAAACTCTCTATTTAATTACGCAATCATATGCTTTCTGTAGGTCTACTTTCACGCAAAATTTATCCTTCCCTCTTTTATTGAAGCCTCTTATCAGTTCGTGTGCTAGCAGGGAATTGTCTCCAATCGGTCTACCTTCTAGGAAGGCACTTTGATTCTCAGATATCAATTCTGGGAGAATAGGCTTCATTGTGGCGAGGAGTATTTTTAGCAAAAATCTTAGAGAGCAGGTTGCAACATTGCATGAAATAGGTCTATAATCAGAAATATTTTGTGGATCCATCAATTTAGGAATAAGGGATATGAATGTATGGTTTAGTTCTTTAACCAGGTTCCCTCCTTTAAGCAGGAATTCCATGGCTAGATATATATCATTCTTCATCTCCTCCCAGTTAAATTTGTAGGATTTTGCATTAAACCCATCCGGTCCCGGAGCTTTAGAGTCTCCCATTGTGAAGACTGCATCATGGACTTCCTGCATTGATCTAGTTATTCCATCTTCATTGAGGACCCTCTAGCACACAAAGTGAGCGAAGTGAGTAGCATGATTAGATTGATTATATAGTGCTTTGTGGTACTCTACAGCCTCCTCTATTTTTGCTTCTGTATCATGCAAAGGTTTTCCTGCATTGGGTATCATATGCCTTAAAATAATTTTTATCCCTTCTAAGGTTGATTTTTTAGTAGAAAAACTTTGGATTATGATGATGCTCAATATTGAGGACCCCCAAGATCAGGACACGCGGCAGATGGCATGTCCTAGAACTCATAAGAAAGAGCCCACAGAGGCCGACCAGGCCTCCCCTGAACCCGACCTGCAATCACAAGCCAGCCCTCCTCGATTGGCCTCCTCGGCCCCTCAGCTCGCCCTGAGCCGCCACAGAACCAAGGCTCCTCGGTCTTTTCGCTCGTCCCCGAGCCCCTCGGCCGAGGCCGTCTTCCTCGGTCCTCCGACCAGCTCCACCGCTCGCAGGCGTAACCGCCGCTCCGCGAATCTCGCCATGCGCGGATTCTCCGCCAACAACATCCCACGTTCCATACCATCAGTCTCCATTAATGGGCGATCCGCTCTCTACGCGGGGGTGACGTCGGGAGCATAACAGCCGGCGAGATTCTCACGCCTGCTGCTGCGTGCCTCCACCGCTATATAAACCTCCATCACAGAGGGGTCAAGTAAGCCATTTTTTACTCCACCCAGCCGTTACGCTGCTCGGATCTAATACTAACTTGATCGTCGGAGGGTCCTCGGTGGTAACAAACCACCCCGGGACTTCTTTGTAGGTAATTGACGTCAAACTCCTCCAACTACCAAATCTCCTCAAAAACCGCTGAGACCCACATTCAACATGGGATCCCCTCGAAAATCCACCGGGAGATCGACGGAAGGCAACATCTGAAGGAGATCTGAAAAGGACCTCTATCAAATTGCAATCCCCTTCATTCAACCTATCACATCTCGCTCTATGTTTCATATGTATCTCCTCCTGCAGCATGAGTTTACCGACTTAAATTTGCAAGTGTCTGAACTTATTCAACATGCTGTCGTCGGTGGGGGAATGATGCAGCTCACTCTCTACCTCATCGATTTCAGCTCTTACATCATCGATTTCCTCAGCAAGTGACTTCTTCTAGTTTCTCTTCCTGCTCTTGAGAGAGAGAGAGAGAGAGAGAGAGGGTAATGGAGCGAAGGTGCTATAGTTGGGAATTTCCTTCTATGGCGCGGAAAAATACATTCTCCAATATTTTTTTCGACGATCGGCATTTATCATATTTATTTTTGCCATCTAAGATGTTGATATACAAAATTAATTTTATATCACTACCATTTTTCACCGTTGAGTTAGTAGATGCCAAATTTATGGTTTACCGACAATAGAACTTTTTACATTACTAATTCGACGGTGAAAAAGTAATAGATTCACATAAAATTTTGTATATCCACCCTTAGATTTGATGATGAAGATGATGGGTGCCGATAAAAAATCATAATGGATTATTTTCACTAGTACAAAGATGGCTTATCCCTATATAGGGAAAATCTGTAGAAGCAATTTTAGGTTACTCCTACGGTTCCCACTGAAAGGACAACTAATGCCCCTACAGTTTAGACCGTATAGGTATATATACATAAAAATATGTAAAAATTTAAGATATGCAGTTGCCCCTGCAGTGCCGTAAGAGAAGGCCCTACAGTTATAACCGTAGGACAAAGTCGGGCTTTTAAAAAAAAATAAAAACCAAAATTTTCCCCACTCCGTTCCCACAGTACCCTAATTCCGCAAATATATTCCCCCCTCCCAAATTTCCTCTGACCTCGAGTCGTCTCTTCCCTCGTCGCCTCCTCCAACCTCCATCGCCGCCATCGCCTCCTCCGACCTCGAGTCGTCTCCTCTCTCGTCGCCTCCTCCGACCTCTAGAACCATCATCATCTCCTCTGACCTCCTCCGACCTCCAGCGCCGCCTCCATCACCTCCAGCGTCGCCTCGATCGTGCCCTCCTATTCAACATAGATTATCGTCCTCCTCATCAACGTCGAGCTCCTCTCTGGCTTTCTCGTCAACGTCGAAATCCTTAACCGGTTAGTTAATTTATTCAAATTAAAATTTTATTTTCCTAAATTAAATTTGATAGGTAAGGCTTTAATTTGTGGGTTAATGTTAATTTGGGGATTTTGGATTGTGGTGGTGGTCGGTGGTAGATAGTGGTGGCTGTGGTGGTGGCTGGTCTTTAATTTGGGGTTGTTTGGGGATGTGGGTGGTGGCGGTGGTTGTGGTGGTGGCTGTGGTGATAGGGAAAAGGGTCGGGGAAGGTCGACGCGGACCGGATAGGTCGGGTGAGGGGCCGGGAAAGTAATTTTAGATGAGATTAATGGTGGTGGTGGTGAGGGGAAGAAGAAGAAGATTGGTTGTAGGTTAGGGTTTGGTTTTGTTAGGGTTAGGATTATGATTCGGGTTAGGGTTAATGGTTAGGGATAGGTTTAGGATTAAGTTTAGGATCATGATTAGGATTTTGGTTAGGTTCAGGGTTTAGTGAGAAAATAGCTAAGGGTAGTTCAGTGAAGAATTTTATGGTATTTTATAGCAATTCAAATGTGTGTGTATGTGTGTGTGATAATGACGATGATCTTACAGATCATACAAGATCAAACCTTAATTCTGTTGGCTATAGTGCTCTCGAGACAATTATTGTAATCGCAGGCAAGCAGTTATGGTGATTGAGGGAGGACCTATACAGGTAGAACAATCTTACTCGAGATGATATTATGCTATCTTATTTGACTTTATCATCATGTACATGTATTATGTGGTTACGGATCACTATTGCATGTTGATAGAGCCTATAGGATTCTTGCTTAACTACTAGGATTATGGTGGCGATCATACAAGTGCGGCCGGGTAGTCTATAAGCAAATCCTTAAATGTCCCTAGTCGTAGGAATATCGAGACTGGGCATCGATATTCCAGAGTAAACTAGTGTATATGTTTCTTGACCCCGACAAGGGGCGATGTCCGGTCTCACAGCCATTAGTGTTAGTTAGTCACCAAATATTGTATACGAGTGCTCATTGGGTTATGAGTTACACTGGACGGACTTGCCGGGAACATACTAGATGGTAATATACCTATTGTCAGATAGCAGTTCTCTGGTGACATGAGAAAAGATTAGTCTGTCGACCTGAGATCGTCATTTGTCTCGTGTGAGTTCCCACTGTGCTTTGATTACTACCCTACCACGACTCTACTGAGTCTTGCAAATAGGTTTTAGTTGGGTACAGTCCCGAACCATATAGAGGCAGTGAGCGGATCGTCGGTGATTCATCTCTCCCAGTATTAGGGGTAGATGTCGTTCTGTACATGGGTGGCCATCGCCAGAAATCCTTGGCCAAGGTGGACGAGATTTACTGATTTGGATCAGTAGTTTCTCAGTGGGTGATGGGCTTCACACCGACATGACTTATCGCGTTATTAGGGGTCTGACTTTATCCACCTTCTAGACCCGATATACGATACTCCTAGACGAACAAACCAGACTGTACGGAGACCATCTCTTATAGGCTCTGTAAGGGTTTGGACGGGCTTGCCTGCCGAATTTTCTTTCGCTCAATACCTGGGTAATTGTTAGGTACAGCCAGTGCCGCTGACATGATTGTGATTAAACCCACTACCAGTGTATTGTCGAGTCTCTATAGTCCCACACTGAGGGTTTCCTGGCTTTGGCGAGATGATGTAGCGATCGTACTGGGTACGTGCAGAGTTTCGATTAAAACTAGTGTACTATGTACACTGACGGTAATCGGACATTGGTAATACTAGCCGGTTTTTTAGAAAGACGGATATTAAATCGGATATGGATTTAATATATGATATATATTTGATATATATATTTACTAGCATTATGTCATGATTATTCGTGCGAAATGTGTATGTATGTGTATGCTGTAAATAACCGCAATCAAGACGGTATCGTAAATAGCTAGCCGCGATGTGTACGGCTCATCCGCAAGGAAACGTGAACTTATTTTCTTGCTTTAGACGAGTCAATAAAAGAGAGGAGAGATTGTTGTCGTTTTATTTTAATATGGATATAAAATTTATAATAGAAGATTTTGTAGGGTTTATAGGACTTAGTAGGTAATGGATGAATATTTAGAAATGTCTCTTTTTATCTTTTAATATTTTAAATTTAAAGAGATAGCGATGAATGTGGATTATGGGTTCTTCAAAGGAACTAGAGTTTCCCACTACTATCCCTTGTCCTTCCATTGATCTCTATGAATCTCAAGCCCTTAACAAAACATGTGTTTAACTAATCTCAAATCATGGTCATGACTATCAATAAATTGATAGCGCGCCCGATAAGAGAGTTAACATTTATTTTGCTAAACTTTATAAATATTAAAATGTCGAAAGAAATTAAAAGATATTTCATCTATTATTCTACTCTATCTTATAAATCCTAGCAAGTAAGAAACTACTCGCTTATGGATAGTAGCGATTTAAAAGAAAAGTTGAAGATGAATGAAACCATAATTAAAATTGCGGAAAAGTAATGCATAAAATTAATGCGGAAAACTAATGTGTAAAGTAAATGCGGAAAAATAAATGAAAAATGAATTAAAACAAAAACTACCTTTATTAATCAACTATTGCTTTACAATTTTTCTCCATCAAAAATAGATTACAAGAACCCTAGTTTCACTTGTAGATTTCTCTCTTTATAGAGGTAGATGAATAGATGATTAGATAATGGGATGATTTTTGGAATGCACAGCTCTCGGTCCTTTATATAGATCAGATTCCATATGAGAGTAGTTGATATTAACATCATGTCCCCAAAATCCCAGATCCAACAGTCAAGATATGACTGCGGTTCCGCCACCCATACTTCCTATTGACCGCGGATCTGCCGCACTCTGATGGGTTTGGGATTTAGGATTTTTTCTGGCTTTTTATCTCGATATTTGGAAATCCTCTTGATATATAGATTCTGAAAATATTTTTCTTTAGACTCTGCCGTTGCTAGATTCCTCGATTTGATTCTAAAATTTGGCAGATTTGGTTTCGATATTCCGATTTGACTTAGATCTCCTACTCCTACATAAATTTCAGACCTGAGCTAATACCTGCATAATATCTCAAATTAAATTGTTAGTAGCATTTGGTATTTTTTAGATATTATTCCAACCATTTATATGATATACTATTTTAAGAATATTGATTAGGAATATTTGATATGATATGCATATTTTAATTACAAATATTTCATTTAAATATTATATGCATATATATTTTCCCGAATTATATTAATTATAAATGAAGAAACATATGATAATAAGTTTTACAAATAAACCCACATATATTCTTTATTTACAGTTAACACCTTTTATTTATTAATAATAGTTGGGAAATGTTCATACTAATGTGCAATATTTTAAACTAATCAAATACTCTCAAACTTATCTTTGATCGTCTCGAGCAAACTATTTATTAAAAGAAAAAAAAACCTAGCACACTGTCGTAGGCAACACACGATTGCACTTAGCATATGCAACAAGCAGTTAGAGCTCTAGGTGTTCCTAGTAGAAGGATTGTTGTCTCCTGAGAGTTTTCAGTGGATTACACCCACAAAATCCTAAAATAAAAGAAAGAAGATAAAAATTACATGCAAAGATAAGAAACATATAAAAAAAAGAACTTGAAAATAAGTGCTTCAAACTACACTAGCTTTTTAGTTGTCATGAGCCCTATCTTAATGGTCTTGAAAAGATGTCAGAAATCACATCATCCCTCAATAAAACATCGTCTTTAGTTTTCCTCCCTATCTCTCTTCCAAATATCGATCATATATCCATACGTGTGTGTAAAAGACATCCCTATACTTAGAGAATTCAATTCAAGCTATCATACCCTTGTCCTTATTCTTTAGTACTTTTTAGTCGGTGAATGTTTTAGATGGATTTGCTCACACATTCTTCATGTGACCGTTAATACTTCTTGACGTACTAAACAACTGATTACTAAATGTACTCACTTATTTAGACGTAATTTGCAATATCCCAGTCTTGCAACATCTAAGGCTTAGCAGTGACTCCCAAACCAGTTGGTGTAAGGCACTAGGTGATAAAGCACTTTCGCTATATTTTTTTATACTGCCTTAAATAATTACAAAACCAGAGTTCATTTTTCTTCACCATTTATATTTTGTTGTGTCATTTATATTTTGTTGATTTATATATATTTTTTTCTTCATACTAAAGCTTTTAAACAAGAGCATTTCAAAGTATCCTCTACTATCCCAAGTTTCAAGATGTGTGCAAGTGCGTATAGTAGGGTATCAATATTCAGAAGTTTAGATTCAAGAATAGGAACTATTTTTCAGACTTATTTCTATCCTGATATTAGTGATTTCCTTCATCTTATAAATCCTTGGGACAACAGCTCATGACTACGTATTACTATCTTTATTTTAAAATATCTAATTTTCTTGCATTTCTTAATTTTTTTCTCTCTTTCATATGTATTTTTCACTTTCTAATTTTTATTTTCAAAAAAATTTTTTTAGTGCTTTTATTTAGTATAATGCAAAATAATACATGAATAAGCACAAAGCTCCCCCCAAACCTATTTGCAGCAGTGACCTCACCGATGTCATCTTTTAAACTCAAAACCTGTAGACTTAGAGAAAAAGTTCTCAATGATTAGTAAAGGAGACAAGAGTTAATAACAGTGATATTCTCTCCCAAACTTGTTCTTGGCTCACAATCTTGCAAAAATTTCTTTTCATTCAAGAGCCAAAAAAAATATTTTCCCCCCAAACTTAATTAAAACAGTGTTTTCATTACTAAGTATTTAAAATCATAAGGGGGGGGGGTAAATTATTGGTCTATACAAAACTTTACAAAGACCAAAAGTTAAAACCAACCATTCAAATATTTTATCAATGTAACACCATGGTTGGTAGAAGATCATGTTACAGATAAACGTGAAGAAGTGGGGAGGAGATAAGAGGTGTAATTGAATGGGTTTACGTCTCAGTTGGTAGAGACGAAACAGTGATGGTGAACGAAAACTAGAATATGAAAGATAAGGAGTAGGTGAAATCTTCGCATTCTCGTACTTGATAAGAAGAAGGGGAGGCAGTTCAACTTCTTCGGGTGGATGTTGATTCATCACAACATCCATGTCTTTAAGGAACGCGAGTCGGCGAAAATATCTTCAAAACTTTCATCAATATTCCGAATGATAATCTCATCGGAAAGAAGAGTATGATACTCGGACTCCATAAGAGGTTCATATCTAGCGTAAGAGATTGACTCGGATAACTCGACTAAGTCATTCGACAAGTCAAAGAATTCAGACTCGGGGGTGGACTTGTCGACAGAAGGGTCCTCAATCGTATAAATAGCTGGATCAAACAGTAACGCACTAGTGGCGTCGAGATCAGTATCGTGAAGCTCCTCAAATTTGCAACTGTCGGAAACTATCTTGTTGACAGAATATATATCAATTATATGAGCATAAGGTTCAGAGGGTTGACTTCATACCCTATAAATGTTAAGCTCAATTGTCATCTTCCCAAAGGACAGGTTCATGGAACCGTTACGACAATTGATTATCAGGTTGGAAGTTAGTATAAAAGGTCGACCTAGAATCACCGGAATTTGGTTATGTGGGTTTGCCACAGGCTGTGTATCTAAAACTATAAAATCCACAGAAAATATAAATTCCACTACTTTGATCAACACATCCTCTAGCTCGCCCCTACGGTGGGTGATAGATCAATCAGCCATCTGGAGAGTGCAGTGCACAAGTTTCAACTCTCCTATGCCTAATTGCTCATAAACAGAATATGGGAGCAAGCTAACACTAGCACCTAGATCAAGTAGAGCGCGATTGATGTTTTTACCTCCAATAGCAATAGATATTGTAGGACAACCGGGGTCCTTATGTTTCTTAGGCACATGTTGGGTAAGAGCATTGCTCATAATACTTACTAAGAAAACCTTTTTAGGCACTAGAGTTTTCCTTTTTCTAGTGCACAAGTCCTTTAGAATTTTAGCATAAGATGGAACTTGTTGGATAGCATCTAAGAGAGGAATATTTATGTTAACTTGGTTAAAAATTTCCACAATCTTCTTCATTTGTGGACTTGGTCTGTTGGGCCTCAACCGGTTTGGAAAATGAGTTTTATTAACAAGTGTTGGGTCCAACCCTTTTGGAGAAGTTTGTGGGGATGGAATGGATCCCAAAATTGGATTTGGGATGGTCGTAGATGGTAATTCATTCAAGGAAGTGGGTTGAGAGTTCGAGCCTAGTAGAAAACAGGGAATATGCTCGGAAAAAGATGTTGGATTAGATGAAGTAGAGGTAGAAGTAGTAGCCGGGGTATCATCTGAATCATCAACTTGTTCACCAACCTGGTTATTCAGCACTCTTCCCGATCTCAACATAGTTACGGCACTCACGTTATGATTTTGTTGGTGAAGGAAACTCTTTGCACTTTGTGAGTGGCCAGGATTTGGTAGAGGTTGAGATGGAAGTTTCCCTTTCTCTCTCTCACTCATTGCGGCATTTAACTGTGCAATTTGTGCTTCGATTGATTTTTTGCTTTCACCGTGGGAAGCAGTGTGTTGCATCAGCGTTTGGATAGAAGATGTTAAATTAGCTGTCGTTTGTGTGGATTGTTTAATAAACATTTCTAAGCTTCTTTCGAGTGCAGAGATTTTATCGGTGCTGACCGTTGGAATATTAGTCTGTGGTTGGAAAGAATTATTATAAGGGGCAAAGTTGTTGGCCGGATTTTGGAAAGATTGCAGTTGAAAGGGCTGCTGAATTTGTTGTGGTGGCTATTGTTGCTGTGAGGGAAGCCTTTGATTGTTATTTTGGCTTGGGAACTGATTTTGATTTTGAGATTGGTTTTAGTTTCAAGCAAAATTAGGATAATTCCTCCATCCCTGATTATAAGTGGATGAATAAGGATCGTTTCTAGGTTGTTGCTGAAAAGAAGCATTGGTTTGTTCACGACCTTGAGACGGAGAATTCAAAGAACATTCCTCCGTTAAATGTGATGGGTGAAAACAGCAACCACACCCAGTTTTGGAGAGCATAACTTGGTTTAGGGAGGCTGAAGAGAATTTGCTCTCCATAGCTTCGAGTTTCTTTTGCATCACAGCCATTTCGGCTTTCATTGCGATGGACGCGTCGAGCTGATGGTTACCTGCCCTAGATGAAGACGATATTGTTGGTCTAGTGCTCTCCCACTGCAATGTCTGTTCAGCGAGATCTTCTAGAAATTGTCATGCTTCACCGTCGTCTTTTGACATGAAATGACATTGAAAAATGGTTTCTAGCATTTGTTTTTTAGCTGGATTAATACAGTCATACATAATTCGGAAAAGTTTTCATCTATCGATTCCGTGATGAGGGAATTGGACAAGAAGATCTTTAAACTGTTCAAAACATTTCCAAAAAGGTTCCTTGGGAAGTTGGGCAAATTAATTAATCACGCTCCGAATATGGGCGGTCTTCTAATGAGGATAAAATTTCTTAAGGAATACTTTAACGAATTCATCCCATTTAGAGATAGAATGTGAGACGGTGCTATAAAGACACTTATCTGCAAGATCGCACAAGGTAAAAGGGAGAAGACATAATCGCAGAGCATCCCCTGAAAATTGTGTGGCGCTCATCGTTGCACATATGTTTTCAAATTTTGTTATAAAAACGTATGCATCTTCATATTCAAGCTTGTGAAATTTAGGCAACAAGTTGATGAAGTGGGGTTTAATTTTGAAATTATCCCCATTGGCTGGTGGAAGAGACAGACACGTAGGAAGGGGTCCGTGTACGGGATAGCATCTGTCTTGCAGAGTGATGCGGGGAGGATTCTGAGTTTGCACACCTACGGGTGGTGGTAAGGTGGTATTGTTAAAACCCGATGGAGATCCGTTCATCTCGGAAGATGTGGTGGGTAGAGGAGAAATAGAAAATGAAGAAGTATCGACTTCGGAGTCGACAGCAAAAACATGGACTAGACGGGCACTAGAATCCCGTGTCCAGCCGATCATGTACTAAGCGGGTTTAGTACACGTAGTAGTGTGTGATATCTATGAGCACGATTTTTAAGAAGTCTTGTTTTGAAAAAAATGTTAGACAAGAGGCTTGACTCAACCAATCACAAAATACACAATCAATCTTTAGAGTTAGGGTCACCTAGGTCAAGTTACTTGACCGCTCCTAGATTTCCAAAGTACAAGACGTAGGATCAATCCTCTACCATCTCCTTATCAATCCTGCAGCTAGGTAAGTGGGAGGTATCCGCTATACGAATCACCGAAATAGCGGGCCTTAAGTAACCACTATCCTTAGTCACACTTGCCTAGACACCACAAGAGAAATACGGATAAGCAATAAATTACCCACGACCTTCCTCTGTCCTAATTGAGCGTGACAGTCTTTAGAGGCTTGGTCTAGATATTTTTTTTATTAATGTAAGGTGATAGTATGCTCGTTTGTTATTTATGGGGCTTAGGAAGACTGATGAAATCCCCACCTAATCTAAATTTGGGTTTATTGCCGCTCAATGTCCGGTTTAAGTATGCAAAACAAACCGAAATCAAAACACGCAAAATGATTTTTTTAATGGCGCTGTTTGCAAAAAATTCTGCAGCCAAAATTAGATTATTGGAGCTTTAGAGGAGAGAGGGAGACAATAGGAGAATACCAGAGAAGATTGGGGGCCCAAATCGCCAAAGGGACCGCGGTTCCACCGCCGAATGCACCTAAGGGCCATGGTTCCACCGCCATTTGGAAAGATCTTCTGCTAAAATTTCTTCAGAGCATTCCTATGCTCCTCTGGTCCAAGTTTAATGTCTCTGAATCTCTGTTGGCTTACTCCAATTACTCCAGATGTCCTTACAAAACTCACACAATAATCGTTGAAAACACAAGGTGCGGTTTTGGTTCTCGTTTATTTTATGTTTCTGGTTTTTATAAGAAATCAACCCGAATAACAAGAAAAATAATTACGACCGTCTTCCCAGCAACGGTGCCATTTGATTGTTCATGCGAAATGTGTTTGTATGTGTATGCTGTAAATAACCGCAAGCAAGACGGTGTCACAGATAGCTAGTCGCGACGAGTACGGGTCGTCTGCAGGGAAACAAGAACTTCTTTTCTTACTTTAGATGAGTCACTAAAAGAGTGGAGGGATTGTTGTCATTTTATTTTAATATGGATATAAAATTTATAATAGAAGGGTTTGTAGGGTTTATAAGACTTAGTAGTTAATGGATGTATGATTAGATATGTCTCTTTTTATCTTTTTGTCAAGTCCCGCTTCCTAGTGTACGGAGAAGTAGAAATGACGGGCCGCGACGTATTTACTCAGAAGTAAACACGTTAAGCGTAAATTAGCAATATAAATGAATACACAAGAATAAGAAGAGATATAATAATAACGACAACTTTTATTAACATTCTTTCTTTACATATAACTGAAAAGAAAAATACAATGATAGAAAACGATGCCTAAACAGTGGCATATGAACTGAAAAGAAAATAAGTACAAGTAAAAGACTAGAAGTCTGGCTCCTCTATGAATTGTTCTAAATCGTCCTGACTGGGCACGGTCTCTTGAGAGTCGGGTCCTCCTGACGAACATTCCAAAGAAAGAAGAGACAGGAATGTCGTCAGCGAACTAGCACTTTGTAAGTCCCAAAAGATAGAATGGAATAAACAAGTAAAGAGAATAGAACAGGTAAATTATTTATTTGTTATGCTAACGTAGTTGTTTGTAGCTTGGTACAGAATGTACCATTGTATACGAAAGGAGTCCAACTATCTCGTGGACTATGGTAACATGTCAGTATAAGGTCCCGTCAAAACCCACGGGACAATGGCACAGGTTGTTCATATAGGTGTCTTTTAGTGTCCATCATCATGCCACTTTTAACACATTCCGTACCAGTCTACCCCATTAAACCCCGTAATTTATATTGGATCGATTGGTAATTATCAGACTTGCCGATACCATGGTATAAGTTGTTCATGTAAACAAGTTCAGGATGTATCAAGTAGTCATGTAATGAAGTCAAGTCATAACCATGGTTCAGTCAAGTCAAGTCATGTTTGCATGTTTGATATTGTTCTTGTATTAAAGTTCATGTTTGGTATATTGGATTCATTTTGAATTGAATTCATGTTTGTACTGGATTCAAATTGATACTTGGACTCAGACTTGAGTCAGAAACTTTAAACAGAATTTAGATCCTGAATTAGGTTTAGGAGTTATCGGTAACTGCTGCACATGGACGGCAGGATTTGTGTCTTTTTCCAGGACAATTACCATTAATAACTTCGTTTTAGTTTTTTGCTAGCTTAAATAGGCAAGCACCCACTTTCTCTGGCTCTTGAGGCTCAAGAGAATTGGTCCCGCTTAAACCTATATTTAGTAGGGTCCTTAATGTAATTTTATATATCTCGAGGGAGTTTTATAAAAGATATTTTATATACTTTCAAAATAATCCTCGAGTAATTATTTATGTTCTTTAGGGTTTCCATGGATGTGAATTTTAAAGAATGAGGTATATTAGTGAATAGTAACATAGCTTGAATAGTTCATGGTATTTTAGTGTAACTTGTTTTGTATTGATACTTGATGATATTTTAATGAAACTTGTCATTCTTTTATTTTCTAGAAAATATGGAATTTTATTATATATTAAAAATATATGGTTTGATAATATTTATATAATTATTTAAAAATTAATTTTTTTATTAAGTAGAAAATCTCGTTGTTCTTAAAAATCGTATTAATATTCTTTCGAGATCGTATGCTCCGTGAGAAGGTCTGCATCTCGCTCTACTAGTCCCAAGGATGTGCGATAATCCACACCATCCAATAGCGGGTTTCCCAAAATGGGTTATAGAGGCATAATCGCAAAAAATTTGATAACACCATTTAAAGATAACCAAGTTTTTATAGTTCAAGGTATTTTGATGAAAAGTCGTATTTTGATGAAACCTTTATAATAATGTTACAAATATTTTGTAAAAGTTTGTTGAACAATATGTAGAAGATAAGTGAGATTATAGAGTTTATAAGATTTACATCGGTAATAACTCCACTTACCGATACCTTGTTTTGAAAAGAGTATTTAGAGAAGAGAGAGAGGAAATAGAAGGAATTTACAAGTGACTTGGGTTAAAAATAGAGAGAGGAAGAGCTTGAGGTTATCATGGGGTTGTGGTGTTGCCGGAATTGTCTCGAATCCTCGCCGGAAGTTGACCTTGGGCTAATTCCACTTCAACTCTACTTGTACTTAGAAAATTTTGATATTTTTGACTAGGATTTTCAGAATGAGGAGGGGCTAGGGTATGGGGTTGTATTTATAGGGTGGAATTAGGGTTTTGGAATTGAAAGATTGAATTAAAAAGCATTAAAATTGGATTAAAGATGAATTTTAATTCTCTGTTAAATTGCAGAGAAAACAAACAGAACAGGGGTAGTAGGGTAGGCCAAAGGGTGTTGTGTGCAAAACACGAGACTCATCCCCTACAGATGGCCCAGCGTCGCCGGCTTAATAGGCAATCTCACCGGCCAAGTGTTGGAGGTGGGGGGTTGGATTTGTGCTACGTGTCCTCAGCTGTATACACAACATTTTACACATGTTTATTTTTTTTGTCTTTTCATTTTTACATGTATTGTATGTGTAAACTTTTAGGCTTCTAAAAAGTTTAAAACAAAAATTCAGAAAAAAAATATATGTGGCTGATGGGATTCGAACACAGGGGCTATGTCACAGCAGTGAAAGGCTTTACTAATGAGCTACAAGTGTTTCTTGCTATTCTTAAACAAATTAAATTTATAACTTGTACTCAGGCTTACAAACTCCATTCTGTACATTAACTTGACAATTTTCATACAGTAAAAGTAGAGTCGTTACATTCTACCTTTCTTACAAAAATTTCGTCCTCGAAATTTACATTTACATAAGGACTAATTTATAAACAAGAAAGGGTATCTTGTACGCATGTCGTCTTCTCGCTCCCAAGTTGATTCTCCTGGTGAATCTTTTCTCCACATCACTCGGACCAAGTTTACTTCCATGTTCCTCAGTGACTTTACCTTTCGGTCCATAATTTCAACGGATTGTTGCTCATAAGATAGATATGTCTGTAAAGTGAGCTCGGAGTGATCAAGGATGTGGCCGGGGTCGCTCACATATCTTCGAAGCTGGGATATGTGGAACCCGTTGTGAATTCCTTTCAATGAGGGTGGTAGTGCTAAATGATATGCCACTTATCCGACTCGTTCGAGAATGTCGAACGGTCCAATATATCTCGGACTGAGCTTACCCCTCTTGCCAAAGCGAATTACTCCACAGTTTGGAGAGATTTTCAAGAACACATGATCTCCCGGTTGGAACTCCATGTGACGTCGCTTTGCATCAGCCCAGTACTTTTGTCTGTCTTGGACTATGCGCATTCTTTCACTGATCGTACGAACTACATCCACAGTTGCCACGATCATCTCTGGTCCAAGGAGTTCCCTATCTCCGATATCGTCCCAACTTAGTGGTGAATGACACTTCTTTCCATAGAGCGCTGGAAATGGTGCCATTCCATTACGCGCATGGTAGCTGTTGTTGTATGAAAACTCCACAAGATGTAGGTGATCTTCCCACGATCCTCCGAAGTCTAGCATGCAAGCTCTTAGCATGTCTTCTAGAATCTGAATTGTTCGCTCAGATTGTCCATCTATTTGGAGATGGTAAGCTATGCTGAAGTTTAGACTCGTTCCCAGGATAGCTTGCAGACTCTGCCAAAACTGTGATCAGAATCTGGTGTCACGATCGGAGACGATGTAAACTGGTACTCCATGTAATCTCATGATCTCCTGCATGAGTTCATGGGTATTAGAAATAGTACATCTTGAGGTTAAATCATATATTAGATTCAAGCTTACCTCCATGTACTTCTTTGCTAGTGTCTCGATAGATTGGCCAACTCGAAATGGGATGAAATGAGCCGACTTAATGAGTCGATCCACAATAACCCATATCGCATCGTTACCTTTTATACTGCGAGGAAGTGCAGTCACGAAGTCCATGGTGATGTGCTGCCATTTCCACTCAGGAATAGGTAACGGTTGAAGTAGAGCAGCAGTTCTATGATATTCAGCCTTTACTTGCTGACACACCAAGCACTTAGCTACGCTTCTGGCCATTTCACGCTTCATTCCATACCACCAGTAATGTTGTCGTAGATCTTTGTAGATCTTTGTACTACCAAGGTGTACTGAGTAAGGAGAGCTGTGAGCTTCTTTTATCAACTCTTCCCTAACAGAACCTTGTGGTACACACAATCTACTTCCGTGTCTTAAACATCCATCTTCGTGGATGATGAAGTCTGTTCACAGTCTACTTTCTACTTGTTCTCGGATATTTTGCAACTTGGCATCATTTGCTTGAGCTACTTTGATCTGATTAACAATAGTAGACTGAACTTGTAAGTTCATCAAATACGAAGCGTTACCTGGCATAACCACTTCTATATCCATCCCGTGCAATTCTTGTTGAAACTTCCATTGTGCGGTGAGGTTCATTATAGTGGCTGGCGACTAAGTGCATCAGGAACTACATTCACCTTCTCTGGATGATATTGTTGGTTGATGTCGAAGTCCGCATAAGTTCTAGCCATCTTCTCTGCTGCATATTCAGTTCCTTCTGAGTAAACACATACTTCAAAATTTTTTGTTCCGTGTATATATCCACTCGTTCTCCAAGCAGATAATGGCCTCCAAATCTTAAGTGCTAAGATAACAGCTCCAACTCCAAATCATGTGTTGGATAGTTGCGCTCATGAATCTTCAACTGTCTTGATGCAAAAGCTACAACTTTTCCATGCTGATGTAGAACACATCCTAATCTCTTACCGGATGCATCGCAATGCACAATGAAACCTACAGATTGATCCGATATTATGAGAATAGGAGCTTATGTCAATGTTGACTTATGTTCTACACAAACTTGTTCACATGCTTCTGACCACATGAATGTTTCATCTTTATGTGTGAGCTTGATCATGGGTGTTGCAATCTTCGAAAAGCCTTCTATGAATCTTCGGTAGTATTCTGCTTATCTCAAGAAACTTTGAATGTCTTTCATCATATTTGGTGTCGTCCATTCGCTAACGGCTGATACCTTAGCTGGATCTATTGAGATTCCTTTGCCCGAAACAATATGCCAGATAAATCCGACTTGATCTAGCCAAAATTCGCACTTGCTGTACTTAGCATATAGTTGATGCTGTCGCAGAGTCTCCAGGACAATCCGTAAATGCTCAACGTGCTCTTTCTGATTCTTTGAATACACCAGGATGTCGTCGATGAAAATAACAACAAACCTGTCTAGGTACTCTCGGAAAACCTGATTCATGAGATCATGAAAATAGAAGGTGCATTGGTCACTCCAAATGGTATCACGAGAAACTCATAATGACCATAGCGAATCCTGAATGCCGTCTTCGGAATATCAGACTCTTTGACCTTTACCTGATGATAACCCGAACGAAGATCTAGTTTTGAGAAAACACAAGACCTACTTAGCTGATCGAACAGATCGTCGATACGCGGTAGTGGATACTTGTTCTTTATCATCACTTCGTTCAGATCTCGGTAGTCTATATACATTCTGTATGAACCTTCTTTCTTCTTCACGAGCAAAACTGGAGACCCCCAACTTGATATACTGGGACGAATCCATCCTTTCTTCAGAAGTTCGTCCAGCCGAGTACGAATCTCCTTCAATCCTTCAGTACTTAACCTATATGGTGCTTTGATCACCGGTTGTGCACCAGGTACTAAGTCAATACTGAATTCAAGAGCTCGATCGGGAGGCAAACCTGAGATGTCTTCAGGGAATACATCTTCAAACTCTCGAACTACCTCTAGCTTGTCTTCTTCCGCTTGTATTATTGCAATCACTGCCTTCCTTAGTTTAGCCTTGTAGGTGCTAGGTTCCAGGGTACGGTCTCCACTCTTGAAATAAAAGACCAGATGATCTTGTATCTCGAACACTACCCTCCTTTGACGACAGTCGATGGTAGCGAAGAAAGTTCCTAACCAGTCCATTCCCAAGACTACGTCGAAGTTCGGTATGTCCAGCATCTTGAAGTCCGCATAAAATTCTCTGCTCCGGACGACCACTGGACACAGATCGTATCCCATAATTGCCTTTAGAACGTCATTCCCTGAACTGACATTCCAGCTGGATACGAGCGGTTTAACTGGAATAGCATGAGTTCGGACGAACCGTTGCGACATAAAGCAATGTGATGCTCCAATATCGAAGAGTACTAAAGCAGGTAGGGAGGCAACTAAGATTGTACCTAAGTTGTGTAGGATATGTTTAGGTATAGAAAGAAAAATATATTGATGTATACAAGGATTGAAAAGGTATAAAAGATTGGGAGGTTACCAGTGATGACTTGGCCAGTGGCTTCAGCTTCTTCCACAGTCATTGTGAAAGCCTGATGCCTAGGTACATTCCTCCTTGATGGAGACACATTCCTCTATCTGTTCCTCTGTACTTGAGGCATTTTCCTCTATGCCTGATGGAACTGACGAGGAGGCTGTGCAGGAGGTCTACGAGGAAGTGGAGCAGGTAGGGCTAAGCGAGGTGAATGAGCCTGAATAGCTGGCCGCTGCGAAAAAGTGATCGTTGGTCGGGGTACGGGAGCTGGGGGTGAAACGATGTGGAAAATCTCCAATGGCGTGCGTGGATGCGCCACAAACTAAGTATAGGCGGTTAGCATGCTTGCAGTCCTTTGCCAGGTGTCCATTTCTTTTGCAATAGAAGCAAAAGTTTGGACTGGGATGGTTAAATGGTACTCCCGGTCTCCTGGGTACAAAAGGTGGCCTGGGAGGCTCCTCCCACCATCTGAGTGGCAGAGCGCTTCACGCCGGCAGTCTGAGGTCTGCCCTTCTTCTTCACTACCGTCTCATATCGTCGGGCAGCCTTCGGCACAAGATCATAGGTTGGGAAATCCCCGGTGGCTAATGCGGCTTGGATCTACAGGTCCAACCCTTGCTGAATTTTTCTTGCCTGGATCTCAGCAGTCGGGAATGAGGTGTGCAACGAACCTTTTACGACCTTGTGTTAGCAATGTAGTATGTGATATCAAGAAATTGAATATTGAGACATATCTTACCTGCTGAGCATGGTAAACTCAGCATCGTATTCATCCACAGATTTGTTCCACATTGAACCTTGCTGTAAGTGGATGAACTGCTGTTCCATGTCGAAACAGGAACTCTCGGGAAAGTATTTCACGTCAAACATGTCGCGAAAATTCTTCCATTCAATCGGCTATGCAAGACGGCTTTCTTCAGCCTTCCACCTTACTCTGTCATTGTCTGTGAGTTGCAGCTTCGCAATTCTCACCCAAGCAATCTCTGCTACTTGTGCTGCTGCCAGATCATCTTTAATGGACTGAGCCCATTCCTATGCCTCTAGTGGGATCTCTTTCCCAGAAAAGTTCTTAAGGTGCAATGCCCAGAATTGTTTGACTCCGGGTGCCTCAGCCTCTGGGCGGTCCAAGAGGATAGCAGTCTGCTGCTGCTGACCCTCCAAGAGGCTTTTGATTGCTTCAAGTAATACCGTCTACTCATTGATAGGAGCTGCTACGGTAGGTGGTGGTGATGGTAGAGGAGGTGGAGTGTTTCTATTCACGTTGACGCTCGTGTTGTTCGGGGAATCTATAACCTTGAAAGAAAAGGAAAGGTTAGGATAGATTCAAGAGCTTAGAAATGTAAGGAATATTTAGTTGCTGATTCTTATAATTCTTGTGACATATTGCTTAGGTTTCCATGCAGAATGGACCTGCATGGGCCGCCAACAAAACCTGTCATGCCCCGCTTCCCTGTGTACAGAGAAGTAGACATGATGGGCCGCGACGTATTTACTTAGAAGAAAATACGTTAAGCGTGAATGATCAATATAAATGAATACACAAGATTAAAAAGAGATGTAATAATAACAAAACTTTTATTAACATTCTTTCTTTACATACAACTGAAAAGAAAAGTTCAATGATAGAAAGCGATGCCTAAATAGTAGCATATGAACTTAAAAGAAAATAAGTATAAGAAAAAGCCTAGAAGTCTGGCTCCTCTGTGAACTGCTCCAAATCGTCCTGACTGGACTTGGTCTCTTGAGAGTCGGGTCCTCCTGACGAACATTCCAAAGAAAGAAGAGAAAAGAATGTCGTCAGGGAACTAGCGCTCGGTAAGTCCCAAAAGATAGAATGGAATAAATAAGTAAAGAGAATAGAACTGGTAAATTATCTATTTGTTATGCTAACGTAGTTGTTTGTAGCTTGGTACAGAATATATCAGTGTATACGAAAGGAGTCCAACTATCCCGTGGACTATAGTAACATGTAAGTACAAGGCCCCGTCAAAACCCACGGGACAACGGCACAGGATGTTCATGTAGGTGTCTTTTAGTGTCCATCATCATGCCACTTTTAACACATTCCATACCAGTCTACCCCGTTAAACCCCGTAATTTATATTGTATTGATTGCTAATTATCAGACTTACCGAGTCCATGGTATAAGTTGTTCATGTAAACAAGTTCAGGATGTATCAAGTAGTCATGTAATGAAGTCAAGTCATAACCATGGTTCGGTCAAATCAAGTCATATTTGCATGTTTGATATTGTTCTGGAATTCAAGTTCATGTTTGGTATATTGGATTCATGTTGAATTGTAATCGTGTTTGGATTGGATTCAGATTGATACTTGGACTCAGACTTGAGTTAAACACTTTAAACAGAATTTGGATTCATAATTAGGTTTAGGAGTTATCGGTAACTGCTGCACATGGACGGCAGGATTTGTGTCTTTTTCCAGGACAATTACCATTAATAACTCCGTTTTAGTTTTTTTCTACCTTAAATAGACAAGCACCCACTTTCTCCGCCTCCCTGAGGCTCAAGAGAATTGGTCCCGCTTAAACCTATATTTACTAGGGTCCTTAATATAATTTTATAAATCTCGAAGGGGTTTTATGAAAAATATTTTATATACTTTCAAAATAAATCTCAAGTAATTATTTATGTTCTTTAGGGTTTCTATGGATGTGAATTTTAAAGAATGAGGTATATTAGTGAATAGCAACTTAGCTTGAATAGTTCATGGTATTTTAGTGTAACTTGTCTTGTATTGATACTTGATGGTATTTTAAAGAAACTTGTCATTCTTTTATTTTCTAGAAAACATGAAATTTTATTATATATTAAAAATATATGGTTTGATAATATTTATATAATTATTTAAAAATTAATTTTATTTATTAAGTAGAAAATCTCGTTTTTCTTAAAAATCGTATTAAAATTCTTTCGAGATCGTATGCTCCGTGAGAAGGTCTGCATCTCGCTGTACTAGTCCCAAATATGTGCGATAATCCGCACCATCCAATAGCGGGTTCCCCTAAATGGGCTGTAGAGGCATAATCGCAAAGAATTTGATAACACCATTTAAAAATAACCGAGTTTTTATTGTTCAAGGTATTTTGATGAAAAGTCATATTTTGCCACAAAAGTTATGTCTCAAGAGAATCGTGTTATGTCAATATGTGTATATGTGAGAGGTAGGTCATTACCTCGTGAAATTTTCTAAAGGTATGTTAAGCAAAAGTTTAAAAGATAACGAATATAAAGTTCATGGTATTTAAACGTAAAACCTAGGTTAAAATTATTTTACATGGAGTTTTAGACTGAAAGTTATTTCTAAACCTTTATAATAATGTTACAAATATTTTGTAAAAGTTTGTTGAACAATATGTAAAAGATAAGTGAGATTATAGAGTTTAGAAGATTTATATCGGTAATAACTCCACCCACCGATACTTTGTTTTGAAAAGAGAATTTAGAGAAAAGAGGGAGGAAATAGAAGGAACTTACAAGTGACTTGGGTTAAGAATAGAGAGAAGAAGAGCTTGAAGTTGTCGTGGAGTTGCAGGGTCGCCGGAATTGTCTCGAATCCTCGCCGGATGTTGACATTGGGCCAACTCCACTTCAACTCCACTTGTACTTAGAAAATTTTGATATTTTTGACTAGGATTTTCAGAATGAGGAGGGGCTAGGGTATGGGGTTGTATTTATAGGGTGGAATTAGGGTTTTGGAATTGAAAGATTGAATTAAAAAGCATTAAAATTGAATTAAAGATGAATTTTAATTATCTGTTAAATTGCAGAGAAAACAAACAGAACAGGGGTAGTGGGGTAGGCCAAAGGGTGTTGTGTTCAAAGCACGGGCCTCATCCCCTACGGATGGCCCGGCGTCGCCGGCCTAATAGGCAATCTCGCCGGCCAAGTGTTGGAGGCGTGGTGTTGGATTTGTGCCACGCGTCCTCGGCTGTGTACACAACATTTTACACATGTTTATTTTTTTCTGTCTTTTCATTTTTACGTGTATTGCACGTGTAAACTTTTGGGCTTCCAAAAATTTTAAAAGAAAAATTCAGAAAAAAATATATGTGGCTGATCGAATTTGAACACAGGGGATACTTCACAGCAGTGCAAGACTTTACCAATGAGCTATAAGTGTTTCTTGCTATTCTTAAATAAATTAAATTTATAACTTATACTCAGGCTTGCAAAGTTCATTCTGTACATTAACTTGAAAATTTTCGTGCAGTAAAATTAGAGTCGTTACACTTTTAATTGTTTAAAACCTAGAGAGATAGCGATGAATGTGGATTAGGGGTTCTTGGAGGGAACTAGGCTTTCCCACTACTACCCCTTGTTCTTCTATTGATCTCTATGAATCTCAATCCTTTAACAAAACAAGTGTTTAACAAATCTCAAATAATGGTCATGACTATCAATAAATTGATAGCGCGCCCGATAAGAGTGTTAACATTTATTTTGCTAAACTTTATAAACATTAAAATGTCAAAAGAAATTAAAAGATATTTCATCCATTATTCTACTTTATCCTATAAACCCTAGCAAGCAAGCAATTACTCGCTCATAATTAGTAGCGATTTAAAAGAAAGGTTGAAGATGAATGAAACCATAATTAAAAGTATAGAAAAGTAATGTGTAAAACTAATACAGAAAACTAATGCGTAAAGTAAATGCGGAAAAGTAAATGCAAAAAGAATTAAAACAAAAACTAGCTTTATTAATCAACTATTGCATTACAATTTTTCTCCTTCAAAAGTAGATTACAAGAACCCTAATTTCGCTCGTAGATCTCTCTCTTTATGGAGGTAGATAAATAGATGATTAGATAATATGATGAATTTTGGAATGCACAGCTCTCGGTTATTTATATAGCCCCTGAAAGCACAAACCCCAGATTCCATATGGGAGTAGTTGATATTAAGATCATGTCCCCAAAATCCCAAATCCAACGGCCCAGATATGACCGCGGTTCCGCCTCCCATACCTCCTATTGACCGCAGATCCGCCGCCTTCTGATGGGTTTGGGACTTAGGATTTTTTTCTGGCTTTTTATCTCGATATTTGGAGTTCCTTTTGATATATAGATTCTGAAAATATTGTCTTTAGTCTCTGTCGTTGCTAAATTTCTCGATTTGCTTCTATAATTTGGCAAATTCGGTTTCGATATCCCGATTTGACTTTGATCTCCCACATATATTTCAAACCTGAGCTAATACCTGCATAATATCTCAAATCAAATTGTTATTAGCATTTGGTATTTTTGAGATATTATTCCAACCATTTATATAATATACTATCTTAAGAATATTGATTAGGAATATTTGATATGATATGCATATTTTAATTACAAATATTTCATTTAAATATTATATGCATATATTTTTCCTAATTATATTAATTATAAATGAAGAAACGTATGATAATAACTTTTACAAATAAACCCACATATGTTCTTTATTTACAATTAACACCTTTTATTTATTAATAATAGTAGGAAAAATATTCATACAAATGTGTAATATTTTAAACTAATCATGTCACTATTTATTTAGTCTCACTTTATGCATTTATTAAATACATATGTGTATAATTACTAGTATATACATTGTATATGTTATGATACATATAAATGTTTATATAGTTATTATTCTTTTTCTTTGGCTCACTTTTACATATCATGTGCCATAGAGAGAGCACATGCGTGACCACTCTCTCATGAGTGACATGTGGAGGAGAGAGAAGAGGATAGACACTTGGTATTGTGATGGAATTCTATAGTTGAAATCTTTTGGAGACATGATAAAAGATTACAACCATTTATTTTTCCATAACAATCATGTTAGCGTTCTTCTTTTTTCTTTAGAGCTCTCATCTCCTTCCTCCTCTAGATAAATATTAGAATCTTAAGAAAATGGTTTTGAGTGAGATTAAAAATATTTAGTGAGCTATACTACATCCTTAGTTCACTAACCTAGCAAATTAGTGATCTAAGTTAGCTTCTAGTTTGAAACTTGAAGCCATTTTCAAGAGCACTCAAGGTGGATCATCTTTGAAGGAGAAGGGTTTTCACCAAGCTTGTTCCCATCTCCCAGGGGTTTAGCTAGAGTTCAACCCAATTGGAGGAAATGAAAATGCTACAAAGGTTGTAATTTCAACCTTGTATGTTCTTTTAGTGTTCTAGCTTGATTTTCTAGCAAGGGTCCTATGTTCTTTGACTTAGAGCTCTCAAATTTTTTAAAATGTCTTGCATGCTTGCTTGTAAAATACGGTAGAGATCCTTAGGTCCACCAAACTCATCATAATCATTCTCCTCTACATTGAACTCTTGTCAAACTGACCCTAACCCTAGCCTTAAATCTTCATTTTCTATTTCATTACTTTATTTCATTATCTGAATTAAATCTAAAAACTTAAACTTGATTAAGAAAATCCTAAACATTAAAAACTTTACCCTAAACGAAAAATCGTGTAATTGAAATGTAAACGGTAAAACCAATTCAAGTTAAATCTTTCGCTAAACGTATATATGATACTTGATGATAATATGAATTTTTCATATTATCATCGATAATCATATATGAAAATCAAAATGCGAGTTAGTTCCTGTCTATCGGTTAATATACGTTCGATATTCGTCGTGACATAAAACTACATAAAGATTGTTAAATATCGGAAGGTATCTTTCGGTTTCTAACTGTCAGTCCCCACTTTCCAAGATACGTAAACACGGCACGTGACAAATCCAACCATGCTAACTTTGGCTAGGAATCATCCCTCCACAGTTACATTACGGCTTTCTATCAGATATCAAGAACTGTAAAATATATAATCTAGCTAACACATGTCCATCTGAAACAATAAATAAAATCAGGAAATAGGTGTAGCGGAAACGAATCAAGATCCAATAAACAATAGTATCTGAATCACGTCCCAATATGGCCTCACATCAATAAAAATAAAACTGCCAAAATAAAAGAAACTAAACATCTCTAAATTAAACATCTAGCTCCTCACTGCTCGGCTTGCTTGCCAAAATACTCTTGATCTGCCTGCGATGAAGGTAGAGAAACTGGGCCATGCAAAACTCAGACGTCAGTGCGTCATAATATCAAAATAATAGTAATAAGTAGGATATTATGCCTTTATTAAACATGCATACGAATAATAAACACAGGTATAAATAGTGAGATATAGGTATGTGATGTGTATCCTAAAATCTGTGCATCTAGGTTATCTATTCTAGAAATCTTGGAAATCAATTAATATAATCCCCATCATAACTCAACAGTATAAATCTTGTTCATGCCCCACGGGACCACGGTACAATATATCCTGTTCATTCCCCACGGGACCACGGTTCAATGATTATTCCGTAACGCCTGGAATCACGGCAAAAAATGATTTATTCTATAACGCCCGGAATCACGGCAAACAATAATAATATCCTTTTGAGTTACGTTTCAGTTATATTCTTAATTTCCCCTTTTACCCCAGGTTTTGTGTTTAAGTCAGGTATTGCCAATATAATCTAATGCCAACACAGGATCAAGCAGGCACGGTTTTTGGCTATGCAGACAAGAAGTCACGTCCGTCAGGACAACAATCAGGATTGTTGGCATTAGCAATAAGATCCAAGTAAAAAGTCAGGTAATATGTCGTGAACATGTCATGTACTGAATATTAACCAAAATAGTTACCAATGTAACATTGTAATCAATATCGAAACACGACTAATACCATGATGCATTTGTATCTATCTGTAATAACCGTTATACGTCCATTACCATATATGATGCAATCTAGATAACATATTGAACTGTTATAGTAGTTTGATAATATCGTGATGTTCCGGCATCCAACTAGATAAACTATTATCGGTACGGGTACAGACGGATACTATAAAACGGTAAATCGGTAATTTATGCTGGATAGTAAAACACGTGTACTATAATTTATCAAATAGATAATGATATAATAACATAGCATGTTGTAAGTTTATAACTTGCTTGATTGAATCTCACGTCGAAATACAGATGGCACGTTCCGATGTTGGAATAACGTTGTGATGCAAAACTTGCGTGTGCAGGACTAGACCTGGCTGAGCAGTGACGTGACATGGTGACTGGGTTAGATGACGACGGTGATTGGGTCGTCTGGATCGTCGGCGACTCGCAACTCCGGCGAGACGGCTGGTCAAGAAAAGAAAAGAAAAGAAAGAAAGGAAGAAAAGAAAGAAGAAGAAGCGAAAGAAATGGAGGTTGTTGTTGCTGGTTATGGGGTTGGCGAGGACAGAGGAGAGGGTGTCGAGGTGATGATGACGACGACGTCGACGATGAGGTGGCGAAGTGTGGCTGTAAGCTTGGAGAGGTGATCGGGGAAAGTGTAGGGTTGGTGGTAGTGGTGGTTTGGGGTGTTCTTGGGTGCTGGGGATGCGAGGAGGTGAAGAGGTGGTCGGTGTTGACGGGTTTTCCAGGCGACGAGGGGTTCCAAGGATGGGGTGTTGGGTTGGATAATGGGTTCTCGGGTCGGGGTTGCTGGGGAGAAGGAAGGGGAGGTCTCGAGGGTGAAGGCTGCAAGGAGGAGGAGGTGTGGTCGAGAGGAGGCGGTAATGGTGATGGGCGGTAACGACAAGAGGGATGAGGTCGACGGCGTCGAGGATGGGGAAGACGAGGGTTAGGGTTAGGGGTTCACTGGTGAAAAGAGAACGAGGGAGGAGAGAGAGAGGTGTGGGTTTTAAATAATATAATATATAATATGTGTGTGTGTGTGTGTGTGTGTGTGTGAGTGTGAGAGAGAGGTGGGGACGGGATTTAACGGGGGAGAGAGAGATGGATTTTATAAGTTATATTAATATAATTAATATATTATATATATTTTATAATAGTTATATATATATTTAGTTATAATAATATAATATATTTATTATAGGATTTTACAGGTAATACCAGATTGCTCCGAATATTACCCGTATCCATTCAAAAATCTTGTTTTTCAATATAGAGAATATACGTAAAACTTTAAACCATGGTGCGAAGTCTAGTAAATAAAAATGTATACCCCTAAATACAGATGTACATAAATATATGTAGCGATCAATTACGAGTCTGTTTAACAATTAGGACATGAACATGATATATGGGTGCAATCACATGATATGGAGTGTGATAACATGTAAGGCTAGATATCAAAATATATTATTTGGTTTTTATTTTGTATTATTAAAAGATTGTGGAATATATTATATATGTATAATATCTAGATTTGCACAGATACTCTGTACTGGCAAATATTTAATATAATCTTGAACCTTGATGGGTTTCAAATATACGGGTCAGGTCGGATAATAACTGCAACTGCTAATAGCACCAATCGGAACCCAAAAACAACAATAATAAAGAAATTTGTCGCAAGATTTGAAATACCCCAAATAAATATAGTATAACAGTGCTAGGGTGTTACATTATACCCTACTATAAAAGAATTCCGTCCTCGAAATTCCCGGAACAATTGAAGACGAGAAAATATGAATCTAAGAAAAGAGGTGTGGAAACTTCTGTCGGGTCTCGTCTTCATGTTCCTAAGTAGATTCTCTGTGCGAACGATTCCTCCATGAAACGAGTACTAGTGGGATAACTTTATTCTTGCGGACCTTTTCTCGTTGATCCACATTGCCATTGGTCGCTCTTCATTTGTTAAATATTCCCTTACTGTCAGCTCCAAGTGATTTAGGACGTGCGTCTTATCTTGAACATAATTGCGGAGTTGAGATACATGAAACACGTCATGAACACCAGCCAAGGATGGTGGTAAAGCCAATCGATAAGCTACCTCTCCAACATGCTCAATAATCCCGAAAGGCCCCATGAATCGAGGAATAATCTTGCTTCGACTACCAAATCGGATCACTCCTCGGGTCGGTGATATCTTCAAGAATACAAGATCACCAACTGTGAACTCCTGAGGTCTTCGTCCAGTATTAGCCCAACTTTTCTGCCGATCTTGTGCCACCTTCATATGATTTCGGATCATGTTAATTTTCTCCACTGTTTGCACAATAATATCCGGTCCTAATAATCTTCTTTTTCCAACATCGTCCCAATAGATAGATAAGCGACACTTAAAACCATATAATGCTTCGAATGGAGCCATCTGTATAGTTGCCTGAAAACTGTTATTGTAAGAAAACTCCACCAAGTGCAAATGATCCTCCTATGAACCCTTGAAGTCTAACATGCACGCTCTCAACATATCTTCACGAGTTTGGATCGTTCTTTCAGACTGACCATCTGTCTGATGATGATAGGCTGTGCTAAATTTCAAGCGAGTTTCCAAACTTTCCTGTAGACTCCTCCAAAAGTATGATAGAAATCGAGTATCATGGTCCGAAACGATGCTCACGGGTACTCCATGCAATCTCACAATCTCCTGCATGTATCGCTCTGCCAAAGGCTCCGTCAATTGACCAACACGAAATGGTATGAAATGAGCTACCTTGGTCAATCGATCGATAATGACCCAAACTGCATTATTTCCCTTTAGACTCCGTGGTAATGCAATCACGAAATCCATGGTTATATGTTCCTACTTCCATTGAGAAATCGGAAGTGGTTACAACAAACCAGCTACCCTTTGATGTTCAGCCTTGATTTGCTGACACACCAAGAACTTCGATACATAGCGAGCAATCTCCCTTTCATGCCATCCCACCAGAAATGTTGTCACATATTTCTGTACATCTTCGTGCATCCCAGATGTATGGAATATGCAGAACTATGAGCCTACTTCATGACTTCTTCACGAACATCTCCTTTAGGCACACATAAACGACTACCATATCGTAACGAACCATCTTCATGGATCAACAAATATGTTTGAAGTCCCGCTTCTACTTTTCCTCGAAACTTTTGCAATCTTGGATCGTGTGACTGCGCTGCTTTAATGTTATCGATCAAGGATGACTATACTTGCAACTGCATTAACTGTCCTGAAGAATTCGGTAGTACGATCTCCAAATCGAACCTTTGAAGATCAACTATAATCTCCTTTTGTGCAGTCAACATCCGTATTGCTGGCAACCGATTTAGCTCATCCGGCACTACATTAACTTTCCCCGGATGGTATTTGAGATCAAGATCATAGTCAGCCATCAGCTCTAACCATCTACGCTGCCTCATGTTGAGCTCCTTCTGGGTGAAAACATACTTTAGATTTTTTTGATCGATAAATAGTTCCACCCTCTCGCCCAATAAGTAGTGTCTCCAGATCTTCAGAGCAAAAAATCACTACTGCTAGCTCCAAATCATGGGTTAGGTAGTTCTTCTCATAAGTCTTTAATTGTCTTAACGCATAAGCTATGACCTTCCCATGCAGCATTAGGACACATCCCAAGCCTTTCCCAGATGCGTTGCTATAAATAACCAACCCTCCGGAACCATCTGGCACTGTCAAGATAGGAGCGGTTGTCAATCTTTGCTTCAGCACTTCAAAAGCTGACGCACACTTCTCAGTCCACACGAACGGTACCTCCTTACGTGTTAGCTTGGTCAGTGGTTTTACTATCCAGGAGAAGTTCTCCACAAACCTTCTATAATATCCAGTAAGCCCAAGAAATCTTCCGATCTCCCCCACATTCTTTGGAATAAGCCAATCATAAATAGCTGCGATCATTTTGGGGTCAACTGCAATTCCATCTCCAGATATAATATGACTCAAGAACTTCACTTCATCGAGCCCAAAACTCATAGTTGTTCATCTTAGCATATAGCTTTTCTTGCCTCAACGTCTGCAGTGCGATTCTCAAGTATTCTGCATGCTCTTCTTTGCTTCTTGAATAGACCAGAATATTATCAATAAACACCACTATGAACTGGTCCAGATACGGTGAAAATTTGGTTCATCAAGTCCATAAATATTGCCGGTGCGTTAGTAACTCCAAATGTCATCACTAGGTACTCGTAATGCCCATATCGAGTTAGGAACGCTGTCATGCAAATATCTTCTGATTTCACCCGAACTTGATGATATCCCGATCACAAATCCAACTTCGAGGATACCCTCGCGCCACTGAGTTGATCGAATAATTCGCCGATGCGAGGGATTGGGTACTTGTTCTTAATAATCACCCGATTTAATTCTCGATAGTCAATGAATATCCTCCGCGTGCCATACTTCTTCTTGACTAGAAGAACTGGAGCTCCCCTAGGTGAACCACTGCTGTGAATTCAACCCTTCTCTAGCAATTCGGCAACTTGTTTCTTTATTTCTTATAATTCCACCGGTGCCATTGGATAATAAGCCTTTGAAATCGGTGCTACTCCAGGAACAAGATCAGTAGCGAACTCCACATCTCGTTTTAGCGGTAAACCCAAGATGTCCTCGAACACATCCATAAACTCTTGAACTACTGCCGGTGCTTCTTCCTTGTTTACTTCCATCGACGAAAGAACGGAATTAGTCGACCTAGCCCTAAATTCGACTGGCCCGACAGATCTGCTACCTCCTAAAAATATGAACTCCGGATGTCCGGGAATATGGAAAATCACCTTTTTTTCCCCTACAATGAATGTGAGCGTGGAAAATACCAAGAAAATCCATTCCCAATACAACATCATAGCTGCCAGTATCAATCACCAAGAAATCCGTGAATAACTCCCATTCGCAATAACAATCGAGCAACCCTTGCACTCACTACTGGATATAATTCTCCCATTCCCAGTATGTATGTCCCAACAACCAGACAGTGCCATGTGTGGAATAGAGTGTACACAAATAAACTTGGATGGCATGAAACAATAGGATGCACCTGAATCGAACAATGCCAAAGAGGGAAAATTATAAACAAGTAGGATACCCGAAACAACGTCATCTAACGCCTTGGCCTTTTCGTCCGTCAAGGTGAAGGCTCGTGCTTGATTAGGCCTATGAGTGATCAGCTTCCGCCCATGAATCTGCTTCTGCGGTGGTCTCGGAGCATCACCCTTCAACTGAACTCTCAATTGACAAGCATTAATTTGATGATCAGCAGCTCCGCAAACTAGACACTTCCCAAGCCTCGTCCAGCACTCCCTCCAGAAATGACCCGGTCGTTGGCAGTAATCGCAAATCACATCCTTCTTATGCATTGAAACATAGGTTATTTTCATAGGTATTGTCCCCTGTTTATTTATCGGAATGCCTCTACGTACAGAAGCATTGTTTGGCGTAAACACCTTCTTCCGCACCACAACAGCTTGCTGTTGCGCACCCTTCGCTTTCACCGATAAACTCTGCTGCTCCCTGGCTGCCTTGAGAAATTGGGAGAAATTGGTCAATCCAAGAAATATGATATGTCTTTGAATCTCCACATCCAAGTTATGCATAAACCTCCGTACCCTATCTGCATTATTGGCAACCAAGGGTCCCACAAATTGACTGAGCCGGATCCACTCAGCCGCATGTGCATCAACGGATCCTCCATTCTGCTTCAAACTAATAAACTTCTCTTCCATTTCCTCCCGAGCAGACTGCGGAAAGAACTTCTCCAAGAAACTTCACGAAAACGTTGCCCAATTGATCAGCTTGGTTAGATATGTCTCCTCTACGAGCTACAACTCACGAGCGTAATCTACTAATTGGATGTGTACTATATCACCCTTTTCTCATCTGGAATCTGCGCGGCGACGAGCAGGTTCTCAGTATCAACTATCCACTGCTCCGGTAGTAATGGCTTCTCCAATCCTGTAAATATGGACGGACCGAGCTTCCTAAAGTCCGACACGGTGCCCTCACGCTGTGTTGGCCTGGGTGCTACTGCAATTACGGACTGCTGGACCGTCCGCAGACTCTCCTGGAAAGCCTCGGCCTGCCGCTGATTTAGCTCAATTTGCCGCTTCTGGTTTTCCAGCATGCCACGTACAACTGCAAGTAATGTAGCGTTATCAACACACCTCTGGTATGACCGCAAATCTCTATCCACCATAATTCTGAAGCCAAGACACTAAAGGGGATTAGTAACGGTAAACATGATTCAATAAACAAGATAGCTATAGATTCAAGACTGGCAAGATAGCAATGTGGCAGAACATGTTCTTAATTCTGGGTTTTCTGGTTAATGTATTGGGTTAATTAACCAACTACAAAAGAACCAAACCCGACTAATCCTAAATCCTATGGTTCTGATACCAAACAAATCCTGTCACACCCCGCTTCCCAAGATACTTAAACACGGCACATGACAGAGCCAACCATGTTACCTGTGGCTAGAAATCATCCCTCTACAGTCACACTACGGCTGTCTATCGGATATCAAGAACAGTAAAATATATAATCTAGCTAACACATGTCCATCTGCCACAATAAATAAAATCAAGAAATAGGTGTAGCGGAAACGAATCAAGATCCAATAAACAATATTATCCGAAGCACGTCCCAATATGGGCTCGCATAAATAAAAATAAAACTGCTGAAATAAAAGAAACTAAACATCTCTAACTAAACATCTAGCTTCTCACTGCTCAGTTTGCTTGCCAAAATACTCTTGATCTGTCTGCGATAAAGGTAGAGAAACTAGGCTATGCAAAACCGAGACGTAAGTGCGTCATAATATCAAAATAATAGTAATAACCAGGATATGATGCCATTATTAAACATGTGTACGAATAATAAACACAGGTATAAATAGTGAGATATAGGTATGTGCTGTGTATCCTAAAGTATGTGCATCTAGGTTATTTACTCTAGAAGTCTTTGAAATCAATTAATGTAATCATCATCTTAACTCAATAGTATATATCCCGTTCATGCCCCACGGGACTGCGGTATAATATAACCCGTTCATTCCTCATGGGACCACGGTACAATGATTATTCCATAACGCCCAGAATCACAACAAACAATGATTTATTCCGTAACGCCCAGAATCATGGCAAACAATAATAATATCCTCTTGAGTTACGTTTCGGTTACATTCTTGATTTTCCCTTTTCCCCCAGGTTTTGTGTTCAAATCAGGTATTGCCAATATAATCTAATGCCAACACAGGATCAAGCAGGTACAGTTCTTGTCTATGCAGATAACAAGTCACGTCCGTCAGGACAACAATCAGGATTGTTGGCATTAGCAATAAGATCCAAATAACAAGTCTGGTAATGTGTCGTGAACATGTCATGTACTGAATATTAACCAAAATAGCTACCAATGTAACACTGTAATCAATATCGGAACATGACTAATGCCATGATGCATATATATCTATCTGTAATAACCGTTATAGGTCCATTACCATATATGATGCAATCTAGATAACATATTGAACTGTTATTGTAGTATGATAATATCGTGATGTTCTGGCATGTAACTAGATAAACTATTATCGGTACGGGTACAGACGGATACTATAAAATGGTAAATCGGTAATTTCTGCTTGATAGTAAAACACATATACTATAATTTATCAAATAGATAATGATATAATAACATAGCATGTTGCAAGTTTATAACTGGCCTGATCGAATCTCACATCGAGATATGGATGTCACGTTCCGATGTCGGAATAACATTGCGATACAAAACTTGCGTGCACGGGACGGGACGTGGCTGAGCAGTGACGTGACGTGGCGACTGGGTTAGATGACGACGGTGACTGGGTCATCTGGATCGTCGGCAACGCACAACTCGGCGAGACGGCCGGCCACGAAAAGAAAAGAAAAGAAAGAAAGAAAGAAAAGAAATAAGAAGAAGAGAAAGAAATGGAGGTTATTGTTGCTAGTTATAAGGTTGGCGGGGACAGAGGAGAGGGTGGCGAGGTGACGACAGAGACGACATCGACGGCGAGGTGGCGAGGTGTGGCTGTGAGCTTGGAGAGGTGATCGGGGAAGGTGAAAGGTTGGTGGTGTTGGTGGTTTAGGGTGTTCTTGGGTGTGGGGGAGACGAGGAGGTGAAGAGGTGGTCGGTGATGACGGGTTTTCCCAGCGATGAGGGGTTTCGGCGATGGGTTGTTGGGTTGGATGATGGGTTCTCGGGTCGGGGTCGCTGGGGAGAAAGAAGAGGAGGTCTCGGGGGTGAAGGCTGCGAGGAAGAGGAGGTGAGGTCGACTGGAGGCGGTGATGGTGATGGGTAATGACGACGAGGGGGACGAGGTCGACGACGATGAGGATGGGGAAGACGAGGGTTGGGGTTAGGGGTTTGTGGGTGAAAAGAGAACGAAGGATGAGAGAGAGAGAGGTGTGGGTTTTAAATAATATATTATATAATATGTATGTATGTATGTATGTATGTATGTATGTATGTGTGTGTGTGTGTGTGTGTGTATATATATATATATATATATATTAGAGTGAGAGAGAGAGGTGGGGACGGGATTTAAGGGGGGGAGATAGATGAGAGAGAGAGGTGGGGACGGGATTTAAGGAGCGGAGATAGAGATGGATTTAATAAGTTATATTAATATAATTAATATACAATATATATTTTATAATAGTTATATATATATTTAGTTATAATAATATATATATTATAGGATTTTACAGGTAATACCAGATTGCTCCGAATATTACACGTATCCATTCAAAAATCTAGTTTTTCAATATGGAGAATATACGTAAAAGTTTAAACAATAGTGCGATGTCTAGTAAATAAAAATGTATACTTTCAAGTACAGATCTACGCAAATATACGTAGCGATCAATTACGAGTCTGGCTAACAATTAGGACATGAACATGATATATGGGTGCAACCACGTGATATGGGGTGTAATGACATATAAGGCTAGATATCAAAATATATTATTTAGTTTTTATTTTGTATTATTAAAAGATATGTGGAATATATTATATGTGTATAATATCTAGATTTGCACGGATACTCTGTACTGGCAAATATTTAATGTAATCTTGAACTATGATGTGTTTCAAACATGCGGGTCGGGTCGGATAATAACTGCAACTACTAATAGCACCAATCGGAACCCAAAAGCAACAATAATAAAGAAATTTGTCGCAAGATTTAAAATACCCTAAATAAATATAGTATAACAGTGCTAGGGTGTTATACTAACAACCGTCGCGTAGTCTATATGACAAGAATATTTAATCGTATGATAATAGATAAATTTATCCCATGTGGACAAGTTAGGAATGTATAAAGCAAATATCTGCATTCACTTGTGTTTTTCATTCGTTTCGAGATATTTCGTAGGTAACTTTTCGCTGGTTCTCCATGTAAAATGATAGATTAGTTGTCCGTTTCAATGATATTTGACAGCATTGAAATGATCATCTTTTTTATTACAGTGTACTCGCAGAACAGCAGGGAGGTGCTGCCAAAATTTTCTTGAAACGAATGAAAACATAAGCAAATGGGTGTCTGCTCTATACATTCTTAATGGGATAGAAGGATTACTCCCGATAGCCGAAATACACACATAAAACGCATACACAGCACGCACATACACAAAGACATAAAAAATAACAACCCTACACCCAAGTGAAATCAAAAATTGAAATCAACCACAAACTTGCCCTTCCCATTCTCTTTTTTGTCAATAACCATCCTGTTATTAGATTTCTCAACTCACCATAAAAAATGAACTTCCATAACTTACAATTTATATGTCATACAGTCTAACATGGCCCATGAGTATATCAAAGTTAAAGACTGGATATATGTAGATTTGCATCAATGCACGAACCCTATGTTTGTCGACGGAGTTATGCTTTCATCAAATTTGCACGCGAACATCATAAGAAAATCTTGGGGAAGATCCTTTGTCCGTACGACAGGTATGTTAATAAGTATTGTCACAACGTAGAAGTGGTAGAGCTTTACATCGTTAAGCATGATTTTATCAGATTTTATTCGACTTGGTTATATCACGGGGCAGGAGAAGAAAAAGAAGAAGAAGAAGAAGAAGATGATGATGATGATGATGCGGCGGAAGAAGAAGAAGATAACTTGTTTCCAGAAGAGAAAATGAAGGATATGGTAGAGGCTGCTCTTGGTGATAGTAATCCTTCTTCCAGTCAAGTTCTTTGTGCGGATAAGTATGAGAAGTACATGAATGATGCCTAGAGATCAATCTATGAGAATGCAAAGCACTCAACACTATCATGGTTCGTCCATCTTTTCCAGATTAAGTGCCTAAATAAATGGAGCAACAAGTTATTCACGATGGTTCTCAAGTTCTTGAAAAATTCTATGCCCCCGGAAAATAACGTGCCCGAGAGCTGGTACGAAACCCAGAAGATGATGTATGAATTGGGTCTGAACTGAGAGAAGATTCATGTATGTCCTAATGATTGCGTGTTGTATTGGAATGAGAATTCAGATTTGAAAGAGTGTCCCACCTGTAGAGAGGACAGGTATAAGCCGAAAGAATCTGATAAGAAACCTGATATACCTGTTAAGATAGTACGATACTTTCCCATAACACAGAGACTGCAGAGACTATTCAAGTGTAAGAAGACAGTGGAGGCAATGATTTGGAATCACCGTGCTGCTCCAATCAAAGACTGAAGAATGAGTCATCCAAGAGATTCGCCGGTATGGAAGGATTTCGATAGGAGGCACCCAATATTCAGTAGTGATTCTCATAATATCAGGCTTGGACTGGCTAGTGATGGATTATGCCTTTTTGACTCTATAGGTAGAGGACACAGTACATGGCCCGTTGTGATGATGGTTTATAATCTGTCACCGTTGTTTGGTATAGATCAGTCTTACTTTATGATGCCTCTTCTTATTGACGGACCGAAATCACCAGGAAACAATATCAACGTCAACCTCCGACCACTGATTGATGAGTTAAAATCCTTATTCACTGATAGTGTGGAGACTTATGATACTAACACATATACTACATTCACATTGCGTGCGACTTTAAAGTGGATAATTAATGACTTTTCTGCATATGGAATGCTATCAGGTTAGTCCATACATAGTTTCAAAGTATTTCCTTACCGCCATCAAGATACAACATCGAGACGGTTTATTTATAGCGAAAAGATTTCTTATTACGATTATCGGCGTTTCCTACCACTAGACCATCTTTACAGGCTTGACGGTGCTCACTTTTATGGTTATCAGGAGCTTCAGAGGCCTCCAGCCCCATTGTCTGGAGATGACGTGATTGCTCAGTAGGATGGTTACGATAACGTGACCTTCGAGATAGATCCGACAAGACAGAACACTCCACCCTAGTTGAACAAGTTAAGCATTTTCTACGACGAGCTACCGTACTGGTCAACAAATTTAGTGCGTCATTATCGGGATGTCATGCACATCGAAAAGGGAGTATCCAAGCATGTACTTAACTTGCTTCTTTGTAAAGACGGAAAATCGAAAGAAAACCTCCATTCTCGGATGGATTTTTAAGACTGGGAAATTAGAACTGAATTGCATCATAAACCGATAGCGGGTAAACCAGGAAAGTTTTTACTTCCCAATGCCGCGTATCATATATCACAATCGGAGAAGAAAAGGTTTCTGCAAGTGTTGTATAATTTGAAATTTCCCACAGATTTCTTAGGATAATTTAGTAAAAAGATAAAGATTATGAAAGGCAATATTGATGGGCTGAAAATTTATGATTACCGTGTTATTATGGAGCATCTTCTCCTATTATCCCTCAGAATTTCCCTTCCTGAATCGGTCGGTCTAGTACTTAACGATCTTTGCTGCTTCTTTAAGAAATTGTGCGCTAAAATATCAGTGTTGTAGTGCTTGAGAAGCTAGAAACTGCGATCCCCTTGATACTGTGCAAGCTTGAGAGAATGTCCCCACCGTCGTTCTTCGATATCAGAATACACCTGACGGTTCATACTGCAACTGAGGCCAAGCTTGACGGACTGGTACAATATAGATGAATGTATTCCATCGAAAGGTACCTTGAATTTTTTGGTTCACACATTTTATAAAAATTTTGCTATCTTATATATATGTTGGTATTCCTTTATTTAACATATGTTTTTTACGTATTTCTATACTCTAAAAAATTATATACGCAATAGAAATCGACCAGAGAATTCTATCATGCAAGGTTATCTCCTAAAGGAAGTTACCACATTTTTTTCCTGAGACGAAACTTAACAGGCCTCGGAGAATTCAGGACGGAACATATGGTAAAGCTGTTACAAGAGAGTAGAACCCATATTTATCAACAAGATACATCGGTTTTTCCTCCTCAGTAGCGGATGTCTTGATGAAATTAAAAAGTAAGTCTATTTTGCATTAATTATTCATTATATATGTAAACATATGAAATAATATAATGTTGACGTCAAAATTTAATGTTGATAACAGAATTCATAACAATGAAGTACATGAGGAGCATCCTAATTGGAATGATGATCGATTGGATAAATATCATCAGGAAAATTTTTGCGACCGGCTTGCAGATCATGTAAAATATTCGAATCTCACGTTTTTTCGAGTAGTGTTAATCTATACTTATATCGTTATGTATTTTCCGCATAATTTATTTTGTCAGATGTAAGATCCGAACATGTTTGTATCATTAGAGAGAGACGCAAGAAGTTTAGCTCAGTATCCTAGCATAGAGGTTGCATACTACAAAGGATTCGGTATCATTGGATACAAATTTGAAGTTAAAGACATGGAAAAATCTTGAATCACCCAGAATAGTGGGGTTGCGACCATAGGATCGAACAACATGGTTTATTATGGGTACTTAGATTGCATACTTAGTATCCAATATCCGGGACGATCAGAATCGATTCATATATTTCAGTGTATTTAGTACGATACACGAACCGATATGAATAGGTAGAGAGACAACCTCGGGACTTGGAAAGATGAATATGGATTGCCTAGTGTAAACACTCGTCAATTTTGCTGTGAGGACGATCCGTTCATCTTTCCTCATCAAGTATTTCAAGTCTACTACTCAAAGTACTTGAAGCATCCGGGATGGAGTGTCGTATGCCTATGGAAACCCAGGAATATTTATGATGTCCCAGAATTCGAGGATCGCATGGATGATAGCGATGAGGAAGAAGAAGAGAGAAGATATAGAGTGCTCCAACTACCTGTCTCCTTAGACAGATTGTTTTCAGCTGAGCGTGAAATTACTTGGGTTAGGAATGATATTAATAATGAAATCCAAGTAGATATTCCTATGGCATCTACTACATCTATGAAACGAAAAAGTTTATCATTAATATTATATTATGTTTTTACATTTTATATGATCTATACATGTATTGTTGTTATTATTTCCCTTCTATACATGTATTGCATGCATATGTAGTGATTACAACCATCTATACATCTAGGGGTGATGGAGATGTCGGAAGCAGCGAGGGGCAGGGGAAGTGGCAGAAGCCACTCCAGGGATGGCAGGGGTAGAGCGGTTCTTGCACTCGGGGAGCTGCTTAGGGGGCTCTAGAGGGCTGGTGTTGCACCCCCGTCCATACCCCCTCTGTCCGTACCGTTCGCACCTGCAGGTATATTACACGCATATTTATTTATTTTGAACAATAAATTGTAGATATACACGCATATTTATTTTTAAGTTACTTATGTAGTCATTTTTTATGGTCTAGTTATAGACGGTGCCTCTATATCCGGGGCGCACCTAGATCCTACATCTACAGCATGTACATTTATATATTTTATATTGCGCACATATTCATTTTGATTGTTATATTATAGATATACACACGTATTCATTTTGAAATTACATATATAGTCATTTCTATTGTCTAGGGTTCCTCCACATCTAGGGCGCACCTACATATCACACCTGCATCAGGTACGTTTATATATTCTATATTGCACACATATTTATTTTGATTGTTATATTACAGATATACATGCATATGCATTTTGAAGTTACTAATATAGTTATTTTTTTTCTAGTTGGAGGGGGTGCCTCCACATCTGGGGCACAGGCCGCTCCCACACCATCCGTACCCACCGCGCAGTCTGTAGGTTAGTATTCTTTACATATATAATACTTCAAATTGATCATGTATTATTTTATTCGGAAGTAACTTATATCATCATTTTTTATCATCTAGTTGGAGGGGATTCATCCAAGTCCGGGCCACCGGCTGTTCCTCGTGGGAGGAACTATCGACCCGCTCGTGCTGCTGCCCGGGCTCAAGCTTGTGCTGTTATCGCCTCATGTATATATTCTTGTTTAATTGATTATTGTACGCATAATTTGTTTTGTCTTGATATTGCATGTATATCTATATATTTTAGAGATGCAGGGCAGCCACAGCCCGTCCGTGGGACTCGAGGGCCGACTCAGTCTCTCAAGCTGAAACCCGATGCCACTAAGGGCCAAAGACCATTCCCCCTCCCCTTTATCGTCAGATGCCGACCCAGTGGCCAGTATGCCGAGAAGTTTGACTAGAATATAGGGGATGAGAGCCGTCACTTCATAAAGTATCCCTTTCACCTTTAATGGGGCAATCAGAACAAGCGCTCCTTTGACCCCTTCTTGAGCTGGCTCAAGTATTATTAAATATTTTTATTTGATTTATCAAAATAAATTTACTATCATTCGGAACTTATAATTTAACGACCTTAATTTCTTATATTTGCAGATCGATTACGACTTTCAGATTCTCGATCCCGATGACCATCATAGAGGACTCGATCTTCAGGCTATTTATCGGGGCCTCACGATCAACACGCAGGGTCATGTCCGGTATAAAAGGGGTAAAATGAAATATGACTGCTACGATCTATGGTTGGCGACCCCTGAGACGGAGAGGGTGGCACTCCATCATTCTTCGGCTTTTGCAGATGTCGGTTTAGAGACATGGTCTCTCTTGTGGGAGTTTTGGGCGTCTGAGCGCAAGTTGAAACAAGCCGTGCAAAATAAGGAGAATCGAAAGTCGATGAAGAAGGGTCGATCAACCTACACTGGCGGCTGGAGGAACGTGAATCGGGCTATGGAGGCAAAGGTAAATTACAAGATATCTCTTTTGATTTAATGCAATATGAAAATTTATGTTATATATGTGTGTATTTGGTGAATTGCAGAGAACTCAAACCATGACTTACGGTGGCACTATGAGCATGTTAATGGATTATCTGTCCGTCCACACTTCATCTAGAGATCTGGTCACGGGCGAGCTTCGATATCCCGATGCTGGTACTCAGGAGTATTGCGTAAGTGTTAATATTTGTTCTAATTCGAATGAAAATTTGTTTTGATAAGTTTAAATTTAAATGCTTTATTTACGTTTGAATGCTTTACATGGTGTAGGTGCGGGTAGTGCAGGAGGCGGAGGAATCAGGGATTGATTTCAGCGTAGAGACCGATCAGGCCATGCTTACCCCTGTCCTAGACCGTATACATAGAAGGAACCACGGTGGTTGGAAGAGAGGCCAGAGATCTGGTCCCAGCAGATCCCACCTGCAGTTGTCCTCCTTCCCGGTGGTTACTTATGGTACCCCATGCGAGTAACATCTGGAGCAACAGTTGGATGAGCTGACCGCCGAATTCCGTGCTTTTTAGGAATCAATGGTATGTATACACACACATACACATACACACACCTAAACACACACACATACACATACACACATATAAACACACTCGTGCACACATACAGAAGCATACACACATATACACGCACACGAAAAACAAGGCCAAACCGTAATTCATCATCATTCTCGTCTACGCATTGAACTCTTGTCAAATCCAACCCTACCATATTATGTTTTTGATATGAATTTTAGAATATGTTAAACATAATTTAGATTATACCACACGGGATAATGACCTACCCCCCCCCACACGAAAAGATTCTATATTGTTTGTGAAATCTATGATTATGATTTTTATTTACAATTTGTTAATTTGGTACAAGTTAATTAGTTAAAAAAATATTTCCAAAATGAGATACTTAAGAAAAAAACCTAAACCTTTGAAAAAATACACTTATTTCTAAAATTCGACAAGTGGTGTAGTGAAAAGTAACAATAGTTAAGGGCATTTTAGTGGAAAAGTAACAATAGTTAAGAGTATTTTAGTTTAAATAAGTAAAATTGAGAAAATGGGTATTTTATTAAAAATTTTAATGATAGTTTAGTGAAAAACAACAATGGTTAAGGGTATTTTAGTGAAATTTATGGTAATTTAGTAAATTTTAGAAGATGAATCATTTAGTTAAATTTTCAAGGTATTTTAATGAAAAACAACAATAGTTAGGAGCATATGTGTATGTGTGTGCGCGCGCGCACACACACACATACACACACATGCACAGACACACACACATACATACACACATACACGCGCGCGCACATATACACACGCACACACGTACACACAATCACAAACACACACACATACACACTCCTACATACATATATAAACAAGTCCAAACCCTAACCCCAAACCCTAAATTACACAAACTTTTAAATTTTACAGATTCGGCAGGCCACTGCTGCAGCTCTGGCTCCCCAAGCCACTATGTCGGTTGCGACTGCGGCTCCGCAAGACACTACTTCAGCTGCGGCTGCTCAGGTACTCATTCGGCTCCGCAAGCCGCTGCTTGGCACCGCAGCCCACCCCCACTACTGACAGTCCAATTTTCCAGCTTTTGTCGGCCCGGGACTACAACGAAGTCCAGCTGCACCGGAATTATCAGATACTTGCAGATGGAGCACCTGGACCGAGCTGGTAGCGATGTATTTATATTTTTTCATTTTTGTGCGATGTATGTACTATATTTGATACGTATCATATATCTTGGATACTGTTTGTTGTATGTTTTGATTTTTTATTCTAATTTTGCATTTTGTTTGGTTATTTCGTTATACATATATTTTACGTGGGATGTTTTGGATAAATATTTCTGTATTCATGTGTGTTATATATATTATCATGCACATGACGAAAATAAAATAGGAGAAGAATTTTTAAAAAAAATTATATGCCCCTATGGTTATGAATGTGGAGGAAAGTGATGCCCCTGCGGTTACAACCGTAAGGGCTAATATCAGGTTTTCTGATATTTTATCCCCTATTTTTTCTAATATTTAGACCCTACGGTTGTAACCGTAGGGGCATCTACTTGCCCCCACGGTTGTAACCGAAAGGGCATTTTTAAAAAAAATAAAAAAATTTTAAACTTAGCCCCTACGGTTTAATCCGTAGGGGCATATATTTGCCCCTACGAGCTATACCGTAGAGGCAACATATTACTATTTTTCAGATAATTTGGAAATAAAAAATACCCCTATGGTGATAGTGGTAAGGGCAAATTTTCAACCGTGGGGTATATACTTGCCCCTTAGCTTTTGCCTACACGATTACTAATTTAGCACTACGGTTACCACCGTAGGGACAGTAACTTGCCCTCACGGTCATAACCGTAGGGCCATCCCATATTTATAGTAGTGTTTTCCGACGCCATATAAGAAAATTCATTCATATGGCATCCCACCTTTATTATATATATATATATAGTGAGAGGGAGAATAAGAATAACGGAGGACAAAGGCCCTAAGAAGTGATTTCCACCTATGGCGCCGAAAAATTTCATATGATTCTAACATTTTTTCACCATTAATTTAAAGGGTGCAAAATTAACGGTTTTCCGATAATAGAACATATTTACGATTTTCACATCACTAGATCAACGGTGAAAATGTCTTCAAATCACATGAAATTTGGTGTATCTATATCATAGATGATAATGATCATGATAGACGGTGTCGATCATCGAAAAAATCGATGAAGGGTATCACCACTACAATCAAGGGCTACCCCTGCGGTTAGAACTGTAGGGATAAAACACTGCCCCTACAGTGCCCACTGTAGGGGCCAAAATATAAACCATAGGTCGAAACGGCGTAGCGTCAAGTATTTGCCCCTACGAATGAAACTTTTCCCCTACGGGAAAAACCGTAGAGACAACTGCCCCTGCGGTTTCCAACGTAAGAAAGTTATTTTTTAAAATTTATTTTAAAAAATAGTAATATCTCTCCCCTACGGTTCTCACCATAGGGACAAGTATATGCCTCTACGTATTAAAGCGTAGGGGTTAAAGATCATTCTTTCATATTTTTTATAAAATTTATATTTTGTGCCCTTACGGTTGTCACTGTAGGTGCACATATATGCCCCTACGGATTCCACTGTAGGGGCATAATATCTGGTTTTTCCGACATTATATCCCTACGGGTTGACCCATAGGGGCAAAAAAAATTTAAATACTTTCCCCATTTTTTCTCGTCCTATACAGAATAATATATATCATATGCCTGGATACAAAAATATTAATCAATAGCATCCCACGCATAATATATAACGGAATAAAAAAACATAATACAAAATCAATCTAAATGCTGGATCATAATCAACATATACAACAACCGATATCCAAACTATACAATATGTATCAAATAAAGTGCATTCATCCAACAAAAATAAAAAAAATATAAATAAATCACTAATGGCTCGGTCCAGGAGCTCCACCTCGAAATATATGGGAAATCCGGCGCATCTGCTTCTCGGTGCAGCCTTGGGATGACAAAAGCTCGACTACTGAAACTGCAGGAGTAGGAGTGGCATGCGGAGCCGAAAGCGTGGCCTGCACAGAAGAAGTTGGATGAGTGGCATGCAGAGCCGGAACGAAAGAGTTGCTTGTAGAGCCTCAGCAGAAGGAGTGGCCTGTGCTACCGCAGTCGAAGAAGTGGCCTGCCGAATCTGTAAAGTTTTTAAGTTTGTATAATAAAAGAATAAAGAACGATGTACTAGATTCAGTTTATATGTCTTGTTGTGAAATTCTAAGTATAGAAATTAAGTCATATGAATTGAAATGATGTGTTATTGATTTATAAGATTCGTGTCAGATTCGTACAATATCGGATTCTTGCGAATCCACGAATCCTACTCATATCCGTATTTGAATCCATGCTATGTAGATTAGAACTATAAAGATATAATTATACACGAACAGAAGTAACATAGTACCATCATCTCCTTCAACTCCTCGACTTGGAAGCTCAATGCAGCCATCTGCTTCTCCAGACGTCGCTCGCGGGAACTTTGTCACGACCCGGAAAAGGCATGCAACTGGCACTTGAATCATGTGAAGTCTATAGGACCCCACCTAATTCAAGTAAGCCAAAGCCCAGAAATCTAAACCTTTTAGGGAAAATATTGGAGGTGAAGTTTTGAAATAATAGTATAATGAAAACAGGTTCCGTCTTTAAAAGATAAGTAATAGTATACGAAAACCCAATGTTTTGTAGCTATATTGAAAACATGTTTCATCATTGAAATTTTTTGCAGCACCTCCTTTGTATATTTTTAACCTGAAAACGAATACAAGCAATAATAAATATAGGCATCCCTAAGCGGGAGCTAGCTCTTCGCCAATTGGCGGAAACAACCATGCAAGCAGAAGTAACCGCCAAAGAGGACACTTCAGCTGGGCCCTGCTGGGACCAAGTCCCCAGCCTCTTTCCTAACCAACGTGGTGCCCTCTGTATACGGCATCTAAGACAGGGGTCAGCAAGGCTGGATTGGTCTCTGTGCTGAAATCAATCCCTGATACCTCCGCCTGCTTCACCACCCACACCTACACCATATAAAGCAATCAAACGAAAGTAAACCATTTAATTTTAAACTTATCAAAACAAAATTTCATTTGAATTAGAAAAATTATTAACACTTACGTAATACTCTTCGATAGCAGCGTCGGGATATCGAAGCTCGCCCGTGGTAGGATCTGTCGATGTGGCGTGGATGACCGGATACTCCTTCAACATGCTCGTTGTACCACCCTCCGCCATGGTCTGAGCTCTCTGCAATTCACCAAGAACACACATATATAACATAACTTTTCATATTGCATTATATCAAAAGAGACATATTATAATTTAACTTTACCTCCATAGCACAAGTAATGTTCCTCAACCCACCATTGTAGGTAGATCGACCCCTCTTCTCGGACCTCCGATTCTCTTTATTTTGGGAGGCCTATTTCTTCTTGCGCTCAGACACCCAAAACTGGTACAAAAGAAGCCATGTCTCTAAATCGACCACGGTAAAGGCAGTAGACTATAACAGAGCCGCTCTCCCCGCCTTGGGGGTCACCAGCCACAAGTCATAGAAATATCTCTTCAGCTGATTCCTATTATACCAAACCTTATTCTGCATGCTGATCATGAGGCCCCGGTAAATAGCCTGAAGATCGAGCCCTCTATCAGGGTCATCAGAATTCACTTCAGCCTGAAAGTTGTAACCGAGCTGCAAATACAAGAAATTAACATTTTTAAATTATAAATGTCGAATGATAGTCAATTTATTTGATAAATTAAATAAAAATATTTAATAATATCTGAGCATGCTCAAAGAAGAGATCAAAGGAGCGCTTGTGCTGCGTGCCGCAATCATAATGAAGATGATATTTCTTGAAGTGACGGTTCTCATCCTCGATATACTAGCCGAACTTCTCGGCATTATCTTTAATGGGTCGGGAGTCGGTGGAAAAGAAGAGGGGGAATGCTCGGCCCTTAGCAACATCGGGTTTCAGCTTGTGGGACTGAGTCGGCCCTCGAGTCCCACGGACGGGCCACGGCCGCCCTATATCAATAAAAATATAGATATACATGTAATATCAAAACAAAACAAATTGTGCATACAATAATCAATAAAATAAATATAGGGTGCCAGTATATGATAAAAGAATGTTAGAAAAGACGGAAAAATTAGACAAAAATAAGTTTTATGGAGAGAAATTATTAATCATATTTATCCGTTATCTCGTGGCTCAACGGATAACCTACTTGAATTCTAAGCTATGGATTCTAATTTGTTTGTTTGATCTATATATCAATTAAGCTTAATTCATTTGTCTCTTTTATATGATATCATAATTTTTGGAGTGAGGTATATACCTCTAGCGATATCACTATGAGCCTGAGCCGTAACAGAAGCAGGAGCGGGATGATAGTTCCTCCGGTAAAGAGCAGCCGGTGACCCGGACATGGATGCATCCCCTCCAACTAGATGATAAATAATGACGATATAAGTAACTTCTGAATAAAATAATGCATAATCAATTTGACATATTATATAGTAAAGAATACTAACCTGCAATCTGAGTGGAGGGTACGGATCGTGCATGAGTGACCTCTGTCCCGGTTGTAAAGGCACCCCCTCCAACTAGACAATAAAAAATGACTATATAAGTAACTTCGAAAAGAATATGCGTTTATATTTATAATATAACATTCGAAATGAATATGCATGCAATATAGAATATGTAAACGTACCTGCTGCCTGTACCCCAGATATGAAGGCACCACTCCAACTAGACAATAAAAATGACTGTAGAAGTAACTTCAAAATGAATATGCGTATATATATATATATATATAATATAACATTCAAAATAAATTAATATGCATGCAATATACCTGGAGGTGTGAAAAGTCTACACGTAATGGGAGATCTGGAGGAGGGTACGGACAGGGTGCAACAGAATCTCTTTGCCGTTGGATCTTCTCCCTACGCAGATGCCTGGGAAGCAGAATCCCTCTGCCGGTGCCCCTTCTTCTGTCGTTGGCCCTACTGGTGCCTCAGGTGCCTTTCGCTACTCCTGACATCGTCATCAACCTTAGATAGAAGTACATGTTGGATATAGTGCCCTCAAGACAATTATTGTAATTCTAGGTGGGCAATTATTGTAACTGAGGGAGAACCTATACGAGTATAACAGTATTGCTCAAGATGATAGTATGCTATCTGGTGTTTCTTTATCATTCATGTGTATACGTTTTATTACGTGCCGCTAATACATAATGATAAAGCCCATAGGATTCTTGCTTGACTACCAGCATTATGACGGCGATCTTATACGTGGGAGCTAGGTAGTCCATAAGCACATCCTTAAATGTTCATAGTCGTGGGAGTATTTAGACCGGGCATCGACATTCCAGAGTAAACTAGTGTATATTTTCCAGACCCCGATGAGAGGCGGTGGTCGGTCTCACAAGCCATTGGTTTTTTGGCACCTAAGATTGCATACAGGTGCTCACTGGAGGTGAGTACACCGAACGGACTCGACGAGAATTTCTAGATGGTATTATACATATCGGCAAATAGCAATGTTAGATATAGGTGCCTTTAGAGGAAATTAGTTGTAATTATGACCTACATGTATAGAACTTTCTTGTTCGTAATAATAGTATGCTAATTGGTTTTTGCTTTATTAGTATCTTTTATTACTCTGTTTATAGACTACAGAATTATGATGTAGATCACAATAGTGAGACCTGGCTAGTCGATAAGTATATTCTTAAATGTTCCTACTCGTAGGAGATCGAGATTGGACATCGATACTCCGGAAGACTAGTGTATATTATACTTACTCATCAGAAAGAGTAATGACTATTCTCATAGTCATCTGGTATGGTGACATCAGAGTATCATATGTATGTGTTTATAGATGATAGGTACACCGAACGATTCATTTTGAATTTCTAGTTGGTAATTATACATAACTGTCAAATAGAAATTCATATAATGACAACTGGTCCGACTTAGTCTCCAGACCAAAGACTTACCATAGTACCTTGCATGTACTAGAGATTACTTTAATTACTACCCAACCACAGATCCATTGATACTGTATATAATGGTAGTAGTTGGATATGATCAAATACATGTGAAAGTTGTGAGGAGTTAACACAGGATCCGTCTCTCCGGTATATGGAGAAAAGTGTTCTACGGTGTGCGATATATCAGTGACCTAAAATCTCTTCCAGAGTACTAGAGATTAAATGATAAGTGGTTATCAGTTTGATCTCAGGGTTACATGATAATATCAACACAATAGTAATTTGAATTATTAGGGTTTGACAATACTACCAAGCCCTAGACCAAATAAGGAGCACAAGTAGACGAAGTGACCGGACCGTACGGTAGTTGTCACTGATAGGTATTGATTTACATGATAATATCAACACAATAGTTATTTGAATTATTAGGGTTTGACAGTACTACCAAGCCTTAGACCAAATAAGGAGCACAAGTAGACGAAGAGACCGGACCGTAAAAACGGTAGTTGCCACTGATAGGTATTGATTTACATGATAATATCAACACAATAGTTATTTGAAAAATATGAAAAGCTCTCTCTCTCTCTCTCTATCAATATACTCTCTGACTACACTTGCTCATTGGTTATGTTACACTCTCTCTCACTCTCTTCTCCTTCTTGTTCTTAAGAGCTCTCTTGAGTTTTCAAATGAGAGATCATATTAGTGAAAAAATCCCTATATCTCTAAGCATCACAACCTAGCGAATTGTGATCTATAGTTGCTTCACTAGGTGAAGCTGTCGGTTTCTCTCGGGTGAATCATTTTCGGCAAAAGCGGTCATTTTCCAAGCTCGTTCCCGACGACCTACGGAGCTTGGAAGGGTCTTCCACGATTGTGTGGACACATTACAAAGATTCTAGTTTCTATAACTTGTAGCTAAGTTTTCAAGTTTAGTGTTTGAACGGATTCTAGGTTGCACTTTCCTCGCGCTCACATGAATTTTTGTTCACAAATTCTACTTCCACTGCGCCGCGAGCACTTGGGAATCCTGACCGTACAATTATTACATATGCATGCAATATATGTATGTAAGAGACATCATAAATATCCCTGGGTTTCTATCGGCATACGACACTCCATTCCAGATTCTTCAAGCACTTTGAGTAGTATACTTGAAATGCTTATTGCAGAAAGATAAATGGACCGTCCTCACAGCAAAATTGACGTATGATTACACTGGTCAATCCATATTCATCTTTTCAATTCCCGAGCTTGTCTCTCCACCTATTCATATCGGTTCGTATATCACACCAAATACACCGAGATATTTAAAACGGTTGTGATCGTTCGGGATATTGGATACCAAGTATGCAATCTAAGTACCCATAATAAACTAAACCATCTGATCCTATGGTCGCAATCCCACTATACTGGGTGGTTCGAGATTTTTCTATGTCCTTAACTTCAAATTTGTATCCAAGGATACCGAATTCTTTATAGTATATAACCTCCATGCTAGGATACTGAGCTAGATATCTTGAGTCTCTCTCTAATGATACAAACATGTTCGGATCTTAGATCTGACAAAACAAATTATGCAAAAAATACATAACGATATAAGTTTAGATTAACACTAATCGCAAAAACGTGAGATTCGAACATATTACATGATCTGCAAACCAGTCGCAAAAATTATCCTGATGATATTTTTCCAATCGATCAGCAATCCAATTAGGATGCCCCTCACGTACTTCATTGTTATGAATTTTGTTATCAACATTAAATTTTGACGTCAACATTATATTATTTCATATATATATACAAACACGCACACACACAGAGATATAAAGAACAATTAATGCAAAACAGACTTACTTTCTAACTTCATCAAGGCACCCGCTGTTGAGAAGGACAAACTGATGTATCTTGTTGATAAACATAGGTTCCACTCTCTTGTAATCAGCTTTACCGTATAGTCCGTCCTGAATTCTCCAAGGCTTGTTAAGTTTCTTCTCAATATTTTCGTCCAGATAGCGGGAACAAAATGTAGTTACTTCATCTAAGAGATAATCTTGCACGATAGAACCCTCTTATCGATTTTTATTGTGTATATAAATTTTTAGAGTATATGGGTACCTAAAGAAACATTTGTTAAATAAAGGAATACAAGCATATAAATAAGATAGCAAAAATTTTATAAAATGTATGAACCTAAAAATTTAAGGTACTTTACAAAGGGATACATCCATCTATATTTTACCAGTCTGGCAAACTTAGCCTCGGTTGCAAAATGAACCGTCAGGTGTATTATGATATCGAAGAACAAGGGCAGAAAAATCTGCTCAAGCTTGCACAGTATCAAGGTAATCGCCTTTTCGGGCTTCTCCAGTGCCACAACCTCAATATTTTTAAAGCACAATTCCCTAAAGAAGCAATAAAGATCGTTGAGTACTAGACCAACCGATTCAGGAAGAGAAGTCCTGAGGGCTAATGGGAGAACATGCTCCATAATAATATGGTGATCATGACTTTTCAGTCCATCGATCTTGCTTTTCACAATCTTTATCTTCTTACTAAATAATCCTGAGAAATTTGTGGGAACTTTCAAATCATGTAACTGTCACGCCCCGCTTCCCGGTGTACGGCGAAGTGGATGCGACGAGGTCCGCTACGTATATACTTAGAAGTACATACGCTAAACGTATCTAAGCAATAAAAAAATAAATCACAAGAGACAAGAGATATAGAAATAACAGCAACTTTATTAATAACATTCTTTTGAACAATGCATGAAAAGTAAATACAACTGAAATGAAAAGCGATGCCTAAACAATGGCATAACAGGAAATGAAAATACTGAATAGAACAAGGTACAATGTCTAGAGCTCAGGGTCTTCGTGAAACTGCTCCAAGTCTTCACCGGTGGGCTCGATCTCTGCTGGGTCCAGAGCACCCGACGACATTCAAAGAAGAAGAAATAGATTGTCGTTAGCGAACAGGTTTCTCGGTAAGCCCAAAGATAAAAAAGAATTAGAAAAGACAGAATAAGAGATATTTTCTAAAGAGATTGTAAAATATTGTAGAATATTGTGTTAACGCTGTTGTTTGTAGGTTGGTACAGAAGGATGCCAGTGTATACGAGAGGGGTCTCTATATGCTAGAGACCAGGGCAAACGGAATGTACAAGGAACCATTAAGCCACGGTACAACAGCAACGGAATATAGGTTAGGTGTCTTAATCTGACCACCTCGTGCCACCTTTAACACCTTCCGTACCAATCTACCCCTTAAACCCCGTAGTGTTTTGATATTATTGTTGTATTGTATTGTGTAAGTTGGATGACTGACGAAAACCATGATATCAGTAAACAGATTGTAACTGCATAATCAGGTAAATGGAATAACGGAATAATGGATGTATATCCATGGTTTGATTCAGTCAAGTTGTATAGATTGTTAACTGGATTCTGGGATTCATGTATTCATGTTGAGTTGGAATATTAAAGAATATAGATTGACTTGAATCATATTCAAGTCAGAAATAATCAGACTCAAACCCGAGTCAGACTAAAATAAATGTAAGTCGAAGTTCTATATTTGTTAGGGTCATTATTGTAATTTATAAAACTTGAAGGGGTTTTATGTAAAAATACTTTTGTATAGTTTTCAAGATACACCTCAAGTATTTATTATTCGTCTTTATTGTTATAATGAGTGTGATTTTATTTTATCTTATTTCTAGTGAAAATATCCTAATTACATAAATAAAGGTATTAATTTGTAATATTGATTTAATTGAAATTCATGGTATTTTAATGTAACTTTTAATCTTGTAATTTTTAGAAAAAGGTGGAAACTTTATCTTATAATAAAATAGGTGTTTAAATGATAAATATACCTATGTTTATACAAGAATAATTTTTAATAAATATTTTATTTTCCAAATATCTCATTTTTCTTAAATGTCGTATTTTAAACCTTTCGAGACCGAATGCTCCTTGCGGAGGTCTGAATCTCGCACTACTAAGCCTGAGGGTGCACGATAAACCGTACTATCCCTACCGAGTTCCCCAAATATGGGGTGTAGTGGCGCTTTGCAAAGATTAAATAAATACTAATCATTTAGAAAACGGTTTTATAAAGATAAGGTATTTATTTGTAAAAGGGTGTAAATTTCCGTATTTTAGATTCTAGGGTTTCCTAAGCCATCTAGCTTATTTCTAAATGGTCTAAACGACAAGTCATTAGAAGCCTCAAATCGCCTCTTCACCACAAATTGCGGCCAGGTAAGTGCCAGGTGAGTGGGAGGCTCTCCACTACAAGTAGTGGCCCTAATTAAGTAACCACTCGCCTTAGACACACTTGCCTAGACACCATAAAGTCAGGTTTAGATAAACGATCGATGTCCATAACTTATCGTATTTCCTATTAAAAGATATCGCATTAAAATTGTATACAACTTAGAACTTTTAGAAAATGTTTTATTAAAAAAATGGTATTTAAATGTAAAATCTTGTATTATCGTATTCTAAGTTTTGATGATATCAATTAAGGTTGTATTTGCATATGTGTGGAGGTAGGTCATTACCTCGTGATCTACTTTAAGATATAGCTATGTTAAAGGGTTAAATGTGATAAACTAAACATGGTGGTATTTAAGTGCAAAAATACGGTATATTGCAAAATCTATCATTTCATGTATGAAAACTTGTTCAAATTAATTTTTAAGTGATTAGTAGTCAACATGAAAATGTTTAAGCATTATGGAATTAGTGATAAGTGAGATTTGATAGAAAACCGAATCGGAAATCGGGTTGTTCTGATTTCCGTCGGGTTTAAAAAGTCGTATTATTATGAAGGAAAAGAAAGGTAGAAAAGGGGGACTTACGGGTTTGGACAACGCTAGAGAGTGAGAGGAAGGTAGTGGGTTTGCCTGTGCGTCGAAACGTCGTGAAGAGGTCCTAGTACGATCGCCGGGATTTCGCCGTCGATTTCATCAGCGCTTCGCCTTTCGCTCGTTTTCTCTCGTACCAAGTTCTCTTGAAATTTTGAGAGAGTGGACTTAGAAAAAGTGATGAGAGGGTAGAGGGTATGGGGGGTTTATATAGGGTTAGGCTAGGGTTAGGGTTTTAATAAAAAAATATATAAAAATATATTAAAAAAACATTAAAAATCATTAAATTTTTGGAGTAAAAGGGATTTATTGAGAATTTGATAACCGATCAAAAAATTTAAAGTATGCAGGTGAGAACACCAGGTCAACACGGAATTTTTTCATGTTGACGACTCGGCCGTCCGGCCGACTTGGCCGAGTCGGGCCGAGTCGAAGGCTCGTCGGGTGGGGTTTTTCCTGGGAGGAATTTTGGTGTATTTAGTTTTTGGTCTTCGGTTCAAGTTTTGTGAGTTATGGCCTTTTGACTCTTGACTTTCCAAAAAATTTAAAACAAAATAAATATAAAAATAATGTGGGGCATGGGATTTGATCTCTGGTGACTTGGTTCAGCAGTGCAAGGTATTACCAATAAGTTACAAGCTCCTACTTGTAATTATGGAGTGAAATAAATACTTAAAGAGATATCAGCCGCAATAAATACTCCAAGTATACATTGAATTTAAATCAATTCTTTTTACATTAAAAATGGAGTTGTTACAGTCTACCCTCCTTACAAAAATTTCGTCCTCGAAATTTATAAATTTTATTTGAGGACTAGTTTACAAAGAGGTGTGGATATCTAGTACGCATTTCATCCTCCCTTTCCCAAGTGGACTCTCCTGGAGTGTCTTTCCTCCACATCACTCGAACCAAGTTAACTTCCTTGTTCCGAAGTGTCTTCACTTTCCTGTCCAGGATCTCCACGGGCTGTTGCTCACAAGAAAAATCGGGCTGTATCGTGAGCTTGTAATGATCGAGTATATGGCTGGGGTCACTCACATACTTTCTGAGTTGGGATATGTGGAACACATTATGCACTCCTTCCAATGAAGGTGGAAGCACTAAGCGGTATGCCACTTCACCGAATCGTTCGAGTATGTCGAACGGTCCAATATATCTCGGACTCAACTTACCCCGTCTTCCAAATCGGATCACTCCGCGGTTCGGAGATATCTTCAGGAATACGTGATCTCCTTGCTGGAACTCCAAGTGTCGTCTCTTTGCATCAGCCCAGTGCTTCTGTCGATCTTGGGCTATGCGCATCCTTTCCCTGATAGTACGAACCACATCAACAGTTGTTACTATCATCTCTGGTCCAAGAAGTTCCCTATCTCCGATGTCGTCCCAACTTAATGGAGAATGACACTTTCTTACATACAATGCTGCAAAAGGTGCCATTCCTATGCTTGCTTGGTAGCTGTTGTTGTACGAAAACTCCACAAGATGTAGGTGATCTTCCCACGATCCTTTGAAATCTAGCATACACGCTCTGAGCATATCCTCTAAGATCTGAATAGTTCGTTCCGACTGACCATCTGTTTATGGATGATAAGCCGTGCTGAAGTTCAGACTTGTTCCCAAGCTTGCTTGCAGACTCTGCCAAAATTGCGATCGGAACCTGGTGTCACGATCGGAGACAATGCAGACCGGTACTCCATGGAGTCTCACAATTTCCTGTATGAGTTCATGGGTATCAGAGATAGTACATTATGAAGAGTTTTAAATATAAATTAGATTATTACCTCCATGTACTTCTTTGCTTGTGTCTCAGTAGATTGGCCAACTCGAAATGGGATGAAGTGAGCCAACTTTGTGAGTCGATCCACAATGACCCATATGGCATCGTTACCCTTTGTGATGCGAGGAAGAGCAGTCACAAAGTCCATCGTGATGTGTTGCCACTTCCATTCTGGGATTGTAACGGTTGAAGTAATCCAGCAGTCCTGTGATATTCAGCCTTTACTTGCTGACACACCAAGCATTTTGCGACGCTTCTGGCTACTTCACGCTTCATTCCATACCACCAATAATTCTGACGTAGATCTTTGTACATTTTGGTACCTCCAGGGTGTACTGAATAGGGAGAGCTGTGAGCTTCTTTCATTAACTCTTCCCGAACAGGACCTTTTGGTACACACAATCTGCTGCCGTATCTTAAAGATCCGTCTTCATGGATGATGAAGTCTGTTCTGAGTCCATTCTCCACTTGTTCTCTGATCTTTTGCAACTTAGCATCACTTGCTTGAGCTGCTTTGATCTGATTGACAATGGTTGATTGAACTTGTAAATTCATCAAACTTGAAGCATTACCTGGCATGACTACTTCAATCTCCATCTGATGCAAGTCTTGTTGAAGCTTCCACTGAGAGGTGAGATTCATTGCTAATGGTTGGCGACTAAGAGCATCAGGTACTACATTCACCTTCCCTGGGTGATATTGCAAGTTGATGTCAAAGTCCGCCATAAGTTCTAACCATCTTCCTTGCCGCATATTCAACTCCTTCTGAGTAAACACGTACTTTAGGCTCTTATGATCTGTGTAGATGTTCACCCGTTCACCAAGTAGGTAATGACGCCAAATCTTCAGAGCAAAGATGACGGCTGCCAACTCCAAATCATGCGTCGGATAATTGCGCTCGTGAATCTTCAGCTGTCTTGAAGCATAAGCTACAACCTTACCGTGCTGATGTAGAACACATCCTAATCCCTTATCGGATGCATCGCAATGCACTTCGAATCCTCCAGATTGATCCGGTATGACGAGAATAGGTGCTGATGTCAACCTTGACTTGAGTTCTACGAAAGCTTGTTCGCATGCTTCTGACCACACAAATTCTTCATCTTTACGTGTGAGCTTGGTCAGGGGCGTTGCTATCTTCGAAAAGCCTTCAATAAACTTTCTGTAATATCCAGCTAAACCCAAGAAACTTCGAATATCCTTCATTGACTTTGGTGTAGGCCATTCGCTAACTGCCGAAACTTTCGCTGGATCCACAGAGATTCCTTCTCCTGATACGATATGTCCAAGAAAACCAACTTGATTTAGCCAAAACTCGCACTTGCTGTACTTGGCATAAAGCTGATGTTGTCGAAGAGTTTCTAGGACAATTCGTAGATGTTCTGCATGTTCTTTCCGACTCTTAGAATATACCAGGATGTCGTCGATGAAGATGACAACAAACCTGTCTAAGTACTCCCGGAAAACTTGATTCATTAGGTTCATGAATATTGCGGGTGTGTTGGTCACTCCAAATGGCATCACCAGAAATTCGTAATGTCCATAGCGAGTTCTGAAAGCTGTTTTGTGAATATCAGCTTCCTTGACCTTTACTTGATGATAACCTGAACGAAGATCTAATTTAGAGAAAACACAAGATCCACTTAGTTGATCGAATAAATCATCGATGCGCGGGAGTGAATACTTGTTCTTTATAGTGACTTCGTTCAAGCTCTGTAATCGATGCACATTCTGTATGAACCTTCCTTCTTCTTTACAAGTAATACAGGTGATCCCCAACTTGAAGTGCTGGGACGAATCCATCCTTTCGCCAATAATTCGTCCAACTGTGTTCGGACTTCCTTCAAACCATCCGGACTTAAACGATAGGGTGTTTTAATCACCGGTTGTTCTCCTGGTACTAAATCAATACTGAATTCAAGAGCTCGATCGAGAGGCAAACCTGATATATCGTCAGGAAATACATCGTCAAACTCTCGAACCACATCTGGTCTTGATTCTTCCTCCGCTTGAGCTGCTGCAACTACTGCTTCTCTTGGCTTCGCTTTGTAGGTACTTGGCTCCAGTGTACGGTCTTCGCTTTTGAAATAGAAGACCGGATGGTCTGGAATCTCGAATACTACCCTCCTTTTACGACAGTCGATGGTAGCATAAAAAGTTCCAGGCCAATCCATTCCTAGAACCACATCGAAGTTCGGTATGTCCAGCACTTTGAAGTCAGCATAAAACTCTCGACTGTAGACGACGACTGGATACAAGCTGTATCCCATAGTTGCCTTTAGAACGCCATTTCCTGAACTGACATTCCAGCTGGATACAAGCGGTGAGACTGGAATCGCATGGGTTCGGACAAACCGTTGCGACATAAAGCAGTGTGATGCTCCAGTATCAAATAGTGCAAGTGCAGGGATTGAGGATACTAAGATTGTACCTAAGGTATGTGGGATTTCTTTTAGGTATAGAAAATATGTAACTAAGTAGCAGGATAGAAAAGCAAAGTTTGAAAAGAAAAGTTTACCAGTGATGACTTGGCCAGTGGCCTCAGCTTCTTCCACGGACATCGTGAAAGCCTGGCGCCTCGGTACATTCCTCCAGGCCTGAGGAGAATTCCTCGAAACGTTCCTTTGAGCTTGATAGAACTGATGAGGAAGTGGTGCAGCTTGTGGTCCTCTGGGTGGTGCAGGTAGTGTAGGTCTGGGAGCAGGTGCCTGAAGAGCTGGCCGCTGCGGATAAGTATTTGCTAGCCTGGGTGCAGTAACCGGGTTCTGTCTTTGGGGACAAGACCCAATATCGTGAGTAGCTGAGCCGCAGACTAAGCAAAGGCGGTTGGCTCGACGGCAGTCCTTCATCATATGTCCAGTTCTCTTGCAGTAGGTGCAAAAGGCTGGGCTGGGACGATGGGTTGGTACTCCGGGTCGCCTTGGCACGAAAGGTGGCCTGGACGAGGCTCCACCTACCATCTAGTTGGCAGAGCATTTGACTCCTGCAGACTGAGGTCTGCCCCTTGCTTTTATCACTGCCTCATAACTACGGGCAGCTTCCAGAGCATCCGCATGAGTCAGAAATTTTCCCGTGGCTAGAGCAGCCTGAATCTCCGTGTCCAGTCCTTGTTGAAAGCGACGGGCTCTGATCTCGTCCGTCGGTATCAAGTGTGCCGCGAATCTATTTAAAGATTGTGTTAGCTGTGTAGTATGTGATATTTAAAAATTGAACTATTGTGACATATCTTACCGGCTTAACATAGTGAATTCAGCGTCGTATTAATCTACTGATTTGTCTCACATTGAACCCTGTTGTAGATGAATGAACTGCTGCTCTATTGCAAACCTGGCAGTCACAGGGAAGTATTTCGCGTCGAACTTCTCGCGAAAAGTCTTCCATTCAATAGGCTGTACCAGACGGCTTTCTTCCGCCTTCCACCAGTTGCGAGCATTATCCGTGAGCTGTAGCTTCGCCATACGGACCCAAGCGATGTCTGGCACTTGAGCTGCTGCAAGATCGTCTTCAATGCTTTGTGCCCATTCTTCCTCTTCAAGAGGGCTTCCTTTTCCAGAGAACTGCTTGGGATGTAAAGCCCTGAATTGCTTTACTCCCGGTGCGTCGGTCTCAGAACGGTTCAGGAGTTGTTGTTGTCCCTCGAGAAGGCTGCGGATCGCTTCAAGTAGCACTGTTTGCTCGGTGGGTGGTGCAGGAACAGCTGGTGCGAGAGGTAGTGCTGGAGGTGTGTTGTTGACGTTGGTGCTGGTGTTGTTCGGGGAATCCATAACCTTGAAGAAAAATTTGGGTTAGAACAGATTCAAATACATGAAATGATAAGATTCAAGGAATAGAAATTTGTAAGATTCAAGAAACATGAATTGTAACGAATGTTTTAGTTGCTGGTTCTTGTGTTATATTGCTTAGGTTGTTCACGCAGACCAGAACTGCATGATAGGGATTCATACAGCTCTGACCTGCATGGGCCACCAACAAAACCTGTCACGCCCCGCTTCCTGGTGTACGGCGAAGTGGATGCGACGAAGTCCGCTACGTATATACTTAGAAGTACATACGCTAAGCGTATCTAAGCAATAAAAAAATAAATCACAAGAGACAAGAGATATAGAAATAACAGCAACTTTATTAATAACATTCTTTTGTACAATGCATGAAAAGTAAATACAACTGAAATGAAAAGCGATGCCTAAACAATGGCATAACAGGAAATGAAAATACTGAATAGAACAAGGTACAATGTCTAGAGCTCAGGGTCTTCGTGAAACTGCTCCAAGTCTTCACCGGTGGGCTCGATCTCTGCTGGGTCCAAAGCACCCGACGACATTCAAAGAAGAAGAAATAGAATGTCGTCAGCGAACAGGTTGCAAGGTAAGTCCTAACGATAAAGAAGAATTAGAAAAGACAGAATAAGAGATATTTTCTAAAGAGATTGTAAAATATTGTAGAATATTGTGTTAACGCTGTTGTTTGTAGGTTGGTACAGAAGGATACCAGTGTATGCGAGAGGGGTCTCTATATGCTAGAGACTAGGGCAAACGGAATGTACAAGGAACCATTAAGCCACGGTACAACAGCAACGGAATATAGGTTAGGTGTCTTAATCTGACCACCTCGTGCCACCTTTAACACCTTCCGTACCAATCTACCCCTTAAACCCCGTAGTGTTTTGATATTATTGTTGTATTGTATTGTGTAAGTTGGATGACTGACGAAAACCATGATATCAGTAAACAGATTGTAACTGCATAATCAGGTAAATGGAATAACGGAATAATTAATGTATATCCATGGTTTGATTCAGTCAAGTTGTATAGATTGTTAACTGGATTCTGGGATTCATGTATTCATGTTGAGTTGGAATATTAAAGAATATAGATTGACTTGAATCATATTCAAGTCAGAAATAATCAGACTCAAACCCGAGTCAGACTAAAATAAATGTAAGTCGAAGTTCTATATTTGTTAGGGTCATTATTGTAATTTATAAAACTTGAAGGGGTTTTATGTAAAAATACTTTTGTATAGTTTTCAAGATACACCTCAAGTATTTATTATTCGTCTTTATTGTTATAATGAGTGTGATTTTATTTTGTCTTATTTCTAGTGAAAATATCCTAATTACATAAATAAATGTATTAATTTGTAATATTGATTTAATTGAAATTCATGGTATTTTAATGTAACTTTTAATCTTGTAATTTTTAGAAAAAAGGTGGAAACTTTATCTTATAATAAAATAGGTGTTTAAATGATAAATATACCTATGTTTATACAAGAATAATTTTTAATATATATTTTATTTTCCAAAAATCTAATTTTTCTTAAATGTCGTATTTTAAACCTTTCGAGACCGAATGCTCGTTGCGGAGGTCTGAATCTCGCACTACTAAGCCCGAGGGTGCACGATAAACCGTACTATCTCTAACGAGTTCCCCAAAGGTGGGTTGTAGTGGCGCTTTGCAAAGATTTAATAAATACCAATCATTTAGAAAACGGTTTTATAAAGATAAGGTATTTATTTGTAAAAGGGTGTAAATTTCCGTATTTTAGATTCTAGGGTTTCCTAAGCCAACTAGCTTATTTCTAAATGGTCTAAACGACAAGTCATTAGAAGCCTCAAATCGCCTCTTCACCGCCAATTGCGGCCAGGTAAGTGCCAGGTGAGTGGGAGGCTCTCCACTACAAGTAGTGGCCCTAATTAAGTAACCACTCACCTTAGACACACTTGCCTAGACACCACAAAGTCAGGTTTAGATAAACGATCGATGTCCATAACTTATCGTATTTCCTATTAAAAGATATCGCATTAAAATTGTATACAACTTAGAACTTTTAGAAAAGGTTTTATTAAGAAAAGGGTATTTAAATGTAAAATTTTGTATTATCGTATTCTAAATTTTGATGATATTAATTAGGGTTGTATTTGCGTGTGTGTGGAGGTAGGTCATTACCTCGTGATCTACTTTAAGTTATAGCTATGTTAAAGGGTTAAATGTGATAAACTAAACATGGTGGTATTTAAGTGCAAAAATACGGTATATTGCAAAAGCTATCATTTCATGTGTGAAAACTTGTTCAAATTAATTTTTAAGTGATTAGTAGTCAACATGAAAATGTTTAAGCATTATGGAATTAGTGATAAGTGAGATTTGATAGAAAACCGAATCGGAAATCGGGTTGTTCCGATTTCCGTCGGGTTTAAAAAGTCGTATTATTATGAAGGAAAAGAAAGGTAGAAAAGGGGGACTTACGGGTTTGGACAACGCTAGAGAGTGAGAGGAAGGTAGTGGGTTTGCCGGTGCGTCGAAATGTCGTGAAGAGGTACTAGTACGATCGCCGGGATTTCGCCGTCGATTTCGTCAGCGCTTCTCCTTTCGCTCGTTTTCTCTCGTACCAAGTTCTCTTGGAATTTTGAGAGAGTGAACTTAGAAAAAGTGATGAGAGGGTAGAGCATATGGGGGGTTTATATAGTCTTAGGTTAGGTTTAGGGTTTTAATAAAAAAAATATAAAAAAAATATATAAAAAACATTAAAAATCTTTAAATTTTTGGAGTAAAAGGGATTTATTGAGAATTTGATAACCGATCAAAAAATTTAATGTATGCAGGTGAAAAGACCAGGTCAACACGAAATTTTTCCGTGTTGACGACTCGGCCGTCCGGCCGAGTCCGGCTGGCGGCGCCGGCCCGAGTCGGCCGGTCCGCCGGCCGACTCGGCCGAGTCGAAGGCTCGTCGGGTGGGGTTTTTCCTGGGGGAATTTTGGTGTATTTAGTTTTTGGTCTTCAGTTCAAGTTTTGTGAGTTATGGCCTTTTGACTGTTGACTTTCCAAAAAATTTAAAACAAAATAAATATAAAAATAATGTGGGGCATGAGATTTGAACTCTGGTGGCTTGGTTCAGCAGTGCAAGGTATTACCAATGAGCTACAACCTCCTACTTGTAATTATGGAGTGAAATAAATACTTAAAGAGATATCAGCCGCAATAAATACTCCATGTATACATTGAATTTAAATCAATTCTTTGTACATTAAAAATGGAGTTGTTACAGTAACACCTGCAGGAACCTTTTCTTCTCCAGTTGTGACATATGATACGTGGCATTAGGAAGTAGAAACTTTTCCGGTTTACCCGCTATCGGTTTAGGATGCAAATCACATCTAATTTTCCGGTCCTTAAGATCCATCCGAGTATGGAGGTTGTCTTTCGATTTTCCATCTTTACAAAGAAGCAAATTTTGTACTTGCTCAGATACTTCCTTCTTAATGTGCATGTCGTCCAGACAATGATGCAATAAATTTGTTGATCAGTATGGTAACTTATAGAAAATGCTTAATTTGTTCTAGTAGGGTGGAGTGTTGTGTCTTGCCATATCTATCCCGAAGGTCACGTTATCGTACCCATTCCACTGAGTAATCACGTCCTCTCCGGAAAATGTGCCTGATGGCCCAAGAAGCTCCTGATGACCATCAAAATGAGCACCGTCAAACTTGTAGGGATGGTCTAGTAGTAGGAAACGCCGATGACCACAATAAAAAAACCTTGTTGTTATAATTCAACCGTATCGATATTATATCTTAGTGGAAGTAAGGGCATGGTTTGTAACCATCTACAGACCAACCTGATAGCATTCTATACACAGGAAAGTCATTAATTTTACACATTAAAGCCGCACGCATTGTGTAACAACCCTAAATTTCCTATACAAGTTTTTACAAAAAAATTTCAAAAATCCATAAAGGGGTATTTATTGCCTGAGCACAAGACTTAAGTAATTAATTAGCTCCATAATTACAAGAAAGAGCTTGTAGCTCATTGGTAATACCTTGCACTGCTGAACCAACCCACCAGAGTTCAAATCCCATACCCCATATTATTTTTAATATTGATTTTTTTAAAAACCTTTAGAATACCAAGGGTTTACACGTGCATATCTCACAAAAACCCCCACTACACCCAAAAATATAACATTGCCAGAGGATAGATGAACCATCGGGGGGGATTCCAGCCGCCGGACTCGGCGGGAAATCGACCAACGCGGCCTCGACTCGGCCGACTCAGTCCTCCGACCGAGTCACGACCGAGTCACCCCCGATTCGGCCGATTCAGGCGACGACCCCAACAAGAAAATTGTGTCTTTTCACATTCCCTATGCACCTACAAAATTTTAGCCTCAAACCATTTCCAGAGCTCTTTTAAAACCCCAATTACTCCACTTTTAATACATTTTTAATACATTTTATCACATTTTTCATTTTAACCTTTCACCTACCCTAACCCTAGCCTAATCCTATAAATACCACCCCTACCCTCTACCCTCTCACCCCAAACTTTGAGCCAACTCTCTAAAATTCTCAAGAACTCTTGTATGCAATCGAATTGAGCGAATGGCGAAGCTCCGGCGAATTCTTTGGCGGAATTTCCGGCAACGACCGTAGGAACTCCCGGAGACGAAACGATGCACCGACGACTCCTCACGATCCACTTTCCTCTTATCTTTGATCGAAACCTGTAAGTCCCCATTTCTATCTCTCTTTTCTTTTGTACAAATACGGATTTACAAAACCCGACGGAATCGGAACAAATCCGATTTCCGATTCGGTTTCTTTATAAAACTTCACTTCTCGTTAATATAGTTACGCTTAAACTCTCTCATGTTGACTATTAAACACTGATCAACCAAATTGATCAAGTTTCATATCATAAAATAGTGGCTATTTCATTTTACCGTATTTTCATTTAAATACCACATAGTTTCGATTCTACATTCAATATCAAAAAGCATGCTATACCTTTATGTAGGTCACGAGGTAACGACCTACCTCCTCACACACTCATATGCAACAAAGAACGATACCCTCGGGAATTTAGAATACGGGAAAACGACATTTTTCATTTAAATACCATTTATTTAATAAAACCTTTTTCTAATGATTAGTATTTATACAAATCTTTGCAAAGCACCGCTAAAACCCATTTTGGGGAACCCGTTCAGGATGGTGCGGATTATCGCACATCCTCGGGCTTAGTAGTGCGAGATTCAGATCTCTGCAAGGAGCATTCGGTCTCGAAAGATTTAAATACGACATCGTAAGAAAAACGAGATTTCTAGAATATAATAAATATATTAAAATTTATTTTCATATAAATATATGTATATGTAATTAAAAAATATCTAATTTGAATTATTATAAATATTCTATCTTTTTCTAAAAATGTCACAAGAATCAGTTTACACTAAAATACCATGAATTCCATATAATCAATATTACAAATAAATACCATTTATTATGGAATTAGGATATTTTCACTAGAAATATCACAATATAAAATCTACATTCATTACAACTCTAAAGACGATTAATAAATACTTGGGGTGTATTTTGAAAACTATACAAAAGTATTTTTATATAAAACCCCTCAAGTTCTATAAATTACCCTAAGGACCCTAGTAAACATAGGTTTAAGCGGGACCAATCTCTTGAGCCTCAGGGAGCCGGAGAGGTGGGTGCTTGCCTATCTAAGGTAGACAACTTAACAACGGTGTTATCAATACGGTAATCGTCTTTGAAAAAGACACAAATCCTGCCGCCCATGTGCAGCGGTTACCGATTGTAAGTCCACGTTGCTCACCCCGGTTCTTACGGGGAGGCGGAAGCGGCGAAAAACAATTTTTGGCGCAAAGGCAACATGGATTAAAAGAAGGATCTTCGCTAAACTACAAACTAGCAAACTACAAGAGGTGCTATCTACTATGCCATAGAGATTATACCTCACGATACCGGTCCTTCGGGTCTTCTCTCCGCTGTCCTGCTCGTCCATCCAAGCTCCGAGGATCGATCCGGATCTTGATCACCTCCGCGGCCTTCTTGAGTCGAAGACGATCCACCCGAGAGATGTGCTCCGAGCTCCACCTCGAGCCGAGGTAACTAGGGCAACAAGATCGCTAGTCTGGATGTCCTAGGATGTATAGAAGAGGTAGATGGAAGTGTTTGTCTATTTGGATCCTTTTTCTCTCAACACATGAGATCAAAGGATTTTTCAAGAGGAGGAAGAAGAACTAACAACCATGAAGCTCTTTTCTTTTCTTCTCACAAGAGAGAGAATAAGAAAATGAGAAATGAATTATCAACTAAAGAAAAAGGCACCATGGTTCAATAATACATAAACACCATCATTACCAATCCTTTCATGATAAAGTTGATGGCTACTAATGACTTGACCATTTTCATAATCAAAAAAGAAAAAGAAATCCAAAGAAAACTCTAGACCTCTCATAAAGGACAAAGTCAACTTTGGTCAAACGGTCAACAAATTCAAGTGTGGTCAAATATGGTCAAATGGTCAAAGCAATTAGCCATCACAAAATTATCACTGAAAAGATTAGTAAATAATGTCTCCGGCTCATTATGGTTTTGACCGAACCAACTGCCAAAACCCTAATGAGTCCGCCTCAAAATGGTTTTGACCGAATCAACTGTCAAATCCCTAATGAGACACCTCCTTCTTCTTCGCTCCTCAAAACTGTGCATACACACCCGCATCCGCATTCCGTAGAATGCGAATGCACAGGAGACAAAACAAATCCATCCGTGCAATATTAGGATCGGGCTTAAAGCAAATCCCACTAGTATTGCCTGCCCGAACAGCATGCGCACACAAGTGCACGTAAGTGATCGCAGCCCTGCCCTAAAACCATACGGACTCTACACGTTTCGCTCAATGTAGGGAAACTTTCTGTGTAGGACTCTAAAGACTCGACACTATGCTGGCAGTGGGTTTAACCACAGACCGCAAGCGGCACTAGCTGTACGTAACGGTCCCCAGGTAGATGTCGATAAGAAGGCCGATAAGGTAAACCCATCCGAACTCCTACTGAGCCTGTATGTGACAATCTCCGTACAGTCCGGTCCGTTCGTCTGAGAATATCGCATGGCGGGCCTAAGGGGGTGGTAAACGTCAGTCCCCTAATAGCGGTACAAGTCGTGTCGGAGTGTAGCCCAAAACACCCTGAGATAACACTGGAAACCTACCAGTATATCTCGCTTGCCCTGGCCAGGGACTACATGTGTAATGGCTCTCCTAGACACATCGCGATATCAACCCCTAATACCGGGAGAGACGAATCCTGTCTAACCGTCACTGCCTCCAAGTGCTTCGGGACTGCACCCAACTACTACCTGTTTGCACGACTCCTTTGAGCCGTGGTTGGGTAGTAATCTAAGTACAGTAGGAACACACTCGTGGCGAAGTGACAGTATCAAGTCAGCTGACTAAGCTGTACTCATGTCACCTGGGAACTGATAACTGACGATAGGTATAATACCAACCATCAGTTCCCGACGAGTCCTGTCCAGTGTACTCGTAACCTAACGAGCACCTGCATACTATCTCAAGTACGACGTACTGACTGCTGTGGGACAGACCGTCTCCCGTGCTGGGATGAGAAGCGTATACGTTAGTCTACTCCGGAGTCTCGATACCCTGTCTTGATAGTCCTATGACTAGGGACCTGTATAAGGATGTGCTTATAGATTACCCAGCCCCCACTAGTGTGACTGCCATCACAACGCTGGTAATCAAGCAAAGATCCTAAGGGCTCTACTGTAGGGTTCCTAGGCACCCTAATGAGGTCTCACAAGGCATCAACCATGCCAATTTCAAAAAATCTAGGTGCCGAGAGACCCGACTACGGACCGTTGGCTAGAAATCTAGGCGAAAAACAATCTAGTTAACAACTTAACTAATGGGATAACGGAAATACAACCTTTGTAGATCCGGTGCTCCACCTCCATAGCTCCGTAACGAAGTCGTCTCCGCTGTCCAAAAGGAATCCGGGCTCTAGAGTCGGCTTCGTCGGAGAAAAAGCGAGCTAGGTCGTCGATGTCCATGCCGAAGATGATCTACGTCGAGGCATCGCTAGATCAAGCTCCACCTTCACCAAATCTTGAAAACTTGTGAAGGAAACACACTCTACTACTTGGCAAGAGGTAGAGGATGAAGAAATAGGAAGTGGGTAGACTTTAGAATTGGATTTCTCACACTTATGCTCAAATTGCCATTGTTGAAGCAAGCTTTCTTCTTGAAGAAGAAGAAGAAGAAAATGAAGAATATGATAAGTGTTAATTAAAATTAGAAAAGAAAATCAAACCTTATCATATTCAAACCATGGTTTAGTATAGAGAATGAATCATGGTTAAATGGAATGGTTAGGTTTAAGGATGAGACAAAAATGGTGACTTGGTCAAAGTATTCATGAAGCTTCATGAAAGAAGAAAGAAAGCCACCATTTTATCATTTCCTTTTCTTTTTCCAAAAGAATAAATAAATGAATAAAATGAATAAGGAAAAAGTAAACCCTAACCATTTCATTAACCAAGGTTTAATTCTTTACACTTAACCAAAAGGCATGCATCATCAAACATGATACAAGCAAGTGCACAAAATCATATCGCATATGCAATGCGCATATCCGAGTGAGAAAATCCATCTTAAGTAAACCGATACTAGTTAATGCAAAGTAATATATCAAATATATAATTATGCATTAAATCATTAAATCAACACTTGATTCAATGATCCGGTCATGTCGCACATAACCGACTGGTATCATCAGTAACAACTTATCAAATCAACACTTGATCCGATAACCCGGCTATATCGCATATAACCGATCAATGTCACATCGCGAGAATGAAATACGGTATCACATACATGCATCATTCTCGGTCCTGCATATATCTCATATGCGCTCCCATTTCGTTTCGCTTGAGCCAGGAAACCTCTGTGTAGGACTCTAAAGACTCGTCAATACGCCGGCAGCGGATGATGATCATATCAAACATCCACAAGCCGCAAGCGGTCTGCTAAACGTAACGGCCTCCCGGGTATTGAGCGATCTGAAGATCGACGAGCAAGCCCGCTCACACTCCAGTGAATCCAACCAGTAACACTACCGTACAGTCCGGTCTGATCGTCTGATATGTCGCATATCTCGCCTAGGGGTGGTAAACGTCAGACCCCAATAGCTCAATAAGTCGTGTCGATATGAGGTCTATAACTGTTCGAGAAACTACTGGTAACACTTACCAGTAAATCTCAGCAACCCTGGCCAGGGATTTCCTGTTATAGCCAATCGAACACAGCGCAACATCAACTCCCTATACCGGGAGAGATGAATCCCCTCCTATCGCTCATTGCCTCCATGTGACTCGGGACTGTGCCCAAAAACCACCGTTTTGCACGCCCTCTTAGACGTGGTAAGATGGAAATCAAAGCACAGTGGGAACCACACAAGACTCTGTGACGATCTCGGGTCAACAGACTACTCTGTACCAGTGTCACCAGAGAACTGCCATCTGACGTGAGGTATAATACCATCTGGGAGTTCTCGGCGAGTCCGTCCAGTGTACCCAGTCTCCACTGAGCACCCGTATATGATCTCCGATGTCAAACACCAATGGATATGGGATCATCCATCGCCCATCTGTATGGGTCGAGAAGGTATACGCTAGTCTACTCTGGTATATCGATGCCCCGTCTCGATACACCCACGACTAGGGACTTTGAAGGATGTACTTATGGACTACCATGTCCCCACTAGTATGATCTGCATCATAGTCCAGGTAGTCAAGTACAGATCCTAAGGGATTTACCAACATGTAACAGAGAGACAATCAGCATACACGTTAAGGTAAAGATCAACCAGATAGCATACTATCATGTCGAGCAAGAAAGTCCTCCCTATATACGTCCTAGCATCCACTACAATATACATCATATGTACAGTAATGGCCTCTAGGGCATACATATAACTAACAATCTCCCACTTGCACTAGGGCCATCTGTAGCAGTGGTTGTAGTATCTCATACTCAACCATCCCATAAAAGTCTCTCTCTGGGAACAGGCCTTTGTGAGTGGATCCGCTGTGTTGTCCTCTGAGTCTACTCTCCAAACCTCGATCACCCTGGAGATCAACCATCTCCATGATCAAGTGATACTGCCTTAGAATATGTCTGGATCACTGATGGGACCGGCGTTCCTTGGCATAAGCCACAACTCCATTGTCACACAATGGTAGGAACATAGTTCATCTCATGAACTAATATACATCCAAACAGCCTCTTTGGTAGCATCTTAAGTAGCGATGTATCGTGCCTTTATCGTCTAGTATGTCACGGTATCCAGCTTGGAACTCTTCCAACATACCGTCCCTTTACTGAGGGTAAAGACAATGCCTGTGACTGACATTCAGTCGTCTTTATCACCCTGGAACCCTTCCAGTGATTCTCCTCAGGATCGATTGATACCTTCTCACTACAACTAGTGAGATTCCTAACATCCAATTAGATCTATCTCATAGATCCAAAATCCAGGATTTAGTAGGTATCATTTTGATCCTATATGGAGAATCATTGTGATAAGCGGAGATTGATCGAGCGTAGCATAGGAAACTCCTTCCCTATCAAGAGTATGTCATCCACGTACTCTACGAGGATCGTCACCATACTCCCTACTACCTTCTTGTTTATACAAGGTTCATCTACCATTTTGATGATGTCAACTTCTTTGACCGCTTCATCAAAACAGATGTTCCGACTCCGCGATGCCTGCTTTATCCTATAAAGCATCTTGCACACGTTTCCGCTGCTCCCACTGTCTACGAAGCCCTCTGGCTGTGTACTTATAGACGCACTCTTCTAAAATATCATTTAGAAAAGCAGTCATGACACCCAACCACCAGATATCGTAGTCATGGTATGTAGCCGTGGCAAGTAGGATCTGGATGGACTTAAGCATAGATCCTTAGAAAAAGTTTCATCATGATCCACACCTGGTCAATGATGCAAACCTTTAACAAGTCTAGCTTTGAAAGTCTCAACTTTTCCATGTACACCAAGTAATCTTCTCAAGATATACTTGCTCCTGATGGGGATTTAACCCTTCAGATATAGCAGCCAAAGTCCATACTTTGTTGGTGTATAAGGATTCCATCTCAGATCACTAAGCATCCAGCCATTCTTACAGAGTCTTACTCCTGATGGCCAGCTCGAAACTAGTTGGGTCATCATCTCATGATGCATTCCTCGCTCCCACTGTCATAGAGAAACCGAAGTATCTCTCAGGTGGGTGAGGAACCCTACTAGATCGGCGGAGAGGCTGAGGTTCGTTGGTTTCCACTGAATCCTCTGGTTGTACCAAATCATGCTGTAGTTTGTATAGCTGGAACACATCCAGTTCTACATAACAGACCTTGCCTCGAGCTTGTCCGGATTTTGCTTTTAGACATAGGCCAGACAACCCCAAATCTTAACTAGCTTAAGACATGGGCTCTTCCCTTTCCATATCTCATATGGAATGGTAGGCAACTGATTTGATTGGAACCCTATTCAATAGGTATGCAGCTTCTCAAGTGCATAACTCCCAAAAGGAAATAGGTAACTCAGTAGTACTCATCATAGAGCACACCATATCAAATAGGGTGTATCTGCTCCGCCCCGATATACCATCGTGCTATGGTGTATGCGGAGGAGTAATGCTGAGAGAGAATCTCATTCTCCGTTAGAAAAGTCCAGGATTTCCGTGCTCAAGTATTCTCCTCCTCGATCACATCAAAGGACATAATACTTATACCCTTATTGGTTCTCTACTTCTAACTTATATTCTATGAATATCTCAAAAGGTTCGGACTTATGTTTCAACAGGAACATATGTCTGAATCTTGAGAGATTATCAGAGAATGTACTGAAGTACAAAGAACCGGTCTTGGCACATGTAGACAGGGGACCTACATACATCAACATGTATCATCCCAAGAGTTCACTAACTCTTTCTCTGTTTCCAATAAACAGAGCTGTGGTCATCTTATCTCTGTGACATGACTGGCAAGTTTCACAAGATGTAAATTCAAACTGATTTAAATATGCATCTACATGTAACTTCAGCTAGTCGGGTCGCATTGATATGACCCAGTCTACAATGCCTCAAGAAGGATTCGTTCATTTCTGAACTCTTCCTCTTGTGTGTGTTCCATATACTAAGAACTGTAGTTTGATTTAGAACATCAATGCTTTTAGATAACGTGCCTGAACCGATCAACTTTTGATATAGGAAATGTTCAAAACATTATCCAACTATACAAAATTTTATCATTTCTTTACTGATAAAGAGATAGATATTATTTTGTATATCAGGTTCGGTATCTAATAACATTTGTTCAGAATCAATGTATTCATAATACAGGGTGACAGTGACCAACAGACTTGGCTGCAATACTTGCCCCGTTTTCTGCCTCATGAAACTTATCACCCGTTCTCAGTTTTCTACCTTTCTGTAGCCCTATGTAACAGATTACATATCTGGGATCCTGATCTGGTATCACATACCCAGGACGTAAAGAATATTGAGAAACAATTCTTGTAATGAACACACCCGAAGATGATGCATCAGCATGCACTCTCTTCGTTTGGGCGGCACGGGAATTCTGGTAATCCCCAATTTCCTGCTCTGTCTTATAACAATTATAAGTTGGAGCGGGACCAACGTTTCCCAGCTCAGTATAACAAGCGGGTTCGGTCAAATATCCGTATTATTATCTTGATTAAGGCGTGATATGGTCGCTACCTGGAGAGAGAGAGAAGAAAACACTCAGCGTGCGCTCTGTCAAGAATAGATTGGTTATTATTTTATCTAATCAGGATGGCTCCCACTGCTTTTTATCAAATCTTCCTTCAAACCCTAAAAGGAAAGACTAGCCGGGATTTATTACACACTACAAGTTCGCCAATCTTTCAGCCAGGCCAGTGTCGGTACTTTGAGGGAGGTCCCCCGTGCTTTCGCACGAACCTAATTAATGTAAACCTCGTTTTCCAGAGGCGTAACCCCGTTGACACCTTTCTAGACACCTACTTGATCGGCTAATTGTAATGTATAAAACTCTCCCAGGAGTAACTCTTACTCGCAGCGGGTATCGGGATCCAACTATCTCATAGAAGGTATGCAATCTCATTGCAAATTTCAACACTTGAAATTCCCGATAATATTTTGCCCCATGCGATCTATGACCTTGACTGAGTCAACAAATCATAGACCGCAAGTAAAGTTCAACCCGTCATTTCTCGATTGAATTAAACCTACCCGCACGACCCTTGACTGAGTCAACAAGGCCGCACGACTACCCTAATCCAATCGCATCATATGCATTGCAGATAAGCACTAATCAGCTACCGCACACTACGCCTTGACTGAGTCAACAAACGCAGCACGAATACTAACTAGGACTTATCTGAAATGACGGAGGGCTACGTCAGGTTTTTAAGAAAACCTTTTGCGTAATGAACTTTATATCGTTGTAGAATCAAATGATTTTAAAATGGAGTGCTTTTGAGGCTTTTCTAGTTTTGCTAAAGGAGTCACTCCCGGTGAAGGGATCGTCGGTCCTTTCCTCGTCGAATGAGGTGCAGGATATATCATATATATCACTGTGCAAAGCAAAAACACTTAAAAGCAATCAAAATACAAACCGAGTGTGTAGCATCTGCCAGTTATTGCTAAAGGAGTCACTCCCGGTGAAGGGATCTTGGTCCTTTCCTCATCGAATAAGGTGCAGGATATATCTCATATACCGCTGTGCAAAGCAAGAACTGTAGCTACCTGTTTTATTTTGAAATTCGATTCTACAACATCTTAGGTTTCTTTTATTTCATTAATCACATTAATGAAGTCCCATCATTTAAGTACCTAAACATCACAGATAAATACGACGTACACTTATGCCATCCGCATTCGCCTCGATGTCCCCTCGTGCACCGTTAGGTTAGGTAACTAACGACAGAGCGGGGCAGGGCTAGCGCGGGTGTAAAACATAAGTAACGTCTATATAATATATCATATATACTATATACTGTATCTATCACAGAACATCACATGATCACACCACAGATATGGCAGCAGAAGAAACATATGAAATATTGGATATACTAGGACGTCCGTGTTTTCAATACGAGCCAGTATAAAACACGGATTCCACGGTCGTGATGAATAGCCAAACCCACACCCCTAGACCCCTACGAGAGCGGCAAGCAACCCTACCAATTCTAGAGTTAGGAGACCCGGACTCGACTCCTCGAGTTGGTCTCCCACTGGACCCCAGAACCCGGTTACTTGTGCTCCCCTCCTTGGGTCTATCCTAGTGCAGAAAAGTAAATAATATACAAACGGTGACAACTTCCGCAACCTGGAAGCGCCCCAATAAAAGAATATTACATACAAGTTTTTACATGAATGAAAATGAAAAACACTCATCTCACATAAAAACCCCCGGCTATTCAAACACGACGATCCAATATAACATATCCAGCAACACATAACATCACATGTCATCAACGTAAGTAAATATGCGCATCCCAATTGTCGTTGACATATAGCAACGAAACCGGCGATATCACATATTACACTTACGGTCACAGAAAAGAAAGTGTAAAACTACAACAGTTGGAATCCGCAACCTCCTCTGACATCGCATGCCTGACCAAATGAATTACTTAGACATCGCATGCCTAACAATTATAAACCCCGCATTTTAGTCTCAAAATCGAAAACACTTTTCAATATCAAGTCGGGCAATTCAACAAGATTCCCGACATCCTGATCGAATGCTCGTCGCAAACTTCAGTAGGCGGCTGCACCCCCGATGCCGTCGACGAAGTGCACCAAGGCGGAACACCGCTACCGCGAGCACCCGAACGGATGCTTTCGGTGACGGGGTTGTCCTACAGTCACTTGGTCGGGGCTATGGAGTGAGGCTGTCTATTAAGTTTACCTGGCGAGTATCCGCGTACGCTACGTGATTGCGACGGACTTTTGATCACATCAAAATTCCGTGGCATCCGATCAAGTAAGACTAAACTGCTATGTTTATAACATTCATTTAGTTATCTCATAACTATTTGCGAATTCCAAGTATTGTATCCCATTCCAGATAAACAGAAAATGTTAAACTTTTCGATCGAACAATCGAACACCCAAGTTTTCCCGATACAGATCAACACATGAAACAAGTCTAACAACATTCCGTTCGTACCTCAGTACCAACGGTCCAGCCGTAGAAGGGTCAAGCCAACGCCTCACATGTGGCACGCCGTACTGCCCCAAACCCGAAGGTTCAAAGGGCAGTTCAAGACGGTCACATAATCGAGTTAAGGTTTGTTGTCTTCTAGAGGGACCATCGCGTTACTTGCACTACTTAGAACGTCGTTAAACTACGGAAAAATCCAACACTTGGAAATTTCCCGACGGGGGAAAAATTGGGTATTTATATCCGGTCGAACTTTTTAACATATTCTAAAATTTATCCGGAAAGCCAAATAGACAAAATTTGATAAACCCGATCGAATCATCGAAGCACCAAAACATCCCAGATTATTCAACACTTGAATAAATATTAAAAATATCCAGAGAACACATCACTGTTAAATATAAATTACTGTGCAAAAGTCAACGCAAGGGGAGACCAGTCGGCCGCGGAACCGCCGCACGTGCCAAGCTAGTGCCGCGGTTCCGCGGTGGTTTATTCGAATTAGGTCCCCGTATTTCACAGTAATTCATATAAAACCCTGCTTGATTTTCTGCATATTTTTAATGTGGAAAAACTCACTGTTTTCAAAAAATGACAGAGAGCATGTTAGAAATGGGTTTTCGGGTTCGTTCGGACTTCAAACTCCGTCTGGACTTCGCCTAAGGCTCTAGCTAGACTCTGATACCACTGTAGTTTTCCTAGGCACCCTAATGAGGTCTCACAAGGCATCAACCATGCCAATTTCAAAAAATCTAGGTGCCGAGAGACCCGACTACGGACCGTTGGCTAGAAATCTAGGCGAAAAACAATCTAGTTAACAACTTAACTAATGGGATAACGGAAATACAACCTTTGTAGATCCGGTGCTCCACCTCCATAGCTCCGCAACGAAGTCGTCTCCGCTGTCCAAAAGGAATCCGGGCTCTAGAGTCGGCTTCGTCGGAGAAAAAGCGAGCTAGGTCGTCGATGTCCATGCCGAAGATGATCTACGTCGAGGCATCGCTAGATCAAGCTCCACCTTCACCAAGTCTTGAAAACTTGTGAAGGAAACACACTCTACTACTTGGCAAGAGGTAGAGGATGAAGAAATAGGAAGTGGGTAGACTTTAGAATTGGATTTCTCACACTTATGCTCAAATTGCCATTGTTGAAGCAAGCTTTCTTCTTGAAGAAGAAGAAGAAGAAGAAGATGAAGAATATGATAAGTGTTAATTAAAATTAGAAAAGAAAATCAAACCTTATCATATTCAAACCATGGTTTAGTGTAGAGAATGAATCATGGTTAAATGGAATGGTTAGGTTTAAGGATGAGACAAAAATGGTGACTTGGTCAAAGTATTCATGAAGCTTCATGAAAGAAGAAAGAAAGCCACCATTTTATCATTTCCTTTTCTTTTTCCAAAAGAATAAATAAATGAATAAAATGAATAAGGAAAAAGTAAACCCTAACCATTTCATTAACCAAGGTTTAATTCTTTACACTTAACCAAAAGGCATGCATCATCAAACATGATACAAGCAAGTGCACAAAATCATATCGCATATGCAATGCGCACATCCGAGTGAGAAAATCCATCTTAAGTAAACCGATACTAGTTAATGCAAAGTAATATATCAAATATATAATTATGCATTAAATCATTAAATCAACACTTGATTCAATGATCCGGTCATGTCGCACATAACCGACTGGTATCATCAGTAACAACTTATCAAATCAACACTTGATCCGATAACCCGGCTATATCGCATATAACCGATCAATGTCACATCGCGAGAATGAAATACGGTATCACATACACGCATCATTCTCGGTCCCGCACATATCTCATATGCGCTCCCATTTCGTTTCGCTTGAGCCAGGAAACCTCTGTGTAGGACTCTAAAGACTCGTCAATACGCCGGCAGCGGATGATGATCATATCAAACATCCACAAGCCGCAAGCGGTCTGCTAAACGTAACGGCCACCCGGGTATTGAGCGATCTGAAGATCGACGAGCAAGTCCGCTCACACTCCAGTGAATCCAACCAGTAACACTACCGTACAGTCCGGTCTGATCGTCTGATATGTCGCATATCTCGCCTAGGGGTGGTAAACGTCAGACCCCAAAAGCTCAATAAGTCGTGTCGATATGAGGTCTATAACTGTTCGAGAAACTACTGGTAACACTTACCAGTAAATCTCAGCAACCCTGGCCAGGGATTTCCTGTTATAGCCAATCGAACACAGCGCAACATCAACTCCCTATACCGGGAGAGACGAATCCCCTCCTATCGCTCATTGCCTCCATGTGACTCGGGACTGTGCCCAAAAACCACCGTTTTGCACGCCCTCTTGGACGTGGTAAGATGAAAATCAAAGCACAGTGGGAACCACACAAGACTCTGTGACGATCTCGGGTCAACAGACTACTCTGTACCAGTGTCACCAGAGAACTGCCATCTGACGTGAGGTATAATACCATCTGGGAGTTCTCGGCGAGTCCGTCCAGTGTACCCAGTCTCCACTGAGCACCCGTATATGATCTCCGATGTCAAACACCAATGGATATGGGATCATCCATCGCCCATCTGTATGGGTCGAGAAGGTATACGCTAGTCTACTCTGGTATATCGATGCCCCGTCTCGATACACCCACGACTAGGGACTTTGAAGGATGTACTTATGGACTACCATGTCCCCACTAGTATGATCCGCATCATAGTCCAGGTAGTCAAGTACAGATCTTAAGGGCTTTACCAACATATAACAGAGAGACAATCAGCATACACGTTAAGGTAAAGATCAACCAGATAGCATACTATCATGTCGAGCAAGAAAGTCCTCCCTATATACGTCCTAGCATCCACTACAATATACATCATATGTACAGTAATGGCCTCTAGGGCATACATATAACTAACATCTACTAATATGTATAAGCGATATGCTAATAGAAACACATGCACATATTGAAGTAGCAACAAACCAAGTAGCATACTACCATTTTGAGCAAGATTGTCTATACAACTGTGAATATCCCAAGCTTCCATCAAGTAATATACAAACTAGTATGATACAGTAATGGCCTCTAGGGCATACACACTAACAATCTCCTACTTGCACTAAGGCCATGTACTGGCGTATCGAAGACCTATCATCTCGATCAGCCGCTCGAACTGAGTCTGAGGTAGGGCCTTCGTGAGTGGATCTGCAGTGTTATTCTCCGAATCTACTCTCTTCACCTTGATCTCCCAGCGATCTACGATCTCCTTGATCAGGTGGTACCGTCTCAAAATGTGCCTGGACTTCTGATGGGACCTGGGTTCCTTCGCTAAAGCTATAGCGCCGTTGTTTTCGCAATACAGCGGTATTGGATCAACAATGGTAGGAACAACCTGAAGCTCCGTGAGGAACTTCTTCATCCAGACAGCTTCCTTTGCGGCATCGCAAGCAGCTATGTACTCCGCTTCCATAGTTGAGTCAGCAACGGTCTCCTGCTTGGAACTCTTCCAGCAAACCGCCCCTCCATTGAGGGTAAAGATATAACCCGACATGGACTTGGAGTCATCCTTGTCACTCTGGAAGCTGGAGTCAGCAAAGGCCTCGATCTGGAGGTCTTTTCCGCCATACACCAAGAACATCTCCTTAGTCCTTCTTAGGTACTTGAGAATGTTCTTTACCGCTATCCAGTGTTTCTCCCCTGAGTTCGACTGATACCGGCTTACAACGCTTAATGCGTATGCTACATCTGGTCTGGTACATAACATCGCATACATTATAGAGCCTACCGCAGAAGCGTAGGGTATAATAAACATGCGATCCCTTTCCAAATCAGTCTTGGGAGACATCTCTTTGGAGAGGGTGATCCCGTGACAAGCCGGTAAATTACCGCGCTTGGAATCTTCCATACTGAATCTTTTCAGTATGGTGTCGATGTACCTGGACTGTGAAAGTCCCAACATCCTCTTAGATCTATCACGATAGATCTGGATCCCCAGAATGTAGTTAGCATCGCCCAGGTCCTTCATGGAGAACCTCTGTGACAAGAATCCTTTGACTGACTGTAGCATAGGAATATCATTTCCTATTAGGAGAATGTCATCCACGTACAAGACGAGGAATACCACAGTTCTCCCTACAATCTTACTGTAAATGCATGGTTCATCTGGGTTTTTGATAAAGTCGAATTCCTTGACAGTATCATCAAAGCAGATGTTCAAACTCCGCGATGCCTGCTTCAGTCCATAGATGGATTTGAGCAACTTGCACACTTTACCGCTGCTCCCACTCTGAATGAATCCCTCCGGCTGATCCATATAGACGCACTCTTCTAAATTTCCATTTAGGAAAGCCGTCTTTACGTCCATCTGACAGATTTCATAATCGTGGAAGGCAGCAATGGCAAGAAGGATCCGAATGGATTTCAGCATAGCCACTGGAGAAAAAGTCTCGTCATAGTCCAAACCAGGTCTTTGATGAAAACCCTTTGCAACAAGTCTATCTTTATAGGTTTCAACCTGCCCATCTACACCAATCTTCTTTCTGAAGATCCATTTGCATCCTACGGGTTTTACCCCTTCTGGAGCAAAGTCCAAAGTCCAAACTTTGTTGGTGAACATGGACTCCATCTCGGTCCGCATTGCATCCAGCCATTTTACCGAGTCACCGCTCTGAATGGCTTGTTGGAAGCTAGTAGGCTCACCATAATCCATAGTGCAATCCTCTCTATCCCCGACTATGAGAAAACCGTAGTATCTCTCGGGCGGATGAGACTGCCTACTACTCCTGTGGAGTGGCGCTGGGATGTCCTGTTCTTTCGAACCTTCCGGTTCTTCCAAGCTTTCAGTAATAGCTTGTGGTTCTGGAATTTCTTCCAGTTCTACTACGCTCCCACTTGATCCTTTTTCTAAAAACTGATGTTCCAGAAAGTGGGCATGACGAGAAACAAAAACCTTTTGTTCCACTGCGTAATAGAAAAAATACCCCTTGGAGTTCTTTGGGTATCCCACAAACTTACACGGTACTGAGCGTGCCTAGAGCTTGTCCACATGCTGCTTCTTTACAAAAGCTGGACATCCTCATGTCTTAAGATACTTAAGACAGGGTTTCTTCCCACTCCACATCTGATATGGGGTGGTAGGCACAGTCTTGGAGGGAACCTTGTTCAAAAGATATGCAGCTGATTCTAGTGCATAACCCCAGAAGGATCACGGTAACTCAGCCTTACTCATCATGGAATGAACCATATCCAATAGGGTTCGATTCCGCCTTTCCGACACACCGTTGTGTTGTGGTGTGTATGGAGGAGTAAGCTGAGAGAGAATTCCATTCTCTTTTAAGTAGCCCAGAAACTCGGTACTCAAGTATTCACCACCTCGATCAGATCTCAGTGTCTTGATACTTTTGCCTGTTTGTTTTTCACCTTCATTCTTGTATTCCCGAAATTTCTCAAAGGCCTCGGATTTATGCTTCATCAGGAAGACATGTCCACACCTAGAGAAATCATCTATGAAATTAATGAAGTATGAATAACCACCTCGCGCATGTGTAGACATTGGACCACACACGTCACTGTGTATGAGTCCCAAGAGCTCGCTTGCTCTTTCTCCGTGTCCAGTGAACGGAGTCTTTGTCATCTTTCCCATGAGACAAGATTCACAAGTTGTATAAGACTGATACTCAAACGGGTCCAAGTATCCTTCTTTATGTAACTTTGTCAACCATGTCTCATTAATGTGACCCAGTCTACAATGCCATAAGAAAGCCTGATTTGTTTCCGGAGACTTTCTTTTAAGTGTGTTCTGGACACTGAAGATTTGAGCTTGATTCAATACGTATATCCCGTTTTCTAATGTACCTGACCCAATCAGAACTTGATTTAGGTGGATGTTGACCACATCGCTTACAAAAGTAAAATCATACCCTTCCTTAGAAAGTAAGGATACAGATATGATATTATAAGTCGCACCTGGTACATAAAAACAGTTATGCAGAATCAATATCTGCCCAGTTGTCAATCTAAGATGATATTCCCCTATGGATTCAGCATACATGCTCATTCCGTTAGCAACCCTGAGAGCCATATCACCTATCTTGATAACCCTACGGTTTCTCAGAGCCTGTAACGAATTACAGATGTGAGATCCGGATCCGGTATCCAATACCCAGGAAGTAGGGTTAACTGACATACAGTTCTCTATTACAAACACACCCGAAGCCGAAGCCACAACATGCTTCGAATTCTGGCTACTGGCTTTGCTAGCCCTGCAATCCTTCTGCCAATGTTCATTCCCGTAACAATAGGAATGTCCCTCTTTTACTATATCCAGTCCCGAAACTTCTGCCCTTTCCTTACTTTTTACTTCCCTGGTTTCTTTCAGGGTAGAAGGTAGAGACTGTAGAATCAAGTCAGCATCTGACCCGTTCTTCAACGTGGTCTTCAGGTCCGTGAGCTCAAAATAGCTGGCCTCTGTAAGGACGTTGCCCCTTACAGAAGACCCGATAGCCAACCTCGCTGGAAGCAATTCGTTCGAGGTCTCATATCTTGCGATATGAGATTGCTCTCCATATAAATCTTTGTTATGGAGGAAGATAGAAATTAAGTCCATCTTCTCGTGCTGCCTCTGGTATGCACCATCAACTGAGGCTAACACGAGGCACTTGGCTTTCGCACAGTCTTTTCCCGATGTCTTACGGATATCAATATCCGTGACAGGGGAAACTGGTCCTGAGACGGCAAGGGTTGGATTAGTTAGGAGGTGTTCCAGCTTGTCATGGGCAATGGACATCTGGACAGACATTTGCCAATCATAACAGTCCGATTCAGTCATTTTATTATCTAGATGTAACCTATGTCTGGTCACTGGGTCGCTGCAATTAAGAGAGAGAAGAAAACACTTAGCATGATTCTCTTGCAAGTTTAGATTGGTTTTTAATTTATCTAAACAGGATGGCTCCCACAGTCTCTCGAATCCCTCCTCAAACCATAAAGGAATAATTAGTCGGGATCAATCTCACCGTACAATACTTGCTTAACCGTTCAGCCAGGCCAGTGTCGGTACTTCGAGGGAGGTTATCCAACGCTTTCGCGAAGTTCCTTAATTAAGTAACCTCTTTTTCCTGGGGGCGTAGCCCCGTTAACTGTCATGACCCGAAAGTACGGAACGTGACTGGCACTTAGATTACGAGACGTCTAAAGGCGTAACGTAAACTAAGTCAGCCAAAGCCCAGAAAATCTAAACCAAAACCAAAGAGAGTGAAGGAAACCTTTCATGAAAAACGACTTAATTTAGTTGCATTGAACCCCTTTTAAAAAAAACATCAAAAATTTCCGAAAATTTCGGCAGAGTCTCCTCTGTAAATTCTATCCCCCAAAATGGGTACAACAAAATATATAACCTGTAATCACAAAATAGCATCCCCAAGCGGGAGCTAGCTCTTCGGCCAAGCCGGATCACAACCACACGCAATATATATATGTAATCTCGAGAAAAAGAGCATAAAGAAATGCGAAATGTAAGAAAACACAACGTCGGCTCAAGTGAGCTCGACCCAAAAGAACCCACATATACACAAATCTCTCAGTCTCATCACTAGGTCGAATATACAAATAAGAAGTGGTAGATGGAGAATACTAGATACAAAAATAGTACAAAAGATATAAAAGTGCTCTCGCAACCCACCTACGAGCAATGTCACGAGTCTGAGCAAAAGAAGTCACAGACAAGATAAGCCGCCGCTATAGGCTGATGAGTCCGACCTGCAAGACACTGTGGCACAACGGGGGTGAGTTGCCAGCTCGTGAGTAGAATATAAAATCTAGTAAGGCTATCGTAAGAATGCATGCAAATGCGTCACAGCATGTATGTCCAGATGTGTTGTAATACCTCTAGTATGCATGCACATGTATGCAATGTCAATACTAAATCTTTAAGTGTTTTAAATGCTATGAGTTCTGCATTCTTAACTTTAGAAAAAAGAATATCTGTATAATAGCTAAATACCATCAAGAAATCATCTGAAACCCGTGTCAAGCATCGACACCAAATATGAAAACACATCTGTCTCAATGTCTCACAGTATCAATGTCTCAATACATCGGGCTTCGTCAGTCCGGATCGGCCCATATCATCAAATCTCACGACAACGGTCGGTATCCTCCGGATATCTGCCGCGCCAGATATCACCGGTAGGTAGTCTTCCTCTGCTAGGCTCATCGTCTACAACTCGATCTTCTTGCCCCGGGGTACCATACCGGGCCCACCATATACCCGAGACGGTTCATCCACTCCTCGAAATCCAACAGAAAACAAGAAAACTCATGGTGGACGACACATACATCACTAGAAAACTGCAACTTTATTTTAAAAAAAATCATAATTATAAGATTTTATTAAATTCTTGCGGTTTTCCCCAAAATCCAGAAATCGCAGCAATACTGAAATCCTCAAGAAAATCATAATACTCAACATGTTGTATATGATAAATGTCTATGATATCAAGGTATGCGATGCAATTTGTGGCTAGAAATCTATGTAAGTATGATGATGATGCGAGGTATATACGTGCTATGCTATTTCGTATATCATGTATGATGCAATTGGTGATACTAAGCTAAACAGGTTCTATGGTGCTTGTGGCATGGAAATTACCAAAGGCGTGTGTGTCACATGAATAATGAGCGTGCAACAGGAGCCAATGGTAATGGTTTTCGTGTCCTATGAAGTGATATCGCACATGTGTATATGAATATCCATGCAATCTAGCGGACGATTGGCTATAAAGGTATGCAATGTGAATGAGGGGGTTTAGCTAACTAACAATGCAAATCTTGCAAGAAATAAAGTAACCCTAACTAGAGGGCGCCTCACGCCATCCAGACGATTCCCCCATAGATGAATACATCTACTCACCTGAATGCCTCGCTAATCCGATCCGACCACCGCCTTGCCTTTGCGCGCCGCGTCTGATGTTTCCGCAACCGTTCCTAGAATTGTATGACACATAATATAAGATTACAGATTCCTGAAATGACGCAACTCACAAAATGAAAAGATCGGCGCTCTCGAATTAATCACAACGTGCACTCGGTACACGGAAAACACGCGAAAATCGCTAAAACCTTAACTAAAATCGCCGTTTCGGGCAACCGTCAAAACTGAAACCCGACTAAATCAAAATCCGCATTCGCACACCCTAAAAGTCGTATGAGATGCTATAAATATAGTCCATATATCGTAATAATATCACCTCCTAATTTTCATAAAAATCTAGTAAGCATTGGCATAGAAATATCGATGCAATTATCGCAATTTAACGGTGTAGCGATCGCTACATCGCACAAACAACCATTCTAACCAACTAGATAGCCAAAACCCTAACTTAAACCCATCAACCATGCTACAAACCCTAATTACAACACCAAACCTTTACTAGAATTTCCTAAACAAGAATTCATAACTAAATTACACACTAAAACTACTAAATCTAGCAAATTTAAACGACAATTTAAACATTAGATAAGAATTATACCTTACAAGTTGAACCCTAACTTGCACTTGACCTTGAAAGATACCTCCTTTCACCTTGTTTTAAAGCAAATTAGGGTTGGAAAGAGGTGGAATAGGATTATGGTTTGAATTTGTGAAGAAATGTGTTGATTTCGGTGGATTTTGTTGATTTTTTCATGATCTTTGAAGCAAGAAAGAGAGAGGGAAATGGGGTTTGCAGCAGGTTGAGCTTGACCTGGTGTTGGGGAGGGTGTGTGTGTGTGAATGGTGTAGAAAATTCTACACAAAAAGCCTTTCCCAAGCTCAATTAATGACTACCACATCAACTTTTACACAAAAAACACCATTTTAAACCATTTTTGATTAAAATTTTAAACCATAGAATAACAATTTTGAAAAGTCTTGATAAAATTTTATTAATACTAAATTTTAGTTTATAATGTTTCCTAAGTGTGTAATTTACCTAATTAAATTTGTATTTATCACTAATTAAATGTATTTTTAAAAGCTTAAAATAATATTAAAAATAATTAATTAAGAATTTTTTTTAATTAACTAGAAAATTTTAAGTGACATTTTAGTGACCAATTTATAGTAATATCTTATCTAAATTTTGTATAATTAGGTCTATAATGAAAAATACCTATTTTGACTTTTTACGGAAAAGGCTGCTAATTTAGCCGATTACCGAAAAATTGCCTAAACGATTTTTCGAAGCGTTACAATCTTCTCCCCTTAAAGAAATTCGGTCCCCGAATTTAGAATTTAACTACACGTACCTTCAAAAAGATGAGGATATCTCTTCCTCATCTCGACCTCGGTCTCCTAAGTGACCTCCTCGCTGTTCGGGCCACGCCAAAGGACCTTGACGGACGGTATAACCTTGGACCTCAATTTCTTCACCTGCCGATCCAAAATGACCACCGGCTGCTCGGTAAATGAAAGATCACGCTCTAGCTGGATCGTCTGGTGCTGAATCGCATGGGAAGGATCATGAAGGTACTTGCGGAGCATCGAGACATGGAACACGGGGTGAACATTGGGGAAGCTGGGTGGAAGAGCTAACCGATAAGCGACTGGACCAACACGCTCTAGGATCTCGAAGGGACCAACATATCTAGGACTCAGCTTCCCTTTCCGCCCAAATCTCATCACACCCTTCATTGGAGAGACCCTCAGGAAAACATGATCGCCAACAGCGAACTCGAGTCGGCGACGGCGCCTGTCAGCATATGATTTCTGCCTACTCTGTGCCGCTCTCATCCTGTCCCGAATCATCTGTATCTTTTCGGTCATCTCCTGTACGATCTGCGGCCCCAAAATACTGCTCTCCCTGAGCTCTGTCCAATATACAGGCGATCGACATCTCCTCCCATATAAAGCCTCGAAAGGTGCCATCTGAATCGTCTCCTGGAAGATATTATTGTAGGAGAACTCGATCAAAGGAAAATGACGATCCCAGCTACCACCGAAATCTAAAACACAAGCTCTGAGCATGTCCTCAAGAGTCTGAATAGTACGCTCCGACTGACCGTCAGTCTACGGGTGAAAGGCTGTGCTAAAACTCAATCGGGTGCCCAAAGCTTCCTGAAGTTTCTGCCATAATCGGCTGGTAAACTGGGTGCCCCGGTTGGACACGATGCAAGTCGGAACGCCATGCAGTTGCACGATCTCATCAATATAAACCTGGGCGTACTGAGAAAATCCAAAAGTGGTCTTCACTGGTAGGAAGTGAGCCACTTTCGTCAGTCGATCCACAATCACCCAATTAGAGTCATGCCCTTGACTGGTCCTGGGTAGACCCACAATGAAGTCCATGGAGACCTGCTCCCACTTCCACTCAGGGATGGGCAAAGGCTGTAACTCGCCGGCTGGCCTCTGGTGCTCGGCCTTGACTTACTGACAAGTCAGGCATCTCGACACAATGTCTGTAACATCCTTCTTCATCCCTTCCCACCAGTAAACCTCTCTCAAATCATGGTACATCTTGGTGGAACCTGGATGCATACTGTATACTGATCTATGTGCCTCCTCGAGGATATCGCGCCTCAGTCCCTCAGAATCTGGTACGCACAGTCGAGTCCCAAATCGAAGTATCCCCTGATCATCAATCACGAACTCAGAAACTCTGCCCTGCCGAATCTTCTTAATCTCTAAAATACGGGCATCGCCGGACTGTGCCTCGCGGATACGGTCAAGTAACTGTGGGCGTGCTCTGAAATGGGCCAGCTGTCCCCCTGTAGGAGTAAACTCGAACTACACTCTGCTGTCATATAAAACCTGCCAATCCGCCGTCGACTGCATCTGTACTGCGCTCAAACAAGACAAGCTACCTCCGGGCCTCCTACTCAAAGCATCTGCCACGACATTCGCCTTGCCCGGATGGTATAGAATCTCGCAGTCATAATCTTTCACCAACTCCATCCAACGGCGCTGTCTCAGATTCAGATCTCGCTGCTGAAATATATACTTCAAACTCTTATGGTCAGTGAATATCTGGCACGACTCACCGTATAGGTAATGTCTCCAAATCTTAAGTGCAAATACCACTGCAGCCATCTCTAAATCATGAGTGGGGTAGTTCTGTTCGTGTTTCCTCAGCTGCCGAGAAGCATATGCGATAACTCTGTCGTGCTGCATCAATACACAGCCCAGCCCCACTCGAGAAGCATCATAATATACCACGAACCCGCCTGATCCTGAAGGCAAAGCTAACACCGGTGCAGTAGTCAGACGAGTCTTCAACTGCTGGAAACTATCCTCACATGCCTGGGTCCAATCAAAAGGGACCCCCTTCCGGGTCAACCCGGTCAGCGGTGCAGCAATACGGGAGAAATCCTGAATAAAACGTCGATAATAGCCGGCCAGACCCAGAAAGCTGCGAACCTCTGTAACTGATACCGGTCTAGGCCAACGCTGAACTGCCTCGATCTTCTTCGGGTCCACACAAATACCATCTCTCGTCACCACATGACCCAAGAAGTCGACACTGTCTAACCAGAATGCGCACTTGGAAAATTTGGCGAACAGCTGATACTCCCTCAAAGTCTGCAATGTGATACGCAAGTGCTGCTCATGCTCCTCCCGGCTCCGAGAATAAACCAAGATGTCGTCAATGAACACAATGATGAACTGATCGAGATACGGCCTAAATACATGGTTCATCAAGTCCATAAATGCTGCCGGGGCATTGGTGAGCCCGAACGACATCACCAAGAACACATAATGACCATATCGAGTACGAAAAGCGGTCTTCGGAATATCCTCCTTCCGAACCAGCAACTGGTGATAACCTGACCGTAAATCAACCTTCGAGAAAAACCCTGCACCCTGGAGCTGATCGAATAAGTCATCAATGCGGGGTAGAGGATATCTGTTCCGCACAGTAACCCGGTTCAACTGACGATAATCAATGCATAAGCGCATACTTCCGTCCTTCTTCTTAACAAACAGGACGGGAGCACCCCAAGGTGACACACTCGGTCGGATAAGCCCTTTGTCTAGCAAGTCCTGCAACTGATCCTTCAGCTCTCTCAGCTCCGCCGGGGCCATCCGATAAGGCGGTATAGAGATAGGCCCCGTGCCGGGGATCAAGTCGATGCAGAACTCAATCTCACGCTCTGGTGGCAGACCAGGCAGCTCGTCAGGGAATACATCAGGAAACTCTCTCACAACAGGGACCTGGTCCAACGGAACCTCTGTGGAGCTAGTATCACAAACATAGGCTAAGAATCCCTGACACCCTTTCCTTAAGAGCTGACCAGCGCGAAGAGAAGAAATCAAGCTGGGAAGGGTAGCGCTACGATCTCCCTGAATAACAAGAACCGGCTCACCAGGAAAACTGAATCTGACTGCTTTCTCACGGCAGTCCACGGATGCATAACAGGTGGCTAGCCAGTCCATACCAAGAAGAACGTCAAAGTCTAGCATATCGAGGAGAACCAAATCAACTGAAAAGTCTCTCTCCCCGATACGAACGGAACATGATCGGTACACGAAACGGGCAACAAACGACTCGCCTATCGGTGTAATAACGACAAGCGGCTGATCTAACGGAGAAGACTCTCGGCCCAACCTCGGTGCAAAGTACGTGGATACATAGGAATGTGTGGAGCCTGGATCAAATAATACCCGTGCATCAAAAGAACATACTGGCAGAGTACCTGTCACGACGGCATTGGATGCCTGTGCATCCTGAGGAGTCAACGCGAACACTCAGGCCTGTCCACCACTAATAGCTGGCTTCCCTCTGCCTCTACCTCGGCCTCTGCCTCTGCCTCTGTCTCCTCGTCCTCTCTGAACCGGACCGCCACGCCCACGACCTCTAGGAGCATCTGGCTGGCGTGGAGCATCATCAGGAGTAGGAAGTAGAGCTCTATGAGGAGGTGGTGAGGGTGGTAAGGTCATATGCGGGACTGTCGCCGTGCCCTGGCGCCCCATGGTACAGTCTCTGACACGGTGGTACTGACTCCCACACCGAAAACATCCTGAAGACGACTGCTGGGTCTGTGGATATGAACCAAATAACTGACCTCATCTCAATCCTCTGCCTCCACCATCTCCCGGAAATAATCTATCGTGGTGTCTACCCATCTGCCGCTGAGCTGGCGTATCAGTACGGATCCTCTTCGGCCCAGAAACGACCGGAGTCTCAGAAATACGCTCCTCCAAAAGTAAGGCTGCATCCATCGCGGCTGCGTATGTATCAAAGTGCTGGGTGCCGATGGCAAGGAATAGCTGTGTATCAAGCCCTCGCACAAACCTCTTTATTCTCTTCTCTTTTGTGTCTACTAGGTACGGAGCATATCGAGACAACTGGGTAAACTGTATATCATACTCTGACACCGTCATCCCAGGAGTCTTGCACAGAGACTCAAAACTACGGGCTCGAGCATCTCGGACACTCTCCGGAAGAAAACGGGCAAGAAACGCAGCTGTAAACTCAACCCAGGTCATAGAAGGTAGACCTGCAGCTCGGCCTCTCTCTACTGAATCGTACCATGTCTGGGTAAGACCCTCCAGACGAAAACTCGCGAACTCCACCAATTTATCATCAGAACACCTCAACGAACGGCAAATCCTAGCCATCCTATCAAGAAATGCCTGTGGGTCCTCTGTCGCATCTATACCGGTAATAGCTGGAGGTCTCAATCTCATGAACTCCTGTAGTGAAACAGGGATAGTCGCAGTAGCAGCTGGAGTGACCATCGGTGCAGCAGGGACAATCGTGGTCTGTGCGGTGGAAGGAACGTCCTCGGATCTCTGTGCCCGACTGGACTCAACTAAAGATCCCATCATCTGTCGCAACTCCTGCATGCCGGCCTCTAATCTGGCAATACAGTCTGGTTAAGGTGGATCAATATGACCCTGAGGGGTAGGCATATCATCCCGCTCGATCCTCGCCTCAGACGAGCCCGCTCGAATCTCATCCCTAGCGGCAGCCCGCTGAGCTCTCATAGTCTTTGGCGACATCGAAGCTGGAATAAGAAACAGGACCGATAAGAACATTGCAATTGAATCAAGGAATGCAAGGAATCAAGAAAGGAAATACAAGCAATTATGTCCTAAGGTCACTTAGGCGGAGTACCGTATCGTAAGTATGCCGCGGATCATACCCACGCTACGCCACTCTGCTTAAGTCACCTACTCCATCTACCAAGGTCGTCCTACACTCAGAAAGGTAAAACCTACGCTCTGATACCAACTTTGTCATGACCCGAAAGTACGGAACGTGACTGGCACATAGATTACGAGACGTTTAAAGGCGTAACGTAAACTAAGTCAGCCAAAGCCCAGAAAATCTAAACCAAAACCAAAGAGAGTGAAGGAAACCTTTCATGAAAAATGACTTAATTTAGTTGCATTGAACCCCTTTTAAAAAAAACATCAAAAATTTCCGAAAATTTCGGCAGAGTCTCCTCTGTAAATTCTATCCCCCAAAATGGGTACAACAAGATATACAACCTGTAATCACAAAATGGCATCCCCAAGCGGGAGCTAGCTCTTCGCCCAAGGCGGATCACAACCACACGCAATATATATATGTAATCTCAAGAAAAAGAGCATAAAGAAATGCGAAATGTAAGAAAACACAATGTCGGCTCAAGTGAGCTCGACCCAAAAGAACCCACATATACACAAATCTCTCAGTCTCATCACTAGGTCGAATATACAAATAAGAAGTGGTAGATGGAGAATACTAGATACAAAAATAGTACAAAAGAGATAAAAGTGCTCTCGCAGCCCACCTACGAGCAATGTCGCGAGTCTGAGCAAAAGAAGTCACTAACAAGATAAGCCGCCGCTATAGGCTGATGAGTCCGACCTGCAAGACACTGTGGCACAACGGGGGTGAGTTGCCAGCTCGTGAGTAGAATATAACATCTAGTAAGGCTATCATAAGAATGCACGTAAATGCGTCACAGCATGTATGTCCAGATGTGTTGTAATACCTCTAGTATGCATGCACATGTATGCAATGTCAATACTAAATCTTTAAGTGTTTTAAATGCTATGAGTTCTGCATTCTTAACTTTAGAAAAAAGAATATCTGTATAATAGCTAAATACCAACAAGAAATCATCTGAAACCCGTGTCAAGCATCGACACCAAATATGAAAACACATCTGTCTCAATGTCTCACTGTATCAATGTCTCAATACATCGGGCTCCGTCAGTCCGGATCGGCCCATATCATCAAATCTCACGACAACGGTCGGTATCCTCCGGATATCCGCCGTGCCAGACATCACCGGTAGGTATTCTTCCCCTGCCAGGCTCATCGTCTACAACTCGATCTTCTTGCCCCGGGGTACCATACCGGGCCCACCATGTACCCGAGACGGTTCATCCACTCCTCGAAATCCAACAGAAAACATGAAAACTCATGGTGGACGATACATACATCACGAAAAAACCGCAACTTTGTTTTAAAAAAAATCATAATTATAAGCTTTTATTAAATTCTTACGGTTTTCCCAAAAATCCAGAAATCGCAGCAATACTGAAATCCTCAAGAAAATCATAATACTCAACATGTTGTATATGATAAATGTCTATGATATCAATGTATGCGATGCAATTTGTGGCTATAAATCTATGTAAGTATGATGATGATGCGAGGTATATACGTGCTATGCGATTTCGTATATCATGTATGATGCAATTGGTGACACTAAGCTAAACAGGTTCTATGGTGCTCGTGGCATGGAAATTACCAAAGGCGTGTGTGTCACATGAATAGTGAACGTGCAACAGGAGCCAATGGTAATGGTGTTCGTGTCCTACGAAGTGATATCGCACATGTGTATATGAATATCCATGCAATCTAGCGGACAATTGGCTATAAAGGTATGCAATGTGAATGAGGGGGTTTAGCTAACTAACAATGCAAATCTTGCAAGAAATAAAGTAACCCTAACTAGAGGGCGCCTCGCGCCATCCAGACGATTCCCCCATAGACGAATACATCTACTCACCTGAATACCTTGCTAATCCGATCCGACCACCGCCTTGCCTTTGTGCGCCGCGTCTGATGTTTCCGCAACCGTTCCTAGAATTGCATAACACACAATATAAGATTACAGATTCCTGAAATGACGCAACTCACAAAATGAAAAGATCAGCGCTCTCGAATTAATCACAACGTGCACTCGGTACACGGAAAACACGCGAAAATCGCTAAAACCTTAACTAAAATCGCCGTTTCGGGCAACCGTCAAAACTGAAACCCGACTAAATCAAAATCCGCATTCGCACACCCTAAAAGTCGTATGAGATGCTATAAATATAGTCCATATATCGTAATAATATCACCTCCTAATTTTCATAAAAATCTAGTAAGCATTGGCATAGAAATATCGATGCAATTATCGCAATTTAACGGTGTAGCGATCGCTACATCGCACAAACAACCATTCTAACCAACTAGATAGCCAAAACCCTAACTTAAACCCATCAACCATGCTACAAACCCTAATTACAACACCAAACCTTTAATAGAATTTTCTAAACAAGAATTCATAACCAAATTACACACTAAAACTACTAAATCTAGCAAATTTAAACCACAATTTAAACATTAGATAAGAATTATACCTTACAAGTTGAACCCTAACTTGCACTTGACCTTGAAAGATGCCTCCTTTCACCTTGTTTTAAAGCAAATTAGGGTTGGAAAGAGGTGTAATAGGATTATGGTTTGAATTTGTGAAGAAATGTGTTGATTTCGGTGGATTTTGTTGATTTTTTCATGATCTTTGAAGCAAGAAAGAGAGAGGGAAATGGGGTTTGCAGCAGGTTGAGCTCGACCTGGTGTTGGGGAGGGGGTGTGTGTGTGAATGGTGTAGAAAATTCTACACAAAAAGCCTTTCCCAAGCTCAATTAATGACTATCACATCAACTTTTACACAAAAAACCTTATTTTAAACCATTTTTGATTAAAATTTTAAACCATAGAATAAATTTTTTGAAAAGTCTTGATAAAATTTTATTAATACTAAATTTTAGTTTATAATGTTTCCTAAGTGTGTAATTTACCTAATTAAATTTGTATTTATCACTAATTAAATGTATTTTTAAAAGCTTAAAATAATATTAAAAATAATTAATTAGGAAAAAAAATTTAATTAACTAGAAAATTTTAAGTGACATTTTAGTGACCAATTTATAGTAATATCTTATCTAAATTTTGTATAATTAGGTCTATAATGAAAAATACCTATTTTGACTTTTTGCGTAAAAGGCTGCTAATTTAGCCGATTACCGAAAAATTGCCTAAACGATTTTTCGAAGCATTACACTAACACCTTTCTAGACACCTACTTGGTTTATAGCATTGATCGTTAAGTGAGAAAGTTTCTGAGGAGTAGCATATACTCACAGTAGGATCGGGATCCAAATATCATTGCGTGATAAAACTGAAGGAATCCTACCAGAATCATCACACTCCAAATGGTATGCAGCACTAGCAAATTTCAGTTTCTTTAGAAACTCCCGATGTGGATTTTTGCCCCATGCTCTTATGACCTTGACGAAGGCCAACATATCATAAGTCACATGTCAAGTTCTACCCGTCATTGTCCAGGTTAATTTGAATCCACCCGTATATACCTTTGACGAAGGACAAAATAGTAGTACGACTGTCCCAAACCAACGCATCTATCTATGCTACAGATAAATATTCAGCAGCTATCAATCACTATGCCTTGGCGAAGGTCAAAATACATAGCTTGAATACTACTGAATATTTAACTGAAATGACGGAGGGCTACGAATGGTTTTAGCGAAACCGTGAACGTAGTGAACTTGATATAATCGAAGGAATGAGATAGCTTTTAAAAGGAGTGGTTCAAGCTCCGCATTTAAAAGTTGGTTTTTGAAAAGAGCCGAGTGGTTTTGAAAGTGTTCCAACGACTTTTACTTGGTTTATTTTCTTGCATTGATTTTATTGCGTCCCACCATTTAATCCTACCATTGCAGAAAACAACGAAAATATGACGTACGCTTATGCCATCCACATTCGCCACGGGGTCCCGTCATCACCCGTTAGAATACTTAACTAACGACAGAGCGGGGGCTGGACTAGCGCGGATGCAAAACATAAGCAACGCCTAAATAGATATCATATATAGATATATACATTCGTCAGATGCAATGATAGCCATTCCAGATCACAGATGAACACTTTGGATATACTAGAAATCCGCGATTCGTTCGAGACTGCAACGAAAAGCGGATTACACGGTCGCGATGAATAGCCAATACCCCACCCAAGACCCCTACGGGTGCGGCAAACTACCCGCCAAGTACTCGAAGCGAAGCAACCTCCCTCAACAACGTGAGTAGGCCACTCGGCATTTCGAGATACCCGGTAGTTTGTGCACCCCACCTTGGGTCTATCCTAGGAGCATAAACAGTAAAAGAAATTATACAATGGCGGCTACAACCTCATCCCGGATGTGCGGCCAAACAAATAATATTACATCAATTTACAAATTTTACAATGAATGAAAGAAAAAGAAACTCTCATCTCACAACCACCCCGGCTATTCATCCGCGACAATCCAACGAGTTCATATACACAAACCATCAACATTACAGATCACAGATATGTATAACCCCCACTAATCGACGTATAGCAATTAGCAGACGCTCAATACATATATAACATCACAGATAATATCTATTAGCCAAAGTCTACGGAATATCGATCAAAATACGGATTTGTAACCACCTCAAAAACAAATTTGTTCTCTGGAAAATCTGGGTAGAAACAAACTATATTAAAAATCCCAAAACCTCCAACTAAGTACACTGCACCAAACTCGGTCCACGGCCGAGTCAACTCGGCCGCGGATCCGCGGCAAGAAGCATGTTCTTGCCGCGGAACCGCGGCTCTTTGACCGGTTCAGTGGATCGTTTTTGGTGGGTGTCTTTAGAAAACCCTGAGCCGATTTTTCGTGTATGTCAAATAATTTTTTGAGCGGTATAAAAAATCGACAGAAAGTTGATTTTTCCCGGACGTGTTTTGTGATTTTTTTCCGATCGATATTCTAAATACTTTGCTAACTTGCTAGTTTATATTTAGCTAGTCTCTGATACCACTGTAAGTCCACGTTGCTCACCCTGGTTCTTACGGGGAGGCGGAAACGGCGAAAAACAATTTTTGGCGCAAAGGCAACATGGACTAAAAGAAGGATCTTTGCTAAACTACAAACTAGCAAACTACAAGAGGTGCTATCTACTATGCCATAGAGATTATACCTCACGATACCGGTCCTTCGGGTCTTCTCTCCGCTGTCCTGCTCGTCCATCCAAGCTCCGAGGATCGATCCGGATCTTGATCACCTCCGCGGCCTTCTTAAGTCGAAGACGATCCACCCGAGAGATGTGCTCCGAGCTCCACCTCGAGCCGAGGTAACTAGGGCAACAAGATCGCTAGTCTGGATGTCCTAGGATGTGTAGAAGAGGTAGATGGAAGTGTTTGTCTATTTGGATCCTTTTTCTCTCAACACATGAGATCAAAGGATTTTTCAAGAGGAGGAAGAAGAACTAGCAACCATGGAGCTCTTTTCTTTTCTTCTCACAAGAGAGAGAATAAGAAAATGAGAAATGAATTATCAACTAAAGAAAAAGGCACCATGGTTCAATAATTCATAAACACCATCATTACCAATCCTTTCATGATAAAGTTGATGGCTACTAATGACTTGACCATTTTCATAATCCAAAAAGAAAAAGAAATCCAAAGAAAACTCTAGACCTCTCATGAAGGTCAAAGTCAACTTTGGTCAAACGGTCAACAAAGTCAAGTGTGATCAAATATGGTCAAATGGTCAAAGCAATTAGCCATCACATAATTATCACTGAAAAGATTAGTAAATAATGTCCCCGGCTCATTATGGTTTTGACCGAACCAACTGCCAAAACCCTAATGAGTCCGCCTCAAAATGATTTTGACCGAATCAACTGTTAAATCCCTAATGAGGCACCTCCTTCTTCTTCGCTCCTCAAAACTGTGCATACACACCCGCATCCGCATTCCGTAGAATGCGAATGCATAGAAGACAAAACAAATCCATCCGTGCAATACTAGGATCCGGCTTAAACCAAAGCCCACTAGTATTGCCTGCCCGAACAGCATACGCACACAAGTGCACGTAAGTGATCGCAGCCCTGCCGTAAAACCATACGGCCTCTACACGTTTCGCTCAGTGCAGGGAAACTCTCTGTGTGGGACTCTAAAGACTCGACACTACGCTGGCATTGGGTTTAACCATAGACCGGAAGCGGCACTAGCTGTACGTAACGGTCCCCAGGTAGAAGTCGATAAGAAGGCCGATGAGGTAAACCCATCCGAACTCCTACTGAGCCTGTATGTGACAATCTCCGTACAGTCCGGTCCGTTCGTCTGAGAATATCGCATGGCAGGCCTAAGGGGGTGGTAAACGTCAGTCCCCTAATAGCGGTACAAGTCGTGTCGGAGTGTAGCCCAGAACACCCTGAGATAACACTGGAAACCTACCAGTATATCTCGCTTGCCCTGGCCAGGGACTACATGTGTAATGGCTTTCCTAGACACAACGCGATATCAACCTCCAATACCGGGAGAGACGAATCCTGTCTAACCGTCACTGCCTCCAAGTGCTTCGGGACTGCACCCAACTACTACCTGTTTGCACGACTCCTTTGAGCCGTGGTAGGGTAGTAATCTAAGTACAGTAGGAACACACTCGAGGCGAAGTGACGGTGTCAAGTCAGCGGACTAAGTTGTACTCATGTCACCTGGGAACTGATAACTGACGATAGGTATAATACCAACCATCAGTTCCCAACGAGTCCTGTCCAGTGTACTCGTAACCTAACGAGCACCCGCATACTATCTTAAGTACGACGTACCGACGGCTGTGGGACAGACCGTCTCCCGTGCTGGGATGAGAAGCGTATACGCTAGTCTACTCCGGAGTATCGATGCCCTGTCTCGATAGTCCTATGACTAGGGACCTGTATAAGGATGTGCTTATTGATTACCCAGCCCCCACTAGTGTGACTGCCATCACAACGCTGGTAATCAAGCAAAGATCCTAAGGGCTCTACTAATATGTATAAGCGATATGCTAAAAGAAACACATGCACATATTGAAGTAGAAACAAACCAAGTCGCATACTACCATTTTGTGAAAGATTGTCTATACAACTGTGAATATCCCAAGCTTCCATCAAGTAATATACAAACTAGTATGATACAGTAATGGCCTCTAGGGCATATACACTAACACCGATAACATCAAAACAATCAGGACTTCAATTTACTTTGAGTCTCATTATAATCTGACTTGAATATGATTCAAGTACAATCTACAATTTACAATCTTCAATATTACAATTCAACATGAATCCATGAATCCAATTATCAATCTATACAACTTGACTGAACCGAACCATGGATATACATTCCATTTACATGGTTCTCCAGTTATTCCATTTACATGATTATACAGTTACATCTGTTTATTGATATCATGGTTTCGGTCAGTCATCCAATTATACAATCTATACGGTTACAATACAAGACACAAAATACAATCAAAACACTACGGGGTTTAATGGGTAGATTGGTACGGAAGGTGTTAAAAGTGGCACGAGAATGCAACCATAAGACACCTAACCTATATTCCGTTGCTGTTGTAATGTGGCCCAACGGTTCTTTGAGTTTCTGATACCTTAGTCTCTGGGGCAAGTGAGACTCCTCTCGTATACACCGGCATCTTTCTGTACCAAGCTACAAACAACAGCGTTAATACTAAATACAACAATATAACAATATAATATAACTGTAAAAGCTACTCTCTCTCACTCTCTTACTCTCTGTCTATTCTATTTCTCCCTTATCTTTGGGACTTACCGAGTGACCTGTTCGCTGACGACATTCCCCTTCTTTCTTCTTTGAATGTCGTCAGGTGATCTGGACACTTCAGAGATCGAGCCCACTGCTGAAGACTTGGACCAGTTCAGTGAAGATCCCGAGCTCTAGTCATTGTACACTTTCCATTCTGTACTTTTCATTTCTTTTATGCCATTATTTAGGCATTACTTTATTTTAGTTGTACTTACTTTCCATGCATTGTACAGAAAGAATGTGAATAAATAAAATTGTTGTTTTTATTATATCTTATCTCTTGTGCTTTAGTTTTATATTGCTTAGTTATGCTTAGCTTATTTACTTCACAGTAAATACGTAGCGGACCAGTCGCGTCCCCTTCGCCGTATACTGGGAAGCAGGGCGTGACACATTTTGTTGGTGGCCTATGCAGGTCAGAGCTGTATGAAACTCTATCATGCAGTTCTATTCCGCGTGAACAACCTAAGCAATATAATACAAGAACCAGCAACTAAAACATTCTTTACAATTATGTTCCTTGAATCTTACAATTTCATATTTCTTGAATCATATACTTTGAATTTGTGCTGGCCTAAATTTTTCTCACATCTTTTACAATCTTACCGAAACCTTCGCATCCTTTCATTCCTTCACACATTTTTCATACACTATCAAGTACTTCCAACACCTTGTAACACCTTAGCACCCACAGAAGCCAATACAGTTGACCAAGGTAACATTAGTAAGCCTTTTTCATATTTTTTAAACTCTTGCACCACCTTGTTATACACTATCTATACTCCAGTCACCAAACTTTCCTTGAATTTGTTACACTTTCTTTTTACAAATTTCGAGAACGAAATTTTTATTAGTAGGGTAGATTGTAACAACCCTAAATTTCCTATACAAGTTTTTACAAAAAAAATTCAAAAATCCATAAAGGAGTATTTATTGCCTGAGCACAAGACTTAAGTAATTAATTAGCTTCATAATTACAAGAAGGAGCTTGTAGCTCATTGGTAATACCTTGCACTGTTGAACCAAGCCACCAAAGTTCAAATCCCATACCCCACATTATTTTTAATATTGATTTTTTTAAAACCTTTAGAATACCAAGGGTTTACACGTGCATATCTCACAAAAACCCCACTACACCCAAAAATGTAAAATTTCCAGAGGATAGATGAACCGTCGGGGGGATTCCGGCCGCTTGACTCGGACGGAAATCGGCCAACTCGGCCTTGACTCGGCCGACTCAATCCTCAGACCGAGTCACGGCCGAGTCACCCCCGAGTCGGCCGATTCCGGCGACGACTCCAACATGAAAATTGTGTCTTTTCACATTTCCTATGCACCTACAAAATTTTAGCCTCGTACCATTTCCAGAGCTCTTTTAAAACCCCAATTACTCCACTTTTAATACATTTTTAATACATTTTATCATATTTTTCATTTTAACCTTTCACCTACCCTAGCCCTAGCCTAATCCTATAAATACCACCCCTATTCTCTACCCTCTCATCCCAAACTTTGAGCCAACTCTCTAAAATTCTCAAGAACTCTTGTTTGCAATCGAATTGAGCGAAAGGCGAAGCTCCGACGAATTCTTCGGCGGAATTTTCGGCAACGACCGTAGGAACTCCCGGAGACGAAACGACGCACCGGCGACTCCTCCCGATCCACCTTCCTCTTATCTTTGATCGAAACCCGTAAGTCCCCATTTCTACCTCTCTTTTCTTTTCTAAAAATACAGATTTACAAAACCCGACGGAATCAGAACAAATCCAATTTCCGATTCGGTTTCTTTATAAAACTTCACTTCTTGTTAATACAGTTACGCTTAAACTCTCTCATGTTGACTATTAAACACTAACCAACCAAATTGATCAAGTTTCATATCATAAAATAGTGGCTATTTCATTTTACCGTATTTTCATTTAAATACCACATAGTTTCGTTTCTACATTCTATATCAAAAAACATGTTATACCTTTAAGCAGATCACGAGGTAACGACCTACCTCCTCACACACTCATATGCAACAAAGAACGATACCCTCGGGAATTTAGAATACGGGAAAACGACATTTTTCATTTAAATACCATTTATTTAATAAAACCGTTTTCTAATGATTAGTATTTATACAAATTTTTGCAAAGCGCCGCTACAACCCATTTTGGGGAACCCGTTCGAGATGGTGCAGATTATCGCACATCCTCGGGCTTAGTAGTGCGAGATTCAGGCCTCCGCAAGGAGCATTCGGTCTCGAAAGATTTAAATACGACATCGTAAGAAAAACGAGATTTCTATAATATAATAAATATATTAAAATTTATTTTCATATAAATATATGTATATGTAATTAAAAAATATCTAATTTGAATTATTATAAATATTCTATCTTTTTCTAAAAATGTCACAAGAATCAGTTTACACTAAAATACCATGAATTCCATATAATCAATATTACAAATAAATACCATTTATTATAGAATTAGGATATTTTCACTAGAAATATCACAATATAAAATCTATATTCATTACAACTCTAAAGACGATTAATAAATATTTGGGGTGTATTTTGAAAATTATACAAAAGTACTTTTACATAAAACCTCTCAAATTCTATAAATTAACCTAAGGACCCTAGTAAACATAGGTTTAAGCGGGACCAATCTCTTGAGCCTCAGAGAGCCGGAGAAATGGGTGCTTGCCTATCTAAGGTAGACAACTTAACAACGGTGTTATCAATACGGTAATCGTCTTTAAAAAAGACACAAATTCTGCCGCCCATGTGCAGCGGTTACCGATAACATCAAAACAATCAGGACATTAATTTACTTTGAGTCTCATTATAATCTGACTTGAATATAATTCAAGTACAATCTACAATCTACAATTTTCAATATTACAATTCAACATGAATCCATGAATCCAATTATCAATCTATACAACTTGACTGAACCGAACCATGGATATACATTCCATTTACATGGTTCTCCAGTTATTCCATTTACATGATTATACAGTTACATTCGTTTACTGATATCATGGTTTCGGTCTGTCATCCAATTATACAATCTATACAGTTACAATACAAGACAAACAATACAATCAAAACACTACGGGTTTATGGAGTAGATTGGTACGGAAGGTGTTAAAAGTGGCACGAGACTGCAACCATAAGACACCTAACCTATATTCCGTTACTGTTGTACCATGGCCCAACGGTTCCTTGAGTTTCTGATACCTTAGTCTCCGGGGCAAGTGAGACTCCTCTCGTATACACTGGCATCCTTCTGTACCAAACTATAAACAACAACGTTAATACTAAATACAACAATATAACAATATAATACAACTGTAAAAGCTACTCTCTCTCTTACTCTCTGTCTATTCTATTTCTCCCTTATCTTTGGGACTTACCGAGCAACCTGTTCGCTGACGATATTCTTTTTCTTTCTTCATTGAATGTCGTCAAGTGATCTGGACACTTCAGAGATCGAGCCCACTGCTGAAAACTTGGACCAGTTCAGTGAAGACCCCGAGCTCTAGTCATTGTACACTTTACATTCAGTACTTTTCATTTCTGTTATGCCATTGCTTAGGCATTGCTTTTATTTCAGTTGTACTTACTTTCCATGTATTGTACAGAAAGAATGTGAATAAATAAAGTTGCTGTTTTTATTATATTTTGTCTCTTGTGCTTTAGTTTTATATTGCTTGGTTACGCTTAGCGTATTTACTTCACAGTAAATACGTAGCGGACCAGTCGCATCCCCTTTGCCGTATACCGGAAAGTGGGGCGTGACACATCGTGAAGGTAGTATCTTTGTTTGCATTGTAAATCTCCACACCATCAGTGAATAAGGATTTTAACTTATCGATCAGAGGTCAGAGGTAGACGTTGATATTGTTTCCTGATGATTTCGGTCTATCAATAAGAAGATGCATTATAAAGTAGGACCGATCCATGGCCAACCACGGCGAAAAGTTATAAACCATCATTACAACAGGCCATATATTGTAGCCTCCACCCATATAATTGAATATGAAGAAGACATCATTAGCCAGTCCGAGCCTAATATTGTGAGGATCACTACTAAATATTGGATGCCTCCTATTTAAATCCTTCCATGCCGGCGAATCTCTTGGATGACTCATTCTTCCGTCTTCATTTGGAGCAGCACAAAGATTCCAAATCATTGCCTCTGCTATCTTCTTACACATGAATAGTCTCTGCAACCTCAGTATTATGGGAAAGTATCATGCTATGTTGATAGGTATATCTTTTTTTCTTATCAGATACTTTCGGTTTATACATATCCTCTCCGCAAGTGGGACACTCTTTCAAATCTGAATTCTCTTTTCGGTATAGCATGCAATCTTTGGGACATGCATGAATCTTTTCATAGTTCAGACCCAAATCAGACATCATCTTCAGGGTTTCGTACCAGCTCTCGGGCACGTTATTTCCCGAGGGTATAGAATCTTTCAGGAACTTGAGAAGTATCGTAAATGACTTGTGGCTCCATCTATTTAGGCACTTAATCTGGAAAAGATGGGCAAACCATGATAATGTGGAATACTTTGCATTCTCATAGATTGGTCTCCTAGCATCATTCATATACTTCTCATACTTATTCCGACGATGTTCTTGACTGGAAGGAAAGTCTTCTTCGATAGGATTACTAGCATCGAGAGCAAACTCTACCATATTCTCCATTTCCTCTCTTAAAAAGAAGTTATCTTCTTCTTCTTATACCGCATTACCGTCTTCTTCTTTTTCTTCTCCTTCCCCGTGATATAACCAAGTTGTATAAAATCTGGTAAACCATACTTAACGATGTGATGCTCTACCAGTTCTATCTTTTGGTACAACTTATTCCCACACCTGTCGCATGGACAAAGGACCTTTCCCAAAATTTCCTTATGATGTTCTTGTGCAAATTCGATGAAAGCGGCAACTCTTGCAACGAACTTAGGGTTCATGTATTTTTGCCAATCTACATACATCCAGTCCTGAAATCTGATGTAATCTTGGGCCATGTTAGACTTTATAACATATAAATTGTAATGGTTTTTTATAGTGATTACATTGAGAAATTTAAGAACGGGATGATTATTGACAAAGAAGAGAATGGAAAAAAGTAGTGTAGTGTATGCTTTGTGTATGTGTATTAGTGTGTATGTGCTTTTTGTATGTGTATTTCAATTTATGATTTCACTTAGGTGTAGGGTTGTCAGTGTGTATGTTCTTTGTGTATGTGTATGTTGTGTTTTCGTGTTGTATGTGTGTGTTTCAGCTGTCGAAGGTAAGACTTCTATCCCATTAAGAATGTGACACCCATTCGATTATGCTTTCATCTGTTTTGAGAAAATTTCGACAGTACCTCCCCGCTGTTCTCCGAGTACATTGTAATAGAATAGATAATCATTTCAATACTGTGAAAAATATTGAAATGAACATCTAATCTATTTTTGTACACGGAGAACCAGTGGAAAGGTACCGACGAAATAACTCGAAACAAATGAAAACACAAGTGAATGCAGTTGTTTGCTTTATACATTCCTAACTTGTCCAATGGATAAATATATCGGTTATCATACGATTAAATCTTCTTATCACATAGACTATACGACGGTTGTTAGCACCGAACGATACCGTCTGATATTTAATAACCTTCGTGTAGTTTTATGTCACGACGAATATCGAACGCATCTTAACCGATAGATGGGTGATTGGTACGAAAAACTGTGTCTGTTTGTTGTAAATAACCGCAATCAAGACGGTGTCGCAAATATCTAACCGCGATGAGTATGGGTCGTCCGTAGGGAAATGGTGAATTTCTTATCTTACTTTAAACGAGTTGATAAAAGAGAAGAGGAATTGTTGTCCTTTTAAACTAAGATGTTTAGAAAATTTTATAATAGAAATGCTTGTTGGCTTTATATGACTTAGTAGTTAATGGATGAAGTAAAAAAATATAATTCTTTTTATCTTTTAATTATTTAATACTAAAGAGATAGCGATGAATGTGGATTAGAGTTCTTGGAGGGAATTATGGCTTCCCACAACTGCCTCTTGTCCTTCCATTTCTTCTCTCGATATTTGGAGATCCTCTTGATAAAAAGATTTTGAAAATATTGCTCTTAGTTTCTGCCATTGCTAGATTCTTTGATTTGCTCTTAATATTCGGCAGATTCGTTTTTGTAATCCGATTTGATGTGGATCTCCTACCCATAGTTTAGACCTAAACTAATCTTTTATAATATCTGCACAATATCTCAAATCATCTTGTTAGTAGCATTCGTTATTTTTTTAAGATATTATTCCAACCATTTATATGATATGATATCTTAAGAATATTGATTAGGAATATTTGATATAATATGCATAATTTAATTAATAATATTTTATTTAAATATTATATGCATATATTTTCCCTAATTATATTAATTATAAATTAAGAAACATATGATAATAATCTTTTTACAAATAACCCACATATGTTCTTTATTTACAATTAACACCTTTTAGTAGTAAACAATAATAGGGAAAATGTCCATACAAATGTGCAATATTTTTGACTAATCAAATACCCCCAAACTTATTTTTGATCGTCCCAAGTAAACTATTTATTAAAAAAAAGAAGAAAAACCTAGTACACTTTTGTAGGCAACACGATTGCACTTAGCTTGTGCAACAAGCCTTTAAAACTCTAGGTGTCCCTAATAGGAGGAGTGTTATCTCCTGAGGGTTTTCAGCGGATTATACCCACAAAATTCCAAAATAAAAGAAAGAAAATAAAAATTACATGCAAAGATAAGGAACATATAAAAGAAAAAACTTGAAAATAAGTGTTTCAAACTATACTATCTTTTTAGTTGTCATGAGCCCTATCTTAATGGTCTTGAAAAGATGTCGGAAATCACACCATCTCTCAATAAAACATCGTCTTTAGTCTTCCTCCCTACTTTCCTCCAAACATCGATCATATACCCCTACATGTGTGTAAGAGACATCCCTACACTTGGAGAATTCAATTCAAACTATCATACCTTTTATCCATATTCCTTAGTACTTTTTTAGTTGGTGATGTTTTATTTGGATTTGCTCACACATTATTCATGTGACCGTTAATAATTCTTGAGGTACTAACCAACCGATTACCGAAAGTGCTCACTTATTAAAGCGCAATTAGCAATATCCTAGTTTTGCAACCCCTAAGGCTTAGCAGTGACTCCCAAACCAATTGGTCTAAGGCACTAGGTGATAAGGCACCCTGGCTATATTTTTTTATGCTGTCTTAAGTAATTTCAAAACCAGTGTTCATTTTTTTATGCACCATTTATATTTTGTTAATCCTTCATACTAAGGCTTCTAGGAAAGAGTATTTCAAGGTTTCTCTACTATCCTAAGTTTCAAGATGTGTGCAAGTGCGTATAGTAGGGTATCAACGTTCAGAAGTATGTACTCAATATAGGGACTATTTTTCAGACTCATTTCTATCCTCAGATTAGTAATTCATTCATCTTACTAACCCATAGAACAACAGCTCATGACTACGTATTACTAGCTTCATTTTAAATATCTAATTTTCTTGTATTTCTTAAATCTCTTCCTCTCTTTCATATGTATTTTTTTAATTTCTAACTTTTATTTTCAAACAGAATTTTTTTTCGAAAATAACTGTAATTTATTATGTTTTTAGTGCCTTGTGCTAAATGATATTTCAGTAAATACAAACTTTCCCCCAAATCTGTTTGCAGCAGTGTCCTCGCTGATATTATTCTTCGAGCGCATAACCTGTAGACTTAGGTGGAGAATAATAGGGGCAAAAGATTGTCAAATGAAAAACCACCCCCAAACTTGTTCTTTGACACGCACAAATATTTATCTTCTTTTCTTTAACACACCTCCATTCTTAGATGAAGCAGTGTTACCGAAATATAGAGGTGAGGCGGAGGAAAGTTAGTCGTGATAAAGTGGCTCCTGTAGGAACAGGAGCTTCTCTGATGGGTCAGCGGAAAAGTACGGTTTTAATCTATGCCCATTTACTTTAAAAATAGAACCGTTTTTAACATTTTCTACATCCACTGCACCGTGTGGGTACACATACCACACCACAAAAGGTGCTTTCCAATAAGATTTTAGCTTACCTGGATGAAGATGGAGATGGGAATCGTAAAGAAGAACTTGTTGTCCCGGTGTGAATATTTTTCTCAAAAGTTTTTTTTCATGGAACACCTTTGTCCGGTTCTTTACTATAACTGCATTATCATAGGCTTCATCACAAAGTTCTCTTAGCTCATTTAATTGCAGCTTCCGATAGCTGCCGGCTTGATCAAAATCATAATTAAGCTCTTTAATAGCCCACATTGCTTTATGTTCGATCTCGACAGGAAGGTGGAAAACCTTCCTAAATACTAGTCGGTATGGAGACATGCCAAGATCGGTCTTATAAGTGGTACGAAATGCCTAAAGAGCATCCGTCAATTTGGTGGACCAATCTTTACGGTTCTTAGAAACCGTTTTCTCTAAAATTTGTTTAATCTGTCTATTCGAGATTTCAGTTTGCCCGCTTGTTTAGGGATGATAAGACATAGAAAACTTGTAGTTGATTGAATATTTACGCATCAAAATATCGAAAGACCGATTACAGAAATGCGTCCCATTGTCGCTAATGATAGCGCGAGGGTGCCCGAACCGTGAAAAGATATTTTCTTTAAGGAACTTAACAATAATCTTGTTGTCATTAGTACAGCACGGTATTGCTTCCACCCATTTAAAGATATAATTAACCGTTAATAAAATGTATAAGTTCCCAAAAGAGTAGGGAAACGGGCCCATGAAATCGACTCCCCATACATCAAATATCTCAACAACCAAGATAGGTTGGAGAGATATCTCATTTTCCATGAAATCCGACCCATGTGTTGACACCGTGAACAAGTTTTGCAATAATCATATGCATCTTTATATAATGTTGGCCAATAAAAACCACATTGCAAAACTTTCTCCGCCGTTTTCTTTGGACCAAAGTGACCGCTATATGCTTGATCATGGCAGAAAGACAATACACTCTTGAACTCATTATTAGGGACACATCGGTGAATGATCTGATCGGGACAATACTTAAATAAATAGGGTTCGTCCTAGTAATAGTGTTTTATCTGGGATAAAAATGTGAGATTGTCTTGATTTGACCATTCGCGTGCCCAGCTAATCGTCCATAAAGGAGTCCCCAAATATGCAGAAATCGTCCATAAATATCTCCAGAAAATTCTCGACCATGTCCAAGAATATCCCCATCATACACCGCTGAAATGTAGGGGAGCATTGCATAACCTAAAGGGCATGCGTCTATAAGCAAAAGTACCGAAAGGACAAGTAAAAGTTGTCTTATCTTGATCCTTTTCGGCGATAGGAATCTAGTTATAACCGGAGTATCCGTCCAAGAAACAGTAGTACGCGTGCCTGGATAATCGTTCTAACATCTGGTCAATGAAGGGTAAAGAGAAGTGATCTTTCCTCGTTATGGCATTTGAGTTTTCTATATTCAATATATACCCGCCACCCAGTTTGGGAGCGTGTTTGAATCAACTCATTAGCCTCATTAGTTATGACCATGATACCAGACTTTTTAGGGACCACATGAATAGGATTTACCCATTGGTTATTAGATATTGGGTAAATTATACCATTATCTAGGCATTTGATGATTTCTTTCTTCACCGCTTCTTTCATGACGGAATTCAACCGTCTTTGTGGGTCACGGACTGGTTTGTCCTCATCCATCAAATGTATATAATGTTCAACAATTAAGGGACAAGTCCTTTTGATATCCGCCATTGTCCAACCAAAACCTTGCCGATTTGATCTCAAGACAGACAGAAGAGCCCTCTCTTGCTCTAAAGCTAAAAAAAGATGATATGATAACGGGCAAAGACTCATTCTCACATAAATATGCATATTTAAGATGAGACAGCAGCGGCTTGAGATCTAGTATCGGCGGAGAGATGATAGAAGGTAGGATAAGGGAATGATACTCAGACTCCATAAAGGTTCATAGCTAGCGTAAGAGACTGACTCGGATAGCTCAACTAACTTATTCAACAAATCAAAGGATTCGAACACGAGGGTGGACTTGTCGACAGAAGGGTCCCATGAATTAAGCTCATCTAGGAAAGAGAACCCTTTGTATTCCCTATTTGTGTAAGGAGTAGCTGGATCAAACAAAAGCGCACTAGTGGCGTCAACATCATTATCGTAAAGCTCCTCAAATTCACAACTGTCGAAAACCATCTCGTTGATAGAACATATATCAATCAAATGAGCAGAAAGTTCGGAGGGTTGACTTCCTACCGTGAAAATGTTAAGTTCAATTGTCATCTTCCTAAAGGATAGGTTCATGGAACCATTATGACAATTGATTACTGCATTGGAAATTGCGAGAAAGGGTCGACCAAGAATCACCGGGATTTGGTTCCGTGGGTTCACCACGGGCTATATATCTAAAACTATAAAGTCCATAGGGAATATAAATTCCCCGACTTTGATCAACCCGTCCTCTAGCTCACACCTAAGGTGGGTGATAGATCGATCGGCCATCTAGAGAGTGTAATGCATAGGTTTCAACTCTCCTATGCCTAATTGTTCATAAACAGAATACGGAAGCAAATTAACACTAACACCTAGATCGAGCAGAGCGCGATTAATGTTTTTACCCCCAATAGTTATAGAAATTGTAGGACAACCGATATCCTTATGTTTCTTGGGCAAATGTTGGGTAAGAGCATCGCTCACATTGCTCACTAAGATAACATTTTTAGGTACTTGTGTTTTCCTTTTCTTAGTGCACAAGTCCTTAAGAATTTTTACATAGGATGGAATTTGTTGGATAGCATCTAAGAAGGAAATATTAATCTTAACTTGCTTAAACATTTCGACAATCTTCTCCATTTATGGACTTAGTTTGTCGGGCCTTAACCGGTTTGGAAAAAGAGCTTTATTAACAAGGGTTGGGTACAACACTTGAGGAGAAGTTTGTAGGGATGGAATGGATCCCATAATTGGATTTGGGATGGTATGAGATGGTAATTCATTCAAGGAAGTGGACTGAGGGCTCGAGCCGAGCGAAGGACGGAGAATGGGCTTGGAAGAAAACGTTGGATTAGACGAAGTAGGAGTAGAGGTAGTAGCCGGGGTGTCATCTAAATCATCAACTTATTCACCAACATGGTTATTCAGCACTCTTCCCAATCTCTACGTAGTTATGGTACCCATGTTATGATTTGGTTGATTAAGGACGATATTAGCGCTTTGTGAGTGGTCGGGATTTGGTAGAGGTTAAGATGGAAGTTTCCCTTTCTCTCTCTCACTCATCGCGAAATTTAATAATGTAATTTGTGCTTCGATCGATTTTATGATTTCTCCATGGGATGTAGTGTGTTGGACTAGCGTTTGGATAGAAGACGTTAAATTAGCCGACGTTTATGCGGATTGTTTAATAAACGTTTCTAAACTTCTTTCGAGTGCATAGATTTTATCGGTACCGGCCGTAGGAATATTATTCTGTGATTAGAAAGAATTATTATAAGGGGCAAAGTTATTGGCCGGATTTTGGAAAGATTACGGTTGAAAAAGTAGGATATATGTATGCCCTAGAGGCCATTATTTGATAGTGGATGTATCGGTTTGTGTATATATATTCAGAGGACATTCTTTCTCAACATGATAGTATGCTATTTGGTTGCCCTTTATCTTGACATGTTCACTTGATCATGCATATTACTCATTTGGTATATGTTGATAAAGCCCTTAGGATATTTGCTTGACTACTGTGATTATGATGTAGATCATACTAGTAGGACATGTATAGTATATAAGCATATCCTTAAATGTTCCTAGTCGTGGGTGTATCGAAACGTGGCATCGATATTCCAGAGTAGACTAGCGTATACGTTTCTTGACCCATTTGATGGGCGATGGATGATCCCATATCCATTGGTATTTGACATCAAAGATTGTATACGGGTGCTTAGTGGAGACTGGGTACACTGGCCGGACTCGCCGAGAACTCCTATATGGTATTATATCTATCGTCGGATAGCAGTTCTCATGTGACACTGGTACAGATCAGTCTGTAGACCCGAGATCGTCATAGAGTCTTGTGTGTTCTCCCACTGTACTTTGATTTCCACCCTACCATGGCTCTATTGAGTCGTGCAAACAGGTGAATTTTGGGTACAGTCCCGAGACATATGAAGGCAATGAGCGATAGGAGGGGTTTCGTCTCTCCTGGTATTTGGGGTTGATGTTGCGCTGTGCTCGATTGGTTATAACAGGAAGTCCCTGGCCAGGGCTAATGAGATTTACTAATAAGTGTTATCAGTCATTTCTCGATCTATTATAGGACATACATCGGCATGACTTATTGAGTTATTAGAGTCGACGATGCCATCCATAGACTCGATATGCAGCATATCTGACAAAGAGACCGGACTATACAGTAAGTGTTACCAGTTAGCTCTACAGAAGTTTTGACAGGTTCGCTTGTTGTTGTTCTATTCGCTCAATACCTGTGAGCTGTTACGTGCAGCTAGTATCGCTGACGGTTTGTGGGTATGTGATATAATCACTGCCTACTGCTAGCGTATTGACGAGTCTTAGAGTCCCATAAAGGCGTTTCCTAGCTCAGGCGAAATGATGTGGGGTGCATATGGGATATGCGCGGAAGCTTGATTACATGTGCGTATATGATACCGTATTTTAGTCAAGCGTTTTCTATTGGTCGGGTCATACATGATATAACCGGATTATTAAATCAAGTGTTGATTTAATATCAAATAACAATTAGCTCATTTATTAAATCCTTTCTTTATTTTTGTATGCATGCATGTATGTATGTTTATATTGATATGTATGCACACATGCATTCATACATGTGTCATTGTTGATGATACATTAGAGATGGCTATGCAAGGCTCACATGAAAACTATTTTGATATTTTTTATTATTGGGTTAAAAGAAAATGGGAAATAAATCATGGTTGATTTTCCTTCTCTTCTACACACTTCTTAAAATATCTTTTCTAACCATGGGTTTATTTCCTAATTATCTTTTAACTCAACCATCTAAAAATATCTAGATATCTTCCTAGCCTAGGTTAAGAATGAGTGTAACTCTCTTTTTTCTCATATATTATTATTTTCTTTCTTGAGATTATTCTCTTGAGCTCAAGCTAAGCCATTTCCATCTCCTTCTTCCTCCAAGCTCTCTACCCTTTTCCAAGTGAGTGAAGAAAAAGAAAAGAAAGGTTTTTTTAAGTGAGAACACTACCCACTTCACTAATCTATATTAGTCTAGCCCACTAGTGTAGATTGTTTGCCTCACTTCTACTTAGATAAAGTGAAGCAATGAGCTTGAGCAAAGGAACTCCGTGGTGGATCGTCGTGGACTTCGAAGGCTTCAAGCGAACCCGTTCAAACTCTAAGTAGGACATGGATTCAAGGAGGAGAGGTCTACAAAGGTTGTATTTCTTTCCTCTTAGGGTTAGACCCTTACTAGTATATGATACTTGTTATCTTTTACCCTAACTTACTAGTTCGATTCTAGGTTAGGTTTGGTTAGCACCCTAAATTTTTAAAGTTGCATGTTTGATGCTTGTTAAAACCTAGTGAGGGTGCCAAGAAAATCCAACAGTGGTATCAGAGCCAAGCTAGAACTTTAGGGTAACCTAGACAACGTTAAAAACTTTGAACAAACATCAAATACCACTTCAAAACTTGTTCTCTGGTAATTTTTCAAAAGATGGAATTTTTGGGTTTAAAAATGCTCAGAAAATCCTGCAGGGTATTGTGTGGACCCCCAAGAAAAACGACCCCCTAACTCGACCTAACGACCGTGAAACCGTGGCCAAAAGTTGCTTTTGGCGGCTGTTCCGTGGAGTCGTTGGTTAGGAATAGGACGTGCTTTCTTGTGCTGGTCCGTATGTGCTTGTGGCACTGTCTGAAAATTTTGAATCTAACTCAAGTGTTGAGTCCTCTGAGAATTTAGGGTGGTTGATCGATCGATCGAAAAGTTTAATATCGCCTAGTTTTTATGAATATGATACAATATTTGGAATCTATACTAATTAGTTTTGTGAAAATTGATTAGTTGCTTGTAAATTTAACATTTCGGTCTCGGTAGGAATCCGGAATCTTGTTGAATTACCCGATTTCTTTTGAAAATGTGTTTTCATAGATGAGACCCAAATGTACGATTTACAATGTTAGGCATGAAATCCGAAATATGAGATATTCCGGGTTTATGATGTCTAAGGGATGTGTCGATTCCAAATTTTGTAGTTTGACATTTCTTTTCTGCGACCGTAAGTGTAGTATGTGGTGTATCGCCGGTTTCGTTGCAATACGTCAACGACAATTGGGATACACATGCTTACTTACGTTGATGACATGTGATATTATGTGTTGCTGTGATATGATGTATAGGATCGTCGTGATTGAATAGCCGGGGGTTTTATGTGAGATGAGAGTTTTTCTTTTCATTCATGTAAAATTCATTGTATGTAATATTCTTTTATTGGGGCACTTCCGGGTTGAGGATGATGTCACCATTAATGTATATTATTTACTTTTCCACATTAGGATAGACCCAAGGTGGGGAGCACAACTGACCGGGTTCTAGAGTCCTGTGGTAGGCCATCTCTAGGAGTCAAGACCGGATCTCCTAACTCTAGAATTGGCAGGGTCGCTTGCCGCTCTTGTAGGGGTCTAGGGGTGTAGGCTTAGCTATTCATCACGACCGTGAAATCCATATTTTCTATCGTTGGCTAAATACAAAATACGGACTTCCTAGTATATCCTATATTTTCATATATGTGCTTCTGCTGTTGTTATTCTGTGATATGATCACTTTATATGTTGAGACGATGGTATATTATATATATGATATATAATAAACATTGCTTATGTTTTGCATCCGTGCTAGTCCTGCCCCCGCTCTGCCGTTAGTTAAGTAACCTAACGGTGCATGATGGGACCCCGTGGCGAATGCGGATGGCATAAGAGTACGTTCTATTTTCGTTTCTTTTCTGTGATGGCTTAAGGACTTATATGATGGGACGAAATTAATGAGATTAATATAAAGAAAAATAAACCTAAAAGATGTTGCAGAATCAAATTTGAAACTCACTCGGCCTTTTTATGAAAAAGAAAGTTTCAAAATTGCGGTGCTTAAGCCACTCCTTTTTGATAAACTATTTGATTCTACAACGATATCAAGTTCAAAACATTAAAGGTTTTCTTAAAAACCATCCGCCACCCTTCGTCATTTTAGGAAGTAGAGTACTTAGTATTCGTGCTATGTATGTTGATCATAGTCAAGGCGTAGTGTACGGTAGCTAAGTGATGTCTTCCTACACAACATATAATGCGATTAGTTAGGACATTTATGTGATTATGTTAATCATAGTCAAGGGTCATGTGAGTGGGTCTAATTAATCATGAAATGATGGGTAGAACTTGACTAGTGCTTATGATATGTTGACCATAGCCAAGGTCATAAGCTACTACGGGTAAAAACCACATCGGGAGTTTCAAGAGTTGAAATTTGCAATGAGATTGCATACCTTCTATATGATAGTTGGATCCCGATCCCACTATGATTAAAAGTTACTCCCAGGAGAGTTTTGCACTTTACAATTAGCTAACCTATTAGGTGTCTGGAAAGGTGTCAACTGGGTTATGCCTTTGGGAAAACGAGGTTTACTTTAATTAGGTCTGTGCGAAAGCACGGGAAATCTTCTTTAAAGTACCGACACTGGCCTGGCTGAATGGTTAGTGAAGTTGTAGAATCTAATTAATCCCGACTAATTTTCTTTTTAAGGTTTGAAGGAAAATTTGATAAAAGCAGTGGGAGACATCGATTAGATAAGATAATAACCAATCTAATCTTTGCAAGAATTTTAGCTGAGTGTATTCTTTTCTCTCTCCTAATGGAAGATACCTATGACTGGACTTAAGCTTCTGTTAGAGAAAAATAAATTGAAAGGGACCAATTATAAAGACTGGCTAAGGAACATAAACATTTCCCTTACATATGATAAGGTATCATATGTCCTCACTGCCTCAGCCCCTCCCAGCCCAGGCCCTGAATCTTCTGTTGCGGATAGGGAGATCCGCAAACATGGGATATTGACTGTGCCACTGCCAAATGCCTCATGCTTGCATCGATGGATAACGCACATCAAAAGCAGCATGAGCAGATGGATGTTCAATCCATCTTTCTCCATACAAAGGAGTTGTATGGGGAGCAATCTCGTACCCTTCAATACGAAGCATCTTGAAAGTTATTTCAGATGCGGATGGCTCCTGGCACACAAGTAGGTGAATATGTTTTAAATATGATAGCTCTTATTGAAGAGCTTGAGGTACTCGGATGGACAATGGAGAACGATCAATATGTTGATATTGTTCTACAGTCTCTTTCCCCTTCCTTTGCTCCATTCATAGTGAACTTCAACATGCACAACATGGAGAAGTCACTACCCGAACTTCTCAATATGTTGAGAAGTGCGGAGAGCGCACTTAAGGCAAAGACTCCCTCTCTGATTGTTGGGCAATCTTCCCCTTTCATACCAAAAGCCAAGGCCAAGGGAAGGAATAAAAAGAAACCCACCAAACCGAGAGGTGGAATCAAAAAGGCACAAGGAAGAGACAAATCCAAGGCTGAGAAGTCAGAAAAAGGAGAATGTTTCTACTGTAAGAAGTTGGGACACTGGAAGCAAAACTGTATTGAGTACATCGCTGATCTCAGGAAAAAGAAGCATGGTGATGCTTTCGCTTCAGGTATGTTTGTGACTGAAAACTGTTTATCTATATACTCTGCTTTCTGGGTATTGGATACCGGTTCGGGTTCTCACATCTGCAATTGTTTGCAGGGGCTGAGAAATAGCAGAGTTTTGAAGACCAGTGATCACACTCTCCAAGTTGGAAATGGTTTCAATGTACATACAGTATCAGTGGGAGAGTATCACCTAGGGTTGCCATCGGGTTGCATATTGGTTTTGAACCCATGTTATTATGTACCTAGTATGCTTTGTAATATAATATCCATTTCTTTGTTAGACAATGAAGGACATCATTTTGTATTACAGAATAATATTATGAACATTAAACTGAATCAAGAGTTGATTGGGTATGGTACACTTAATAACGGGATATACGTCCTAAATCAACACACAGTTTTCAACATAAAATACACAAATAAAAGAAATTTTTCAGATATAAATGAAGATTTTCTTTGGTATTGTAGACTTGGTCATATTAACGAAACAAGACTAACAAGCTTCATAAAGATGGATATTTAAATCCTTTTGAATATAAATCTTATGCGACTTGTCAGTATTGTATCAAAGGAAAGATGACCAAAACTCCGTTTACCGGACACGGAGAAAGAGCTATAGAACTCTTGGGCCTCATACATAGTGATGTATGAGGGCCAATGTCTACACATGCGAGAGGTGGTTTTTCTTACATCATAACTTTTACTGATGATTTCTCAAGATTCGGTCATGTATTTTATTAAAGCATAAGTCTGAAGCTTTCGAGAAATTTAAAGAGTACAAACTTGAAATAGAAAAATAAACTGGTTTGAGCATCAAGAAACTTCGATCATATCGAGGTGGAGAGTATATCACTACAGAGTTTTCAGACTTCCTAAAAGAGAATGAGATTCTCTCTCAGCTCACTCCCTCTTACACACCACAGCACAACGGTGTGTCAGAGCGGCGGAATCGTACCCTATTAGATATGGTGCAATTCATGATGACTGATGCTGAGTTACCTCTCTCCTTTTGGGGGCATGCATTGGAAACTGCAACATATCTGTTGAACAGGGTTCCAACCAAGACCGTGTCTACCACTCCATATGAGATATGGCATGGGAAATGACCATCTCTTAAACGAGTTAGGATTTAGGGTTGTCCGGCTTTTGTCAAAAAGCAGAATCCATACAAACTCGAGACATGATCGGTTCAGTGTATATTTGTGGGATATCCAAAACATTTATATGAATATCTTTTCTACCACAAGGAGGAACAAAAGGTGTTTGTTTCTCAACATGCCACATTTTTAAAAAAGGAAATTTTTATAAATGATACTGATAGCAATGCAGTAGAACTAGAAGAAGTTCTAGAAACACAAGTTACAAATGATGATTTGGTTGAATCTGATATTGCAACAGAATCTTATGAATCTCGGCCACTCCGTAGATCTAGTAGGACTTCTCTCCTACCGGAAAGATACTACGGTTTCCTCATTGATGGTGATAGAGAAGATTGCATCATGGATGATGATGACCCTACTAGTTTTCGGCAAACTATCATAAGTGATGACTCTGTGAAGTGGTTGGATACCATGAGATCCGAAATGGAGTCTATGTACACCAACAAAATATGGACTTTAGAAGTTGTACCTTCTGGGGTAAAACTCGTAGGGTGCAAATGGATCTTTAAGAGAAAGAGCGGTGTAGATAGACAGGTGGAGACCTATAAGGAAAGGCTTGTGGCGAAAGGATTTCGTCAAAGGCCAGGACTGGATTATGATGAAACCTTTTCTCCTGTAGCCATGCTTAAATCCATTCGGATCCTACTTTCTATTGTGCTCACTACGACTATGAAATCTGGCAGATGGACGTTAAAACTGCATTTCTAAATGGTGATTTAGAAGAGTGCGTTTATATGGATCAGCCAGAGGGCTTCGTTGATAGTGGGAGTAGCGGGAAAGCATGTAGGTTGCTTAAATCCATTTATGGATTAAAGCAGGCATCACAGAGTTGGAACATCTGTTTTGATGATGTGATCAAAGAGTTTGATTTCGTCAAAAATCCAGTTGAACCTTGTGTTTAGAAGAAGATTGTAGGGAGTACTGTCGCATTCCTCGTATTGTACGTGGATGACATTCTTCTGATAGGAAACGATGTTCCTATGCTACAATCGGTCAAACTATTCTTATCACAAAGGACCTGGGTGATGCCTCGTACGTATTAGGCATTAAGATCTATAGAGATAAATCTAAAAGGTTGTTGGGATTGTCCCAAACCAGGTACATTAACACCATCTTAAAAAGGTTTAGTATGGAAGACTCCTGGAAGGCTGCCTTACCCGCTTGTTATAGAGTCACTCTCTCCAAGGAATTTTGCCTAAAGACTAATGAAGAGAGAGCTCGCATGAACGTTATACCCTACGCTTCAGCCGTAGGATCTATAATGTATATGATGTTATGTACTCGCCCTAATGTAGCTTATGCACTGGGTGTAGTAAAAAGGTATCAATCCAACACAGGGGAGAATCATTGGATAGCTGTGAATAACATTCTTAAGTACTTATGAAGGACTAAAGAAATGTTCTTGGTATATGGTAACGGGGATTTCCAAATGGAGGCCTTTAGTGATTCGAGCTTCCAGAGTGATAAGGATGACAGCAAATCTATCTCAGGGTTTGTATTTACCCTCAATGGAGGGGCGGTATGTTGGAAGTGTTCTAAACAGGATACCATTGCAGACTCCACAATGGAAGCTGAGTACATTGCTGCAAATGATGCTGCCAAGGAAGCCGTCTGGATGAGCAAGTTCATCTCGAAGCTAGGAGTAGTTCCAACCATTATTGATCCAATACCATTGTATTGTGATAATAATGGGGTTATAGCGTTGGCCAAAGAGCCCAGGTCCCATCAGCGGTACAGACATATCCTGAGGCGATATCATTTGATCCGGCAGATAGTTGAACGCCGTGAGATCGAGATTCGGAGAGTAGATACAAAGAATAACACCGCGGATCCACTCACCAAGGCCTTTCCTCAGCCGCAACATGAGTGACTTTTTGAGATGTTGGGTATGAGATACGCCAATAATTGGCCTTAGTGCAAGTGAGAAATTGTTGGATATATGTATGCCCTAGAGGCCATTATTTGATAGTGGATGTATCGGTTTGTGTATATATATTCAGAGGACATTCTTGCTCGACATGATAGTATGCTATCTGGTTGCTCTTTATCTTGAAATGTTTACTTGATCATGCATATTAGTCATTTGGTATATGTTGATAAAGCCCTAAGGATATTTGCTTGACTACTGTGATTATGGTGCAGATCATACTAGTGGGACATGTATAGTTTAGAAGCATATCCTTAAATGTTCCTAGTCGTGGGTGTATCGAGACGGAGCATCGATATTCCAGAGTAGACTAGCGTATACGTTTCTTGACCCATTTGATGGGCAATGGATGATCCCATATCCATTGGTGTTTGATATCAAAGATTATATACGGGTGCTCAGTGGAGACTGGGTACACTGGACGGACTCTGAGAACTCCTATATGGTATTATATCTATCGTCGGATAGCAGTTCTCAAGTGACACTGGTACAGGTTAGTTTTTAGACCCGAGATCGTCGTAGAGTCTTGTGTGTTCTCCCACTGTACTTTGATTTCCACCCTACCATGGCTCTATTGAGTCGTGCAAATAGATAGCTTTTGGGTACATTCCCAAGACACATGGAGGCAATGAGTGATAGGAGGGGTTTCGTCTCTCCCGGTATTTGGGGTTGATGTTGCGCTGTGCTCGATTGGCTATAAAAGGAAGTCTCTGGCCAGAGCTGATGAGATTTACTGATAAGTGTTATCAGTAGTTTCTCGATTTGTTATATGCCATACATCAGCATGACTTATTGAGTTATTGGGGTCGACGATACCATCTCTGGACTCGATATGCAGCATATCTGACGAAGAGACCGGACTGTACGGTAAGTGTTACCGGTTGGCTCTACGGGAGTTTTGACAGGTTCGCTTGTTGTTCTTCTGATCGCTCAATACGTAGGAGCCATTACGTGCAGCTAGTACCACTGACTGTTTGTGGGTATGTGATATGATCACTGCCAACTACTAGCGTATTGACGAGTCTTAGAGTCCCACAAAGCGGTTTCCTAGCTCAGGCGAAACGATATGGGGTGCATATGGGATATGCGCGGGACCTTGATTAAATGCGTGTATATGATACCGTATTTTAGTCAAGCGTTTTCTATTGGTCGGGTCATACATGATATGACCAGATTATTAAATCAAGTGTTGATTTAATATCAAATGACCATTAGCTCATTTATTAAATCTTTTCTTTATTTTTGTATGCATGCATGTATGTATGTTTATATTGATATGTATGCACACATGCATTCATACATGTGTCATGGTTGATGATACATTGGAGATGGCTATGCAAGACTCACATGGAAACTATTATGATATTTTTTATTATTGAGTTAAAAGAAAATGGGAAATAAATCGTGGTTGATTTTTCTTCTCTTCTACACACTTGTTAAAATATCTTTTCTAACCATGGGTTTATTTCTTAATTATCTTTTAACTTAACCATCTAAAAATATCTAGATATTTTCCTAGCCTAGGTTAAGAGTGAGTGTGACTCTCAATTTTCTCATATATTATTATTTTCTCTCTTGAGATTATTCTCTCTTGAGCTCAAGTTAAGCCATTTCCGTCTCCTTCTTCCTCCAAGCTCTCTACCCATTTCCAAGTGAGTGAAGAAAAAGAAAAGAAAGGTTTTTTAAGTGAGAACACTACCCACTTCACTAATCTGTATTAGTCTAGCCCACTAGTGTAGATTGTTTGCCTCACTTCTACTTAGATAAAGTGAAGCAAGGAGATTGAGCAAAGGAACTCCGTGGTGGATCGTCGTGGACTTCGAAGGCTTCAAGCGAACCCGTTCAAACTCCAAGTAGGACCAAGCATTCAAGGAAGAGAGGTCTACAAAGGTTGTATTTCTTTCCTCTTAGGGTTAGACCCTTACTAGTATATGATACTTGTTAGCTTTTACCCTAACTTACTAGTTCGATTCTAGATTAGGTTTGGTTAGCACCCTAAATTTTTAAAGTTGCATGTCTAATGCTTATTAAAACCTAGTGAGGGTACCAAGCAAACCGAACAGAAAGGGATGCTGAATTTATTGTGGTGACTGTTGTTGCTGTGGGGGAAGCCTTTGATAGTTATTTTGGCTTGGGAACTGATTTTGAGTTTGAGTTTTGTTTTGGTTCCAAGAAAAATTAGGATGATTCCTCCATCCCTAATTATATGTGTATGAATAAGGATCATTTCTAGGTCGTTACTGAAAAGCAGCATTAGTTTATTCTTGACCTTGAGACGGAGAATTCAATGGACATTATTCCAGTAAATATGATGAGTCAAAACTGTAAGCACACACGGTTTTGGGGTGTGTAACTTGGTTTAAGGAGGATGAAGAGAACTTGCTTTCCATAGCTTCGAGTTTCTTTTGCATCGCAGCCATTTCGGCCTTCATTACGATGGAAGTATCGAGCTGATAGATACCTTCCCTAGATGAAGACGATGTTGTTGGTCTTGTGCTCTCCCACTGTAGTGTTTGTTCGGCGAGATTTTCCAGAAATTACTATGCTTCCTCGTCGCATTTTGACATGAAATGACATTAACAAATGGTTTCTAGTATTTATTTTGTCGCTGGGTTAATACCCTTATACATAATTTGGCAAAGTTGCCATCTTTCGATTTCGTGATGAGGGCATCAGACAAGCAGATCTTTAAATCATTCTAAGCATTTCCAAAAGGGCTCGTTGGGAAGTTGGGCAAACTGGTTAATCTCGCTCCGAATATGGGCAGTCTTGTGATTAGGATAAAATTTCTTAAGGTATGCTTTAACGAATTCATCCTATTTAGTGGTAGAATATGAGGCGGTTCTATAAAGCCACTTCTCTACAATATCGCACAAGGTAAAAGGGAGAAGACGTAATCGCATGCATCCCCTGAAAGTTGGGTGGTGCTCATCATTTGCAACGACTCTGTTTTAATGTACAGAAAAATTTTAAAGTTAATGTACAAATGGAGTATTTGTAAATCCTGAGCACAAGTTATAAATTTGATTTGTTTTTAAACAGCAAGAAACAACTTGTAGCTCACTGGTAAAGCCTTACACTGCTGTAACGTAACCTCTGTGTTCAAATCCCCCCCAACCACATATTATTTTTGCTGATTTTTCTTTTAAACTTTTTTGAAAGCCCAAAATTTTACACGTGTAATACACGTAAAAATGAAAAGTCACTAAAATCAAACATGTGGAAAATGTTATATGTACTGAACATGACATGCGGCAAGAATCCAGACCCAATGGCCGGAGAATATCACCCCCAGACCGGTGCCGCTGGCCCCCCGCCCCTAATGCCTCCATTTTTTGCTCTAGCAACCCTTGGACTCCCCCCACTAACCCTAGTCTGTTTGTTTTCCCTGCACATTAATAGAGAATTAAAATAAGGCATTAATCCAAATTGTTAATACATTTTAATTCTATTCTTCAATTCTCAAAACCCTAATTTTTTCTATAAATACCATCCTACACCCTAGCCCTCCTCATTCTGAAATCCCTTGTTAAAACTCTCAAAAAATTTTAAGTCCAAATAGTTGTACAAGTGGAGTTAGCCCAAGGTCAAGTTCTGGCGACGATTCGGGACAAATCCGGCTACACCGGGAGTCCACGACGCTCTCAAAATCTTCCTCCATCTTTTCTCTTTAACCTAATCCGGTAAGTTCCCTCTACTATCTTCTTTTCACCTCTCAAAACTTCTTTTCAATGATGTTGGTAAGTGGAGCTATACCGATATCCATCTCTAAAACTTCTTAAACTAACAATTTTTCTTAAGAACTATTTATTTAAATCATTGTACTTAGTTTGTTAAATATTAAACTATAATTAGAAAAAAATTCAATTCAAAACTCCATATAAAAAACACTTTTAATGCACTTTTACAGTTAAATACCATAAACTTTCTATTCGACATTATTTCATCATATAGCTCATATTACCTTTATAAAACTCAGGAGGTAATGTCCTACCTCATCACAACACTCATCATGACATAGCACGATTGTCTCTTTACAATATTTTTTAGGACTAATACAATTTTATGATAAAATACCCTAAGCTATTAAAAACCGTATTCTTTAAAATTATTTTAATCAAATTCCATACAATTATGTCCTTACAAGCCATTTTGGGGAATCCGATTTGGTTGGTGCAGGTTATCGTACATTCATCAAACTAGTAGGGCAAGATGCAGACCTCCTCACAGAGCATACGTTCTTGATGGAATTTTTATTACAATTTTTAAGAAAACGTGATTTCTATTTAATAAATAAATTCTATTTTTAATATATATATATATATATATTCAAAATATCTATTTTAAATATATTTAATAATTCCATGTTTTCTAAATCAAAAGAAAAGAATCACAAAAGTTCATGAAAATACCATCACAATTCAATACAAGTCATTTTACATGAAAATACCATATACTATTCAATATAGGTTTATATCCACTAGAATATTTCATCACTTTTAAAATTACATCTATGAAAATCTTAAAGAAGATAATTAAATACTTGATGTTTATTTTGAAAATATATCAAAACTATTTTTCATAACCCCCCCTCAAGTTTGTTAATTTACAATAAGGATTCTAGTAAATATAGATTTGAGCGGGGCCAATTCTTTTGAGCCTCAGGGAGCCGGAGAAAGTGAGTGCTTCCTTATTTAAGATAGACAACTAAAACGGGGTTATCAATGGTAATTGGCTTGGAAAAAATCACAAATCCCGGCGTCCATGTGCAGCAATTACCGATAACTCCAAAACTAATTCAGGACATCAATTTTGTTTAAGTGTCTGACTCAGTCAGAGTCTCGGTCTAATCTGAAATCAATCCATCCATGTATACAATTCAATATAACTCCAATGCAACATGAATCCTTTTATACCAGAATACAATCTATATCAACATGACTTGATTTGACCGATTCATGGATATACATTTGACTTGTCTACATGACTATCCGTTTATATCCTTATCCGTTTACATGAACAATTGATATCCTGTTTTCGGCAAGTCTTATATTTACAAATCACTACAAAATAATACAATAATACATTACGGGGTTTAAAGGGGTAGATTGGTACGGAATGTGTTTAAAGTGGCACGAGACAGTCACTTTAATACTCCTAACCTGAATATCCATTGCCGTTGTTCCGTGGGTTTTGACGGGGACTTGTACTCCTTATGCCAAAGTCCACGGGGTAAGCTAGACTCCTTTCATATACACTGGCATATTCTGTACTAAGCTACAAACAACTGTGTTAACATAACTATCAACTGTTGGGATACCTTGCACGGCAGCAAGGTTTCGGGTAGCATCATCCATGCCAAGTTAAAATTTTTGCCGTTCTAGATAACCCTACACCTAGGTTCTTAACTAAAGAATCAAACAGAAAACTTAAAGCAAACATCTTTACTACTAAGTGATAGGGATTACAACCTTCGTAGTCCGTTCCTTCGCTTCATAAGCTCTGAGTTGTGGTCCCTTCACTGCGATCATCATGCTCCCGGACTCTAGAGAGGCTCCATGAGGTGAATGATCCATGCTAGCTTGAAGTCTTCACAATCAAAGATGATCTACCTTGAGCAATCACAAACCCAAGCTATTACTTCACTAATTAGAGATTAGTGAAGCTAACACACTAATCTATATGGCTAGTATAGAAGAGGATGATGAAGTAGGAATTTTGATCTCTTTAGTTTTCTATTTCTCACAATCTTTCATCACTTGGAAAAATCAAGCAAGCTCTTTTTGTGAAGAAGAAGAAGAAGAACAAAGTGATGGAAGAAAATGAATTATTCTTGAGGTTAGAAATGCAACTAAGGGTTAGGCATGTCATGCTTAACCCTTGTAGAGAATTAACCATGGCAAAGTGGTTAGGGTTAGATTAACAAATATCGTAGAAATACCAAGAGAGTGGACTAAGTCAACACGGAAAATATCTCATGCATTAATCCACATATTTGAATTATCTAAAACAAATAAAACCTAACCCTAATTACAAAACATGGTGTAGTTCTCTTAAACCTCGGTTGTATGTGTAACCCTAGCATGTTACAATATCACATATCACATATATAATATTTTGTAACAAAAGAAAAGAATCTTTAAACATATTTCACATATATGTTAAATATATCCAAATGTGAGAAAATGAAATACTTAAGTGAGCAATATATTAGTTAATGTAATTTAATATATCTAATATATAATTCCACATTAAATTATTAAATCAACATTTGATTTAATAATCCGGCTATATTACATATAACTGACTAATATTAAATGTATCATTTTATCGAATCAACACTTGATCCGATAACCCGGCTATATCATATATAACCAGCCGATATCACATATCGCGAGAATAGAATATGGTATCACATATCGTATTAATCTTGGTCCCGCACATATCACATATGTACTCCTACTCCGTTTCGCCTGAGCCAGGAAACCTCTGTGTAGTACTCTAAAGACTCGTCAATACGCCGGCAGTGGGTGATGATCATATCAAACACCCACAAGCTGCAAGCGGTCAGCTAAACGTAACAGCCACCCGAGTATTGAGCGATCAGAAGATCAACAAGCAAGCCTGTACATACTCCTGTGAATCCAATCAGTAACACTACCGTACAGTCCGGTCTCTTCGTCTGATATGTCGCATATACAGTCTAGGGTTGGTAAACGTCAGACCCCAGTAATCGATAAGTCGTGTCGATGTGAGGCTCATAACAGGTCGAGAAACTACTGATAACACTTACCAATAGATCTCCATATCAGCCCTGGCCAGGGACTTCCAGTTATAGCCAATCGAGCACAGCGCAACATCAACCCCCAATACCGGGAGAGACGAAACCCCTCCTATCGCTCATTGCCTCCATGTGATTTGGGACTGTATCCAAAAGCCACCATTTTGCATGTTCTCTTGAACGTGGTAAGGGGGAAATTAAAGCACAATGGGAATCACACAAGACACTATGACGATATCGGGTCTACAGACTAACATGTACCAGTGTCACCAGAGAACTGCTATCTGACGATAAGTATAATACCATCTAGGAGTTCTCGGCGAGTCCGTTCAGTGTACCCAGTCTCCACTGAGCATCCGTACACCATCTTTGATGTCAAACACCAATGGATGTGGGATCATCCATCGCCCATCATATAGGTCAAGATGCGTATACGCTAGTCTACTCGGGAGTATCGATGCCTTGTCTCGATACACCCTCGACTAGGAACAGTTATAGGATGTACTCTTGGACTACCCTGGCCCCACTAGTATGATCTGCATCATAGTCCTAGTAGTCAAGTACATATCCTTAGGGGTTTATCAACATGTGAGAGCAAGACAGTAAACCAATACAAGTCAACATGTTAAGACAAAGTGAAACCAGATAGCATACTATCATGTCGAGCAAGAAAGTCCTCTCTATATATATCCAAGCATCCACTACAATATACATCATATGTACAATAATGGCCTCTAGGGTATATACATAACTAACAATCTCCCATTTGCACTAAGGCCAGCTGTTGTAGTATCTCATACCCAACATCCCGAAGAGTCTCTCAAATTGTATCTGGGGTATGGCCTTCGTGAGTGGATCCGCAGTGTTGTCCTTCGTGTTAACACTCCTGACCTCGATCTCCCGGCGATCAACTATCTCCCGGATCAGGTGATACCGCCTCAGAATATGCCTGGATCTCTGATGGGACCTGGGTTCCTTGGCTAAAGCCACAGCTCCATTGTTATCACAATACAAAGGTATTGGATGCTCAATGGACGGAACCACACCAAGTTAGTGATGAACATCTTTATCCAGACAGCCTCTTTAGCGGCATCGTTGGCAGCGATGTATTCAGCCTCCATCGTCGAGTCTGCCACGGTTTCCTGTTTAGAACTCTTCCAACAAACCACCCCTCCATTTAGGGTAAAGACAAATCCCGAGTGCGACTTAGAGTCGTTCTTATCACTTTGGAAGCTCGAATCGGTAAAGGAGTCTACCTGGAGTTCTCTGTTACCATACACCAAGAACGTCTCTTTAGTTCTTCTCAAGTACTTGAGAATGTTTTTCACAGCTGTCCAGTGACTCTCTCCTGGATCTGCTTGATACCTACTCACTACACTTAGTGAGTATGCTACATCGGGTCTGGTACATAGCATCGCGTACATGATAGAGCCTACTGCCGAAACATAGGGTATCCCTTGCATGCGAGCTCTCTCCAAATCAGTCTTGGGAGACATCTCTTTGGAGAGAGTGAGTCCAGAGATCGTGGGTAAATTCCCACGCTTGGATTCTTCCATACTAAACCTCTTTAGTATGGTGTCAATGTACTTGGATGAGGACAATCCCAATATCCATTTAGATCTATCTCTATAGATCTTAATCCCCAAAATGCAGGAGGCATCACCTAGATCTTTCATTGAGAACCTATGTGATAAGAAGAGCTTGACCGAGTGCAGCATAGGAACATCATTTTTTATCAAGAGTATGTCATCCACGTACAATACGAGGAAGACAACCTTACTCTCTGCAACTTTCTTGTAAATACAAAGTTCATCTACGTTCTTGATGAAGTCAAACTCTTTGACTACCACATCAAAGCAGATGTTCCAACTCCGCGATGCCTGCTTTAACCCGTAGATGGATTTAAGCAGCTTGCACACCTTTCCGCTGCTCCCACTGTCTATGAAGCCCTCTGGCTGAGTCATGTACACGCACTCCTCTAAATCACCATTTAGAAAGGCGGTCTTAACATCCATTTGCCAGATCTTGTAGTCATGGTATGCTGCAATGGCAAGTAGGATCCGGATGGACTTAAGCATAGCCACTGGAGGAAAGGTTTCGTCATAATCCACACCTGGTCGTTGACGAAAACCCTTTGAAACAAGTCTAGCTTTGAAAGTCTCAACTTTTCCATATACACTAAGTTTCTTCTTAAAGATCCATTTGCTCCCAATGGGTTTTACCCCTTCAGGAGCAATTTCCAAAGTCCATACTTTGTTTGTATACATGGATTCCATCTCAGATCGCATTGCATCCAGCCATTTCATAGAGTCAGCACTCGTGATGGCCTGCTCGAAGCTAGTCGGGTCATCATCGTCCATGATGCAATCCTCGCTCCCACCATCGATGAGAAAACCGTAGTATCTCTCAAGTGGATGAGGAACCCTACTAGATCGGCGGAGCGGCTGAGGTTCGTCGGGAACTACTGAATCCTCTGGTTCCACCAAATCTTTTGTTGCAGTTTGTGTGGTTGGAACTTCTTCCAATTCTACTTCCTCGCCACTAATCTCTTTTGCAAGAAATTTCTTTTCTAAAAAGGTGGCATGTTGAGCAACAAACACTTTTTGCTCTTCACTGTGGTAGAAATGATATCCATACGAATTTCTTGGATATCCCACAAACTTGCAAAGAACTGATCTTGCCTCGAGTTTGTCCGGATTTTTCTTTTTAACATAGGCCAGACAACCCCATATCTTAACTCGATTAAGAGATGGTCTCTTCCCATTCCATATGTCATATGGAGTGGTAGGCACCAATTTGGTTGGAACTCTATTCAATAGGTATGCGGCCGTCTCCAGCGCATAACTCCAAAAGAAAATAGGTAACTCAGTTGTGCTCATCATAGAGCACACCATATCTAATAGGGTGCGATTCCTCCGTTCCGATACACCGTTGTGCTGTGGTGTATACAGAGGAGTTAGCTGATAAAGAATCCCATTCTCTTTTAGATAGTCCAGGTACTCATTGCTCAAGTATTCTCCTCCTCGATCAGATCGAAAGATCTTAATACTTTTACCCGTTTGGTTCTCGAGTTCGTGCTTATATTCTTTGAATTTCTCAAAAGCTTCAGACTTGTGTTTCATCAGGAACACATGTTTGTATCTTAAGAGATCGTCAGTGAATGTAATAAAATACGAGGAACCATTCCTGGCATATGTAGACATGGGACCGCATACATCACTATTTATCAGTCCCAAGAGTTCCGTAACTCTTTCTCCGTGTCCACTAAACGGAGTTTTGGTCATCTTGCCTTTGAGACATGACTGGAAAGTGTCATAAGATGAAAATTCGAACGGATTCAAATATCCATCCTTATGTAACTTAGCTAGTCCTGTCGCATTGATATGACCTAGTCTACAATGCCACAAGAAGGATTCGTTCATTTCTGAACTCTTCCTCTTGTGTGTGTTCTGTACATTAAGAACTGTGGTTTAATGTAAAACGTATATGCCATTATTTAACGAGCCTAATCCAATGAACTTTTGATTCAGGAAGATGTTCATAACATTATCCTGTACTACAAAATTATATCCTTCTTTACTCAATAAAGAAACTGATATAAGATTGCATATCAGGGTCGGAATGTAATAGCATTCGTTCAGAATCAATGTATTACCATTTGGTAACACAAGGTGATATTCACCAACTGCTTTGGCTGCAACATTTGCACCATTCCCTACTCTTACGGAATGATCACCCTCTCCCAATTCCCAACCTTTCTTTAGCCCATGTAACATATTATATATATGGTATCCCAGTCCGGTATCTAATACCTAGGACGTAGAATGAACTGAGAAACAGTTCTCGATAACAAACACACCCGAAGAAAATGCATCAACATTCTATTTCTTCGTTTGGGCGGCATGAGAATCCGAATATGTCTCTATTCCCTATTCAGTCTTATAACAATTATAAGAAAAAACGGAACCAACGTTCCCCTACTCAGTATAACAAGCAGGTTCAGTCAATACATCCATATTATTATCTTGATTAGTCCTAACATGGTCGCTACCTGGAGAGAGAGAGAGAAAAAAACACTTTAGCATATGCTCTTGCAAGATTAGATTGGTTATTATCTTATCTAATCAGGATGGCTCTCACTGGTTTTTATCAAATCTTCCTTCAAACCCTAAAAGGCAAGACTAGCCGGGATTAATTATACCTTACAAATTCGCCAATCTTTCAGTCAGGTCAGTGTTGGTACTTTGAGGGAGGTTCCCCGTGCTTTCGTATGGATCTAATTAAAATAAACCTCATTTTTCCAGAGGCATAACCTCGTTAACACCTTTCTAGACACCTACTTGATCGGCTAATTGTCATGTGTAAAACTTTCCCAGGAGTAACTCTTACTCGGAGTGGGTATCAGGATCCAACTATCTCATAGAAGGTACATAATCTCATTGCAAATTTCAACACTTGAAATTCCCAATAATACTTTTGTCCCTAACCCCTATGACCTTGACAAAGGCCAACAAATTATAGGATGCTAGTCAAGTTCAACCCGTCATTTCCCGATTGAATTAAACCCACCCGTACGACCCTTGACAAAGGCCAACAAGGTCGTACGACTACCCTAATCCAATCGCATCACATGCTTAAGAAGATAAGTACTAGTCAGCTACTGTACACTACGCCTTGACAAAGGCCAACAAACGCAGCACGAATACTAAATAGTCTTTATCTGAAATGACGGAGGGCTACGACAGGTTTTTACGAAAACCTTTTGCGTAATGAACTTGATATCGTTGTAGAAACAAGTGTTTTTTTAAAAGGAGTGTTTTTTAGGCTTTTACTAGTTTCGCTAAAGAGGTCACTCTCGGCGAAGGGATCTCGACTCTTTCCTTATCGAATAAGGTACAGGATATTTCATAAATACCGCTATGCAAAGAAAGAACTATAGAACCAATCAAAAATAGAACCAAGTGAGTTGTAGTATTTGCTAGTTTTGCTAGAGGTCACTACCGGTGAAGCGATCTCGGCTCTTTCCTTATCGAATAAGGTGCTGGATATTCTACAAGAAATACCGCTATGCAAAGCAAAAACTAGAGCTACCCTTTTTGAAAATTTAATTCTACAACAAATTTTAGGTTTTTTTTTTCTTTCATTAATCTCATTAACGAAGTCCCATCATTTATTCTTCCTAATCATCACAGAAGAAACGAAAATACAACGTACGCTTATGCCATTCGCATTCACCACAGTGTCCCGTTATGCACCATTAGGTTACTTAACTAACGGCATACCGGGGCGGGACTAGCGCGGGTGCAAAACATAAGCAACGTTTATTATATATCATATATACAGTAATAAAGCATTCGTCTCACGCATATAAAATGATCACATCACAGAATATCAGCAGCAGAAGATAACATATGAAATATTGGATATACTAGGAGGTTCGTGTTTTATTTTGAGTCTATATAAAACATGGATTCCACGATCGAGATAAATAGCCAAACCCACATCCCTAGACCCGTACGAGAGCGGCAAGTAACCCTCCCAATTCTAGGGTTAGGAGACCCGGTCTCGACTCCTCGAGGTGGCCTCCCACTGGACCCTAGAACCCGGTTACTTGTGCTCCCCTCCTTGAGTCTATCCTAATGCAGAAAAGTAAATAATATACAATGGTGACATCATCCTCAACCCGGAAGCGCCCCAATAAAAGAATATTACATACAATGAATTTTACATGAATGAAAATGAAAAACTCTCATCTCACATAAAACCCCCGGCTATTCAGAACATGACGATCCAATATAACATATCATAGCAACACATAACATCATATGTCATCAACGTATGTAAATATGCGTATCCCAATTGTCGTTGATGTATAGCAACAAAACGGGTGATACACCATATATTACATTTACGGTCGCAGAAAAGAAAGTGAAAAACTACAACATTTGGAATCCACAATCACCTTAGACATCATAAACCCGAAATATCACATATTACGGATTTCATGCCTAATTATATGAATTCCACATTTTGTATCAGATTCCAGATAACTAGACAATGTTAAAATTTCCAATCAAATAAACAAACACCCAAAATTTCCCAATTGAGCTCAACACTTGAGCGAAGTTCAAAAGGTCCCAGAACATGACACAACTCCTATGAACCAGCCGTAGAAGGGTCAACCAATACCTCATATGTGGCACCGCTAAACTACCACAAACCCTAGGGTTTAGTGGCGGTTTTGACGGTCACATAATCGAGTTAAGGTTTCGTTTTTCTAAACGGTCCACATAATCGCTTGCATGATTTTCTGAAAATTTTAAACTAAAGAAAAATCAAACACTTGGAAAATTTCCAATAAGGGAAAAGGTGAGTTATTGATATCCGTTGGAACTTTTTAACGTGTTCTAAAATACCCGAAACAAACTAGAATTATGTATACGAAACACTCCGAATTGCCTCTGTAAAAAGATAACATCACATGCAAATTTAGCAATAACAAACAACACCTGAAATCCCAAACCCCAGAGACCAGAACACTGTAAAAATTTGAACCAAAAATTCCCTAACAAAACCGAGCTCCTCAGTTTTAGAGCTTGTCTGACGGCCCAAAAATTGGAGGGAAGGGCTCAAATTTGTATAGTGTTCATGTTGCATCTCATACAACATTCTGTAACTGTTTAAAAAAAATTTGACACCTGAAAAATTTCGACAAAAACTAGGGTTCGTATTCGGGTGTTTCGGAGTTGTTTCGGTTTCGTAATCCTATACTTATCCGTCTAATTCTCTAGCTAGGCTCTGATACCACTGTTTGGATACCTAGCACGGTAGTAAGGTTTCGGGTAGCATCATCCACGCCAAGTTAAAAATTTTGCCATTCTAGATAACCATACACCTAGGTTCTTAACTAAAGAATCATACGGAAAACATAAAGCAAACATCTTTACTACTAAGTGATAGGGATTACAACCTTTGTAGTCTGTTCCTTCGCTTCATAAGCTCCAAGTTGTGGTCCCTTCGCTGCGATCATCATGCTCCCGGACTCTAGAGAGGCTCCATGAGAGGAATGATCCATGCTAGCTTGAAGTCTTCACAATCAAAGATGATCTACCTTGAGGAATCACAAACCTAGGCTATTACTTCACTAATTAGAGATTAGTGAAGCTAACACACTAATCTATATCGCTAGTACAGAAGAGGATGATGAAGTAGGAATTTTGCTCTCTTTAGTTTTCTATTTCTCACAATCTTTCATCACTTGGAAAAATCAAGCAAGCTCTTTTTGTGAAGAAGAAAAAGAAGAACAAAGTGATGGAAGAAAATGAATTATTCTTGAGGTTCGAAATGCAACCAAGGGTTAAGCATCATGCTTAACCCTTGTAGATAATTAACCATGGCAAAGTGGTTAGGGTTAGGTTAACAAATATCTTAGAAATATCAAGAGAGTGGACTATGTTAACAAGGAAAATATCTCATGCATTAATCCACAAATTTGAATTATCTAAAATAAATAAAACCTAACCCTAATTACAAAACATGGTGTAGTTCTCTTAAACCCCAGTTGCATGTGTAACCCTAGCATGTTACAATATCACATATCACAAATATAATATTTTGTAACAAAAGAAAAGAATACTTTAAACATATATCACATATATGTTAAATGTATCCAAATGTGAGAAAATGAAATACTTAAGTGAGAAATATATTAGTTAATGTAATTTAATATATATAATATATAATTCTACATTAAATTATTAAATCAACATTTGATTTAATAATCCGGTTATATTACATATAACCGACTAATATTAAATTTATCATTTTATCGAATCAACACTTGATCCGATAACCCGGCTATATCACATATAACCGGCCGATATCACATATTGCAAGAATAGAATACGGTATCACATATCGTATTAATCTCGGTCCCGCACATATCACATATGTGCTCCTACTCCGTTTCGCCTGAGCCAGGAAATCTTTGTGTAGGACTCTAAAGACTCGTCAATACACCGGTAGTTTGTAATGATCATATCAAACACCCACAAGCTGCAAGCGGTCAGCTAAACGTAACAGCCACCCGGGTATTGAACGATCAGAAGATCAACAAGCAAGCCTGTACATACTCCCTGTGAATCCAATCAGTAACACTACCGTACAGTTGTTCTCCGCCGAAAGACGCGAGACGAGACCGCGTAGGTTCACCTTGCCTGAATTTCGAGGGCAGATGTTATTTGGTGCTATCCGTCTACCTCTCCGAAGATACCAAGTTGATTTATGACACCGTGTATCGAAGGTTTAGACGGATGCGGCCGATGTAGCAGACTTCGTCAGATTCCCCCTCATTGAGGGTTCTTTGATTGTGGGGACGCTCTTCCCTGCAGGCATAAGCCCCTGCAGTTAATTACGCTACCGCATCACGGTAACCTCTTTCTCCTTCTCCAGATGGTCACTTCGTGTCGTGTGTGTTTGTTTTTTTTTTGTTGCCCTTGGATTGTATACAGAGACTAATTTATGTTGTCGCCCGTAGGGCGTGGATTAGTCCAAATCCGTATCTTCTTAGATTTGGGTTGGGGGTTGGGTTTAAGGATACGTTAGTCTCATTTGAGGCTAAGATCAACTTAAACGTTTGTTAAGGATACGTTAGTCTAGTTTTAGATTAAGATCAACTTAACGGGATCATTTAGATCCAATCAAAAGAGCATTTGGGCTCTATTGTTTAGTTTAGGGACATTGCGGTCCATAATTACTTTAAGGACATTACGGTCCAATATTAGTTTAAGGACATCTCGGTCTAGTTTAAAGACATCATAGTCTGTAAAGGTTAAGGACATCATAGTCCATGTGCTTAAGGACCCCACAGTCCGAGGTTAAAGACATCATAGTCCATGGGCTTAAGGACCCTACAGTCCGTAGTTTAAAGACGTCATAGTCTATAAAATTTAAGGACATCATAGTCCATGAGTTTAAGGACCCCACAGTCCATGGAATGATTGGTTATCGGGACCCGTCACCTCTCTGAAGACGTTGAAGGATTACAACGACAAATATCAAAGGAGTGAATAGATGTACCCTTGAACCAAAGTTGATTGGGAAATCTGTAGTCCAATTTGGGACTAAGATCAATTAATTAGATTATGAGCACATGAGCTGAGTTAAATCTAAACTGAGGACTTATGGCCAACTTGGGCTAAGTCCAATTAGGTTTGAAATGTTGGACCTTTGTTTGGACTGTTGAACATTTGTCTGGGTTCAGCCCCCTATTATTTAGCAATGCTAAACATGAATTTGGGTTCTGGCCGTATTTTGTCTTTTATTGAGTGCTGAGCACTCATATACCATATGAGATGATCAATCTTGGAAGACAAGAATGTATTTGAGGCTCAGTCAAAAGGGGAATCTTGCCTCTGGGAGACTTAGCTAGTTTAGGCTAGGATTGGCTTGGATATAGTGTTTAAACACTAGCACATATTTGGCGATCACGTGTTCCCACGTGATGCATTTAAAGTAGTGTTAAACACTAGGGATGAAGTGCCTAAAATAGTGTTAAACACTAAAAATATGAAGCGCTCACGTGAGGACACGTAAGGCGCCCTAGGATTGGGCTAAGCTTCCTTTATTTTATTCTCGAAATATTCAAATAAGTGTTAAACACTTAAGTCTTCACGGCCATCACGTGTGGGCACGTGATGGGTATCCATGCACTGGATATTAAAGGGATTTGCCAGGGGTCACGTGGGGACACGTGAGGGTGCCCATGCATTGGATTTTGATCCTTCAGTTCTTTCTATCTTTTCCTTTTTTAAAGAGGTGTTTGTCAGGGGTCACGTGGGGACACGTGAAGGCGCCCAAAGTGTGTTCTGCCTTTATTTTGTGAGAAGTTTGTTCAAGGGTCACATGGGAGCACGTGACCCAATTTCGTTCGTTTTCTTTTGATCACTGAGAAGGGGAGTCACGTGGATACACGTGATCAGGTTGGATACTGATTTCTTTTACGTGCATAAAAAGTTTAAGTCCCTTATTTAAGAATTAAATTCTTTTGTAGGGTTAAACCCTAGTTTTATTTAGAGGAATTAAATTCCTATGTATTTGGAAGAATTAAATTCTTTAAACTCAATTCTCCCTCTAAGTTTTGGATCTGCATGACAGAATCTACCTGATGAGAATTAAATTCTCAACCTATGGGGAGATCTACTTCTGCAGATCTTCAACCATGAAGAAGAACTAAGTTCTTATATGAAGGGTCAAACCCTATCTTTGTTGGAGGAATTAAATTCCTATGTGCTTTTATGGGGAGAATAAAATTCTCTGAACTTAGGTCCTTTCTTAGGTTTTAGATCTGCATGGCAGAATCTTCCCGATGAGAATTAAATTCTCAACTTATGGGGAGATCTGCTTCTGCAGACCATCAACCAAAGAAAGAACTAAGTTCTTATTCAGAATAGTTAAACTCTTAATTTGAGAAATAAATTCTCTTTTTCTTTTGTGGGAGCTTATAGGATGATCTCTTTCCCTTTCTTACCTAGGGTTTCTTTCTTTTTCTGAAGAAATCTTCTTTCTTTCTGGAGAATTAAATTCTCATCTTTTTTCTCTCTGTTGTTATATATTTTTCTCTTCTCTTCTTGGCTCCTATTTATAGGAGAAAGAAAAGCATCAGTTTGTTTAGTCAATCTTTTATTGAAAGATTTTCATTGATTTTGTAACCAACATGATCTTTAGATCACTCAGTGAATTTTATTCACCATTGGATTTTTAATCCAAAAGATATTTTGTCTGTTATTCCTGGTAAATTTCATGGAAATATCTCCTTGTATAGAATCTTTCTATAAATTGGTGATTTTTAATCATCGTTGGATTTTTAATCCAACGGTGCTCCACTTTACAGAGCGCAATCTTTTTGTTTGGAAAGATCTAGGGAAATATTAGGGTTTTTGATTTCCCTTAATTAGAATTTAATTCTATTAGTTCAGAAGGTTTAAGAGCCTATCACGTGTTAGCACGTGACCCCACTGATTGACCATTTAATTAGAATTTAATTCTATTAATTCAGAGATCTTTAGGAACCCATCACGTGTTGGCACGTGACCCCCTGATTAAGTATTTAACCAGAATTTAATTCTGTTGTTTTAAAAAACTCAAGAATTATCACGTGTCAGCATGTGACCCTTGGTCACGTGTTGGCACGTGATGCCCCATTGGGGTTTTTCCCTGTTGTTTTATTATACCTTTAATTCTTTTCAGTGGGTTTAAAGGCCCATCACATATGGACACGTGACCCTATTTGATTAGGATTCAACTCTTATCATTTCAGATCCTTCAGGAAGCCATCATGTGTCGGCACGTGACCTCCGATCACGTGTGCACACGTGATGCCCCATTGGGGTTTTTCCTTGTATTTTATGAGGGAACAAATGCCCCCACAGCATTGTTCTCACGTGTTTACACATAAGTGCAACGCTGTAAGTTTTGTGGCCGTTGGATCTGCCTAGGGAAGGCGGTAGATGAACCGTTTCCCATCACATCCTATAAATGCAGGGGTCTCTTCAGAAGCGCCTCCACTCTTTCATCTCCTTCCTTGTTCATTTTCCTTTGAGAATTTAATTCTCTTCCTCAGAGCTCAGTTCTCTGTGCCAAAAATTTCAGAGTTTAACTCTGTCCAAGAAAGAATCTTTTCTTTAGGTAATGGTTTTGAACGATTTGAAGAACTTTTATGAAGAAACAAAACTCTTTAGATTTTAAATCCACACCAAGAGTTTTTCCCTTTAAAGAACTCATCTTTCTGATGTCCCAAGAACGCTCGATCTTTAGGTAACAAACCCCAAATGTTGGCCATTTTCCGGATCTTAAGGTTTTGATGATGATACTTGTCTCCCTCTGGAATTTAATTCCATTCCAAAGAGCTTAGCTCTGAAAATTTTTCTGGGAATTTAATTTCTTTGTTCAAAAGGAATTTAATTCCTCTAAAGAACTTAGTTCTTAAAAGAAAACTTCTTGGGATTTTTTTATCCTGAGTTGTTCTTGCAGAGATCCTTCTCGATATGCACAGAGTTCCTGTAATGGGTTTTCTCCTTGGGGGAATGTGTAGAGTCATTTGAATTTATTGAGAATCTTTCTTTTGTTCTCATGATGATTGCTCAGCCTCATTATTAGTGAGCCGCCATACTGATTTTGTGGGGCCCATGTATTTTGTAACCAATGGTCCCGTAAAATAAGTTGTTTGTCGTTTTCTTCCACTGTCTTTTTATATATACTTTATAAATATATACACATGTGTGGGTTTCACTAACAGTTCCCCTTCCTTTATTTCAGGCATAATGGCTTCTGTTCCATACTTCCCTTTCACCCGCTCGGAGGCTGCCATTCCCCAGTCACCATCTCACGAAGAGGTAATGGCGATGATTAGAGCTCATGATCCTGATTGCACCAATTTACTTTTATGGGGGACGTGGTACGGTCATATCATCTGCGGTCATCGAAACTTTCTTTACGAGATACCAACAGAGCTTATCTGCCCATTCTTGCCGATGGACCGTCCGCTGACTGCTTTTGCTGTAGAGGTGGAAAATTGGACCCTTACCGGCCGGCTCGAACCATCGACAACTGGGATACCAAATCAGCCTGTGCCGGCCATAAACATCTTGGGGCGTCGTATCTGCCAAGGTGAAGCCCATCCTTGGGGATAAGTTTACAAGATAGGGCTTACCCCTCACCACCCCACGGGCTACCTTCTCTAGACTCATTACATCTTGTCTGCTCATCGTGCGCGACTGCAGAAGGTCGGGCTTTACCAGGCGGTGTACGCGTCTCTCTTCCATTATCAGTCTCCTCATGTATGGTGGGTCAAAGCTTTCCTAAATCAGTGGAATCTTCCCACCAACACTTTCTTGTTAGGGGACCGTGAAGTTTCGATCTCTTTGGAAGAGTTTCGTGAGATCTCGGGTTTACCGATCAGGGGAGCGCCTTGCGAAGAATTGTTGCCCTCTGACGAGTATGCCTTCGGGACTATGCCCGCTACGCTTAACGGCTTGTCTACTGAAAATGCTGTCCGCCACAAGTACCCGAGTCTAATCAAGACTCTGGGGATTTTTGAGAGGCTCTTCACGGAGTCAGAAGAGCAGGGCGTCACTTTTAAAAGCTTTATCGCCTGCTTCCTTCGTGAAGACGTTCTATCAAAGGCGGCTCTGAAGTTCGCGAATATTAACGACCCCTTTGGGTTTGGTTTAAATAGGCTACCGGCTAGAGAAGAGGATTTTCCCCAGTTCTACATTCCAGTCTTGCCAGCTGTACCTTTCGAGTCGATCGCAGCTCCTGGCATGGATGAAGAAACTTTCTTTATCGGCTTTATTGGCGTTTGGCTCAGTTGGCTTGTCGTTCCAACGCACTGTCGATTCATGAGAGCCTCGGTCATTTACCCTGCTCATCGCATCGCCGAAGGGACGTGACTAGCCATGGGCATCGCAGGGCTGTCGCATCTATACCATGGGCTAAGCACTGTAGCCAATACCTCAACCCTAGGCATGAACGTAGTGAGTTTCTCTCTTCATTACTTTATGTCATGGATTGAGATGCACATGCTAGGGGCATTTGCGGTGCACCAGAGACCCAGCTTTTATGATGCTTATACTTTTCCACGGCTCATGAGGTTGGTGGACGCTTCTGCTCCTGACCCGACTCAATTAGGGGCTCTTCGTGTGCTGCTCAATCCGTATGCCAACGAAGGCGGAATGGTTTTTAATGATCGAATCCTCTCTTCTCCCTCGGGACCTGTTCAACAGCTTTTGACTTGTCGAAAGAGGGAGCACCCTCCTTGAAGCCCAAGGAAGCCATGCACTTATATTCAATCAGACCCGGTTATCTGGTGTTCCGTCGAAACAATGCGGCTCTTTTCATGAGGTACAATCAACACCGCTTTGCTCGGTAATTGGGTTATGACCAGGGTGTTCCATTTGAAACATTCACAGTGGAACCCCGCCCTTCTTTGGAAGCTGTTCGTGACGCCACCCACCATTTCATGAGGCTGAACACCGGTTCTCATTTCATGATCCCCGAAGCCGACTACATTCCGAGGTGCATGGGGGCTTTCATGGGTTGGTATCGCTACCGGGTTAGTACAATCATTGCTGAGGAGAGGAGGATACTTTTTGGGCTTAGAGCTCCCGCCCCACTCCAGGCTACGGGTGTCCCACCGCGACCGCGGACAATGGTTCGCCCTCCCTTGAGGGATACTGGTACCGTACTCATTCCTGAGGCGGCGGATGTGGACTTGACTCCGACAGTTGGTATGCCAATGCGCACTAGAGATCAAGCAAGGGCTTCTGATAAGGCGCCGGTAGCAGTTTCATCGGCTGCGATGTCAACGATGGCAGCATCCTCATCAGTAGCACCGCCGAGAGAGGATACTAAAGGCAAAGTGGGTCAACGCCGCAGAAAAGCACCGAGGGGAAAGAAGCGATCGTCTTCTGGTGTTAGTTCTAGGTCAAAGAGGTGAAGGAAGACGGTCACCAATCTGCTCGACTTTTTAGTGGAATCCGAGCCTATCTTTCAAGATGAACCACTAGCTATGCAAGAGCCGGATGGTGATCTTCTTTTTCCAGGTTCATCTGCCGAGGAAGCCGCATAATTGGCTGAGGCTATAAGGCGCTCCCAGGATGAGACTGAAAATGTAAGGATCCCGAAGAGGCCTTATCTTGCCGTCATTTTCTACGAAGATCCTCCATCGATACGGCGGATATTTATAGGTCCTTTGGAAGAGGGAGGCGAGATAGCCCTTAGGCAGCCTATCTCGGCAGATGCCGAAGACGCGCTGTCGTTGTGGACTGGTGGCCACGAGTCTACCCTCTCACCCCGACGAGGACGAATTCTTGAGAAGGAACGCCGGCTTGAAAAAGCCATACTAGAAGCTCCTTTGCGTATTGGTATACTTATATATCTTTTTGTAGTATTTTGCGCTGCTCATATACATATATATATATATATATATCCTTATTTTCGTGAAAACTTTGCAGGGACTTCGGCAATGGCAGAGGGTCTGAGTTCGAGTCGCGCCTTGACTATGGACTCTGTAAATATCCCCGATGAGATACTAGTAAGTGTGGAGTGGGTCGATACAGCTATTCTTCCTTCCACGGAGCTCCCATTGGTGATTTCCGTTCCCCCGGTGCTTGCTCTCCCGGAGGAGGCATCTTCATTGGCCGCGAATTCAATAGATCTTTCTGGGGACGGCCCGGAGACTATGGGACAGGTAGTCGAGGCTACCGTCCTTTCATTAGAGCCTGCAGCGGTGGCCACTGCTCCTCAATTGGAAGTTGTTATACTAGCTCACGTCCCCGATGATATGCCTGGGGGCATGGAAGAGGCCGCCGAAGCTGTTATCCCTCCAATTCAGAGCGGGAGGAGCATCGAAGGTATCCTTCTATATTTTACTTTAATAATCTCTCCATTATCTGAACCTTTTTGTCTTTTCAGAATTGCGCTGGTTGGCGACGTCTATCGTTGATCTGTCTCTCAGAAAATCCTTTCAGCGTTTGCTAGAGATGGCCGCTCCGCAGGCGATATCCCCTCAAGGCATCGTCCTCTCTTCCGGGCAAGGTTAGTGTTATTTGTCTTCTCCTCCCGGCATTATTATTATTTCATATAACGATACTGATGTCTTCTGTAGTTTTGGAAGCCGATGACGAAGTTGAGATTCTTGACGGGCCTGGGGATCCTTCAGACCCTTCTTGCATGACCGTGGGTAAGTAAAGTTTCGACGTTGTTCCACCTGCTCTTTGCTTGCAAGTCTCGCTGATTTCTTTTTATGAATCTTAACAGCTTTTCCAGTTCTTACCACGCTGGAATCTCACATCGTCATGCCGCCCGGCCCCTATGCTCTACGTGCCTCGGAACGGATGGCAAAGCTAAGCCTTCACTCTTTGTCAGCTCTGATTGAAGGCCTTCGTGCTGGTAGTTTGATCACGGCCGAAGAATTTGCCGCCGAAGCCAACAGTTCTCTCCCCTTTCTTGCTGCTTACCATAGCGAAACATTGGTGTAAGTTTGGGTTGTGTTTTGTCGTCGGGTGGAGGCTTGCTTACATAGCCTTGAGTGCTCGCATCTTCCTTCAGAGGTTGTAGCTGCAAAGGCGAGTTTGCGGGGGCTAATCGAACGGTGCGCCGTAAATATGCTGTCATGCGAGAAGAGGCTCAACCGAAAATTTTCAGAGAAGAAGATGGCTTCAACTGCGCTGGGGGAACTTCAAGCTAATCTTACGGCCAAGACCACTCGGGCGTATGAACTTTGGCGGGTGCTTCAAGAAGCTATCAGGGAGATGGTAGCCATTGATAAAGCCATCATTTTCACTCGCGAAATGGTCGAAACTCATAAAGTTACCGAAAAGGAGCTTGAAAGTCGGCTTGCCTCGTACCAGGCCCAACAGTCTCAAGCGGAGGCCCGTCTCTTAGTGATAATGAATCATGAAGCCGAGGCCCAGCGGAAAAAGGATGAACTGGCAAACCTATTAAATCGTTCGCCGGCTTGAAGAATTGTATATTTTTTTATTCTTCTTTTGTACATACTTCTGAAGGAGAGTATTTTTTTTATTCTTTCATAAATTGTACTTTGTATTCATTTTGATTCATGAATAAAAGAAATATTTTTCTTCATGGTGGTGTGTCCTTTTTAGTAAATGCATTTTGTGGATAATCTATTTTGATCTCCTTGTAGGACAACGATGGCTTAGGAGTCAGGTTCAGATCTGCCTCCTAAGTCTTTCCAACTTTATGAGCCGTGAGAGTCTCATAAAAGTATTTCTCCTTACGAGTCGTGAGGATCTCGTAAGTGTATTTTCTTCTTAAAAATCGTGAGGATTCCTAAGTGTATTTTCTCTTGAGAGTTGTAAGAATCTCACAAGAGAGTTTTTCTTGCTTACAAGTCGAGAGGACCCGTAAGTGATTATTTTCTTTCTTGTCGGAGAGAGTGGCCTGTAGAAAATCTACATTGTCCTCTCTGCGAGGCAACGATGGCTTGGGAGACAGGGTTAGGATCTGCCACCTAAGACTTTTCAGCTTTATGAGCCGTGAGGATCTCATAAAGAATTTTCTCCCTACCGGTCGAGAGGATCCCGTAGGTGTATCTTCTCCTTAGGAATCGTGAGGATTCCTAAGTGCGTTTTCTCTTGAGAGTCGTAAAGACCTCACAAGAGAATTTTCTCCTTATAAGTCGAGAGGACCCGTAAGTGATTGATGAGTTGACTTGCTCCCGGATCAAAGAACTGCTTTGATGGGGAAGTCGAGGGTTGACTTTATCCGCATTTCATGGAATCAGAGGTTGACCTTATCTGCATTTCACGGAGTCAGGAGGTTGACTTTATCCGCATTTTACGGAGTCAGGGGTTGCTCTGGACGTTTCCCACGGGGTCAGGATTGACATTAGCCGTGTTCCACGGGACCAGGATTTGCTCTGGGCACTTCCCGCGAGGTCAGGATTGACATTAGCCGTGTTCCACGGGACCAGGATTTGCTCTGGACACTTCCAACGGGGCCAGGATTGACATTAGCCGTGTTCCACAAGACCAGGAGGTGCTCAGGGCGTTTCCCATGGGGTCAGGATTGACATTAGCCGTGTTCCACGGGACCCGGATTTGCTCTGGACGCTTCCCACGGGGTCAGGATTAACATTAGCCGTGTTCCACGGGACCAGGATTTGCTATAGGCGCTTCCCACGGGGTCAGGATTGACATTAGCCGTGTTCCACGGGACCAGGAGGTTCTCTGGGCGCTTCCCACGGGGTCAGGATTGACATTAGCCATGTTCCACGGGACCAGGATTTGCTCTGGGTGCTTCCCACGGGGTCAGGATTGATATTAGCCGTGTTCCACGGGACCGGGATTTGCTCTGGGCGCTTTCTATGGAGTCAGGATTGACATTAGTTATGTTCCACGGGACCAGGAAGTGCTCTGGGCGTTTCCCACGGGGACAGGATTGACATTAGCCATGTTTCACGGGACCAGGATTTGCTCTGGGCGCTTCCCACGAGGTCAGGTTTGACATTAGCCGTGTTCCACGGGACCAGGATTTGCTCTGGGCGCTTCCTACGGGGTCAGGATTGACATTTGCCGTGTTCCACGGGACCAGGATGGGTTGACTCTCGGTTGACTGTGTGCCGCCGAGTCATGAAACTGGGAACTTTGCCGCGGCTCCGATTTGCTGATATTGCGTCTGTTGTAATGAGACGAATGTTGAGATGATCTCCAGGCTGTCTGTGAGCCGTCAAGATTTGGCTTCTTTTTCTGATGGAGCCTGGTAGGAAGGTAGGGTTCCCTCTTTGTTTGTGCCCCTGGATTGTATACAGGGATCGATGTGATCTCACCTGTAGGGCAAAAAGTTTCATTTTATATATTTTCTTTCCGCGATGCTCTATCATTTCAGCTTTTATATCGCGAAAGTCGCGATTGCTCAATCATTTCGGCTATTTTTCGCGGTGCCCAATCATTTCGGCTATTTGTTTTATTTACTCGCTGCTTTTTATTGCGAATTGCCCAACCATTTCGGCTATTTTGCATGCATACATTTTTACTTGCGGATTTTGTTGCAAGTTACCCAATCATTTCGGCTATTTCATATGCATTTGCTTTGCTGCGAGCTTGGGATTTGATACCGATTTAGGCATCAGGATCGCTACAACTGGGATATTGCCAGGAGCGAATCATCATTTGCCTTTGTCGATGTCGAACAAAGGTGGCTTAGTAAACAGGGTTAGGCTCCTGTCGACTAAGGCTTTTGACTTCATGAGCCGTAAGGGTCTCATAAAGGTATTTCTCCCTACAAGTCATGAGGATCTCGTAGGTGCGTTTTCTCCTTAAGAATCGTGAGGAGTCTTAATTGTATGGTCTCTTATAAGTCGTAAGGATCTTACAAGAGTATTTTCTCCTTATAAGTCGAGAGGATTTACAAGTGTCTTTTGCCATATGAGCATATCCCCAGTCTCTGGTGGGACTTTGTTAGGGAAATGTTTATTCGCGCCCATGGATTGTATACAAGGGTCGATATCGAGATGCTTGTAGGGCAACACTGGAGGTTATGATCGCTTAAGAACAGGTTCAGATCCCAATAGTTTAAGGCTTTTAAATCCTATGAGCCGTGAGGGTCTCAAAAGGGAATTCTCCTTATAATTCGTGAGGATCTCGTAAGTGTGTTTTCTCCTTAGGCATCGTGGGGATCCCTAAGTGTGTTGCTCCCTTGTGAGTCTTAAGGATCCCACGCAGGTATTTTCTCCTCACAAGGTCGAGAGGACCTTGCAAGTGTCTTTTAACAAGATTGCGCCCTTTCGGGTTTTCACAATACTCGCCGGTAGCCCTGCTGTTTTTACTCATGGAGCCCTTTCGGGTTTTCATCCGTGCCCATCTCGCTTACGGACATACCGTTTTCTTTCTTCTTCTTTTTTATTTTATTTTTTTTGTCATCCTTGGGATGCTGCAGTCCGTAGTAGTTTATCGACGTCTCGGTCAATAGCCAGTTTTAGTACATAGTGGTCCATTGTTAGTTTAAGGACGTTTTGGTCCGTTGTTAGTTTTAGGACATTTCGGTCCGTCGTTAGTTTTAGGACATTTCGGTCCGTTTGCCGGCTACTACTTATAGAGTTTGGGCTTAGGAAGATAGCGAGCGGACATAGGCGTCGTCATCTATCGTTGACCTAGGCCGTGACTCGTCAGGCGTAGTATTTTTTCAGGAAGCGATCGTTTATTGGCCTGAAAGGTCTTTCACCATGCATGTCCATGAGTAGATAGGCTCCGTCCTGGTAAACTTTGTCTATGATGTACGGGCCTTCATAGTTCGGCTCTAATTTTCCCCTTCTGGCATGATTAGGGATCATAGGTCTCTTAACCACTAGCACGAGTTCGCCTTGGCGTCATCTTTGCTTTGTAAGCCTCTAGGTTTTGTTGCGCCAAGAGCCGGGTTTCATCAAGGCGAGCTCCTCAAGCCGAAGATGAGAATTCTCTTCGTCTGTTAGCTTGTAATGAACTACCACTCGTAGAGAGGGTAACTCTATCTCGAGGGGGAGTACCGCTTCTGTGCCGAATACCAGCGCATACGGCGTTGTATTTGTGGCCGTTTTGAACGTAGTTCGATACGCCCAGAGAGCTTCATACAGTCTCTCATGCCAGTCCTTCTTATTTCGAGACACCGTCTTTTTCACGATCTTCGTCAAGGTCTTGTTGAAAGCCTCAGCTAGACCGTTAGCTCGGGGATTATAGACCGAAGAGTATCTCCATTCTATATTATGCTGTTATGCAAAGCGGTTAATTTTGTGGCTTCTGTAGGCTGGCCCGTTATCGGAGATAATCCGTCGCGGAGTGCCGAACCGATAAATGACGTACGTTTTGAAGAAATGGAGAATATTCTCCGTCTTCACTTCTCTTAGTGGTACTGCTTCTGCCCGCTTGGAGAAGTAATCGGTTGTTGCCAGTATGAACCGATGTCCTCTGGACGATGCTAGTTCGATGGGGCCGATTACGTCAGTTCCCCACATTTCGAACGGCCAGGTAGCCACCATTGGGTGTAGCGGATTTGGATGCTGATGGACAAAGTCCTTGTGAATCTGGCACGAGTGGCATTGCTTCGCGTATTCTAGGAAGTCTTGGATCATCGTGGGCTAATAGTAGCCCATCCTTTTGATCTTTAGTTTCATCTTCGGCCCGTCTTGGTGAGAACCGCAGATTCCGTCGTGAGTTTCTTGGATGACTCTCCTTGCCTCTTCAGGTCCCAGGCATCTTAGCCACAAAGAATCAAATGATCTCTTATACAAAGTAACATTGACGAAGGCAAAAGATAGAGCTCGTTTCATGAGCTGATGTCTTGAAGACGCATCTTCAGGTGTTCGACGGGATTTGAAATAGTCTATAAAGACTTCTCTCCAATCCATAGCCTTTTCCTGGTCTTTTATTTGCAGAGCCGTTTGCTCGGTTGCTCCCTTTTCTTCGAACGACTCCGGAGATATTTTCTGCCGGTGCAAGAACCCGACGGCTTTGTACCATGATCCTTACATCATCGAGGTTTTCGTCAGCCAGTTCTTTAGCGAGTTTGGCTAACGCATCCGCTTTGTTATTTTCCGCACGCGGTATGCTTTCCAGGGTGTGGGCAAGAATTTGAATCAGCAGTTGCTGTACTCTCTCGCATTATTTTACCAACTCCGGTTTGCACGTCTGATAGTCACAGTTTACTTGGCTAACGACCAGTTGGGAGTCTCTGTATATGAGGAGGTTCTCGATTCTCATGTCGACAGCGATCTCAACACCTGCTATCAATGATTCATATTTTCATTGTTCGTCCTCGGCTCTGTTAAGGAGAAGGCAAAGCGCATTATCCCTCCTTGTGGAGTCATGAAGATGAGGCCTACCCTGGCTTTGATTATGGGGGTGCTTTGTTTGCGCTTCTTCACGGAAGATGCTCCATCGAAGTAGAATTCCCACTGGGTATCATTCTCTCTTCTCTCCCTGTCGATCGTTTCAAATGCGTGCTCGTCGGGTAATTCGCAATTCAAAGGAGAATCGGCAGGTATCGGATGCTCAGTGAGGAAGTCGGCGATGACCTGGCCTTTCACTGCCTTGAGGGTACGATAAGTTATCGAGAATTCCATCAAGAGCAGGGCCCATTTAGTGAGCCGTCCCGTTAATATAGCCTTTGACATCAAATATTTGAGAGGATCCACCTTTGATATGAGATGGACCTCATGTGCCAACGCATAGTGTCTGTGCTTCGTTATCGCGAAGATCAATGCCAGGCAGTGTTTTTCAATGGGGGAGTAATTGTTTTCTGCCCCTAGGAGAACTGGACTCAAATAATAGAGGGCTCTCTCCTTCCTTTTGTCATTCTTTTCTGCCTATAGAGCACCTAAAGAACTTTCGAGGGCTGTTGTGTACAGGTCGAGAGGTTTTCTATTAATGGGAGCGGCCAATACTGGCGGATTCTACAGGTATTGCTTGATTTCGTCTAGTGCATTTTGGCATTTGCGATCCTAGATGAACGGGGTTCCCTTCTTCATTAGGTGACTGTAAGTACGGCACTTGCCGGAGAGATTGGCTATAAATCGCCGGATATACGCGAGCTTTCCTTGGAGATACCGCAGTTGCTTGAGAGCCTTGGCGGAGGCATTTCCATGATTGTCTTGATCTTCGACGGGTCTATCTTGATGCCTCGGTGTCGGACGATGAATCCTAGGAACTTGCCCGAGGAAACTCCGAACGCGCATTTGAGAGGGTTCATCTTTAAGTTGTATTTCCGAAGGCGCTGAAACACGATCTTCAGATGCTCTAAATGTTTCTCGTATGATTTGCTTTTAACTACGAGGTCGTCAATATAGCATTCAACGATTTCATGTATGAGGTCATCGAAAATCTTCATCATGGCCCTCTGATAGGTGGCACCGGCGTTCTTTAGACTGAAAGGCATCACCTTATAGCAGAATATGCCCAAAAGGGTCCGGAAAGCGGTATGCTTCTGGTCCTCGGGATGCGTCTTTATCTGATTGTATCCTGATGAGCCATCCATGAAGGAGAAAACTTCATGAGTGGACGTATTATCTATCATCAGCTCGGTAACTGGTACAGGAAAATCGTCCTTCGGGAAAGCTTTATTGAGGTCCCGAAAGTCCACGCAGATGCGCACCGTCCCATTTTTCTTCATCACTGGGACAATATTGGCAATCCAATCAGGGTACTGAACCTCTTGGATGAAGCCGGAGTCGATTAGTTTCTTGACCTCGGCGTTGATGCTCATCTCAAGCTCGAGCCACATTCTTCTCAGTGCTTGTTTGATCGGCTTGATGTCCGGAGATATCGCCAATTTGTGCACAGCAATCTCTGGATCTAGTCCAGGCATCTCTGAATAGTTCCATGCGAAATAGTTTTTATACTGCATGAGCACGTCTTTTAGTGTAGCCACCCATTCTTCAGACAACAACTCAGTGACGAACGTCGGCCGCGGGTCACTTGCTGTCCCCAAGTCAATTTTTGTAATACCCAGTTCTTTTGTACGCCAATAACCGTATTTATATAAAGTGTTGCTTACAAATTTGTTTATTTAAATTTATAATTATTTAGTTTATTTTAAAACCCTAACCCTATTTCCATTTTCCTTTTTTTATTTTCCCAGCCCAGCCCACCATTTCCTCCCCCTTCTTTTAATTCTTTTCCCCTCAGCCCAGCCCACTTCCTCACTATCTCTCTTTTTATTTATTTTCCTGAGCCCAGCCCAAGAACCCCGGCCCAAAACTCTTCCCCAAACCCGACCCGCTTGTTCCCTTCTTCCTCCCTCGTTTTCACCTTCCCGCTCTTTTCCCCATCCTCGCCCCTGCTTCTCTCGCGCCGACGACCCGCGCCTCGCGACCATGTCCTCGCCCCCAACAGTTCCCCCTCGTTCTCGCTCCCTTCTCGCAACGGTCCTCCACCCAGGAACCCCCATGACTCGTGCCCTCCTCACAACGTCTTTCTCCCCGCTCCCCGCGCCTACTTCCCCACGTCCTCGCCCAACGTCTTCCCCCTCGCTCTCCCCCCCTCTCTCCCCATGCTCACTCTATCTCTCTCTCCCACTTACACTCCCTCTCCTCTCGCTCCCTCTCTCCCTCTTCTTTTCCCGCGCGTGAGCTCAAACCCACACCGCGCCCTCGTCTGCCTTGCCGTCGCTCGTGTCCACCGCCGCTGATCTCGTCGTTGTCTCCTTCACCCTCGCCGTCACCCCCGTCTCCCTCTGTGACAACACCACCTCCCTCTTCTACCGCCTTAACCCCTGCAACTCAGGTCCCCGACGAGAACCCATGCCTCACCGGCGACCTCGACTGCATCCACGACTCCTCCGGTGACCACAAACCTCTTCGCCTCCTTTCACGAGCCGCCAGTTTCCCCTCCATCACCTGCAACCTCCACCTGCACCGTCGCCAACACAGGGCCTCACTTTCATCCTCTCCTCTCCAAGCGAAGCCAAGCTCCACTTTCACCCGAGCTTCCGACACCAAACCGCAACCACACGCCCTCCGACAACCCCACAGCACATCACCGCCGATGAGCCCTGCAAACCACCACCACCACCAAGCCCCAAGCTTCAAGCCAAACAGTCCCGGCATTTCATCGAACACCTGCAATCTTCGGAAACTCCGCTATGCCAGCCACCGTCATTTCCGTCCAAGCCACCTCCACCATCATTATGTCCATTGTCGTCGTCGACGCAGCGGCCATCGCAACGCCAACACACGTCCGTCGCACCCACCGAGCCATCAAGCACAATATCGAGATCCATCGTCGAGGCCAAGCCTGAACCCTAGCCATGTGTATCCGCACCGTGTCGTGATTGCGCCCGTACTGTTGTGTTGCCGTACTTATGTGATCCGTCACCTGTGTCATCGTCGCTGTTGTGAATCGTCGACTCTTCAGGCAAGTTTAAATACTTGCTTCATGCTATTATATTTTTCATTTCGATCGCGATTCATTATTATTAGAAGTGTTCGGTGCAAACCATAATCCGAAAATCCCCTTAAAATGACGGAAAGTAAACATAATAGATGGCCCGAGTAATAATGAATAACCTTTAAGATTTTGGTTACAAAACATTGTCGTTTCCTCACGTAAAATGGTGTCCCGATTTCTGTCGTAAAACCTAAAAACTTTCGTACATGCTAAACCGTAAAATTTATAATAAATTATGTACAGATCGGATTGTGGCATTTCATGACTCATATCGAAGCTAACATAATAATATACTGTAATATATTTTGTTCACTAAATACTAATGAGTCTTGACAATGAAAATCTGGGAGGATTACGGTTCTGGACTGCAGTCCACAGCAGAAATCCCAGTTAACCCTTGTTTTTAAATCACTGTATATCCTTATTCAAATGCGATAATGTGCGTAACCCTATATCATTATATATAAAATTGATTTATCTTTCTTACCCCACTGGTTTCATTTGATTCCTGTTCTGTATGATATTTTTAACACATTTTATAATGTCAACATGTCCAGCTGAATTCTGCAGTGACAGATTTTACACATCGAACTTAAACTGACTATAACTCCCTGTTGATATAGGATATTACTGGTCTGCCAATTGCGTTGGAAACCTAACTGATAAACCTAAAAAAAATTCAACTGTAGAGTCACCTAATTACGATCCTAACTGAGATTAAAATGTGTTACGAAACGGACTTCCAATTCTGAAATCGGATTTCCAGCAGTGAACACTTAAATTGAAATGGCCGTATCTAGCAAACCTGAGACCCGATTGATGCAAAACCAATTTTTAAAGATAGATAATTAAACATACTACTTACCCCTTTTACATTGTTTTGCTCAATTCTTTATGTATGATTTATAGTAAATTATGCAAGTGGTAGGACACTGACTGATGATATTCTATTCATATCGTAATTATTGGATTCTCATCATATCGTGTAGATGTCATTGCAGTGGTAACCTAGTGATCGTGTGCATTACCCAGTATTAGATATTAGTGTTTAATTGTGGCAAGTACGTAGTGATGAAGTGTGAATGAATAAGTGAAAGTGACACGTACTTGTACACAATCAGCGGACCCGGTTGGTTTATTGCATTGTCGACGTCTATGGGACATATATAGGTGTAACTATAACTGGACGGTTATGGAGCACTTATATTAGTGTCATAGGTAAGGCACCAAACACTGTCCATTTGTCTTGGGTACCGGTCGGGAAATGCTTGATGGAGATCCTGTCTCCAGTTCTCGCGTAGACTTGTCATGGACCGACTAGTATTTGGGTTTATGGTCGGGGTTTGATATAGACCACGGGGTGTGGGGTAGTTTGAGTGCGAGTTCAACAGAATCTCGAGAGTCCCATTGCCTGCTTATATCGTGATTTTGGGAGTTGTATGGATGGAGTTACTGATTATTATCGTGCGTGTTTCGGGCCCGTGTTCCCTTGCCCTTGGGGCCCTACCCTTGGGTGGGGGATACTCACGAGTGGTTGACTCTCACACTTGGACTGACGATAGGTTTAGAGACCTGGATAGTGAGACTTAGAGACTAATAGGGTTAGTGACATTGACGTGCATTGCTTACTGATTTGATATACCTACTTTACTGTTTACCCGTACCGATTATTTCATGAGCGTCATCATTATATATTTACCGTTTCATGTTCATCATCATTGCACGTGTTTATATTTGTATTTATATTTATTGCTATTGTGTCGCTCTGACGACCTGAGTATGCATGCTCAGAGTAAGAAATGGATTTAGCTTGGACAAGGACCTGACGTACCTCGAGGATATTGCGGACATCTTGATCAGCGACTCAGAGCTATCTTTCCTTTGACTCCAACTGGTTAGTTTTATATCTGTTTTGATTTAGTGACTGCATTTCTCATTACCTGTGCATTGATTACTGATTACCACGTGAAGCTAGAAGCCGAAGTGTGACTACGGCGGGATATTTCCTCGACCATAGGAGCATGGCTGGCCTTGTCGACCCCTCGTATCCCGTATTTTGGGAAGTGGGGCGTGACAATTTTCTTGAGGTTATCTGCAGTAGTATGTATCCCATCTTCCAGCTCTTTTGGCGCCGGAGGGAACTCTGAGATCACCTCGTCATCATCGTTTTCGAAGCACCAGGGGAGGTCATCCATATTCTCGGGTTCTTCTTCTGACAGCGTTATCACGTGACAGGTACGAGATCGTTTCCAAGACCGATGTTGATCTGGTTCTACTCTCGCTGCATACATGGCTTTCGGTTCATGCTTCTGTGGTGGGGTTACCCTCCAACTGCTGGATAAAGCGAACCTGCCTTGCTGATACTGGTCTTCTACCCAGTCTTTGAATGTAAAGCAGTCTTCGAGAGGATGCCCTATCGCTTGGTGATAATAGCAATAGTCCGGATGATGAACCTCACTTGCTTGCTCGGGGTGTTTGGACTCCGGGAGTGTCATCATCTGATGTTTCATGACAAGATCGAATATCTTCCTTGTCTTGTCTTGTGGAAAAGAGTATGCTCGACCCATCTTCTTTACAAAAGATGAATCCAGGCTGTCCAATTCTCAATCGCGTGGCTTCTTAGACCCAATTCGCTGCTGTCAAACGTTTTTTTCCGTTCTTCAGTTTGTTTTTGCCTTTGTGTCGAGTCTTCTTTATGACGGGCTGATGAGGAAGGGCATTGTTATTCCTTGTAGCCTGCTGAAGGAGGCGCAGCGTCCTGGCTTTCTCATAGATGGCCATTTCGTGACTATGGTCATCCCGGACCTTTTGACCCGCTTTCCTTATTAGCTTGTCCGTCTGTTCTTTGAACAACGGACTTGGCACTTTCATGGCGGGACTTCATCTTGGTTCAGGGTTAGCATCTTCTACTAGAGCATCTCCTTCTCCATCAAGATCATGTATGACGTAGCAGCCATGGAATTGCTCCTGTTTCTTGGATTGAACATATCCAAGCCCGATCGTTTCCATTCTCCCGTTGGCAATTTTCGCCGAGTTCCGGGGACGTTCCAGATCCTGTCATAGAACTTAGCTTTTCGAGCAGTCTGTTTGAATGGTACACCTTGGCACCTCAACAGCCTTTTTAATCCTTCTGTGTAGTATCTGGGCAGACGGATGGGCTGGAGCTTGTCAAGTGTAGAATCGGCATCATGCCAAATTTCTTTCTCCACCTTGGTTTCCGTAGATCGATAAAAGAAGATCGCCTTTTCATCTCTTCACCTGGGAAGGACGTAGAATGTCTGCAGTTCCTGCACATTATAGGTATCAAGTGCGTCGAGCTCTTTGTAATGTTCTTGAGGAACCATGGCGATTTGCAAACTCCGATCATCGCCAGCGGAGGCTTGTATCGATGGTCGTACAGAAAATACGACATTGACCTCATCTTCTGAATTGCTGCCAAAGACCAGAATAGGGGTGGACGGTCCCGGCTTGTTGCATTGGAGCGGCCCTGAATAAACTATTTCTTCTTCTTCCTCGGTATCACTCCCGAAAACCGGAATAGTAGTGATAGCTCTGTTCTTCGGTTTATGACATCTCTCCGTGTCTTCGAAATCTGGTAAGAAGTATTTTGCATCTTCGTACTTTCGGACTTCATTCACGGAGAATGGGTTTAGTTTCCCCATCACAGTGTACTCGAGACGATCTTTGAAGTACTTCATACACTGATGTTGTGTAGAAGGGATGATGTTGTACTCGTGTAACCAAGGCCTGCCGAGCAAAGTATTATAACATGTCTTAGCGTCAATGACGTGGAATTTGATGTCCGTGACGAGCAGCCCAAAGCGTAACGTCAGTATCACAGACCCGAACGTCCGTGATGACTGGGAGTCAAACCCGGAGATGGTGATTTTATCATGAGCCAGGTGCTGAACGCTCATGTAGATTTTCTTCAACACTCTTACATTGAGGAGATTGACGGAGGACCCATTGTCAACCAAGATCTTGCCTATCTTAATATCATGATAATATCCAGAGACATAAAGGGGACGGTTATGCTCGCAAGTCTCGAGGAGGAGATCTTCATCGCCGAAGGTGATATCGGCTGTGTACACTTCTTCCCGCTCGTCCTTCATCTTTTCTTCGGCGAGGAAAGGTTGGAACTACTCGGGCTCTTGTAGTGCCTTGATCAAAGAATCTCTCGCCTCTTTGGATAGCAGAAGGGCATCAAGAATGCTTAGCTGTGAGGGTATTTTCCTCAGGTGTGCCAGAACGTTGTAATCCACCTTGTTTTTCTTGGGCGGATCCTTAGTTGTCAGCTCTTTGACGGCTTGGTCATCGAGGGTGATATCCTCAGGGACCTTTTCTTTTCCCTTATCCTTTTTGTTCGACCCCTTGTTTACGGGTCCGAGACTCTTTTCAGGTATTGTGCGATTACGCAGCTGAATGTTCTCACAGCTCTTCGGTTCTTCCTCTTTTCCTAAGGTGGATTCTTTGAAGAGAGGGCCAAGAGTCATTTCTTCTTCATAATCACTCCCGAAGGTGAGAACTTGCGATCCCCTGCTATCAACCATGTGATAGTTGCCGGCAGCTCTTCCACGTTCATTTGTCACATTTTTCCGCTGTCGACGAGCTTCACGCTTCATCCTCTTGAAGTGCTGCCTGTGAGCGACATACCCTTGCCACCAATTTTTAAAGGCGTTGCATTCTTTAGTAGGGTGCGCAATCCTTCGATGATATAAACAGAAATTAGGATGCACATCCTCTTCATTAAGATGTATCTCATCAAAAGTGTTTCCTTTGGAGGGTGGCAACTTCATTCCCATTGATATGGTTTTGGTGAACTTTTTCTTCGTTTTAAGCCTGCTCTTGTCTGTCGTGGGCATGCCTTGGCCTAGTTGGGGTGCTTCAACCCTTTCATCCAGTCGCCAGCATTTGTCCTTTTCAAATATGTCCATTTGTTGCTCTCGATCAGCCTTGCTTTTCAGAAAAGCTTCGTTCAGGAATGCATCAATCATCTCGTCCGATGGTCCTAGGAGCTCCGATTCGAAATTTGCCCCTAGTTTCTCTGCATCAGGAGCTTCTTCACCGTTTATCGACGAGTGAGAGATCACATGGCATCTTGCCACATAATCCTCAGGTTCATCCGACGAGTCTTCTCCATTGTCATCATTTCCGTCTTCAAGGACGCGGCTGAGAAACTCTTGAAGTATGACCGGGGTTCGCGCCTTCTGGTTATATTCTTCCAGTGCGTCAATATGCTTTTGCAGGTCCGTGCGCTTGTCACTAGGCTTCACGGGCTTTTTGGTCTTCTTCTTTTTCTTCGAAGATCTTGACGGTTGGGCCTGATCGTTTTGATTATCGTTACCAATTTTTGGCGTCGGGCGCGGCTTCAGCATTCCCTTGATGACTTCGGGTTCCAGCGGACTTTTCCATTTGATCGCCGGGCATGTTTGGAGATCCTTCAGCATTCTTTTTGTTTTGGCTGAAAGAGCGACCTCCCATGGAGCTTCTTTGACAAAAAGAGCACGATGCCCCCGGTGTGTCCCCTTTTTAAGAGCGTGCGGTTGAGGCGGGCTTACTTTCCAATTCTCGGACAATGCGAATTTGCCCTGTTGGTATTGGTCTTCAATCCAGCCTTTAAAGACGAAGCAATCTTCAATTGGATGGCCTATCGCTTGGTAATAGGGGAAATAATTGGGATTATTAGCCTCACCGGGTTGCAATGGGCGTTTTGTATTCGGCAAATTGATGAACCTGTTGCGCACCGCCAGCTCGAACAATCTCCTCGTTTTGTCCCGGGGAAACGAATAAGGACTCTTCATTTTCTCATTAAAGAATTGCTGTCTCTCGTCTAGGCGATCAGTTAGTTTTGGGCCACTGGGCTGCTGTTGAGCATTGGAGACGAAGGTCGCTTTCCCTTTCCCTTTTTCATTCCGTGGCTCCGACTTCGAAGAGGAAGGCCTGTGGCCCATCTGATCCATTTGGGCCAACTTGTCAATCAAGGCCTGGAAAGTGATCGGCTTGAAAAACATCATGAATTGTGAAATGGTCGCTTGAGGGTCGAGAGTCCCACGAACATGCCTACCGCAGGCGCTTCTTCGATGCGCTGCTCGCACTTCGACCACAAATTCCGCCACCGTGTCGCATACTGCACCCATGTCTCTCCTGGCTTTACCCTGGCATTGATCAATGTTGTGATTGGGGTACGTTCACTAGTGCTCGCAAAACGTTGGGTGAATAGCAGCTCCATCTCTGCAAACGTCTTAACGAAGTCATTCGGGAGCTCGGAATACCACTCAAATGCCGTCTCTGACAAGCTGCCAACGAATTGGTGAAGCAGTAGCTTATCGTCACCTCCGGTGTTGCCGCACAGAGCCCTAAATTGAGCGACATGCTGATGCGGATTTCCAGTCCCCTTATATACATGGAATTTGGGGATCGTGTATCCCGGTGGGTACTTTATTTGGCCATACCAACCCGGATAGGGTCGTCCAGTTTTAACAATTTGCCCAGCCGCTTCATTCGCCTGGTAAACTCGTATTTGCTGAGCGATGTAATCATCCAGGGCAGCTTTGGAGATTGTCTCCTCCTTGGCTGTTGACAGAGCCGGCAGAGGATTTGATATCTCTCTTCTATCATCTTCAATCATTACTGGAGGATCTTTAGCTGGAGGGTCCGGCTGGATCATCTTGCCCACCATATCTTAGAATAGAAGGGCCATTTGTTTTATATTGGCCGCTTGTTCCGCGGCCTCTTTGTCCTTCTTCCCAAGCATTATCCGAAGGAATTCAGCATCAGTTTCCTGCTCACGGCGTTGCTCCGAGGATGCCTCCGGGCTTGCTTTCGGTCCCGTAAGTGCGGCTATAGCCGTTAGCATTTCTTAGAGCTTTTGTTGTTGTTTCTCCTGAGCCTTTGTTACGGATCGCGTAAGCGGTCGATGACCTGTGGAGATACGGCTATCCTCTTTTCCGGATACCATATAGACGGTATGCACCACCATGCCCCCAGACTTCTGGCGTTTGGGTTTAGTGGTCTTGCAATTCATTCCAGACTCAGGGATTTTCTCCGGCATTCTCCTCTTGTGGGGGGTCGAAGTTGAGGGGGTTGTTGCAGTAGGCACCCAAGTAGCTGTCGCCTTCTGTGGCTTGATAGGGTGGTTCTCTTCTTACCGAACCTTCATCTTTTTCTGTCGGCGGGGATAGTCTTGATCTATCATGGAGTCCTGGACCTGTCGCCAAACTTTATAAATTTTAGAAGACAGCCGCTGAGGGGACTGTTCCAGCTTCGCCTTTGGGGTATTCTCCATAGGTGGAGGAGATCTTTTCAGCACAGCAGTTAGCGAATTCCTGCGTACCCCGTTAAGTAGTTCAAAGTTGTTCCCAGTTGGAACAGCAGTATCAACTTCCACTATTGGAGTTGGCGGAGTTAGTCCAGAAGGGGAATTGCCCCCAGCTTTCCTCACTCGGCGCCAGTGGCGACGTCGAGCATATCGTGCGGCCGGGATGACCTCCGCTGTTGGATCGGCTTTTCCATGCCCCCTGTTCTGATGACAGTCTGCTGTTGGCGCCGGCCTGTCAAAGACTGATGCTCGCTGGGAGGGAATGGTCAATCTTGAAAAGGCCGATTTTTGTGCAGGGGAAACGGCCTTGGTTACTTCACCCGGAGTAGGAGCTGAAACGGCCAGTCTTATGAAGACCGACTCCTTAGCCGGAGAAGCCGCCTTGGTGACTTTAAGAGTAGGAATGGCTATTCTCTTCGGGATAACGCCTTCTGGTATTGCGGGCTTCTTCACGGGCCCGTTGGAGCTTTGGCCCAGTCTGCTGAAAACAGAGGCGCTTGGTTTGAGCGACCCATTAAGGGGAGCCGCAGCAGTGGTAAGCCGATCAAAGACCGACTTCTTCTGAGTTTCTTACAATGGTACAGGGGCGTTGAAGCTCATCGGTGGGAGCATGGTCCCGAAGAATAGCCCAGTGGTGGCCTGAGTTACCTGCTCCACTGGCATAGCGAAGATGGAGACCGCTTGGGGCTCGTAAGTCACTCCTCGGGACGGGATGGAGCGAGAGTTGCAGTTAGTGCAGTTTGAAGCCATTGATCTTCTGTTTTCTGCAAGGAGCAAGACACCAAATCTTAGTACCTCGAATCCAGGGGCAACCATGTCAAACCGCGATTCGTTCGCGAAACACGACACACGAAGTGTGGAGCGGAAAAAGGAAAAGGTCCCACCAGGCATGCCAGAATCTATTCTCCGCCGAAAGACACGAGACGAGACCGCGTAGGTTCGTCTTGCCTGAATTTCAAAGGCGGATGCTATTTGGTGCTATCCGTCCACCTCTCCGAAGATACCAAGTTGATTTATGACACCGTGTATCGAAGGTTTAGACGGATGCGGCCGATATAGCAGACTTCGTCAGATTCCCCCTCGTTGAGGGGTCTTTGATTCTGGGGACGCTCTTCCCTTCAGGCGCAAGCCCTTGCAGTTAATTACGCTACTGCATCGCGGTAACCACTTTCTACTTCTCCATATGGTCACTTCGTGTTGTATGTGTTTGTTTTGTTTTTGGTTGCCCGTGGATTGTATACGGAAACTAATTTATGTTGTAGCCCGTAGGGCGTGGATTAATCCAAATCCGTATCTTCTTAGATTTGGGTTTAGGGTTAGGTTTAAGGATACGTTAGTCTCATTTGAGACTAAGATTAACTTAAACGTTTGTTAAGGATACGTTAGTCTAGTTTTAGACTATGATCAACTTAACGGGATAATTTAGATCCAATCAAAAGAGCATTTGGGCTCTATTGTTTAGTTTAGGGACATTGCGGTCCATAATTAGTTTAAGGACATTACGGTCCAATGTTAGTTTAAGGACATCTCGGTCCAGTATAAAGACATCATAGTCTGTAAAGGTTAAGGACACCATAGTCCATGTGCTTAAGGACCCCACAGTCCGAGGTTAAGGACATCATAGTCCATGGGCTTAAGGACCCCACAGTCCGTAGTTTAAAAATGTCATAGTCTATAAAGTTTAAGGACATCATAGTCCATAAGTTTAAGGACCCCACAGTCTATGGAATGACTGGTTATCGGGACCCGTCAGCTCTCCGAAGACGTTGAAGGACTACAACGACAAATATCAAAGGAGTGAAGAGATGTACCCTTGAACCAAAGTTGATTGGGAAATCTGTAGTCCAATTTGGGACTAAGATCAATTAATTAGATTATAAGCACATGGGCTCAGTTAAATCTGAATTTAGCACTTATGGCCAACTTGGGCTAAGTCCAATTAGATTTGAAATGTTGGACATTTGTTTGGACTGTTGAACATTTGTCTGGGTTCAGCTCCCCCTCCCCAATTATTTAGCAATGCTAAATATGAATCTAGGTTCTGGCCGTATTTTGTCATTTATTGAGTGCTGAGCACTCATATACCATATGAGATGATCAATCTTGGAAGACAAGAATGTATTTGAGGCTTAGTCAAAAGGGGAATCTTGCCTCTGGGAGACTTAGCTAGTTTAGGCTAGGATTGGCTTGGATATAGTGTTTAAACACTAGAACATATTTGGCGACCACGTGTTTCCACATGATGCATTTAAAATAGTGTTAAACACTAGGGATGAAGTGCCTAAAATAGTGTTAAACACTAAAAAGATGAAGCGCTCACGTGAGGATACGTGAGGCGCCCTAGGATTGGGCTAAGCTTCCTTTATTTTATTCTCAGAATATTCAAATAAGTGTTAAACACTTAAGTCTTCATGGCCATCACATGTGGGCACGTGATAGGTATCTATGCACTGGATATTAAAGGAATTTGCCAGGGGTTATGTGGGGACACGTAAGGGCGCCCATGCATTGGATTTTAATCCTTCAGTTCTTTCCATCTTCTCCTTTTTTAAAGAGGTGTTTGTCAGGGGTCACATGGGGACACGTGAGGGCGCCCAAAGTATGTTTTGCCTTTATTTTGTGAGAAGTTTGTTCAAGGGTCGCGTGGGAGCACGTGACCCAATTTCGTTCGTTCTCTTTTGATCACTGAGAAGGGGAGTCACGTGGACACACGTGATCAGGTTGGATACTGATTTCTTTTATGTGCATGAAAAGTTTAAGTCCCTTGTTTAAGAATTAAATTCTTTTGTAGGGTTAAAGCCTAGTTTTATTTAGAGGAATTAAATTCCTATGTATTTGGAAGAATTAAATTCTTTAAACTCAATTCTCCCTCTAAGTTTTGGATCTGCATGGCAGAATCTCCCCGATGAGAATTAAATTCTCAACCTATGGGGAGATCTGCTTCTGCAGATCTTCAACCATGAAGAAGAACTAAGTTCTTATATGAAGGGTTAAACCCTATCTTTGTTGGAGGAATTAAATTCCTATGTGATTTTTTGGGGAGAATAAAATTCTCTGAATTTAGGTCCTCCCTTAGGTTTTAGATCTGCATGGCAGAATCTCCCCGATGAGAATTAAATTCTCAACATATGGGGAGATCTGCTTCTGCAGACCTTCAACCAAAGAAAGAACAAAGTTCTTATTCAGAAGAGTTAAACTCTTAATTTGAGAATTAAATTCTCTTTTTCTTTTGTGGGAGCTTATAGGATGATATCTTTCCCTTTCTTACCTAGGTTTTCTTTCTTTTTCTGAAGAAATCTTCTTTCTTTCTGGAGAATTAAATTCTCTTCTTTTTTCTCTGTATTGTTGTATATTTTTCTCTTCTCTTCTTGGCTCCTATTTATAGGAGAAAGAAAAGTATCAGTTTGTTTAGTCAATCTTTTATTGAAAGATTTTCATTGATTTTATAACCAACATGATCTTTTATATCACTCAGTGAATTTTATTCACCATTGGATTTTTAATCCAAAAGATATTTTGTCTGTTATTCCTGGTAAATTTCAGGAAAATATCTCTTTGTATAGAATCTTCCTATAAATTGGTGATTTTTAATCACCATTGGATTTTTAATCCAACGGTGCTCCACTTTACAGAGCGCAATCTTTTTGTTTGGAACGATCTAGGGAAATGTTAGGGTTTTTGATTTCCCTTAATTAGAATTTAATTCTATTAGTTCAGAAGGTTTAAGAGTCTATCACTTGTTAGCACGTGACCTACTGATTGACCATTTAATTAAAATTTAATTCTATTAATTCAGAGATCTTTAGGAACCCATCGCGTATTGGCATGTGACCCCATGATTAAGCATTTAACCAGAATTTAATTCTGTTGTTTTAAAGAACTCAGGAATTATCACGTGTCATCACGTGACCCTTGGTCACGTGTTGGCACGTGATACCCCATTGGGGTTTTTCTCTGTTGTTTTATTATACCTTTAATTCTTTTCAGTGGGTTTAAAGGCCCATCACGTGTAGACACGTGACCCCATTTGATTAGGATTCAACTCTTATCATTTCAGAGCCTTCAGGAAGCCATCACGTATCGGCACGTGACCCCCGATCACGTGTGCGCACGTGATGCCCCATTAGGGTTTTTCCTTGTATTTTATGGGGGAACAACAGTCTGGTCTTTTCGTCTGATATGTCGCATATCCAGTCTAGGGGTAGTAAACGTCAGACCCCAGTAACCAATAAGTCGTGTCGATGTGAGGCTCATAACAGGTCGAGAAACTACTGATAATACTTACCAGTAGATCTCCATATCAGCCCTGGCCAGGGACTTCCAGTTATAGCCAATCGAGCACAGCGCAATATCAACCCCCAATACCGGGAGAGACGAAACCCCTCCTATCGCTCATTGCCTCCATGTGATTCGGGACTGTACCCAAAATCCACCATTTTGCACGTTCTCTTGAACGTGGTTAAGTGGAAATCAAAGCACAGTGGGAATCACACAAGACTCTATGACGATCTCGGGTCTACAGACTAACCTATACCAGTGTCATCAGAGAACTGCTATCTAATGATAGGTATAATACCATGTAGGAATTCTCGATGAGTCCGTTCAGTGTACCCAGTCTCCACTGAGCATCTGTGCACTATCTTTGATGTCAAACACCAATGGATGTGAGATCATCTATCGCCCGTCATATGGGTCAAGATGCGTATACGCTAGTCTACTCTAGAGTATCGATACCCTGTCTCGATACACCCTCGACTAGGAACAGTTATAGGATGTACTCTTGGACTACCCTGGCCCCACTAGTATGATCTGCATCATAGTCCTAGTAGTCAAGTACATATCCTAAGGACTTTATCAACATGTGAGAGCAAGACGGTAAACCAATACAAGTCAACTGTTAAGACAAAGTGAAACCAGATAGCATACTATCATGTCGAGCAAGAAAGTCCTCTCTATATATATCCAAGCATCCACTACAATATACATCATATGTACAATAATGGCCTCTAGGGCATATACATAACTAACATTAACATTATACCAGTTATATTCTCATTACCTGTTCGGTCTATTTCCATCTCTCTTTAGGGCTTCCTGAGCGATTGTTCGCTGATGACATTCCTTTTCTATTCTTTCTTTAGAATGTTGTCAGGAAGACCCGACTCTTTGGAGATCGATCCCAGCTCAGAAGATTTGGAGCAGTTCATCGATGCCCTAGAGCTCTAGAAACTAGTATATACTTTCATTTTCAGTTTCATGCCATTGTTTAGGCATTGCTTTCCAGTCTTGTAATTACTTTCCAACATTGTATTGTAAAGAATATTTAATAAATAAAAAGTTGATGTTCAATTACATCTCATGTCTTTCTTGTTTACATTTACATTATATTGCTTATATATGCTTAGCGTGTTTACTTCTGAGTAAATACGTCGCGTGACCCATCACGTCTCCTTACCGTACTCTGGGAAGTAGGGCATGACAAGTGATTGTTTCTTTTAAATTGTGAAGTTGTATGGAATGAAAAGTTTATCACAATCAAAGAATTTGTAACCGCAATCAATTAACGGTGTCGATGTAGCTCGTTAATGAATACGGATCGTCCACTGAGATGCGAGGATTTGTTCGATCTTGCTTTAGATGAATTGAAAGAAAATATAAAAGAAAATTCAAGAAAGTATTTCGAAATTTAATTGAGTTTCCATTTCAAGAAAATCAAGAAAAATATCCATGAATTAGAAATCAAGAAAGTGTCCAATATCAATTTGAATTATCAAGAATATGAAGAATAGCTTGTAGGAATCGATCGAATTAGTAGCAATAATGAATAATAGGAATTACGAATCTTATCTATTGATGAATTGTAGCTAGATCGATGGCGATGAATGAAGATTAGGGATCTATTGAAGAAACTAGAGTTTTTCCTTCACTATCCCTTGTCTTTTTATTGATCATCATTCAAATCTAGCCTCTAGCAAAGAAAATCATCAATCATTTGATCCCTAATTTTCAACAAAATAATCAAGAACATGATCTCGCTCCAAATTAGGTCATCAATGATTCTTTTTCCTAAAGTTCACAATCCTCATAAAACTTAAGATTAGTTTAGGATTTCATAATCATTAGATCTACCAATTCTCTCGATTCCTTTACAAGCGGAGATTTCACTGACGCATCATGAAAATTAAAGAATCAAGAACGAGAAATTTCATAATGCAAGAATGTAAAGAAAGCGATAATTATAATTATCACCTTTCTTAAATCTCCTTCAAATTACACCTCTCAATTCGAGTTTACAAGACTAGCTCTCGATCGCTCCTTCGAAAGGGAATTTGTCGTTGATCTTTGCTCGGCTCGATCTTCGTGAGATGTGAATCGATCGCGGATCTCTAGCTCTTGATGATGATCGGCGTTGCGATAAAGGATCTTCGGTTGTCGCTTGATTTTGCTCTCAATGGATCTTGAATTGATTGGATTTGGATTGGATCTCAAGTTGTGTCACTCAACTTGAATTGAATTATAATTGTGGCTCAATTGTGTAACAACTTTTTGAACAACCCCTAAAATTAAGATCTAGATCCTCTTTTATAGCCCCCCAAATCAAGCTTCTTTCATAGCTTGGTTGTTATGCAGAGCCTTCCAGAAGAAGTCACGTGGTTATCAAGCGTCTTGAGGAAGCTAGGCGGTTACATAGAAAGTTCTGGAGAAGTTTGGACCGCCGACGAGCCAACTCGGCCGCGGATCCACGGCGGATTGGGCTGGATCGGCCGCGGTTCCGCGGCCATTTAAGGAGATCTATATATCATTTTTATAAGGTCTTCTGGTGTTGGTATTTGGATCTTCATGTGACATCTGGAATCTTATTATCCTTTCTGAATCTCTGCCAGATTTTATTTCTTTGACTTGCTGTGTTTTATCGGTAATTTTGTAATTCCGGTTCTGTGACCTGAATAATTTTTCTGCACAAAATCTCACTGAAGATTGTCGAGATATATAAATTATGCATGAAATAATAAACACACAATTTTCTTCAAAAAATGTTGAATATATATATAACATGGGGTAATTAGTATTTTCCAGACAAACTGATAATATGTGTTATATTTATATCAACTATCCTTAGATGATTAGAATAATGAGGAAATTGATGTGTTACAGATTGCATTATTTTCGACTGAACAAATTCTCCCAAACTTGATTTTGATCGTCTCGAGCAAACATCGTTTATTCAAGAGAAGGAGAAAATATAAGAAAAAAGAAAAAAAACTAACTAGCACACTTTCGTAGGCAACACGATTGCACTGAGCATGTGCAACAAGCCTTCAAACCTCTAGGTGTCCCTAGTAGGAGGAGTGTTGTCTCCTGATAGTTTTCAGCGGATTCCACGCACAAAATCCTATAATAAAAGGAAGACTGTGACAGTTACATGTAAAGATAAGAATTATAAAAGAAAGACTTTGAAAATCAGAGTTTCCAACTACACTAGCATTTCGGTTGTCATGAGCCCTATCTTAATAATCATGAAAAAATGTTAGAAATCATATCATCCCTCAATAAAATATCGTCTTTATTTTTCATTCCTACCTTTCTTCCAAACACTGATCATATATCCCTACATGTGTGTAAAGGACATCCCTACACTTGGAGAATTCAATTCAAGCTATCATACTCTTGTCCATCTACTTCAGTACTTTTTAATCGGTGAATATTTAGATGGATTTGCTCACACATTTTTCATGCGACCGTTAATACTTCTTGAGGTACTAACCGACCGATTACTCATGTGCTTACTGATTAGGCGTAATTAGCAATTTTCTCGTCTTGCAACACCTAAGGCTTAGCAGTGACTCCCAAACCAGTTGGTCTAAGGCACTAAGTGATGAAGCACCCTCGCTATATTTTTTATGCTGCCATGGTGATTACAAAACCAGTGTTCATATTTTTACACCATTTTATATTTTATTCTCCATTTATTATTTCCTTCATAGTTTGGCTTTTAGACAAGAGCGTTTTAAGGTATCCTCTACTATCCCAAGTTTCAAGACGTTTGTAAGTGCGTATAGTAGGGTATCAACGTTCAGATGTTTGGCTTCCAGAATATGAACTATTTTTCAGACTTATTTTTATCCTCAGATTAATGACTTCCTTCATCTTACTAACCCTTGGGACAACGGCTCATAACTACTTATTACTAGTTTCGTTTAACAAAACATCTAACTTTCTTGGTTTTCTTAAATTTTTCCAATCTTTTAAATGTAATTTTTCACTTTCTAATCTTTCATTATCTTATTTATGTACACATTTTTTTTATTTTTTATTATATGTTTTGTGCTTATGCAAAGTATGATGCAAAGTGATACGAAAATAAGCACAAACCTCCCCCCAAACTTGTTTACAACAGTGTCCTTACTGTTGTCATCTGTTAAATCTCAAAAACTTGTAAACTTGAGAGGAAAAGTTATTAACGGGGGACATGAAATATGATCGTGAAAATCTCCCCCAAACTTATTCTTTATTTATGTACAATTTTTTATTTATTTATTATTATTATTATTTTTTATATATTTTTTATATGTATGTACAAGTTGGCTCACTTCTATTCTAAAAGATGAGACAATATTACCAAGACATGGAGGTGAGGTGGAGAAAAATCAGTCATTATAAAGCGGCTCCTGTAAAAACAGGAGCTCTTCCGTGGGGTCAGTGGAAAAATACGGTTTTAATCTATGCCCATTTACTTTGAAAATTGTACCGTTTTTAACATTTTCAACCTCAACTGCCCCGTGCGGGTATACATACCTCACAACAAAAGGTCCTTTCCAATGAGCTCGTAGCTTACCCGCATGAAGATGGAGACGTGAATCGTAAAGAAGGACTTGTTGACCTAGGGTAAAAGTTTTTCTTAAAATGTTTTTATCATGAAATACCTTAGTCCGATTCTTTACTATCAAAGCATTATCATAAGCTTCATCGCGGAGTTCGCTTAGCTCGTTTAAATACAACTTCCGAAAGTTGCAGGCTTGATTTAAATCAAAGTTCAGTTCTTTAATGGCCCACAATGCTTTGTGTTTAATCTCGATCGGAAGGTGGCAAGCCTTACCAAACACTAGACGATAAGGAGACATACCGAGATCAGTTTTATATGCAGTACAGAATGCCCAAAGGGCATCCGTCAATTTGGTCGACCAATCTTTCTGGTTTTTAGAAACTGTTTTCTCCAAAATTTGTTTGATCTGTCTGTTGAAAACCTCAGCTTGCCCGCTCGTTTGGGGATGATAGGGTGTCGAAAGTTTGTGGTTGATTGCATATTTCCACATCAAAGTCTCGAAAGACCGATTACAGAAATGCGTCCCGTTATCGCTAAAGATAGCGCGAGGGAGTCCAAATCGCGAAAAGATATTTTCTTTAAGGAACTTAATGACAACCTTGTTGTCATTAGTGCGACAAGGAATAGCTTCCACCCATTTCGAGACGTAATCATAGTCACAAATTCGTCGTTCGGGAATAATTCGGCGAGGTCGAAAATTCGGATTCGGATAACTATTCGGAAAAAATCGGCAGGTATTCGGGAATGATTCGGTAAGTGTTCGGGAAATGTTCGGAAAGGATTTCGAACAATAAATTAATATATGAGACGCTAGGTTTTGATTTTGTGAATTATTTGCTGTTTTTTGAATTATTCGCTGTTTTTTCACATAATTCGGGAATAAATCGCGAATTATTCGCGAATAATTCGCAAATTATTCGGCCAGTTCGGCAATGGCGATTAATTCGAAGAATAATTCGTTTGATCAAAAATTCGTGAATTCGGCGAATAATTGTCGAATTATGTGACTTTGGACGTAATCAACCGTAAGCAATATATACAAATTCCCAAAAGAGTTGGGAAAAGGACCCATAAAATCAATACCCCAAACGTCGAAAATTTCAACCACCAAGATCGGTTGAAGTGGCATCTCATTTCTCTGAGAAATCCTACCCGTGTGTTGACACTGTGGACAGATTTTGCAGTGATCAAATGCATCTTTGAATAATGTGTAGGGTTCCTGGGCACCCTAATGAGGTCTCACAAGGCATCGATCATGCCAAATTAAAATTTTAACGGTGCCGAGAAACCCGACTACGGATCGTTTGCTAGAAATCTAGGCGAAAAAGAAATCTAGTTAACACTTAACTAAAAGTTTAACGGAAATACAACCTTTGTAGATCCGGTGCTCCACCTCCATAGCTCCGCAACGAAGTCCCCTCGGCTGTCCAAATCAAATCCGGGCTCTAGCGTCGGCTTCATCGGAGAATGGACGGGCTAGGTCGTCGACGACGTGCCGAAGATGATCTACGTCGAAGCATCACTAGATCAAGCTCCACCTTCACCTAGTCTTGAAAACTTGTGAAGGAAACACACTCTACTACTTGGCAAGAGGTAGAGGATGAAGAAATAGGAAGTGGGTAGACTTTAGTTTTGGATTTCTCACTCTAATTCATCAATCACCATTGATGAAGTCAAGGTTTCTTCTTTGGTTCAAGGAAGAAGAAGAAGAATATTATGATAAGATTAATTAGAAAAGAAAAGAAAAACAATGCTTATCATAATTGTAACTATGGTAAAGTGTAGAGAATTAACTTAGGTTAAATGAATGGTTAGGGTCAAGGTATCATGAAGCTTCCACTAAACAACAAAAAAAGCCACCATTCTTTTTCTCCTTTTTCCATCTATTTTCCAAAATGAATAAATAGATAAAGGAAAAGAGAAAAGGAAATAAAACCCTAATCATAAGTTTAACCATTGTTTAATTCTTTACACTTAACCAAGTAAACATGTATCATCAAACATGATACAAACAAGTGCACAAAAATATATCGCATATACAATGCGCACATCCGAGTGAGAAAATCCATTTAAAGTGAACCGATACTAGTTAATGCAAAGTAATATATCAAATATATAATTATGCATTAAATCATTAAATCAACACTTGATTTAACGATCCGGTCATATCGCATATAACCGACTAGTATCATTAGTAACAACTTATCGAATCAACACTTGATCCGATAACCCGGCTATATCGCATATAACCGATCAATGTCACATCGCGAGAATCAAATACAGTATCACATACTGGTATCATTCTCGGTCCCGCACATATCTCATACGCGCTCCTATTTCGTTTTGCTTGAGCCAGGAAACCTCTGTGTAGGACTCTAAAGACTCGTCAATACGCCGGCAGCAGGTGATGATCATATCAATCACCCACAAGCCGCAAGCGGTCTGATAAACGTAACGGCCACCCGGGTATTGAGCGATCTGAAGATCGACGAGCAAGCCCGCTCACACTCCAGTGAATCCAACCAGTAACACTACCGTACAGTCTGGTCTGATCGTCTGATATGTCGCATATCCCGCCTAGGGGTGGTAAACGTCAGACCCCAATAGCTCGATAAGTCGTGTCGATATGAGGTCTATAACAATTCGAGAAACTACTGGTAACACTTACCAGTAAATCTCAGCAACCCTGGCCAGGGATTTCCTGTTATAGCCAATCAAACACAGCGCAACATCAACTCCCTATACCGGGAGAGACGAATCCCCTCCTATCGCTCATTGCCTCCATGTGATTTGGGACTGTACCCAAAAACCACCGTTTTGCACGCCCTCTTGGACGTGGTAAGATGGAAATCAAAGCACAGTAGGAACCACACAAGACTCTATGACGATCTCGGGTCAACAGACTACTCTGTACCAGTGTCACCAGAGAACTGCCATCTGACGTGAGGTATAATACCATCTGGGAGTTCTCGGCGAGTCCGTCCAGTGTACCCAGTCTCTACTGAGCACCCGTATATCATCCCTGATGTCAAACACCAATGGATATGGGATCATCCATCGCCCATCTGTATGGGTCGAGAAGGTATACGCTAGTCTACTCTGGTATATCGATGCCCCGTCTCGATACACCCACGACTAGGGACTTTGAAGGATGTACTTATGGACTACCATGTCCCCACTAGTATGATCTGCATCATAGTCCAGGTAGTCAAGTACACATCCTAAGGGATTTACCAACATGTAACAGAGAGACAATCAGTGTACACGTTAAGGTAAAGGGTAATCAGATAGCATACTATTATGTCGAGCAAGAAAGTCCTCCCTATATATGTCCCAGCATCCAATACAATATACATCCAATGTACAGTAATGGCCTCTAGGGCATACATATAACTAACAATCTCCCACTTGCACTAGGGCCATCTGTAGCAGTGGTTATAGTATCTCATACTCAACCATCCCATAAAAGTCTCTCTCTGGGAACAGGCCTTCGTGAGTGGATCCGCCGTGTTGTCCTCTGAGTCTACTCTCCTAACCTCGATCACCCTGGAGATCAACCATCTCCATGATCAAGTGATACTGCCTTAGAATATGTCTGGATCACTGATGGGACGGGCGTTCCTTAGCATAAGCCACAACTCCATTGTCTCACAATGGTAGGAACGTAGTTCATCTCATGAACCAATATACACCCAAACAGCCTCTTTGGTAGCATCTTTAGTAGCGATGTATCCTGCCTTTATCGTCTAGTATGCCACGGTATCTAGCTTGGAACTCTTCCAACATACCGTCCCTTTACTTAGGGTAAAGACAATGCCTATGACTGACATTCAGTCAACTTTATCACCCTGGAACACTTCCAGTGATTCTCCCCAGGATCAATTGATACCATCTCACTACATCTAGTGAGAATCCTAACATCCATTTAGATCTATCTCATAGATCCAAAACCCCAGGATATAGTAGGTATCACTTTGATCCTTTACGGAGAATCATTGTGATAAGCGGAGATTGATCAAGCGTAGCATAGGAAACTCCTTCCCTATCAAGAGTATGTCATCCACGTACTCTACGAGGATCATCACCATACTCTCTACTACCTTTTTGTTTATACAAGGTTCATCTACCATTTTGATGATGTCAACTTCTTTGACTAATCCATCAAAACAGATGTTCCAACTCCGCGATGCCTGCTTTATCATATAAAGCATCTTGCACACTTTTCCGCTGCTCCCACTGTTTACGAAGCCCTCTGGCTGTGTACTTACAGACGCACTCTTCTAAATCATCATTTAGAAAAGCAGTCATGGCACCCAACCGCTAGATATCGTAGTTATGGTATGTAGCCGTGGCAAGTAGGATCTGGATAGACTTAAGCATAGCTACTTGAAAAGGTTTCATCATTATCCGTACCTGGTCAATGATGCAAACTTTTAACAAGTCTAGCTTTGAAAGTCTCAACTTTTCCATGTACACCAAGTAATCTTCTCAAGATATACTTGCTCCTGATGGGGATTTAACCCTTCAGATATAGCAGCTAAAGTCCATACTTTGCTGGTGTATAAGGATTCCATCTCAGATCACTAAGCATCCAGCCATTCTTACAGAGTCTTACTCCTGATGGCCAGCTCGAAGCTAGTTGGGTCATCATCTCATGATGCAATCCTCGCTCCCACTGTCATAGAGAAACCAAAGTATCTCTCAGGTGGGTGAGAAACCCTACTAGATCGGCGGAGAGGCTGAGGTTCGTTGGAATCTACTGAATCCTTTGGTTCTGTCAAATCATCAGCTGCAATTTGCATAGCTGGAACATTTCCAGTTCTACATAACAGATCTTGCCTTGAGCTTGTCCGGATTTTGCTTTTAGACAAAGCCGGACAACCCCAAATCTTAACTAGCTTAAGACATGGGCTCTTCCCTTTCCATATCACATATGAAATGGTAGGCAACTGATTTGATTGGAATCCTATTCAATAGGTATGCAGCTTCTTAAGTGCATAACTCCCAAAAGGAAATAGGTAACTCAGTAGTACTCATCATAGAGCACACCTTATCATATAGGGTGTGATTGCTCCGCCCCGATATACCATCGTGCTATGGTGTATTCAGAGGAGTAATGCCGAGAGAGAATCTCATTCTCCTTTAGAATAATCCAGGATTTCCATGCACAAGTATTCTTCTCCTTGATCTCATCATAGGAAATGATACTTATACCCATATTGGTTCTCTACTTCTAACTTATATTCTGTGAATATCTCAAAAGGTTCGGACTTGTGTTTCAACAGGAACATATGTCTGAATCTCGAGAGATTATCAGAGAATGTAATGAAGTACAAAGAACCGGTCTTGGCATGTGTAGACTGGGGACCTACATACATCAACATGTATCATCCCAAGAGTTCACTAACTCTTTCTCTGTTTCCAATAAACGGAGCTTTGGTCATCTTATCTTTGTGACATGACTGGCGAGTTTCACAAGATGTAAATTCAAACTGATTTAAATATACATCTAAATGTAACTTCAGCTAGTCGGGTCACATTGATCTGACCTAGTCTACAATACCTCAAGAAGAATCCGTTCATTTCTGAACTATTCCTCTTGTGTGTGTTCTGTATAGTAAGAACTGTAGTTTGATTTAGAACGACAATGCTTTTAGACAACGTGCCTGAACCGATCAACTTTTGATATAGGAAATGTTCAAAACATTATCCATCAATACAAAATTATATCATTTCTTTACTAATAAAGAGACTGATATGATTTGTATATCAGGTTCGGTATCTAATAACATTCGTTCAGAATCAATGTATTACAATACAGGGTGACAGTGACCAACAGACTTGGCTGCAACTCTTGCCCCGTTTTCTGCCTCATGAAACTTATCACCCGTTCTCAGTTTTTCTACCCTTTTGTAGCCCTATGTAACATATTACATATCTGGGATCCTGATCCGGTATCATATACCCAGGATGCAGAGGATACTGAGAAACAGTTCTGTATAATGAACACACCCGAAGATGATGCATCATCATGCACTCTCCTCGTTTGGGCGGCACGGGAAATCTGGTATTCCCCAATTTCCTGCTCTGTCTTATAACAATTATAAGTTGGAGCGGGACCAACGTTCCCCAGCTCAGTATAACAAGCGGGTTCGGTCAATAATCCGTATTATTATCTTGATTAAGGCGTGATATGGTCGCTACCAGGAGAGAGAGAGAGAAGAAAACACTCAGCGTGCGCTCCTGCAAGAATAGATTGGTTATTATTTTATCTAATCAGGATGGCTCCCAGTGCTTTTTATCAAATCTTCCTTCAAACCCTAAAAGGAAAGACTAGCCGGGATTAATTACACACTACAAGTTTGCCAATCTTTCAGCCAGGCCAGTGTCGGTACTTTGAGGGAGGTCTCCCGTGCTTTCGCACGAACCTAATTAATGTAAACCTCGTTTTCCCAGAGGCGTAACCTCGTTAACACCTTTCTAGACACCTACTTGATCGGCTAATTGTAATGTATAAAACTCTCCCAGGAGTAACTCTTACTCGCAGCGGGTATCGGGATCCAACTATCTCATAGAAGGTATGCAATCTCATTGCAAATTTCAACACTTGAAATTCCCGATAATATTTTGCCCCATGCGATCTATGACCTTGACTGAGTCAACAAACCATAGACCGCAAGTAAAGTTCAACCCGTCATTTCTCGATTGAATTAAACCCACCCGCACGACCCTTGACTGAGTCAACAAGGCCGCACGACTACCCTAATCCAATCGCATCATATGCTTTGCAGATAAGCAATAATCAGCTACCGCACACTACGCCTTGACTGAGTCAACAAACGCAGCACGAATACTAACTATTACATATCTGAAATGACGGAGGGCTACGACAGGTTTTTAAGAAAACCTTTTGCGTAATGAACTTTATATCGTTGTAGAATCAAATGATTTTAAAATGGAGTGCTTTCGAGGATTTTCCAGTTTTGCTAAAGGAGTCACTCCCGGTGAAGGGATCGTCGGTCCTTTCCTCGTCGAATGAGGTGCGGGATATATCGTATATATCACTGTGCAAAGCAAAAACACTTAAAAGCAATCAAAAGACAAACCGAGTGTGTAGCATCTGCTAGTTATTGCTAAAGGAGTCACTCCCGGTGAAGGGATCTCGGTCCTTTCCTCATCGAATAAGGTGCAGGATATATCACATATACCGCTGTGCAAAGCAAGAACTGTAGCTACCTGTTTTATTTTTGAAATTCGATTCTACAATATCTTAGGTTTCTTTTATTTCATTAATCACATTAATGAAGTCCCATCATTTAAGTACCTAAACATCACAGATAAATACGACGTACACTTATGCCATCCACATTCGCCTCGATGTCCCCTCGTGCACCGTTAGGTTAGGTAACTAACGGCAGAGCAGGGCAGGGCTAGCGCGGGTGTAAAACATAAGTAACGTCTATATAATATATCATGTATACTATATAGAGTATCTATCACAGAACATCACATGATCACATCACAGATATCGCAGCAGAATAACCATATGAAATATTGGATATACTAGGACGTCCGTGTTTTCAATACGAGCCAGTATAAAACACGGATTCCACGGTCGCGATGAATAGCCAAACCCACACCCCTAGACCCCTACGAGAGCGGCAAGCAACCCTACCAATTCTGGAGTTAGGAGACCCGGACTCGACTCCTCGAGTTGGTCTCCCACTGGACTCCAGAACCCGGTTACTTGTGCCCTCCTCCTTGGGTCTATCCTAGTGCGGAAAAGTAAATAATATACAAAAGGTGACATCTTCCGCTACCTGGAAGTGCCCCAATAAAAGAATATTACATATAAGTTTTTACATGAATGAAAATGAAAAACACTCATCTCACATAAAAACCTCCGGCTATTCAAACACGACGATCCAATATAACATATCCAGCAACACATAACATCACATGTCATCAACGTAAGTAAATATGTCCATCCCAATTGTCGTTGACATATAGCAACGAAACCGGCGATATCACATATTACACTTACGGTCACAGAAAAGAAAGTGTAAAACTACAACAGTTGGAATCCGCAACCACCTCAGACATCGCATGCCTGACCAAATGAATTCCTTAGACATCGCATGCCTAACAATTATAAACCCCGCATTTTAGTCTCATTATCGAAAACACTTTTCAATACCAAGTCGGGTAATTCAACAAGATTCCCGACATCCTGATCGAATGCTCGTCGCAAACTTCAGTAGACGGCCGCACCCCCGACGCCGTCGACAAAGTGCACCAAGGCGGAACACCGCTACCGCGAGCACCCGAACGGATGCTTTCGGCGACGGGGTTCTCCTACAGTCACTTGGTCGGGGCTATGGAGTGAGGCTGTCTATTAAGTTTACCCGGCGAATATCCGCGTACGCTACGTGATTGCGACGGACTTTTGATCGCATCAAAATTCCGTGGCAACCGATCAAGTGAGACTAAAGTGCTATGTTTATAACATTCATTTAGTTATCTCATAACTTTTTGTGAATTCCAATTATTGTATCCCATTCCGGATAAATAGAAAATGTCAAACTTTCCGATCGAACAATCGAACACCCAAGTTTTCCCGATACAGATCAACACATGAAATAAGTCTAACAACATTCAGTTCGTGCCTCAGTACCAACGGTCCAGCCGTAGAAGGGTCAAGCCAACGCCTCACATGTGGCACGCCGTACTGCCCCAAACCCGAAGGTTCAAAGGGCAGTTCAAGACGGTCACATAATCGAGTTAAGGTTTGTTGTCTTCTAGAGGGTCCATCGCGTTACTTGCACTACTTAGAACGTCGTTAAACTATGGAAAAATCCAACACTTGGAAATTTCCCGACAGGGGAAAAATTGGGTATTTATATCCGGTCGAACTTTTTAACATATTCTAAAATTTATCCGGAAAGCCAAATAGACAAAATTTGATACCCCGATCGAAACACCAAATCCCCAAAACAACTCCAGAAAATTCAACTCTTGAATAAATATTAAAAATTTCCAGAAAATCCAGCATAATATAATAGGAGTTACTGTGCAAAAAGTGTACGATGACGTCATCATTCCGCCGCGGAACCGCCGCAGAATCCAGGCTTCTGCCGCGGTTCCGCCGCGGTTTGTACTGTTCATCAGTAAATTTTTGCATGGTAATTCTTATTTTTCCCTGCTGAATTTTTTAGCAATTTTTAATTTGGAAAAATCCACGTTTTCAGAAAACGTCCAGAGAGCATTTTCCGGGTTGGTTTCGGGTTCGTTCGGGCTTCAAATTCCGTCTAGACTTCGCCTAAGGCTCTAGCTAGGCTCTGATACCAGTGTAGGTCGGGCAGCCACCCCATCCAATGGGGTCGCCGTGGCACCAACGGGTCCCTCAGCCGCTACTTTTTACGCATGCCCCCTCGCGAGGACTACAACCCGCCGGAATACCTTCCGGTCTCGGGACACCCTGGGGGTAAGAGCCTATGCTTCGCCACACTGTCACAAAGTGAGAACCCCCCATAGGTCGACATCCAATGCCTAGTAGCTCTGATACCAGTGTAGGGTTCCTGGGCACCCTAATGAGGTCTCACAAGGCATCGATCATGCCAAATTAAAATTTTAACGGTACCGAGAAACCCGACTACGGATCGTTTGCTAGAAATCTAGGCGAAAAAGAAATCTAGTTAACACTTAACTAAAAGTTTAACGGAAATACAACCTTTGTAGATCCGGTGCTCCACCTCCATAGCTCCGCAACGAAGTCCCCTCGGCTGTCCAAATCAAATCCGGGCTCTAGCGTCGGCTTCATCGGAGAATGGACGGGCTAGGTCGTCGACGACGTGCCGAAGATGATCTACGTCGAAGCATCACTAGATCAAGCTCCACCTTCACCTAGTCTTGAAAACTTGTGAAGGAAACACACTCTACTACTTGGCAAGAGGTAGAGGATGAAGAAATAGGAAGTGGGTAGACTTTAGTTTTGGATTTCTCACTCTAATTCATCAATCACCATTGATGAAGTCAAGGTTTCTTCTTTGGTTCAAGGAAGAAGAAGAAGAATATTATGATAAGATTAATTAGAAAAGAAAAGAAAAACAATGCTTATCATAATTGTAACTATGGTAAAGTGTAGAGAATTAACTTAGGTTAAATGAATGGTTAGGGTCAAGGTATCATGAAGCTTCCACTAAACAACAAAAAAAGCCTCCTTTTTCCATCTATTTTCCAAAATGAATAAATAGATAAAGGAAAAGAGAAAAGGAAATAAAACCCTAATCATAAGTTTAACCATTGTTTAATTCTTTACACTTAACCAAGTAAACATGTATCATCAAACATGATACAAACAAGTGCACAAAAATATATCGCATATACAATGCGCACATCCGAGTGAGAAAATCCATTTAAAGTGAACCGATACTAGTTAATGCAAAGTAATATATCAAATATATAATTATGCATTAAATCATTAAATCAACACTTGATTTAACGATCCGGTCATATCGCATATAACCGACTAGTATCATTAGTAACAACTTATCGAATCAACACTTGATCCGATAACCCGGCTATATCGCATATAACCGATCAATGTCACATCGCGAGAATCAAATACAGTATCACATACTGGTATCATTCTCGGTCCCGCACATATCTCATACGCGCTCCTATTTCGTTTTGCTTGAGCCAGGAAACCTCTGTGTAGGACTCTAAAGACTCGTCAATACGCCGGCAGCAGGTGATGATCATATCAATCACCCACAAGCCGCAAGCGGTCTGCTAAACGTAACGGCCACCCGGGTATTGAGCGATCTGAAGATCGACGAGCAAGCCTGCTCACACTCCAGTGAATCCAACCAGTAACACTACCGTACAGTCCGGTCTGATCGTCTGATATGTCGCATATCCCGCCTAGGGGTGGTAAACGTCAGACCCCAATAGCTCGATAAGTCGTGTCGATATGAGGTCTATAACAATTCGAGAAACTACTGGTAACACTTACCAGTAAATCTCAGCAACCCTGGCCAGGGATTTCCTGTTATAGCCAATCAAACACAGCGCAACATCAACTCCCTATACCGGGAGAGACGAATCCCCTCCTATCGCTCATTGCCTCCATGTGATTCGGGACTGTACCCAAAAACCACCGTTTTGCACGCCCTCTTGGACGTGGTAAGATGGAAATCAAAGCACAGTGGGAACCACACAAGACTCTATGACGATCTCGGGTCAACAGACTACTCTGTACCAGTGTCACCAGAGAACTGCCATCTGACGTGAGGTATAATACCATCTGGGAGTTCTCGGCGAGTCCGTCCAGTGTACCCAGTCTCTACTGAGCACCCGTATATCATCCCTGATGTCAAACACCAATGGATATGGGATCATCCATCGCCCATCTGTATGGGTCGAGAAGGTATACGCTAGTCTACTCTGGTATATCGATGCCCCGTCTCGATACACCCACGACTAGGGACTTTGAAGGATGTACTTATGGACTACCATGTCCCCACTAGTATGATCCGCATCATAGTCCAGGTAGTCAAGTACACATCCTAAGGGCTTTACCAACATGTAACAGAGAGACAATCAGTGTACACGTTAAGGTAAAGGGTAACCAGATAGCATACTATCATGTCGAGTAAGAAAGTCCTCCCTATATATGTCCCAGCATCCAATACAATATACATCCAATGTACAGTAATGGCCTCTAGGGCATACATATAACTAACATAATGTCGGCCAGTAAAAACCACATTGCAAAACCTTCTCCACCGTCTTTCGAGGACCAAAGTGACCTCCACATGCCTGATCATGACAGAAAGATAGAACGCTCTTGAATTCATCATTGGGGACACATCTGCGAATGATCTGGTCAAGACAATACTTAAACAAATAGGGTTCATCCCATTAAAAGTGTTTTACTTGGGATAGAAATCGATGTTTGTCTTGTTTCGACCATTCGCGGGGAATAAGTCCTATTGCAAGATAATTCACAATATCCCCGAACCAAGGTTCGGTAGATACATTCAAGAGTTGTTCGTCCGGAAAAGAGTCATTAATTGGCAGGGTCAGAGGTGAAGAAGAGATGCATGAAAGATAGTCGGCTACTACATTTTCACATCCTTTCTTATCTCGAATGACGAGATCCAATTCTTGTAACAGAATGATCCAACGTATTAACCTACCTTTAGCATCTTTCTTCGATAAAAGATGTTTTAAGGCGGAGTGGTCAGTGTACACAACAATTGGTGAGCCAATCAAGTAAGGCCTGAATTTTTCTAATGCAAATACAACTGCCAAGAGTTCTTTCTCGGTAGTTGTATAATTAATTTGAGCATCATTCAGGGTCTTACTTGCATAATAAATCACATGTGGCATCTTATCAATGTGTTGTCCTAAGACTGCACCAACAGCAAAATCTGATGCATCACACATAAGCTCAAACGGGTGGTTCCAATCAGGAGATGATAGAACAGGGGCTGTAGTGAGAGAATTTTTAAATGAGTCAAAAGCAGCCTCACAATCCGAGTCAAAGTGAAAGGTTGTGTTCTTGTCCAAGAGAAGAGTTAGGGGTCTAGCAATTTTGCTAAAATTCTTAATGAATCTCCTGTAAAAGCCTGCATGGCCAAGAAAAGATCGTATATCTTTGACGTATTTGGGATGAGGAAGGTTATGAATGACATCTATTTTAGCTTTGTCGACCTCAATGCCTTTCCGTGAAATGACATGTCCAAGCACAATTCCCTCTTGGACCATGAAATGGCATTTTCCCCAATTCAAGGTTAAGTTCTTATCTTTACAACGGGTAAGAACTGCGTCAAGATGAGAAAGGCAGTCATCAAAAGAATCTCCGAATATCGAGAAATCTTCCATGAAAATCTCCAAAAAATTCTCGACCATATCCGAGAATATCCCCATCATACACCGCTGAAATGTAGCGGGAGCATTGCACAACCCAAAGGGCATGCGTCTATAAGCAAAAGTACCAAAAGGACAAGTAAATGTGGTTTTATCTTGATCATTTTCGGTAATAAGGACCTGGTTATAGCCAGAGTATCCATCCATGAAACAATAATATTCACATCCAGCTAAGCGTTCCAACATCTGATCAATGAAAGGTAGCGGAAAGTGGTCTTTCCTCATTGCAGCATTGAGTTTTCTATAATCAATACAAACACGCCACCCAGTTTGAGCGCGTGTCAAGATTAACTCATTTTCCTCATTTGTTATGACCGTGATGCCAGATTTCTTAGGGACTATATGAATTGGACTTACCCATTGGCTATCAGAGATTTGGTAAATGATACCACTGTCAAGGCGTTTGACAATTTCTTTCTTTACCGCCTCCTTCATGACGGGATTCAACCGTCTTTGTGGTTCTCGGGTTGGCTTGGCTTCATCCATCAGATGTATATGATGTTCAAAAATTAAGGGACTAATCCCTTTTATGTCGGCCATTGTCCAACCAAAAGCCTGCCTATTAAATCTCAAGACCGTCAAAAGAGCGTTTTCTTGCTCTAAGGCAAGTGATGCAGATATGATCACAGGTAAAGACTCATTCTCACCTAAATATGCATATTTAAGATAAGAAGGTAGCAATTTGAGATCTAATGTCGGCGAAGAGATAATAGAAGGTGGGGTAAGCGAATGACATTCAGATTCACGAAGAAGCTCATAGCCTGCAAAGGATACAGACTCGGAAAGTGATGAGTCAAAAGATTCAGACTCAGGAGTGGACTCATCAAAAGTGTCCTCACTATTGTATGCCAGATCAAACATTGATGTGCTATGTCGTCGAGATCATCAAAGCAAAGTTCATCAACCTCGCAGCTTTCGGGAGCTATCTCGTGGACACAGAGCAGACATCAAGAATGTGAGCAGAGGGTTCAGATGGCTGACTTCCAATCTTATAAATGGTCGTCTCAATTGACATCTTCCCGAAGGATAGGGTCATAGAGCCGTTTTGACAATTAATGACAGCATTGGAAGTGGCAAGGAAGGGTCGACCAAGAATCACCGGAATTTGCTTCCGTGGGTTCGCTATAGGCTGTGTATCCAAAACAATAAAGTCCACAGGGAATATAAATTCCCCGACTTTAATCAATGCATCCTCTAGTTCACCCCTAGGTTTGGTGATGGATCGGTCTGCTATTTGGAGAGTACAATGAGATAGTTTCAACTCTCCAATCCCTAACTGCTCGTAAACAGAATATGGAAGCAGGTTAACACTTGCGCCAAGGTCAAGTAAAGCACGATTAATGTTTTTACCCCCAATAGAAATCAAGATTGTAGGATAGCCAGGGTCCTTACGTTTCTTTGGTAATTGTGGGGTAAAAGTAGTGCTAACATTATTTGTCATGAATACATTTTTGGGCACTTGAGTTTTCTTCTTCCTAGTGCACAAGTCCTTTAAAATTTTCGCATAAGACGGAACTTGTTGTATAGCATCTAGGAGAGGGATGTTGATGTTAACCTGTTTAAACAGTTCCATAATCTTCTCCATATGTGGACTTGTTTTGTTTCCCCTTAACCGATTCGGATAAAGAGCTTTAGCAATAATAGCTGGGTCCGACATCAGAGAAAGTGGTGTGTGTGGAACAGATCCCAGAATAGGAGTGGGAATCGTCTTTAGTGGACTAAAAGAAGTGTGCTGAGGGTTCGAGCCTTGAGGAAAACGAAGAATAAGCTCGCAAGAGGGTGGTGGGGTTGACGAACAAGGGTCAGAAGTGGAAGTAGAAGTGGAAGTGAAAGTCGGGGTGTTATTGATTAATTTATCATGATTATCAATCTCTTCACCGACTTGATTATTCAGCACTCTTCCAGATCTCAACGTTTTAATAGCATTCACATTGTAGTGTTGTGAGTGCCCAGGATTCGGTAGGGGTTAAGACGGAAGTTTCCCTTTCTCTCTAGCACTCATTTCAGCATTTAATCGTGCAATTTGTGCTTCCATCGATTTAATACTCTCACCTTGGGAGGCGAAGTTTTTCTTTAGATCATCGATAGAAGTCATTATATTAGCCGACACTTGGATGGATTGTTTCATAAACATTTCCAAGGTTCGTTCAAGTGAAGAAGAATTATCAGTACCGGTCAATTGCAAAGAATTATTATATGGTGCAGAAGTGTTGACCAGATTTTGAAAATTTTGTGATTGATAGGGGTGCTGACTCAGTTGTAGTGGCTACTGTTGTTGTGGAGGGACCCTTTGGAAGTTGTTTTGGTTTGGAATCGTGTTTTAAGTTTGGTGTTGGTTCCAAGTAAAATTAGGGTGATTCCTCCAACCTTGATTATAAGTGGAAGAATACGGATCGTTTCTAGGTCTTTACTGGAAAGCAGCATTAGTATGCTCTTGACCTTGAAACGGAGAATTCAATGGACATTCTTCCATCAGATGTGATGGATCAGAACAACATCCACAGACAGTTCTGGGGAGTGTCATCTGATTTAGGGAGGCAAATAAAAATTTGTGTTCCATAGCTTCAAGTTTCTTTTGCATTGCTGTCATTTCAGCTTTGACTCCTATGGAAACATTAAGTTAATGGATACCACCCCTAGACGATGATTGACTTACACTCTTCCATTGTAAAGTTTTTTCAGCGAAATCTTCTAAAAATTTCCAAGCTTCACCATCGTCTTTAGACAAGAAGTTGCCTTGACAAATGGATTCATGAACCTGTTTTGTTATAGGATTAATGCCCTCATATATGATTCTGCACAGATCCCATCGGTGGATTCCGTGATGAGGGCATTGAACTAGCAGATCCTTAAAGCGTTCAAAACACTTCGAAAATTGTTCATTGGGAAGCTGGGTAAATTGATTTATTTCGCTACGGACTCGGGTAGTCTTATGATTGGGATAGAATTTCTTAAGGAAAGTTATGACGAATTCATCCCAGTTTGAAATAGGTGTGCAGCTGTGTTATAAAACCACTTCTCGGCTAAATTGCATAAAGTGAACGGGAGATGATGCAATCTCATAGCATCCACAGAAATCTGTGAAGTACCCATCATAGCACATACGTTTTCAAATTTGGTAATAAAAACGTATCCGTCTTCAGACTCGAGACCGTGAAATTTAGGTAAAAGATTGATGTATTGAGATTTGATTTCGAAATTGTCCCCATTGGCTGGTGAAATGGAAAGACATGTAGAAAGAGGACCACGAATAGGGTAGCATCTCTCTTGGAGAGAGATGCAGGGCGGATTCTGCGCACCTGCGGGTGGTGGCAAAGTGGTGTTAAAGAAGTTCGATAGAGATCCGTCCATCGAAGTGGATGTTGTAGTGGGTGAAGAAAACGAAGATGTAGAAACATCGACTTCGGAGTCGATAGGAGAAACGCGGACAAAACGGGCACTAGAATCCCGTGTCCAGCCGAGCATGCACTAAATGATTTAGCACAAGTGGCAGCGTTGTGATAATTAAAGAAAAGTGGATTTGGTGTTTGGTTTCTGAAAAAGACGGATTTTGAAAAATCATATCAAATCACAAAAAATGCACAAGCAACCCTAGATCTAATGGTCACCTAGGTCAAGTCACTACACCGCTCCTAGACTTCCAGAAGACAAATTGCAGGATAAATCCTCTACTGCCTCTTTATTTCTTCTATGGCCAAGTAAGTGCCAGGTAAGTGGGAGGTTCTCCACTACGTAAGTAGTGGGCCTAATTAAGTAACCACTTACCTTAGACACACTTGCCTTAGACACCACAAAAGAAATGCGGATAAGTAATAGATTACCCACGACCTTCTTCTGTCCTAATCGAGGGCGATGGTCCTTAGAGTCTTGTCTAAATATTTTTTAGTTAATGAGGGTGATGCGGATGCTAGTTTTGTGATTTTTGGGGCTTAGGAAGGGTAATGAAATCCCGACCTAATCTGAATTTGGTCTTTGCCTCTTAATTTCCGTATTAAAATATGCAACAACCAATATCAAAACACGCAACAAATTTTTCTTTTAGCGGCCCTGCGAATTTTTGCAAAGAATCCTACAGAAAATGGTTATTGGACAAGAGCAGGGAAGAGATAAGAAAGTGAAGAATATACCAGAGGAAATAGGAGCTCCAATTCGTCAAGAATGCCGCGGATCCGCCGCAGAATGTAGCTTATTGCCGCGGTTCCGCACTCAGATGAACGATTCCTTGCAAGATTTTTGGTACTGCTGCTCTTGTTGCTCCTCTGTCCTCTCTGGAATGATCTGAATATTTTTCCCCTTACTGCAGAGATTCCATATTTCCTTGCAAAATTCATAACTAATCGTTAAGCACATGATGCGATTTTGATTTAAAATTCTGATGGAATAATAATATTTTAACTCCAATAGCAATAACGAACAAATTAGCACGCAATCCCCGGCAACGGCGCAATTTGATTGTTTCTTTTAAATTGTGAAGTCATATGGAATGAAAAATTTACCACAATCAAAGAATTTGTAACCGCAATCAATTAACGGTGTCGATGTAGCTCGTTAATGAATACGGACCGTCCACTGAGATGCGAGGATTTGTTCGATCTTGCTTTAGATTAATTGAAAGAAAATTCAAGAAAGTAATTCGATATTTAATTGAGTTGTCATTTCAAGAAAATCAAGAAAAATATCCATGAATTAGAAATCAAGAAAGTGTCCAATATCAATTTGAATTATCAAGAATATGAAGAATAGCTCGTAGGAATCGATCGAATTAGTAGTAATGATGAATACTAGGAATTACGAATCTTATCTATTGATGAATTGTAGCTAGATCGATGATGATGAATGAAGATTAGGGATCTATTGAAGAAACTAGAGTTTCTCTTTCACTGTCCCTTGTCTTTTCATTGATCATCATTCAAATCTAGCCTCTAGCAAAGAAAATCATCAATCATTTGATCCCTAATTTGCAACGAAATAATCAAGAACATGATCTCGCTCCAAATTAGGTCATCAATGATTCTTTTTCCTAAAGTTCACAATCCTCATAAGACTTAAGATTAGTTTAGGATTTCATCATCATTAGATCTACCGATTCTCTCAATTCCTTTACAAGCAGAGATTTCACTCACATATCATGAAAATTAAAGAATCAAGAACGGGAAATTTCATAATGCAAGAATGTAAAGAAAGCGATGATTACAATTATCACCTTTATTAAATCTCCTTCAAACTACCCCTCTCAATTCGAGTTTACAAGACTAGCTCTCGATCGCTCCTTTGAAAGGGAATTTGTCGTTGTTCTTTGTTCGGCTCGATCTTCTTGAGACGTGGATCGATCGCGGATCTCTTGCTCTTGATGATGATCAGCGTTGCGATAAAGGATCTTCGATTGTCGCTTGATTTTGCTCTCAATGGATCCTGATTTGATTGGATTTGGATTGGATCTCAAGTTGTGTCACTCAACTTGAATTGAATTGTAACTGTGGCTCAATTGTGTAACAACTTTTTGAACAACCCCCAAAATTAAGGTCTAGATCGCCTTTTATAGCCCCCAAATCAAGCTTCTTTCATAAGCTTGGTTGTTATGCAGAGCCTTCCAGAAGAAGCCACGTGGTTATCAAGCGTCTTGAGGAAGGTAGGCTGTTACATAGAAAGTTCTGGAGAAGTTTGGACCGCCGACGAGCCAACTCGGCCGCGGATCCACGGCGGATCGGGCTGGATCGGCCGTGGTTCTGCGGCCATTTGAGGAGATCTCTGTATCATTTTTATAGGGTCCTCTGGTGTTGGTATTTGGGTCTTCATGTGACATCTGGAATCTTATTATCCTTTCTAAATCACTGCCAGATTTTATTTTTTTGACTTGCTGTGTTTTATCAGCAATTTTGTGATTCCGGTTCTGTGACCTGAATAATTTTTTTGCACAAAATCTCACTGAAGATTGTCGAGATATATAATGTCATGCATGGAATAATAAACACACAATTTCCTTAAAACAATGTTGAATATATATATAACACGGGGTAATTAGTATTTTCCAGACAAACTGGTAATATGTGTTATATTTATATCAACTATCCCTAGATGATTAGAATAATGAGGAAATTGATGTGTTACAGATTGCATTATTTTCGACCGAACAACAGGTTTTGTTGGCAGCCCATGCAGGTCAGTTCTGCATGGACCCTACCATGCAGGTTAGTTCTGCATGGAAACCTAAGCAATATAACACAAGAATTATAAGACTCGACAACTAAACATTCTTTATATTTCATATTCCTTGAATCTATCCTAACCCTATTTTTCTTTCAAGCTTATGGATTCTCCCAACAACATGAGTACAAACATCAACAACACACCACCACATCTTCCACTTACACCTACCGTTGTAGCTCTGATCAACAAGCATATGGTACTACTCGAGGCAATAAAGAGCCTCCTGGAAGGACAACAGCAAAAGACTGCCATACTAATGAACCGCACAGAAGCGGAAGCACCTGGATTGAAGCAATTCTGGGCACTGCATCCGAAGCAATTTTCTGGAAAAGAGAGCCCTTTAGAAGCTGAAGAATGAGCTCAGTCGATTGAAGATGATCTGGCAGCAGCACAAGTGCCAGACATTGCTTTGGTAAGGGTTACGAAGCTGCAACTTACAGATAACGCCTAAGTATGGTGGAAGGCAGAAGAAAGCTATCTTGCCCAGCCGATCGAATGGAAGACATTTCACGACATGTTCGACGCGAAGTATTTTCCAGAGACTACCCGATTCGACATGGAGCATCAATTCATTCACTTACAACAAGGCTCTATGTGGAGCAAATCTGTGGATGAGTATGATGCCGAGTTACCATGTCGAGCAAGTAAGATATGTCTTAAATATTTGATTATCTAATATCATATACTACACATCTAACACAAGACCGTAACAGGTTCGCAGCACACCTCATACCGACTGCTGAGATTAGGGCCAGATGATTTCAGCAGGGGTTGGACCAGGAAATCCAAGCTGCTCTAGCTACAGGGGATTTCCCAACCCATGACCTTGCTCTTAAGGTTGCCCGTCGATACAAGGTTGTAATGAAGAAGAAGGGCATACCTCACTCTGCTAGTGTGAAGCGCCATGCCACTCAGATGGCAGGAAGAGCCTCTTCAAGGCCACCTTTTGTGCCCAGGAGACCGGGAGTACCAAATAACCGGTCCAGTCCAGATTTTTGCTTTTACTGCAAAAGAAATGGACACCTGGAGAAGGATTGTAGGCGTGCTAATCGCCTCTACTTAGTCTGTGGCTCATCCACACATGATATTGGGTCTTGTCCTCACAGACTCAATCAGAATTCTGCATCCAGACCGGCAATCACTTATCTGCAGCGGCCAGCTATCCAGGCACCTTCTCCTCAACTTGCGCTCCCAGCTCTACCTCCTCGTTGACCTACTGCACCTCCTCCTCATTAGTTCCATCAAGCACAAAGGAACCTATCTGAAGGACATAGGAACGGACAGAGGAATGCTCCTCCAGCAAGGAAGAATGTACCGAGGCGACATGCTTTCACAATGACTGTGGAAGAAGCTGAAGCCACTGGCCAAGTCATCACTAGTAACTTTCCATCTTTCAAATCTGTTCAATACTTGTTTACATCCATATATCTTTTCCTATACCTAAAACCTATCCCACATAACTTAGGTACGATCTTAGTAGCCTCACTTCTTGCACTAGAACTCTTCGATACTGGAGTATCTCATTGCTTTATGTCGCAACGGTTCATCCGAACTCATGCGATTCCATTCAAACCGCTCGTATCCAGCTGGAATGTCAGTTCAGAGAATGGCATTCTAAAGGCAACAATGGGATACGACCTGTGTCCAGTGGTCGTCTGCAACAGAGAATTCTATGCTGACTTGAAGATGCTGGACATACCGAACTTCGGTGTAGTTTTTGGTATGGATTGGCTATGAACTTTTTATGCTACCATCGACTGTCGTCAAAGGAGGGTAGTGTTCAAAATTTTAGAGCATCCGGTCTTTTATTTCAAAAGTGGAGACCGTACCCTGGAGCTTAGCACATACAAAGCAAAACCGAAGAAGGCAGTGATTGCAACTCTACAGGCAGGAGAAGACAAGACGGAGGTAGTTCGAGAGTTCGACGATGTATTTCCTGAAGACATATCAGGTTTGCCTCCCGATCGAGCTCTTGAATTCGAAATTGATTTAGTACCTGGTGCACAACCGGTGATCAAAGCACCATATCAATTAAGCCCTAAAGGTTTGAAGGAGTTACGTACTCAGCTGGACGAACTTCTGCAGAAAGGATGGATTCGTCCCAGTACTTCATGTTGGGGATCTCCAATTTTAATTATGAAGAAGAAGGAAGGTTCATACAGAATGTGCATTGATTATAGAGCTTTGAACGAAGTCATGATAAAGAACAAGTATCCACTACCGCGAATCGACGATCTGTTCGATCAGCTAAGTGGGTATTGCCTTTTCTCAAAGTTAGATCTTCGTTCAGGTTATCATGAGGTGAAGGTCAAAGAGTCTGATATTCCAAAGACAGCATTCAGGACTCACTATGGACATTATGAGTTTCTCGTAATGCCATTTGTAGTGACCAATGCACCAGCCATATTCATGAATCTGATGAATCAAGTTTTCCGAGAGTACCTAGACAGGTTCGTTGTCATATTCATCGATGACATCCTGGTTTATTCAAAGAATCGGAAAGAGCACGTTGAACATCTACAAATTGTCCCGGAGATTTTGCGACAGCATCAACTCTATGCCAATTACAGCAAGTGCGAGTTTTGGCTAGAACTAGTCGGATTTCTTAGACATATCGTTTCAGGTGAAAGAATCTCCATTGATCCAGCTAAAGTAACAGCAGTAAGCGAATGGCCGACACCAAAGATAGTGAAGGACATTCGAAATTTCTTGGGATTAGCGGGATACTACCGAAGATTTATTGAAGGATTTTTGAAGATCGCAAAACCCCTGACCAAGGTCACACGCAATGATGAAGAATTCTTGTGGTCAGAAGCATGCGAACAAGCCTTCATAGAACTCAAGTCAAGATTGACATTAGCACCTATTCTCGTAATACCGGACCAATCTAGAGGTTTCGTAGTGTATTGTGATGCATCCGGTAAGGAATTAAGATGTGTTCTACATCAGTACGGTAAAGTTGTAGCTTATGCATTAAGATAGCTGAAGATTCATGAGCGCAACAATCCGACGCATGATCTGGAGTTGGCAGCTGTTATCTTTGCACTCAAGATTTAGCGTCATTATCTTCTTGGAGAACGGGTAGATATCTACACGGAATACAAAAGTCTGAAGTATGTGTTTACTCAGAAAGAGTTGAATATGCGTCAGACAAGATGGTTAGAACTTACGGCGGACTTCGACATCAACCTATAATATCATCCAGGGAAGGTGAATGTAGTACCTGATGCACTAAGTTGTCAACCACTATCAATGAATCTCACCGCACAGTGAAAACTACAGCAAGATTTGCACCAGATGGAGATAGAAATGGTCATGCCAGGTAACACTTCAAGTTTGATGAACTTACAAGTTCAGTATACAATTGTCAATCAGATCAAAGCAGCTCAAGCAAGTGATACAAAGTTGCAAAAGATCAGATAACAAGTAGAAAATGGACTTCGAACATACTTTATCATTCACAAAGACGGATCTTTGAGATACGGCAGTAGATTGTGTGTACCACAAGGTCCTGTTCGGGAAGAGTTAATGAAAGAAGCTCATAGCTCCACATACTCAGTACACCCTGGTGGTACAAAGATGTACAAATATCTACGTCAACATTACTGGTGGTATGGAATGAAGTGTGAAGTTGCCATAAGCGTCGCTAAATATTTAGTATATCAGCAAGTGAAAGCTGAAATCACAGGACTGCTGGATCACTTCAACCGTTACCTATCCCAGAATGGAAGTGGCAACATATTACCATGGATTTTGTGACTGCTCTTCCTCGTGGCACAAAAGGTAATGATGTTGTATGGGTTATTTTGGATCGACTCACAAAGTCGTCTCACTTCATCCCATTTCGAGTTGGCCAATCTACTGAGACACTAGCAAAGAAGTATATAGAAGTAAGTATGAATCTAAGTGAGATTTAACTCTTCATAGTGTACTATTTCTGATACCCATGAACTCATGCAGGAGATTGTGAGATTACATAGAGTACCGGTTTGCATTGTCTCCGATCATGACACCAGATTCCGATCGCAATTTTAGCAGAGTCTGTAAGCTAGCTTGGGAACAAGTCTGAACTTTAGCACAGCTTATCATCCATAAACATATGGTCAGTCTGAGCGAACAATTCATATTCTTGAAGATGCTAAGAGCGTGTATGTTAGACTTCGGAGGATCGTGGGAAGATCATTTACATCTTGTGGAGTTTTTATACAACAACAGCTACCAAGTGAGTATTGGAATGGCACCATTTGCAGCTCTATATGGAAGGAAGTGTCGTTCACCATTAAGTTGGGATAACATCGGAGATAGAGAACTCCTTGGACCAGAGATGATAGTGGCGACTGTAGATGTAGTTCACACTATCAGGGAACGAATGCACATAGCCCAAGTTCGACAGAAGCACTGGTGACGATGCTTGATATCGGTGATCTCCCAGATCATGACAGGTGGCAGATGACGTGTCCCAGAGAATGCAAGAAAGGACCTACAGTGGCCGACCAGACCACTCCTGTACCCGTCTCACAAACAAGCGCTGGCTCACTTCCGAGCAGCCAGCACAATTGGCCTCCTCGGCCTCACAGCTTATCTCCAGGCTACCTCGGAACCAAGATACCTCGGCTCTCCCGCTCGTCCGCAAGCTCTCCCGCCGAGGTCATATTCCTCGGTCTCATCGACCGACCAACGACACCGCTCACAGGCGCAACCGCCATCCCGCGAATCTCGCCGTGCGCGAGATATCCGCCGGCCACATCCCACGTTCTACGCCATCACGATCCCCCATTAACGAGCCTGTCTCGCCATTAATGGGATATCCTGCTCATCACGCGGGCATGACGTCGGGAGCGTAACGGCCGGCGTGATTCTTACGCCTGCCCTGCCTGCTACCACCGCTATATAAACCCCTTCTTCAGACGGTTCGAGTAAGCCATTTTTACTCCACTAAACCGTTACTCTGCTCGGATTTCCTCTCTAACTTGACCGTCGGAGGGTCCTCAGTGGTACAACCACCCCGGGACTTCCTTGCAGGTAGCTCGGCGCAAATAACTTCAAACCCGTTGAGATCCACACGCCTCAGGAGCCAGCCTCCAGATCAAATCTCAGCCGTCCATCGCCGCCATTAGCAGACCAACGGAAGGTAACATCTTGGTGTGGATCCGCCCCGCATCAGCTGGCGCCGTCTGTGGGAAACCTTGATTCCATAAAAATAAAAGTTCATCTTCCAATCTTAATCTAATGGCGAGCGATCATCACGACGACCCCAGCACCAGCCGCCGCCTCACCCTCAACGGAGGCGTGGAAGAACCTCCTCTGCCGAATGCCATCAACGCCATTGCCAGTCGGATAAACCAACTCGCGTCTGTCGTAGAGGCGCTCATCCGTGTCCAAATGGCAGGGCAAGTTCCCTAGGTCTCCACTCCTCCGCCTCGAGACCGGGACCCCTACAGGGGGAGAGAAGACTCCGCACACGTCGGCACTGCCGACCACCGCCTCGCTACCTCCCATGGCCGCAGATCTCTTAGGCCAATACCTTCTGTGACTCGCTGGGCTCCCCACTGTTCAATACCGAGGTCCGTCGCCAGAGCACCTCGCCCCGAGCCTCTTCGCGACCTTTTCCCACCCGAGGAGATGTCGGTCAGCTCGCCTGTTCCCAGGCATGACCAACATCCCCTCCTTCGATGGGGTCGCGCGGACGGGGCTCGCCACGGCGGCTCAAAGACCACCTCACCGGGGGATCTGAGGAACCTCATTGAGAGGAACCGAGGCCGCTCCCAGACATAGGTATCCATAGCAGAGACCGGGGATTAGATATGCCGAATCGTCTGGATACCACGGCCAACTCGACGCCCTCGAGAAGAAGATCGAGGGTATGCATCGGGAAGGTCACCGCTCGATTGACAGGGCTAAATACACCGCCGACTCGCTCACCAAGCCACTCACCGAGGAGCTGCTCGCTGTCCACACCTCCTCCCGCAACAAGCCCCTAAAGGTCTCTCTCTTCGACGGTAAATCTGACCCGAAGGACCATTTTGATGCGTTCACCGTGGGAATGAGCTTCTAAGATAACTCCGACGCCGCCCAGTGCCGAGCCTTCCCGACCACTCTCATCCGCTCCGGACGAGACTGGTTCCAAGGACTCGAACTTCGCTCGATCTCAACTTTTGATGAGCTGGCCACCCAATTCCTCAGCCACATTGTTGGTAACAGGCGGCAAAAATGCACAGTCGACCATCTCTTCACGATCAAGAGCGGGGACAAGGAGACGTTCAAAGCATACGTCACCCGCTTTTACAACGCCCTTCTCAATGTCCCAGAGCACCGGGACGAGACCGTCATCACAACACTTAGGTCTGGTCTTAGGCACAAGGAGTGGTTACGCTCCTTTGCATTAGCGCAACCTAAGACCATGGCCGAGGTAAAAGCCTGGACGGAGCGCGAGATCCAGCTCGAATCCGAGATGAATGCAAATCTCCCCCGGGCAGAGCAAGCCGACCAGAAGAAAAGGGCAAGGGAAGAGAGAAGGGGACCTGAGCGGGCAAAGCCCTATCTCCCGAAGTTTCAGGAATACACCCTGCTCAACGTCTCCCAGACAGTGCTACTAGAGGAGGCCAAGGGCGAGGGATTCTTCAAGCTTCCCCCGATCTCGCGAATGGCTTCAAAACGAACCCGGGGCCCCTACTGCAATTTCCACAGGTCGCTAGGCTACTCTACAGAGAGCTGCAAGCAACTCCGTGACTACATTGAGGAGCTCATCCGTTCGGGACACCTCGCAGAGTACTTAAGGGACAAGCGGCAGGCTGACCACGAGCAGGAGCAGCGTCCCCTCCCGCCGAGCTGACCATCGGCCAAATCATGGTCGTGTCAGCGGAGAATACGTCTGGTACCCACGAAGCTCGGTACCCTATGCCGGACATAGAGGCCAACAGACATCAGAGGGGATCGAGCTGCGCGAATAAGAGCATCTACTAGCATGTATTTCCTTTTTAAAGCAATGTACACCTTTCTTGAGATCTTTTTGTTTATGTAATAAGAAGAGGTCAATAAAACATTGCGAAAAGAAAAAGAATCTTATTCATTCAAAAGGTACTGTAAGCTCCTCAGCCATACATCGAGAGAGAAAAAATTTACAATAGTGGGGGAAGGGGGTGTAGAGAGCACTGCTCGTGGTACTCTGAAGATATTTCTGCCAGCCGAGCCCTCGCGGCATCTAACCTCTGCCCTCGATGCCCCCCACAAAAGTCGGCATCGTGCCTCAATTGGTAGCACTCAAGGACGAGCGCCACTGAGCGATTTAGCCGACTCACAGAGATCAAGCCGAAGTGCTTCAGGGACCTTAGCTTGCCGACGGCCTCGTCTTTCAACTATTCGGACAAGGGGTAGTAGAGCCCTGGCGATGCCCTCCAGATAGAGTACATCAACAGTTGAAGTAGGAGGGAGCGCCGGGGGAGCAACCGGCCAAAATGATCCTTGATGCGGCCTATCACCAACTGCACCGTGTCCTCAGTATAGTACTGATCATAGAGGTACACGTCCTCAAAGTTTATGATATCTTGGATGGTGAAAGGGAAGTCCTCCATTCTTGCGTTTTGGGTGTGATGAAGGGAGTAATCAACACCCCCTCCGTTTTATAGCCCACAACGCCGCCGGAGTTCAACGGTCGCCCGTTTCACCCACAACTGTACCGCCACGCGGCAGACATCGCGCCGCTCGATGCGAAATCGAAACGACACTCCGGCACTTCACGTTCCCTACGCGATCGTGACACGTGTCGACAACGACTGTCCCTTTTCCCGGTCCTCACACCAGGGAGGATGGACAGAACCTCGCCAAGAGAGAAACTGACCAGCTTCACTGCTTGGTCCATCCTTAGCAGGCCTCCCATGGCCCCTCCAGCGCTAAGGATCGAAGACCTCTCCAAGAGGCAGCCGAGCGGCTACCTTGCTCGGCTATCCCTGGCTGGTAGCTCCCCTACCCCGCAACGCCATGGATTGAGGCCCTCGCCAAGAGGCAGCCGAGAGGCTACCCCGCCCGGCTATCCCTGGCCGGTAGCTCCCCTAACCCGCAACGCCGGGGATCAAAGCCCTCTCCAAGAGGCAGCCGACCGGCTCCCCTGCTCGGTTATCCCTGGCTGGTAGATCCCCTATCCCACAACGCCAGGGATCAAAGCCCTTTCCAAGAGGCAGCCGAGCGGCTACCCTGCTCGGCTATCCCTGGCAGGTAGCCCCCTACCCCGCAACGCCAGGGATCAAAGCCCTCTCCAAGAGGCAGCCGAGCGGCTACCATGCTCAGCTATGCCTGGCTGGTAGTGCCCCTACCCCGCAACGCCAGGGATCAAAAGCCCTCTCCTAGAGGCAGCCGAGCGGCTCCCCTGCTCGGCTATCCCTGGCTGGTAGCTCCCCTACCCCGCAACGCCAGGGATCAAAGCCTTCACTAAGAGGCAGCCGAGCGGCTACCCTGCTCGGCTATCCCTGGCTGGTAGCTCCCCTACCCTGCAACACCTGGGATCAAAGCCCTCGCCAAGAGGTAGCCAAGCGGCTACCTTGCTCGGCTATCCCTGGCTGGTAGCTCCCTTACCCCACAATGCCAGGGTTCGAAGCCCTCTCCAAGAGGCAGCCGAGCGGCTACCCTGCTCGGCTATCCCTGGCGGGTAGCTCCCTACCCCACAACGCCAGGGATCAAAGACCTCGCCAAGAGGCACCGAGAAGCAACCCTGCTCGGCCATCCTTAAGGACCAAAAACCCTCGCCAAGAGGCACTGGGCAGTAATCCTTCTCGGCCCATCCTTAGTAGGCCACTTACGGCCCCTCCCGCGCTAAGGATCAAAAGCCCTCGCAAGAGGCAAACGGGCCTGCCCTTGCTCGGTTATCCCTGGCTAGTAGCTCCTTATCCCAACAAATCAGGGATCAAAGCCCTTTCCAAGAGGCACCGGGCACCAACCCTGTCCGGACCGTCCTTAAGGATCAAAAGCCCTCGCAAGAGGCAACCGAGCCCGCCCTTGCTCTGTTATCCCTGGCTGGTAGCTCCCTACCCCAACACACCATGGATCAAAGCCCTCGCCAAGAGGCAGTCGAGCGGGTCCCCTGCTCGACCCAACCTTAGTAAGCCACCTACGGCCCCTCCCGCGCTAAAGATCAAAGCCCTCACCAAGAGGCAGCCGAGTGGCTTCCCTGCTCGGATATACCTGGCTGGTAGCTCCCTACCCCAACACACCAGGGATCAAAGCCCTCACCAAGAGGCACCGAACAGTAACCCTGCTCGGCCCAACCTTAGTAAGCCACCTACGGCCTCTCTCGCGCTAAGGATCAAAGCCCTCACCAAGAGGCAGCCGAGCGACTTCCCTGCTCGGATATCTCTGGCTGGTAGTTCCCTACCCCAACACACCAGGGATCAAAGCCCTCACCAAGAGATACCGAACAGTAACCCTGCTCAGCCCATCCTTAGTAGGCCACTTACAGCCACTCCCACGCTAAGGATCAAAGCCCTCACCAAGATCAGCCGAGCAGCCACCCTGCTCCAGCTACCCTGCTCGGCCATCCATGGCTGGTAGTTCATTGCCCACCGATGCCAAAAATAAAATCCAGATCAAAGAGGCCATCGAGCAGCTACCCTGCTCGGTGCATCGCAAATGGGCAGCCTCCTTCCCATCATACGATTAAGAAACTAAAGCCCTTATCAAGAGGCCTCCGGTCTATCTACGTCTGAGCGATCTCCACCTCGACTTCGGGGCCATCGAGATACCGTCTTCCTACCGGTCTTTGCACACATGGCAAGTGAACAGATTGAACTCGATGTGTAATCGCTAGACGAAGAACTGACATTACACAAAGGCAGTACTGTGCAAATACAAGTGTTGCCGACAAAAGGAAAATACGCGCGCAAACACGACTGCAAAAAAATCTTTATTCACAAAGTCAAAATCTTTACAAGGGTATTGGGGGCTCCCCAGCCTTACAAAATGCCCGGAGGCCTACAATATTACCGATGCAACAAAAGAAAAGAAACAGGAAAACAAAGGGCTTCAGGCCTCGGGGTCAGGCGCACCTCCAGGAAGCTTAATGTCTACCATGACTCGGGCGGCGTCTGGGGACTCATTGCCCACCACGGGAGCCTCGGCGTCGCCCTCCCCGAGAATCTCTTCCCTGGCTTCGCCTCCAGGGTCAGCACCCTGCTCGTCTTCCCCGTGAGGATACTCGGCTCGGAGCTCTTCGTCAGCGAACTCCGGCACCCAAGTCTTGACACCGTCGAGGGCCTCGTACCAGATGGCGATAGTGAACGAGGCTAGGATGGTGTAAAAATATTCTAACTTCTTGAAGTACTCCACCGCCTTCGCCGCCCTGAGATCGGCTCGCTTCGACCCCTCTACCGCCGCCTCCAGCTCCTTCCGGAGGGTTCTCGCCGACTTCTTCATGGTACCGACGAGCACCTTGGAGTCCTGTATCTTGGCATTGGCGGTCTGGGCGGCCTCGCGGTACCAGAAAACCTCCTGCTTCACGGCCGCCACCTCCTGCTTTGCGGACGCCACCTCTTGCTTCCCGGCCGCCACCTCGCCCTCTAGGGCAGCGACCCTCACCATCGCCGCCTCCAGCTCCAATTTTGAGCTCTCCTCCAGCGAGGAGAGATCGCCCGCAGCTCGGATCGTCGGGGTAATTTCCTCGTTCTCTATATGGATGACGAGAGCGACATGCTGGAGAACCTGAAGAAATCAGAGGGGGGTCAAAAAGAAAGGAGAGGTACCAAATCTCATTAATGGTAAGAAGCTGAAGCAAAAGTCAAGTAAAGTATGGGGACTAACCTACACGGCCTCTTAGGTGATTGCCTCCATTTGTGCCCAGAGAGTCCCCCGAGGGATCTTGCCCCCGGCCGACCTCTCCATGTCCGACAGCAAGCTGTCGGTGACGAAAAGCCCCGAGGGCACCTCAAAATGGAGGCCCCACTCATCTACCAAGATCGAGGAGGCCGGGGTCCGCAGAACTGTTCGGGGGAACCTCTTGAGAGGCGACGGCAGAGAACCGGTCTCCACCTTCGAAGCCTGGGCATCCTTTCCCCGAACCCGTTTTCTGCTCGGCGCCTGGCTGGGCTCCGGGGCTCGGCCCACAGTCGAACGCTGGGGCGGGATGGCTGCTGGGGGAACCGAGACAGACGTCGGACGAGAAGAGCTGGCACCTCAAGCCTTCGATCCCTTCTTCGGCTTGTGCATGGCTGCTCGGAGGTCGCTCAAGTCCATGGGTTCTACACAAAACAAAATACAAATGGAATTAGCAACACAAAGAAAAATGAAAATAAACGCAAGCCTAACAGACCGCCTACAAGCTCCTAACTTACCGACGAACTGGGCAGGGCTGAGCCCGGCCCAACTAAGAGCCCGCTTAGAAAGCAGCACGTCACCCGGGGAATAGGCTCCTACCCCGCTACCCTCACCGTATCGGGATCGTTAGACGGACTTCCCGGCCAGCATCTATCCCTAGACCACCGGGTGGGCATGGGCCAGTCCTCACCCTCTGGCGGCCCAACGAAAAAAAACTTTTTCTTTTAATCATGGATGGAAGAAGGCAAGAAGATGACACCCGACCCAGCTGCACTCCCCCGTTGTTTCCTAGAAGAGAGGTAAACCCACCTCGGGTCGCCCGCGCGAGTGCCGAGGTGACTTTTGCAAATGAGGGAGGAAGCAAGGATGGACAGACTTAAGGGGATCATCTGCAACTTCAAGCGGACCAGGAACCCGAAGAGAATCCTCCAGGAGTTCGGCACTAGCTGGCCCGGGGCTAGTCCAAAGTAATTTAGCGCTCCAACAACTTTGGGAGAGAAAGGCAGGCGCAGTCCGGCCCAAAAGGCTTCCAAGTACAAGGCGATCTCTTTACCCCGTACCTGATCTGCCCTCTCTCCTTCCTCGGCCAATCGTAGCGTGTAACCGGAAGGGATATGGAAATGAGCCCGAGCGGTGGCAAGCTCGTCCTGATACCTCACCGAGGACGACACACCAGGGGCGTCCGCCACCACCGCTTTAGGAACCTCCCCAGACGCGCAACCCCGGGAAGAGGATCTGACCCCAACTTCCCAGGAGGACTCCAACTCATGGGAAGAACCCCTAGAATCTACCCCTACGACACCTACAGACTCCTCAAAAGAAGACATCTAACCTAATGGGAAGAAATTCTTGGGAACGTAGAGATCCGACCTAAAGAGGAGAGCGCCGAGCTAACAAGACTTAGAACGGGGAAAATATGAAGAGAGAGGGATCCAGAATCAGACCCCTCCTCTATTTATCATGGACAACGTGCATATCCTACGACGACGGTCATCTCCCACCTAAACGGTTCAGTGCACACGACGACCACGATCCCTCCACCTGTCGCACTCGCACTGGTCGTATCCTATCGGACGCTAGAAGCATGCGGCACGTCACATCAGCCAACCAGCACCCGACACGTGGGCAGTCTCTTCAGCGTCTGTACGCATGATCCGGCGCACCCTCTTTAAACCAAACATCACACCCCTGATTCGTTGGCGTCATCCAAAAAATACAACAAATTGCCCCGGAACATGCCCGACGATATCTTCGAAAAGGAGCTCGCCTCGGATGACCCGGCAGACCACTCTCGACCCGACCAGCCAGCTGGTCGGGACGAGAGTGGGGGGCTAATGGTGATGCTTGATACCGGTGATCTCCCAGATCATGACTTGTGGCTGATGACTTGTCCAAGGGCATGCAAGAAAGGACCTACAGTGGCCGATCACACCATTCTTGTGCCCGTCCTACAAACAAGCGCTGGCTCACCTCAGAGCAGCCAGCACAATTGGCCTCCTCGGCCTCACAGCTCGTCTCCAGGCTACCTCAGAACCAAGATACCTCGGTTTTCCCGCTCGTCCGTGAGCTCTCCCGTCGAGGTCATCTTCCTCGGTCTCATCGACCGACCAACGGTACCGCTCACAGGCGCAACCGCCATCCCGCGAATCTCGCCATGCGTGAGATATCCGCCGGCCACATCCCACGTTCCACGCCATCACGATCCCCATTAACGATCATATCTCGCCATTAATAGGAGATCCCGCTCATGACGCGGGCGTGACGTCGGGAGCGTAACGGCCGGCGTGATTCTCGCGCCTGCCCTGCCTGCTGCCACCGCTATATAAACCCCTTCTTCAGACGGTTCAAGTAAGCCATTTTTACTCCACTAAGCCGTTACTCTGCTCGAATTTCTTCTCTAACTTGACCGTCGGAGGGTCCTCGGTGGTACAACCACCATGGGACTTCCTTGCAGGTAGCTCGGCGCAAACAACCTCAAACCCATTAAGATCGACACGCCTCAGGTGCCAGCCTCCAGATCAAATCTCAGCCGTCCATCGCCGCCATCAGCAGACCAACGAAAGGTAACATCTTGGCACGGATCCGCCCCGCGTCAACTGGGCTGATGCAAAGCGCCAACACTTGGAGTTCCAACTGGGAGATCATGTCTTTCTGAAGATTTCTCTAAATCGTGGAGTGATTCACTTTGGAAAGCGGGGTAAGTTAAGTCTGAGATACATTGGACCGTTCGACATATTCGAACGAGTCGGAGAAGTGGCATATCGCTTGGCACTTCCGCCCTCATTGGAAGGAGTGCACAATATGTTCCACATATCCCAACTCAGAAGGTATGTGAGTGACCCCAGTCACATTCTTGATCACTCCGAGCTCACGGTACAGACAGACCTATCTTGTGAGCAATAACCTGTTGAAATCCTGGACAGAAAGGTAAAGCCACTTCGGAACAAGGAAATAAACTTGGTTCGAATGATGTGGAGAAAAGACTCACCAGGAGAATCAACATGGGAAAGAGAAGACGACATGCGTGCAAGATACCCTCACTTGTTTGTAAATTAGTCCTTAAATAATTATAAATTTCGAGAACGAAATTTTTGTAAGGAGGGTCGAATGTAACGACTCTGTTTTAATGTACAGAAATTTTTTAAAGTTAATATACAAATGGAGTATTTGTAAATCCTGAGCACAAGTTATAAATTCGATTTGTTTTTAAACAGCAAGAAACAACTTGTAGCTCACTGGTAAAGCCTTACACTGCTGTGACGTAGCCCCTGTGTTCAAATCCCCCCAGCCACATATTATTTTTACTGATTTTTCTTTTAAATTTTTTTGGAAGCCCAAAAGTTTATACGTGCAATACTCGTAAAAATAAAAAGTCATTAAAATCAAACATATGGAAAATGTTATATGTACTAAACATGACACATGGTAAGAATCCAGACCCCACACCCCACACATTGGCCGGCAAAGATCACTCCAAGACCGGCGCCCCCTCCCCCCTCCGTCCTTAATTTTTGCCCTAATAACCCTTGGACTCCCCCCACTAACCCTAGTATGTTTGTTTTCCCTGCACATTAACAGAGAATTAAGATGATGCATTAATACAAATTGTCAATGCATTTTAATTCCATTCATCAATCTTCAAAATCCTAATTTTTCCTATAAATACCACCCTACACCCTAGCCCTCCTCATTCTTAAATCACTTGTTAAAACTCTCAAAATTTTCTAAGTCCAAAAAGTTATACAAGTAGAGTTAGCCCAAGGTCAAGTTCCGGCGATGTTTCGGGACAAATCCGGCGACACCGCGACTCCACGACGCTCTCAAAATCTTCCTCCATCTCTTCTCTTTACCCTAATCCGATAAGTTCCCTCTACTATCTTCTTTTCACCTCTCAAAACTTCTTTTCAATGATGTCGGTAAGTGGAGTTATACCGACATCCATCTCTAAAACTTCTTAAACTAACAAATTTTCTTAAGAACTATTTATCTAAATCATTGTACTTAGTTTGTTAAAAATTAAACTATAATTAGAAATAAATTTCAATTCAAAACTCCATATAAAAAACACTTTTATTGCACTTTTACAGTTAAATACCACAAACTTTCTATTCAACATTACTTCATCATATAACTCATATTACCTTTAGAAAACACACGAGGTAATGACCTACCTTATCACAATACTCATCATGACTTAGCACGATTGCTTCTTTACAATATTTTTTGGGACTAATACAATTTTACGATAAAATACCCTAAGGTATTAAAAACCGTATTCTTTAAGATTGTTTTAATCAAATTCCATACAATTATATCCTTACAACCCATTTTGAGGAATCCGATTTGGTTGGTGCGGGTTATCGCACATCCATCAAACTAGTAGGGCAAGATGCAGACCTCCTCACGGAGTATACGATCTCGATGGATTTTTTATTACAATTTTTAAGAAAACGTGATTTCTAATTAATAAATAAATTTTATTTTAATATATATATATATATTATCACGATATCTATTTTAAATATATTTAATAATTCCATGTTTTCTAAATTAAAAGAAAAGAATCACAAAAGTTCATGAAAATACCATCACAATTCAATACAAGTCATTTTACATGAAAATACCATATATTATTCAATATAGCTTTATATCCACTAGAATATCTCATCACTTTTATATCTATGAAAACCCTAAGGACGATAATTAAATACTTGATGTTTATTTTGAAAATATATCAAAACTATTTTTCATAAAACCCCCTCAAGTTTATTAATTTACAATAAGGACTCTGCTAAACATAGGTTTAAGCGGGACCAATTGTCTTGAGCCTCAGGGAGCCGGAGAAAGTGGGTGCTTGCCTATTTAAGGTAAACAACTAAAACAAGGTTATCAATGGTAATTGGCTTGGAAAAAGTCATAAATCCTGTCGTCCATGTGTAACAGTTATCGATAACTCCAAAACTAATTCAGGACTTCAATTCTATTTAAGTGTCTGACTCGGTCGAAGTCTCGGTCTAATCTGAAATCAATCCACCCATGTATACAATTCAATATAACTCCAATGCAACATGAATCCTTTAATACCAGAATACAATTTATATCAACATGACTTGATTTGACCGATCCATGGATTACATTTGACTTGTCTACATGACTATCCGTTTATATCCTTATCCATTTACATGAACAATTGATATCATGGTTTCGGCAAGTCTTATATTTACAAATCACTACAAAACAATACAATAATACATTACAGGGTTTAAAGGGGTAGATTGGTACGGAATGTGTTTAAAGTGGCATGAGATGGTCACTTTAATACACCTAACCTGAATATCCATTGCCGTTGTCCCGTGGGTTTTGATAGGGCCTTGTACTCCTTATACCATAGTCCACGGGGTAAGCTGGACTCCTCTCGTATACACTGGCATATTCTGTACCAAGGTACAAACAACTGCGTTAACATAACTATCAATATTATACCAGTTATATTCTCATTACCAGTTCAATCTATTTCCATATCTCTTTAGGACTTACCGAGCGATTGTTCGCTGACGACATTCCTTTTCTATTCTTTCTTAGGAATGTTGTCAGGAGGACTCGACTCTCTGGAGATCGAGCCCAGCTCAGAAGACTTGGAGCAGTTCGTCGACGCCCCAGAGCTCTAGACACTTGTATATACTTTCATTTTCAGTTTCATGCCATTGTTTAGGCATTGCTTTCCAGTCTTGTATTTACTTTCCAGTATTGTATTGTAAAGAATATTTAATAAATAAAAAGTTGTTGTTCATTTACAATTCATGTCTTTCTTGTTTACATTTACATTATATTGCTTATATACGCTTAGTGTGTTCACTTCTGAGTAAATACGTCGCGTGACTCGTTACATCTACTTACCGTACTCTGGGAAGCGGGGCGTGACATCATTGCACATACATTTTCGAATTTGGTTATAAAAACTTATCCATCCTCAGACTCAAGCCTGTGAAATTTGGGCAACAAGTTGTAAGGTTTAATTTTGAAATTATCCCCATTGGCTGGTAGAAGAGATAGACACGTAGGAAGGGGTTCGCATACGGGGTAGTATCGATCTTGGAGAGCGATGCGTGGTGAATTTTGAATTTGTGCACCGACGGGTAGTGGCAATGTAGTGTTGTTAAAACTCGGTGGAGATTCGTCCATCTAGGGAGATGTGGTAGATAGAGGAGAGATTGAAGGTGAAGAAGTATCAACGTCGAAGTTGACAGCAAAAACACGGACTAGACGGGCACTAGAATCCCGTGTCCAGCCGACCATGCACTAAACGAGTTTAGTGCACGTGGCAGCGTGTGATACGTGTGAGATTGATTTAAAAAAGGTTTGCTTTGAAAAAAATGTCGGTCGTGAGGCTTGACTCAACCAATCACAAAATGCACAATCAGTCTCTAGAACTAGGGTCACCTAGGTCAAGTCACTAGACCGCTCCTAAACTTCCAAAGGACAAGACGTAGGATCAATCCTCTACCAGCTCCTTATCAATCTTGCGGCCAGGTAAGTGCCAGGTAAATAGGAGATATCCTCTATACGAATCACCGAAATAGCGGGTCTAATTAAGTAACCACTTTTCTTAGTCACACTTGCCTAGACACCACAAGAGAAATGCGGATAAGCAATACATTACTCACGACCCACTTTTGTCCTAATTGAGCGCGACAGTTCATAGAGGCTTGGTCTAGATATTTTTTATTAATATAGGGTGATAGTATGCTCATTTGTGATTTGTGGGGCCTAAGAAAGGTGATGAAATCCCTACCTAATTTGAATTTGGATTTATTGCCTATTAATGTCCGTGTTAAATATGCAAAACAACCCGAAATCAAAAACACGCAAAAAGATTTTTTTAGCGGCACTATTTGCAAAGAATTCTGCAGGTAAAAATAGTTTATTGGAGTTTTAGAGGAGAAAGGAAGGCGATAGGAGAATACCAGAGAAGTTTGGAGACCCAACTCATCAATACGGCCGCGCTTTCGCTGCCAAATGCACCTTTGGGCCGTGGTTCCGCCGCCTCTTGACAAGTTCTTCTCTTCAAATTTCTCCATTGCACTCCAATGGTCTTCTGGTCTAAGTCGAAAGTCTCTGAATCTCTGATAGTTCGCTCTAATTACTCCAGATGTCCTTGCAAAACTCGCACAAGAATCGTTAAAAACACCAAATGTGGTTTTGGTTCTCTTTTATTTTATATTTTTTGTTTTTATAAGAAATCCGCTCGAATAACAAGAAAAATAATTACAACCGTTTTCCCGGCAGCGGCACCATTTGATTGGTGCGAAAAACTGTGTCTGTATAAATAACCGCAACCACGATGAGTACGGGTCGTCCGCAGGGAAACGGTGAATTTTTTATCTTGCTTTAGATGAGGTGATAAAAGAGAGGAGGAATTATTGTCGTTTTAAACTAAGATGTTTAGAAAATTTTATAATAGAAAGCCTTGTAGAGTTTATAGGACTTAGTAGTTAATGGATGAAATGAAAAAATATAATTCTTTTTATCTTTTAATTGTTTAATACTAGAGAGATAGCGATAAATATGGATTATGATTCTTTGAGGGAATTAGGGTTTCACACTACTGCACATTTTCCTTCCACTAATCTCTATCTATCTCAACCCCTTAACAAAACAAATATTAACTAACCTCAAATCTTGGTCGTAACTATCATTAATTGATAGCGCGCCCGATAAGAGGGTTAATATTTATTTTGCTAAATTTTATAAAAATTAAAACGTCAAAAGTAGTTAAAAGATTTTTCATTCATTATTCTATCATATCCTACAAACCCTAGCAAGCAAGAATTTACTCGCTCATGGATATTAGCGATTTAAAATAGAGGTGGAAGATGAATGAAACCATATTTAAAATCCAAAAGTAATGCAAAATTGTAATGCAGAAAAGTAATGCGGAAAGTAAATGCAGAAAAGTAATGTGGAAAATAAATGTGAAAAGAAGTAAGACAAAGAACAACTTTTATTGATCAACTATTGCATTACAAAATTTCTCCTTAAAAAGATAGATTACAAAAACCCTAGTTTTGCTCGTAGATCTCTCTCTTGAGTTGAAATTTTGAATTTGGAATATTGAATGTTTTTTATAGACAGCTCTCAGTCCTTTATATAGTCTCTGAAATTAGAAACCCTAGATACCATATTGGAGTATGTAACATTACAATCATACCCCTGAAATTCTATATCCAACGACTGCCATAAGACCGCAGTTCCACTGCCCTTATCCACGTTTGACCACGGATCCGCCACCTTCTGGTGGGCTTGTGCATCCAATTTTCTCATGGTTTCTTCTCTCGATATTTGGAGATCCTCTTGATACAAAGATTTTGAAAATATTGCTCTTGGTCTCTATCATTGATAGATTTTTCGATTTGCTCCTAATATTCGGCAGATTAGGTTTTGTAATCCGATTTGATATGGATCTCCTACTCATAGTTCAGACCTGAACTAATCTTTTATAATACCCACACAATATCTCAAATCATCTTATTAGTAGCATTTGTTATTTTTTTGAGATTTATTCCAACCATTTATATGATATGAGATCTTAAGAATATTGATTAGGAACATTTGATATGATATGCATATTTTAATTAATAATATTTTATTTAAATATTATATGCATATATTTTCCCTAATTATATTAATTATAAATTAAGAAACATATAATAATAATCGTTTTACAAATAAACCCACATATATTCTTTATTTACAATTAACACCTTTTAATAGTAAACAATAATGGGGGAAATATCCATACAAATGTGCAATATTTTTGACTAATCAACGGGGACTAAGGTGCGTAATTTAGTTTGATAAATTATCTAAATTTCAATTTATGATTTCTCTTAGGTGTAAGCTTGTTACTGTGTATGTGCTTTGTGTATATGTGTGTGTTGTGTGTTATGTGTGCGTGTTGTATGTGTGTGCTTTGCGTGTGTGTTGTGTGGTGTGTGTAGGTAAAAGACATTTTTGAAAATTTCGGCAACAACTCCTTTGTATTTAAAATTCCCAAATTGAGATATAATGAAATACACGGCACGCAGGCCGGTAATATAGCATGAATGCCGGTATATAATTTGGCACGAAGGTCGGAAATATAAACAACATTCACAACAATAACATTCAATTCGATATTTAATTGAAAACCATAGCTTATGAAATTTATTAAAAGAGCCAATTTAAGTTTAACTAAATCCTTAGATGTGTCAATAGATCGGAAATTTCATGATCGAACAAGAACAACTAAATCACTATAATATACCCTTATCTATTGTTTTTCACTAAAACACCCTTACCCCGAACCTTAACCCTAACAAAAAAATTCAAAATTACACAAAAATACTCTTAAATATTGCTATTTTCACTAAACTGCCTAATTTTTTTTTTCAAAATTGCAATAAATACATACTAAACTATTGTTTTATATTTCAATAAAATACCCTAACCCTAACCCTCATCCTAAACTCTAACCCACCATCTCCCGTCCCCCAAAATACCCTAACACTAACACCATGTAATATACCCAAACCCTAATTAACTATCATCCTAAACTCTAATTAAAATTAACATTTAAAACAAACAAATTTAAAACCTTAATTAAAATAATTTATAACAATTATTTTTTTTAAAAATTACACAGTGTGTCTCTAAAGGAGGAAAGGGGACGGCAACTCGATGCTAGTGGTGACTCAACGGAAGGAGCTCGGCCACTGGAGGATCGAGGAGGAGGGGGCTCGTGATGGAGGCGGCGCTAGAGATCGATGATAGAGGGGACGCGGGAGGTCGACGATCAATTGATGACGTTGAGGAGGTTGGAGGAGAGAGCCTTGGAGGATGAGGGACGCTTTGGATGACAGGAGGAGGTCAGAGGAGGCGTTGCAGGTCGAGGGAGGGGATGATGGAGGCGTTGGAGTTTGGAGGCGCAGTGGCAATGGTGGCGGCGCTGGAGGTCGGAGGAGGTCGGGCGCGATCGCGATGGAGACAACGAACGATGATCCGGACGACGACGACCAATGATCTGGGTGGCGACGGCGCTAGCGAACCGTGCAGCGGCGTGGGGGAAATTTTTCCGCGGAAATTTTTGGTGGGGGAAATTTTTTTTAGGGCGGGGAAGATGGTCTGGACGTGAGGGAAAGGATAAGGGGATATATTTATGTTTTATTTTAAAAAAAAACCCAGACTCTACCTCTACGGTGTCCCAGTAGAGATTTTTTTTGTGGTACCGTAGGAACAATTGCAGAAAATAATTTTTTATAATTTTATAAATATATGCCCCGATAGTGCGAACCACATGTACTCTTTTCCCCTTCGGTGGGAATTGCATGGGCAAACTGATTGCCTCTATGGGATTTCCCATACGTAGAGACAAGCCATCTTTGTAGTAGTGTATATTTTTTTCTGCGCCATAGGAAGGTTTCTCTTCTTGGACCTCCTCCATTCTTCTTATATACACACACATAAAAGTAAACTTTGTTTTTAACACCTTTAGAATAATATCCAAATATCTAATTACTGTTGTTAGTTATGGGGTTAATCCTATATAGATATAGCCATTGCAAGCTTTGTGGGTCCATGTCGCCAAATTATCGTCTACGCTCATGGATAAAATTCTCCAGGATTCAAGGATAATTCATTAGTGATTTAAATATATAGCTACGGCCAATTTATTATTGGGACTGGCTATATTGATTTCCAGTGAAGAACAACAATCATTGTTTTGTTTTTTGACGTGACCCATCAATCATTGTTGTATAAGTTATGGTCAAACAGGAGTTGTAACCACTGCTCTGCCAAAAACGGCCAAAAAAGAGGGAAAATTATTTTTTAGCCCCTGAGATCAAAAAACAATATGATCAAGTGTTTGGGTTCAAAATACTTGTGAATAAACCCTGAGGTTGCACTTGGTAAATAGAATGGAAGATTGCGGGGAATCCTTGTATTCTCAGAAATAGAACGACCGGACATTTAATTCCAAGAAATCTTGCATTAACGTACTTGGTATATTTTAATCATCCCTAGTAATATATATGTGTGCAACCGTCGACCAGCGGCGAAATCGGTGATGAACGACCAATCGGCGGCGGGCAATCTGGCGGACGATAGGCGATGGCCTATGGCCGGCCCACGGTGAACGTCCGATCGGTGGCGGGCCGGACGGTGAACAATCGGCGGCGAACGGCCAATCAGCGATAGGCCGGGCGGTGGACGACCGACTATGTGAGGCGGGGCAAGCCGGCTGGCAGCGGATGATCATGGCTCTTTTCATGTTATGCGGGAATATTTCTTGGGAATATAGGATAGACACATATTTTGGAGGGAATAGAATTATCATTTGATTAGCATGGTAATCCTATATTCCTGAGAATACCATTTACACCTAAACAAGTATGGTAATATTTCATGGTAATCCGGAATTACCACATAGATTACCTCCTATCACGCGCACCCTTGGTACCAAGGATTCCTTTGTTTAAAGGGAAAAATAGGTCTAAATCCCTATCTTTGAAAAGCAATAGGTATAGGTCTTTGGTGCAAAGGAAGTTGTGAAAACGTCCTAAACTTAAAAATTCTTGTGTTTTAATCTCTATAGTATATTTACTATTGTTTTATACCAAAACTGCCTTTTCAGGTTAACTACTATATTTATTTCTTAAAGTACTATAATTATCTTTCAAACTACTACATTTATATTATAAAGTACATTTGTGTTAAAATACTACATTTAACAAGAAATTGTTACATTTTTTAGTAAAATTGATATATCTATTATATTTGACCTATTTCAATATAAATGTACTACTTTATAATATAAATGTAGTATTTTGAAAAATAAATATAGTAATTTAAAATGTAAATGTAGTAGTTTACCTGAAGGGCTAATATTGGCATAAAACAATATTAAATGTACTATAAGCATTAAAACATAAGAATTTTTAAGTTTAGAGAGTTTTTTACAACTTTTTTGAGGCCAGGGACCTAAACCTGTTACTTTTCGAAGCAAACGACTTACATCCATTTCCCATTGTTTAAATCCCTAGAGTACAATTTCGATATTATTTATTATAATTCTATTTTGTTATTACCCACGTTGCTCTTATCTCTCTTTACTCCATCCTTCTCTCCCTCATAAGCTTCTAACTTTTCATTCCCATCTCTCTTCATATCCATCTCCAAGTGATTTTTAACTAATCCAATATCTCAAAAAATTAAATTCCCATCAACAACTTCCATTAAGATGTCCAAAACTCTAATCTTTTTTCTTTTTTCTTTCTTATTTCTTTCTTCTTCTTTGGCAAAACAAAAGGAAACCCATATATATTAGGTTATAATTTTGATCTGATAGTTTTTGAATGTTAAATTTTTTGAAAGAAAAAGTATGTGATTTAGAGTGTTCGCCTCCGAAAGGGTCCTCGGGGTGCCTTCGGTCCTATTAGGGGTCTTAAGGAGTCAGATCCATCTAGTTCCTAAATGCGACGTGTTGCCACAACGCCAGGATGTATGTAAGTACGACTGAAGGGCCTAACCGATACGACCGATATAGCATAACTTCACAGATCCACCATTTTGAAAGGTTTTTTTATTATGGGGACTAGATTTCCTACAGACGCAAGCAACTGTAGTTAATTATCCTTCCGTATTGAACGTAGAGAATATTCTACGAGTAGTTTATATCTAAAAAAAAGCAAAGCATTAAATGATAATAATAATAAAAATAAAACAGGAAAAACAATCATAGAATTTATTTCAGGTTATCATTTATAATGCAATATATCTTGATTTGTACATATTCAGCCGCATTGTTCATTATATAAATTACAAAAATACTTCTTCTGTCGTGTATGGTTCCACCGTTGAGAAGATGCACACTCTCGCTGCTGATTACGCCCCTGATTTATATACGGTTTTATAGAATGTATGATCAAGACCGTAAGGCAGCTCCGACATGCTTGGCAGGACAGTTGACTTCTGTGTCACGACAGGGAAATTCAACTACGCGGTATGTTGCAGGGTATACTCCTGGTAGGACAATTGACTTCTATGTCACGAAAGGTTGTCCGTCGATTCTATACGGTATATACTATTATCTAGTGTAACATTTCAGAAAATAAAATATTATTTTTTGGGAATTTAAATAATTAAAATAATGAATTTCATGAATATTATTAAAGTATGGGAATTAGTTTTAATGAAATGGTATAATTATATACCGATAGTTTGGAAAATTAATATGAATTATTGATTTTGAAAGAATTTATGTGATTTAGACATTTTATAAATTAATTATATACAAATTATGTTAAACTCAATTAATATTTTACTAATTTTGTTTTAACCATGTTTATGTACATGGCATGCAACAAATCATGTTGTAAATGACTTGCTACATTTTTATTTATGAACCATGGCTTTTTCTTTTTCAAATAGTTTATGTTTTAAAATGAAAAAGATAAAAAGAAAAGGGAAAGATATTTTGTGAGGAGAGAGGAGACTATGTGATATGAGAGCATGAGAGAGAGAGGGGGGGTTAACCTTCTACACACTTCTCATTTCTTTCCTCCTTCATTCTCATCTTCATCTTCTTCATTCTTCTCCTCCTTCCTACATCTCCTCTACCCCCATGGCCACCCCCAAAAACTCAACCAAAACCTCACACTCCCTTCATAAAAATTGATCACAACCTCATCCCAAACTACATGGAGGAATCAAGCTAAGGTTTTGAGCACTTTGGGCAATCCAAGAAAATTCTTGAGTTGCCAAATGAGATATAATCCTACATCATTAGTTTAGAATCTTGTTTTCCTCATGTCTTATTGTGGTTTAAAGTAAAACTTGTGTAGATTAGTAATGTTAGAATTTTTCAAGATGAGGGTTAGGGGATATTATGAAGTGTAAATGTGTATTTGAGATTTAGTTGTGACTACAACCCATCTAGTGTTAAAATTCTGGGCAAACCAGAGACTTAACCCCAAGACTTGAACTTTAGATTTGCCGATATCGGGTTTTTGTGGAAATTGTGATGACTTATTAGGATTTTCTATGACCGGAGACCCTAAAAAATATTTTGCAGATATAGTGAGATGTGCAGACCACTAGGAAGCTATCCTAGAAACCCAAGCTCAAGCCTTCATATTTTGGCCACTTTTTTATTCGATTTGGCCGCAATTTGCGGCCCAATTTTTGAGTTAGGGTTTGAAACTTGGCATGTAGCTCACTTTTTAGATAACTAAACCTATGCTGTATGCAAAAAAGTCTAATTTTACATTAATAAAAATCTAGAGTCGTTTTACTTGATTTATGGCGATATTTTGCGACTTTTGAAACTTCGTTTTTTGGTATTTTAGTTTTGACTCGGTCGTTTGACGTTTGTATGTCAACGTCGGGAGTTGTTTGGTTATTCTTGCATGCGTAGACTATAGGTTCTAACCTATGTGTGTTTCGTGTACCGTTTTCGTTTTCGTACGCGATTCTTGTTTACGATACTATGTGTTTATATATGTAGGCACCTTCACATGGACTTCGGACAACAAGGGAGAGCGTGGCGTCATCGGCTTCGGTAAGCAAGAATTGAGGTGAGTAAATGTATATCTACGGGAGAAGTCGGCTGGATGGCGTATAACACCCCCGCAACTATAGAATAGGATATTACTATATTATCAAATTTGGATGCGACTTTTGGATACTTAGTGAATAGAGAATCTAGGAGATCTTAGGTTAGATTAGGTTTAGTCTAGGAAGACCTATCCATAAGGTTACTACCTTGGTAGCGAATCACATGCTATTTGTAAACACACACGCGCGTGCACACACACTTGATTTTGTGTGTATATGTGTATATATATATGTATGTGTGTGTGTGTGAGAGTGTGTGTGTGTGTGTCTAGAGAGAGAGACACACATACGTATGTTGAGGATAGTATTTGATATTTGGAGATGAGTCGATGTGATCGGGCATGATGCCGTGAGATTGTGACAGATGATTGAGTCGTGATATCATTTATGATATAATGTTATAATGGATCGTTGGGCGAAATGTATTCACGCATGCGATAATATGTGAATTGATGATATTAGAATGTATGAGTCTTTAGAACCATACCCCTGACCATGATATTGTACAATGTTGATACCGTATAAATGATGATATATATATGATATTTGACCCGTACCCTCGATATTGGGGATGTCGTACAATGGATTTTACCGTACGAGGTACATGTGATGATTGATCCGCACTCGTGACTCAAGGATGCCATACGTTAGATATTACCGTACGTGATACTATGAGGATGGATCGCCGACTATTAGATATCGACTCGGAATATGTTAGATTTTCTTATCATTCCGAATAGTTTCTTAGTTTAGTCTTTTAGTTGTTTAGATAGATGCTAGACCTGGCTCGAGTCATACCTGTTTTCAAAACCAACGAATCATGAGTATTTTCAAAAGACAATCCGAGGGATGTTACAGATTTTTCAAAGGACATATCTTTTCTCAAAAACACCGTAGCCCTTACTTTCTAAAATCCACGATTCGTGCTATTTCAAACACTAAAACTGTATGACTCGTATACAGATATTTATAGTCTATAATGTTGCGTTTACTATTCATCTTCCGTTATACTCATGTTGTTCTCTTTGCATTGCATACATATAAATGTGTTTCTTTTAGCTATTATGATCTCGTCTGTTAGGACACCTGCACCATTACCAATGATGCGTATGTTGCACGTACACTTGCTTATCGGCTCACACACATCATCACCGGTAATTGCCATGTCACGTACACTTTAGAAAACATTACATCATTGGTATAACCTGCTAGCTGGTAGTTTAAATATATTATTAGCATGCTTGCTATCATATGATAGTTTAGACATTGCATTTCTTACTTGGATACCCGACGTATTCATATATTCATTCGATTATGTAGTGTTGTGGGGCTTTATACCGATATTCACTGTTCATGACTCGTGATTATGAGATTTCGGATCTTTTATGAGATTTCTGGATTTCGGGAAACCGCATGCGAATTTTATAAACTTATGATTATTTAAAAAAAGAAAAATGCGGTTTTCTTTGATATGATGAGTAGCGTCCACCATGATATTTTCTCGGTTCTGAGTTGGTTTTCGAGACCCGATTCGAGGAGTAGGATGATCTGTCTGCGGGTACATAGTGGACCCGGTAAGATACCCCGGGGCAAGAAGCTCGAGATATAGACGATGAGCCTGGAAGAATAGCACTACCTACCGGTGATATTTGACGCGGCGGAGATCCAGAGGATACCGACTGTAGTCGTGTGATCGGATGATTTGGGCCGATCCGGATTGAAGGAGCCCGAGATACGAGGATGATGTGTCGCTGATGGACACGGTTTTCATGAAGTTTCGAGTGTCGGTGTTGGTCACTCATATTTTCTGATGATTTTGTTTGTCGATGTTGGACACACCCATTTAATGATGCATTCATACATACTATACATAACATATAGTTACGTTGTGACACGGATACGAGTACCTTGTTCTCTACCGAAAGACGGGAAGACAAACGTCTTGCCCGAAGGCAGATGCTATTTGGTGCTATCCGTCCACCTCTCCGAAGATGCCAAGTTGATTTATGACACCATGTATCGAAGGTTTAAACGGATGCGGCCGATGTAGCAGACTAAGATTCCCCCTCATTTGAGGGGTTTTTGATTATGGGGATGCTCTTCCCTGCAGGCGCAAGCTCCTACAGTTAATTACGCTACCGCATCGCGGTAGCCACTTTCTCCTTCTCCAGATGGTCACTTCGTGTCGTGGGTGTTTGTTTTGTTTTTGGTTGCCCGTGGATTGTATACGGAGACTAATTTATGTTGTTTCCCGTAGGGCGTGGATTGGTTCAAATCCGTATCTTCTTAGATTTGGGTTTGGGTTTGGGTTTAAGGATACGTTAGTCTCATTTGAGACTAAGATCAACTTAAACGTTTGTTGAGGATACGTTAGTCTAGTTTTAGACTAAGATCTACTTAACGGGATCGTTTAGATCCAACAAAAGGGCATTTGGGCTCTATTGTTTAGTTTAGGGACATTGCGGTCCATTACCAGTTTAAGGACATAGTAGTCCAAGGTTAAGGACACCATAGTTCATGGGCTTAAGGACCCCACAGTCCGAGGTTAAGGACATCATAGTCCATGGGTTTAAGGACCCCACAGTCCAGTTTAAAGACGTCATAGTCTATAAAGTTTAAGGACATCATAGTCCATGGGCTTAAGGACCCCACAGTCCATGGAATGTTTGGTTATCGGGACCCATCACCTCTCTGAAGACGTTGAAAGATTATAACGACAAATATCAAAGGAGTAAAGAGATGTACCCTTGAATCAATTTTGGTTGGGGGATCTGTAGTCTAATTGGGACTAAGATCTGTTAAAAGATTTATGAGCATATGGGATCAATTAATCTGAATGAAGGGTTTGTATCCAATTTGGGCTCGGCCCACTCAGTTAAAATGTTTAAACATTTGACAATGCTGAGCATTGATTTGAGTTCTGACAATATTTTTATCTTTTATTGAATGCTGAGCATTCATCATAGCTCTGGGGCTTATTAAAGAACAATTTATGTTCTATCAGCGCAGCACATGGTGCGCTTGGCGCCAGTCTAAAGAGCGCAGAGCGCTTCTGTTGGGTAGCGCACACGTGAGGAGCACGTGGCGCGCTTGGCGCAGAGTGCCAGATCAAGAGCGCAGAAGCGCTAGTTCATGAGCGCATTGCGCTATTTGTTCAATGGCGCACACATGAGAAGCACATGGTGCGCTTGGCACTGAGCGCCATTCCATGAGCGCAAAGCGCTAGTCCAAGAGCGCAGAGCTCTAACTGTTAAGTGGCGCACACATGAGGGGCACGTGGTGCGCTTGGCATTTTGCGCCAGTCAAAGAGCGCAAAAGCGCATCTGATCAATTTTATGATCTAAGAATTAAATTCTCGTTTTAGAAGAGACTTTGTCTCAAGGTTCCAAGAACAAAGTTCTTACATTATAGGAGATGCTTCAATCTCTTGTATTGATGAAAGGCTTTGCCTTTATGGATCTATGATCCTTAAGAGAATATAATTATTCTCCTCCTCCTTTTTATAATGAGATGTTCATGATCTCTTTGTATTAAAGACCTTCGTTTTGTAGATCTATGATCTGTGAGAAGAATTATGTTCTTCTTTTTATTTTATGATGAGATCCTTTGATCTTTTTGTGAAAGACCTTGGTCTTGTAGATCTATGATCTTTAAAGAAGAGAATTCTTCTTTTTAATTATGAGATGATTTCATCTCTCTTTTCATATTTTAGCTTGAAGAAACTCTTCTTTTTCTTAGAGCTTGGCTCTTCTTTCTGAGATCTCTCAAATCTTATGGGAGGGTTCCTCTCTTTTTTTTCTCTCCCTCGAGGCTTGAAGTCTTGAGGCCTTTATATAGAGAGAGCTGATTTGTTTAATTAGTTAAGGAGATCTTTTCTTCAATTGATTTGGGAATTCCCCACCATTGGATCTTTGATCCAAGGGCTTCTGATTTACAGAAGGCAATCTTCTTGTTTTTAATAAGATTGGGAAATCTTTCCATACAGAATTTATTCTATACTTTTGGTGATTTTTAATCACCATTGGATCATTGATCCAACGACGCTCTGATTTACAGAACACAATCTTTTTGTTTGGAAAGATTTTGAAGAATCTTTCCTTAACAGAATTTTGTTTCTGATTAATTAATGATTTATCATTATTATTAGATTTTTGATCTGACGGTGGGGAGCTTTTAGTTCTAGAGCTAGCGTACCCGTGCTTTACACATGGTGCGCTGCTTAGAGTGCAGCATACATAGCGCTAGCGCACCCGTGCTTTGCACGTGGTGCGCTGCTTAGAGCGCAGCGCACCTAGCGCTAGCGCATACATGCTTTGCACGTGGCGCGCTGCATTAGAGTCTTTGACTCTCAGCACTGTCGGTGCTATGAAGTGTTGCTTCACGCTGAAGGTGTCTTTTCACCTTCCTTCTGAGTCAAACTTTCCCTTTCCCAGATCTTGGAAATGGTTCCATCATGCACATCATTTTCTATGCCTAGACTTAAATGTTCTTCATTTAAAATTTGAAGCAGTGCTTCTCTTCTCTCTTACTTTTTTAGAGAATCATTCTTGTTGAAGAAGAGTTATGGCCTGTAACCGTCCCCATACTCGCCGGCAGCCGTGGGAGGTGCCTATTGAGGACATCGTTCCTCGTTTCGCTGCGCGTTTGGTGAATCCTACTTTAATGGATGACCAATGTGACACAGCGCTGCACGAGCTCTTGACTCATGTAGGATCTCCTCTCCCCGTCGGTTCTATCTGGCTCCGGATAATCCTTTTGGCCATGCTCGATGATATTCCCCCTCCTCCGGCGGAGATTACTTCGGCGATGCTCAACGCCACAGAAGACAAGATCGAGTGTTTCCACGAGGCGTATTTGATCACCAAAGCTCTGAAGGATTGCTCTGTTCATTTGCTGAGCCAAATACGGGCTCATCGGGCCGTCATTTCTGCTTTCGCTGGTGAATGCGGTGCTAACCGATGGGTAGCTACTCCTCGTGAAGATCGTCACTTTGACATGGTGGAAAAGACAGAGAGGGAACTAGATAATTTTATCTACATGTTTGTAAATCCCTGTACTTTCGATCCCATGTTTGGCGATTTATTTCGTGTAGAATAAATGTTTAATTAAATGCTTTTTGCTTTTTGTCATTAACCGCCAAGTGCTCCCTTTTAATTCCAATTCTTCTCTTAATGTATGCATGTGCGCTGTTAAAATTGAAACTGGTATAAAATAGGCGCAGATAGCTTTTACGAGAATGAGATTCTTTCGGCGCTAGCGCTCACGTGCTTTGCACGTGGTGCGCTGTTTAGGGCGCAGTGCACTTGGCGCTGCTATGTAGCATTGCTTCATTTCAAAATTTGAATTTTGAACAGAGCTTCTCTCTGATTGGGGGAAACAAATGCCCCCCCTACAGTTGCGCTCACGTGGCCCACATGTGAGTGCAGCAGTGGCAGCATCTGCGCCCTTGGATCAACTCAGAAGTTGAAATGGCATCTCAGTGCCTGTAAATAGGACCTTTGGCCCTTGAGATGATTTATGTTCATCTTCCTCCTTGTGAAAATTTTATTCTCTCGCAGAGCATAGATCTTTGGCTTAAGAACTTTCTTAAGGATAGAACTCTGTCAAAATCTTAAGTAAAGATTAAATCTTTGAGTAGATCATTTAATAATCTAGGATTTCACCCATTAATAGAGCTTTGCTCTTCATAGATCTTCGATCTAGAGAAAACCTTTTTTAGGGTTTTGTTGACAGAGCTTTGCTCTCTTGAACCCATAGATCTAAAGAGGTCTTTCTTAGGGTTCCTTAACCCATTAACAGAGTTTTGCTCTTGTTAGATCTTAGATCTTAAAAGATCCTTTTCAGGGTTTCTTAACCCATTAACAGAGCTTTACTCTTTTCAAATCACATAGATTTATAAATCTTTCATAAAGAACTCTTAAGAGTTTGTTCATGGATCTTAAAGATCATGGAATTTTATTCCATTAAAATTTTACTTTAAGTTCTCTGATAGGTTATTCCATCATTTTTACAGAGCAAGGCTCTTAGAATTTTCTTGAGAAATTTTATTCCTTCATCATTAGAATCTGACAGGTGTCATTCTGTCATAGAGCACTGCTCTCAAGGGGCGATTTAATCTCTGGCCCGAGGAATTCTCATTAAATGAGAATCAATTGAGGATTTCCTCATTTAATTGACAGTCTCATCAAATGATGAGGCTGTTTTATTAATGATGCAATGTCATCTGGATTATGTGGGTCCCCCTTTGGTCCCTTTTCACTGCATTACAGTGTGGTACCGATTTAAAGTACTTAGTGACAGAACTTAAATTGTAGCATTGGCGGCTGAAAATTTGTTCTTTTCCGCGCAGGTACTATGTCTTTCGACACTTCCTTCCCGTTCGTCCGCTCAGAAGGCGGATTCCCCGAAGCGCCCGTGGACCAAGAGGTTCTTGCGCTGATCAAAGACCATGACCCAGAGCATAAGAATCTTCATCTATGGGGTAGATGGTACGATCAAATTATCAGAGGCCGCCGGAGCTTTTCTTGTGCGACACTCTCGGAGCCTATCTCTGTGATCCCTTATGCATATGCACCCCCGATAAGTTACACTGTGGAGGAGGTGAATTGGACATCAGAAGGTCTCCTTCGGCCTTCTATTGCCGTAGTACCCGTGCAGCCGCCGGTGGCTTTAGACACTCTAGAGCGGCGCATATGTCAGGGCGAGTCATGCCATTAGGGACAACCCTACAACATATGACTAACTCCCCGTCACCCGGCCGGATACTTACAGTGGGCCCGATATATTTTATCGGCGAAGAAGTCGCAGCTGCTGAAGCTCGGATTCTACCATGCAATCTATGCTTCCTTGTTCCAGTATTCTGCATCTCCTACATGGTGGATCAAGGCGTTTCTAGAGCAATGGAACATTCCGATCCACACCTTTCTCTTATTGGATCGAGAAGTCTCCATTTCCTTAGAGGAGTTTGCCGAGGTCTCTAGTTTACCCGTTAGGGGAGAGCATTACAAGGAGCTGCTTCCTCCGAATGAGTATATTTTTTCCACTAAATCAGTGGTAATGGGTCTTACCCCAAAGAACGCCATTCAACACTAGTTTCCAAGTTTGATAAAGGTGTTGAATATATATAAGAGCCTCTTTCTCAAATCCGGAGGCCGCGGGGTTACTTTTATGGATTTTATCACTCGTTTTCTCCATACGGAAGTTTTATCGCGACAAGGTGAAAAGTTTTCCAAACTTGATGATCCTTTCGGTTTTGGCTTGGATCGCCGGCCAATATTGGAAGCCGATCAAAAGGGTTTCTTTCTTCCCAACGTCGCGATCGTTCCCTTTTCAGAAATTGCCGCTCCGGGCATCGATGAGGAAGCGTTCTTTTTAGGGTTCCTCGGTTTATGGTTAAGCTGGTTCGCGCTTCCCATGCACCCTCACTACATGAGGCCGTCTGTCTTCTACCCCACGCATCGAATGGTTGCTGGGATACAAGTAGCTGTCGGGATCGCTGGGTTAGCCCACTTGTATCATGGCTTCAGCTTGGCAGCGGATACTACTAAGCCAGGGGTGCAGCCTGCCAATTTCTCAATGCATTATTTCACCTCATGGCTCGAGTTGCATGTGCTTGGGGTCTTCGGTATCCATAGAAGACCTTCCTTTTATGACAGATGTAAGTTTCCTCGGATAATACGGCTGGTTGACGCATCCATCGTAAGTCCGACACCGCGGGAAGCTAGGGGTTTGCTTCTTTGTCCACGCACGGTTGGAGATGGTATGTCCTTCACCGATAAAATTTTGACCATCGGCCAGGAATCTACAAAAACGGTGCTACCATTGCAGGACATTTTTAAAAATGGGGCCTCTGTGTTGAAAGCTCGGGAGATTCTTCATCTGTACTCCATCAGGCCGGGCTTTCTCGTATATAGGCAGAATGATGAGGCGTTGTTCATGAGATACAACCCGCATCGTTTCGCCCAGTAGCTAAGCTATAATCAGGGCGTCCCGCTTGAGACTTTCTTGGCATAACTTGCTGCTACTGAAGAGGGTATACAAAGCACGCTGCATCACTTTATGCGCCTGAACACAGGGTCCAACTTCTTCATTAGTGAACCGAGCTGTGTTCCGAAGTCCCTGAATGTGTATGTGGCATGGTATCAACATTCAATGGGCGCCGTCATTAGGGAGGAGAAGCGATTGCTGCTTGATCGCAAGGGCACCGCTCCGGCTGGTAATCCAAATGTTCCTCTGAAGCGACGAATCATTGTCCGTCTTCCCTTAAGAGAAGTTACTGCGGTCGAGGTCCCGCATGATAGGCCTGAGCTACCGATACCCCATGCTCCCGTGGAAGCGGTGACTGTAGCGTATCCCGAGTCTGGCGTGGGTTCAGATATCAGGACTCGTCGTCCCAAGGTGCCCACCAAGCATAAGCTTGTGCTAGCAGCGACCGGTACTCACTCACAGAAGAAGAAGAAGAAGTCGATTCTTTCCGCCGACGTTGTACTCGGCCAGGAGCCTCATGCTCCTTATAGCAAGGGCCTGAGCGAATATGGGACCAATGAGGGTCTATTCATGGCGCCATATGATACTGATCTGGAGGCTACCATCGCAACTTCCGAGCGTCTAGCTAGCCATAAAGCAGGACTGATCATCCTTGCTGAGTCAGGTAATCTTCAGTCGCATCTTTCTGCTGTTATGTTTTTGTTATCATGTTTTGACCGACACTCCTTCTTTAACAGGCATTTCCACTGAATAGGCTCTCGTGGCTTCCCTCAAGACTTTTGAAGAAGAGGAGGAGAGGCTTTGCGCTTCGCTGGGCGTTGGTATATTTCGGTTCATTGTGCCTTCATTCGTCTTTCTTATGGGTAATCTGACCCCCTTCTTCATCTTATCGCAGGGACTACCTCGACTCAGGTCATGCCCAGTACAGTGCCAATCCCGCACGGTGATGCGGAGATGCTTCCAGGGCCAGCTACCAAAGTCCCAGCCTCCTCAGAATTTCCAAAAGAGGCTTTACTAAAGCAACCGATGATGGACGCCACAACGGCTCCAGAGGTAGCTCCTGGCGTGGACGATGACGTCCCTTTGACGGAGGTCTTGAGAAGATCAGCTCTCACGGCCCGGGCGGAAAGGAAGCGCAGGAGACATGCAGCAAGGGAACGTAACGCCGCCTTGGCCGCGGGTGCAGGCTCAAGCGCTGCTTCTCCTGTCCCTGCTTCTTCAGAGGGTGCTCTGGTTTCCCTGTCTATCGCTCATAGACAGGCGATACGCGCGGCTCGGGAGGCAGCTGAAAGGCCATCTCAAGGTAACATAACATTGAGTCCTTTTGTCAAAATTTTAATCTTCAGATTCTCATATATCTTATCCTGCAGGGCCGAGTCTTGATGAGGAAGTGGTAGGTGAGATGGCGGCAACCACCGAGCCTGAAGTGGCTACTCTTTCTCAAGAGTCTGGCACTGCCCCAATTGCCACTCTTTCCCCTTGCGGTTCCTTGCCATTGCCGAGTGCTGCGAGCATCATGACGGTTCTCTTGGAGTCAGGGGATGAAGCTACGGGCGGCGAAACCATTCCGATGGAGGAGGGTGAAGCAATCGCTGCATCCAGTGATGCCCTTGTCGCGGTTGCGACCGGCGACTCACCAGGTAGATTTTGGGTCATTGCTTTTCTTTTTATCTGCATTCCCTTTCAATCTCTTCTGACAGTATTTCTATCGTTTCTAATATAGGTGTGGTAAGCGTTGAGGTTGTGCCACCCGAGGAAGCATCACCAGTTGCTACTTTGACAGTGGCCTCCTCTTTGCCTTCTCTCGTGTCCTCCCAAATGCTGGAAGGTACGGGTTTGTGACTTATCGGTTTTATTGTAGGCAATATACTTTATGTACTGACATTGTATTATTATATCCTTGCAGGAGTCCTTTTTGATCATCTGTATCAGGTGCTGCACCCACATTTCTCCTTCCAGTCAGAGATTGCCTCATCTAGTGGCGCTGGTGAGTACAGCCTCTAGCTATTGTCTTCTATTTTCTTTTACGGGTAGCCAAGTCGTTGCTAATTCTTCTTTGTTTTGACTGCAACACTATAGATTGAAAGAAGAGATGAAAGAATAGTTGCACCACCGGTACTCCCGGCCTTGCCAACTGCCGCAGCCGGTATAGTAAACTCCATTGTTCATGTACCTTCTCTATTTCTTGAACCGTCATTTGATTGTGATTTGTTTTGCAGCGGTGACACCGACTTCAGCTCTATTCGAGTCTCGAATCATAATACCAGCAAGCCCCTTTTCCAGATGTCCATCTTCAAAAGGCGCTGTGACCAGTCTACGCATATTGAGCGATTATATCGAGGAGCTTGATGCAGAGGCTCCTACATTCGCTGCAGATTTTGCTGCTGAGGTTAATCCAATGCTGGCGATGCTTGTGAACTTCCATAATGACGGTGTTGTTGAGTCTTGGGGTAATCACTGCAAGAAAATTGAGGCCTGCCTACATGAGCTCGAGCTCGGACATTCTGCTCCCAAGGTCCTGGCTGTGAACTCCCAACGGGCTGTGTGGGTTGAGCAGAGCACTCCCTACTTCCGCCATCTTGAACAAGAAGCGGACTTAAAGCGTAAGGAGTGTGAAGAGACTTCAAGCGAATCTGCCCGACTGCATGCTCAGGTTGATGCGGATGCGATTGTTGTGCAGTTGAAAGCTATTTTTGAGGGCCTTCTACGATATATTTCTTATGGGCTAACGCTGAGGCAGAAGCTCGACCTCATCGAGCGAAATGCGCAAAGTCGCGGGGCAGCTCAGCGGTTCATTGATGAGCAGCTTTCATCTTATTTGCAGCAACGGGCTCAGGTTGAAGCGGAGTTGGCCGCGGCAGCTGACCGTGAAAAGGGGCTGAAGAGAGTGCGCGAGCAACTGACTGGTTTATTGAAAACGCCTCCCTCCCAATAGTTGTTTTTGTATCAATTAACATTTGTAATTTTTTAATAAAATGTATCCATTTTTTTATCCTTTCATATGATGTAACTTGAACTCAATTGAACTTATAAAAAAAAGATACATTTCTTTCGTACTATCTCTTGCTTTCTTCTCTTTTCTTTGTTGCCGGCATGTTACCTTAGTAAGCGTAACCTGTAGATGATAGAGAGCATTCCGTCTTGAACTGTTCGAGAGGTAGTGATGGCTTAGGAAGCAGGTTAAGATCTGCTGCCTAAGGCTTTTCAACTTTATGAGCCGTAAGGGTCCCATGAAGACTTTTCTCCCTACGAGTCAAAAGGATCTCGTAAGTGTATTTTCTCCTTAGGAATCGTAAGGATTCCTAAGTGTGTGTTCTCTTATAAGTCGTAAGGATGTTACAAGAGAGTTTTCTTCCTTACGAGTCGAGAGGACCCGTAAGTGATTGATGGGGTTGACATTATCCGCATTTCACGGAGTCAGAGGTTGCTCTGGGCATTTCCCACGGGGTCAGGATTGACTTTAGCCGTGTTCCACGGGACCAGGATTTGCTCTGGATGCTTCCTATGGGGTCAGGATTGACATTAGCCATGTTCTGCAAGAACCAGGATCCGCTCTGGACGCTTCTCATGGGGTCAGGATTGACATTAGCCGTGTTCCACTAGACCAGGATTTGCTCTGGACACTTCCCACGGGGTCAAGATTGACATTAGCCGTGTTCCGCAAGGACCAGGATCAGCTCTGGACGCTTCCCATAGGGTCAGGATTGACATTAGCCGTGTTCCACTAGACCAGGATTTGCTCTGGACGCTTCCCATGGGGTCAGGATTGACATTAGCCGTGTTCCGCAAGGACCAGGATCCGCTCTGGACGCTTCCCATGGAGTCAGGATTGACATTAACCATGTTCCACAGGACCAGGATTTGCTCTGGACGCTTCCCACGGGGCCAGGATTGACATTAGCCGTGTTCCACTAGACCAGGATTTGCTCTGGATGCTTCTTACGAGGTCAGGATTGACATTAGCCGTGTTCCGCAAGGACCAGGATCCGTTTTGGACGCTTTCCACGGGTCAGGATTGACATTATCCATATTCCACTAGACCAGGGTTTGCTCTGGACGCTTCCCACGGGGTCAGGATTGACATTAGCCGTGTTCCGCAAGGACCAGGATCCGCTCTGGACTCTTCCCACGGGGTCAGGATTGACATTAGCTGTGTTCCACAGGACCAGGATTTGCTCTGGATGCTTCCCACGGGGTCAGGATTGACATTAGCCGTGTTCCATTAGACCAGGATTTGCTTTGGATGCTTCCTACGGGGTTAGGATTGACATTAGCCGTGTTCCGCAAGGACCAGGATCCGCTCTGGACGCTTCCCACGGGGTCAGGATTGACATTAGCCGTGTTCCACTAGACCAGGATTTGCTCTGGATGCTTCCCACGAGGTCAGGATTGACATTAGCCGTGTTCCGCAAGGAGCAGGAGAGGTTGACTTTATCCGCATTTCACGGAGTCGGGGGTTGACTCTCGGTTGTCTGTGCATCGCCAAGTCATGAAACTGGGAATTGCCGTGGTTCCACTTTGCTTGATGTTGCGTCGAATGTTGAGATGATCTCCAGGCTGTCTGTGAACCGTCGAGACTTGGCTCTCTTTCGGATGGAGCCTGGGGGGGAAGGTATGGTTCCCTCTTTGTTCGTGCCCCTAGATTGTATACAGAGATCGATGTGATCTCACTTGTAGGGCAAAAAGTTTCATTTTATATATTTTTCTCTCCGCGATGCTCTATCATTTTAGCTTTTATATCGCGAAAGTCGCGATTGCCCAATCATTTCGGCTATTTTTCGCGGTGCCCAATCATTTCGGCTATTTGTTTTATTTACTCGCTGCTTTTTATTGCGAGCTGCCCAACCATTTCGACTATTTTTGTATGCATATATTTTTACTTGCTGATTTTGTTGCAACTTGCCCCATCATTTCGGCTATTTCGTATGCATTTGTGGCTCGCTGGCTTTTCGCTGCAAGTTTGGGATTGGACACCGATTTCGGCATCAGCATCACCACAACTGGGATATTGCCAGGAGAGAATCATCATTTGCCTCTGTCGATGTCGAACAAAGGTGGCTTAGCGAACAGGGTTAGGATCCTGTTGACTAAGGCTTTTAACTTCATAAGTCGTAAAGGTCTCATGAAGGTATTTCTCCCTACGAGTCATGAGGATCTCGTAAGTGCGTTTTCTCCTTAGGGATCGTGAGGATTCCTAAGTGTATTGTCTCTTATAAGTCGTAATATTGTCTCTTATAAGTCGTAAGGATCTTACAAGAGTGTTTTCTCCTTATAAGTCGAGAGAACTTACAAGGGCTGTCCATTGTGTGAACATATCCGTAGTCGCGGGTGGGACATTGTTAGGGAAATGTTTATTCGCACCCGTGGATTGTATACAAGGGTCGATATTGAGACGGTTGTAGGGCAAAATCGGCGGGTATGACTGCTTAAGAACAGGTTCAGATCCTTGTAGCTTAAGGCTTTTGAACCCTATGAGCCGTGAGGGTCTTAAAAGGGAATTCTCCTTACGAGTCGTGAGGATCTCGTAAGTGTAAGTCCTCCTTAAGAATCGTGGGGATCCCTAAGTGTATTTCTCCTTTGTGAGTCGTAAGGATCTCACGCAGGTGGTTTCTCCTCATAAGGTCGAGAGGGCCTTGCAAGTGTCTTTTAACGAGATTGCGCCCTTTCGGGTTTTCACAAAACTCGCCGGTAGCCCTGCTGTTTTTACTCACGGAGCCCTTTCGGGTTTTCATCCGTGCCAATTTTGCTTATGGACATACCGTTTTCTTCTTTTTTTATTTTATTTATATTTTTTTTGTGTCAGCCTTGGGATGCTGCGGTCCGTAGTAGTTTATCGACATCTCGGTCAACAGCTAATTTTAGGACATAGTAGTCCATCGTTAGTTTAAGGATATTTCGGTCCGATAGCCGGCTACTACATATAGAGTTTAGGCTTAGGAAGATAGCGAGCGGACATAGGCGTCGTCATCCATCATTGACCTAGGCCGTGACTCGTCAGGCGTAGTATTTTTTTAGGAAGCGACCGTTTAATGGCCTGAAAGGTCTTTCACCATGCATGTCCATGAGTAGATAAGTTCCACCCTGGTAAACTTTGTCTTTGATGTACGGGCCTTCATAATTTGGATCGAATTTCCCCTGTTTGGCACGATTAGGGATCATAGGTCTCTTGACCACTAGCACTAGTTCTCCTTGGCGGAATGTTCTCGGCCTAGTCAATCTCTCGTATGAGTGCGTCGTCTTTTCTTTGTAAGCCTCCAGATTTTGTTGCGCCATGAGCCGGGTTTCATCAAGGGCGTCGAGCTCCTCAAGCCGAAGGTGAGCATTCTCTTCGTCCGTTAGCTCGTAATGAACTGCCACTCGTAGAGAGGGTAACTCTATCTTGAGGGGGAGTACCACTTCTGTGACGATACTAATGCATACGGCATTGTGTTCGTGGCCGTTTTGAACGTAGTTCGATATGCTCAGAGAGCTTCATGCAGTCTCTCATGCCAGTCCCTCTTATTTCGAGACACCGTCTTTTTCACGATCTTTGTCAAGGTCTTGTTAAAAGCCTCAGCTAGACCGTTAGCTCGGGGATTATAGACCGAAGAGTATCTCCAGTTTATATTATGCTGTTGTGCGAAGCGGCTGATCTTGTGGCTTCTGTAGGCCGGTCCGTTATCGAAGATAATCCGTCGCCGAGTGCCGAACCGATAAATGAAGTGTGTTTTGAAGAATTGGAGGATATTCTTCGTCTTCACTTCCCTCAGCGGTACCGCTTCTGCCCATTTGGAGAAGTAATCAGTTGTTGCCAAAATGAATCGATGTCCTCTGGACGATACTGGTTCGATGGGCCCGATTATGTCAGTTCCCCATATTTCGAACGGCCAGCTATCCACCATTGGATGTAGTGGATTTGGATGCTGATGGATAAAGTCCCCATGAATCTGGCATGGGTGGCACTGCTTCACGTATTCTAGGCAGTCTTGGATCATCGTGGGCCAATAGTAGCCCATCCTTTTGATCTTCAGTTTCATTTTTGGCCCGGCTTGGTGAGAACCGCAGAGTCTGTCGTGATTTTCTTGGACGAATCTTCTTGCCTCTTCAGGTCCCAGGCATCTTAGCCATAGAGAATCAAAAGATCTCTTATACAGAGTATCATTGACGAAGGCAAAAGATAGAGCTCGTTTCATGAGCTGATGTCTTGACGACGCATCTTCAGGTGTTCGACGAGATTTGAAGTAGTCTATAAAGATTTCTCTCCAATCCTTATCCTTTTCCTGTTCTTTTATTTGTAGGGTCGTTTGCTCGGTCGCTCCCTTTTCTTTGAAATATTCCGGAGATATTTCTTCCGGTGCGAGAACCCGACGGCTTTGCACAACGATCCTCATGTCATCGAGGTTCTCGTCGGCCAGTTCTTTGGCGAGCTTGGCTAATGCATCTGCCTTGCTATTTTTTGCACGTGGTATGTTTTCCAGGGCATAGGCAGTGATTTGAATCAGCAATTGCTGCACTCTCTCGCCGTATTTCACTAACTCTGGTTTGCACGTTTGATAGTCACCGTTTACTTGACTAACGACCAGTTAGGAGTCTCCGTATATGAGGAGGTTTTCAATTCCCATGTTGACAGCGATCTCAAGACCTGCTATCAAAGCTTCATATTCGGGTTCATTGTTCGTCCTAGGCTCTGTCAAGGAGAAGGCAAAGCGCATTATCCCTCCTTGTGGAGTCACGAAGATAAGTCCTACCCCTGATTTGATTATGGGGATGCTTTGTTTGCGCTTCTTCATGGAAGATGCTCTATCGAAATAGAGTTCCCACCGGGTATCATTCTTTCTTCTCTTCCCGTCAATCGTGTCAAACGCGTGCTCGTCTGGCAATTCGCAGTTCAAGGGAGAGTCGGCAGGTATCGGATGCTCAGCGAGGAAGTCGGCGATGGCCTGGCCTTTCACTGCCTTGAGAGGACGATAAGTTATCGAGAATTCCATTAAGAGTAGGGCCCATTTAGCGAGCCGTCCCGTTAATATGGCTTTTGACATCAAATATTTAAGAGGATCCACCTTTGATATTAGATGGACCTCATGTGCCAACACGTAGTGTCTGAGCTTCGTTATCGCGAAGATCAACGCCAGACAGTATTTTTCGATGGGGGAGTAGTTGCTTTTTGCCCCCAGTAGAACTCGACTCAAGTAGTAGAGGGCTCTCTCTTTCCCCTGGTCATTTTCTTGTGCCTACAGTGCGCCTAAAGAACCTTCGAGGGCAGTTGTATACAGAATGAGGGGCTTTCCCTTGACTGGAGCGGTCAGCACCGGAGGATTCTGTAGGTATTGCTTGATTTCGTCCAGTACGCTTTGGCATTTGCGATCCCAGACGAAAGGGGTCCCTTTCTTCATTAGGTGACTGTAGGGGCAGCATTTGCCAGAAAGATTGGCTATAAATCGCCGGATATACGCGAGCTTTCCTTGGAGAGACCGCAGTTGCTTGAGAGTCCTTGGCGGATGCATTTCCATAATCGCCTTGATCTTTGACGAGTCTATCTCGATGCCTTGGTGTCGGATGATGAATCCCAGGAACTTGCCTGAGGAAACTCCGAATGCGCACTTGAAAGGGTTCATCTTCAAGTTGTATTTCTGAAGGCGCTGAAATATGATCTTCAGATATTCTAAATGTTCCTCGTATGATTTGCTTTTCACCACAAGGTCGTCAATATAGCATTCGACGATTTCATGTATGAGGTCATCGAAAATCTTCATCATGGCCCTCTGATTGGTGGCACCGGCGTTCTTTAGACCAAAAGGCATCACCTTGTAGCAGAATATACCCAAAGGGGTCCGGAAAGCGGTATGCTTCTGATCCTCGGTGTATCTTTATCTGATTTATCCCGATGAGCCATCCATGAAGGAGAAAACTTCATGAGTGGACGTATTATCTATCATCAGCTCGGTGACCGGTACAGGAAAATCGTCCTTCGGGCAAGCTTTGTTTAGATCCCGAAAGTCCACGCATATGTGCACCGTCCCATTTTTCTTCATCATTGGGACAATGTTGGCAATCCAGTTAGGGTACTGAACCTCTTGGATGAAACCGGAGTCGAATAGCTTCTTGACTTCGGCGTTGATGCTCATTTCAAGCTCGAGCCGCATTCTTCTCGATGCTTAGTTGATCGGCTTGACGTCCGGAGATATCGCCAATTTGTGCACATCAATCTCTGGATCTAGTCCCGACATCTCTAAATAGTTCCATGCGAAGTAGCCTTTATACTGTATGAGCACGTCTTTTAGCGTAGCCACCCTTTCTTCAGACAGCAGCTCACTGACGAACATCGGCTGTGGGTCACTTGTCGTCCCCAAGTCAATTTTCTTGAGGTTATCTGCAGTAGTATGTATCCTATCTTCCAGCTCTTTTGGCGCTGGTGGAAACTCCGAGATCACCTCATCATCATCATTTTCAAAGCACCAGGGGAGGTCATCCATATTCTCGAGCTCTTCTTCCGACAGTCTTATCACGTGACAGGTACGAGATCGCTTCCAAGACCGATGTTGGTCTGGTTCTACTCCCGCCGCATACGTGGCTTTTAGTTCATGCTTTTGTAGTGGGGTTACCTTCCAACTGCTGGATAGAGCGAACCTGCCTTGCTGATACTGGTCTTCTACCCAGTCTTTAAATGTAAAGCAGTTTTCGAGGGGATGTCCTATTGCCCGGTGATAGAAGCAATAGTCTGGGTGAGAGACCTCGCCTGCTTGCTCGGGATGCTTGGACTCCGGGAGCGTCATCATCTAATATTTTATTACAATATCGAATATCTTCTGTGTCTTGTCTTGGGGAAAAGAGTACGCTCGACTCATCTTCTTTATAAGAGACGGATCCCAGCTGCTCGATTCTCACTCACGTGGCTTCATAGATCTGTTACGCTGCTGTCGAACGTTTTTCCCGTTCTTTGGTTTATTTTTGCCTCTGCATCGGATCTTTTATATGACGGGTTGGCGACGAAGGGCATCGTCACTTTCTACAGCCTGCTGAAGGAGGCGCTGCGTTCTGGCTTTCTTGTAGATGGCCATTTCGCGATTATGGTCGTTTCGAACCTTTTGACCCGCTTCCCTTATAAGCTTGTTCATTTGTTCTTCGAATGACGGGCTTGGCATTTTCACGACGGGAGCTCGTTTTGGTTCAGGGTTAGCATCCTCCCACAGAGTATCTCCTTCTTCATCAAAGTCATGTATGACGTAGCAGCCGCGAAATCGCTTTCGTTTCTTGGATTGAACATATCCAAGCCCGATCATTTCCATTCTCCCGTTGGGCAACTTTCGTTGAGTTCCGGGGACGTTCTAGATCCTGTTATAGAACTGGGCTTGTCGAGCAGTCTGTTTGAAGGGTACGCCTTGGCGCCTCAACAGTTTTTTTAATCCGTCTGTGTAGTATCTGGGCAAACGGATGGGCTGAAGCCTGTCAAGTGTAGAATCCGCACCATGCCAAATTTCTTTCTCCACTTTGGTTTCCCCGGATCGGTAGAATAGGATCACCCTTTCACCCTTTCGCCTGGGGGGACATAGAATGTCTGCAGTTCTTGCACACTATAAGTTTCAAGTGCATCGAGCTCTTTGTAATGCTCTTGTGAAACCATGGCAACTTGCAAACTTTGATCTTCATCAGCGAAGGCTTGTATCGATGGCTGAGCAGAGAATACGGCATTGACCTCATCTTCCGAGTCGCTGCCGAAGACCAGAATAGGGGTGGACGGTCCCGGCTTGTTGCATTAGGGCGGCTTTGAATAAACTATTTCTTCTTCCTCCTCGGTATCACTCCCGAAGACCGGAATAGTGGTGATAGCTTTGTTCTTGTCCTCCGATTTGCGACATCATTCTGTGTCTTCGAAATCTGATAGAAAGTACTTGGCATCCTCATATTTGCGGACTTCGTTCACGGAGAATGGGTTTAGTTCCCCTGTCACAGTGTACTCGAGACTACCTTTGAAGTATTTCATACACTGATGTTGTGTAGAAGGGATAATGTTGTACTCGTGTAACCAAGGCCGGCCGAGCAAAGCGTTATAGCAGGTCTTAGCGTCAATGACGTGAAACTTGATGTCAGTGACTAGCAGCCCAAAGCGCAGCGTCAGTATCACAGATCCGAGCGTCCGTGATGACTGGGAGTCAAACCCGGAGATAGTGATCTTATCCCGAGCGAGGTGTTGAACGCTCATGCAAATTTCCTTCAACACTCTTATATTGAGGAGGTTAACGGAGGACCCATTGTCAACCAGGATTTTGCCTATCTTGATATCTTGACAGTATCCGGAGACATAAAGGGGACGGTTATGCTCACACGTCCTAAGGAGGAGATCTTCATCGCCAAAAATGATATCGGCCGTGTGTACTTCTTCCAGCTCGTCCTTCATCTTTTCTTCGGTGAGGAAAACTTGGAACTGTTCGAGCTCTTGTAACGCCTTGATCAGAGAATCTCTTGCTTCTTTTGATAACAAGAGGGTATCGAGAATGCTTAGCTGTGAAGGTAGCTTCCTCAAGTGTGCCAGAACGTTGTAATCCACCTTGTTTTTCTTTGGCGGGTCCTTGGCTGTCAGCTCTTTGACGACTTGATCATCTAGGGCAATGTCCTCAGGGATTTTTTCTTTCCCTTTATCTTTTCTATTCGACCTACTGTTCGCGGCCCCGAGATTCTTTTCGGGAAGCGTACGATTGCGCAACTGAATGTTCTCACAGGTCTTCATTTCTTCCGTTTCGGATGTGGGTTCTTTGAAGAGAGGTCCAAGGGCTATTTCTTCATCAGAATCGCTCCCAAATGTGAGAACTTACGATCCCCCAGCATCGACCATGTGACAGTTGCCGATAGTTCTTTTACGCTCCTCGGTCGTATTTCTTTGCTCCCGACGAGTTTTGCATTTCATCCGCTTGAAATGTTGTCAGTGAACAATATATCCCTGCCACCATCTTTTAAAAGCGTTGCACTCTTCAGTAGGGTGTGTAATCTTTCGATGATATAAGCAGTAGCTAGGATGTATATCCGCTTCATCAGGATTGTTTCCTTCGAAGGGTGGCAGCTTCATTCCCATCGATATAGCTTTGGCGAACCTTTTCCTCGTCTTGAGCCTGCTTTTATTTGCGGTGAATGTACTTTGATCTGGTGGGAGTGTTTTGACCCTTTCGTCCAGTCGCTGGCGTTTGGCCTTTTTAAATATGGCCATCTCGCGCTCCCGATCAGCTTTGCTTTTCAAAAGAGCTTCGTTTAGGAATGCATCAATCATTCCGTCTTATGGTCCTAGAAGTTCCGGTTCAGGATCTGCCCCCAGTTTCTCTGCATTCAGAGCTTCTCCACCGTTTATTAATGAGTGAGAGATCACATGGCAGCTTGCCACATAATCCTCAGGTTCATCCGACGAATTTTCTCCATTGTCGTCATCTCCGTCCTCAAGGACGTGGCTGAGAAATTCTTGGAGTGTAACTGGGGTCCGTGCCTTCTGGTTATATTCTTCCAGCGCATCAATCTGTTTTTGTAGGTTCGTGCACTTGTCACCATACTTCGCGGGCTTTTTGGTCTTCCTCTTCTTTTTCGAAGACTTTGACGGTTGGGTGTGGGCACTTTGACTATCACCACCAATTTTTGGAGTTGGGCGCGGTTTCAGCATTCCCTCGATGATCTCGGGATCCAGTGGATTTTTCTACCTGATTGCCGGGCATGTTTGGAGATCCTTCAGCATTATTTTCGTTTTGGCTGAAAGAGCGACCTCCAATGGAACTTCTTCAACAAAAGAGCACGATGCCCCTGGTGTGTCCTCCCTTTTAGGAGCGTGTGGCTGAGGCGGGTTTACTTTCCAATTCTCGGACAGTGCGAACTTGCCCTGTTGGTATTGGTCTTTGATCCAACCTATAAAGATGAAGCAATCTTCAATTGGATGGCCTGTCGTTTGGTGATAAGGGTAATAATTGGGATTATTAGCCTTACCGGGTTACAATGAGCATTTTGGATTCGGCAAATTAATAAGCCTGTTGCGTACCGCCAGCTCGAACAATCTCCTCGTTTTATCCCGGGGAAACGAATAAGGGCGTTTCATTTTCTCATTATAAAATCGTCGTCTCTCGTCTAAGCGATCAGTTAATTTTGGACCACTGGACTGTTGTTGAGCATTGGCGACGAAGTTCGCTTTCCCTTTCCCTTTTTCATTCCGCGGCTCCGGCTTCGAAGAGGAAGGCCTGTGGCCCATCTGGTCCATTTGGGCTAGGTTATCAATCAAGGCTTGGAAGGTGGTTGGCTTGAAAAACATCATGAATTGGGAGATGGTCGCTTGAGGGTCAAGAGTGCCCATGAACATGCCCACTGCCGGCGCTTCTTCGATGCGCTGCTCACATTTCGACCACAGATTCCGCCATCGTATTACGTATTGAACCCATGTTTCGCCTGGCTTCACCTGGCGTTAATTAGTGCGGTAATCGGAGTACGTTCGCTAGCGCTTGCGAATCTTTCTGTGAACAACAGCTCTATCTCTGCAAATGTTTTGACAGAGTCGTTCGGGAGTTCAGAGTGCCATTCGAACGCTGTCTCCGACAAGCTGCCGATGAACTGGCGAAGTAGCAGTTTATCGTCACCTCTAGTGTTGCCATATAGAGCCCTAAACTGGGCGACATGCAGGTGGGGATTGCTCGTCCCTTTATATACATGGAATTTAGAGATCGTATATCCCGGCGGGTACCTTATTTGGTCATATATTCAGTTGATAAAACTGCACATTTGTTATTACATTTTTCCTACCATTTTCATATTAAAAAAGATCTTTATTATAATATATCATACATATGAGGGTTTATGTGTAAAAATACTAATTTCCATGTGTTGATATATTATAATTAGCATTTGGTAGGAAAATGTATGCAAATAATATCATTGACCTAATCCTAGTAGAACTAAGTCTACTAAATATTATTTGTTGAGTTGTTGTGCAGAATTTTCAGGTCTTAAATCAAGAAAATCAAGTTGTTAAAGCTAACCTGCCTAATTAAGAAATCAAAATTAAGAAATCAATTCTGGCAGAAGAAAAGAAAAGATTTCCAAATTATGAAGGTTCCAGAGAAAGACAAATGTCACAAGAACAGAAACCCTAAAGTTTGATGAAGGGACATGATGATAAGGCCGCGGATCCGCGGCATTAGCCCCTTTATGCCGTGGATCCGCCGCGGTTAGAGGGAGTTGGGAGCTGAGAATTTTTAGGGAAGATCTATGCTGCTTACTTTCTAATTTAGAAGCTTGGGTTCTGGCTTTGGCACTATAAAAAGGGACCGAGAGCCTCTTGGAAAAATTTATCAAGCCGACGCGATCATGAAGTCCAAGACGGCTCACGCACCCAGGCTGGTCATCAACTGTTCGTCTACCTCCTTAGAAGAGATCGAGAAGCAAACTAGTCTTTGTAATCATTTTCTAAGGAATCAAAGTGTAATGAATATTGTTGATTAATAAAGGTAGCTTTCTTTTTCTTATTCTATTTCTTCGTAGTTTAATTATGCATTTTCTCTCCATCTCTTTTTCTCCCAACATGCGCGAGTAATTCTCCGCTTGTTAGGGTTCGTAGGATTAGGGTAGGCTAATGGATGATGAACATCTCTAAACCCTTTTTAAGTCTTATAAAGTTTATGAACTTTATCAAAAGAATCATTAACATCCTAATCGGGCGCGCTAACAATTCTTTGTTAGTTCTGACCGCGATTAGAGATTAGATTAATGATATTTTTGGTAAAGGCCAGATATGAACGGAGTTCCGTGTCGAGATAAGAGTTAAGAGTGGGATTCCTTTTCCCTCCAGAAATTCTAATCTACACGCATCACCGTCGTTCTAATTTTAAATCTATTAATGGATAAAAAGGGTAACTTTTAATTAATCGTCCATAACTACTAAATCCTAACGAACCCTGCAAGCCCCTTATTATATTAACTACATCCCTAAAATAATCTAGATCTATATTTTTGCATTCTTGCTTAACGTAGATCTAGAAACCATTCACAAAATTCTTTATTCCTCCTCTCTTTCTCAACACATCTAAAGTAAGAATAGAAGGTTCAACGTTTCCCAGAGGACGACCAGTACTCATCTCGGTCTAGCTACATGCGACACCGTTATTGATTGCGGTTAAACTACGAACACACTTTACACACCAATCAAATGGTGCCGTTGCCGGGGAAACGTGCGTAATTTTTTATTCTTACTATTTGTGTTGAATTCTTATACGATCCATATCATAATTAAAACAAAATTGCAAATTGTGTATTTAACGATTATTGTGTGAATTTTGCGAGGGAATCTGGAGTCACATACTTAAGGATACAGAGAGACAGAGACATTCATCAAGATCCAGAAGAGGACAGGAGGCCACGTAGCAAATTTCATCAATTGATCTCTCCCTCTTGCGGCGGAACCGCGGCCAGAAGTGCACATCGGTGGCGGAAGCGCGGCCAGTTAGGAGATCTAGGGCTTCAGTCTTCTCTGGTAAGATTCTAACCTCCTTCTCTCTCCTTTGAAATCCAATAAAATATCTTTTCTGCAGGATTCTTTGCAAAATATTTCCGCTCAAAATTTTTTTTGCAAAGTTTTGTTTTGCGGTTTGTTTTTTGCATATTTTAATATGGATTTTTAAGGGGCAAGACCAAAATCCAGATTAGGTGGGGATTTCATCACCCTTCCTAAGCCCCACAAATCACAAACCGAGCGTCCTCATCAACCCTACATTAATTTAAAAAATATCTAGACCAGACTCTAAGGACTGTCGCGCTCAATAAGGACAGAGGAAGGTCGTGGGTAATCTATCGCTTATCCGCATTACTTTTGTAGTGCCTAGGCAAGTGTGTCAAAGGCTAGTGGTTTTTAATTAGGCCCACTACTGTGGTTCCTTCCCACTTACCTGGCACTTACCTGGCTACAAGGGTAGTACAGAGGCGGTAGAGAATTGATCCTGCAGCTTGTCCTTTGGAAGTCTAGGAGCGGTCTAGAGACTGGACCTAGGTAACCATAGTTCTAGGGTTGTCTGTGCATTTTTGTGTGATTTGTCTAAATCCGTCATTTTTTCAAAACAAACCAATTATTTTCTCCCCTTCCCCCTTCTTCTCTTCTTATAATGGGTGACCTAAACAGAAGAACACTTGCCGAGCTTTGCTGTCCACAACCAGATATCTCTTGTTTTCGTAATCCCTTCGGTATACCGTCCGGCTCTTCCATGTCCTTAAGAGATCATATAGAACAAGAAGGAAGAAACAGTTGGCCACCTCAGTCTTGGTCTTATCAACCGTATCCTAATCCTACACCTGTTTCAGTTGATACCCAGAGTGAGGAAGCTCCTAGACGAATGTCTATTGCTGAGCACATAGCTAGGTCTAGAAGCCAAAGTTTCAATCCGGACCAATATCAACCATCACCATCACTGTCCGGAGAAGAGTTTGATATGCGGTTTGTGGCATATAAGATGTCTATTGAAAATAGCCAATCAACCAACCCATATCAATATTCTTCTTATCATAATATTGATCCTACTCCTACCCAAGTTTCGCAACCATTCTATTCCTATCAATCCAATCCGACTTTTCCACCTACTCTAGACAGTTCTTCTAATCAGCCATTTGGGAGTTTTAATTATCCACAGGAATTTCAATCTTATACTGAAACCCCTTATCAACCCAAGACTAGTCTGGAGCAGACATTAGAAAAATTTCTGGAACTGTCAAACCAAATTAGGAAGGATTTGGGTAGTAAGACAGAATTGTACACCCTTCCTAATCAAACCTCCCCATTCCAAACTGAAATCCACAACTCCAGTTTCATAGATTCATCAAGTACACCAAATAGAATGACTGATAAGTTGTGTGATTTTGTAGTGTTTGATTTACCCGACTGTGAAGGGTCTATTTCAAGTGAAACCATACCCAACCCTTGTGATCTCTACACCTCCACTCTTGAACCAAAACTGATTGAAAACCATACTTTTGATGAGGTGTTTGAGAATTCTAACCTTCACTTGAATGAGGTGATTGACGTTGTTGATATATTGATTGATGAACCCGAAATTTTGGATGATTTTGTCCCACCAATTCATCAAATCTTTTCACTTCCTTGTGGTGATCATCTTGAGCCTTTAATTCTTCCCGAACCCCAAATATGTCTTGAAGTTGATGATAATGGTATACCCGAAGATCAGACCGAAATACAGCCTCCATCTTCCACATCTGGTACAGCAACGCTCGACAAACCAATTTGTTTACCCATTTCACCTTCTACTTTCTCCGGTTCTTCTTCTGTTCCTATAGCTTCTGTGAGTTTTGATGAATCACAATCCATTAATTCAAGTTCAATAATACCAGAAATTCAACTTGATATGGATATTTTTGAAAATGAGGTAGATGAGTTTTTCGAGTCCTCTACCTCAATAATTTTTGAATCAAGTAGGATAAATTCTGGCACAAAACTCTTTGACAGCAAAATGTTCAATCACACCATTGATAAAAGTTTTGAAGAATTTTTTGCTGACGAACTTAAATTTTTAAACAATACGGATTTTGTGATTGATCAATCTCCACCTATAGAGGTTGAACCGTCACCATTACTTCTTCCTAATCATTCAGATTCATCCCCATTCTTTCTTTTCTCTAATTTCAAACCCTTTCCAGATCATCTCTTATCCCTTCCCCATTTTTTCTTGACTCGATACAACACATTCTTCCACCAACCTATACGCTATACTGATAAAATCTTTGAATGGTTGGTGTTAACTTTTGGTCTTTGTAAAGTCTTACTTTGACCAAATGACTCACCCCCTCTTAAAATGCTTCGTATTGTCTAACTCATGTTTGAGGGGGGGTATATTTTTGGTTCTTGAACATAACTTTTGTCCTCAAATTTGTGAGCCAAAAATAAGTTTGGGGGAGGATTTTCACTTTCATATATTGTTTCCCCCATTAATAATGTCCTCCCAAGCTTACAGGTTTTTGTGATCCAGCAGATAGCAACAGTGATGACACTATTGAAAACAAGTTTGGGGGAGGTTTGTGCTTATTTACGCATCACCTTGCATCATATTTTACATAAGCACAACATTTTCAAAAAAGAAATTTTAAAATTTTCTTTTATATTATAACAAAAGAGTAGAAAGTGAAAAATTACATCCAAAAGATAGGAATAGTTTAAGAAAACCAAGAAAATTAAAAGTTTTCTTAAACGAACTGGTAATAAGTAGTTATGAGCCGTTGTCCCAAGGGTTAGTAAGATGAAGGAAGCCACTAATCTGACGATAAAAATAAGTCTGAAAAATAGTTTCTATTTTGGAAGCCAAACATTTGAATGTTGATACCCTACTATATGCACTTACACACGTCTTGAAACTCGGGATAGTAGAGGATACCTTGAAATGCTCTTGTCTAAAAGCTAAAGTATGAAAGAAATGAAAAATGAAGAAAACATAAAAATGGTGAAAAGAAAAATGAACACTGGTTTTGTTATCGCCAAGGCAGCAATAAAAAAATATAGCGAGGGTGCATCTTCACCTAGTGCCCTAAGGCCAACTGGTCTGGGAGTCACTGCTAAGCCTTAGGTGGTGCAAGACGAGAAAAATAGTATCACCTAATCAGCAAGCACATGAGTAATCGGTCGGTTAGTACCTCAAGAAGTATTAACGGTCGCATGAAAATGTGTGAGCAAATCTAAATATTCATCAAATTAAAAAGTACTGAGGTAGATGGACAAGAGTATGCTAGCTTGAATTGAATTCTCCGAGTGTATGGATGTCCATTTCACACACGTAGGGGTATATGATCGATGTTTGGATGAAAGGTAGGAATGAAGAATAAAGACGATATTTTATTGAGGGATGATGTGATTTCTAACATTTTTCATGACTATTAAGATAGGGCTCATGACAACTGAAAAGCTAGTGTAGTTGGAAACTCTTATTTTCAAAGTCTTTCTTTTATGGTTCTTATCTTTATATGTAAATTTCACCTTCTCTCTTTTATTATAGGATTTTGTGGGTGTAATCCGCTGAAAACCCTCAGGAGACAACACTCCTCCTACTAGGGACACCTAGAGATTTAACGGCTTGTTGCACGTGCTCAGTGCAATCGTGTTTGCCTACGAAAGTGTGCTTAGTTTTCTCCTTCCTTTTTTCTCCTTCTCTTGAATAAACTAGTTTACTCGGGACGATCAAAGATAAGTTTGGGGGTATTTGTTCAGTTGATAAAACTGCACATTTATTATTACATTTTTCCTACCATTTTCATATTAAAAAAGGTCTTTATTATAATATATCATACATATGAGGGTTTATGTGTAAAAATACTAATTTTCATGTGTTGATATATTATAATTAGCATTTGGTAGGAAAATGTATGCAAATAATATCATTGACCTAATCCTAGTAGAACTAAGTCTACTAAATATTATTTGTTGAGTTGTTGTGCAGAATTTTCAGGTGTTAAATCAAGGAAATCAAGTTGTTAAAGCTAACCTGCCTAATTAAGAAATCAAAATTAAGAAATCAATTCTGGCAGAAGAAAAGAAAAGATTTCCAAATTATGAAGGTTCCAGAGAAAGACAAATGTCACAAGAACAGAAGCCCTAAAGTTTGATGAAGGGACATGATGATAAGGCCGCGGATCCGCGGCATTAGCCCCTTTATGCCGCGGATCCGCCGCAGTTAGAGGGAGTTGGGAGCTGAGAATTTTTAGGGAAGATCTATGCTGCTTACTTTCTAATTTAGAAGCTTGGGTTCTGGCTTTGGCACTATAAAAAGGGACCGAGAGCCTCTTGGAAAAATTTATCAAGCCGACGCGATCACGAAGTCCAAGACGGCTCATGCATCCAGGCTGGTCATCAACTGTTCGTCTACCTCCTTGGAAGAGATCGAGAAGCAAACTAGTCTTTGTAATCATTTTCTAAGGAATCAAAGTGTAATGAATATTGCTGATTAATAAAGGTAGCTTTCTTTTTCTTATTCTATTTCTTCGTAGTTTAATTATTCATTTTCTCTCCATCTCTTTTTCTCCCAACATGCGCGAGTAATTCTTCGCTTGTTAGGGTTCGTAGGATTAGGGTAGGATAATGGATGATGAACATCTCTAAATCCTTTTTAAGTCCTATAAAGTTTATGAACTTTATCAAAAGAATCATTAATATCCTAATCAGGCGCGCTAACAATTCTTTGTTAGTTCCGACCGCGATTAGAGATTAGATTAATGATTGTTTTGGTAAAGGCTAGATATGAACGGAGTTCCGTGTCGAGATAAGTGTTAAGAGTGGGATTCCTTTTCCCTCCAGAAACCCTAATCTACACGCATCACCGTCGTTCTAGTTTTAAATCTATTAATGGATAAAAAGGGTAAGTTTTAATTAATCGTCCATAACTACTAAATCCTAACGAACCCTACAAGCCCCTTATTATATTAACTACATCCCTAAAATAATCTAGATCTATATTTTTGCATTCTTACTTAACGTAGATCTAGAAACCATTCACAAAATTCTTTATCCCTCCTCTTTTTCTCAACACATCTAAAGTAAGAATAGAAGGTTCCACGTTTCCCAGAGGACGACCCGTACTTATCTCGGTCTAGCTACATGCGACACCGTTATTGATTGCGGTTAAACTAAACACAACTTTTCGTATCAATCATCATACGAGCCCGGATAGGGTCGTCCAGTCTTAACGATCTGCCCGGCCATTTCGCTCGCATGATGAGCTTGTATTTGCTGAGCGATGTAATCATCCAGAGCAGCCTTGGAGATGGTCTCCTCCTTGGTTGTTGAAAGAGCCGGAAGAGGGTTTGACGTCTCCGCTCGGTCGTCTTCGAGGATAATAGGGGGGTCTTCAGCCGAAGGATCCGGTTGTAACATTATCCCGGCCATGTCTTGGAACAAAAGAGCCATTCGTTTTATGTTGGCCGCCTGTTCCGCGGCCTCTTTTTCTTTCCTCTCGAGCATTCTTCGGAGGAATTCAGCATCAGTTTGTTGTTCCTGACGCTGCTCTGAGGTCTCTGGATTTTCTTTCGGCCCAGTGAGTGCGGCCATTGCAGTCAACATCTTCTGAAGTTTTTGCTGCTGTTGCTCCTGAGCCTTTGTTATTGATCGGGTAAGCGGTCGATGACCCGTAGAAGCACGGCTTTCCTCTCTTCCGGATGCCATATAGACGGTGTGCACCACTATGCCCCCAGACTTATGGCATTTAGGTTCAGTGGTCTTGCGATTCGTCGTAGACTCAGGGATTTTCTCTGGCCTTCTCCTCTTGTGAGCGGTCGAAGTTAAGGGGGCCGTTGCAGTGGGCACCCAAGTAGCTGTCACCTTTTGTGGCTTGACAGGATGGTCCTCTTCTCGCTGAGCTTTCACCTTTTTCTGTCGGCGAGAGTAATCTTGATCAATCACCGAGTACTGAACCTGTCGCCAAACTTTATAAATTTTAGAGGACAGCCGCTGAGGGGGCTGCTCTAGCATCACCATAGTAGCGTTCTCCACGGGTGGAGGAGATCTCTTCAGCACGGCAGTCGGAGAGTTTTTGCGCACTCTCCTTAGCGGTTCAAAGTTGTTCCCAGTTGGAATAACAGCATCGATTTCCACCGGCGGAGCCGGCGGAGTCAGTCCAGAAGGAGAGTTGCCCCAGCCTTCCTTACTCGGCGCCAGTGGCGACGCCGAGCGTGTCGAGCCATTGGGATTATCTCAGCTATAGAAGTGACTTCTTCATGCCCCCAGTGTTGGTCAGAAATTGTCGTTGTCAGCCTATTGAAGAATGATGTTCGCTGAGTGGGGATAGCCAACCTATCGAAGGCAGACTTCCGAGCAGGGGAAGCAACCTTGACGATTTCGCCTGAAACGGGAGCTGAAACAGTCAGTCTTGTAAAGACAGACCCTTTGGCAGGAGAGGACGCTTTGACGACTTTGAGAGCAGGAATGGCTATCCTATTTGGGATAACCTTTTCTAGTATTGCAGGCTTCTTCACGGGCCCACATAAGCTTTGGCCCAATCTGTCAAAGACTGATGCGTTGGATTTGGGCGACCCGTTGAGAGGGGCCACGGTAGTGGTAAGTCGATCAAAGACCGACTTCTTTGGGGCTTCTTGCGACAGCAGCGGGGCATTGAAGCTCATCGGTGGGATCATGGTCCTAAAGAATAGCCCAGTGGTGGCCTGAGTTACCTGCTCCACTGGCATCTTGAAAAGGGAGGCCGCTTGGGGCCCGTAGGTTACACCTCCAAATGAGGCGGAACGGGAGTTGCAGTTGCGGCTGGAGCAGTTAGAGGCCATTGATGTTCTTTTTTCTGCACGAGAACAAAACCAAATCTTAGTACCTCGAATCCAAGGGCAACCATATTAAACCGCGATTCGTTCGCGAACACGACACACGAAGTGTGGAGTGGAAAGAGGAAGAGGTCCCACCGAGCGTGCCAGAATCTGTTCTTCGCCAAAAGACGGGAAGACAAACGTCTTGCCTGAATTTCGAGGGCAGATGCTATTTGGTGCTATCCGTCCACCTCTCCGAAGATGTCAAGTTGATTTATGACACCATATATCGAAGGTTTAAACGGATGCGGCCGATGTAGCAGACTTCGTCAGATTCCCTCTCATTTGAGGGATTTTTGATTGTGGGGACGCTCTTCCCTGCAGGCGTAAGCCCCTGCAGTTAATTACCCTACCGCATCGCGGTAGCCATTTTCTCCTTCTCCAGATGGTCACTTCATCTCGTGGGTGTTTGTTTTATTTTTGGTTGCTAGTGGATTGTATATGGAGACTAATTTATGTTGTCGCCCGTAAGGCGTGGATTAGTCCAAATCCGTATCTTCTTAGATTTGGGTTTGGGGTTGGGTTTAAGAATACGTTAGTCTCATTTGAGACTAAGATCAACTTAAATGTTTGTTGAGGATACATTAGTCTATTCTTAGACTAAGATCTACTCAACGGGATCGTTTAGATCCAAAAAAGGGCATTTGGGCTCTATTATTTAGTTTAGGGACATTACGGTCCATTACCAGATTAAGGACATGGTGGTCCAAGGTTAAGGACATGGTGGTCCAAGGTTAAGGACATCACAGTCCGAGATTAAGGACATCATAGTCCATGGGTTTAAGGACCCCACAGTCCAGTTTAAAGACGTCATAATCTATAAAGTTTAAGGACATCATAGTCCATGGGCTTAAGGACCCCATAGTCCATGGAATGTTTGGTTATCGGGACCCGTCACCTCTCTGAAGACGTTGAAGGATTACAACGACAAATATCAAAGGAGTAAAGAGATGTACCCTTGAACCAATTTTGGTTGGGGGATCTGTAGTCCAATTGGGACTAAGATCTGTTAAAAGATTTATGAGAATGTGGGCTCAATTAATCTGAATGAGGGGTTTATAGCCAATTTGGTCTCGGCCCACTCAGTTAAAATGTTTAAACATTTGACAATGCTGAGCATTGATTTGTGTTCTGATAATATTTTTGTCTTTTATTAAATGTTGAGCATTCATCATAACTCTAGGGCTTATTAAAAAACAATTTATGTTCTATCAGCGTAGCATATGGTGCGCTTGGCGCTTTGCGCCAGTCAAAAGAGCACAGAGCGCTTCTGTTGGGTAGCGCACACGTGAGGAGCACGTGGCGCGCTTGGCGCTGAGCGCCAGATCAAGAGCGCAGAAGCGCTAGTTCATGAGCGCATTGTGCTATTTGTTCAATGACGCACACGTGAGGAGCACGTGGTGTGCTTGGCTCTGAGCGCCATTCAATGAGCGCAAAGCGCTAATCTAAGAGCTCAGAGTGTTAACTGTTAAGTGGCGCACACATGAGGGGCACGTGGTGCGCTTGGCGTTTTGCGCCAGTCAAAGAGCGTAGAAGCGCATCTGATCAATTTTATGATCTGAGAAATAAATTCTCGTTTTAGAAGAGAATTTGTCTCAAGATTCCAAGAACAAAGTTCTTACTTTATAGGAGATACTTCAATCTCTTGTATTGATGAAAGGCTTTGCCTTTATGGATCTATGATCCTTAAGAGAATTGAATTATTCTTCTCCCCCTTTTTATAATGAGATGTTCATGATCTCTTTGTATAAAAGACCTTCGTCTTGTAGATCTATGATCTGTGAGAAGAATTATGTTCTTCTTTTTATTTTATGATGAGATCCTTTGATCTCTTTGTGAAAGACCTTGGTCTTGTAGATCTATGAACTTTAAAGAAGTGAATTCTTCTTTTTAATAATGAGATGATTTCATCTCTCTGTTCATTTTTTACCGTGAAGAAACTCTTCTTTTTCTGAGAGTTGGCTCTTCTTTCTGAGATCTTTCAAAGCTTATGGGAGGGTTCCTCTCTTTTTTTTTCCTCTCCTTCTAGGCTTGAAGTCTTGAGGCCTTTATATAGGGTGAGCTGATTTGTTTAATCAGTTAAGAAGATCTTTTCTCCAATTGATTTGGGAATTCCCCTCCATTGGATATTTGATCCAAGGGCTTATGATATACAGAAGGCAATTTTCTTGTTTTTAACAAGATTGGGAAATCTTTCCATACAGAATTTATTCTGTACTTTTGGTGATTTTTAATCACCATTGGATTATTGATCCAACGGCGCTCTGATTTACAGAACACAATCTTTTTGTTTGGAAAGATTTTGAAGAATCTTTCCTTAACAGAATTTTGTTTCTGATTAATTAATGATTTATCATTATTATTAGATTTTTGATCTGACGGTGGGGAGCTTTTAGTCCCAGCGCTAGCGCACCCGTGCTTTGCACGTGGTGCGCTGCTTAGAGCGCAGCGTACCTAGCGCTAGCGCACCCATGCTTTACACGTGGCGCGCTGCATTAGAGTCTTTGACTCTCAGCGCTGGCGCTGCTATGAAGTGTTGCTTCACGCTGAAGGTGTTTTTTCACCTTCCTTCTGAGTCAAACTTTCCCGTTCCCAGATCTTGGAAATAGCTCCATCATGCACAACATTTTCTGTGCCTAGATTTAAATGTTCTTCATTTAAAATTTGAACCAGTGCTTCTCTTATCTCTTACTTTTTTAGAGAATCATTCTTGTTGAAGAAGAGTTATGGCCTGTAACCATCCCCATGCTCGCCGGCAGCCGTAGGAGGTGCCTTTTGAGGACATCGTTTCTCGTTTCGCTGCGCGCTTGGTGAATCCTACTTTAACGGATGACCAATGTGACGCAGCGCTGCATGATCTCTTGACTCATGTATGATCTCCTCTCCCCGTGGTTCTATCTGGCTCCGGATGATCCTTTTGTCCGTGCTCAATGATATCCCCCCTCCTCCGGCGGAGATGACCTCGGCGATGCTCAGCGCCACAGAAGACAAGATCGAGTGTTTCCACGAGGCGCATTTGATCACCAAAGCTCTGAGGGATTGCTCTGTTCAGTTGCTGAGCCAAATACGGGCTCATCGGGCCGTCATTTCTGCTTTCGCTGGTGAATGCGGTGCTAACCGATGGGTAGCTACTCCTCGCGAAGATCGTCGCTTTGACATGGTGGAAAAGACAGAGAGTGAACTAGATAATTTTATCTACACGTTTGTAAATCCCTGTACTTTTGATCCCATATTTGGCGATGTATTTTGTGTAGAATAAATGTTTAATTAAATGCTTTCTTCTTTTTGTCATTAACCGCCAAGTGCTCCCTTTTAATTCCTATTCTTCTCTTAATGTATGCATGTGCGCTGTTAAAACCGAAACTGGTATAAAATAGGCGCAGATAGCTTTTGCGAGAATGAGATGCTTTCGGCGCTAGCGCTCACGTGCTTAGCACGTAGTGCGCTGTTTAGGGCGCAGCGCACTTGGCGCTGCTATGAAGCGTTGCTTCATTTCAAAATTTGAATTTTGAACAGAGCTTCGCTCTAATTGGGGGAAACATACCTGACCTTACACATATGTCTATATTATCACCTCTACTTTTACTCGGTGTTATCGTGCTACTATTATTATTGTACTGTATTGTATGACCTAGGAGATTGTCATATATTCGGTTTCTTCTCGGTGATATCTTCTACTCACGAGCTGGCAACTCACCCTCGTTGTGCCACAGTTTCTTGCAGGTTTAGTCGTACAGGTTCCGTAGCGGCTTGCTGGCACTTCACTTTCTTCCGGGTGATTGCTGGATAGGTGGGACACATTGCATCGTGACCACCAACTTATACTTGTATATTAATTTGTTGTATCTAGTTAAAACTCCATCAACCAGACTTGTATTTTTAGTAGACCTAGATAACCACAGTTTGTATATTCTTTCGGCTTTAAAGTCGCGCTTATGTATTTATTGTTGTTTCTGGTTTTCCTGAAGTTTAGTTTTCATTACTTTCTTTCTGAATTTTGATCATCGCCTTTGGCGTAGTATATTTGCTTTACTTGCATGGTTGTTTCTGCCATTTGGTGAAGAGCTATCTCCCGCTTGGGGATACCTTATATTATATTGTTGTACCATTTTCTGGTTAAGTTTTACAAAGGAGGTGCTGCCTAAATTTTCAATGACAAAAATGTTTTACAGTTAGATACAAAGTCTATGTTTTATATACTATTACTTATGTACTTAGAAAAAGAACTTGATTTCATTATACCATTCTTTCAAAACTCCACCTCCACTATTTTCCCTAAAAGGTTTAGATTTCTGGGCTTTTGGCTTACTTGAATTGGGTGGGGTCATATAGGCTTCACATGATTTAAGTGCCAGTCACATGCCTTTTCCTGGTCGTGACATCTAGTCGTAGGGTAGCCTTAGGTAATATAGGGTATTTATACACGTACACCTCCAAATTCCCATATGGAAAGACGTTATAGTCATTCACCTGCCAGATATCATAGCCAAGAACTGTATCAGTGCGAAGTTGTATCCATTTGGACTTCAGCATAGACACTGAAGTAAAAGTTGCATCACAAAACACAACGGGTATTTGATGAAAACTCTTTACAACAAGTTTGGCCTTAATAGGTTAGTAGTTTTCCACCTGCACAGATCCCGAAAGATCTACTTGATCCTAATGGATTTCACCCCTTCAGGAGCACCCAGCAAAATCTAAAATCCATAATTTGCTGAAATGCGTGGAGTCCATCTTGGATATGAAATATCCGGTCACCTGGAAGTAACCAGTTCGTATGACCTACTGATAACTAGTATAGGGATTAGCAGTGCCAAGTCATATCCATTTGGACTTCAGTATAGACACTGAAGTAAAACTCTCATCACAATCCACAATAGGTATTTGATGAAAACTATTTACAATAAGTCTAGCCTTATTAGGTTAGCACCTTTCCATCTGCACAGACCTCGAAAGATCTACTTGCTCCTAATAGCTTTTACCCTTTCAAGAGCACCAAGCAAAGTCTAAAATCCATAATTTGCTGAAGTGCGTGGAGTCCATCTTGGATATGAAGTATCTGGTCATCTGGAAGTCACCACTTCTTATGACATGCTGACAACTAGTAGGACCATCATCACCATGATGCTGACCTCTCTGCCACTGTCTACGAGAAAACCAAAGTATCTCTTGGGTGGCTGAGCTCACCTACTTGATCTGCAGAGTGGTTAATGATTTGTCAAGTCCAATTGAATTCTTAGATTCTACTAAATTTTTCGGTAGCCATTTGTGGTTTTGAAATCCCTTCCAATTCTACCATACTCCTACTAGTTTCTTTTGCAAAAAAATTCCTTTTATAAAATGGCGGCGAGTCAAGAACAATGTAACTATGGATCATGAAAATGGTAGAAACAAAATCCTAGCGAATGATTGGGATAATCCACAAACCGCCATTACCGAAGCGTGCCTTGAGTTTGTCCAGATTCTTCTTTTAAAAAGAAACTGGATAACTCCATATCTTAATAACCTCAAGACATGTATCCATTCTATGTCCATCAAGACACTATTTTCGACGAAACCAGATTCAAAAGTCATGCAGCTGTTTCCAATGCATATCACCTAATGAAAAAAGGCCAACACAATATTACTCATCATGGAATGCACCCACGGATGAGTAACCTGTGAGAGAATCAAGTTCTCAATATTACTATGATGGAATACCTAGCTTAAGTATCTACATTTTCGAACACCTCGAAGAATCCAGATACTTACAACGTATGGTTCTCTACTTTATTCTTATACCTATAAACTTCTCAAAATTTTTGGATCCTGCATTACAACAAATACGTGTCTAAAACCAGAGAACTCATAGGTAAATCTGAATGAAGTAAGAGTACCAATCTCTTGTCCCGAAGGACACTGGACAACATACATTTTCATGTATAAGTCCCAAGAGTATTCTAACTCAAATTCTGTATTTTGTAAATTGAAAACTATATCTTGGTTAAGAATATTTTACACCGTTATTCAATGCACCTTATTTTATCCTCAACTGAAAAGGTAAATGTTTATAACACAATTTTCAAAATGTATATATCTGTTTATAAAATAAAGGTACATATATTTCATTTTAAAATTTGGTGCATAACAATGGTTATTTGAGACCAAAAATTTGCCGTCAAGCAAAGCCAGGCGATTTAATCCAATATCACCAATTGCAACAAATTCCGATATTGAGGATTAAATCGTCCATTTCCTAATATTCTACTCCTACTCATCATCTGTAATACCGTACATATATGAGATCCAAATCCGGTAAATACATACCGTGGAGTCAGAATTGATTGGGAAAACAGTTCTCTTTTATAAGTACACAGAAAAACTGAAACATTAAAATATTTCATAGGGGGTGGCCAGATATTCCTAATAATGCCTTTTCCATTATCCAGATTCATGACAGCAGTCGCAATTTCCTTTACCCTCACTTCAATTCCTTTGTCTCTACATCTTACCTTCTGTACACCGTACTTAGGCTAATTGATTTTCTTCCTTCCCTATCTTTCGTCACCGGCGTAAGGTTTGGAAGAAGACTATCCAATAAGCGCAATAGGTGTACTCTTCTAATACAAGGAGCTCTCGCAACCTTAGAGAAGGTAAAGAGAAGAGACAACCGAATAATCCTATTCAATTTCTCCAGAACCTGTGGCCATCCTTGACTGAAGTAACTTCTTCGAGTTCGTCTGTAACTATACGATGGTCGTTCTAAGCGATATGGATCATTGTAGTGTGCCACGCCCCGCTTCCCAGTATACGGGCAGAGGACGCGACGAGGCCGCTATGTATTTACTGCGAAGTAAATACGCTAAGCGTATCTAAGCAATATAAAAGTAAATGCACAAGAGACAAGATATAATAAAACAACAACTTTATTTATTCACATTCTTTCTGAACAATGCATGGAAAAGTAAATACATTTGGAAGAAAGCAATGCCTAATCAATGGCATAACGGAAAAGGAAAGGTACTGAAATAAAAGTGTACAATGAACTAAACCTCTAGGTCTTCAACGAAATGGTCCAAGTCTTCAGCACTGGGCTCGATCTCTGACGTGTTCAGATCACCTGACGACATTCAAAGAAGAAAGAAGAGAATGTCGTCAGCGAACAGATCGCTCAGTAAGTCCCAAAGATAAGTGGAGAAACAGAATAGACAGAAAGAGAAGGTAGCTTTTAAAGTTGTATTATATTGTTATAATATTGTTTTAACGCTGTTATTTGTAACTTGGTACATAAGGATGCCAGTGTATACGAGAGGATTCTCGTTAGACCAGAGACTACGGTGAACGGAATATAGAGTACAAGGCTCCGTTAGAAATCCCGGAACAACGGCAATTGGATACGGTTAGGTGTCTTAAATCTTGCAGTCTCGTGCTACTTTTAACACTTTCCGTACCAGTCTACCCCTTAAACCCGGTGTTATCTTGATTGTATTGTTGTATTGTATTGCAACTTGAATTGTCTTGTAATATAGATTGTATAATTGGATGACTTGCCGAAACCATGATATCAGTAAACGGATATAACTGTATAATCATGTAAATGGATGTAACTGGAGAACCATGTAAATGGAATGTATATCCATGGTTCGGTTCAGTCAAGTTGTATAGATTGATAGATTGAATATATGGAATAATGAATTCATGGATTCATGTTGAATTGTAATATTGTAAATGGTAGATTGTAGATTGTACTTGAATCATATTCAAGTCAGATTATAAAGAGACTCATTTGATACAGACAATTAGAAAAGTAAATTGAAGTCATGATTGTTTTGATGTTATCGGTAACCGCTGCACATGGGCAGCATGATTTGTGTCTTTTTCAAAGAAGATTACCGTGTTGATAACACCGTTTGTTAATTGTCTACCTTAGATTGGCAAGAACCCACTTCTCCGGCTCCCTGAGGCTCAAGAGATTGGTCCCGCTTAAACCTATGTTTACTAGGGTCCTTAGTGTAATTTACAGAACTTGAGGGGGGTTTTATGTAAAATACTTTTGTATAGTTTTCAAAATACAACCCAAGTATTTATTAATCGTCTTTAGAGTTGTAATGAATGTAGATTTTATGTTGTGATATTTCTAGTGAAAATATCCTAATTCCATAATAAAGGGTATTTATTTGTAATATTGACTTGTATGGAATTAATGGTATATTAATGTAAAGTGATTCTTGTGATTTTTGAAAAGAGTTGGAATATTTATATTATTTCAAAATAGATATTTTAATGTTACATATATATATATAATTATATAAAAATAATTTTAATATATATATTATATTTCTAAAAATCTCATTTTCTTAAGATGTCGTATTTTAATCTCTCGAGACCGAATGCTCCTTGCGGAGGTCTGCATCTCGCACTAATAAGCCCAAGGATGTGCGATAATCCGCACCATCCCAGTTGGATTCCCCAAAATGGGTTGTAGCGGCGCTTTGCAAAGATTTGTGTAAAATACTAATATTTTAGAAAACGGTTTTAATAGTAATGGTATTTACTTGAAATGTTTCGTTTTCCCGTATTCTATGTTACCGAAAGGTATTGTGCTATGTTGCATATAAGTGTGTGAGAAGGTAGGTCATTACCTCGTGATCTACTTAAAAGTATATCAAGGTTTTGATGGTTTAAATGTAGAAATGAAACTATATGGTATTTTAATGAAAAAATACTATAAAATGGAAATAGCAATTACTTTTGATATGAAACTTGTTCAATATGATTAGTTAGTGTTTAATAGTCAACATGAATTGGTTTAACAAGATTGTATTAAGAAAATGTTGGATTTTGAGAAAGAACAGAATCGGAAATCGGATTTACTCCGATTCCGTCGGGTTTTGGAATTTCGTATTTTTTAGAAAAGATTAGAGAAGGGAAATTAGGAATTACGGGTTTAGTTAATAGAGGATAGGAAGGAGAGATGAGAGGAGTCGACGGTGCGTCGTTTCGTCACCGAGAACTCCTACGGGTGTCGCCGAAAAATTCGCCGGAGTTTCGCCTTTCGCTTCTTCCAAAATATACTAGGGTTTCTAGGGATTTCTTGAGAGTTGGCTCAGAATTTTGGGTGAGGGGGTAGTGTTTAGGGATGGTATTTATAGGGTTAGTCTAGGGTTAGGGTAGATGAAGAGTTTAATTGAAAAAATATAAAAATATATTAAAATGTATTAAAAAATAGAGTAAATGAGGCTTTATGAATTCTCTAGAACCGATCTGGGAAATTGAAGTGTTCAGGGGAGTAGAGAATGCCAATAGCCCCAACTTTGGTGTTGGGGACTCGGCCGGCCGACTCGGACGAGTCAGGCCGAGTCAGGCAATAGGTGGGTCCCCTGTCAGTCCATTAGTTTCCTGGTATATTTAATTTTCCTAGGGTAGTGGGGGTTTTTGTGAGAAATGCACGTGTAAACTGTTGGTATTCTGAAAGTTCAAAACAAAATAATATTAAAATTAATGTGGGGTATGGGATTTGAACTCTGGTGGCTTGGTTCAGCAGTGCAAGGTATTACCAATGAGTTACAAGCTTCTTCTTGTAATTAAGGAGTGAATTAATTACTAAAGTAATCACGGCAAAAGTAAATACCCCAAGTATACATTAATTTTAAAGTAAATTTTTGTACACTAAAAATGGAGTTGTTACATTCTTTTAACTTGTAATTAAAAAGCAAATTAATTACTTATATCTTGTGCTCATACTAAAATACCCCTTTCTGGATTTTTGAAAAAATTGTACAGAAAATTTATGGTTGTTACATTCTACCCTCTTTATAAAAATTTCGTCCTCGAAATTTGTAAAAGGAAAGTGTAACAGATTCAATAAATGTTTGGTGACTGGAGTATAGATAGTGTATAACAAGATGGTGCAAGGGTTTAAAAATGTGAAAAAGGCTTACCGGTGTTATCTTGACTTACAGTCTCGGCTTCTACGGCTGCTAATGTTAATGTTTGTCGCCGTGGTACATTCCTTCTAGCTGGAGGCATATTCTGTCTTTGGGGCCTGTTTCTCTGCCCTCGAGGCATGTCCCTCATTGCTTGTTGGAATTGGCGAGTATGCTGTGCAGGAAATCGACATGGAGGTGGTGCTGGGAGTGCAGGACGAGTTGCAGGAGTCTGGATAGTTGGCCGCTGTGGGTAGTTGGTGGGTGTGTGAGCTGTGTTGCTATTATAAGGACAGTTCCCAATTCCATGGTTGGATGCGTCACAAATTAAACACAGGCCTTTTGCGCACCTACAGTCTTTCCACAAGTGTCCCTTTCTTCTGCAGTAGTAGCAGAAATATGGACTCGACTGGTTATTGATTTCTTCAGTTCTCCTGGGTTCGAACAATGGCCTGGAAGAGGCTCCTCCTGCTATTTGAGTGGCAGGGCGTTTCAAACCGGCAGATTGAGGTCTGCCCCTCGCCTTTATTACTGCCTCATAACTGCGGGCAGCTTCCAGAGCATCTTCATGAGTCGGAAATTTCCCTGTGGCTAGTGCAGCCTGGATTTCCGTGTCCAAACCTTGTTGAAATCGACGGGCTCTGATCTCATCCGTCGGTATCAGGTATGCCGCAAATCTGTTACGGTCTTGTGCTAGCTCTGTAGTATGTGATATTTAAAAAAAAATTGAAATATTGTGACATGTCTTACCGACTGAGCATGGTGAACTCAACGTCATACTCATCTACCGACTTGATCCACATACAACCTTGTTGTAGATGAATAAACTGTTGTTCCATGTCGAACCTGGAAGTCACAGGGAAGTACTTCGCGTCGAACTTATCACGAAAAGTCTTCCATTCAATGGGCTGATCAAGACGGCTTTCTTCCGCCTTCCACCAGTTCCGTGCATTGTCCGTGCGCTGTAATTTTGCCACACGAAACCAAGCTATATCTGGCACTTGTGCCGTTGCCAGATCATCCTCTATACTTTATGCCCATTCCTCAGCTTCCAGTGGGCTTCCTTTTCCTGAGAACTGTTTGGGATGTAAAGCTCTGAATTGCTTCACCCCAGGTGCTTCAGTCTCGGGACGATTCAAGAGCTGCTGCTGTCCCTCTAGGAGGCCGCGGATCGTCTCAAGCAGAACTGTTTGCTCGGTGGATGGAGCAGGAACAGCAGGTGTGATTCATAGTGGTGGTGGAGTGTTGTTAAAGTTGGTGCTTGTGTTGTTTGGGGAATGCATAACTTTGAATGAAAAATTTAGGTTAGGACAGATTCAAAGTATATGATTCAAAGAATATGAAATTGTAAGATTCAAAGAACATTAATTGTAAAGAATGTTTTAGTTGCTGGTTCTTGTGTTATATTGCTTAGGTTGTTCACGCAGAACAGAATTGCATGGCCGTGTTCCATACAACTCTGACCTGCCTGGGCCACCAACAAAACCTGTCACGCCCCGCTTCCCAGTATACGGGCAGAGGACGCGATGAGGCCGCTACGTATTTACTGCGAAGTAAATACGCTAAACGTATCTAAGCAATATAAAAGTAAATGCACAAGAGACAAGATATAATAAAACATCAACTTTATTTATTCACATTCTTTCTGTACATTGCATGGAAAAGTAAATACATCTGGAAGAAAGCAATGCCTAAACAATGGCATAACAGAAAAGGAAAGGTACTGAAATAAAAGTGTACAATGAACTAAAGCTCTGGGTCTTCAACGAAATGGTCCAAGTCTTCAGCGCTGGGCTCGATCTCTGACGTGTCCAGATCACCTGACGACATTCAAAGAAGAAAAAAAAGAATGTCGTCAGCGAACAGATCGCTCGGTAAGTCCCAAAGATAAGTGGAGAAATAGAATAGACAGAAAGAGAAGGTAGTTTTTAAATTTGTATTATATTGTTATAATGTTGTGTTAACGCTGTTGTTTGTAGCTTGGTACAGAAGGATGCCAGTGTATACGAGAAGAGTCTCGTTAGACCAGAGATCACGGTGAACGGAATATAGAGTACAAGGCTCCGTTAGAAAGCCCGGAACAACGGAAATTGGATACGGTTAGGTGTCTTAAATCTTGCAGTCTCGTGCCACTTTTAACACCTTCCGTGCCAGTCTACCCCTTAAACCCCGTGTTATCTTGATTGTATTGTTGTATTGTATTGCAACTTGAATTGTCTTGTAATATAGATTGTATAATTGGACGACTTGCCGAAACCATGATATTAGTAAACGGATGTAACTGTATAATCATGTAAATGGATGTAACTGGAGAATCATGTAAATGGAATGTATATCCATGGTTCAGTTCAGTCAAGTTGTATAAATTGATAGATTGAATATATAGAATAATGGATTCATGGATTCATGTTGAATTGTAATATTGTAGATTGTAGATTGTACTTGAATCATATTCAAATCAGATTATAAAGAGACTCATCTGAGTCAGACAATTAGAAAATTAAATTAAAGTCATGATTGTTTTGATGTTATTGGTAACCGTTGCACATGGGTGGCAGGATTTGTGTCTTTTTCAAAAACGATTACCGTGTTGATAACACCGTTTGTTAATTGTCTACCTTAGATAGGCAAGCATCCACTTCTCCGGCTCCCTGAGGCTCAAGAGATTGATCCCGCTTAAACCTATGTTTACTAGGGTCCTTAGTGTAATTTCCAGAACTTGAGGGGTTTTTATGTAGAAATACTTTTGTATAGTTTTCAAAATACACCCCAAGTATTTATTAATCGTCTTTAGAGTTGTAATGAATGTAGATTGTATGTTGTGATATTTCTAATGAAAATATCCTAATTCCATAATAAAGGGTATTTATTTGTAATATTGACTTGTTTGGAATTCATGGTATATTAATGTAAAGTGATTCTTGTGATTTTTGAAAAGAGTTGGAATATTTATATTATTTCAAAATATATATTTTAATGTTACATATATACATAATTATATAAAATAATTTCAATATATATATATATATTATATTTCTAAAAATCTCATTTTCTTAAGATGTCGTATTTTAATCTCTCGAGACCGAATGCTCCTTGCGGAGGTCTGCATCTAGCACTACTAAGCCCAAGGATGTGCGATAATCTGCACCATCCCAGTCGGGTTCCCCAAAATGGGTTGTAGCGGCGCTTTGCAAAGATTTGTGTAAAATACTAATCTTTTAGAAAACGGTTTTAATAGTAATGGTATTTACTTGAAATGTTTCGTTTTCCCGTATTCTATGTTCCCGAAAGGTATTGTGCTATGTTGCATATGAGTGTGTGAGGAGGTAGTTCATTACCTCGTGATTTATTTAAAGGTATAGTAAGGTTTTGATGGTTTAAATGTAGAAATGAAACTATATGGTATGTTAATGAAAAAATACGGTAAAATGGAAATAGCAATTACTTTTGATATGAAACTTGTTCAATATGATTAGTTAGTGTTTAATAGTCAACATGAATTGGTTTAACAAGATTGCATTAGGAAAATGTTGGATTTTGAGAAAGAACTGAATCGGAAATCGGATTTACTCTGATTCCGTCGGGTTTTGGAATTTCGTAATTTTTAGAAAAGATTAGAGAAGGGAAATTGGGACTTACGGGTTTAGTTAACAGATGAGAGGAAGGGGAGATGAGAGGAGTCGACGGTGCAACGTTTCGTCGCCGGGAACTCCTACGGGTGTCGCCGGAAAATTCGCCGGAGCTTCGCCTTTCGCTTCTTGCAAAGTACACTAGGGTTTCTAGGAATTTCTTGAGAGTTGGCTCAGAATTTTAGGTGAGGGGGTAGTGTTTAGGGATGGTATTTATACGGTTAGGCTAGGGTTAGGGTAGATGAAGAGTTTAATTGAAAAAATGTAAAAATATATTAAAATTTATTAAAAAATGGAGTAAATCAGGTTTTATGAATTCTCTGGAACCTATCTAGGAAATTGAAGTGTTCAGGGGGGTAGAGAATGCCAATAGTCCCAACTTTGGTGTTAGGGACTCGGCCGTCCGGCCGAGTCCGGCCGGCGGAGCAGGCCCGAGTCGGCCGGTCCGCCGGCCGACTCGGACGAGTCAGGCCGAGTCAGGCAATAGGTTGGTCCCCTGTCAGTCCATTAGTCTCCTGGTATATTTAACTTTCCTAGGGTAGTGGGGCTTTTGTGAGAAATGCACGTGTAAACTGTTGGTATTCTAAAAATTCAAAACAAAATAATATTAAAAATAATGTGGCGTATGCGATTTGAACTCTGGTGGCTTGGTTCAGCAGTGTAAAGTATTACCAATGAGCTACAAGCTCCTTCTTGTAATTAAGGAGTGAATTAATTACTTAAAGTAATCACAACAAAAGTAAATACCCTAAGTATACATTAATTTTAAAGCAATTTTTTGTACACTAAAAATGGAGTTGTTACATTCTTTTAACGTGTAATTAAAAAGCAAATTAATTACTTATATCTTGTGCTCAGGCTAAAATACTCATTTCTGGATTTTTGAAAAAATTGTACAGAAAATTGTACAGGAAATTTAGGGTTGTTACATAGTGATACGAAATGTTCTGAAGAAATGCAAAGGGTAAAGTAGGAGTGGCAAGGACATGTGCGAATTTGTTGTGAATCATGACAATCCAAAGCCCAAGTGTGTAAGAAGATTCGGTTAACTTGGTTCATAAGTTTTTAAGGTAAGTCATGGGTCGCTGTAGTAGAGAGAGAGAGAGAGAGAGAGAGAGAGAAGAAACACTCAGCGTACACTCTATCAAGATTAGATTGGTTTTCACTTTATCTAATTAGTATGGCTCCCACTGTTTCCTCGAATTCTCTATCAAACCCTAAAAGGAGACTAGCCGGGATCATTTACACTTTACAAGTTCGCTAACCGTTCAGCCAGGCCAGTGTTGGTACTCCGAGGGAGGTCCCTCGTGCTTTTGAACGGACCCAATTAATAACTACGTTTCCGCAGAGGCATAACCTCGTTAACAGTTTCTAGACACCTAATAGGTTAGCTAATTGTGAAGTGAAAAATCTCTCGAGGAGTAATACATACTCATCAGTGGAAATCGAGACCCAACTATCATCATGTGACAACCTGACGCAATCCACTCAAGTCACCACTTTCCAAAAGGTATGTGCATACTTGGCAAGTTTTCCATATGTTTGAAACTCCCGATATGGTTTTTGCCCCTAGGACTCAAGTGACCTTGACACAGTTAGCATATCAAAGGGTCTTAGTCAAATCCAACCCGTAATTATCTTGATTGCATTATACCCACCCGCATAATACCCTTGACATAGTCAAAATAGTTACACGGCTATCCTAACCAATCCACATATCCATGCGACAGAAAAGTATTACAGAGCTACAGCACACTACGCCTCGGCGAATGGCAACAACAAACGTAGCATGAATACTAAGCAATACTAATCTGAAATGACGGAGGGCTACGACTGGTTTTTGGCAAAAAACCTTTAACGTAATGAACTTGATATCGATAAAGGAACTCAAGTGGCTTTAAAATGGAGTGGTTTAAGCTCCGCTTTTTTAAAACTAGTAACATAAACCTTTGCTTAAGAGCGAACTCCCAGTGAAGGGATCAAGGCTCTTCCCTCATAGAATGAGGTGCGGGATATTTCTAACCGAATACCTCTATATAAAGCAAAAGAATATGACTGAGTTTTGAAGAAAACCAAGTAGTTTTAAAATTGGTTCCGACAACATCATTTAGGTTTATTTTTCCTTGCATTATTCAGATAATGCATTCCTATCATTTTAAGTTTCTAAGCCACAAAAGAAATAACCAAAATAACATACTATTTATATGCCATCCGCATTCGCCATGGGGCCCCGTCATGCACCGTTAGGTTACTTAATTAACGGCAGAGCGGGAACAGAACTAGCGTGGATGCAAAACACATATAAATATCTACTAAATATATAATGTATATATATCAACATCTCAGGTAGATAATAGTCATCGCAGGTAGATAGAAATCATCACAGGTTGATAAAAATCGTTACTAGAAAATGCGACGAAACAAAATGTAAACTACTTTACATCTAAGTGAATGAGGAATACAACCTTTGTAGACCGGTCCTTCACTTCAAAAGCTCCGTGTAGCAGTCCCTTCGCTGCGAGTTGTGATCTCCCGAACTCTAGAAAGGGTTCTCCCGGAGAAATGAACAAGATTGCTCGAAGTCTTCAAGGCTGAAGATGATCTACGTCGAGGAGACTCAAGCTCATGCTACCTCTTTACTAATTATGAAATTAGTGAAGCAAACACCCTAAACTAAATGGCTAATAGTAGAGGATGATGAAGTAGGAAATAGGCTCTCTTTAGTTTTATTTTTCTCACAATGTTTTCATCACTTCATAAAAGCTAGTGAGCTTGAGGAAGAAGATGAAGAATTCTCTCATGGAATTAACCAAGTGAAGAATGTGAACCATGGGTGAGTCAATATCACATATTAACTCATGTAGAGACTTAACCATGGCTAATTTAATGGTTGGGTTAATAAATATCTTAAGTATGACAAAATTAGTGGACTTGGTCAATGGTTCCACAAGCTTCTCCAAGCTTCAACCATCAATCCAATTTCCACCTAAATTTGCTTAACTTAAAATAAAAAAAAAACCTTCATTAATCTAGTATGGTGTGAGTCTCATACACCCATATCACATGTTTCATCTAGCATGACACAAAACATGTACATAAATATATATCACATATATATCATGTGCACAAAATCAAGTGAGAAAAGAAAACTTAAGTGAGCCAATACTAGTTAATGTAAATTAACATATCAAATATATAATTATACATTAAATTATTAAATCAACACTTGATTTAATAATCCGGCTATAACTCATATAACCGACTAATATCAGATGTAACAAATTATCGAATCAACACATGATCCGACAACCCGGCTATATCACATATAACCGACCTATATTACAAATCGCGAGAATAGAATGCGGTATCACATACGCGCATTAATCTCGGTCCCGCACATATCACATATGTGCTCCTACTCCGTTTCGCATGAACCAGGAAACCTCTGTGTTAGACTCTAAAGGCTCGTCAATACGCCGGCAGTAGGTAATGATCACATCAAACACCCACAAGCCGCAAGCGGTCTGCTAAACGTAACGGTCATCCGGGTATTGAGCGATCAGAAGATCAACAACCAAGCCTGCTCAAACTCCTGCGAATCCAATCAGTAACACTATTGTACAGTTCGGTCTCTTCGTCTGATATGTCGCATATCTCGTCTGGGGGTGGTAAACGTCAGACCCCAATAACTCGATAAGTCGTGCCGATGTGAGGCTCATAATGGGTCGAGAAGCTACTGATAACACTTACCAGTAAATCTCAGAAACAACCCTGGCCAGGGACTTCCTGTTATGGCCAATCGAGCACAGCGCAACATCAACCCCTAATATCGGGAGAGACGAAATCCCCTCCTATCGCTCATTGCCTCCATGTGACTTGGGACTGTAAACCACCGTTTTGCACGTCCTCTTGAACGTGGTAAGGTGGAAATCAAAGCACAGTAGGAATCACACAAGACTCTATGACGATCTCAGGTCGATAGACTAACCTGTACTAGTGTCACCAGAGAACTGCCATCTGACATGAGGTATAATACCATCTAGGAGTTCTCGGCGAGTCCGTCCAGTGTACCCAGTCTCCACTGAGCACCCGTATATCATCTCTAATGTCAAACACCAATGGATATGGGATCATCTATCGCCTATCTACATGGGTCGAGAAGCTACACGCTATTCTACTCTGGTATATCGATGCCCCGTCTCAATACACCCACGACTAGGGACTTTAAAGTATGTACTCACAGACTACTATTATCCCACTAGTATGATCCGCATCATAATCCAGGTAGTCAAGTACACATCCTAAGGGCTTTACCAACATGTAACAGAGAGACAATCGGTGTCCATGTTAAGATAAAGAGTAACCAGATAGCATACTATCATGTCGAGCAAGAAAGTCCTCCCTTTATATGTCCAAGCATCCACTACAATATACATCTCATGTACAGTAATGGCCTATAGGGCATACATATAACTAACAGATAACAGTCATCACAGGTTGATAAAAATCATCACAAGCATGTGAACAACAATATGGAATAGCGGATAATCTAGGAGCCCCGCATTTCATTTGAGCCATAAATGAGATGCGACGTTCCCCAGTCGTATGGATAGACAGTGCAATAAAGAGCCTAGACCCCTACGAGTGTAGTAAGTTACTCACCAATCCTCGAAGTGAGGCAACCCCAATTAACAAAGTGAATGGACCACCCAACACTTCACGGAATCCGGTAACTTGAGCATCCCTCCGTGAGTCAACCTATACCCCCTACGAGTGCGGCGAATAGCCCGCCAATTCTAGAGTAAGGCCCCCCGATCTCAACACCGTGAGATGCGGGCCCGTTGCCCTCTAGAATTCTGCTATTCGAGCATTCCTCCATGGGGTAATCCTGTACAGAAAAGAAAAAATATATATAACGGTGACATCGACCTCAACCCGGTCGTGCCCCAATAAAAGAATATACAAACTGGCAGAAACGACAGTTCACATGTCGGACACTCGCCCCGCAATAATGAATATACAAATGAATCTGAACTGTACTTCAAACATTGCACACAACGCTATCAATCACGAAAATCCATCCATAACATCAGTGTAACACAGAACATCAACACGAATATCATGTTCGTAAACCCGTCTAATTGTACATATAGAAACCGGTTGAATTATACCGCGCTATGATATTCACGGTCGCAGAAACTAACAAATGCACTGAAAACCATGAATTCAAAATTTCGATCGATTAAATTTTTTTGCATTGGCCCCAAGTACAAACCATACTCAAACAAATCTGGGCCAAAACCAAATATTCCAAAAATCACATTTTCATAACTTAGAGCACCAGAAAAAATTTGGGGTACAACGGTCAAAATTGGACCGCGGAACGCGGCCAAATGGCATGTTTAGAGGTGGTACCGCGACCAAATTTTGGGCTCATGTGACAAAATTTCTTTCTGGCCTCTAATTTTTCCTGCACATATTTTTAATGCAACCAGAAAATTTTTTTGAACAACTTTAAAATTCGAACAATGAGCAGTGAATTTGGAAATATGATTCGGAAAAAACGTTGATCGAAACTCTAAACGAGTGCAAACAAGCTAGTTAAGGTTTATGGAGTGGCTCTGATACCATGTTTGGATTCGGTGCCCACGCCACGGAGGCCGGGGTTGAGGTGGAAGCAAAAACAAAAAATTTACACGAGCACCAAACACCCATAATCTAGGATACGATCCAAAAACCTAAACTAGCTAACTAGAAATGCAAGGGTTGAGAAACTACAACCTTTATCACGTGTCCGCCCAATTGTGGAAGACCCTCCAAGCTCGTAGACGCCGGAAACGGGCTTGAAAATCGACCACTCTCGCCGAAGACGATCCATCCGAGGGAAACCGAAAGAAGCTCTAACCGATGATCCAAACTTGCTAGGTGTGGATGGTCGGTGATGTAGGAATATTTCACTAAACTTTATCTCTCATTCTCTCAAGCTCAAGTGAGCAAGAGGAAGAAGAAGGAGAAGGAGGTAAGGATGACTATCCATGAAGCAACTCAGGAAGCAGAATGTAATGAAGCATCAAGTGTAAAAAAATGAATGACTTTTCTTTTTAACAACCATGAATCAATAGTGCACGCAAATGATTTTATTATTTTTAAAAGTAAAGCCATACCTCTCTACATGGTTAACACCATACTTCATGACACCTCCTTTCCACCTCAGTTCCATTTAATTTTCTAAAAGGAAAATCAAATATGAGGTGTCTTTCTTCTAGCAGCATTCCTGTATAAATATGGAATACCTCACCCGGTATACGTATCGCTACATATACGCATATCCGTATAAAAATACGGATAGCACAAAAGAAAGAAAATAAATAGTGAACAATAATACTCAGATATATGTATCAAAATACATACATAAATTATTAAATCAAATCCTGATTTAATAATCCGGCTTAATCTTAAGCCGGCTAGTACTATCAACCGTCCGATTAAAGTTCGTGTATCCCGTATACGCATTTAATCGGACCCCTGCACGTACCAATGTGCGTCTCCTACATTTATCGCCTGGACCAGGAAAACCCTCTATGTGGGACTCTAAAGACTCGACAATACGCTGGCAGTGGGTCTAACCACAAGCACGTCAACGACACTAGCTGTACGTAACGGCTACCCAGATACTTGTTGAAAGGGGGTCGACAATCAAGTATGTCCTTACCCTACTGAACCTGAATGTGACAATCTCCGTACAGTCCGGTCTCTTCGTAAAAGACTATCGCATATCGGGTCTAGGGGGTAGATAACGTCAGACCCTTACTAACCCGATAAATCATGTCTGAGTCAAGCTCATCACCAATAGAGATACTACCGATCAATTATCAGTAAATCTCATCCACCGTGGCCACAGATCTTTGGTGATAGCCAACCGAACACAACGTGACATCGACTCCTAATACCAGGAGAGACGAATCCCTGACAATCGATCACTGCCTCTATGTGGTTCGGGACTGGACCCAACTAAAACCTATTTGCACGACTCTTTTGAGCCGTGGTAGGGTAGTAATCAAAGAACAGTGGGAACTCACATGAGACAAATGACGATTTTAGGTCAAAGGACTAACCTGTACTCATACCACCTGAGAACTTCCATCTGACGATAGATATAATACCATCTAGAAGTTCTCGGCGAGTCCGTCCGGTGTACTCATCTCCAGTGAGCACCTGTATACTATCTTAGGTGACACAACACTAATGGCTTATGAGACCGGCCACCGTCCCTCGTCGGGGTCTAGAAACGTATACACTAATCTACTCTGGAATATCTATGCTTAGTCTCGATACTCCCACGACTAGGGACATTTAAGGACGTGCTTATGGATAACCCAGCTCTCACATATATGACCGCCATCATAATGCTAGTTGTCAAGCAACAATCCTACGGGCTTCATCAATGATTAAGACAAATCAGATAGTATATTATCATCTCTCGAATAAGACTGTTATACCTGTATAGGTCCTCCCTCAATTATAATAATCGTCTACTTACGTTCACAATAATTGCCTTGAGGGCACTATATCCAACAAGTTTCCATTATACTTAGATTATTATCCTACCACGGCTCTACTGAGGCGTGCAAATAGGTTTTAGTTGAGTACAATCCCGAGCCATATGGAGGCAGTATGCGATTGTTAGAGATCCGTCTCTCCCGGTATAGGGAGTCGATGTCGCAGTGTGTACAATTGGCCAGCACCATAATATCTTGGCCAACACAGATAAGATTTACTGATAATTAGATCAGTAGTTTCTCGGATTTGTCCTGAGCCATATCGGCATGAATTATCGGGTTATTAGGGATCTAACGTTTTCCATCCCCTAGACCTGGTATGCGATACTCTTAGATGAAGAGACCGGACTGTATGGAGGTTGTCATAGACAAGCTCAGTAGGGGTACGAATGAGTTAACTCATCGTCTTTCTTTTCTGATAGATACCTAGCTAGCCGTTACGTACAGCTAATGTCGCTGACGTGCTTATCGTTATGGATTTATCCAGTAACTCACTGCCAATGTACTATCGAGTCTTTAGAGTCCCACACTGAGAGTTTTCCCGGTTCAGGCGAAATGATATAGTGGTTGTATATTTATACGTGCACGGTTCTGATTAAATACGTGTACTAGCTACACAGATTTTAATTAGACGGATGACAATACTAGCCTGCTTAGGATTAAGTCGGATTATTAAATGATGTAATTATTTAATAATTTACATATATATATATTTATATTGATGTATATATTCTAGTATTATGTTCATTGTATTTTTCTATCTCTTGGATATTCATATTTTGATATGAATATAGGCATGTATTTACGTGGACATATTTTTGTATTCATACAAAAATACATTCTAGAAGGTGGACATCTCATTTGTGTTGATTTTCCATTTTTTAAAAATTAAAAATGAGGTAGAGTGATGAGGTGGCTCATGGTATGGTGAGAGGGATTGACAAATGAATTTTTAATTCATTTGCATCTACTATTGAAGCATGGCTGCAATTTTTTTTTATTGAAAAAGGGTTTTGATTAAAACTAAAAATGGATGCCTCATTTCTCATTTGATGTTTTCATTCTTACCATTTTGCTTCTCTCTCCTTGAGAGCTCCACCTTCATCTTTTCTCTTCTCTTACCCTTCTCATGAGTTGAGAATAAAAAAGAAGAAGAGATAGATAAATACTTGATCACATCACTATATCTCTAAGCATCTTAGATTAACAACCTAGGTTCTTTACTTGCTTCACTAGGTGAAGCTATAGCTTGGTGGATCATCTTTGGCAAAAGAAGACCGGCTTGCAAGCACGATCCGGAGCACCTTAGAGGTTTTGTCGGAGTCCATAACATCACAAGGTCATTACAAGTTCTTACAGGCTCACTAGGAGATCGTATGGATACTTCGGGACCATCGAAGCTCAAGCTCATTCCCGTAGGCATAGGAGCTTAAGATGTGGATCTATGAAGATGAAGAACATGACTACAAAGGTTGTAATCACCAACCGAGTAGTTTAACTCCTTTCTAGTTTGCTAGTTTAGTGTTTGGTTAAGATTCTAGGTTTAAATTGCTAGTGCCATGTTTCAAAAATAAAGTTTTTCACTCTGCAAAGGCCGCGGTTAAAGAAATGGGCACTAGGAACCACATCATGGTATCAAAGCCATCCAAATACGTAAACTAGTTGTAGACGATGCTCAAGTTTCGAAACCGAAAAATTTCCGTTTTTCAAAACCCGAAAAACCCAAGTTTCTGTTCGAAATTTTTTTGGCCTCTAAAAATTTTCAAAGTGGTACAGAAGGATGCTTTTGGTGTCAAAATGAGCCCATGGAAGATGAGCCAGAAAGGAGTTGCTCTGGCCGCCCAAATTGGCTTTTTGGCCGCTATGGGCCAGACCACCTCCAACTGGTCTCGTCTTCCCATGGGTGTTTTGATTCTTGAAATTGGGTATTTTAGTATACTTCGTTTTTGCCCAGATTTGGTTAAGTGATGTTTGTGCTTAGGGGAAACACAGAAAGTTTTAAAACTCAAAACTTTTGCATCGTTGATATCTGTGATGTTGTATATGTGTTGGATAACGTCGTCTAATTGCTATATGTTCGATTAGACGAGATTACATATATATTGTTGTTGCTTGTTATGTGATATATATCTTGTTATGGTTTAGTTAAATTGTCGTGACGGGTAGCCCCTCCTGCGATGTGCTTATACAGTTTTGATATATTTGTATTCATTTGTTCAGGACGAGCGTCTGACTTGTTGCTGCCATTTCCGCTTGTTGTATATTCTTTTATTAGGACTCGACTAAGATGCGGTCGATGTCACACCACTCTATATATTTATTTTCTGTACTAGGATTAATCCAGGAGAAGTGCTCGAGTAGACGGGTTTAAGATTGTGGTAGGTGGCCTTCTAATGGTGTTTGAAACCGGACCGCCTCGTTGTAGAATTGGCGGGTTGCTTGTTGCACTTGTAGGGGTTATAGGATTGACCCGTAGAGGAGTGCCCAAGTTACCGAATTTTAGAAAGCGACGGGTGACCAACTCATGATATTGATGACGGGTTACCCAGTTTCTAGAATTGGCAGGTGGCTTGCCGCACTCATAAGGGTCTTGGTACAATGTTGTACGGGCTATCCATACGACCGAAGAACGTCGCGTTTCATTTGCGGATCAAATGAAACGCGGGGCTCCTAATTTATCCACTATTCCATATTCTTTATCGCATTCCTGTGATGATGATATATATATATATATATATATATATATATATATATTTTATATATTAGATACTTCTATATGTTTTGCATCCACGCTAGCCCTGCCTTCGCCCTTCCGTAAGTTAAGTAATCTTATGGTGAAGACCAAAGGCCCCGTGGAGAATGTAAATGGCGTATAAAAGCATGCTATGTTGGTTGTTTCTGTTGTAGAAAGAAACATAAAATGATGGGACTACATTATATATTTAATACAAGCAAAATAAACCCAATATGATGTTGTCGGAACCAATTTTTTAAAACTATTGTCTTATTATTTTGGTTTGCATAGCAGTATTCGGTTTGGAATATCCTGCACCTCATTCGATGAGGAAAGAGTTTCGATCCCTTTATGGGGAGTTCAATCTTAAGCAAGAGTTTATGTTACTATAAACACTCAGTTTTCTTCAAAACCACTCATTTTAAAAGCGGAGCCTAAACTACTCATTTTCAAAACTACTCGGGATCCTTCAACGATATCAAGTTCATTATATTAAAGGTTTTTCGCGAAAAACCAGCCATAGCCCTCCGTCATTTCCTGTGAGTATAGCTTAATATTCGTACTACATTTATTGACCTTGTTAAGACGTAGTGTACGGTAGCTACGTAGTGCTTGTTTGTTGCATGCGTTGTGATTAATTAGGATAGTTGTATGGCCTTGTTGACTTTGTTAAGGGTCGTACGAGTGTGTTTAGGGTAATCAAGATAATGACGGGTTAAATTTGAGTAGAGGCTAATGACTTGTTGACCTTGCTCAGGTCATGGGCCATTAGGGGCAAAAACCATATCGGGAGTTTCAAATATCAAGGAAACTTACCAAGTATGTGCGTACCTTCTGAGTGTGGTGAATTTGGTTGGCTTCCATCAAGGTTATTACACAATGATAGTTGGGTCCTGATTCTCACTGTGATTAGTTATTACTTTTTGGGAAATTTTCACTTTACAACTAGCTAAGCTATTCGGTGTCTAGAAAGTGTTAATCGGGTTATGCATTTGAGAAAACGGGGTTATTTAATTGGGTTCGTGCGAAAGCACGGGGGACCACAATTGGAGTACCAACACTAGCCTTTCCGAACGGTTAGCGAACTTGTACGATGTAAATTATCCCGATTAGTTCTCCTTTTAGGTTTTGAAGGAGAATAGGAAACAGTAGGAATCATCCTGATTAGATAAAGTGATTAACCAATCTAATCATGATAGAGTGCACGCTAAGTGTTTTTCTCTCTCTCTCTGGTTTTTGACCATGACTGACCATAAACTAAAACTCATAAACCATGTTAACCGAACCTTTTTACCATCTGGTTTTGGATTGTCATGATTCACGACAAAGTTGCATATTTCCCCGCTACTCCTACTTTCCATTTGCCTTCTCCAGAACTCTATATCACCATGATGATTCATATTGCTTGGAAAAGCCATCGTATTGTTACATACGAACTCAAAGAAATTATTTCAGTCAAGAATGGCCACTGGTTCGGGAGAATTTGGATTGTATTATTCTGTTGTCTCTCCTACTTCACTTTATCTCTAGTTAAGAGCTTCTTGTACTAGGAGAGTATATCTGTTACGCTTGTTGGATAGTCCTCTTCCAAAACTTAGGCTTGTGTTGAAAGGTAGAGAAGGAAGAAAATCATTTAGCATAAATATGGTGTACAGAAGGTCAGAAGTAGAGACAGATAAATAGGTTGAAGTGAGAGAAAAGGAAATTGCAACTAGTATCATGAATCTGGATAGTGGAAGAGAAATTATTAGGAATACTCGGTCACCTCTTTGAATTTTTTTGTTTCAGTTTTTCTGTGTAGTTATAATTCAAAACTGTTTTGCCAATTAATTCTGACTCCAGGGTATGTATATACCAGATTAGAATTTCACATCTGTATGATGTTACAAATACTGAGTAGGAGTAGAATATTGGAGAATGAGCTATTTGATCCACAATATCAGAATTAGTAACAATTTGTGATATTAGATTAAATCATCTGGTTTTTGCCTTACGACAAATATTTAGCTTTGAATAACCGTTGTTATGCACCAATTTTTAAAATGATATATTTGTATCTTTATTTTATAAAGTGAGATATAACTTTTTGAAAATTGTGTACTAAACATTTACCTTTATCAGTTGAGAATAAGATAAGGTACATTGAATACGGTATAAACATTCTTAACCAAAATACAGTTTTCAATCTAGAACACATGGATTATGAGTTAGTGTACTCATAGGACTTATACATGGTAATGTATGTGGTCCAGTGTCCTTAAAGATAAGGGGTTAGTACTCTTACTCCATTCAGGTTACTTATGAGTTCTCTTATTTTAGACACGCATCCGTTAAAATGCAAGGACCAAAAATTTTGAGAACTTCATAGGTATAAGAATAAAGTAAAAAACCATACATTGGAAGTATCAAGATTCTTCGAAGTGATCGAAGATTTAGATACTTATGCTAGGTATTCCGTCATATTAATATTGAGAATGTGATTCTCTCATAGGTTACCCATCCGTGGGTGCATTCCTTGATGAGTAATAGTGTATGGCCTTATTCCATTTAAGTGATATGCACTGGAAACATATGCATGCAAATTGAATATGGTTCTATCTAAATTAGTGTCTTAGATTCTATATAGATATAGAAAGGTCGCATATCTTGAGGATGTTAAGATATGGAGTTATCTGGTTTTTGTTTAAAAACAGAATCGGACGAACTCAAGGCACATTTCAATAATGGCAGTTTGTGGGTTATTCCAAACTTTTAGCAAGAGTTTAACTTCTACCATTTGCAAGATCAACGGTTGATTTGTTCTTGACTCGTCGCCTTTTTATAAAAAGGACTTCTTTGCAAAAGAAACAAGTGGAAGTATGGTAGAGCTGGAATTGATTTCAAAACCATGAACGATTACTGAAGATTTAATAAAATCTAAGGATTCAATTAGACTTGATAAACCTTCGCCTCTCCGCAAATTGTAGTAGGTGATCTCAGACACCTGAGAGATACTTCGGTTTTCTCATAGACATTGACAGGGAGGTCAGTATTATGGTGATGATGTCCATACTAGTTATTAGCAGGTCATGGGAAGTGGTAACTTTCAGGTGACCAGATGCAATATATCCAAGTTAGACTCCACGCACTTCAGCAAATTATTAAATTTGCTGGGTGCTCCTAAAGGGGTAAAACCCATTAGAAGCGAGTAGATCTTTCGAGGTCTGTACAAGTAGAAATGTATTAACCTAATAAGGCTATACTTGTAGTAAAGTTTTTCATCAAATACCCAATGTAGATTGTGATAAAACTTTTACTTCAGTGTCTATGCTGATGTCCATATGGATATAACTTGTCACTGCTGCTATTCATGACTATGATATCTGGCAGGTGGTTGACTATAACCTCTTTCTATATGGGAATTTAGAAGTGCGCGTGCATATGACTCTTCCAGAGGGTTATCGTAGTCAAGTGGAGCAGCGGAAGGTGTGCAAGTTGCTTATGTTTATTTATAGACTAAACCAGGCATAGCGGAGATGGATCATCTGTTTTGATATGACAGTCAAAGTGATTGACTTCATCAAAACAACAGATGAACCTAGTAAGAAAGGTGTAGGGAGTACTATCCTGGGATTTGGATGACATACACCTAATAGAAAGTGACATTTCTATACTATAATCGGTCAAACTATGGATGTCACAAATGTTTCTCCACATAAGATTTGAATAATATATCAAGGATTCTGGTAACTAGATCTATGTTGATAGATCTAGATTTGGGAAGTATCCTAATCTAGATACTTAGACACCATTCTAAAAGGGTTTAGAATGGATGACTCCTATCATGACGGTGTATCTGCATGTGATGGATTCACCATCTCTAAAGAGATGTCTTCTAGACTAATGAGGAGAGAGAATCGCGTGAATGACATTTCACTTGCTTAGGCAATTAAGTCAATCATGCGATGTCAAATACAAAATTAGATATTGCTTTTGCACTTGTTGTAGTAAGCAGATATTAATCAAATCCTGGAGAAACAAAGGGAAGTAATGAAAAACATAAAAGAATATCCTTTGTGTATGGTAATAGCAGCCTCCTGCAGGAGGCGGTTACCGGTTCAAGCTTCCAAGGTGACCTGGATGATAGAAAGGCTGTCAGAGTTATAAGTTTACCCTCTTTTGAGGGACAATATGTTGGACAAAGTACTAGCAGGAATACTAAGGTAGGCGTGGCACGGGATGAATCAATAGAGGATACAGCCTAAGAAGTTTATTGGATAAAATTGTTCATTTTTGAATTTGGTCCCATCAAGTATCTAGACAAATTCTAAGGCAGGGTATCGCTCGTTTCAGAAGATAGTTGGTCTCCGTGAAGTTAAGGTATAGAGAGATAAAGTTAGAAATATTATAGAGGATTCACTCATTGAGGTTATTTCTCGAACACGGAAGTTTCTCAAACAAGTTTTGAGAAACTGATTAGTATAGAAATTAGGTATTCGATAGCACACAGAGCTGTGAGTATGTGATACCGCAATAATTGGCCTTAAGTGCAAGTGGGAGATTGTTGGATATAGTGCCCTTAAGAAAATTATTTTAATTACAGCTTGGCGATTATGATAATTGAAAGAGGGCCTATACAGGTAGAACAATCTTACTTAAGATGATAGAATGCTATATGATTTGTCTTTATCATTATGTGGATACATTTTACTGATGATTACGTATCGCTAATACATAATGATAAAACCCGTAGGATTCTTGCTTGACTACCAGTATTATGATGGCGATCATATATGTAGGAGCTGGGTAATCTATAAGCACATCCTTAAATATTCCAAGTCGAAGGAGTATCGAGACTGGGCATCGATATTCTGTGGAAGACTAGTGTATACATTTCTAGATCTCGATGAGGGGTGGTGTCCGGTCTTACAAGCCATTAGCGTTTTGTCACCTAAGATTGTATACAGGTGCTCACTGGAGGTTAGTACACCGGGCGGACCCACTGAGAACTTCTAGATGGTATTATACTTATCGTCAGATAGTAGTATTCAGGTGATATGAGTACGGGTTAGTATTTAGACCTGAGATCGTAATTTTTCTCGTGTGAGTTCCCACTCTACTTAGATTACTACTCTACTATGGATCTACTGAGTCGTGCAAATAGGTTTTAGTTGGGTACAGTCCCGAGCCACACGGAGGCAGTGAGCGATTGTTAGGGATTCGTTTCTCCCAGTATAGGGAGTCGTTGTCGCAATGTGTACAGTTGGCCAACACAATAAGACCTTGGTCAAGGAAGATGAGATTTATTGATAGTTAGATCAGTAGTTTCTCGGATTGGTCCTGAGCCATATCGACATGAATTATCAGGTTATTAGGGATCTAGCGTTTTCTACCCCTAGACCCGGCATGCGATACTATCAGACGAAGAGACTGGACCATACGGAGATTGTCACAGACAGGCTCAGTAAAGATACGGATGAGTTCGCTCATTGACCTTCCTTTTTGACGGATACCTAGGTAGCCGTTACGTACAGCTGGTGCCGCTGATGTGTTTATGGTTATGGATTTATACAGAACTCACTGCCGGCGTACTTTCGAGTCTTTAAAGTCCCACATGGAGGGTTTTCCCGGTTCAGGCGAAATGATGTAGTGGCCATATATTGATACGTGTATGGTTCCGATTAAATACGTGTATTAGCTACACGGACTTATTATTGGATATAGATACCCTCAAGGAAATTATTATAATTGAAGAAGGTTCTAAACGAGAGAACAATCTTATTTGAGATGATAGTATGCTCTATGGTTTGTCTTTATCATTCAAGTGAATATGTTTTACTCATTATCACATATCGCTAATACATAATGATAAAACCCATAGGATCTTTTCTTGACTATCAGGATTATGATAGGGATTATACTAGTGGGGCCTGGATAGTCTATAAGCACATCCTTAAAAGTCCCTAGTTGAGAGAGTATCGAGACCGGACATCGATACTTCAGAGTAGACTAGTGTATACGTTTTTTGATACCGACCGGGACGATGGTTGATCCCATAGCCATTGGTGTTTGACACCAATGACTGCATACATATGCTCATTAGATGAATGAGTTTCACTGGACGGACTCACCTGAGAACTCCTATATGGTATTGTACCTATCGTCAGATAACAGTTCTCATGTAATATGAGTACAGTGTAGTCTGTAGACCTAAGATCATCATAGTGTCTTGTGTGTGTTCGTATTGTACTTTGATTACTACCCTACAACAACTTTAAAGAATCGTGCAAACAAATTTTAGTTGGGTACAGTCTCGAATTACATGGAGGCAGTGAGCGATCGAAAGGATTTCGTCTCTTTTGGTATAGGCAGTTGAGGTCGTGCTGTGCCAGATCAACTATAACCATAAGTCCTTGGCCAAGGCAGTTTAGATTTACCGATAAGTGTTATCAGTAGTTTCTCAGATGGTTATAAGTTCATGATCGAAACTATTTATCGGGTTATTGGGAGTCTGACGGTTTCTAACTCCCAGACCCAGTATGCGACACTTTTAGACGAAGAGACCTGACTGTACGGTGATTTTCACTGATAGACTTTGCAGGGTTTGGATGAGCTTGTTCGTTGAATTTCTTTTGCTCAATACCTGGGCAGCCATTAAATGCAGCTAGTACCGCTGACATACTTGTCAGCAATGAATATGATCATAACCTACTGTCAACGTATTGACGAGTCTTTAGGGTCCCACACAGAAGTTTCCCAACACAGGCGAAACGATGTAGGGCATATATAGGGATACGTGCAGGAGTTTGATTATATACGAGTATGTGATACACGTATAATAATCGGGCATTTAATGATATTAGCCGGATTATATATGATATAACTGGATTATTAAATCAAGTGTTGATTTAGTAATTAGATATATATTTATATATGATATAAATATATATTAAACTAATATCATATTCACTTTATTATTTCTTTTCTTTATATATATTTATATATGATATAAATATATGTATCATGTTAGCTAATACATGTGAGTTGTGTGTATGAGATCCATACACAAGTTTAGCTAATACATGATTGTTATTTGTATGATAATTATATTAGAACAAGATGAGATCAAAGGATTTACTTATTTATTTTTTGGAAAAAAGAATGTGTCATTTTCTATAGTTATGTGTAGAATGCATGACTCATTTTTGGTTTTACCTAAAAATATAAGTATGGCTAATGTTTTAATCTCATAGGAATTCCAAGCCATTCTTATCACCATGGCTCTCTCTCTCTCTTGTGTTTTTCTCAAGTGAAAGGAAAAAAGAAAAGAGAAGAAAATTATTGAGCAAAATATTCTACACTACTTACTAATCATTCCTAGTAATTTTGATTAGTGAGTTGCTTCATTATGATATGATCATGTGAAGCTAAAGCTTGTGTTGGAGTTATTTCAAAGTGGATCATCTTCCGTAAGGAGACTACCGAACAAGCTTATTCTGGATCTAGTGGAGACTAGCCGGAGTCTAAAGAAAGATGGCTAACAAACTACAAAGGTTGTAGCCCCCAAACTTCTTTCTTTAGCTCTTCTTTTTGTATCAAGTTTAGTTTTTTGGGATTGATTCTAGGGTTAGGGTTTCTAATGCTCTCTAGTTTTATAAAATTAACGCTTCCGCCGCGCTTTTAAACCCTACTAGGCCACCCTAGCATACCAGCACTTTAATCGGACGGATGACAATACTAACCGGCTTAGGATTAAGTCGGATTATTAAATCATGTATTTATTTAATAATTTACATATATATATTTTTGAAGTATATATTCTAGTATTATGTTCATTATATTTTTCTATCTCTTGGGTATTCGTGTTTTGATACGAATAGGGGCATTTATTTGCGGGGACGTATTTTTGTATTCATACAAAAATACATTTTAGAAGGTGGACACCTCATTTGTGTTGATTTTCCATTTTTGGAAAATTTGAAATGAGATGGAGGGGTGAAATAGCTCATAGTATGGTGAGAGGGATGGGCAAATGAATTTTTAATTCATTTGCATCTACTATTGAGCCGTGGTTGCAATTTTATATTGAAAAGGGGTTTTTTAAAACTAAAAATGGATGCCCCATTTCTCACTTGATGTTTTCATTCTTACCATTTTGCTTCTCTCTCCTCAAGTGCTCCATCTTCATCTTTTCTCTTCTCTTACCCTTCTCATGAGTTAAGAATCAAAGAGAAGAAGAGATAGATAAATACTTGATTACATCATTATATCCCTAAGTATCTTAGATTAGTAACCTAGGTTCTATAGTTACTTCACTAGGTGAAGCTAGAGTTTGAACAAGGTTCTCTCAGGTGGATCATCTTTGTCGAAGGTGGAACGGCTTGCAAGCACGATCCGTAGCACCTTGGAGGTTTTATCGAAGTCCACAACATCACAAGTTCATTACAAGTTCCTACAAGCTCAATAGGAGATCGTATAGATACTTCGAGGACCATCGGAGCTCAAGCTCGTTCTCGGAGGCCCAGGAGCTTAAGATGGGGATCTATGAAGACGAAGGACACAACTACAAAGATTGTAATAACCAACTGAGTAGTTATACTTCTTTATAGTTTACTAGTTTAGTGTTTAGTTAAGATTCTAGGTTTAAGTTGCCGTGCCATGTTTCAAAAATAAAGTTCTTCATTCCGCAAAGGTCGCGGTTAGCGGCAAGGGCAATAAAAACTTCATCATTTCATATGAAAGATGTTAAAACAGATTGGACAAATAGTACAGGGGGCTTTGAGGTACCTGACATAGGTTTTTAGTGCGCGTGGGACCCGCTAGGGGGTGCCGCCACGTGGGTTTAGTAGAGTATAGACGTCTAGAGTTGCAGCCAAAGTGTTATGAATGATGTGGGTCCCGCTGAAGGGGTGCCACCATGCGTTTGTAAGTGCAGAGCCAACTGAAGGGTCTCTGTCAGCGGGGAAGTCTCCGCCCGCAAGGGGTCTCCACCTGCGGGATCCCTTTTGAAGGGTCTCCACCAGGTGTTCTTTGTGCTAGTGGGTCTCCACCAATCTTTTGGAACTTCAGGGACCATTGCCGTCATCTTAGGTTGGTTCAAAACTTTAAAGTGGTCTCCGCCATCATTTTAGAGCTGAATCTTTATCGCATGGTTTCATGTTCAGTGTGTATATGCATTTTTTCATCATTTCGACCCATGTATACATTCATGGAGTCCGTTAAGAGGACAGTCACATGAGGGATAACTCGAACGAGCATCCGTATACATGGGGATAACTCCAAGGAGCATCCGGATGAGGATAAATTTGCAACCATCCCGTAACTTGATTTCAAAAAACCGTTATAAGGCTTAATGAAAGATTTTATATTATTGAAAAGTTCTCAGCAGGGTCATTTTATTTCGTATTTCTGAGGATAACTTTTTTATTTGAGCATCCTATAAATCCTTTTTTCGAAGCATTTGAAACATGGAACATCATTGGCATACAGGAATTTTCAGAGCATCATCGAAGTTTAGGGAATTGCGTAGAAGAGGAGATTCACTGCTCCATACTTACTCTTGTTTAAACATTTCTCTTCTTCCTCTTCAGAATTTGGACTCTTGGGAGTTCCTTGATGTTCTTCATGGCTCTAATGGCAGTGCTTGATGATAATTTTGAGTGTTTCAAAACGATTATGAATGCTTAACCCTTTCTTCAGTGTAAAAGAGGAGATTTTATTGCATTGGAGTCATTTTAGGATCATGGCATTTAACGTGGGCACGATTGGGGATGTGTGGCGTATAGCTCACCACTCCCCTCTTCTCATAAGTACCACCCGCCATCGGGGACCCGCTCTTGCGCTTAGGGTTTAGGATTTCCGCTTCTGAGACCCCCTTAGCTTAAGCTAGGGGCTCCTGCTTTGGGCACCATGCTTCGCTTGGGCTGGTGGTTCCCGCTTCGGGGAACCCTCTTTGCTTGGGCCAGAGGTACCCGCTTCAAGGACCCTCTTTGCTTGGGCCAGAGGTTCCCGCTTCAAGGACCCTTCTGTGCTTGAGTCAGGGGTTCCCATTTCGGGGACCCCCTTTGCTTGGTCAGGGGTTCCCGCTGTAGGGACCCCTTTTCGCTTGGGTTAAAGGCTCCTGTTTCGGGGACCATGCTTTGCCTGAGTGAAGGGGTCCCACTTCGAATACTCCATTGTGCACAGTGGTAGGGAATTCATTGTGCATAGCGGTATGAACTTCATGATAGAGGCTCTGTGTAGAGAGCGGTGGAGACTTCGCTGTCGGAGACCCCTCAGGAGCGCGGCGGGAGCCTCCTTTTGGCATGGCGAGGGCCCTTCTTTAGTATCTTCTCGGGTTTTCGAACTCTGTTTGATAACTCAAGTCGCTTCATCAAATGGGTGTATTCTTTCCAAGACTGCAAGTTTGGGGAGCGGACACAAGCGTTGTCACCCAAAGCGAAACTAGTCTCATCCAAATGGGTCCATCCAATAAGCTAGTTAGAGCAAATCTACCTGGTATTTTTATAGAGGTCAACATAGAGTTGATGGGAAAAAACGAATTTTGATTTGATAGGGTTTGAAGAAGAAGGTGAGGGTGGAGGAAGGAGGAAGGAAATCAAGAAAAAAACAAAAAACAAAATAAATGTAGCAGTTTCACTGATAAATGTAATAGTCTTGTAGATTGATGTAGCAATTTTACTATAAAATGTAGTTCTTTCTTCATAAATATTGTAGTTTCCATGTAAATATAATAGTTTTACTATAAAATATGGTAATTTATGAAATAATTGTTGTGGTTTCTACAAAAGGGCAGTATTGGAATAAAAAAAATTAAGGAGTTAAATAAAGAAATCTTTAAAGTTAAGGAGTTTTTAATAAGTCTTTTTGGCATAGGGAATTAGGCTTATTCCTTTTTTGATATAGGGTCTTAGATACATTTTTCCCAAACAAAAAATATAGACCAAGAAAATCCAAGGATGAGTCCGGTGTAAGATAAAGGTGGATGGGTATTGGTATATGATGCGTGGTTGGGTTTGCACATATTAAAAAGATAGAAAATAAAGAATACCATCTCATCAAATAGGGTTGACAACTGAGCAAGTGTATCTCAGAAATGGATACGGATGATATCAATTAAGGTCCAATTAAGGTCATTTGTTATATGGGATGAAAATTTCGAAGAAATCTAATATTTTTCATACATATTTCCTTTCTGGATAATTGGCCATTTTACCCAGTCCTCTTGCTCGAATGTAAAAAGGCTTCATCCCTAAACTACACCGGCACTCGCAAACATGATTTCTAAGCAATTGGTTTCAAGCTTTATATTAAAAAAAAAACTTTGGATTTCAAAAAAAAATTTCATCATTGTTCTTAATATATTCAATGGTGCTGGTTAGGGTTACATCAATGGGGGCAGCGGCAACGATGGCAATGTTGGTTGTGAAGGCGACATTGTCGATGGTTGTGATGGTGACTGCCTCAAAGATAGCGATGGCAGTGGCAGCAACGGTGGTGAAGATGGAGTCTTCTGAGATGGTGGATGGGGCAACCACAATGGTTGAGATGCGGTGGTGGAGCCTGCAGCGAAGTTGCGGTGAAGATGGTATATAAAGATGTCGAAGATGGCAGTGTGAGAGGCAATGACGTCTGTGGAGGAGGCAATGCTGGTGACGACTGTGAGGCTGGAACAACAGCGACGACATAGGGCAGAAACGACGATCTGATCGTGATATGAGTGGTATAAGATTCTCATGAGAAAAATGTTGACTTCGTTCGACTTTCTTACAACAAATTTTTGTGCAATGGAATGAACTTCAGGAGCAATGGGGTTTCAATCCCCATTGGATTTTCATTTAAATAATGAATAAAAAAATATTATTGTATAAACACCGCAAGATCTCACCCGGCAAAAGATTTTGATAAAATTGGATGGTAATTACCATCCCAGGGGAAGTATCCAATTTTCTTTCCCTGAAAAAGAAAACTTTGGATCGTACGTGATGCCGGTCTCTTTTCAATTCCTTTGTTCTTCCATAACTCTTCTTCATGAAAACTTTTCATTTCTTCTCAGCCACTTATAAAAATAGATTCAGCATTATCATTTTATTTCTTAAAATATACCATAGAAAAATCATTCGTCCTATTTATGAACTATAATAGCTTATATTGCTTCTAGTTAAAATATAAAATATATTTTTTCAACTCTCATCATAACTATGTGGTCATGGAGCATTAACAGAGATAATTAACATGGTAGGGATACAACCTCAGGAATGAATAGTGCTATTTAAATGTGGACTTAACATGGAATGCTGCTGCAAAAAAAAGTCTTGGTCTTTGTCGGTTGAATTTAACTTAAATTCGGAATTAACTAGAATTTAAATCTAATCTTGTTAGTTTAGGTTTAAATCTAATCTCACACTACTACAATATGGGGTTGCTCCTACGGACTCAGGAATCCGTAGGGGCAACTATTTCTTGCCCTTACGGATTTATCCGTAGGGCCACATCGTTGTCCCTATAGTGTCCTACGTTCTAATTTGTTGTTTAGCCCTACGGAGCCGTAAACGGTGGACCTACGGTTATATCCGTAGGGGCATATAAATAGGTTATTAATATATAAAAAAGCACAGAAAAGTCATTCATCGTTCCTAAAATTTCTTTCTTTCACTCTCGCGCCTCATCGCCTGTTCCTGCGCCTCGTCGCCACCACGCTCCGCGCCTCGTCTCCACTTTCGTCGGTCGTTCCCACACCTTCGACGACTTCCCGCGCCTCGTCACCACCTTCGCCGATCGTCGTCGACCACCGATTTCTGTCGTCTCCGCCCGGTTAGTAATTAAATCTCAAATTATTTTAAATTTTGAAGATGTTAGGTCTAGGGTTCAGGCTAGGTTCAGGTAAGGGTGAGGGTTTGGCATCGGCTTGGTCAAAGGCATCGGTATCGGGTTCGGTTAGGGTTAAGGTTAGGGTTAGGGTTCGGTTGGGGTTGGGGTTGGGGCTGAGGCTGGGGCTGGGGCGGGGCTGGGGCTGGGGCTAGGGTTCGGTGGGGGTTGGGGCTGGGCTGGGGCTGGGGCTAGGGTTCGGTTGGGGTGGGGCTGGGGCTGGGGCTGGGGCTGGGTTGAAGCTGGGCTAGGGCTGGGGCTAGGGTTCGGTTGGGGCGGGGTTGGGGCTAGCTAGGGCTTCATCACCTGATATAGCGAAATACAAAGCGTACTTCAATACACCCGACCTCATTGAGTTTCCTATTGAAGTTCTCGGTCAAACGGCATATGCAAATTTGTATTCGCCATGAAATCCCAATTATCAAGCTACCGAGGACGAAAAGCCACCTTTGTTAGTCGAGAGTCATGGTATTAGACTTATCATTATAGATCATAGTCAATTGTTTTTCCTATCATTTTCTTGATTTAGATGCTAATCAACTTGTTAATTAGTTACTGTTTTTATGACGTATTTGTCTATATTTGTTGACAGTGGCCTTTCTTTTGGATGAACATGTTTTTTTGATGCGTGTTTCAGTCATGTGAATTCATATGTTGCGTATAACGCTTTATGATATCAGTATCCTACATTTGTAATTTTAATTGTTGATTGTTATAGATGAATGCCATTACAATAATAGTTTTTGGTAGATATATTAATTTTTCAAATATTTGCATGTATGTATCCATGCCTGCCTGCATATATGTATATATGAGGATAATGGGTATATTATTAGGTTGCCGTAGGAGAAATTTTTCCTTCATATGGCTGTCAAAAGTCAATCCTTAATCTCTTTGTGGATGATCAGTTCTATCAATCTTGATCTCAATGGGTTAAAATCATGTTACACATACAACACGAATGCACAACAAACGCATCATTAGAGAGTGATTCAAGATATTCAAATTAAAACCAATATATGATACTCGATGATAATATGAAAGCTTCATATTCTCATCGATACTCATATATGAAACTAAAAGCGCCACTTAGTCCCCGTCTATCGGTTAACATACGTTCGATGTTCGTCGTGACATAGAACTAAACGAAAGTTGTTAAATATCGGACGGTATAGCTCGATACTAACAACCGTCGTATAGTCTATATGACGAGAAGATTCAATCGTATGGTAACCGATAGATTTGTCCCGTGTGGACAACTTAGGAATGTATAAAGCAAACACCTTCATTCACTTGTGTTTTCATCCGTTTCGAGATATTTCGTCGGTACCTTTCCGTTGGTTCTCCGTGTACAAAGATAGATTAGATGTTCATTTCAACGTTGTTTCACAGCATTGAAATAATTATCTATTCTATTACAGTGTACTCGGAGAACAGCGGGGAGGTGCTGCCGAAATTTACTCGAAACGGTTGAAAACACAAGTGAATGGGTGTTCGCTCTATATATTCTTAATGGGATAGAAGCCTTACCCCCGACAGCCGGAACACATATACAACAAGAATACACAACAAACGCATAATTAGAGAGCGATTCAAGATGTTCAACTTAAAACCAATATATGATGCTCAATGATAATATGAAACCTTCATATTCTCATCGATACTTATATATGAAACTAAAAGCGCCACTTAGTCCCCGTCTATCGGTTAACATACGTTGGATATTCGTCGTGACATAGAACTATACGAAAGTTGTTAAATATCGGACGGTATAGCTCGATACTAACAACCATTGTATAGTCTATGTGACGAGAAGATTCAATCGTACGGTAATCGATAGATTTGTCCTGTGTGGACAAGTTAGGAATGTATAAAGTAAACACCTTCATTCACTTGTGTTTTCATCCGTTTCGAGATATTTCGTTTGTACCTTTCCGCTGGTTCTCCATGTACAAAGATAGATTAGATATTCATTTCAACGTTGTTTCACAGCTTTGAAATGATTATCTATTCTATTACAGTGTACTCGGAAAACAGCGGAGAGGTGCTGCCGAAATTTACTCGAAACGGTTGAATGCACAAGCGAATGGGTGTTCGCTCTATACATTCTTAATTGGATAGAAACCTTACCCCCGACAGCCGGAACACACACATACAACAAGAATACACAACAAACGCATAATTAGAGAGTGATTCAAGATGTTCAAGTTAAAACCAATATATGATACTCGATGATAATATGAAACCTTCATATTCTCATCGATACTCATATATGAAACTAAAAGCGCCACTTAGTCCCCGTCTATCGGTTAACATAAGTTCGATAATTTATTCTTTTCAACACAAACGCACACACAAAGCATATGCACGGATTTTCTCCTTTGTCAGTAACTATCCCGTTCTTATAGTTCTCAATATAGTCACCATAACCTACAATTTATATGTTATACAGTCTAACATGGCCCATGAGTACGTCAGAGTTAAGGACTGGATGTATGTGGATTGGCAACAACGTATGCAAGCTAAGTTTGTCGCAGGGATTGCTGCTTTCATTGAATTTGCACGCGCACATAATAAGATCATAATAGAGAAGATTCTCTGTCCGTGCGATAGATGTGGTATGAATATCTATAATATTACATTCAAAATGGATATGCGTGCAATATACCCGGAGGTGTGGCAAAATCCACACGGAAGGAGGCATCCGAAGGGGTCTTCGATCTGGGTGCAAAATTACTTATATTGTCAATATTTGATTGTCTAGTTGTTGGTGATGCGTCCACATCAGGGACAGAGGCCACTCCCGCTCCTCCAGGTATGTTTATATATCATACAGTGCATGTATATTGATTTAGAATGCTATATCATAAATATACACACATTCCTTTTGCTCTTACTTAGATAGTAATTTTTATTATTGTCTAGCTGTAGGTAGTGACACCACCGCACCTGCGGGTATGTTTATATATCCTATAGTGCATGCATATTGATTTAGAATGTTATATTATTAATCTACATATTCTTTTTGCAATTACTTATATAATCTATTTTTAATTGTCTAATTATAGGTGGTGCGTCCACATCTGACGCAGGGGCCACTCCTGCCACTTCTGTACCCTCCGCATCGTCTGTAGGTTAGTATAAATAAATATAAAATATTTATTCATTTTACATATGCTCTATAGAATAAATATGAACTTCATGGAAATTTAGCGTCAATGTTTATTTTCTAGATGGAGGGGATGCGTCCGCATCCAGGACACCGGTTGTTCCTCACCGGAGGAACTATCGTCCCGCTCGTGCTGCTGCCCGGGCCCAGGCTCTTGCTTTAGTCACCGGAGGTTCACACTTTAATTTTCGTTTAACCTTGATTTCTTAATACAACTTTGTCTTAATATTGATTGTCTTGATATTTCTTGCAGACGCAGGGCCTCCCCATCCCCAGAGGGGGACTCGAGGCCCGAATTAGTCCCATAGGCTGAGGCCTGACAGAGCTAGGGGGAGGCAGCATTCCCTCTCTTTTTTACCCTTGATTATCGCTATACCGGTCCTCATGCCGAGAGGTTCGGCCAGTATATGGGGGATGAGAGCCGGCTCGTGAAGAACTATCTACTTCACGTTGAGTGGGGCGAGCAGCACCGACGCTCATTCGCCCTCTTCTTTGATCAGGCTCGGGTATTAATATATATTTTTATTTGATTTATCTAATATATTTTTTATTAACACTTTCTATCTAATAACAATGTTTTTTTTGTATTTTCAGTTGGATTATGATTTTCAGCCTGTACCCGACCCTGATCACCCTGGGAGGGTGCTCGACCTTCATGCTCTGTACAATGGCCTGATGAAGAATATGCAGACCAAGGTCCGATACAACAGGAATGAGCTGAAGGCCGACTGCTACTCCCTGTGGATGGTGACCCCCGAGGCAGAGAGAGCGGCCCTCCTATCTACTCCGGCCTTTGCGAGAGACGACGTAGAGATATGGCCTCTATTGTGCGAATATTTCGACTCTCAACGCAAACAGGTATGTATTTTAAATGTAATTCATTGTTTAGGATATAATTTATTTTTTTGTGTTCCTTAATTAGAAAACTAAATGTGAATGCGTTGTGCAGAAACAGGCCGCTCAAAATATAGAGAATAGGAAGTCGGCGAAGAGGGGTCGCCCCACTTATACAGGTGGCTCGAGGAATATTACTCGAGCTATGGAGTTATCGGTAAATTACAATAGACCGACCTTTGTGATATAATGCAATATTAAGAGTTATTTTCTAATATATCTAATATTAAGAGTTATTTTCTAATATTGCAGACAGTTCAGACCCTGGCGCAAGGTGGTACACCGAGCGTGCTGTCCGCATATCTTGCCGTCCACGGCACCTCGACAGATCCCGCCACGGGCGAGCTTCGATATCCCGACGTCGCTACCCAGGAGTATTGCGTAAGTGTTAATATTTATTCAACCCCTATTTGAAATTTTAGTTTTGGAAGATTCAAATTTAAATTTTATACTTATATTTTACTGCTTAATGTGGGTGTAGGAGCGGGTGGTTGAGCAGGCCGAGGCATCGGGGATCGATTTTACCGGACAGAGCGATCCGAGGCTGCTGACCCCAGTCCTGGACGTCGCACACGGAGGGCACAACGGAGGTTGGGAGAGAGGCCGGGGACTGGGCCCTAGCAGGGCCCATATGAGGTTGGACTCCACCCCGGCGGTTACTTCCTCCGTCTCCAGTGAGCGACGTGTCCAACAGGAACTGGAGAGCTTGAAGGCCACCGTTCAGGAGTTGAAGGAGATGCTGGTATGTATACTACTTAATAGTAAAATATCATGTCATATTATAGATATCAAAATATCCAATATTAGTACGTAGCCTGAGCTTATTTGGTTGTAGACTTAGTTTTGATTAATCATACATACATATCTAATTAAAATAAACTACGGTTTTCCAAACTAGATATCCAAATAGGGTTTCGAAATAACTTGATAATGATACGAATTCGAATAATACACAGTTCTTACTCGCTTATTACACACGTTAGGTCCAGACGCGACAGGGTATATCGGCCGAGCCTCCACATGCATCTCCTTCGGCTGCGGCTCCGCAAGCCACTACATCGGCTGCGGTTCCGCAGACAGCTCCTATAGCTCCACCGCCCTCTTAGACTCCCGCAGCCGCGGCTCCGCCAGCCACTACCTCGACGGCGGCTGCGCAGACCACATCGCCAGCTCCTCAGCCTGCTCAGACTCCCGCACGCTCCGCATTGCATGATTTATTGACCGAGGAGCAGGCGCGCCAGATTCTAGCATTTATCAGAGGTGGAGCTGGACCGAGCTAGGGTAGCTTTTTGATTCTTATTTTTTGAAACATGTATTTATTTATATGATACATATTGTACTACATTTTGGACAATATTGATATTGGTGGTGTTTGCGTGTTTATATTTATATCATATTCTGCTTTTTGGTTTCTTTTGTATATTATATGCGTGAGATGTGATTATGAATACTGCGATATATGTTGTGTGATGATTAATTTTATATTTGATCGATGTATATATTATTGTGCACAGGGCGAGAAAAAAATAGGCAGCCCTTTTTTAAAAAAAAACTGATAATATGTACCTACGGATTAATCTGTAGGGCCCAACGTTGCCCCTACGGAGTAATCCGTAGGGGCAAAATATCAGGATAACTGATATTTTCCCCTGTGATCTCAGTATCAGTGGGTTAAGCTTGCCCGTACGGATATATCCGTAGGGGCAAACAAATGCCCCTACACAGTGATCCGTAGGGGCCAAATATCAGGATTCCTGATATTTTGCCTCTACGGATGGGTACCTACGCATTTATCCGTAGGGGCTACTACTTGGCCCTACGGATTCATCCGTAGGTACACCTAATATATTTTATAAAACCGTAAATAAAATAAAATTTTTGCCCCTACGGCCTATTCCGTAGGGCAAACTGGACCTACACAGAACTCCGTAGGGACAAATTTTTGTCCGTAGGGGCAAGTTCAAGGCTTCGACTTGCACCTACGGCGTTTGTACCTACAGGGTATTTTCTTGTCCCTATGGATATATCCGTAGGGGCAGTGGTTTGCTCCTACGGATAAATCCGTAGGGGCAAGCCTTATTTGTAGTAGTGTCAAGATTAAATTCATATTTATCTCTAGTTTAATTATGAATTTATCTCATAGCATTTATTAACCCGATAAATATGAGACTTTCTCGAGGGATTTTGTATATCCATGTATAATTCTCTAATAACATAGGGTTTGATTAGAGTGGGGGAGAAAGCCAAGTGCGTTGGCAGATAGAGAAAGGATTTGTAAGAGAGGGCATTTCTTTGTAAAGGAGGTGAGTAGTCAGTGCAATCTCTTATAAGTCTTTCTTAAGGTGGAAGTTTTCGTCGCGGGTTGCAGGATTAGGTGTAAGTTTGCGCCGAATCTGGATAAATCTTATGTGTTTTTGTTGGTGTGTTTTTTTGTGTAATTTGGTATCCGTTGGATAGTTTTTTTAATTCTACTCTAGAATAAAGTCTTGTATTTCCGCTACGCATAAATATGTAATCCTTACAACAAGTGATATCAGAGAGTCAAGTTCGCGTTTTGGAATCGATTAGGGAGATGGTGTTTACAAATTACGAGATCGAAAAATTCGATGGGTGTAATAATTTCAGTCTATGGAGATTAAAGATGATGGCGCTGATGAAGTAACATGGTGCGCATAAGATTGTCCTTACAAAAGACAGTGTTCCGGCGACGACTACGGTAGCAGAAAGTGTAGAAATGGAGGACAAAACACACAGTTCGATTCAGCTTTTAATGGCCGATAAAGTTCTTAGCAAAGTAGCGCAAAAGCCTACAACAGCAGAATTGTGGAACAAGTTGGAGTCATTTTACATGAAAAAAATCTCTTACTAACCCATTCTATCTAAAGCGGTCTAGGAAGCGCGTAAAGGTTCTTCAGTTCGGATTAGGAAGAGGGTTCGCTTCGTAAGAGTTCACAGGATTTGTTGGATATGTATGCCCTAGAGGCCATTATTGTATTGGATGCTGGGGGTATGTATGTACAAGACAGTCTTGCTCGATATGATAATATGCTATTTGGTTTGTTTTTATCTTAACATGTGTATATGTTTTACTACGTATCGCTAATACATATTGATAAAACCCGTAGGATCTTTACTTGACTACCATGATTATGATGGTTATCGTACTTGTGGGGGCTGGGTAGTGTTGAAGTCAAAATTTGCACCCCGGTTGACCAAGTCAAAGTCAAGGTCAACCCCAAGCCAGGTGGGCCCAAGCCCAAGCAAGTCGGCCAATACCCAGGTCGAGCCCGAACACGAAGCGTCCGGCCTTCCGCCATGCCAACAACAAAATCATGTAATAAATAATTTTTATGTAATTTTTTATACATGAATATATGCAAAATGGGCACAAAGCCAATATTTTGTAAGCCCATGGCTTATGTGCAAAAATGAAATGGCACATGAGCCATGTGATGGGCAAAACGCCATTTTGCAAAGCCCAAGGGGCTATATGTAAATATGTAAGCCTATATAAGGCAACATGATGAATAAAAAAAAACAACTTTTTCATTCCCCAAAAAACTAGGGTTCTTTGTCCCTCCTGCTCCTTCTCCAAGGTTCTAAACCTTCTCAATTCTTTTGAATTAAATCAAGAGTTTTACTCTTTCTTTTCCAAAACTAAGTAGTTTTCCACCATAAAACCCACAAAGGGGAACTCAGATCTCTCATCAGATCTCAAAAAGGAGTGATTTTTAAAATCTCCAACTTCTTGATCTTCAAGATCCGGCCAAACAACAGAAAGAAGAAGAAGAACCCCCTTCATCAGCTTCAAAACATCCCAGGAGTTTAACTCCATACATATATACATAACAAATATTTCCTTTCTGAAGCATAGCTTCTGTTTCTTAGGCTAAAAGCCACTTTTTCTCGCCGGCGCTCAAGCGCAGAGCGCCCGCATGCCGACACGTGGCGCGCTTGCGCTCAAGCGCAAGTGCCCGAGCGCAAGTCGCCCACGTGCCGACACGTGGCGCGCTTGCGCTCAAGCGCAAGCGCCCGAGCGCAAGTCGCCCCGGTGCCGACACGTGGTGCGCTTGCGCCCAAGCGCAAGCGCTCGAGCGCAAGTCTCCCCCGTGCCGACACGTGGCGCGCTTGCGCCCAAGCGCAAGCGCTCGAGCGCAAGTCTCAAGTGCAAGCGCTCGAGCGCAAGTCTCCCCCGTGCCGACACGTGGCGCGTGCGCTCAAGCGCAGGCGCTCAAGCGCAAAGCGCCTACGTGCCGACACGTGGCGCGCTTGCGCTCAAGCGCAAAGCTCAAGCGCAAAGCGCCTATGTGCCGACATGTGGCACGGTTGCGCCCCAAGCGCCCAGCGCTCAAGCGCATAGCGCCCACGTGCCGACACGTGGCACTCTAGCGCCTGAGCGCACAGCACCTAGGCGCACAGCGTCCAAGGTGCTGCCCCCACACATCCTTTGGATGTCTTTTCCCCATTTCTTTCTTTTATATATATACATATATATATACATATGTATACATATTTGCACACACACGTGCTCCACGACACTGTCCCTGTTAGAAAAAAATTTCTAACGGGGCGCTGCCCCGCACCCCGCAAGGGGGCTGCTAGCCCCCTTGACCCCCAGCCCGCTATCCGGGTAGCGGGACCCCCGTAAAAACTCTGCGCGGCTCCCGATATATCCAAACTCCCCCTTTCAAAACACAACACACGTACACTGCACATTGAGTTCGCATGACCAGTTTAACCCGTTAATCGGAGGTTTCCTCGTCCCAAAGGCGAGGGGTAATTAACGGCAGCTTAGTCCGCGGCTGCCGGAGATTCGGATCCCCACAATCAATAAACCCCGGCCTACCCTAGGCAGGGGGAATCTGTAGTACGCCTGACAAGCGCGCGTGTATTCCCATCTCAATGGGGTGACGAAAAATACCCTACAGGTAGTCCATAAGCACATCCTTAAATGTCCCTAGTCATAGGAGTATCGAAATTGGGTATTAATATTCCAGAGTAGACTAGTGTATACATTTCTTGACCCCAACGAGGGCGATGGCTGGACCCACAGCCATTGGTGTACGGTACCAAAAATTGTATACGTGTGCTGATTGGAGAATGAGTTACACTGGACAGACTCGCCAAGAACATCTATATGATATTATACCTATCGTCAGATAGCAGTTCTCTAGTGACATGAGTACAAGGTAGTCTGTTGACCTAAGATTGTCATTTTTCTCATGTGGGTTCCTACTGTGCTTAGATTATTATCCTACCACGGCTCTACTGAGTCATGCAAACAGGTTTTAGTTGGATACAGTCCCGAACCACATGGAGGCAGTGAGCGATCGTTAGGGATTCGTCTCTCCAGGTATAGAGAGTCGATATCGCGTTGTGCTCGGTTGGCCAACACATTAAGACCTTACTCCTGGTGTTAGGAATATGTATGCCCTAGAGCCCATTATTGTATGATATAGTGGATGCTTGGACATATATAGAGAGGACTTTCTTGCTTGACATGATAGTAAGCTATCTGGTTGCTCTTTATCTTAACATGTACACTTGTATTATTATATTGTCTCTCTGATACATGTTGATAAAGCCCTTAGGATGTTTACTTGACTACCAGGACTACGATGCAGATCATACTACTGGGACTTGTGTAGTTTACAAGCATATCTTTTAAGAGTTCCTAGTCGAGAGAGTATCGAGACAGGGCATCGATATTCTAGAGTAGACTAGTGTATACGCTTCTTTACCCTGTAGGAGGCAATGGTTGATCCCATATCCATTGGTGTTTGATATCAAAGATTGTACACAGGTGCTCATTAGAGAATGAATACACCGAACAGGACTCGCCGAGAACTCCTAGATGGTATTATACATATAATTAGATAGCAGTTCTCTGGTGACACTGGTACAGCTTAGTCTGTAAACCCGAGATCGTCATAGAGTCTTGTGTGGTTCCCACTGTGCTTTGATTTCCTCCCTACCACGGCTCAAAGGAGGCTTGCAAAAAGATGGATTTTGGGTACAGTCCCGAGTCATATGGAGGCAATGAGCGATAGGAGGGGTTTCGTCTCTCCCAGTATAGAGAGTTGATGTTGCGCTATGCTCGATTGGCTATAACAGAAAGTCCCTGGTCAGGACTGTTGATGAGATTTACTGGTAAAGTTATCAGTAGTTTCTCTTACCGTTATGACATGACTTATCAAGTTATTAGGGTCTGACGATTCCACCCCCAGACTCGATATACGACATATTAGATGAAGAAACAGGACTGCACGGTAAGTGTTACTTATAGGATTCATGAGAGTTTGGACAAGTTTACTTGTTGATCTTCTATTCGCTCAATATCTAGGTGGCCGTTACGTCCAGCTAGTACTGCTGACGGCTTGTGGGTAACTGATGTGATCATTACCTACTGCTGGCGTATTGACGAGTTTTTAGAGTCCCACACAAAAGTTTCCTAGTTCAGGCGTAACGAAATAGGGCACATATGTTGATATGTGCGGGGACATGATTAAATATGAGTATGTGATACCATATTCTAATCTGGCGGTTATTTGTTATCAGTTAGGTTATATGTGATATAACCGGATTATCGAATCAAGTGTTGATTTGATAATGTGATATATAGATAAATAATATTAGTCGGTTATATGTGATATAACCGGATTATTAAATCAAGTGTTGATTTAATAATATGATATATATTTATATTTGATATAATTATATATTAACTAATATTATTAGCTCACTAATTATTTTCTTCATAATATATATATATATATATAAATATATATATATATATATATATATATATATATATATATATATATATATATATGAACCATGGTAGGATTTTCTATTTTTGTGAAAAATAGAAATGAGGTGGAAAATGAGGAATAGGGTGAAGCATGGTATTTATCATTTCTTTATTAGTCTTGACTCACTATTCAAGCATGGTTGCAATTTATTATTGCAATTTATTCCATGTTTGAATGAGTGAGAGGCAATTCTTCACTTGAGTTTTTCATGAGTTCATGCCTTAGCCATTTTGAGCTCTCTCCATTTTTCATCATCTTCTTCTTCTTCTACAAAACCCTAACCCTCACATGAGATGTGAATCCTAGGGTTTTAAGATAAATCCAAGTAAGCTTAGAAGCTCTACTTCACCATCTACACTTGATTAGCACTCAAGTGTAGTGTGTTTGTAACGACCGTGATTTCTAATATCTAATAAAATATATTTTATTTAAATTTCTACTATCAAATGATCATTTACGTGTTTCGTTGATAGGAAAATAATTTTTAAAGTAATGTTAATAATTTTCAAAGCATTGAAAATGATTAAAGGAATTTTATAAAATCTATTTATTGTTTTTATAGGTTTAAAATGTTTTATAATGCCTTAAAATAACCTACATATTTTTATTATCGATTAAAATAATTAATTCGTAATTAAAAATATTTTAAAGGATAAACTAGATTTAAATAATCATAATAACTAGCTAACACAGTAGAAATGGATATATTATTTTGTTTTAGCCCAAAATTATTTTTATATTAAAGATAACAATAAAATATATTTTTTGAAAATTTTCCATAATTTTCCCGTATTTTAAACAATTTTTTAAAACCAGATTCAAATAATAAATAATAAACAGTTTATTATTTTTATTATAGAAAAAAATTTAAATGCCCTTAACCTGGACCGTTGGATGCAAGGATCCAACGGCCTACAATGCTCGGCGGCGCCCACGTGGTGGGGACCACGCGAAACCGCGTGATCCCTCCCCACGCGGACGCGTGGCTCTTGGCGGCGGCTCGTGAGTCGTTGGATGCAGATCCAATGGCCACAAAGCATTGGCGGCGTGGCAATCATCAGCTGATGATTCTGCAATCATCAGCTGATGATTCTGCAATCATTGGGCAGCACGGATTTTGGGGAAATTTAACGGATTTCTTGGATTTTATGGTTGGTGAAAAAACCCTATAAATAGGCACTTCAAACACTGATTTCTCACACCTCAGAACTCCAAAAAATCTGAAAAAAATACCCACGCCTTCGTATCGACAACGCCGACGCTGCGGTTCCACCCAAGGATCAAGAAAAAAGTCCGAGCACAAAGCTATTGAGGATTTAGTGCAAGCCTACATTTCGCCTCATCGGCATCCGACTCAAACAAAAGGTAGGATCCGCCTCTCACCACTCCTCTGTCGCCTTCTTTCTCATAATGATCTTGGTTTCAACTCCTAATCCCTAATCTCATATTTAAAATGATATTAAAAATATTCCTGTATGCCTATTTTGGTACCTCTTAATGATTATAATATTAACGTACGTTTAAAATAGTTTCCTTAATCACTCCTATATGCAAAATATTGCACCCTCGTACTACATGAAATGTGATATGCTTAATGTTGTAACCCATGGGGTATCATTTCACCCCTCACATACCCACACTTACCTATACTACCAAAATGATCCCGAAATAGGTTACTTCCACAAAATACCCTCGTTTTGTTAAAAGGTTATATTGTTTAAAATATCCACATGAGTTAAGACATTTGGAATAATTATTTTAGATACGAAATAGATATATATTTTTACTTACGCTTTTTCTTCAACTACTATAATGTTGTTAAATCCCTTCACCTTTTGAAAGGGGATAATACTAAATTTAAATAACGGCATCTGGTTTTTCCAACTTAACCCCTTTCACTCGAAAGGATATTTTTATATTAATTCTTTTTAAAATATTAACTAAAGTTTAATGAGTTACCCTAATAATAGGGTAATGTTTTACGCGAGTACCTCGTGGTTTATAGGCAATCGTCCTTGAAAAGGACACAAATCCTGCAGTCCGTGTGCAGCGGTTGCCAACACGAACGTATTTTCTAAAACGGTACCTCAAACTTAAAACACTATAATTTCATAAAATTATTATTTACAATAAAATATCTCAATCCATCCTAAAAAGATATAATTTCATTTAAATACCTTGACCTTTACTAAAAGGCTACTTTCAACAAAGACCATAACCCTTATAAATGATATTTTCCAAAAGGACATCTAAAACTTTGTTGCAAGATAATTTTCAAACAAATACCATAACCTTTTATTAAAAGGATATTTTCTCATTAAAATATTATGGGTTTCCAAAACGATAAATATTCTAAATATCATGGTTTTCTTATAAACAATAAATAAAATTAAACACTATTATCTTTTATTAACAAAGTGTTCTGTAAGATGATACGAAATACATTACAAACTTTAGAGGATAACAAGATAAAACAAGCGGTTGTGGAAGGCCATATTAAATGAAATCAACTTTTAAATTACAAGTCTATGACATATACGACACATGATACGGTTAGAGTTAGAATGAGCGGACTTAGGTATGGAATACTTATATATGAAGATCCCTGCAGGCAGGGTGACCAGTCCAATGTGTGGACGACTACTAACCCGATATTCAGGCGAATACTAACCCGATATTCGGGCGAATACTAACCCTATTTGAGGGCGAATGATCAAAATGTGGATGACATACAATGTGGAAATTCCATACCTAGAGGTATACGCACTAACTCTAATTCGTTAAAATCTTTATACTGAACCACAGAGATGGGTAGTTTGATTAGGCAAGGACATTCAGAACTCGGATTCTCCTACTACTCGATCATGATCTCGGGAAGTGAAACGGTACATTTCACTTTCCCAGTTGTTGTTCCGTGGCCACAACAGAATAATCGCGAGTATTCGGACCCTTGTTTACCAAACTAAAACGTTTACAATACCTATTGATGCTCAACACTAAACTAACATCATGTGCTATACCCACCTGTTACCTTATCTACTTTTCTTTATAAGAGGCGAGTTATTCAGTATCTTAGATGTGGATATCTTACCAATTTAGACTTGTTGTTTATGGTGGAACTGAAGGGTGGAAATACCTATGCACTTGAGTGATATTCATCCTAGACAAAACTCCATAGTAGTCATGGGACACCTTTCGGGGATGTTCACGCTACCATATTGATCGCCACACCAGGCACGAGCGCCAGCTAGTCATGGGATATCTCAAGAATACGAGTATGTTCACCAGTCAATTTCATCAATACACACCTGGTTTAACCTGATCTAACTTTTAGACTGAATATCCGTTTGACCTGATTTGAACTTTTACCAAACATATACCTCACACAACCTACTCATATTCACACTTACATCTGTCAATATATCTAATTTGTATAAAACCTCATACCTTTTTACCCTGTACCTCATATTCATTATATTTAAACACACCTTTCTGTTTCTATACCTTTACTTCCTTATGAGGCAATCCTACCCCGAGTATAACTTGCTGACGGATTTTCCTTTTCTTCCTCTATCTTTGGAATGTCCGTCAGATGAGAGTGAGTATTATGGCGAGGATCAAGGTGTGGAGCCAACCAATGAAGATTATGCAGACCTGGAAACAGAAGATTAGCTAGATTTAATTTTTGTTGTTGCCCACATATTTAGGGCTTTTGTTTCTCCTTTGATGTAATTAAAATACTTAGTTTATTTTACTCTTCCCTTTGGGATGTAATAAAGTTTGGTTAATGGAAATAAATGCCTTTCGCTTTTATTACTTTGATTTTGGTACACTTCCTGCATATTAGATATTCATACGCTTAACGTAACTGTATTGAATAGACCACCTTCAATACAGTTAGGTTGCGGACTTTGCCACGTCATCCTTCACCTTCTTTTGGGAAGCGGGGCGTGACAGGTTTTAGTGGTGGCCCATGCAGGTCTCTTCTTGTGTACTAAAATGAAACCGTTAACTGACTTATTATATTTGTGAATCTCATCTATTTATACCGATTTTATAATTTTTCTATGTCCCTTGTCCCTTCCTTGACATTTTGTACCCTGACCATGACCTTCCTTTCATGTCATGGAAAATCTTTCCGACGAGGATGACATGTCCGATATTACTTTTGAAGCTACATCTGGAGATTCAGACGACGAAGTCGTAGACTCTCAGGCGGTTATTTCTGACAGCGACTCGGAAGACGAAGAAGTCAATACTGCAACTCCGGAGCCTATGATGGCCAATGACTCCGAAGATGAAAAAGAAGATCCTATGGAAGAGGAGCATATAGAGGAGGGGCCAGAAAAAGAAACTCCTGCCGTGAAAGAGAATCCTATGGAATATGATCCGGATGAGGAGGCTCCTGCAAAAGAACAAGACCATATAGAGGGGGAATCAGAGAGCGAGGCTCCTGCCGAAGGATGAGTCGAAAGACAAAGCTTCGAGTGAGGAGGAACTCGAGGCCGAAAAAACTCAGGCAGTTGTCCCGCAAGGCACCGTGGGAATGACCGTACCATTCTTAGTGCGAGGGCCTATCGCAACTTGTTGAACTCCCATAATCGAGATCAATAAATCTTTTCCTTTTCTTTGGCTGAATAAAACGATGTAAGAATAGTAGAGGCATGTCCTTACTTTTCGGTTGTACTCTCCTTATTGAAGTTGGATAATAAAATTTTTGTTTCGAGCAAAAATCTCTCTTGTGCCTCTTGCTCTTCTTATTAGTCTCTCTCTTGCATTAATTATTGTTCTTCCAAGCATGTTATATCTAGTCTCACCCCTCAGCCTGTTTATAACCTAACCTATTCTGATTCAGATCATCAATGGCCGGACAACACCATAATCGCAACAGAAGGGGAAATGGAGTCAATGAAGCCGCTGCTCAGCAAGCAGCTATACTACAAATGATGCAAGAACTACTGGAGCAACCGCAGCAGCAAACAGCTGCCCTTCATCAGGAGCTATGAGAAAGTAGGCAGCATCAAGCAGAGATTTTAAGTAAGGCACTGGCCTCAGTTCCTCAAGGTTCGGCGGGAGTGAAGAAGTTCATATCACTCCACCCTAAGACTTTTTCGGGAAAGGAAACTCCCTTAGAAGTTGAGGAATAGCTCAAGGGAACAGTCAATGATCTCAGTGCTGCTCAAATTCTGAAGGACGCATGGGTGAACATTGCCAAACTACAACTTACGGATAATGACAGAATATGGTGGGAGGCAGAGGAAAGTAGATTGAAGGAACCCATTGACTGGGAAACATTCAAACAACATTTTGATACCCAGTACTTTCCAGCCGTGGCACACCTAGTGATGGAAAGAGAGCTTATACAACTCCAACAAGGGAGCATGTGGGATAAGTCGGTGGACGAGTACGCTTCGGAGTTTGCAAGGTTAAGTCGGTTCGCACATCATCTGGTAGCAACCGTAGAACTTTATGCTAAGAGATTCTGACAAGGATTGGACCTGAAGACGCAGTCCTCCATGTCTTCTGGTACTTTATCAACTTATGATGAAATCTTAGAGGCGGCATGAAACTTTGAAGACCTTTAGAGACGCATGAAGAAGGATGACCGTTTGTCTGGCATTAAGCGACCAGCCAATCAAATTCTTGGAGGATCATCTTCCAGATTCCATGGGAATCAACAACCTAAGAGACCAGCAGGACCAATTATCTTCAGAAAACCAACCGTTACATGCAACCATTGTGGTAGAACCGGACACTACATGAGAGACTGTCGTATTTTGATCAAACTTTGCATAGTCTGTGGGTCTTCGGATCATGTTATTGGGGACTGTCCTCAGAGAGGGAGACAATCAGGCTTCGTCAACAAGCCGGCTAACTATGTGGCACCACGACAGGGAAACCGGCCACCTTCCGCCACTCAACCAACCGGTCAATGGGCATCACCAAAGGGACCACCCATGCCATCACAGGAGCGTGTTTTTCAGCAAGCGCAGCGGAATGGACCCAAACGTCAAACCTTCACCATGACAGCCGAGAAGGCTGATGCCACGTGGCAAGACAGTGGAGGTACTCTTTTCTTTTTCAACCTTTCTTTTTGATACCATGCTTATTTATCCTTCGATGCAGATCTTAGTTAAACTCACCATAATTCCTCTAGTTTTCGTAATTTCGATTAGTTGCCTTTATGTTATATCTCTCCAGTTTTCCATCAATTCATAACTTCCCTTCAACATCCTAACTTTTCTATCCGGAAGCAACTACCGATTTTACATTTTCCGATTTCTTATACATAAACCCTTCAGAGACTTTCCATGCATCAAGCGATACACCAACTCCCGGTAGCGACACATACAGTAAAGAAGATTCCTGACAGCGTTACTGATTTCCGTACCCAGTAGTGGCTACCCCTTTGAAAATTTCAAATATAAAATTATTCTAAGGACGGTAGATCGTAACTAATGCACCTATCCTTGCCATACTCAATAAACCCAGAAGCTTTAAGCATCAACTATGATTTTCGGAGAAGGGACTTGGTGGTGCGATATATCCGCCCGGTAATATAGTTGCATATGCGTCAAGACACCTAAAGACTTGTGAACGCAACTATTCCTATGCAGATCTAGAAATGACAATGGTAATGTTCATCTTGAAGATATAAAAACACTACTCTAAGGAGAACATGGGAACACGGATGGTTGAAACACATGAAGCGGATGAGAGGGGTCAAGTTTTATATGGGAGAAGTGCCGATCGGTTGGGACGATCCTGAAGATGGAGAATTTGTAAGATTGACATAATTGAAGAAAAAAAGTGGAGATTGTGATACAATGCAGCGAGCGCGGAAAGCTCAGCCCATGACTCATCGGTCGTTTAACATCTTGGAAGGAGACAGTGGTTTGTGTATTGCCTAGTTCTGCCATTTCTTTGGAGGGCGTGCATAATACTTTTATATCTCACAGTTGAGAGGATATGCTGGCAACCCTAGTCATACTTTTGATCGTTCCGAGATCACGGAAAGATTGGCGTAACTTACGAGCAGCAACAGGTCGAGATATAAGAAGGATGAAACCTTGAGCGACGAGACAATCCAGCTGGCTAGAGCTATATGAAGAAAGAACTCCTAGGCAGACATACACGGAAGTGAGGAAACAAGACGAGAGAGCGAGACCCAAAATTTTTAACCATGATAATCCCTTCTCAGTGATTTTTCTTGACCTACCTTCTGTAATTTCGAGGACGAAATTATTTTAAGGAGGGTAGATTGTAACGACCGTGATTTCTAATGCCTAATAAAATATATTTTATTTAAATTTCTACCATCAAATAATTATTTACGTGTTTCGTTGATAGAAGAATAATTTTTAAAGTAATGTTAATAATTTTCAATGCATTGAAAATGATTAAAGGAATTTTCTAAAATCTATTTATTGTTTTTATAGGCTTAAAATGTTTTTTAATGCCTTAAAATAACATACATATTTTCATTATCGATTCAAATAATTAATTCATAATTAAAAATATTTTAAAGGATAAACTAGAATTAAAAAATCATAATAACTAGTTAACACCATAAAAATGGATATATTATTTTGTTTTAGCCCAAAATTATTTTTATACTAAAGATAATAATAAAATATATTTTCTGAAAATTTTCCATAATTTTCCCGTATTTTAAATATTTTTAACAATTTTTTAAAACCAAATTCAAATATTAAATAATAAACAGTTTATTATTTTTATTATAAAAAAAAATTTTAAATGGCCTTAACTTGGACCGTTGGATGCAAGGATCCAACGGCCCAGAACGCTCGGCGGCGTCCACGTGGTGGGGACCACGCAAAACCGCGTGATCCCTCCCCACGCGGACGCGCGGTTCTTGGCGGCGGCTTGTGAGCCGTTGGAAGCAGATCCAATGGCCACGAAGCACTGGCGGAACGGCAATCATCAGCTGATGATTCTGCAATCATTGGGCGGCACGGATTTTGGGGAAATTTAACGGATTTCTTGGATTTTATGGTTGGTGAAAAAACCCTATAAATAAACACTTCAAACACTGATTTCTCACATCCCAGAACTCCAAAAATGCTGAAAAAAATACCCACGCCTTCGTATCGACGACGCCGACGCTGCGGTTCCACCCAAGGATCAAGAAAAAATCTGAGCGTGATGCTATTGAGGATTTAGTGTAAGCCTACGTTTCGACTCATCGGCATCCGACTCAAACAAAAGGTAGGATCCGCCTCTCTCCACTCCTCTGTCGCCTTCTTTCTCATAATGATCTTGGTTTCAACTCCTAATCCCTAATCTCATATTTAAAATATTCATGTATACCTATTTTGGTACCTCTTAATGATAATAATATTAACCCATGTTTAAAATGGTTTCCTTAATCACTCCTATATGCAAAATATTGCACCCTCGTACTACATGAAATGTGATATGGTTAATGTTATAACCCACGGGGTATCACTTCACCCCTCACATACCCACACTTACCCATACTACCAAAATGATCCCGAAATAGGTTACTTCCACAAAATACCCTCGTTTTGTTAAAAGGTTATAATGTTTAAAATATCCACATGAGTTAAGACATTTGGAATAATTATTTTAGATACGAAATAGATATATATTTTTGCTTACGCTTTTTCTTCAACTACTATAATGTTGTTAAACCCCTTCACTTTTTGAAAGGGGATAATACTAAATTTAAATAACGGCATCTGTTTTTTCCAACTTAGCCCCTTTCACTCGAAAGGATATTTTTATATTAATTCTTCTTAGAATATTAACTAAAGTTTAATGAGTTACCCTAATAATAGGGTAATGTTTTACGCGAGTACCTCATGGTTTATAGGCAATCGTCCTTGAAAAGGACATAAATCCTGCCGTCCATATGCAGCGATTGCCAACACGAACGTATTTTCTAAAACGTTATCTCAAACTTAAAACACTATAATTTCATAAAATTATTATTTACAATAAAATACCTCAATCCATCCTAAAAAGATATAATTTCATTTAAATACCTTGACCTTTACTAAAAGGCTATTTTCAACAAAGACCATAACCCTTATAAATGATATTTTCCAAAAGGACATCTAAAACTTTGTTAAAAGATAATTTTCAAACAAATACCATAACCTTTTATTAAAAGGATATTTTCTTAGTAAAATATTTTGGGTTTCCAAAACGATAAATATTCTAAACATCATGGTTTTCTTATAAACAATAAATATAATTAAACACTATTATCTTTTATTAATTAAGCGTTCTATAAGATGATACGAAGTACATTACAAAGTTTAGAAGATAACAAGATAAAACGAGCGGTTGTGGAAGGCCATATTAAATGAGATCAACTTTTAAATTACAAGTCTATGACATATAAGACACATGATACGGTTAGAGTTAGAATACGCGGACCTAGGTATGGAATACTTATATATGAAGATCCTTGCAGGCAGGGTGACCAATCCAATGTGTGGACGACTACTAACCCGATATTCGGGCGAATACTAACCCGATATTCGGGCGAATACTAACCCTATTTGAGGGTGAATGATCCAAAATGTGGATGACATACAATGTGGAAATTCCATGCCTAGAGGTATACGCACTAATTCTAATTCGTCAAAACCTTTATACTGAACCACAGGGATGGGTAGTTTGATTAGGCAAGGAGATTCGGAACTCGGATTACCCTACTACTCGATCATGATCCTGGAAAGTGAAACGGTACATTTCACTTTCCCAGTTGTTGTTCCGTGGCCACAACGGAATAATCGTGAGTATTCGGACCCTTGTTTAACAAACTAAAATGTTTACAATACCTATTGATGCTCAACGCTAAACTCACATCATGTGCTATACCCACCTGTTACCTTATCTACTTTTCTTTATGAGAGACGAGTTATTCAGTATCTTGGATGTGGATATCTTACCAGTTTAGACTTGTTGTTTATGGTGGAACTGAAGGGTGGAAATACCTGTGCACTTGAGTGATATTCACGCTAGACAAAACTCCATAGTAGTCATGGGACACCTTTCGGGGATGTTCACGCTGCCACATTGATCGCCACACCAGGCACGAGCGCCAGCTAGTCATGGGATACCTCAAGAATACGAGTATGTTCACCGGTCAATTTCATCAATACACACCTGGTTTAACCTGATCTAACTCTTAGACTGAATATCCGTTTGACCTGACTTGAACTTTTACCAAACATATACCTCACACAACCTACCCATATTCACACATATCTCTGTCAACATATCTAATTTGTATGAAAACTCATACCTTTATACCCCTGTACCTCATATTCATTATATTTATACACACCTATCTGTTTCTATACCTTTACTTCCTTATGAGGAAATCCTACCTGAGTATAACTCGCTGACGGATTTTCTTTTTCTTTCTCTATCTTTGGAATGTCCGTTAGATGAGAATGAGTATTATGGCGAGGATCAAGGTGTGGAGCCAACCAATGAAAATTATGCAGACCTAGCAACAGAAGATTAGCTAGATTTAATTTTTGTTGTTGCCCACATGTTTAGGGCTTTTGTTTCTCCTTTGATATAATTAAACTACTTAGTTTATTTTACTCTTCCCTTTGGGATGTAATAAAGTTTGGTTAATGGAAATAAATGCTTTTCGCTTTTAATACTTTGATTTTGGTACACATCCTGCATGTTAGATATTCATACACTTAACGTAACTGTATTGAATAGACCACCTTCAATACAGTTAGGTTGCGGACTTTGCCACGTCATCCTTCACCATCTTTTGGGAAGCGGGGCGTGACGGCGTTTCCTTTACTAAAGAGTTTAGTGAAGAGATAGCTTGGATTATCAGAGCTTCGGGTGGATCATCTTCGTCACGAAGATTGCAAAGGAAGCTCGATCCAACTTCAAGTGAAGTCTAGTGGAGTAGCGCGGACTACTACATGGAGCTTGAGAAGAGAAGGACACAGTCTACAAAGGTTGTACCCTCCATATCTTAGCTAGGTTTTGTGATATCATCATAGTTAACCCTAATCATCTAGTTAGATTCTAGGATAGTCTAGCTTAGCACCCCAATTTTTTGAAAATTGCATGCTTGATGCCGGTTTAGACGTCAAGGTGATGTTAGGGTAGACTTTCATGGTATCAGATCCAAGCAAGAATACTAGGGAAGGTCTTTACGATGATAAAGTATTCGATCGAATTTTCGAAGCGAATTTTCTCAAGTTTCTGTCTGTTTTTCAAAAGTTGAAATTTTAGTGATTAAAAATATGCAGAAAATCATGCAGGTTTTTTAATGGAGCCCCATGAAATTTGAACCCCTAGCTCCTATAAAGCACCGCGGAACCGTAGCCTAAACCCTTGTTTGGCTGCGGTTCCACCGCACTTTTAAACTGGTTTGGGATTTTGTTTTCTTCTGCTGCCCCACTTTAATATTTGGCAATTTCTGGATGTTTTTAATGAGACTCAAGTTGTTGAGGTCTCTGGAATTTGTGGGTGTTTGAGAAATCGATCTAAATGTTTAGCGTCGTATAGATTATGATGATATGTGATGCAATATTTGGAATCCACAACAATTAGTTTTGAGAAAACTAGTTAGTGTTTTATAAATCTAGCGTTTTAGTCTCGGTTCATCGATTGCCACGGAGTTTCGATTCAGATCAAAACTCCATCGCAATCGAGTATAGTATACGAACGACAGTCGGGAATCTTGTTAAATTATCCGATTGCTTCTTGAAAAGCGTTTTCAGTTTGAGACAAAAATGCAAGGTTTATAGGGTTATGCACAAAATTCGGAATATGAGATATTCCGGGTTTATGATGTCTAAGGTACTTGCCGATTCTAAATATTGTAGTTTTCCATTTCTTTTCTGCGACCGTAAGTGTAATATATGGTGTATCCCCGATCTCGTTGCCATATGTCAATAGAATTTGGGATACGCATATTTACTTACGTTGATGACATGTGTTGCTGTGATATATTGGATCGTCGTGATTGAATAGCTGAGGGGTTTTGCGTGAGATGAGAGTTTTTCAATTTTCATTCATGTAAAAATTGTATATAATATTCTTTTATTGGGACACTTCCGGGTTAAGGATGATGTCACCATTGATGTATACTATTTACTTTTCCGCATTAGGATAAACTCAAGGCGGGGAGCATAAGTAACCGGGTTCTGAAGTCCAGTGGGAGACCATCTCGAGGAGTCGAGACCAGGTCTCCTAACTCTTGAATTGGCAGGGTTGCTTGCCACTCTCGTAGGGGTCTAGAGATGTGGGTTTGGCTATTCATTACGACCGTGGAATCCATGTTTTTCATTACTGGATGAATTTAAAACACGGACCTCCTAGTATATCCAATATTTCATATGTTGACTTCTGCTGCTGTGTTCTGTGATGTGATCATATAACTGTGTGAGACGAATGCTATTTTATATATAATATATAATAAACATTGCTTATGTTTTGCACCCGCGCTAGTCCAGCCCCTGCTCTGCCGTTAGTTAAGTAACCTAACGGTGCATGGCGGGGCCCCGTGGCGAATGCGGATGGTATAAGCGTACGTTCTATTTTCGTTTCTTTTCTGTAATGTTTAGGGAAAGATAAATGATGGGACTTCATTAATGAGATTAATGAAAAAAGAATCCTAAAGATATTGTAGAATCAAAATTTTAAAAATGTAGCTCTAGTTGTTACTTTGCATAGTGGAATTCCTTGATGAATATCCAACACCTCATTCGATGAGGAAAGAGCCAAGATCCGTTCAACGGGAGTGACCTCTTTAGAAAAACTAGCAAATGCTATAACCCACTTGGTTTTGTTTTAATAGCTTCTCTAGTTCTTGCTTTGCATAGTGGTATTCTTTGATGAATATTCAGCACCTCATTCGATGAGGAAAGAGCCGAGATCCCTCACCGGGAGTGACCTCTTTAGCAAAAGTAGCAAAACCTACAAAAAACACTCCTTTTCAAATCACTAGATTCTACAATGATATCAAGTTCATTACGTTAAAGGTTTTCTTCAAAACCAATCGTAGCTATCCGTTATTTCAGATAAGTGCTATTTAATATTCGTGCTACGTTTGTTGATCCTGTCAAGGCATAGTGTGTGGTAGCTGATTAGTGCTTATCTGCCGTATATGATGCGATTGGATTAGGGTAGTCGTACGGCCTTATTGACCTTGTCAAGGATCATGAGGGTGGGTTTAATTCAATCACAAAATGAACGAGTTGAACTTGACTTGAAGTTTATGGTTTGTTGACTTTGTCAAGGTCATAAATCGCATGGGGGTAAAAAAAGATATCGGGAATTTCAAGTGTTGAAATTTGCAATGAGATTACATACCTTCTATATGATAGTTGGATCCTGATACCCACTGCGGGTAACAGTTACTCCTGAGAGATTTTTCCACTTTATAATTAGCCGATCCATTAGGTTCTAAGAAAGGTGTTAACGGGGTTATACCCCTGCGGAAACGAGATTATTTAATTAGTTCCATGCGAAAACATAGGGAGACTCTCTCGGAGTACCAATACCTGTATGGCCGAACGATTGGCGAACATGTAGGGTGTAATTAATCCCGGCTAATCTTACCTTTTAGGGTTTGAAGGAAGATTTGATAAAAACAGTGGGAGACATCTTGATTAGATAAGATAATAACCAATCTAATCCTTCTCTCTTTCCTGTTAGCGACTAATGACACGCCTTAATCAAGATAATAATATTGATGTATTGACCGAATCCACTTATTATACTGGGCTAGGTTCCGCTCTATCTTATGACTATCATAAGTCTGAGTAAAGAATAGTAGAATACCCGGATTCCCATGCTCCCAAAATGAAGTAGGAGCATGCTGATGCATTTTCTTCGGGTGTGTTCATTACCGAGAACTGTTTTTCAGTTTGCTCTACGTCCTGGGTATTGGATACCGAATCAGGATTCCACGTATGTAATTTGCTACATGGGTTAAGTAGAGGTAGAGAACTGGTAAAAGGTGATATGTCCCTCAAAGAAGGGAATGGTGCGATTGTTGCAGCCAAAGAAGTTGGCGAATATCACCTTGTATTACTAAGTGATAACACAATGATTCTGAGCGACTGTTATTTAGTACCAAAAATATTGTGAATGTTTTCCTAAATCAAGTGTTGATTGGGTATGGTACGTTGTATAATGGTATATATGTTCTAAATTACAAAACAGTTCTAAGTATACAGAACACACACAAGAGGAACAGTTCAGAAATGAATGAAGCCTTCTTATGGCATTGTAGACTAGGTCATATCAATGCGACAAAACTGGCTAAGTTGAATAAGGATTGATATTTGAATCCGTTCGAATTTTCATCTTATGAAACTTGCCAGTCATGTCTCAAAGGCAAGATGACCAAAACTCCGTTTACTGGACACGGAAAAAGAGCTACTGAACTCTTGGGACTGATACATAGTGATGTATGCGGTCCTATGTCTATATATGTCAGGAATGGTTCCTCGTACTTTATTACATTCACCAATGATTTCTCAAGATACGGACATGTGTTCCTGATGAAACACAAATCTGAATTTTTTGAGAAATTCAAGGAATATAAGTACGAAGTTGAGAACCAGACGGGTAAGAGTATTAAAATCCTTCGATCTGATCGGGGAGGAGAATACTTGAGCACGGAATTCAGAGACTGCTTAAAATAGAATGGGATTCTCTCTCAGCTTACTCCTCCGTATACACCACAGCACAATGATATTTCAGAGCGGAAGAATCGCACCCTATTAGATATGATGCGCTCTATGATGAGTAATGCTGAGTTGCATATTTCCTTTTGGGTTTATGCACTTGAGATAGCTGCATACCTATTGAATAGAGTTCCGACCAAATCCGTGCCTACCACTCTATATGAGATATGGAATGGAAAGAGACCATCTCTTAAACGAGTTAAGATATAGGATTGTCCGGCCTATGTTAAAAAGAAAAATTCGGACAAGCTCGAGGCAAGGTCTGTTTTGTGCAAGTTTATGGGATATCCAAAAGATTTATATAGATATATTTTCTACCATACCGAGGAACAAAAAGTGTTTGTTTCTCAACATGCCACCTTTCTTAGAAAAGGAATTTCTTATGAAAGAAATTAGTGTTAATGAGGTAGAACTGGAAGAAGTTCCAACTACACAAACTATAACTAATGATTTTGTAGAACCGGAGGATTCAATAGTCCCCGACGAACCTCAGCCACTCCGCGGATCTAGTAGGGTTTCTCATCCACCTGAGAGATACTACGGTTTTCTCATAGACGGTCAGAGTGAGGATTGCATCATGGAAGATGAAGACCCAACTAGTTTCGAGCAGGCCATCACAAGTGGAGACTCTGTGAAATGGCTGGATGCTATGCGATCTGAGATGGAATCCATGTACACCAACAAAGTATGGACTTTGAAAGTTTCTCCTGAAGGGGTAAAACCCATCGGGAGCAAGTGGATCTTTAAGAAGAAAATTGGTGTGGATGGAAAGGTTGAGACTTTCAAAGCTAGACTTGTAGGAAAAGGTTTTCGTCAATGACCAGGTGTCGACTATGATGAAACCTTTTCTCCTGTCGCTATGCTTAAGTCCATCAGGATCCTACTTGCCGTTGCTGGATACCATGACTATGAAATCTGGCAGATGGACGTCAAGACTACTTTTCTAAATGGTGATTTAGAAGAGAGCGTGTATATGACACAGCCAAAGGGCTTTGTAGACAGTGGGAGCAGCGGAAGCTTGTGGAAGCTGCTTAAATCAATCTACGGATTAAAGAAGGCATCGCGGAGCTGGAACATCTATTTTGATGAAGCTATCAAAGAGTTTGACTTCATTAAAAATGTAGATGAACCATGTATATACAAGAAGGTTGTAGAAAGTAAGGTTGTCTTCCTCGTATTGTACGTGGATGACATACTCTTGATAGGAAACGATGTTCTTATGTTACACTCGGTCAAGCTCTTCTTATCACACAAGTTCTCTATGAAAGATCTAGGTGATGCCTCCTACATCTTGGGGATAAAGATCTATACAGATAGATTTAAATGGATGTTGGGATTGTCCCAATCCAGGTACATAGACACCATACTAAAGAGTTTTAGTATGGAAGATTCTAAGCGTGGTAATTTACCCGCTTATTCAGGAATCACTCTATTTAAAGAGATATCTCCCAAGACTGATTTGGAGAAAGCTCGCATGCAAGGGATACACTATACTTCGGTAGTCGGGTCTATCATGCATTGGATGTTATGTGCCAGACCAGATGTAGCTTACTCACTAGGTGTAATGAGCAGGTATCAATCAGATCCAGGGGAGAAACATTGGATAGTTGTGAAGAACATTCTTAAGTACTTGAGAAGGACTAAATAGATGATCTTGGTGTATGGTAACGGTGTACTCCAGGTGGAGTCCTTTACCGATTCGAGCTTCCAGAGTGATAAGGACGACAGTAAGTCGGTCTCCAGTTTTTTCTTCACTCTCAATGGAGGGGTGTTCATATCAAAATTTTGCATTATTATATTCCCCATTCTTAATCATATTACAAATAAATAGGTGCTTTTGATCCATGTCTGCTAAATAGTTGCAGGTTACAGGTTCTCGGAACAATACAGTGAAAATGGTGAAAAGACGCTACAAATGTGAGACCACGACCAACAAATAGATGAATCTGTAAGATACTGCCTACCAGTTTGAGGAACAAAGGAAGATCAGCAAACAGCTCAATATACAAAGTACAAGGGCAGCACAAGATTCAAGACTTCAACGCAAAGCTAACGGTAAAAATCCACAAAATCTGCACTGTTGAAAATCTGGACGAAAGTAGAAAAGATTCTGAGGAACTACGTGAAGAAAACAGATGTAAAAAGCAACTCAAAGTATCACAGAAGAAATGAGCCCAAGAGCCCATCAAACGGCCGCGGAACCGCGGCCAAACAAGGCTTCTGGCCACGGATCCGCGGCCGTGCAGAGCACGTATCGGTGCGTGTTGGTGGGAGTCGGTGCATTGACCCGGCTTTCTTATGGTAGTATTGTAATTTCCAATGTGGATCAGATGTAAACCCTAGGGTTTCTCCTATCTATAAATAGGAAAGCCTACAACTCTTTTAGGGCATGCTTCTTTTTAATTCTTAGATTTTAAATTTTCAATTCTATTGTAATCTTCAAGAGGTGTCAATAAAGTAAGTTTTTTATCTTGCAATTTTAATTTCATCTTTTAATTTCTGCAATTTTCGTATCTGTCTTTTATTATCTGCATGTTAATTAGGTAATTAAAAAGAAGATAAAAAATAAACTCATTTGTTAATACCCTAATGAGTGAGTAGTTCCTCACTTGTTAGGGTTAGGATTGGATGGGTTTGAGAGATGGAAATCTCTCACTCCTTTCTTGCCCTCATAACTTTATAAATTAGGACTCTATATAAAACAAACACCCACCGCTCACTACGGCACCCTATCCTACGAGATAGCGGTGATTCCTTAGTTAGACCAGTAGTGGTTGATTTACATAGAGCTTAGGAATAAGAGTTAAGAAAGGACGGACAAGGACCAAAGGGAAGAAACTATGTTTCTTCCTAGTCGTGCTAATCCTCTTTGTTAACTATTACCTTAACACCTAAATTCTTAATTAGGGCAAAGGAAGCGGTGATTAGAATTAACTTTCCAAACTTACCTAATCCTAATCCTAGCAAGGTTTTAATTCAAATCAAATCCAATCTTAGTTTTATAAAAATCAAAACTTACCACAAATAGGAATTGATTCGTTAGAACAATAAGAAAAGACACGTTTTCCCTGTGGACCGACCCGTACTCAACCGGCTAGCTACCAAGCGACACCATCTTGATTGCGGTATATTATATTCTTTGATTTTAAAAACGCATAAAACAAACTCTCTCCAATCAAATGGCGCCATTGCCGGGGATCACGGTAGTTATTTTCTTTTTGTAATTTCAGGTCAATTAAAAATTAAAAAATCATAAAAACTAAAAAATATAAAAACAAAAAAAAATTATTATCTTGTTATTTTTTGAAGGGTTTTTGTGCGAATTGTGTAGGAAAGCAAAGACGAACAGATTCAGATCTGGAAAAATCCAGTGAACAAATCAACAAATAGAGGATCTGGAAAGACAGAAGCGAATAACAACAGAAAACAGGAAAAGTTTGACGGTCTGATCCAATAGAATCACCGCGGAACCGCCGCTTCTTCTTGCATTTCACCGCGGATCCGCCACGCATTGGTGACGTCGGCGCTTCAAAAATTCTCTGTAAGTATTTTTATCTTCTCTGTAACCCTCTGAAGTCCTCTGAAAAATTTTCCTGCAGGATTCTTTGCGCAAAAACTTCTTCCCCCTCTCCAATAAATCAATCTTGTGCAGGATTCTTTGCGCCGCAAATAAAAAAAAATTGGCAAGTGTTTTGGATTTTTGTGTGTTTACTGCTTTTCATTTTTTAAAACGGATTTTTAAGGGGCTATAACACCAATACAGATTGGGTGGGGATTTCATTACCCTTCTTAGGACCCAAAAAATCATAAAAAGCATTTGCATCAACCCTCGAGTTAATTAAAAAATATTTAGACTAAGCCAATAAGGACTGTCGCGCTCATTAGGACAAATGAAGGTTGTGGGCATCGGTTGTTTATCTAAACCTGACTTTGTGGTTCCTAGGCTAGACAAGTGGGAAATGTAATTTTAAAAGGCCCGTCTCACGATGATTCATGAGCAGATCCCTCCTTTCTTTACTTGTGCTTACCTGGCCATAATTGGCGGTGAAGAGGCGATTCGAGGATATCTCACAACTTGCCCTTTGGAACAGTTAGGCGCAGTCTAGTTGACTTAGGAGACCCTAGCTCTAGGCTTGATTGTGCATATTGTGATTGCTTGAAAGTGTGTCTAGCTCCTTATAAAAAATCTTTTGTAAAACTCCTTATATAAAAAAAACCACAAAACAAAATTTTTACAAAAACTTGCCATTTTGTCGCTAGAAATCCATTGCACCCAACTTGCAACCACACTCTCTCATTGACGTTTTCTTACCCCCACCTTCTACTTTTTTTTACCACACTACACCTCGTTAGTGTATGTCCGGTTGGACTAGGGACACTAGCGCCCGTTTAGTCCGTGTCTCGTTAGTGCCTACTGATGACGCGTTCGACTCCGAAGTCGAAACTCCTTCCACTTCTTTACCTTCATCTTCAAATTCATCATCTTCTAAGGAGATGTCGGGATTCAATCTTAACAACCCCTTACCTACTACGGGACTGATTCCACCTCAACTGGGTGCGAATAACCCACCACACCCTCCTGTCGAAGCGCCCTAACGAATCGCTTTCCAGGATCTTTTCTATCCAACCTGCACCGCACTTCCTACTTGTCTTTCACTTCCACCGGCTAATGGGGATAATTTCGAAATTAAACCCCACTTCATCAATATGTTGCCCAAATTTCATGGGCTAGAATCCGAAGATGCTTACATCTTCATTAACAAATTCCAGAATGTTTGCGCAATGATGAAGACCACCCAACTTTCTGATGATGCTATAAGTCTACGTGTCATTCTATTCACTTTATGTGACCTAGCTGAAAAGTGGTTATATAGCACAGTATCGCATTCCATAAAAAATTGGGAAGAGTTTGTTAAGGCTTTTCTTAAAAAGTTTTACCCACACCACAAGACCGCGAGAATTCGCAATGAAATTAATCAATTTTCCAAGCTTCCTTCCGAACCTTTTTGGAAGTGTTTCGAACGATTTAAGGACCTTCTTGTTCAGTGCCCTCACCACGGTATCGAGAAATGGCAACTTTGCCAAACTTTATACGAATGACTGAACCCAGCAACTAAGCAGTTGTTGGAAACCATTTGTCAAGGTCACTTTCTTACAAAATCGAGCGAGGAAGCTTGGCAATTTCTCGACGATCTTGCTGAACAAACACTTCAGTGGGAAAGCACTAAAACCACTTCATCTACTTCTTCAGGTCAGTCTAGGGCAGGCATACATCAACTTGATATGTCGATTGCAATGAAGGCCAAAATGGCTGCACTCACGAAAAAACTAGAAGCAATTGAGAGCAAATTCTCATCGCCTTCTCCTGCCCCAGCTTTACCCCCACGCACTATTTGCGCTTGTTGTTCGGATCCGTCCCATCTAACTGAAGAGTGTCCTTACAACCCACCTGGTCAAGGACAAGATCAAGTCAATGCTGTCTTTCAACAAAGACAAAGAAATGATCCATACTCTTCAACTTATAATTCTGGTTGGAGGAGCCACCCAAACTTTGCTTGGAATAAAAATCAACAACAATTCCAAGGCAATAACAATTTTCAGAGGTCTCCTCCACAACAACAAGTCCCTCAACAAACTCAATATCAGCAACCCTTCTAACCCCAACCTTACCAAAACCAAATGAACAATTTTGTACTAAACAACTCTTATCCTCAAAACAATTTTGTTCAGCCGAATAACGATAAGGTTTCCTCGCTAGAACGAAGTCTGGATGCATTTTTAAAACAATCTACGCAATCCTCAGCCAGCATCTAATCTTCCATTCAGTCTTTGGTGCAACACAATGCTTCACATGATCAGAGCATCAAAACAATTGAAGCCCAAATTGCACAACTGAATGCTGCGTTAAGCGAGCGAGAAAAGGGAAAACTTCCATCTCAACCACTGCCAATTCCCGGTCATACACAAAATACATATGTTTCTCATGAAAAACAAAATCATAATGTGAGTGCCGTGACTATTTTGAGATCTGGAAAGGTATTGCACAACAACGTTGGCAATAATGATGACACTCCGGCCGCCGCTTCTTCTTCTTCTTCTTCATCTTCTTCGTCTTCTTCAGAGCCTGTTTTTCATTCTTCACAAGGCTCTACTTCTTCTAATTCGAACGGACCCACATCTCACTCCACGAAAACACCAACACTAGGATCCATTCCAACTCCGCAATCTACTCTACAAACATTAGATTCAACAAATTTTCAAAATATTCCATTTCCAAACAGATTGAGATCCAATAAACCTACTCCACAAATGGAGAAGATTGTGGAGTTATTCAAACAGGTTAGCATTAACTTACCTCTCTTGGATGCAATCCAAAAAGTCCCTTCTTATGCTAAAATCTTAAAGGACTTATGCACCAAGAAGAGAAAATCGCAGGTACCTAAGAAATTTTTCTTGGCTAGTGCAGTAAGTGATGCTCTTACTCAACCTTTACCCCAAAAACGCAAGGACCCTGGCTGTCCTATAATTTCAATAACTATTGGGGATAAGAACATCAACCGCGCACTTTTAGATCTTGGTGCCAGTGTTAATTTGCTTTCTTATTCAGTATATGAACAATTAGGCGTTGGAGAGCTTAAACCCACACATTGTATTCTCCAAATGGCCGACCGATCCATCACCCATCCTAGGGATGAGTTAGAGAATGTGTTGATTAAAGTAGGGGACTTCATTTTCCCCGTTGATTTCATTGTTATGGACACACAATCTGTAGCTAACCCCCGGAGTCAAATTCCGGTGATACTCAGTCGACCCTTCCTTGCGACTTCTAATGCGGTGATCAATTATCGTAATGGTTCGATGAACCTATTTTTTGGAAACATGACAATTGAGCTCAACATTTTTAAGTTGGGGAATCAGCCCTCCGAGCCTAATGCTAATATACTTGATGTTTGTTCAATCCAAGAGATTACTCAGGAGGACTGTGAGCTCGAAAAATTTCTGTTTGATCACAGCGGTTTTGACGCCACTAGTACGTTCCTCCTTGAATCTGACACAGTTTTCACACCCGATAACGATTACGAGTGTTTCACCTTTTTGAACGATTTTGAAGAATCACCACAAGAGTTTGAAACCTTTGAATTTTCGGATGAGTTAGCAGAACCATCCTACTCGGTTGCTTACATTCGCTTCAAACCTCTATTGGAATCCTTCGAGTTTGGGACAGTTTCACCAATTTTACCTTCAATTGTTTCGCCTCCAAAACTTGAACTCAAGTTGCTGCCGTCTCACCTTAAATACGCCTACTTGGGTAAGAATGAGACCCTTCCTGTTATCATTTCGGCTTCTCTAGCCCCCGAGCAAGAGAAAGCCCTTTTAATGGTCTTACAAAATAATCGGCAAGCTTTTGGCTGGACTATGGCGGACATCAAGGGGATCAGTCCCCTAATAGTTGAACATCGTATTCATATGATGGATAATGCCAAGCCAGTAAGGGATCCACAAAGACGCCTCAACCCTATAATGAAAGAGGCTGTTAAAAAAGAGATTGTAAAATGTCTAGATAGTGGTATCATTTACCCTATCTCTGATAGCCTGTGGGTTAGCCCCATTCACGTTGTCCCAAAGAAATCGAGCATAACGGTCATAACTAATGAGGCGAATGAGTTAATACCTACTCGCACCCAAACTGGGTGGCGAGTATGCATCGATTATAGAAAACTCAACGCCGCGACATGGAAAGACCACTTTCCATTACCTTTCATTAACCAAATGCTAGAACGATTGGCTGGGCATGAATTTTACTGCTTTTTGGATGGCTACTCCGGCTATAATCAAGTTCCCATTGCCGAAAAGGACCAAGATAAGACCACATTCACTTGTCCCTTCGGTACATTCGCTTACCGTCGCATGCCCTTTGGGTTATGCAATGCACCCGCTACTTTCCAGCGGTGTATGATGGGCATTTTTTCAGACATGGTGGAAAAATTCTTGGAGATTTTTATTGATGATTTCTCCATTTTCGGCGACTCCTTTGATGAGTGTTTGCTACATTTAGACGTAGTTCTTACCCGGTGTAGGGATAAGAACCTCACGTTAAATTGGGAGAAATGCCACTTTATGGTACGAGAAGGTATTGTCTTAGGACATATCATCTCGCAAAATGGCATTGAGGTAGATAAAGCTAAGATTGAAGTCATTTCCAAACTTCCTCCTCCCAAGTGCGTCAAAGACATCCGAGCCTTTCTTGGCCATGCCGGTTTCTATAGGCGGTTCATCAAGGATTTTAGTAAGATAGCTAGACCCTTGACTCTTTTGTTGGCCAAGGATACCACTTTTGATTTCGACTCAAGCTGTATGAAGGCGTTCGAGTCGTTGAAAAACTCACTTATTTCCGCTCCCATTCTTTCATCTCCCGACTGGACGCATCCATTTGAAATTTTGTGCGATGCATCTGATTTCTCCATTGGTGCTGTCCTTGGACAGCACATAAATAAGATGCCGCATGTAATTTATTACGCTAGCCGAACCTTAAACGAGGCCCAATTGAATTACACAACAACTGAAAAAGAGTTCTTAACCGTTGTGTTTGCACTAGAAAAATTCAGGCCCTATTTAATCGGCTCTCCAGTCATCGTTTATACTGATCACTCGGCTCTTCGCCATCTTTTCGCGAAGAAGGATGCCAAATCTCGGCTGATATGTTGGATTCTCTTACTACAAGAGTTTGGCCTTGTCATAAGAGACAAGAGAGGATGCGAAAACGTAGTCGCCGACCACCTTTCACGCCTCCCTTCTTCGCATACACTTTAAATTCCTATAAAAGACATTTTTCCAGATGAGCAGCTCTTAACTATGTCATGCGAACCTTGGTTCGCAGATATCGTAAATTATTTGGCCATCGGACTGATACCAAACAAATGGTCGAAACAGGACAGACTCAGATTTCTATCTCAGGTAAAACATTTTTACTGGGATAAACCGTATCTATTAAAATACTGTCCCGACCAAATTATTCGTCGGTGTGTCCCCGACAATGAGTTTAAGAGCGTGCCGTCATTCTTCCACGATCAAGCGTGTGGCGGGCATTTTGGCCCCAAAAAGACAGCAGAAAAAATCTTGCAGTGTGGTTTCTACTGGCCACAACTTTTAAAAGACGCATATGAGTACTGCAAGACATGCTCCCGGTGCCAACACTTGGGCCAGATATCTCGGAGAAATGAGATGCCGCTCCAACCAATTGTGGTTGTTGAAATTTTTGATGTTTGCGGATAGACTTTATGGGACCGTTTCCCAATTCCTTTGGGAACATGTATATTCTACTTGCTGTTGACTATGTTTCCGAATGGGTCAAGGCTATGCCCAGCTGAACTAAGATTTCTTAAAGAAAACATTTTTTCTTGGTTTGGGCATCCTCGCGCGATTATCAGTGATAATCGATCTCACTTTTGTAATAGGACTTTCGAGTCCTTAATGCGGAAATACTCCATTACTCACAAGCTGTCAACGCCCTATCATCCCCAAACTTGTGGGCAAGCCGAGATTTCGAATCGGCAGATTAAACAGATGTTGGAGAAAACGGTTTCCAAAAACCGTAAAGATTGGTCGTCAAAACTTATTGATGCCCTTTGGGCATTCCGTACTGCCTATAAGACCGATCTTGTCATGTCTCCATATAGGCTTGTTTATGGAAAGGCTTGCCACCTTCCAGTTGAAATAGAGCATAAGGCATTTTTGGGCAATAAAAGAGTTGAATCTATCTTTGGGAGATGCGGGCAGCAATAGAAAGCTGCAGTTGAACGAATTAGACGAGCTGCGGGATGAAGCCTATGAGAATGCAATAGTTGTTAAAAACCGAACGAAGGTGTTCCACGATAAACACCTTATGCGCAAAACTTTCAAACCTGGTCAACATGTTTTACTTTATGACACTCGGTTACATTTCCATCCCGGCAAGCTCAAATCTCGATGGAAAGGGCCATTTTTGGTATGCACCGTATATCCGCACGGCGCGGTTGATCTTGAAAACCCGGAGGACGGTTCACTGTTTAAAGTGAACGGACATCGACTTAAACCGTTCCTCACTACGGATCCTTCGGAGGAGCTCCCGTTTTTGCAGGAGCCGATCTACATTGACTGATCTTTCTCCATCTACCCCTAAATTTCGATTATCTAGCCAAAACACTGTTTCAAACAAGTTTGGGGGTATGTATCATTTGTAATCATAAAATTAAAAAAATGAAAATTTCAAAATAAAAAAAAAATTTGGGGTATTTTTGTAAATTTCCAGTTTTAATAGAAAAATAAAAATTTTATTTACAAATAATTTCCACTTTTCAAGAAGGGATTTTTGCAAATAACCAACACATTCCTCCCTATAAATAACACCCGACCCCTTTCCGTTTTCCTAACCCCAAAATACTCCTCTCTGGAAACCCTAGCCGCCGCAGCAGCCAGAAGAAGGAGATCTGCCCTAGCCGCCGTGCAACCGCTGCCGAAACCTCCTTTCCGCCGCTGATCCACCGTGCCCTTACCTCTTCACCCTCTGAATTTTTCAGAGGAGGTTTGCACCATCTCTCCTTCTCTGTTAATTTTTTTTAGATCTGTGAACTTTCTGAATGGCACCAACAATGCAGTTAGAACGTGATTTTTCACAAATCTTTTCACACACAATTTACGGGAGTTATTTTGCTGATGAAATCATACGGAGGGGGTGGAACTTTTTAATTTATAATCATCCGAATGCTTACGCTCTTCCAGATCTAGTCACTCATTTTTACAAGTGCATGAAGGAAGGCTGACTTACACAATACGGTTTTATTAAACTACTTTGGAGCGATATGGAGATAATCATTGACAGGGACTTCATCCATGAAGTCACTTTAATTTCCAGATTACCTATTCACGACCAACCCTTTCAATTTGAAGACTACATGCCCTTAATAGGTAATGACTGTTCGAGGGAACCTAGGAAGGGAATACAGGCTAGAACCCTTTTCGCCAATGTTTTAATCGTGTGCCGGTGGGCACAAAACAACATTTTTGGTAGTTCACATAATACCACATTTTTCACCCCGTCTCTTCATATCGTGCACACCCTAATGACTAGGAACCCTAGATTTGACATGTGCACGGTTTTGCTTAATTCAATTGTTGCTGGCAAAAGGGCCGCAAATTACCCATGCCCCATGTTAGTGCAACTGTGTCGCTATTTCCTCCCTGTGGAGAAATTTGAATTCTACATGCATGGAGGTATACCCATTAGGCCTCTCATTGAGGGCGCATACACGTCCTATACCCGCTTGACTGATGTATGGTCATAAACAGAACAGGCCGAACATGTACCCACCAGGACACCCAGCTCCAGCTCGACCGCGAGCGATGAAGAGCTAACTCCTGCTGCGCAAGCGCGCTTACTTCGAAGAAACAATAGGGGAATAGAAAGATTGCTTGAGATGATGACGCAACATGATCAGCGTCTAACACAAGTAGAGCAGGGGATCATAACCCTTCTAGCTAGAGAGGAGCGTTCCCGTTCACGTTCAAGGGGACGCCGAGGGCCTGAGCAATGAGGGCACTGTTTTTGGTAAGTTTGGGGGAGGAGGTGGTTTGTAAATAGTTATCATTGCATTGCATATTTTTAATTTTTGTACATATTTTTTTCTTTTTTACTTTGCATGTTTATTTCTGCATTGCATCTTTATAAAAAAAATTTAGAAAATGAAAATAAAAAAAATTAAATTAAAAAAAATCAAATAAAAAAATTGAAAAATTTTAAAAAATTATAAAAATTGAAAAGTTCAATTTTGACCATATTTAACTTAAGTTTAACATGACGGTTGACTAGTTAGGAAAAACTAGATCCTAAACTTAGTAAATTAAAACCCTAAAAATAACCTTTCTTAAAGTTTAACCGTAGAAAATATATTTCCTTGCAGTTTATTTAGAAATAGACAAATTTTGAGTTCAGTTCTTGGGCTAAGTCAAAATAAGAAAAGAGTATTGAAATTTTTATTGAAGTGTAAGTCTGAAAAACAACTCCGAACCTTTAGTCTAAATTCTGAAAATATATACCCTACAACTCGCACATACACACACCTTGAAACTTAGGATAGTAGAGAATATCTTGAAATGTTCTTGTCTAAAATCCTTAGTATGAGAAAAAAAATTAAAGTATAAGTGTGAAATAAGAGATATAAAAAATATGAACACTGGTTTTGTAATTACTTAAGGTTGCGTAAAATAAAAAAAAAATATAGCAAGGGTGCTTTATCACCTAGTGCCTTAGACCTACTGGTTTGGGAATCACTGCTAAAGCCTTAGGTATTGCAAGATGAGGAATTACGCCTAAATGCGCAAGCACATTTTGTAATCGGTCGTCTAGTATCTCAAGAAGTATTAACAGTCGCATGAAGAATGTGTGAGCAATTTCATCTAAAATTCACCAATTAAAAGTATTTTGGACAATGGAAAAGAGTATGATAGCTTGAATTGAATTTTCAAGTGTAGGGGTGATACATACACACACGTAGGGGTATATGATTAGGGTTTGGATGAGAGATAGGAATGAAAAATAGGACTTATATTTTCAGTAGAGATGATAAAAAATCCTAAGTTGAGATGGAACCTTAGAAGGAAAATTCAAAAGATGCTAAAAGCTAAATAAATTTACAGAACATATACAATCTTAAGTTAAATGATAAGTGAGTGTGAAAAATACGGGTTGATGATTTCTAAGTTGAAGATAATAGAATTTCTTGCTAGAACATCGAATTGAAGAATGAAAGTCAATAGGCCAAATTGATCGGATTTTATGGGCAGTATCCGCTGAAAACCCTCAGGAGACAACACTCCTCCTACTAGGGACACCTAGAGATTTAACGGCTTGTTGCACGAGCTCAGTGCAATCGCGATTCCCTACGAAAGTAAGGTTAGGATTTTTCGAGAATAAAAATAGTTTTGCTCAAGACGAGCAAAAGATAAGTTCGGGGGTATTTGTTCATATCAGAATTTTGCATTATTATATTCCCATTCTTAATCATATTGCAAATAAATAGGTGCTTTTGATCCATATCTGCTAAATAGTTGCAGGTTACAGGTTATCGGAACAATACTGTGAAAATGGTGAAAAGACGCTACAAATGTGAGACTACGACCAACAAATAGATGAATCTGTAAGATATCGCCTACCAGTTTAAGGAACAAACGAAGATCAGCAAACAGTTCAATATACAAAGTATAAGGGCAGCACAAGATTCAAGACTTCAACGCGAAGCTAACGGTAAAAGTCTACAAAATCTGCACTGTTGAAAATCTGGAAGAAAATAGAAAAGATTTTGAGGAACCAAGTGAAGAAAACAGATGGAAAAAGCAACTTGAAGCATCACAGAAGAAATGAGCCCAAGAGCCCATCAAACGGCCGCGGAATCGCGGCCAAACAAGGCTTCTGGCCGCGGATCTGCGGCCGTGCAGAGCACGAGTCGGTGCGTGTCGGTAGGAGTTGGTGCATTGACCCGACTTTCTTAGGGTAGTATTGTAATTTCCGATGTGGATCAGATGTAAATCCTAGGGTTTCTCCTATCTATAAATAGGAAAGCCTACAGCTCTTTTGGGGCATGCCTCTTTTTAATTCTTAGATTTTAAATTTTCAATTCCATTGTAATCGTCAAGAGGTGTCAATAAAGTAAGTTTTTTATCTTGCAATTTTAATTTCATCTTTTAATTTCTGCAATTTTCGTATCTGTCTTTTATTATCTGCACGTTAATTAGGTGATTAAAAAGAAAATAAAAAATGAACTCCTTTGTTAATACCCTAATGAGTGAGTAGTTCCTCACTTGTTAGGGTTAGGATTGGGTAGGTTTTAGAGAAGGAAATCTCTCACTCCTTTCTTGCCCTCATAACTTTATAAATTAGGACTCTATGTAAAACAAACACCCACCGCTCACTACGGCACCCTATCCTACGAGATAGCGGTGATTTCCTAGTTAGACCGGTAGTGGTTGCTTTACATGGAGGTAAGGGATAAGAGTTAAGAAAGGACGGACAAGGACCAAAGGGAAGAAACTATGTTTCTTCCTAGTCGTGCTATTCCCCTTTGTTAACTATTACCTTAACACCTAAGTTCTTAATTAGGGCAAAGGAAGCGGTGAGTAGAATTAACTTTTCAAACTTACCTAATCCTAATCCTAGCAAGGTTTTAATTCAAATCAAATTCAATCTTAGTTTTTATAAAAATCAAAACCTACCACAAATAGGAATTGACTCGTTAAAACAATAAGAAAAGACACGTTTTTCCTGTGGACCGACCCGTACTCAACCGGCTAGCTACCAAGCGACACCGTCTTGATTGCGGTATATTCTATTCTTTGATTTGAAAAACACATAAAACAAACTCTCTCCAATCAAGGGGCGGTATGTTGGAAGAGTTCCAAGCAAGATACCGTAGAAGACTCGACGATGGAGGCTGAATACATTGCTGCCAACGATGCTGCCAAAGAGGCTGCCTGGATGAAGAAGTTCATAGCTGAACATTGTGTGGTTCCATCTATTGAGCATCTAATACCTGTGTATTGTGATAACAATGGAGCCATGGTTTTTGCCAAGGAACCCCGGTCCCATCAGAGATCCAGACATATTCTTAGGTGGTATCACCTGATCAGGGAGATAGTAGATCACCGGGAGATCGAGACCAGGAGAGTTGACATGAAGGATAACACAGCGGATCCACTCACAAAGGCCCTCCCCAGACATAGTTTGTGAGACATTTTGGGATGTTGGGTATGAGATACTACAACAACTGGCCTTAGTGCATGTGAGACATTGTTAGGAATATTTATGCCTTAGAGGCCATTATTGTATGATATAGTGGATGCTTGGATATATATATATAGAGGACTTTCTTACTCGACATGATATCTGGTTGCTTTTATCTTAACATGTATACTTTTATTATTATACTGTCTCTCTGATACATGTTGATAAAGCCCTTAGGATGTTTGCTTGACTACCAAAACTATGATGCAGATCATACTACTGGGACTTGTGTAGTCCACAAGCACATCCTTTAATAGTTACTAATCGAGGAAGTATCGAGACAGGGCATCGATATTCTAGAGTAGACTAGTGTGTACGTTTCTTGACCCTGTAGGGGGCGATGGTTGATCCCATATCCATTGGTGTTTGACATCAAAGATTGTACGCAGGTGATCATTACAGAATGAGTACACCGAATAGGACTTGCAGATAACTCCTAGATGGTATTATACCTATCGTCAGATAGCAGTTCTTTGGTGACACTGGTACAGGTTAGTCTTTAGACCCGAGATCGTCATAGAGTCTTGTGTGGTTCCTACTGGGCTTTGATTTCCTCCCTACTACGACTCAAGAGAGTCATGCAAACAGGTGGATTTTGGTTACAGTCCCAAGTCATATAGAGGTAATGAGCGATAGGAGGGGTTTCGTCTCTCCCGGTATAGGGAGTTGATGTTGCGCTATACTCGATTGGCTATAATAGGAAGTCCCTGGCCAGGGCTGTTGATGAGATTTACTGGTAAGAGTTATCAGTAGTTTCTCGTACCATTATAGGACACACATCGGTATGACTTATCAAGTTATTGGGGTCTGACGATTCCACCCCAAGACTCGATATGCGACATATCAGACAAAGAGACCGGACTATACGGTAAGTGTTACTTATAGGCTTCATGGGAGTTTGGACAAGCTTTCTTGTTGATATTCTATTCGCTCAATATCTGGGTAGCCATTACGTCCAGCTAGTATTGCTGACGGCTTGCGGGTCACTGATGTGATCATTACCTACTGCTTGCGTATTGACGAGTCTTTAAAGTCCCACATAGAAGTTTCCTAGTTCAGGAGAAATGAAATAGGGCACATATGTTGATATGTGCGGGGGCCTGATTAAATACGAGTATGTGATACCGTATTCTAATCTGGCGGTTATTTATTATTAGTTAGGTTATATGTGATATATCTGGATTATCAAATCAAGTGTTGATTTGATAATGTGATATACAGATAAATAATATTAGTCGGTTATATGTGATATAACCAGATTATTAAATCAAGTGTTGATTTAATAATATGATATATATTTATATTTGATATAATTATATATTAACTAATATTATTAGCTCACTAATTATTTTCTTCATAATATATATATATATATATATATATATATATATATATATATATATATATATATATATATATATATATATATATATATATATATATATATATATATATATATATATATATATATATATATATATATATATATATATATATATATATGAAGCATGGTAGGATTTTCTATTTTTGTGAAAAGTATGAATGAGGTGGAAAATGAGGAATGGGGGTGAAGCATGGTATTTATCATTTCTTTATTAGTCTTGGCTCACTATTCAAGTATGGTTGCAATTTATTATTGCAATTTATTCCATACTTGAATGAGTGAGGTCAAGAGAGGAGCCATTCTTCACTTGAGTTTTTAATGAGTTCATGCCTTAGCCATTTTGAGCTCTCTCCATTTTTCCATCTTCTTCTTCCTCTTCTACAAAACCCTAACCCTCACATGAGATGTGAATCATAAGGTTTTGAGATAAACCCTAGTGAGCTTAGAACCCCTACTTCACTATCCTATACTTGATTAGCACTCAAGTGTAGTGTGTTTTCTTCACTAAAGAGTTTAGTGAAGAGGTACCTTGGATTAGCGGAGCTTCGGGTGGATCATCTTCGGCATGAAGATGGCAAAGGAAGCTCGATCCAACTTCAAGTGGAGCCTAGTGAAGTCGCATGGACTACTAAACGGAGCTTGAGAAGAGAAGGACACGGTCTACAAAGATTATAGCCTCTATCTCTTAGCTAGGTTTTGCGATATCATCATAGTTAACCCTAATCATCTAGTTAGATTCTAGGATAGTCTAGCTTAGCACCCCATTTTTTTGAAAATTGCATGCTTGATGCCGGTTTAGACCTCATAGTGGTGCTAGGGTAGACTTTCACATGGCACTTGAGATTTACTAATAATGAGATCAGTAGTTTCTCGGATGGTCTTGAGCCACATCAGCATGACTTATCAGGTTATTAGGGGTCTGACGTTATCCACCCCTAAGATCCGGTATGCGATACTCTCAAACGACCAGACCGAACTGTATAAAGATAATCACTTACTGGCTCAGTAGGGGTTCAAATGAGCTTGCTTGTCGTCCTTCCTTTCGACAGATATCTGGGTAGCCGTTACGTACAACCAGTGTCACTGACATGCTTGTGGTTATGGATTTTATCCAGTAATTCACTGCCAGCGTATTGTTGAATCTTTAGATTCCTATACAGAGGGTTATCCCGGTTCAGGCGAAACGATGTAGTGGTCATATATTGATAGATTAAATGCATATACTAACTACACGGTCTTTAATTAGACAGTTTGATAATACTAGCCGGCTTAGGATTAAGCCGGATCATTAAATCAATTATTGATTTAATAATTTACACACACACACACACACATATATTCTAGTACTATATTCATTGTATTTTTTGTCTCTTCGGTATTCGTATTTTGATACGAATACGGATATGTATATACGGAGTTGTATTCTTGTATTCATACATGAATACTTCTAGAAAGAGAACACCTCATATATATATTTTCCTTTTTCTAGAAAAAGGAAATGAGGTGTGGTGAGGTGGCATAAGGAATGGTGTGAGGAATGGCTAGTGATTTGTTTATTTTATTTGTCATCACTATTCAAGTATGGTTGCATTTGTTTATTATAAATTCGTTTTCATAAAACAAATGTGATGGCCTGTTTTTCTTTGAGAGACTTGATCATTTTCATTCTCTCGTTCTCTCTCCTCTCTTGCTCCTCCTTTCCTTTACCCTCTCATGAGTTGAGAATCCAAGGGAAAAAGAAATAGACTAAATACTATGACACTCTCTACATCACTAAGCATCACAACTTAGCAACTTGTGATCTTTAGTTTCTTCGTTAGTCATTGATCACACGCTTTTGGCGTGTCGGATGTTCAAAGTTCTAAAGTTTACCGCGATCAGGACGGTGTCGCTATGCAGCTAGCCGGTTGAGCACGGGTCGATCCACAGGGAGATGGTTGTATGTCCTTTCTTGTTTTAGACGAGTCAATAAAGAATTTGTGTATGTTTGTTCGAGACTATCCTATGTGTAATATTTGCAAGTATAAAGCTGTTAAGAAAAAGATACGAGATTGTAAGCTAAAGAAATTCGTACTCAAAACCTTTGAGCCGAGTCTTGACCAATTGAAGCTAAAGCAATCGGCAACAACGTGGATTAGGGGATTTAAGCGCGGTATTCGTGGAATACGGCTTATTTACCCTTGTCCTTCCGTTCTTGTCTCTTGCTTTCGCCTCCGGTCAAACCGAACGCAACCGGTCGCAGTTAGGAATCACCGTTACCTTGTTAGGGTAGGGTGCCTAACGGAGCGCTTGTGTATGGTTTGGGCGGAGTTCAATGGAAAATAACGGGAAAAGGAAATGAGAAAGAAGATATTAACTTACAATACCGTATTTTATCTTAACAACAATAATTACAACCATTCACAAGATGAACAAAAGAGAGCAAAAGAAAAGAACAAAGAAAAGAAAAGATTACAAGTAATTAAGTGCATGAATTAAATTGCAAGAAAGTAAAGCAAGATAATAATAAGCAAGTAATAAAAAGCGATAAAAAGAACAAGAAACTAGAACTCAAGACAAGCATGGGATCAATAGCCAACCCTTAAACTTGCAAGCTCAATCAAGAGGTTGCAAGATCAAGAGAAGGGTAGAGAACGCATGTGAAATGAAGCGCTAATTCCATCAGAAAATACGACCCTTGAGATCAATAACTAACCCTTAACCATTCAAGCTCAATGAAGAGGTTGAATGATTAAGAGGAAGCAAAAATCTCAAGGGGAAGAAGAAACAAAGGAGAATGATACAAAAAGCCCTCATCTTCATTGATCTCCCACTCAAAAAGCTCTCACTACAATTTTCATGGAAAAAGAATGAAGAAGAAGAAGAAAAAGACTAAATCCTAAAAAGAAAGAAGAACAAAGAATTCCCCTCGGCTTAGCTCAATTCTGGAGTATTTATAGGCAGAGGGTTGAAGACCTAGGGCAAGAATCTGCCACTATATGAAGTCCCCAAACTACCCCCAAAAAACGACACATCAAGGAGTCAGTACGGCCGCGGATCCGCGGCCAATAGCCCCTATTGGCCGCGGATCCGCGGCCATGTGGAGGAATTAGGGGGTCGGGTTTCTTTGGTGGTCCTGTGTTGCTGTTTTCTTCTTTTGAACATGTACAGATTTTCAATATTCTTCTATGATTGCTTCAGGTTCCAATAGTCAACAATGATGGCTTCATTTTTCATCACATTTGACTTTATCTCCCTCAAGCTCCGCGCACCCATTGATTCTTGTGTAGCCTCCCTCGTGCTCTGTGCATGTCCCAGACACGAATGACCACTGTCATATGTCTTGTCTCAGGAACTGGTACTCGGCACTGGACGGATATGGATGATCGGAACCCGGCTTTTATCTGCTGTCAACAGATGTTCTGTATTTGGTGTAACTGTGGAGATTTTGTCTTGATTTGCAATATTTGGACTGAAAACCTGTACTCTGTAAATATGTAACAAATACGGATTAAAAGCACCTACCTATAAACACACGAGCATAAGAATGGGCGGTATAAAATGCAGTATTCTGTTATGAACAAATACCCCCAAACTTAACTTTTGCTCGTTCCGAGCAAAACCAATTATTCACAAAAATAAAATCCTAACCGCACTTTCGCAGGGAACGCGATTGCACTGAGCATGTGCAACAAGCCGTTAAACCTCTAGGTGTCCCTAGTAGGAGGAGTGTTGTCTCCTGAGGGTTTTCAGCGGATACTACCCACAAAATCCCGTCACGCTAGTGTTATAAGTTAACATCGATTCTACTCCTACAGTTTAGTATTTACGTTAGAAATTCTATCATCCTAAGTTAGAAATATCCAACCCTTATGTTTCACACCTCCTATCTGTTTTAACTTTAGATCCTATACGTTCCAAAAAAGTTTAGAAAGATGTTGGTTCTCCTGAGTTTTCCTTCTAAAGTGCGGTCTCAAATCAGGGATTTTTATCAACTTTACAGAAAACACAAGTCTTATTCTTTATTTCTATCTCTTATCCAAACATCAATTGTATACCCCTACGTGTGTGTATATTTGCACCCCTACACTCAAGAATTCAATTCAAGCTATAATACCCTTGCCTTAATACCTAATACTACTTCTTTTCATTAAGGATGGACGTATTTGCTCACACACCTTTCATGCGATTATTAATGCTTCTTGAGGCACTAACGACCGATTACTGAATGTGTGAACTTTAAAGCGTAAATAGCAGTTTCCAGGTCTTGACTTTATTCTATTTTTTTTCTTTTTTCTTTTTCTTGTTCTTTTTCAAGACCGGATATATTTTTCAATATGCTCTTTTGGTGTTTAGCTTTAAATACCGTTTTTTCTTTCATACTAGGCTTTCAGGCAAGAGTATTTCAAGGTATCCTCTACTATCCCAAGTTTCAAGGTGCGTGTAAGTGCAGTTTGTAGGGTATATACTTTCTAATTTTGAACTCAAGAAAAGAAATTATTTTTCAGACTTATCCTTCAGTAAAGCATCAATACTTTCCCTTCATCTTGACTTAACTCAAGAACTGAACTCAAGATTACCTATTTCTCAAAAAAACTGTAAGGACGTATACTTACCAAAGTTAGACAGAATGAGGGTTATTTTTAGGGTTTTCAATCCCTAAGCCTAGAATTTAGTTATTTCTATCATATCAACTAAACTTTCGGAATAAAGATCTAAGTTACCCTATTAGCTAACTTGACGACAAAGTTTTTATATTTTTTGGAAAATTTTTAATTTTTGTGGGTTTTTAATAGGGTATGCAAATGCAAAATATACAAATGAATGCGAAGGAAGAAAGCTTACCGAGCACACCCCCAAACTTAAACTTGACAGTGCCCTCACTGTCAGGCTATACCAAGAGGGTCAAAATTGTCGGCGCTCCCCCTAAAAACAAATTATATACAAAAAGAAAAACCAAAAATATATACAAAAAAAAGAGTCCCCCCCAAACTTAAGTAAAACAGTGTTTCCACTGTTAAGCGTTGAAATTCAGGATTAGGGGGGAAAGAGAACAGTATCAAGCTATACAAGGCCTTACACAGGCCAAAAGTTAGTACCAACCATTGAAAGATCTTATCGTGATAAAGCAGTGGCTGGTGAAAGAAGGTGAAGAGGAAAGAAATGGAGAATACGCGAGACCGTATGCGAAGAGAAGCGGGATATGGTCTCGGTATATGAGAGGAAGAAGAATGGCGGAAGGGAAAAAGAAGTGGAATACGAACTTGAGGGAGGAAATGGAGTGAATAGATTAGCACAATTTGTGATGAGCGATGTGTAAACAGCGATTGTGCTAATCTATTAACCCGGTGAGAGATTGGGTCAAATCCCTCAAGATTCGTAAGAACCCATGGGTACGCCGAACTCGGTAAACCAGACACAGGAAGTGAAAATGGTACGGGTTCTTGCAAGGTCGGAACGATGGAAAGGATGGAGGGAAGTGGTTGAGGAAGGGTATCGGTTAAGGGTTCTGGAGGGTGTACACAGTCAATGAAAGGAACAGGATGAATTGGAAAATCCGACTCATCATCTAGAACTGTTTCATCCTCAAAAATATCCTCAAAATTCTCCTCAAAGTTAAGCTCATTCATGCATAATTCATCAAAGTCCAGACGCATATGTTGTTCGGGAAAAACATTTAATGACTCGGGATGATGAATTGGAGAGAAAAACTCAGTCAAATCTACGGGTTCATCATCCAAAATAGTCCCAGCGTCAATATCCTTAATCAAGTGAAAGTCAATTTTCTCAAACACCTCATCAAAAGCATGGATTTCAATCAATTCAGGTTCTAAGATGGAGGTGTAGAGATCAAAAGGATTGGGTGTGGTTTCACTTGGCAAGGTCCCTTCACAATTTGGCAAATCAAATACTACAAAGTCGCACAACTCATTAAACATTCTAACTTCAATTGGTGAATCGTTGGGAACACTAGATAGATATTCAAAACTGGAGTTGTGGGATTCAAGTTGAACCGGGTAGGCTTGATTCGGAAGGGGGTATAGCTCACTCTCTCCACTCAAATTCACAGCCCGTCCTGCCGCCTCATCATACATTGAAAAATTAGGAGCTAGTTGAAAACTAGCTACCGGGTCAGTATGTTGTACGAGAGCGGCCATGGACGCATTCAAATCCATCATCTGTTGGCTTGACGCTACCCTAAAGTCTTCCAACGACTGTTCCAGACTAGACATGGGTTGTGACGGGGTTTCAGTAAAAGATTCAAAGTTGTTTGGATACTGAAAACTCCCAAATGGCGGTTCAGAAGCAATGTCTAGGGAAGGTGCAAAAGTAGGGTAGGATTGGTAGGAATTGAATGGCTGGACAGGAGCAGGATCAACATTTGGATAGGAAGGTGAATGGAATTGTTGATCCCAAGAATTTGAAGTGGTGAAAGGAGTGAAAGATCGGCTACGGGATTGTTCAATACGTTCAGCGATGGACAAAGGACGACTTGCAAAAGGGGTATCAACATAAGCGGGTGTGGGAGGTTGAAAAGGTTGGTACAAAGTGGAATGCGGAGGGCAAGTGTTTGTCCTAGACGCTGCTATGCGATCTTTCAGTGAGACTTTGGGCATGGAGGGGTCGTTCGATGTTCGACCAAAACAAGAACCGTATGAAGTAATGTCTGGTTGTGGGTACCAAAGTTCGGCAAGAGTTTTGCGAGGAGGGGTACCCATGATATGAAGAGAGAAAGAAGGAAAGGCAGAGAAAAGAAGTGGAAAAAAGAATGATTTTTTTTTTAATTTTTTTGTTTTTATTTTTATTTTTTTAAATTATTTATTTTTTAGATATTAACAAAAGAATGAAATATACACACAAAAAAGAATATGGACAAAAACAATCACGACACAAAAATACCACACACCTAATCGTTCTAGGGTTCACCTAGGTCAACTAGACCTGCTCCGAAACTTGATTGTCGAAGTAAAACTGTGTCGAGAAACGGGCTCAAGATACACTGATCACGAGGCCAGGTAAGTGCAGAGATAAGGGGAGATTTTCCAACGCTTTCGCGAAGTTCCTTAATTAAATAACCCTTTCTCTTTTGGCGGTTTCGCCGTTATCACTTTCCTAGACACCCCGTAAACAATATACCGTTAAGCGAGGTTCTAAACACAGTTAACTTCTCCTAGTGGGCGCGAAGTCCTTAAGGCTTAAAGTCTAGTTTCTTTTAAATTTTGTGCGGATAAACGTTATGCTCAAGTTCGTGATTTGTGGGCCACGGAAAAGGTGATGAAATCCTTTACCGTATATTGTGGGGTTCGCTTGCCCTTAAATCCGTATTAATGTATGCAATGCGCAATTCAATAAAAATTCTATAAAGAATCAAACAATTGTTTTTTATTTTAAGCGCGGCACTGCAACAAATACGGGTTAGTCAATTTTTAGCGTTTGCTAGCGAACTTGCAAAGAATCCTGCAAAGAATAGTATATTGGATGCGTCGGATTTGAGAAGAAGGTGTTAGTAAAGTACGTACCGTTAAGTTTTGGGTTAGGAAACCCCCGTTGAATCAAATCCGGTAAGCTTGAAAAGTTCGCTTGCGCGGGTCAATCTACCCGGATCTTTGGCACTGTACTTTGCAATCACCTTAGCCTTGAACGTACACTTTGCTCCCCACAATCGCAGTTTGCAAATACGCAAAAATCTGCACTCTTGCCCACAAAAATGATCAAAAAAAAAAGAACTTTTTTTTTATTTTTTATTTTATTATAAATATATACAAAAAGAATATTAACCCGAATAACAAGAAAGAAAATACGCTACCGTCTTCCCGGCAACGGCGCCATTTGATCGCACGCTTTTGGCGTGTCGGATGTTCAAAGTTCTAAAGTTTACCGCGATCAGGACGGTGTCGCTATGCAGCTAGCCGGTTGAGCACGGGTCGATCCACAGGGAGATGGTTGTATGTCCTTTCTTGTTTTAGACGAGTCAATAAAGAATTTGTGTATGTTTGTTCGAGACTATCCTATGTGTAATATTTGCAAGTATAAAGCTGTTAAGAAAAAGATACGAGATTGTAAGCTAAAGAAATTCGTACTCAAAACCTTTGAGCCGAGTCTTGACCAATTGAAGCTAAAGCAATCGGCAACAACGTGGATTAGGGGATTTAAGCGCGGTATTCGTGGAATACGGCTTATTTACCCTTGTCCTTCCGTTCTTGTCTCTTGCTTTCGCCTCCGGTCAAACCGAACGCAACCGGTCGCGGTTAGGAATCACCGTTACCTTGTTAGGGTAGGGTGCCTAACGGAGCGCTTGCGTATGGTTTGGGCGGAGTTCAATGGAAAATAACGGGAAAAGGAAATGAGAAAGAAGATATTAACTTACAATACCGTATTTTATCTTAACAACAATAATTACAACCATTCACAAGATGAACAAAAGAGAGCAAAAGAAAAGAACAAAGAAAAGAAAAGATTACAAGTAATTAAGTGCATGAATTAAATTGCAAGAAAGTAAAGCAAGATAATAATAAGCAAGTAATAAAAAGCGATAAAAAGAACAAGAAACTAGAACTCAAGACAAGCATGGGATCAATAGCCAACCCTTAAACTTGCAAGCTCAATCAAGAGGTTGCAAGATCAAGAGAAGGGTAGAGAACGCATGTGAAATGAAGCGCTAATTGCATAAGAAAATACGACCCTTGAGATCAATAACTAACCCTTAACCATTCAAGCTCAATGAAGAGGTTGAATGATTAAGAGGAAGCAAAAATCTCAAGGGGAAGAAGAAACAAAGGAGAGTGATACAAAAAGCCCTCATCTTCATTGATCTCCCACTCAAAAAGCTCTCACTACAATTTTCATGGAAAAAGAATGAAAAAGAAGAAGAAAAAGACTAAATCCTAAAAAGAAAGAAGAACAAAGAATTCCCCTCGGCTTAGCTCAATTCTTGAGTATTTATAGGCAGACGGTTGAAGACCTAGGGCAAGAATCTGCCACTATATGAAGTCCCCAAACTACCCCCAAAAAATGACACATCAAGGAGTCAGTACGGCCGCGGATCCGCGGCCAATACCCCCTATTGGCCGCGGATCCGCGGCCATGTGGAGGAATTAGGGGGTCGGGTTTCTTTGGTGGTCCTGTGTTGCTGTTTTCTTCTTTTGAACATGTACAGATTTTCAATATTCTTCTATGATTGCTTTAGGTTCCAATAGTCAACAATGATGGCTTCATTTTTCAACACATTTGACTTTATCTCCCTCGAGCTCCGCGCACCCATTGATTCTTGTGTAGCGTCCCTCGTGCTCTGTGCATGTCCCAGACACGAATGACCACTGTCATATGTCTTGTCTCAGGAACTGGTACTCGACACTGGACGGATATGGATGATCGGAACCCGGCTTTTATCTGCTGTCAACAGATGTTCTGTATTTGGTGTAACTGTGGAGATTTTGTCTTGATTTGCAATATTTAGACTGGAAACCTGTACTCTGTAAATATGTAACAAACACGGATTAAAAGCACCTACCTATAAACACACGAGCATAAGAATGGGCGGTATAAAATGCAGTATTCTGTTATGAACAGTCATCTAGTTGATGCTAAAGTTTAGACCGCTTCCCTCCGATGGATTATCTTCGATGAAGGACGACCGACTTGCAAGCTCGATTCCGGAGGATGGGAGCTTAAGAAGGGGACATCAAGAAGATGAAGGACACGCTACAAAGATTGTAATCTCTACAAACTTCTAGTTAAGTGTTTGGACCGTATCCTAGGGTTTTAGTTACTAGTGCTTCCTTAAAAATTTAAGTTTTTGAATCCTTCTTGGCCACAAATTTAGCGGCGTGAGCATTAGTAACATACACTGGTATCAAAGCCACCTAAACATTATAACTAGTTATAGACAATTCTTAAGTTTTGAAATACAAATTTTTAACCGTATTGGTTTCCAAAATACCAAGTTTCTATCGATTTTTTAAAATGGACTCTGAAAAATTTTTGGTACATGAAAATAGACTAGAAATGTTTTAAAAATGATACTGGAGAAGAACGAACAACAGATCTTGTGCTCTGGCCGCCCAGGTCAGCCTTTTGGCCGCCTGGGTCGGCCAGAGTGCAAGCTTTAGCCTCGAGCTTCTCGCAGTAGCTTGGTCTTTTGGAAATGGGATTTTTGGTGTAATTCTTTTTTTCCTAGATTTCATTTATTGTTATCTTAATTTACGGGAAACACGGAAAAGTTTTGAACAAAACTAAAGCATCGTTGATTTTCTGAATGTTTGTATATGTATTGGTAAATGTCGTCTAATTGCTATATGTCAATTAAAAGGGGTTGCGCACATCTTGCTTGTGTTGTTGTTGTGTATATCTCTGTGATGGTTTAGCCGGATGGTCGTGGTGGATAGCCCATCATCGTGTTATGAATGCATATTTTTTTATTCAGGACGAGAAGTCGATTTGTGGTCGTCGTTGCTGCTTGATCTATATTCTTTTATTGGGACACGTCCGGATTGAGGTCGATGTCACCATTGTATATTTTCATTTATTGTACTAGGATAACCCATGGAGAAGTGCTCGAGTCATCAGGTTTTAAAGTACGGTAGGTGGTCATCTCAAGGAGGTGAGACATGGCTGCCTCGCTCTAGAATTGACGGGTTGATCTTTGCACTTGTAGGGGTTTAGGATAGACCCGCGGAGAGGTGCTCAAGTTACCGAATTCTAGGAAACGCCGTGTGGCCCACTCATGACATTGAGGCTGGGTTACCCCATTTCTAGGATTGACGGGTAGCTTTCCGCGCTTGTAAGGGTCTTGGATCATTGATGTACGGGCTATTTACACGACCGGGGGACGCCACGTTTCATTTGCGGCTCAAATAAAACGCAGGGCTCCTACTTTATCCGCTACTCCATATTGTTTACCGCATGCCTGTGATGATTATATCATGCCTGAGATGACTATATATATATAAATAAATGATTTTATATTTTTTGCATCCATGCTAGCCCTGCCTTCGCCCTGCCGTAAATTAAGTAACCTTACGATGAAGACCTGAGGCCCCGTGGGGAATGCGGATGGCATATATTTGCATTGTATTTTCGTTGTTTCTGGTGTGATAGGAAATTAAATGATGGGACTGCATTAATTTTGATTAATCCAAGAAAATAAACCTAAAATGATGCTGTTGGAACGATTTTTAAAAACACTCGGCTTTCTTCAAAACTACTCGTTTTAAAACCGAAGCCTAAACTATTCATTTTCAAAGCTATTTAGTTCCTTCAACGATATCAAGTTCATTATGTTTAAGTTTTTCTATAACCAACCGTAGCCCTTTGTCATTTCAGTTGAGTAGCATTTAGTATTCATGTTGCGTTTGTTGACCGTGTCAAGGCGTAGTGTATGGTAGCTAAGTGTTGCTCTTCTGTAGCATAAATAGATGCATTGATTTGTGACAGTCGCATAACCTTATTGGACGTGTCAAGGGCTTATGCGGGTGGGTTTAGATTAATCAGGATAATGACAGGTAGAACTTGACTTGCGGCTCATGGTTTATTGACCGTGTCAAGGTCATAAGTTGCTTGGAACAAAAACCATATCGGGAGTTTCAAATATAAAGGGTACTTGCAAAGTGAGTGCATACCTTCTAAAGTGTGATGACTTTGGTTGGCTTTCGTCAAGGTTGTCATATAATGATGGCTTGGTCCCGATTCCCACTGTGAGTAAGTATTACTCCCGAGAGATTTTCACTTCACAACTAGTTAACCCATTAGGTATTTAGAAAGGTATTAACAGAGTTATGCCTCTGTGGAAACGAGGTTATTTAATTAAATCCATGTGAAAGCACGGGGAGCCTCCCTCGGAGTACCAACATTGGCCTAGCTGAACAGTTACTGAACTTGTAAGGTGTACATGATCCAACTAGTTCTCCTTTTATGGTTTGAAGGAAAATTTGAGGAAACAGCGGAAGCCATCTTGGTTAAATAAATTAATAAACCCATCTAATCTTACAAGAGAGCACACTAAGTGTTTTCTCTCTCTCTTTCTAGGCAGCGACCATGACAGGACTTAAGCTACTACTAGATAAAAATAAACTGACATGACCTAATTATAAAATTGGCTGAGGAATGTCACTATTGCCCTTATTTATGATAAAGTTGCATATGTCCTCATTGCTACTGTACCCCCACTCTCAGGTCTAGATTTCTCGGTTGCAAACATTGAGGTCCGTAAAACGTGAGATCAAGATTGCGTGAAAGCCAAGTGACTCATGCTGGCCTCTATGGATAATGAGCTTCAGAGGCAGCGTGAGAAGATGGACCTTCAATCCATCTTCCTCCATTGCAAAGACCTATATGGAGAGCAATCTCGTATCGTAAGCTATTAGACCTTGAAGAAATTATTTCAGGTAAGATTGGCTGTCAGATCATCTTTCGAGGACCACGTCCTGAAGATAATTAGTCTTATTGAAGAGTTTACGGACCTTGGATGTACGTTGAAGAATGGGTTGTGTATCGACTTGATTCTGCAGTCTTGTAATGACCCTGAATTTCGAATAGCCTTGTATTAATTCAATGTTAATAAAACGTGTGTTTCTAATTCTGATTCTGAGTTATAAGTATCTTCTGAGGAATCAAAGCAAGAAACTCTTTATAGCCCACTAATTAAGACTCTCCACGGTTGTCCCATAACCTGCATATTCGAATCCCATCAGCCCTAATAATATTTTTCTTTTTTCTTTTTGATGTTTTGGAAGCCCAAAATTTCACACGAGCATTACACGGAGATACGAAAAGTTGCAACAGAAAAGAAATGGATAAATGAGGTGTTCAAACACATTGGGATAATGGGCTGGAAAACCGAGGCAGTTACCCCCTGTCTGACCACTACTTTTCCAAAACCGGTGGCACAAGTAGCCCAAAAGTATCCATCTTTTGCACATATATCCTTTCACCTCCCCTTAACTCGGTTTAATATTCCGAAACTCCCAAATCAATACAGAAACCCCCAGTCTCTTGAATTACCCTTTTTACTCACTTTTAATTTGATTTTTAATTTTCTTTTTAACACACCCTACCTCATTCCTCTCCTATAAATACCTACTCAGTTCTAGCTATTTTTCCAAGGCATATCACTCTCAAATTAGACTCCCTCAGAGTCTCAAATTCCCTCAAAACCAAAGTTCTCTCAAGAGCAAGTCTTCCCCAAGAAGCCAAGTACTCACAAGTTTATTCTATCTCTACGAAGCTCTCAAGTTGACCAAGGATTTTTCTTTTAGCCAATCGCCAAGATCTTTCTCCTAGATGTCTGTAGCTCGCCATCCGTTGCATTCACAATCTCAGTTCTTCAATTCGAGGCTTCTACGCTTCACTTCTCTCTCGTACAAGTACGAACGGAACGTGTAAGTCTCCTATCTTTCCCTCTCTTGATTTTTTTTCTCTTGAGTTCATTGCTATCATTAACTCGTAAGACCCAACTCTTTTAATCTCTCCTCATCTCCTTTCTCTCTTGTCACATGAATCCATCATCATTGAAAATTATCTTTAAAACAAGTTTATAGATGAAAGTAATCCAATTGGTTGTTAGTTCTATTTTCACATGAATATGTACCTTAACCTTCATGTATCATTGTTAGTTATAACGACTACTAATCTTATGTGTTGATAAATTGAAATCTTGTTATGTTGAAACCATAATAGTTGATATATGCAAAAGTAATGCCTTAATACCATGACCAATTTTCCTTGTTCAATACTTATTTTGTTACATGATTATGTGATTACACACGAGGTAATGACCTACCCCACTCACGCACATTTTGGAATTCATAGCACGATATCATATTTGTCGCGTTTTTCCAAATGAACCAAAATTACATTAAAATACCCTCAAATTCAAAATACTCTTTTATACCAAATAACTTTTAAACTTTTTCTTTGCAAATGCACCTCTACAACCCTCTTTAGAGATCCGTTTATGGTTGGTCGTATATCCTGGGTTTAGTGGAGTGAGATGCAGAACTGCTCACGGAGAATACGGTCTCGAAAGGAAAATTACGGTTTTAAAGGAAAATAAACAATTTCTACAAAATTTAAAATAAAAGTAACGATAGAAAGTTATGTTGATTTGGGGCTATCTTTTTAATTAAATGAAAGCAAGTTTTTTTATTAAAGTTTTTAAGAAAATACCCTTTAAGTTTTCGAAAAAGTAGTTTTTCAGTAAAATTCCATAAAATCTAAACTATAATTTTATTAAAACTCTCGACATTCTAATTAACATATTTTACCAAAAACACCCTTGAGATTTATTTTAAAAATAAAACATTTTACATAAAAACCCCTCAAGGTTTGAAATGAACTATTTTGCATAGATGACCCATGTTCACTAAAATATCTAGAATCTCTAAGGTATTTACGTAACAATGGGTTTAAGCAGTATCTTTTCACCAGGCCTCGGGGAGCCAGAGAATGTGAGTGCTTTTCTAGTTTAAATAAACTAATAATCGTCTGGCAATCGTCCTTGAAAAGGGCATAAATGTTACCAGCCATGTGCAGTGGTTGCCATCTTAAATCACATGAATATCGAATCATATATAATCAAACACATGACATCCTACATGACTTGACTTGAACACTTGAAACTTGACTTGAATTTCAATCTAACTTGAACTCGAACTCAAACACAAACTCGAACTCGATTTGAACTTGAACACTTGACATCCGAACCATGAATATGACTTGACATGAACTTGACATGAATACTTTACACAACTTGAACCTGAACTTGTACTCTCTATATTCATGGATTCGGTCAAGACCTATAAATTTGATCTATACAATAAAATACGCGGGGGGATAAGGGGTAGGTTAGTAAGGAATGTATGATGTGGCACAAGAATCCACTCAAAAACACCTCTTGAATATACTTTTGTCGTTGTTCCGTAGGGTTTGACGGAGTCTTGTACTCTCTTATACCTTTGGTTTGCGGAGTATGATGGATCACTCTCGAATACATGCATACCTTCTTTATCAGACTATAAACAACTACGTTAGAATAAAGATTCATATTCCTGTTATGCTTAAGATAGCTTAACATACTCATATCTAATAAACACTCTTACCTTTCCTCTTCTGCATTAGATTCATATTTTTATTACATGCATATCTTTTATCACACTTTATATTCATATCTCTTTTAGGACTTACCGAGCACAAGTTCGCTAACGGGCATTCCATCCTGTTTTCTTTCTATCCTTGGAATGTTCGTCAGGTGACGTAGGGACAGAGGAGATCGCGCCAAGTCAGGAGAATTTTGATCAGCTTACCGCTCAGCTAGACTAATGGTTTTTCTTTCTGCAGTTATTTCCAGTATACCATTATTTAGGCACTTTCCAGTTATTGTATCTTTTGTTTCAGATATCGTATTTATACTTGAATTTATGAATGTAAATAAATTTGTTGTTGAAGTTTTAATTCACTTGTCATTTTCTTGTTATAATATATTACTTATAAACGCTTAACGTATTTATTATAGGAAACGATCATCTCAAAATAAATGCGTCGCAGGCCTCGTCACGTGCCGTCAACGTTTTTTAGGAAGCGGGACGTGACAAGTCCCTTCCCTCCACATTTGCCCAGTTCATGTTGAATTTCAATATGCTTAAGATAGAAGTTGAACTTCATAAGCTCTTCAATATGTTGAGGAGTGTGGAGGCCACCTTAAAGAAAGAAAAGACACATGTTCTAATTGTTGGAGAATCTTAAGGCCCGGGGAAAGAATAAGAATAACCCAACCAAACCGAAAGGCGATGTCCAGAAGGTGAGGGGAAAGGACAAATCAAAGAAGGTAATCGCAGGAAAGGATGAATGTTACTACTGTCACAAAAGGGACATTAGAAGAATGATTGCAAGGCTTTGATAGACAAACTCAGGGACACGAAGCAAGTTGATACTTCGGCTTCAGGTGTGTTCGTGATTGAAAACTGTTTCTCAGTAAACTTTACTTTCTAAGTATTAGATACCGGTTCATGATCTCACATCTATAGTTCTTTGCAGGTGCTGAGAAGCTATAGTGTTCTGAAGGAAGGTGAAATGACCATCAAGGTTGGCAACGGAGCAAGCGTTGATGCTATGGCCTTAGGGGATTATCACCTAGGATTGATGAACGTAAACGTTTTGGTTTTGCGTAACTGTTTTTGTGTACCATCTATGTTGTGTAATATTATATCGGTTGCATTATTAAGTAAAGAAGGATATAATTTTGCACTGGAAAGTAATATTATGAACATTCATCTAAATCATGAACTAATTGGGTCCGGTACACTAGATAACGATATATATGTTCCCAATTAACATTAAGTTTTCAATATCCAACACACACTTAAAAGAAAGTTTTCATATACAAATAAATCTTTCTTATGGTATTGTAGATTTGGTCATATCAATGAAATAAGACTAACCAAGTTATATAAAGATGGATATTTTAATCCGTTCGAATATGTTGTTAGGAATATGTATGCCCTAGAAGCCATTATTGTATGATATAGTAGATGCTTGGACATATATAGAGGACTTTCTTGCTCAACATGATAGTATGCTATCTGGTTGCTCTTTATCTTAACATGTACACTTGTATTATTATATTGTTTCTCTGATACATGATGATAAAGCCCTTAGGATGTTTGCTTGACTACCAGGACTATGATGCGGATCATACTACTGGGACATGTGTAGTCCACAAGCACATCCTTTAATTGTTCCGAGTCGGGGTTGTATCGAAACAGGGCATCGATATTCCAGAGTAGACTAGTGTGTACGTTTCTTGACCTTATAGGGGGCGATGGTTGATCCAATATCCATTAGTGTTTGACATCAAAGATTGTACACAGATGGTCATTAAAGAATGGTGTCATGACCTAAAATTGGGTATATGACCGGCACTTAAACTACGTAACGTTAACAGGCGTAACGCAATTAAGTAAGCCGAAAAAAACCCAGCAATCTAAACCATTACAAGAAAGAAAGATAGATCACTTTTAAAAATCTCGATGCAAAACTTTAAACTTAAGTTTATTTTTCATAAAAATTTCGGCAGTACCTCCTTGTAAAAGCTGGCGCCGAAACGGGTACAAACATAAGTTAAAAGTAAAATATCCCCAAACGGGAGCAAATCTCGTCCAATGGCGGAAACAACCACCACAATAGATATACGACAACGTAGCGAAGAAATGAGATAATCCACATATATAAAGGCTGTCTGACATAAGCACGACAACCAGAGTCATAAGAATAACAACATCGATCCTCACGACTCGTCTCTAAGTCAATACATGAAGGCGGTAGATGGAGAGTACTAAATAAAGAAATATACAATGTACATTATCGGATAACCGCAACCCACCTATAGCAAACGGCTTCACAGCCAACCGTAGTGGTATCCGCAAAAGTAGAGATAATAAGACGCCCTGCCGCGACCACTCTGATGATCAGACCTGAAAACCCTGCGCCACAACGGGGGTGAGTTGCCAACTCATGAATAGTAAATAATATCATACTATAATCGCAAGTATGTACTAACAGCGATAATATATCATATATAATATGATAGCATAAGTATGACAATAGGTATATGCAACAGTCATGGAAGGTACTCTATCAGGTACTACTAATACATGAAGCAAATGCATATCAAATAAATGCGGAGTATGGGATAAAACATGTCATCCTCATGGAATCCTCATCGTGGCGGACCGGTGTCCATCAAGACAATCTAAATCTCCAAATTCCCTCAAATCGGCCCCCATATCGGCCATCATATCGGGCATATCGGCCCCTCATATCGGGCACATCGGCCCCTCACATTGCAATGAATAAGAATACATGCACAAATCATTATGATGATATATATTATATAGGTGCACATATATATAACAGCGTCGCATACCACTGATATATATATACATGTATATATATCAGCGTCCTATACCACTGATATATATATACCCAGGAGTAAAACATCCAGAAAACATCATATGAAAACCATATATCAATGCGAAATCCATGAAATATAATATATGCAACATGAAACAGTAATATGAGCATATAAAGGAAAAACCGCTATTTAACTTCGACAAGTTATTTAAATATATCATGCGGTTCCTAATTTCTCCGAAACCAAACGTAACATTATATAAAGGTGAACATGTAGCTATATCCAGGTATGCGTAACCATGTCGGTATAGCGAGATATGTGTGTCTACCTATCAGTAATGATGTAATACCCTCCAGGTATATGTATAGCTATATCAAGGTATACGGGTGTACATGTAAGTATGTATGCAGGATGTACATGTAGCTATGTCTCAAAAGTGTATATACCTATCTCTAATGGTACAATACCATATAGGTATATGGGTAGCTAACATGTAGGCATGGTAAGGCATATGTGTAAGCATGTAGGTATACAGGTATGCCATATGTCATATGCACAATAAAAATAAGGATCATGCCTCAAGCCCCTAGCCAATACAATCTCACGTATGTATAAGTATTGTGCATGTCATGGCAATTATTGACGGTGTGAGTAGCATACAATCAGTGCTCGTGCAACATGAACCGTCAATAATAGTGCATTGTCCAAGCACATCAAATAATAGTATGCGATGAAGTTTTATGCACAATCTCTATATGTGCAATATAAAAATGCGGCTAATATCATATCATATCTAGCCCTAACGCATAATGCCATGCGGGCGAATTCCCCGTAGATCTTAAATCTACTCACCAACAATCGCGGGCTAGATAAATCCAGTCACCTGCTTCCCTTTCTTCACAGCGTCCGAAGTCCCCGCCTGCGATCCTATTAACACAAAACGTAGCCAGTGCAACAATCTCAGAAATCAATCAATATCACGTACACACTACGTTTAACCAATGCACCAACTCCAATCCAACTCATAAGTGTTCGTCTAACGACTAACGTGTGTGGTGACACACCAAAACTAACCCAAGTGTAGTAGCTACACAAGATCACGAACCGTGTCAGATAACGTAACACACGTACTCAAAACACTAGATTATGCACAAGTGATCCTAGATTTTTCATACTGTCAATACTCAAAAATCAAACAGTATCAAACACCTCTAAACAACTGCAGACAACTACCCTCTAAAAACCAAACCGCAACACCCCCTAACGGCCGAGGTCGCCTGATTTTACCCTCCTTTCGCCGGTCAAAACCGATGGGATGGGGTTCGTGCTTCAGGTGAGATCTTAGGGTCACTAGTACAACACTCCTATATTGTTTGATTTTACAGTAAAATTCCCAGGTCATAGCAGATCACAGAGACTCTAATATGACACTCAAAATATGATATTTGCACGAAACGATAGTTTTAGTGTTCTAAACAGAAACCAACAAGCTACAAAACATTTTAACACCTATTTAACAGTTTAGAGATTATACCTATCCACACTTGCTCACAAGATCCTAGCTTTTCAAGCTCCAAGTGATCTTTGAGGAAAAAACAAGACTTGGGATGTGATTTGGTGAGGTTTAATCAAGTTTTAGCAAGATTTTTGTGAAGAGGGAGTGAGAGTAAAAGGGAATAAGAAATAATTGAGAGAGATAGAGTGAGAGAAAATGAGAGGGTGGGGTGAAATAATGGTGAGGGGTGAGTGTAGGGTGAAACAAAACCTTATGCTCACTCTCTCCCTCACCTCCATTAATTCCACCATTAATGCTTCTTGACTCATCTTGCCACCTCTCTCTCATCCAAACAAGATATTTCCTCACACCAAAATATCATGGGAAAGGTTAAGGCAAGGGTTAATTAGGGCAAGGATTAACTAAGGTGTCATGGTTACTAAACGAGGTTAACACTAATATACCCTCACATTAACACGCACAAGTGTGTGCAAGCCATAACAAATAATATAAAAATATTAGTTAATTGTTATAAAATATGAGGAACCCGATTTGGTAAAGTTTTCCTTAAAAACCCGTATTATCGCTTAATTAACACTAATCGCATTCCAATGTGTTACAATCTCCCCCCTTAAAGAAAATTCGTCCCCGAATTAAAATTTCATACAAGCGTACCTTCAAAGAGATGAGGGAATTTCTTCTGCATCTCGCTCTCGGCCTCCCAAGTGATCTCCTCACTAATCGGGCTATGCCAAAGAACCTTCACAGATGGCAAGACCTTTGACCGAATTTTCTTCACCTGCCGATCCAATATAACTACCAGTTGCTCGGTGAACGAAAGATCGCGCTCAAGCTAAACGGGCTCGTGCTGAATCATGTGAGAAGGGTCATGAAGGTATCTACGAAGTATCAACACATGGAACACGGGGTGAACATCCGGAAAACTGGGCAGGAGCGCTAAATGGTAAGCAACGGTACCAACTCGCTCAAGGATCTCGAAAGGACCTACAAATCTGGGACTGAGCTTCCCCTTCCTCCCAAATCTCATAACACCCTTCATCGGAAAAATCTGTAGGAATACATAATCTCCCACTGCGAACTCAAGTCTGCGACGACGACGGTCGGCATAAGACTTCTATCTGCACTGGGCTGCTCTCATCCTGTCCTGAATCAGCTGGATCATCTCCGTAATCTCCTGAACTAGCTGGGGTCCCAAAACCCTACTCTCACAGAGTTTGGTCCAACAGACTGGCGATCGACACTTCCTACCATACAAAGCCTCGAAAGGCACCATCTGAACAGTCTCCTAAAAACTGTTGTTCTAAGAGAACTCAATCAACGGCAAGTGACGATCCCGATTGCCACCAAAATAAAGCACGCACGCCCGAAGCATATCCTCTAGAGTTTGTATCGTCCGCTCTTACTGACCATCGGTTTGCAGATGGAAAGCAGTGCTAAAACTCAACCGGGTACCCAAAGCTTCCTGAAGCTTCTGCCAAAGACGGCTAGTAAACTGGGTGCCCCTGTTGGATACAATGCATGTGGGAACACCGTGCAAACGCACAATCTCATCTATATACAACTGAGCATGCTGAGCATAACCGAAAGTAGTCTTCACTGGAAGGAAGTGAGCCGCTTTCGTCAACCGGTCAACAATCACCCAAATGGAGTCATACCCCCGACTGGTCCTGGGTAGACCCACAACAAAGTCCATGGAAATCTACTCCCATTTCCACTCAGGAACGGGTAAAGGCTGTAACTCTCCAGCCGGTCTCTGATGCTCAGCCTTGACTTGCTGACAAGTCAGGCACCTCGAAACAAAGTTCGAAACATCGCGCTTCATTCCTTCCCACCAGTAAATGTCTCTCAAGTCACGGTACATCTTGGTGGAACATGGATGAATGCTAAAGGCTGACTGATGTGCCTGCTCTAGGATCTCGCGTCTCAACCCATCAATATCTGGTACACATAAGTGAGTCCCGCAACGTATCACACCCTGGTCATCAATCATGAACTCCGAAACTGTACCTTGTCGAACAAGCTCAAGAATCTCAACCAAACGAGCATCACTGGGCTGCGCCTCATGGATACGATCCAGAAGAAGCGGACGGGCATGGACATGTGCAAGATGTCCCCCAGTGGAAGTGAACTCAAACTGTACTCTACCATCGCACAAGGTCTTCCAATCCGCAGAAGACTGTCTCTGAACTGCGCTCAACTGGGACAAGCTACCCCTGGGCCTACGACTCAAAGAGTCAACTACCACATTCACCTTGCCCGGGTGATAAAGGATCCCACAATCATAATCCTTCATAAGTTCCATCTACCGGCGCTGTCTCAGATTCAGATCCCGCTGCTGGAAGATATACTTCAAGCTCTTGTGGTCCGTGAAAATCTGACACGACACCCCATACAAGTATTGTCTCCAAATCTTCAACGCAAAGACCACCGCAGCCATCTCAAGATCGTGAGTGGGGTAATTCTGCTCGTGCTTTTTCAGCTGCCTAGAAGCATATGCAATCACTCCATCATGCTGCATCAGCACACAACCTCAAACTGCCGTCCTTCTTCTTGATGAACAGCACAGGAGCTCCCCACGGCGAAACACTCGGACGCACAAGTCCCTTATCAAGCAACTCTTGCAATTGATTTTTAAGCTCTTTAAGCTCCGCCGGAGCCATCCGGTAAGGCGGTATAGAAATAGGCCCCGTGCCAGGAATCAGATCAATGCAAAACTCAATATCGCGCTCTGGTGGCAAACCAGGTAACTCATCAGGAAAAACGTCGGGAAACTCTCGCACGATAGGAACCCAGTCCAACGACTCTACTGTGGTTCCAGTATCATAAATGAAAGCTAAGAATCCCCGTCATCCCCTCCTCAAAAGCCGTCTAGCGCAAAGGGCAGAAATCAAACTGTGAGGGGCGGCACCACCGTTTCTATGCACAACCCGAACAGATTCGCCCGGAAAACTGAAACTGACCATCTTCTCACGGCAGTCCACCGACACATAACAAGCTGCCAACCAGTCCATGCCAAGGAGAATGTCGACGTCCAACATATCTAGAAGGATCAAATCGACCGACGACTCTCTATCTCCAATCTGCGGCATATGACCGAAACACGTAACGCGCGACAAAAGAATCGCCAACAGGTGTAATCATGACAAGCGGCTAATCTAGCAAACACGACTCTCGGCCCAAACTCGGCACGAAGTGCGTAGAAACATACGAATGCGTAGATCCTGAATCAAACAAAACATGAGACTCAAAAGAACATACAGAAAGAGTACCTGAACCCACTGCATTGGACGCCTGTGTGTCCTGATGAGTCAAAGCAAACACCCGAGCCTATCCTTTACCGGCGACTGGCTGACCTCTGCCTCTACCACCCCGCTCTCTCAGCACAAAACCACCACGTCCTCGACCTTTCTGCACAAGCGTCTGACGCGGAGCAACAACAGGCATAAGGGGCAACGCCCTCTGCGGTGGAGAAGGTGGTAAGGTAACCTGCGGTACAGCTGCCTCGTGCTCACATGGCTCAGTACAATCTTGAACCCGATGACCCAAACTCCCGCACCGGTAACACCCAGATGAAAACTGCTAACTCCCCTGAGAATAAGAGCTAAAAAGCTGTCCTCGTCCCGGAACTCCACTACCCCCAATATCTGAACGGGAACTGTCACGACGTCTAAACGCCTGCCTCTGTGCTGAAACACCAGTACGAACCCTCTTCGGTTCTGGAGCAACCGATGTCTCAGAAAGACGCTCCTTAACCAACAGGGCTGCGTCCACTGCTGCTACATAGGTGTCACAATGCTGAACGCTGATAGCGAGGAACAAATAGGTAAGTAGGCATCGAACAAACCTCTTGACCTGCATCTCCTCCGTAGCTACTAAATACGTAGTATACACAGACAGCTCGGTAAACAACACATCATACTCGGCCACCGTCATACCCTGAGTCCGGCGTAACAGCTCGAATCTGTGCGCTCGAGCATCCCTGACGCTCAGCAGAAGAAAACGCGCAAGAAACACCATCATGAACTCAGCCCAGGTCATAGGAGAAAGACCTGCGGCTCTGCCCTTCTCTAAGGACTCGCACCACTTCTGGGCCAGACCCTCCAGGCGAAAGCTTGTGAACTCCACCCATCACGCGTCGGAGCATCTAAGTGAATGACATATCCTGGCCATCTGGTCGATAAACGACTGCGGATCCTCGGTTGCATCGGTACCAGTGAAAACCGGAGGCCTCAGCCTCATGAACTCCGATAACGATACGTTGATCACCTCCGTAGCCGCAGGTACAACCGCCTGAACAGTAAGCACCAACGCGGCCCCCACAACAGGTGGAACAACCACCTGCCCCTGTGCTCGAATAGCCTCAACTAACCACCCCATCATCTAGCGCAAATCCTGCATATCAACCCTTAGCATATCTATATGGTCTGTCGAAGGTGGAACAATCTGCTCCTGCACAACGGGTGTACCACCCTGGTCAGTCCTCGTTTCAGACGAGTAAACTCTGACCTCGGCCCTAGCGGCCACTCTCTGCGCCCTCGTAGTCTTCAGCGGCATAAAGGCTGGAAATGGAAACAGGATTCGATAAGAACACAGAAATCGGATCACAAGGATATATATAATCACGGAAGGAATTCAAGCAATAAGTCCTAAGGCCACTTAGGCATAGCACCATGTCGTAAGTATGTCGCGGAACATACGCATGCTACGTTACTCTGATTAAGCTACCTACTCCATCATACCAAGGTCATGATACACTCTGAAAAGTAAAATCTAGCGCTTTGATACCAACTTTGTCACGACCCAAAATTGGGCACATGACCGGCACTTAAACTACGTAACGTCAACAGGCGTAACGCAATTAAGTAAGCCGAAAAAAACCCCAGCAATCTAAACCATTACAAGAAAGAAAGATAGATCACTTTTAAAAATCTCGATGCAAAACTTTAAACTTAAGTTTGTTTTTCATAAAAATTTCGGCAGTACCTCCTTTGTAAAAGCTAGCCTTGAAACGGGAACAAACATAAGTTAAAAGTAAAACATCCCTAAACGGGAGCAAATCTCGCCCAACGGCGGAAACAACCACCACAACAGATATACGACGCCGTAGCGAAGAAATGAGATAATTCACATATATAAAGGCCGGCTCACACAAGCACGACAACCAGAGTCATAAGAATAAGAACATCGATCCTCACAACTCGTCTCTAAGTCAATATATGAAGGTGGTAGATGGAGAGTACTAGATATAAGAAATATATAATGTACATCATCGGATAACCACAACCCACCTATAGCAAACGGCTTCACAGCCAACCGTAGCAGTATCCGCAAAAGTAGAGATAATAAGGCGCCCTGCCGTAACCACTCTGATAATTAGACCTGAAAAACCCTGCGTCACAACGGGGGTGAGTTGCCAACTCGTGAATAGTAAATAACTTCATACTATAATCGCAAGTATGTACTAACAGCGATAATCTATCATATGTAATCTGATAGCATAAATATGACAATAGGTATATGCAACAGTCATGGAAGGTACTCTATCAGGTACTACTAATACATAAAGCAAATGCATATCAAATAAATGCGAAGTATGGGATAAAACATGTCATCCTTACGGAATCCTCATCGTGGCGGACCAGTGTCCATCAAGACAATCTAAATCCCCAAATTCCCTCAAATCGGCCCCATATCGGCCCTCACATCGGGCACATCGGCCCCTCACATCGGGCACGTCAGCCCCTCACATCGGGCACATCAGCCCCTCACATCGCAATGAATAAGAATGCATGCACAGATCATTATGATGATATATATTATATAGGTGTACATATATATAACAGCGTCCCATACCACTGATATATATATATATACATTTACATATATCAGCGTCCCATACCACTGATATATATATACCCAGGAGTAAAACATCCAGAAAACATCATATGAAAACCATAAATCAATGCGAAATCCATGAAATATAATATATGCAATATGAAACAGTAATATGAGCATATAAAGGAAAAACCGCTATTTAACTTCGACAAGTTATTTAAATATATCATGCGGTTCCTAATTTCTCCGAAACCAAACGCAACATCATATAAAGGTGAACATGTAGCTATAGCCAAGTATGCGTAGCAAGATATGTGTATCTACCTATCAGTAATGATATAATACCCTCCAGGTATGTGTGTAGCTATATCAAGGTATATGGGTGTACATGTAAGTATGTATGCAAGGTGTACATATAAGTATGTATGCAAGATGTACATGTAGCTATGTCTCAAAAGTGTATATACCTATCTATAATGGTACAATACCATATAGGTATATGGGTAGCTAAAATGTAGGCATGGAAAGGCATATGTGTAAGCATGTAGGTATACAGGTATGCTATATGTCATATGCACAATAAAAATAAGGATCATGTCTCAAGCCCCTAGCTAATACAATCTCACGTATGTATAAGTGTTATGCGTGTCATGAAAATTAATGACGGTGTGAGTAGCATACAATCAGTGCTCATGCAATATGAACCGTCAATAATAGTGCAGTGTCCAAGCACATCAAATAATAGTATGCAATGAAGTTTTATGCACAATCTCTATATGTGCAATATAAAAATGCGGCTAATATCATATCATATCTAGCCCTGACGCATAACGCCATGCGGACGAATTCCCCGTAGATGTTAAATCTACACACCGATAATCGCGAGCTAGGTAAATCCAATCACCTGCTTCCCTTTCTTCGCAACGTACGAAGTCTCCGCCTGCGATCATATTAACAAAAAACGTAGCCAGTGCAAAAATCTCAGAAATCGATCAATATCACGTACACACTACGTTTGACCAACGCACCAACTCCAATCCAACTCATAAATGTTCGTCTAATGTCTAACGTGTGTGGCAACACACCAAAACTAACCCAAGTGTAGCAGCTACACAAGATCAAGAACCGTGTTGGATAACGTTACACATGTACTCAAAACACTAGATTATGCACAAGTGATCCCAGATTTTTCATACTGTCAATACTCAAAAATCAAACAGTACCAAACATCTCTAAACAACTACAGACAGCTATCCTCCAAAAACCAAACCCCAACACCCCCTAACGGCCGAGGTCGCCGAATTTTATCCTCCTGTCGCCAGCCAAAACCGATGGGATGGTGTTCGTGTTTCAGGTGAGCTCTTAGGGTTACTAGTACAACACTCCTATATTGTTTGATTTTACAATAAATTCCCAGGTCATAGCAGATCACAGAGACTCTAATATGACACTAAAAATACGATATTTGCACGAAACGATATTTTAAGTGTTCTAAACAACAACCAACAAGCTACACAACATTTTAACACCTATTTAACAGTTTAGAAATTATACCTATCCACACTTGCTCACAAGATCCTAGCTTTCCAAGCTCCAAGTGATCTTTGAGGCAAAAACAAGACTTGGGATGTGATTTGGTGAGGTTTAATCAAGTTTTAGCAAGATTTTTGTGAAGAGGGAGTGAGAGTACAGTTGAGAGTAAAAGAGAATGAGAAATAATTGAGAGAGATAGAGTGAGAGAGAATGAGGGAGAATGAGAGGGTGAGGCGAAATAATGGCGAGGGGTGAGTTGTAGGGTGTAACAAAACCTTATGCTCACTCTCTCCCCCACCTCCATTAATGCCACCATTAATGCTTCTTGACTCATCTTGCCACCTCTCTCTCATCCAAACAAGATATTTCCTCACACCAAAATATCATGGGAAAGGTTAAGGAAAGAGTTAATTAGGGCAAGGATTAACTAAGGTGTCATGGCTACTAAACGAGGTTAACACTAATATACCCTCACATTAACACGCACAAGTGTGTGCAAGCCATAACAAATAATATAAAAATATTAGTTAATTGTTATAAAATGTGAGGAACCCGATTTGGTAAATATTTCCTTAAAAACCCGCATTATCGATTAATTAACACTAATCGCATTCCAAGGTGTTACAAATGGGTACACCGAACAGGACTCGCCGAAAACTCCAGTTGGTATTATACCTATCGTCAGATAGCAGTTCTCTGGTGACACTGGTATAGGTTAGTATGTAGACCCGAGATCGGCATAGAGTCTTGTGTAGTTCTCACCGTGCTTTCATTTCCTCCCTACCACGGCTCAAAGGAGTCGTGCAAACAGGTGGATTTTGGGTACAGTCCTGAGTCACATGGAGGCGGTGAGCGATAGGATGGGTTTCGTCTCTCCCGGGATTGGGAGTTGATGTTGTGCTATGCTCGATTGGCTATAACAGTAAGTCCCTGTCCAGGGCTGATGAGATTCACTGGTAAGAGTTATCAGTAGTTTCTCGAACCGTTATGAGCCACACATTGGCATGACTTATCAAGTTACCGGGGTCTGACGATTCCACCCCTAGACTTGATATGCGACATATCAGACAAAGAGATCGGACTGTACGGTAAGTGTTACTTATAGGCTTTATGAGATTTTGGACAAGCTTGGTTGTTTATCTTCTACTCGCTCAATACCTGGGTAGCCGTTACGTCTAGCCTATACCGCTGACGGCTTGTGGGTGACTGATGTGATCATCACTTACTGCTGGCGTATTGACGAGTCTTTAGAGTCCTATATAAAGGTTTCCTAGCTCAAGAGAAACGAAGTAGGGTACATATGTTGATATGTGCGGGGGCCTGATTAAATATGAGTATGAGATACCGTATTCTAATCTGGCGGTTATCTGTTATCAGTCAAGTTATATGTGATATAACCGGATTATCGAATTAAGTGTTGATTTGATAATGTGGTATACAGATAAATGATATTAGTACGTTATATATGATATAACCGGATTATTGAATCAAGTGTTGATTAATAATATGATATATATATTTATATTTTATATAATTATATATTAACTAATATTATTTCTCAATAATTATTTACTTAATATATATATTAATATATATATATATATATATATAAATGAAGCATGGCATTTTCTATTTTTGGAAAATAGAAATGATGAGGTGGAAAATGGGGAGACTTTGGTGGAATAGATGTAGCATGGCTTGTGTAATTTTTTATTCATTTACTTCACACTATTGAAGCATGGTGACAATTCTTTATTGATGAGAATTGTATGCTTCAATAAGTGAAGTAAAATGTAATGTCATTCTACACAATTTGATTCACACTTATTCCTTTTCTTGACATGAGGTCATTTGCTCTTTAGCTCTCCTTCTTGCTCCTCACCATCATCTCCAAGCTCAATCCCTCATATGAGTTGTGAAACCTTGAGCTTGTGAGAACCCTTGTGAGTTTAGAACCCCTACTTCACCATCCTACACTTGAATAGCAATTAAGTGTAGTGTGTTTTCTTCGCTAAAGAGTTTAGTGAAGAGATAGCTTGGATTAGCGGAGCTTCGGGTGGATCATCTTTGGCATGAAGATCGCAAAGGAAGCTCGATCCAACTTTAAATGAAGCCTAGTGGAGTCGCCTAGACTACTACATGGAGCTTTTGAAGAGAAGGACACGGTCTACAAAGGTTGTAGCCTCATTCTCTTTATGTAGTTTTCTTGATATCAAGCTAAAACCCTAATCATCTAGTTTAAATTCTAGATTAGTGTTAATTAGCACCCCAAATTTTTTTTAAAATGGCATGCTTGATACTAGTAAAATCCAGTGGTGGTGGTAATAAACACTTTCATGGTATCAGAGCCAAGCTAGATGAATATACGATGTTAGATGAATTTTGAAACCGAAACAATCCGAAACTTTAACCCGAAGAACCTAAGTTTCTGTTGATTTTCAAAAGTTCTCTGAAATTTTTTTAATAGATGCAGAATGTTATATATGATATAACTAGAATACTGAACAAAAATGAGACCAAAACTCCACTTTTCAACAGGCGAAAATGCCCAAAAAACCGGCCTCGTCGGTCGTTCTATATCTTTTTGGTCTCGTGTTTTTTTTATGTTCTGCACGCTTGGGTTTAGAATTTTCAGGTTATGTTTTATTGGACCAGTTTGCATGAGATGTTAACTTTTCTTTTAGGGCTATTCAGAGTGTTTTGTAGTCGTAATTTTAACGTCGTTTTGGGTTTAAGTTTGATATGTGATACAATAATTGGAATCCACATTAAATTAGTTTTGTGAAAACTAGTTGGTAAGTGTAAATCTAGCATGTTAGTCTCTAATCATCGATTGCCACGGAGTTTCGATTCGGATCAAAACTCTGTCGCAATCATGTATAGTACGCGAACGACAGTCGAGAATCTTGTTGAATTATCCGACTGTTTATTGAAAAGAGTTTTCAGTTTGAGACTAAAATGCAAGGCTTATAGGTTAGGCATGAATTTCGGAATATGAGATATTCCAGGTTTATGATGTCTACGGAAAATGCGGATTCTAAATATTGTAGTTTTTCATTTCTTTTTTGCGGATGTAAGTGTAATATGTGGTGTATCCCGTTAGTTATATATATGCCCTAAAGGCCGTTGTTGTACATATGATGTATATTATAGTGGATGCTTGGATATATATAAAGAGGACTTTCTTGCTCGACATGATAGTATGCAATTTGGTTTCATTTTGTCTTAACATGTTGACTTGTATTGTATTACTGTCTTGCTCTCACATGTTGATAAAATCCTTAAGATATGTACTTGACTACTAGGACTATGATGCAGATCATACTAGTGGGGCCAGGGTAGTCCATGAGTACATCCTATAATTGTTCCTAGTCGATGGTGTATCGAGACAGGGCATCGATACTCCAGAGTAGACTAGCGTATACGCATCTTGGCCCATATGATGGGCGATAGATAATCCCGCATTTATTGGTGTTTGCCATAAAAGATGGTGTACGGGTGCTCAGTGGAGACTGGGTACACTGAACAGACTTTCCGAGAACTCCTAGCTGGTATTATACCTATCGTCAGATAGCGGTTCTCTGGTGACACTGGTACAGGTTAGTCTGTAGACCCGAGATCGTCATAGAGTCTTGTGTGATTACCACTGTGTTTTGATTTCCACCTTACCACGTTCATGAGAACATGCAAATCGGTGGTTTTTGGGTACAGTCTCGAATCACATGGAGGCAATGAGCGATAGGAGGGGTTTCGTCTCTCCCGGTATTGGGGGTTGATGTTGCACTGTGTTCGATTGGCTATAACTGGAAGTCCCTGGCCAGGGCTGATATGGAGACCTACTGGTAAGTGTTATCAGTAGTTTCTCAACCCGTTATGAGCCTCACAGTGACACGACTTATCGATTACTGGGGTCTGACGTTTACCACCCTAGACTGGATATGCGACATATCAGACGAGGAGAGAGGACTGTACGGCATTGTTACTAATTGGATTCACAAAAGTGTGTGCAGGCTTGCTTGTAGATCTTCTTATCTCTCAATACCCGAGTGGCTGTTACATTTAGCTGACCGCTTGCAGCTTGTGGGTGTTTGATATGATCATCACCTACAGCCGGCGTATTGACGAGTCTTTAGAGTCCTACATAGAGGTTTCCTGGCTCAGGCGAAACGGAGTAGGAGCACATATGTGATATGTGCGGGACCGAGATTAATACGATATGTGATACCGTATTTTATTCTCGCAATATATGATATCGGCCGGTTATATGTGATATAGCCAGGTCATTGAATCAAGTGTTGATTCGATGAAATGATACATTTTATATTAGTCGGTTATATGTAATATAGCCGGATTATCGGATCAAGTGTTGATTCGATAATTTAATGTATAATTATATATTTGATATATTAAATTACATTAACTAATATATGCTCACTTAACTATTTCATTTTATCACTTTGGATACATTTAACATATATGTGATATATGTTTATTGTATTCTTTTCTTTGTTACATTTGATATTATATATATGATATATAATATTGTAAAATGCTAGGTTATAAATGCAACTAGAGTTTATGAGATTAATACCATGGCTAGGTTTATGGTTAGGTTTTTAATTATCTTAGTTAATTCTAATTGAGTGGATTTATCTTGAGATATTTTCTTGTGTTGACTTGGTCCACCCTTTTTGATATTTCTAAGATATTTATTAACCTAACCGTTAACCCTAGCCTATAGTTTATTCTCTACATGAGTTATCCATGACATATTTAACCCATGGTTGCATTTCTAACCTCATCACAATTTATTCTCACTTGAGCTTGAGCTTCTTCTTCTTCTTGCTCTTGATTCTTGCTCTCTTGATTTCTTCATGTGATAGAAAAATAGTATGAAATAAAATATTAAAGTGAGCAAAATTCCTACTTCATCATCCTCATCTATTCTAGCCACTTAGATTAAGGTGTTTTCTTCACTAATACCTCATTAGTGAAGTGAAAGCTTGGGTTTGTGTTGCTTCGACGTAGATCATCTTGGATTGTGAAGACCACAAGCAAGGATGCCTCATTTACCTCATGGAGCCTCTCTAGAGTCCGGGAGCTTGATGATCGCAGCGAAGGGACCACTACTCGGAGCTTATGAAGCGAAGGAACGAACTACAAAGGTTGTAATCCCTAATCTCTTAGTTGTAAAGTGTTTACGTTTCGATTCCGTATGATTCCTTAGTTGAGAACCTCGGTGTAGGGTTATCTAGAACGGCAAAAATTTTAATTTGCCATGGAGGATACCACCCGAAACCTTGCTGCCGTGCTAGGTATCCCAACAGTGGTATTAGAGCCTAGCTAGAGAATTAGACGGATTAGTGTAGGATTACGAAACCGAAACAACTCCGAAACACTGGAATACGAACCCTAGTTTCTGTCGAAATTTTTCATGTGTCAAAATTTATTTCAAACAGTTGCAGAATGTTATATGTGATATAGTATGAACACTGTAGAAAATTGGACACCTCCCCTCGGATTTTGGCCGAGCACCATAGCACAAAATCCGGCCAGATCGGCCATTTGGTGGGTTTCAGGGTCCAATTTTTAGGGTGTTCCAGTCTCTGGGGTTTGGTAATTCAGGTGTTGTTTGTTTTTGCTAAATTTGCATGTGATGTTATCTTTTTATAGAGGCAATTCGGATTATTTCGTATTCGTAATTCTAGTTTGTTTTCAATTATTTTAGACAGTGCTAAAAAGTTCGAACGGATATCAATAACTCACTTTTTCCCTTGCTGGAAATTTTTCCAAGTGTTGGATTTTTACCTAGTTTAAAACTTTCATAAAATCATGCAAGCGATTCGGTGAACCCTCTTGAAGAACGAAACCTTAACTCGATTATGTGACCATCAGAACCGCCATTAAACCCTAGGGTTTGTGGTAGTTCAGCGGTGCTACATGTGAGGCATTGGTTGACCCTTCTACGGCTGGTTCATAGGAGCTGTAGCATGTTCTAGAACCTTTTGAACTCCGCTTAAGTGTTGAGCTAATTGGGAAATTTTGGGTGTTTGTTTATTCGATCGGAAAGTTTAACATTGTCTATTATCTGGAATGTGATAAAATATGTGGAATTCATATAATTAGGCATGAAATCCGTAATATGTGATATTTCGGGTTTATGATGTCTAAGGTAATTCTGGATTCCAAATGTTGTAGTTTTTCACTTTCTTTTCTGCGACCGTAAGTGTAATATGTGGTGTATCGCCGTTTTCGTTGCTATACATCAACGACATATTTACTTACGTTGATGACATGTGATGTTATGTGTTGCTGTGATATGTCATATTGGATCGTCGTGATTTGAATAGCCGGGGGTTTTATGTGAGATGAGGATTTTTACTTTCATTCACGTAAAATTCGCAATATGTAATATTTTTTTATTGGGGCACTTCTGGATTGAGGATATTGTCACCATTGTATATTATTTACTTTTCCGCATTAGGAAAGACCCAAGGAGGGGAGCATAAGTAACCGGGTTCTAGGGTCCAGAGGGAGGCCACCTCGAGGAGTCGAGACCGGGTCTCCTAACCCTAGAATTGGTAGAGTTACTTACCGCTCTCGTAGGGATCTAGGGATATGGGTTTGGCTATTCATCGCGACCGTGGAATCCATGTTTTACACAGGCTCACAATAAAACACGGACCTCCTAATATATCCAATATTTCATATGTTATTTTCTGCTGCTGATATACCGTGATGTGATCATTTTATATGCGTGAGACGAATGCTTTATTATTGTATATATGATATATAATAAATGTTACTTATGTTTTACACCCGCGCTAGTCCTGCCCCAGTATGCCGTTAGTTAAGTAACCTAACGGTGCATAACGGGACACTGTGGTGAATGCAGATAGCATAAGCGTACATTGTATTTTCGTTTCTTCTGTGATGCTTAGGAAGCATAAATAATGGGACTTCGTTAATGAGATTAATGAAAGAAAAAGAAACCTAAAAGATGTTGTAGAATCAAATTTTCAAAAAAAAAAGAGTAGCTCTAGTTTTTACTTTGCATAGCAGTATTCCTTGTAGAATATCCAGCACCTTATTCGATAAGGAAAGAGCTGAGATCCCTTCACCGGGAATGACCTCTTTAGTGAAACTAGCATATTCTAGAACTCACTCGGCTTTGTTTTTGATTGCTTTTGTAGTTCTTGCTTTGTATAGTGGTATATGTGAAATATCCTGCACCTTATTCGATAAGGAAAGAGTCGAGATCCCTTCACCGGGAGTGACCTCTTTAGCGTGTTAGTTATATATGTGCCCTAGAGGCCATTACTGTACATACGATGTATATTATAGTGGATGCTTGGACATATACATAGAGGAATTTCTTGCTTGACATGATAGTATGCTATCTGGTTGCTCTTTATCTTAATATGTACACTGATTGTCTCTATGTTACATGTTGATAAAGCCCTTAGGATGAGTACTTGACTACCAGGATTATGATGCAGATCATACTAGTGGGGACAGGGTAGTCGCTAAGTACATCCTTCAAATGTTCCTAGTCGTGGGTGTATCGAGACAGGGCATCGATATACCAGAGTAGACTAGCGTATAGCTTCTCGATCCATATAGATGGGCGATGGATGATCACATATCCATTGGTGTTTGACATCAGAGACTGTATACGGGTGCTCAGTGCAGACTGGGTACACTGGACGGACTCGCCGAGAACTCCCATATGGTATTATACCTAACGTCAGATGGCAGTTCTCTGGTGACACTGGTATAGGTTAGTCTGTAGACCTGAGATCGTCATAGAGTCTTGTGTGATTCCCACTGTGCTTTGATTTCCACCTTACCACGTTCAAGAGAACGTGCAAAATGGTGGCTTTTGCGTACAGTCCCGAATCACATGGATGCAATGAGCGATAAGAGGGGTTTCGTCTCTCCCAGTATTGGGAGTGGATGTTGCGCTGTGCTTGATTGGCTATAACAGGAAGTTCCTGACTAGGACTGCTTCAGAGATATACTGATAAGTGTTATCAGTAGTTTCTCGACCCGTTATGAGCCTCATATCGACACGACTTATCGAGTTACTGGGGTCTGACGTTTACCACCCCTAGACGAGATATGCGACATATCAGACGAAGAGACCGGACTGTACGGTAGTGTTACTGATTGGATTCGCAGGAGTATGAGCAGGCTTTCTTGTTGATCTTCTGATCGCTCAATACCCGGGTGGCCGTTACATTTAGCAGACCGCTTACGGCTTGTGGGTTCTTGATATGATCATCACCTACTGCCGGCGTATTGACGAGTCTTTAAAGTCCTATACAGAGGTTTCCTGGCTCAAGCGAAATGGAGTAGGAGCACATATGTGATATGTGCAGGACCGAGATTAATACGGTATGTGATACTGTGTTCTATTCTCGTGATATGTGATATCGGCCGGGTATATGTGATATAGCCGGGTTATCGGGTCAAGTTTTGATTCGATAAGATGTTACATTTGATATTAGTCGGTTATATGTGATATAGTCGGATTATTAAATCAAGTGTTGATTTAATAATTTAATGTATAATTATATATTTGATATATTACATTACATTAACTATTATTAGCTAACTTAAGATTTCTTTTCTCATTTTGGATATATTGATATATATGTGATATATATTAAATGTATCATGCTAGGTTACAAATGCAACTTGGGTTTATGAAACATGAACCATGCTAGGGTTGGATTAGGGTTTATGTTTATTATTAATGAAATTCAAAAATTGTGGAATTAGTCATGGTTGATATTTTGGAAGAAGCTTGTAGGCTTCTTTGACTTTGTCCACCCTTTTTATCTACCTTAAGATATTTGTTAACCTAATTTTAACCCTAGCTCATGGTTAAGTCTCTACATGAGTTAAGCATGCCATGCTTAACCCTTGGTTGCATTTTTAACCTCACACAATAATTCATCACAACTTCATTGCTATTTCTTCTTCCTCTCACTTGAAGCTATCTAGTTTTGGTGTTTGTGATGAAAACTTGTGAGAATATGAAATCTAAACTGAACAAAATTCCTACTACATCACCCTCTACAACTTGCCATTTAGTATAGAGTGTTTGCTTCACTAATTCTGCAATTAGTGAAGAGATAGCTTGGGTTAGTGTCTCCTCGACGTAGATCATCTTCGGCCTCGAAGACTTCGAAGCAAGCATGTTCGTTTCTTCATAGGAGCCTCTCTAGAGTCCGGAAGTTCATGATCGCAGTGAAGGGATGACTACACGGAGCTAGTGAAGTGAAGGACCGGTCTACAAAGGTTGTATTCCTTGTTCTCTTTTAGTTGCAAAGTGTTTGCATTTATATTCCGTCGGATTTCTAGTTAACGATTCTAAATTAGGGTTAGCTAGAACGGCAAATTTTTTGAATTTAGCATGGGCGATGCCTCCCGAAACCTTGTTGCCATGCTAGGTAACCCTACAGTAGTATCATAGCCATGCTAGAAATTTATACGGATTTTGTTAAGATTACGAAACCGAAATACTCCGAAACTTGAAACGCCAAAATGAAGTTTCTGTCGATTTTAAATAATTGTCAAAAAAAAATTTAAACAAGTGCAGAGTTTTATATGGGATATATCATGAACACAGTCAAAATTTCAGGGTGTTTGCTCAGTTTTTGGCCGAGATCATGCATGTTGGGGCCGGCCACTTTGCTCCAGAATTGCCTGAAATTTTTTTTGTGTTCCAGTGACTTGGTTTTGGTGTTTCAGGTGTTGTTTCTTTTTGCTAATTTTGCATGTGATGTGATCTTACACTATAAGCAATTCAGAGTGTTTCGTATTTGTAGTTTTAACATTGTTTCAGGTTATTCACATATTGTCTAGGCGAAGTTAAAAAGTTCGAACGATTATCAAAAACCCATTTTCCAGGTTTAATGTATTCAGAAAAATATGCAAGTAATTCTATGAACCCTATAGAAGAATGAAACCCTAACTCGACTTTTTGGATCACGGAACCGCGATCATACCCTGGAGTTTGCCGCAGTTCGGTGGCGACATGAGTGAGGCTTGGGTTTGCCCTTCTACGGCTGGTGCATAGGTACTGTGGCATATTCTGGGTATTATTGAGTTGTGCTCAAGTGTTGAGCTATCAGGGAATTATGGGACTTTGATGAATCGATTGAAAAGTTTAACGTTCGTTCGGGTATCATGTGATGGGACACAATATATGGAATCCACAAAAGTAATTATGAGACAACTAATTTGAATGTTATAAATCTAGCAATTTAGTCTCATTTGATCGGTTGCCACGGGATTTTGATGTGATCGAAAGTCCGTCGCAATCACGTAGCGTACGCGGATACTCGCCGGGTAAGCTTATTAGATAGCCATGCCCCATAGCTCCAACCAAGTGACTGTAGGAGAACCCCATTGCCAAAAGCATCCGTTCGGATGCTCGCGGCAGTGGTGTTCCGCCTTAGTACACTTCGTCGATGGCATCGGAGGGTGCGACCGTCTACTAAAGTTTCCGACGAGCATTCGATCGGGATGTCGGGAATCTTGTTGAATTGCCCGACTTGTGATTGGAAAGTGTTTTCAATATCGAGACTAAAATACGGGGTTTATAATTGTTAGGCATGCGATATCTAAGCAATTCATTTGGTTAGGCATGTGATGTCTAAGGTGGTTGCGGATTCCAACTATTGTAGTTTTTCACTTTCTTTTCTGCGACCGTAAGTGTGATATGTGGTGTATCGCCGGTTTCTGTGCTATATGTCAACGACAATTGGGACACGCATATATACTTACGTTGATGACATGTGATGTCATGTGTTGCTGGGATATGTTCTATTGGATTGTCGTGTTTGAATAGCCTGGGGTTTTATGTGAGATGGGAGTTTTTCATTTTCATTCATGTAAAATTCATTGTATGTAATATTCTTTTATTAGGGTATTTTCGGGTTGAGGATGAAGTCACTATTGTATATTATTTACTTTTCCGCATTAGGATAGACCCAAGGCGGGGAGCACAAGTAACCGGGTTCTAAGGTCCAGTGGGAGACTATCTCAAGGAGTCGAGACCGGGTCTCATAACTCTAGAATTGGTAGGGTTGCTTGCCGCTCTCGTAGGGGTCTAGGGGTGTGGGATTGGCTATTCATCACGACCGTGGAATCCCTGTTTTATATAGGCTTGATCTAAAACACGGAAATCCTAGTATATCAAATATTTTTTATGTTTTATTCTGCAGCGATATTATGTGATGTGATCATTGATTATATTCTGAGCCGAATGCTTATTATTATATATATACATATATATATATGATATATTGTTGCTTTCGTTTCATATGTGATGTTTAGGTAACTTAAAATGATGGGACTTCTTTAATGAGATTAATGAAATAAAAGAAACATAAAGATGTTGTAGAAACTTGTCTCGAATGCTGGTAGCTTTAGTTCCTGCTTTGCATAGCGGTATTCCTTGTACAATATCCAGCACCTTATTCGATAAGGAAAGAACCGAGATCCCTCCACCGGGAGTGACCTCTTTAGCAATAACTGGCAGATGCTACACACTCGGTTTGTCTTTTGATTGCTTTTATAGTTTTTGCTTTGCATAGCGGTGTTTGTGAAACATCCTGTACCTTATTCGATAAGGAAAGAGCCGAGATCCCTTCACCGGGAGTGACCTCTTTAGCAAAACTGGTAAAAGCCTCAAAAACACTCTTTTTTAAAATCACTCGATTCTACGACGATATCAAGTTCATTACGCAAAGGGTTTTCTTAAAAACCGGTCATAGCCCTCCGTTATTTAAGATAAGTATTTCATAGTATTCATGCTACGTTTGTTGGCTTTCGTCAAGGAGTAGTGTGCGGTAGCTATTTATGCTTATCTACATAAGCATATGATGCGATTAAGTTAGGGTAGTCGTGCGACTTTGTTGGCTTTCATCAAGGGTCGTGCGCGTGGGTTTAATTCAATCAGGAAATGTACGGGTTGAACTTGACTAGCAGCCTATGCTTTGTTGGCTTTCGTCAAGGTCATAGGATGCTAGGGGTAAAATATTATCGGGAATTTCAAGTGTTGAAATTTGCAATGAGATTGCATACCTTCTATGAGATAGTTGGATCTTGATACCTACTGCGAGTAAGAGTTACTCCTGAGAGAGTTTTACACATCACAATTAGCCAATCAAGTAGGTGTCTAGAAAGGTGTCAACGGGGTTACGCCCCTAGGAAAACGAAGTTTATTTTAATTAGGTCCGTGCGAAAGCTCGGGAAGCCTCCCTCAAAGTACTGACACTGGCATGGCCGAAAGATTGGCTAACTTGTAGAGTATAATTAATCCCGGTTAGTCTTTCCTTTTAGGGTTTGAAGGAAGATTTGACTAAAACAGTGGGAGCCATCCTGATTAGATAAAATAATAACCAATCTAATCTTGCAAGAGCATACGCTGAGTGTTTTTCTCTCTCTTTCTCCAGGTAGCGACCATGTCACGCCTTAATCAAGATAGTAATATGGATGTATTGACCGAACCCACTTGTTATACTGAGCTGGGGAACGTTGATCCCGCTCCAACTTATAATTGATATAAGACCGAGCAGGAAATAGGGGATTGCCAGGATTCCCATGCCGCCCAAACGAAAAATGTGCATGATGACGCATCTTCTTCGGGTGTGTTCATTACCGAGAACTGTTTTTCAGTATAATCTATGTCCTGGGTATGAGATACCGGATCAGGATCCCATATATGTAATCTGTTACATGGGCTACAGAAAGGTAGAGAGCTGAGAATGGGTGATAAGTTTTAAGAGTTGGAAACGGTGCAAGTGTTGCAGCCAAGTATGTTGGCAGTTATCACCATGTATTACCAAATATATTGATTCTGAACGAATGTTATTAGATACCGAAGCTGATATACAATATCATATCAGTCTCTTTATTTAGTAAAGAATGATATAATTTAGTATTGTTGGATTATGTTTTGAACATTTTCATATATCAAGAGTTGATCGGTTCAGGCACGTTATCTAAAAGCGTATACGTTTTAAATCAAACCAAAGTTCTTAACATACAGAACACACACAAGAGGAAGAGTTCAGAAATGAACGAATCCTTCTTGAGGCATTGTAGACTAGGTCATATCAATGCGACCCGACTAGCGAAATTACATAAAGATGCATATTTAAATCAGTTTGAATTTACATCTTGTGAAACTTGCCAGTCATGTCACAAAGATAAGATGACTATAGATCCATTTATTGGAAACAGAGAAAGAGTTAGTGAACCGTTGGGATTGATACATGATGATGTATGGAGGTCCCCTGTCTACACATGCCAGGACTGGTTCTTTATACTTCATTACATTCACTGATGATCTCTCAAGATTCGGACATATGTTCCTATTGAAACACAAGTCTGAACCTTTTGAGATATTCAAAGAATATAAGTTAGAAGTAGATAACCAAAAACGGGTATAAGTATTATGTCCTTTGATGAGATCAGGGAGGAGAATACTTGAGCACGGAATTCCTGGACTATTCTAAAGGAGAATGAGATTCTCTCTCAGCATTACTCCTCCGTATACACCACAGCACATTGGTATATCGGAACGGAGCAATCGCACCCAATGTGATATGGTGTGCTCTATGATGAGTACTACTGAGTTGCCTATTTCCTTTTGGGGGTTATGCACTTGTGAAACTGCATACCTATTGAATAGGGTTCCAATCAAATCAGGTGCCTACCACTCCATATGTGATATGGTATGGGAAGAGCCCATCTTTTAAGGATGTTAAGATTTGGGGTTGTCCGGTCTATGTCTAAAAGCAAAATCCGGACAAGCTCGAGGCAAGGTTAGTTCTGTGGAAGTTTGTTCGATATCCCAAGCATTCACAAGAGAATATCTTCTACCACACCGAGGAACAGAAAGTGTTTTGTTTCTCAGCATGCCACCTTTAGGAAAGGGAATTTCTTGTGAAGAAATTAGTGGTCATGAGGTAGAACTGGAAGGAGTTCCAGCTATACAAACTGCAGCTGATGATTTGGTAGAACCGAAGGATTCAATAGTTCCTGACGAACTTCAGCCTCTCCGCCGATCTTGTAGGGTTCCTCACCGACCTGAGAGATACTTCGGTTTTCTCTATGACAGTGGGAGCGAGGATTGCATCATGAGATGATGACCCAACTAGTTTCGAGCAGGCCATCAGGAGTGGGGACTCTGTGAGAATGGCTGGATGCTAAGCGATCTGAGATGGAATCCATATACACCAACAAAGTATGGACTTTGTTGCTTTATCTGAAGGTTTAAATCCCCATCAGGAGCAAGTATATCTTGAGAAGATTACTTGGTGTACATGGAAAAGTTGAGACTTTAAAAGCTAAGACTTGTTGCAAAAGGTTCTCGTCATCAACTAAGTGTGAATAATGATGAAACCTTTTCTAGTGCCTATGCTTAAGTCCATCCGGATCCTACTTGCCATTGCTACATATCATGACTACGATATCTGGCGGTTGGGTGTCATGACTGCATTTCTAAATAGTGATTTAGAAGAGAGCGTCTATAAGTACACAGCCAGAGGGTTTCGTAGACAGTGGGAGCAGTGGAATGTGTGCAAGTTGCTTTATGGGATAATGCAGGCATCGTGGAGTTGGAACGTCTGTTTTGATGTGGTAGTCAAAGAGTTTGACTTGATCAAAAGGGTAGATGAACCTTGTATATACAAAAAGGGATTAGGGAGCATGGTGGTGATCATCGTATTGTACATGGATGACATACTGTTGATAGGAAAGGAGTTTCCTATGCTACACTCGGTCAATCTCCTCTTATCACAAGGATTCTCCTTATAGGATCAAGGCGATACCTCCTAAAAACCGAATTTTGGATCTATGAGATAGATCTATGTGGAAGATAGGATTCTCACTAGGTGTAGTGAGTTGGTATCAATCCATTCTGGTGAGAATCACTGGATAGCTTCCAGGGTGGTAAGGTCGACTGAATATCAGTCACAGGCATTGTCTTTACCCTCAGTGGAGGGATGATATGTTAGAAGAGTTCCAAGCTAGATACCGTGGCAAACTAGATGTTAAAGGCTGGATACATCACTACCAAGGATGCTACCAAAGAGCCAGTCCGGATATATAAAAGTTCATGAGATGAACTCGGTTCCTACCATTGTGTGACAATAGAGTTGTGGCTTATGCCTAGGAACCGCCGTCCCATCAGTAATCCAGACATATTCTTAGGCAGTATCACCTGATCAAGGAGATGGTTGATCTCCAGGGAGATCGATGTTATGAGAGTAGACACAGAGGAGAACAGGGCGGATCCACTCACAAAGGCCTATTCCCAGGAGAGACTTTTATGGGATGGTTGAGTATGAGATACTTCAACCACTGCTGATTGTTGGGTATGGGATACTACAACAGATGGCCCTAGTGCAAGTGAGATTGTTAGTTATATGTGTGCCCTAGAGGCCATTCCTGTATATACAATGTATATTGTAGTGGATGCTTGGACATATACATGGAGGACTTTCTTGCTCGACATGATAGTATGCTATCTGGTTTCTCTTTATCTTAACATGTACACTGATTGTCTCTATATTACATATTGATAAAGCCCTTAGGATGAGTACATGACTACCGGGATTATGATGCAGATCATACTAGTGGGGACAGGGTAGTCGCTAAGTATATCCTTCAAATGTTCCTAGTCGTGGGTGTATCGAGACAGGGCATCGATATACCAGAGTGGACTAGCGTATAGCTTCTCGACCTATGTAGATGGGCGATGGATGATCCCATATCCATTGGTGTTTGACATCAGAGACAGTATACGGGTGCTCAGTGGAGACTGGGTACACTGGACGGACTCTCCGAGAACTCCCAGATGGTATTATACCTAACGTCAGATGGCAGTTCTCTGGTGACACTAGTACAGGTTAGTCTGTAGAACCGAGATCGTCATAGAGTCTTGTGTGATTCCCACTGTGCTTTGATTTCCACCTTACCACGTTCAAGAGAAAGTGCAAAACGGTGGCTTTTGGGTACAGTCCCGAATCACATGGATGCAATGAGCGATAGGAGGGTTTTCGTCTCTCCCAGTATTGGGAGTGGATGTTGCGCTGTGCTTGATTGGCCATAACAGGAAGTCCCTGGCCAAGACTGCTTCAGAGATATACTGATAAGTGTTATCAGTAGTTTCTCGACCCGTTATGAGTCTCATATCGACACAACTTTGTTTCCCTCAATAAGAGCAAAGCTCTGTTTGAATTTCAAAAATTCAAAAATTGAAGCAACGCTTCAAATCCTTTGCGCTGCGCGTAACGCGCCACGTGTCAGAAGCTGATACGTCAGCGCAGCACCCAAGGCAGCGCGCCCAATCAGAGCAAGGCTCTATTTAAAAAAACAAAATTAAAGAAAACAACGCTTCAATTGAGCAAGAGCTGCGCGACACGTGTCAGCGCAGGTGCGCAGCGCAGCTGCGCAAGCGCTGCGCGACACGTGTCAGCGCAGCTACGCAAGCGCAGGTGCGCTGCGCTGTGCGCTGCGCGACACGTGTCAGCGCAGCTGCGCAAGCGTAGTTGCGCTGCGCTGTGCGCTGTGCGACACGTGTCAAGCGCTGGTGCATCTGCGCCAAACAGAATTAAAATTCCAGTAAGATCTTTCTGTTCTTGTTAAAACAAGAAAATTGTCTTCTATAAAATAGAAGCTCTTGGATCAAAGATCCAACGGTGGGGAAAATTCCCCAAATCACTCAGAGAAGAATCTCTTTAACAAATTTAACAAATTAATGGGCACTATATAAAGGCCCCTAGACCCTAATTCAATTATCAACATCAAGATCAAAAACAACAACACAGAGAATAGAGAGAGCTCTGAAAAATTGTGAAAAGAACTTAAGAAGAGAAAAGAGGTAAAAACCTTTATAAAAAAAGAAGAATTTCTTCTGAATAGATCATTGATCTAAGAACAAGATCAATGATCTTCAATAAATAAAAAATAATAAAAGTGCCTTTGCAATTTTTTATGAACCATTGGGTCTGGAATCTTAAAGATTCTTTTCTTGAGTCCAAAATTGGATCAAGTTATTGAACAGTGCCCTGCACATGCAAAATCTGCACTGTTGCGTTCCTGGGTTGGCGCAAGCCACCAGAGAGCGCCACGTGTCATCTCCAAGACCACTTGCGCTGTGCGCTTTTAAGATAGAGCATTGCTCTCTGAAGTTAGCGCAACTCACCAGAGCGCGCCACGTGTCAGCAGCGCAACAGTGCAGCGCACTGGCGCAGCGCACTGCGTTGTTGCGCTTGCGCTCACCTGAGCATGACGCGTGTCATCTCCATATGCGCTTGCGCTCTATAATTGGCGCAAAGCGCCTGACAGGCCACATAGCCACTGTCAGTTTGATTAACGCACTGCATTATTTACAGAAGGGCCAAGCCCAATTAAGAAAGGCTTAACATGCCTAATTAAATGCAATGCATTATTTTAAAGAAGGGCAGAGCCCAAACAGGTGCTCTGCATCATTTATATAGGGACAGAGCCCAAATCAAAAAGGCCTAGCAGGCCAGAATAAAATGCAGTGCATTATTAAACAGGGGCAAAGCCCTAGCACAGGCCTAATAGGCCGGAAATAAAAAACGTTGAATATTCTCAACTGGACTTAGCCCAATCATGGCCGTAAGTCCTCAAATTAAATTGGCTGAGTAAGACTGCTCTCTTAAATCAATTTACATCCGGTTCAAGGGTACATCTCTGAACTCCTCTGACACCTATCGTTGTACTCCTTCAACGACGTCAGAGAGGTGACGGGTCCCGACAACCACATATCGACATGGACTGTGGGGTCCTTAAACTCATGGACTTATGCGTCCTTAAACCAAGATACGGATTGTGGGGTCCTTAAACCCACGGACTTATGCGTCCTTAAACCAATGGACTAATGCGTCCTTAAACACAACCATACGGACGGTGGGGTCCTTAAACTCATGGACTTATGCGTCCTTAAACTAACATCCGTCCCCAAAACGGGAAAGATGGACCGCAATGTCCTTAAACTACCTATGGACCGCTACGTCCCTAAACTGGAACAATAGAGCCCCCAAATGCTCTTTTGTCGGATCTAAACGATCCCGTTTAAGTTGATCTTAGCCTCAAACTTTGCTAACGTATCCTTAAACATTCAAACAGACTTCATAACTCCCAATCAACTTTGGTTCTAGGGTACATCTCCGAACTCCTATGACACCTGCCGTTGTAATCCTTCAACATCGTCAGAGAGGTGACGGGTCCCGACGACCATATATTAAATGGACCACCACGTCCCTAAACTGGAATGCTCTTTCCATTAAGTCGATCTTAGTCTCAAACCAGACTAACGTATCCTTAACGAACGTTTAAGTTGATCTTAGCCTCAATATGGCTAACGTATCCTTAAACTAAAACACCAAACCCAAATCTAAGTAAATACGGATTTGGACTAATCCACGTCCTATGGGCGACGACATAAATTAGTCTCCGTATACAATCCACGGGCAACCACAAAAAAACAAACACACACGACACGAAGTGAAATTCTGGAGAAGGAGAAAGTTGTTACCGCGATGCGGTAGCGTAATTAACTGCAGGGGCTTGCGCCTGCAGGGAAGAGCGTCCCTACAATCAAAACCCCCTCAAGCGAGGGGGAATCTGACGAAGTCTGCTACATCGGCCGCATCCGTCTAAACCTCCGATACACGGTGCCATAAATCAACTTGGCATCTTCGGAGAGGTGGACGGATAAAACCAAATAGCATCTGCCCCGAATCTCAGGCAAGACGTCTTCACGTCGTCGCCGTCTTTCGGAGGGGAACAGATTCTGGCACGCCCGGTGGGACCTTTTTCTCTTTCCACTCCACACTTCGTGTGTCGTCTTCGCGAACGAATCGCGATTTATTAATGGTTGCCTTTGGATTTTAAGTTACTAAGATTTGGTCTTTTACCTGGCGCAGAAATCAAGCATCAATGGCCTCCAACTGCTCGAGCTGTTCAAAGTGTCAGTGCGACCGACGCTCCACCTCACCTGGAGGTGTAGCTTATGGGCCTCAAGCGGCCTCCATCCTTGCCATGCCGGTAGAACAGGTGACCCAGGCCACCACCGGCCTGTTTTTCAGAACCATGAGCCCGCTTGCAAGCTTCACCATGCCAGTGCCCGCACCAGAAGCGAACAAGAAGTCGGTCTTCGATCGTCTCACTGCTATAATGGCCCTTTTCAATGGGCCGTCCAATATCAAACTGGCAGCCTCTGTCTTTGCCTGGCTGAGCCAGAACCCTGATGGGCCCGCCAAGAAGCCCATGAACCCTGAAATGGCCGTCCCGAGGAAGAGAGCCACCCCTACTCCTGAAGTCGTCAAGGCGGCTTCTCCTGTTAAAGAGTCAGTCTTTTCAAGGCTGACTATTCCGGCTCCTGCTCCTACTCGAGGATCTGTCTTTGACAGATTGAACATCGCCACTCAAAGGACAACATTAGTCTTTAAGAGGCTGACACCAGCAGCACCTCATTCGGACAGGGGGCAAGATGAAGCTATCCCTATCGCCGAGCCAGTCCCAACGGCTCGTCATGCTTGACGTCGCCACTAGCGTCGAGTAAGGAAGGCTGGGGGCAACTCCCCCTCAGGGCTAACTTCACCTGCTCCAGTTGTGGAAGTTAATGCTGCTGTTCCAACTGGGAATAACTTTGAACCACTTAGGAGGGTACGTAAGAACTCTCCAACTGCTACGCTAAAAAGATCTCCTCCACCTGCGGAGAGGGTTCCGGAAACGAAGCTGGAGCAGCCCCCTCAGCGGCTATCCTCCAAAATTTATAAAGTTTGGCGAAGGGTTCAAGACTCCGTAATTGACCAAGGTCACTCTCGTCAGCAGAAAAGGGTGAAAGTGCAGGAAGAAAAGGATCGTCCAATCAAACAGCAAAGGACGACAGTCACCAGGGTGCCCGCTGCAACGGCCCCCTCAACTTCAACGGCCCATAAGAGAAGGAGGCCGGAGAAAATTCCCATGCCTGCAGCAAATGTCAAAGGCGGTGAGCCTAAACGCCCTAAGCCCGGGGGCATCGTGGTCCATACTGTATACATGGCATCGGGGAAGGAGGACAGCCGTGCATCTACAGGTCATAGACCGCTTACACGGTCAGTGACCAAAGCTCAGGAGCAACAGCAAAAGCTCCAGGAAATGATGAACGCGATGGCTGCACTCACTGGGCCAAAAGAAAGCCCCGAAGCGTCCTCGGATGAACGCCAGGAGCAAGAAACTGACGCTGAATTCCTTCGTCGGATATTGGAGAAGAAGGATAAAGAGGCTGCTGAACAAGCAGCCAACATAAAGCGAATGGCCCTCCTGTTCCAGGACATGGTGGGAATGATGATTCAACAAGATCCTCCTGCTGAAGATCCTCCGATCGTCCTTGAAGACGACAGGGGAGAAACGTCAAATCCTCCACCGGCTCTGTCAACAGCCAAGGAGGAGACAATTTCCAAAGCTGACTTGGAAGAATATATAGCTCAGCAGATACGGGTTCATCAGGCGACTGAGGCAGCCGGTCAGGTCGTAAAAACGGGACGACCGTATCCGAGCTGGTATGATCAGATCAAGTACCCGCCGGGCTATACAATACCGAAATTTCATGTGTATAAGGGGACTGGCAATCCCCACCAGCATGTTGCCCAGTTCAGGGTGCTTTGCGGCAACACTGGCGGTGATGATAAATTGTTACTTCGCCAGTTCGTTGGTAGCTTATCGGATATAGCATTCGAATGGTACTCCGAGCTCCCAAACGACTCTATCAAGACCTTCGCGGAGATGGAGCTGCTGTTCACCCAGCGTTTCGCAAGCGCCAGCGAACGCACCCCGATAACGGTATTGATTAATGCCAGGGTGAAGCCGGGCGAGACGTGGGTCCAGTACGCTATACGGTGGAGGAACCTATGGTCAAAATGCGAACAACACATTGAAGAAGCGCCGGCAGTAGGGATGTTTGTGGGCACCCTCGATCCGCAGGCGACCATATCCCAATTCATGATGTTCTTCAAGCCGACTACCTTCCAGGCCCTGATCGACAAGCTAGCTCAAATGGATCAGATGGGCCATAGACCGCCTCCTTCAAAGCCGGACTCTCGAAACGAGAAGGGGAAAGGAAAAGCGATCGTTGTCGCTAATGCTCAACAACAGCCGAGCAACTTGAAACCGGCTGTCCGTCAAAATAATATGCGTCCGCGCATGCCCCTTGAGGAGAGGCTAGGACGTCCTTACTCGTTTTCCCGAGATAAAACGAGAAGACTGTTTGAGCTAGCATTGCACAACGAACTCATAAATCTGTCGGATCCAAGACGTCCGTCGCAGCCAAACGACGTCAATGATCCTAATTACTGTCCCTATCACCGAGTACTGGGTCATCCGATCGAGGATTGCTACGTCTTCAAAAATTGGATTGAGGACCAGTACCAACAGGGCAAGTCCGCGTTGTACGACAAATGGAAGGTGAATCCGCCACAGCCTCACACCCCTAAAAGGATGAATACGCCGGGGGCAACATGCTCCCTCGTTGAGGAAGCTCCATGGGAGGTTGTGCTATCAGCCAAGAGAAAGAGGATGCTAAACGATCTTCAAACATGCCCAGCGATCAGGTGGAAGAACCCGCTGGAACCTCAGATCATTGAAGGGATGTTGAAGCCGGGTCCAACTCCAAAGACCGATGGTGATGGCCCAAGCACTCATAACCAGCCGTCAAAATCTTCAAAGAAGAAGAAGAAGAAATCCAAGAAGCCCGTGAAGCCTGGCGACAAGCGCACGGACTTACAAAAACAAATTGACGCGCTGGAGGAATACAACCAGAAAGCACGGACTCCCATTACACTCCAAGAGTTCCTCAACCACGTCTTTCAAGAAGAAGATGAGGGAGACAGCTCGTCGGATGAATCTGAAGAATACGTGGCGAGCTTTCATATGATTTCCTATTCGTTTACAGACGATGAGGAAACTCCTTGCACTGAAAATCTGGGGGCAGATCCTAAACTGGAAATTCTGGGGCCATTGGATGAAACAATTGACGCATTCCTCAATGAAGCTCTTTTAAAAAGTAAAGCTGCTCGGGAACGCGAGACGGTCATATTTGAAAGGGCCAAACGCCGGCGACTAGACGAAATAGTTGAAGCACTCCCGCCGAATCAAAGTACGTCCATCGCAGATAAAAGCAAATTCAAGATGAGGAAAAGGTTTGCTAAGGCCATATCCATGGGTATGAAGCTACCATTCTCTGAAGGAAGAATTACCGGTGAAGCGGAAATGCACCCTTCCTACTGCTTGTATCATCGAAAGATTTCACACCCCACCGAAGAGTGCAGAGCTTTCGATAAATGGTGGCAGGGATATGTTGCTCACCGACAACATTTTAAGCGGGAGAAGCGCAAAACCCGTCGGGAGCAGAAAGGTACGACCGAGGAGCTTAACAGAACTACTGGCAATTGTCGCATGGTTAACGCCGAGGGATCACAAGTGCTCACATTCGGGAGCGATTCTGATGAGGAGCTGGCTCTTAGCCCCCTCTTTAAAGAGTCCACCTCGGGAAAAGAAGAAGAGCAGAAGGTCTGTGAAAATATCCGGCTGCGTAATCGGACGCTACCCGAAAAGAATCTCGGACCCTCAAAAAAAAAGATAAAGGGAAAGAAAAGGTCTCTGAGAATATCGCCATAGATGACCAAGTCATGGAAGAGCTAACTGCCAAGGACCCGCCGAAGAAAAGTAGGATGGATTACAACGTTCTAGCGCATCTGAGGAAGAATATCCGGCTGCGTAATCGGACGCTACCCGAAAAGAATCTCGGACCCTCAAACAAAAAAGATAAAGGGAAAGAAAAGGTCTCTGAGAATATCGCCCTAGATGACCAAGTCATGGAAGAGCTAACTGCCAAGGACCCGCCGAAGAAAAGTAGGATGGATTACAACGTTCTAGCGCATCTGAGGAAGCTACCCTCACAGCTCAGCATTCTTGACGCCCTTTTACTATCAAAAGAGGCAAGGGATTCGTTATTCAAAGCACTACAAGAGCCGGAACAATTCCAAGCTTTTCTCGCCGAAGAAAAGATGAAGGACGAGCTGGAGGAAGTACACACAGCCGATGTCACTTTTGGCGATGAAGACCTTCTCCTTGGGACGTGCGAACACAATCGCCCCCTCTATGTCTCAGGATACTGCCACAATATAAAGATAGGCAAAATCCTGGTCGACAACGGATCTTCCGTTAATCTCCTCAATGTGCGGGTGTTAAAGGAAATCTGCATGAGCGTCCAGCACCTTGCTCGGGATAAGATCACCATCTCCGGGTTTGACTCCTAATCATCGAGAACTCTTGGGTCCGTGATACTGACGCTACACTTTGGGCTGCTCGTCACAAATATTAAATTCCATGTCATAAATGCCAAGACATGCTATAATGCTCTGCTCGGCCGGCCATGGTTACACGAGTACAACATCATCCCTTCTATACAGCATCAGTGTATGAAATATTTTAGGGATGGTTTCGAGTATACAGTGACGGGAGAACTGAACCCGTTTTCCGTGAACGAAGTCCGCAAATATGAAAATGCCAAATACTTCTTGCCGGATTTCGAAGACACGGAGAGATGTCATAAGCCGGAGAACAAAGCTAACACCACCATCCCTGTCTTCGGGAGTGATACCGAAGAGGAAGAGGAGATAATTTATTCGGGTCCGCCCCAATACAACAAGCCAGGACCATCCGCTCCTACGTTGACCTTTGGTAGTGACTCGGAAGATGAGGTCCATGCTGTGTTTTCTGCTCGACCTTCAATACAAACGTCCGCTGACAAAGAGCAAAGTCTGCAAGTTGCCTTGGTGCCGCTTAAACATTATAAAGAACTGGATGCACTCGATATCTACAAAATAGAGGAACTACGGACATTCTATGTTCCTCCTAGGCGAGAGGGCGAAAAGGCGATTCTATTCTACCGTTCCGGGGAAACCAAGGTGGAAAAAGAAATCTGGTATGGTGCGGATTCTACGCCTGACAGGCTTCAGCCCATCCGTTTTCCTAGATATTATACAGAAGGCTTGAAGAGGCTGTTGAAGCGTCAGGGGATACCTTTTAAGCAGACCGCTCGAAAAGCCAAATTCTATGATAGGGTCTGGAATGTTCCCGGGACTCAACACAAGTTGCCTAGTGGGAGGATGGAAACAATCGGGCTTGGTTATATTCGGTCCAAGAAACGAGAGCTACTCCGTGATTGCTACGTCGTACATGACTTCAATGAAGAAGCGGATGCTCAATGGGAGGACGCTAATCCTGAACCTGTAAAAGTTTCTGATGCAAAAGCGCCTAGTCCGTCGTTCGAAGAACAAATGGACAAGCTTATAAGGGAAGCTGGTCAAAAAGTCCGAGACGACCATAACCGCGAAATGACCATCTACGAGAAAGCCAAAACACAACGCCTCCTACAGCAGGCCGCGAAAAATGAAAGTGCCGCTCCCTGTCAACCTGTTATAAAAAAGGCTCGACGTAAAAGCAAAAACAAGTCGAAAAGCGAAAAAGGCACTCGACAACAACAAAGCGGGACTAAGAAGCCACACAAGCAGGAATCGAGCGGTCCAGATTTGTCCCTTGTGAAGAAGATGAGTCGAGTATACTCTTTTCCTCGGGACAAGACGAAGAAGATACTTGACCGAGCTATAAAATACCAGATGCTTACACTGCCGGAGTCCAAGCACCCCGAATAAGCAGACGAAGTCTCTCACCCGAGCTATTGCTCTTATCATCGAGTAATAGGCCATCCTCTCGAAGATTGCTTCACCTTCAAGAATTGGGTCGAAGATCAGTATCAACTCGGCAAGTTCGCTCTGTTTGACAACTGGAGGGTAACGCCGCCACAGAAGCACGAACCCAAAGCCACGAGAGCAGAACCAGATTCTCGGTCTTCGAAGCGAGCTCGTACCTGTCATATGATAACAATATCAAAAGTAGGGCCCAAGAATATGGATGACCTTCCCTGGTGCTTCGAAAACAGCAATGACGAGGTGATCTCAGAATTTCCATCAGCGCCGAAAGAGCTGGAAGATGGAATACATACTACTGCAGATAAACTCAAGAAAATTGAGTTGGGGACGGCGAACGACCCGTGACCGACATTCATTAGCGAGCTGCTATCTGAAAAAAGGGTGTCCACGTTAAAAGACGTGCTTATGCAGCATAGAGATTGCTTCGCATAGAACTACTCTGAAATGCCAGGACTAGATCCAGAAATTGCTGTTCACAAACTGGCAATATCTTCGGACGTCAAGCCTGTCAAACAAGCGCCAAGAAGAATGCGGCTCGAGCTTGAGATGAGTATCAATGCCGAGGTCAAGAAGCTAAGCGACTCTGGCTTTATCCAGGAGGTTCAATATCCTGAATGGATTGCCAACATCGTCCCGGTGATGAAGAAAAATGGGACGGTGCGCATATGTGTAGACTTTCGGGATCTTAATAAAGCCTGCCCGAAGGACGATTTCCCAGTGCCAGTCACCGAGCTGATGATAGACAATACGTCCACTCACGAGGTTTTCTCCTTCATAGACGGCTCATCAGGATATAATCAAATAAAGATGCATCCCGAAGACCAGAAGCATACCGCTTTCCGGTCCCCTCTGGGAATATTTTGCTACAAGGTGATGCCCTTCGGTTTAAAGAACGCTGGTGCCACCTATCAGAGGGCCATGACGAAGATCTTCGATGACCTTATACATGAAATCGTCGAATGCTATATCGACGACCTCGTGGTTAAAAGCAAATCATACGAGGAGCACTTAGAGCATCTGAAGACCGTGTTTCAACGCCTTTGACAATACAACTTGAAGATGAACCCTCTCAAGTATGCATTCAGAGTTTCCTCAGGCAAATTCCTGGGATTCATCGTCCGACACCGGGGTATCGAAATAGATCCGTCAAAGATCAAGGCGATCATGGAAATGCCTCCGCCGAGAACTCTCAAATAGCTGCGATCTCTTCAAGGGAAGCTCGCGTATATCCGGCGATTTATAGCCAATCTTTCAGGCAAGTTCCGTCCTTACAGTCATCTGATGAAGAAGGGAACCCCGTTCGTCTGGGATCACAAATGCTAGAGCGCGCTGGACAAAATCAAGCAATATCTGCAGAACCCTCCAGTGTTGGCTGCTCCGGTCAAGGGAAGGCCCCTCATTCTCTATACGACCGCTCTCAAAGGTTCCTTAGGCGCTTTATGGGCGCAAGAGAATGATCAAGGGAAAGAAAGAGCACTCTCCTATTTGAGTCGGGTTCTACTGGGGGCAGAAAGCAACTATTCCTCCATTGAAAAACACTGCCTGGCATTGATCTTTGCGGTAACAAAGCTCAGACACTATGCGTTGGCGCACGAAGTCCGTCTCATTTCGAAGGTGGACCCCCTTAATTATTTGATGTCGAAGGCCATATTGACGGGGCGACTCGCTAAATGGGCCCTACTCTTGATGGAGTTCTCGTGAAAGGCCAGGCCATCGCCGACTTCCTCGCTGAACATCCGATACCTGCCAATTCTCCTCTGAATTGCGATCTTCCAGACGAACATGCGTTTGACACGATCGACGGTGGTGATACCCGATGGGAGCTTTATTTCGATGGAGCATCTTCCATGAAGAGGCGCAAACAAAGTACGCCCATAATCAAATCGGGGGTAGGCCTCATCTTCGTGACTCCACAAGGAGGGATAATGCGCTTTGCTTTCTCCTTAACAGAACCGAGGACAAACAATGAAGCCGAATACGAAGCTTTGATAGCAGGCCTCGAGATCGCCATTGATATGGGAATTGAAAACCTCCTCATATATGGAGATTCCCAACTAGTTGTCAGTCAAGTAAATAGCGACTACCAAACATGCAAACCAGAGTTAGTGAAGTACGGTGAAAAGGTGCAACAACTATTGACCCAAATCCCCTCCTACACTTTGGAAAACATACCGTGTGCGGAAAACAGCAAAGCGGACGCATTAGCCAAGCTCGCTAAAGAACTGGCTGACGAGAATCTCGATGACGTCAGAATTGTGGTATAAAGCCGTCGGGTGCTTGCCCCAGCAGAAATATCTCCGGAAACATCCGAAGAAAAGGGAGCGACTGAGCAGACGACCCTGCAAGTAAAAGACCGGGAAAAGGCTGAGGATTGGAGAGAAGTCTTTATAGACTACTTCAAATACCGTCGAACGCCCGAATATGCGTCCTCAAGACATCAGCTTATGAAACGAGCTCTGTCTTTCGCCTTCGTCAATGATACTCTGTACAAGAGGTCGTTTGATTCTCTATGGTTGAGATGTCTGGGACATGAAGAGGCAAAAAGAGTCGTTCAGGAAGTTCACTATGGACTCTGCGGTTCTAACCAAGCAGGCCCAAAGATGAAGTTGAAGATTAAACGGATGGGTTACTACTGGCCCACGATGATTCAGGACTGTCTCGAATATGAGAAGCAATGCCACTCGTGCCAAATTCATGGGGACTTCATCCACCAGCATCCAAATCCACTACATCCAACGGTGGCTAGCTGGCCATTCGAAATGTGGGGAACTGACATAATCGGCCCTATCGAACCAGCATCGTCCAGGGGACATCGTTTCATCCTGGCGACGACTGATTACTTCTCCAAATGGCCAGAAGCAGTACCATTGAGGGAAGTGAAGACGGAGAATATCCTCCATTTCTTCAAGACGCACGTCATATATCGGTTTGGAACCCCGCGACGGATCATCTCCGATAATGGGCCGGCCTACAGAAGCCACAAGATCAGTCGCTTCGCGCAACAACATAATATAGACTGGAGATATTCCTCATTTTATAATCCGCGAGCTAACGGTCAAGCTGAGGCCTTCAACAAGACCTTGATAAAGATCGTGAAGAAGACAGTGTCCCGAAATAAAAAAGACTGGCATGAGAGACTGCAAGAAGCTCTCTGGGTGTATCGAACTATGTTCAAGACGGCCACGAACACAACGCCATACGCGTTGGTATTCGGTACCGAAGCAGTACTCCCCCTCGAGATAGAGTTACCCTCTCTACGAGTGGCAGTCCACAACGAGCTGACGGACGAAGAAAGTGCTCACCTTCGGCTTGAGGAGCTTGATGCCCTTGATGAGACCCGGCTCATAGCGCAACAAAATCTAGAAGCTTATAAAGCAAAGATGACGCGCTCATATGAAAGATTAACTAGGCCGAGGACATTCCGCCAAAGCGAACTCGTGCTAGTGGTCAAAAGGCCTATGATCCCCAATCGCGCCAAGCGGGGAAAATTCGAGCCGAACTATGAAGTCCCGTACATGATAGACAAGGTCTACCAGGGTGGAGCCTATCTACTCATGGATATGCACGGTGAAAGGCCTTTCAGGCCAATAAACGGCCGCTTCCTGAAGAAATACTATGCTTAATGAGCCATAGCCTAGGTCAATGATAGATGACGACGACTATGTCTGCTCGCTATCTTCCTAAGCCCGAACTCTATAAGTAGTAGCCGACCTTCTACACCACGGACCGACATGTCCTTAAACTGACAGACCGAAACGTCCTTAAACTAATGACGGACCGAAACGTCCTTAAACTAACGACGAACCGAAACATCCTTAAACTAATGACGGACCACTACGTCCTAAAACTAGCTGTTGACCGAGATGTCGATAAACTACGGTGGATTGAAAAATCACAAAGCCGATATAAAAAAGAAAGATAAAAAAAATAATATAAAAAATAAACGATATGTCCATGAGAAAAATGGGCACGGATGAAAACCCGAAAGGGCTCCGTGAGTAAAAACAGCAGGGCTGCCGGCGAGTGTTCGTGAAAACCCGAAAGGGCGCGACCTCGTAAAAAGAATAAAAGAATAAAAAAAAGAGACAGTATGTCCATAAGAAAAATGGGCACGGATGAAAACCTGAAAGGGCTCCGTGAGTAAAAACAGCAGGACTACCGGAGTGTTTGTGAAAACCCGAAAGGGTGCAACCTCGTTAAAAGACACTTGCAGGGTCCTCTCGACCTTGTAAGGAGAAACCACCCGCGTGAGATCCTTACGACTCACAGGGGAGCAACACACTTAGGGATCCTCACGATTCCTAAGTAGAAATTACACTTGAGAGATCCTCATGACTCGTAAGGAGAACTCTCTTATGGGACCCTCACGGCTCATAAGATTTGAAAGTCTTAAGTTACAGAGACCTGAACCTGTTCTTAAGAAACTCTCACGACCTTCGATAGTGCCCTACAAGCGGCTCAATACTGACCCTTGTATACAATCCACGGGCGCAAATAAACATTTCCCTAACAAAGTCCTATCTGTGACTGGGGATATGTTTGCATGGTGAACAACCTTTGTAAGTCCTCTCGATTTACAAGGAGAAAACCCTCTTGTAGGATCCTTATGACTTACAGAGGAACATGCACTTAGGAATCCTCACGATTCCTAAGGAGAAAATACACCTACAAGATCCTCACGACTTGTAGGGAGAAATACCTTTGCGAGACCCTTACGGCTCATGAAGTCAAAAGCCTTAGTCGACAGGACCTTAACCCTGTTCGCTAAGCCACATTTGTTCGACATCGACAGAGGCAAATGATGATTCGCTCCTGGCAATATCCCAGTTGTAGCGGTGCTGATGCCGAAATAACTGTCTAATTTCAGGTTTACGGCGGAAAGCCAGTAGGCCGCACATGCATACGAAATAGCCGAAATGATGGGGCAACTTGTAATAAAATGCAGCAAGTAAAAACGTATGCACACAAAATAGACGAAATGATTAGGCAACTCGCAATAAAAAGCAGCGACTAAAAATAAAATAAACAGCCAAAATGATTGGGCACCGCGAAAAATAGCCGAAATGATTGGGCAATCGCGACCTTCGCGATATAAAAGCTGAAATGATAGAGCATCGCGGAAATAAAGCAATAAAAAAATGATGAAACTTTCGCCCTACAGGTGAGATCACATCGATCCCTGTATACAATCCAAGAGCACAAACAAAGAGGGAACTATACCTTCCCAACAGGCTCCGCCAGAAAGCAAAGCCAAATCTCGACGGTTCACCAACAGCCTAGAGACAACCGCGACATTCGTCTTGATGCAGCAGACGCAGTGCCAGCAAACGAAGCGAAGATCAAATTTCTAGCTTCACGGTTTTGACGGTAACTCATATAAAACCTAAAAGACCACCAGCGATCATTTCAACCCCCAGGCAAACCAGTGTCCTTGACGAGACCACCGCGATTCGCGTTGGCCCGAAGAGAAACTAGCATCTTTGCAGGAATACTCCGATTTGTTTCAACCCCGAAGAAACCAGTGTCTTCGGCAAAACACTTCGACTCAGGGAAACCCGTGTCCTTGACGAGAACATCTTGATTCGCGCCGACCCGCGGAGAAACTAGCGTCTTTGCAGGAATACATCGATTCGTTTCAACCCCAGGGAAACCAGTGTCCCTGGAAAATACCTCAATTCAGGGAAACTAGCGTCCTTGATGAGAGCCTCCTGATTCGCGTCGGCCCGCAGAGAAACCAGTGTCTCCGCAGGAATACTCCGATTCGTTTCAACTTCGAGGAAACTAGCGTCCTTGGAAAAATATTTCGACTCAGGGAAACCAGTGTCCTTGACGAGAACTTCTTGATTCGCGTCGACCCGCAGACAAACTAGCGTCTTTGCAGGAATACATCTATTCGTTTCAACCCCAAGGAAACCAGTGTCCCTGGCAAATACCTCAATTCAGGGAAACTAGCGTCCTTGATGAGAGCCTCCTGATTCGTGTCGGCCCTCAGAGAAACCAGTGTCTCCGCAGGAATACTCCGATTCGTTTCGACCCCGAAGAAACCAGTGTCTTCGGCAAAATCCTTCGACTCAAGGAAACCAGTGTCCTTTACGAGAACATCCTGATTCGCGTCGACCCGTAGAGAAACTAGCGTCTTTGCAGGAATACATCGATTCGTTTCAACCCCAGGGAAACCAGTGTCCTTGGCAAATACCTCAATTCAGGGAAACTAGCGTCCTTGATGAGAGCCTCCTGATTCGCGTCGGCCCTCAGAGAAACCAGTGTCTCCGCAGGAATACTCCGATTCATTTCAACCCCGAAGAAACCAGTGTCTTCGGCGAAATCCTTCGACTCAGGGAAACCAGTGTCCTTGACGAGAACTTCTTGATTCGTGTCGACCCGCAAAGAAACTAGCATCTTTGCAGGAATGCATCGATTCGTTTCAACCCCAAGGATACCAGTGTCCTTGGCAAATAACTCAATTCAGGGAAACTAGCGTCCTTGATGAGAGACTCCTGATTCACGTCGGCCCGCAGAGAAACCGGTGTCTCCGCAGGAATACTCCGATTCGTTTCAACCTCGAGGAAACCAGCGTCCTCGGCAAAATACTTCAACTCAGGGAAATTAGTGTCCTTGACGAGAACTGCTCGATTCGTCTCGACCCGTGAAGAAATTAGTGTCTTCGCGAGGACTTCCCGATTCATTTCGACTTGGAAGATAAAGCCTTAGGTAGCAGGGATTAAAAAACTTGTTTCCTAAGCACCGGGATCCTGCAAGCCGGCCTAAAACGGTCTCTTGCATACTATCCACGGGTCTCACTCTCAAAGGTCGAATCTCGACAAGGAGGGAAACAACGGCTTACAAGTCCTCTCGACTCGTAAGAGGGAAAACTCTCTTATAAGATCCTTACGACTTATAAGAGAAAACGCACTTAGGAATCCTCACGATTCCTAAGGAGAAAATCCACCTACGAGATCCTCTCGATCCGTAGGGAGAAAAGTCTCTATGAGACCCTCACGGCTCATAGAGTTGAAAAGTCTTAGGCAGCAGATCTGAACCTGCAGCCTAAGCCATCGCTATCCCTTAAAGAAACCAAGATGCTTACTCTATTATCTGTCAACCATGTTTATCAAGACAGCATGCCAATTATAAGAGAAGGGGGAAAGCAAAGAAATAGTACAAGACATTGCAAAGAAAAAAAATGTGTATCTTTATTTATTAATTCAATCAAGTACAAGGTGAATAAAACAAAAGAATAAAGTATGGATACATCTTATTCGAAAAAGAAAATTTTTACAAGTATATTGATACAAGGGCAACTACTGGGAAGGAAGCGTCATAAATAGCCCTATCAGTTGTTCGCGCACTTCCTTCCACGCCTTTTCCTGATCGGCCGTCACCACCAGTTCTGCTTCCACTTGAGCCCGCTGCTGCAGGAAGGATGCAAGCTGCTTCCCGACGGCCTGCTGAGCTGCTTCGCGGCCTTAGGCATCACGCTCGGCGGCATCGAGCTTCCGCTTCAGGTTTAGCCCATTAGAGATACGCTCCAGAAGGCCCTCGAAGATAGCCTTCACCTGGGCAGCATTCGCCTCAACCTCAGCGCGCAGACGAGCCGTCTTGTTCGAGGTCTCTTGGCATTCCCTCAGCCTTAAAGCTGCTTCTTGTTCCAGGTGACGGAAGTAAGAAGCGCTTTGCTCGATCCATGCTGCTCTTTGATTGCTTACGGCTAAGGTCTTAGGAGCAGGGCGCATAAACTCCGACTGATGCAGGCGGACCTCGATTTCCCTGCAGTGATTGACCCAAAGCTCGACGACGCCTCCATCATGAAAATTCACAAGCGCTGCCAACATTGGGTTAACCTCCACAGCGAAATCCGCAGCGGATGGGAGAGCGTCTGCGTCAAGCTCCTCGACGTATCCGCTCAGCATGCCCAAGCTCATTACAGCCCCCTTTGAAGACGGACGCCTAAGGAAGGGGCCTGTTGGCATTATAACATGAGACTTAAAGGGCGCCGGGATTGGAACGACAGCTGAAAAAACAAAATATGATTAGATGACGATTCAAGAAATACAAAAAAAAAGTCATCGATGTGATAGTTTACTATACCAGCTGTAGCAGGTGGCAAGGCCGGGAGGGCCGGTGGCGTGACCGATCTTTCAGCCCCTCCTTCAATTTGTAGCACTGAAATAAGGATGAGGGAAAGTCAGAAATAATTCCATTACTAAAAAAAAGGGGACATCAAATGGAAATTATACTCACCAGCTTCACCGCAGGAAGAAGCGAGTTCAGATAGGAAAGAGAAGTGCGGATGCAACACCAAAAAGCACTCCTGAAAAGATGCAATAGTACGGCATTAGTACATAAATTATGCGGCCGAAAGATAAAACTAATGGGTTGCAAATCCATACCTTCCAACATCTGCGATGGTACAAGGGAAGGCTGAGAGGCGACCACCGCCAAAGCAGCAGTTGACGACGCTCCCTCGAGCAATGGAGCATCGGCACTGGCCGCACCTACATTAAAAACAAAGATAAACTTGTCAGAAAAAATCGCAAGATAAAATAAGAGGGGACGGTAACCCGAAATTTACCTGATGAGCTGCCAGCCGAAACGGAGGCGTCTCCCTCCTCCATCGATACGAGTCCACCGCCCGTGGCCTCATCACCGGACTCGACAAGGGCTGTCATCGTACTCGCCCGACCAGGAGACGGCGGAAGACCGTAGATGGGGAGAGCAATAATTGGAGCATTGCCAGACTCTTGAGAAAGAGCGGCTGGCTTTTCCTCAAGAGTGGTGCCCATCTCACCCGCTACTTCTTTGGGCTCGGCGGCCGCTATTGTCTTGTCCGCCATTACCATGGGGTCACCAGTTTCAGGTGCTCTGTTCGCCACTACCCCAGGCTCAGTTATATCGGTCGTCTCATTTGCCGCTACCTCAGGTTCGGCATCGACGACCTTCTCTGGCACAGTTTCTTCGGCCCCCAGCTCGGGTCCAGCAACCCCGGCGACGTCGCCCATCGTCGGCTCGGCTTTGGCCGGTGCCTCTTCCTCTGTCCTTTTAGGTTCGACGGTTTCCGCCTCCCCTTCGGTTGGACTTGCCCTGCAGAACAAGATATATAAGAACCGACAGGTTTACAATTCTTACAATAAAATCTTGAAAGATACGTTACGTGAGGTGGACTGATCGTTGGCCTCCCAAACTGCACGCGCCACTTGCCTGTGAACTGTAGACAAGGCGACCGGGGGCTCCTCCGAAGGAGTATCAGCATGAGGAATGGTGCTTGGACCCGCTCCCACGGCCAAAGCAGCCCTGCGTGCCTTCGCTTCACGCCATAACCGCTTTCTCTCCTCTTAAGCCGTCAAGAGGGAGCTCTTCAAAGCTTCCTTCATTGAGGCGTCATCATCCGTGAACAGAGATGCCTCTAGAGCCTTCAAGGCATCCCTCATCGGCTTTTCGAGTCGAGACTCTTGTGGCAACCCCGAAGAGACCGGGACTTCAGTAGTTGGTCCGGGAAGAGTCTTTGCGTCACTTTGGGGGATCGTCATTGTGGTTCCTGTGATGAGAAAAAGAAAGGGTTAGATCGACCATAACAAAAGGAGAATAAAGACTTAATGAATCGAAATGTATCGAGGCCTAAGGATGCTCTGAGTCGTTCTTCCTCTTGAAAAGTTTTGAAGGAAGCAGCGATGGCTTCTTCAGTGGTGATGCATGTTTGAAGAAAAGAAAGGAAAAGCATTAGTCAAAGATAATAATAAAAGTATGATGCAATAAAGAAAATGTGACTAGTAATTACCCGATTGTGCAAACTTAGCTAGCCATGCGTCGCGCCTCGCCAATCGCTCTGAAGCTGCAATGGCGGCCGCCAGATCAGTGTCATCTGGCGGCATAACCAATCCTTTATTGGTCCCGTATTCGCCCAAGCCCTCGCTATAGGGAGCATGAGGTTCCTGATCGAATACAACGTCAGCTGAGAAGAGCGACTTCTTCTTTCTCTTTTGCCCGCCAGCCTTGGGTGCACCCAAAATCAACTTGCGCTTTGCAGGCACCTTAGGGCGGCGGGTCCCGATATCCGCACCCACGCCGGACTCCGGCAATGCCATATTTACCGTCTCCACTGGAGCACGGGGCGGCGGGTCCCGGCATCCACAGTATCAGGAGGCGGCAATCCGCGCGGAGGGCTCAACACACGCGGTAGCCCAACTCCGGCATCTTTTAGCGGAGGAATGACCGGGGTCTTTAACTTCAAGGGAGCCTTACGATCGCCGCCGGGAGGCGCATCCTTACGGTCAACCAACATGCGCTTCTCCATATGGATAACTGGGCCCATTGCATGCGCGTACCAAGCCACGTACGCGTTGAGAACATTGGGAACGCAGCTTGGCTCGCTGATGAAAAAATAGGAGCCCGTGTTAAGCCGCATGAAATGGTGCATCACACTCCTTATCCCCTCTCGGCTGGCCGCGGGCTCTTCCAAGAACGCTTCCATCGGAATCCCCCGGTGATAGCTCGATTGCTGAGCGAACCGGTGAGGGTTGTACCTCATGAAGAGCGCCGTCTCATTCTGCCTAAACACCAGGTAGCCCGGCCGAATGGAGTAGAGGTGGAGGATCTCCCGAGCTTTCAATATGGAGGCCCCATCCTTAAAATCATCGCGCAGCGGCAGTACCGACTTGGTGGTCTCTGAGCCTATGGTTATGACTTCATCCAAAAAAGAAACCTTCGCTCCAACCAGGTGTGGACGAAGGAGTAGCCCCCTAGCCTCCCGTGGAGACGCAACCATGATCGAGGCGCCGACCAGCCGCATGACTCTTGGGAGTCTGCACTTCTCAAAAAACGGAGGGATCTTATGGGCGCCGAACACCCCGTGCACATGCATTTCCATCCAAGAGATGAAGTAGTGCATCGGGAAGTTAGCAGGCTGCACCCCAGGCTCATTAGCGTCCGCCGCTACGCTAAGTCCATTATAAAGGTGAGCCAGCCAGGCGATTCCTACTGTCAACTGCAGACCAGCCACCATCCGATGCGCTGGGTAGAAAACAGATGGCCGCATATGGCGCGGGTGCATGGGGAGCGCAAAGCTGCACAGCCACAATCCCAGGAACCCTACAAAAAAGGTCTCCTCATCCATGCCCGGGACGGAGATTTCTGACAGGGGCATGACGGCGGCGCCGGGGAGATAAAAGTCCTTTTGATCATCCTCCGATATGGGTCGACGGTCCAAGCCGAAGCCAAAAGGGTCATCAAGCTGGGTGAACTTCTCGCTCCGCTCCGATAGAAACTCCGGTCGAATGAAACGGGCGATAAAATCTGCGAAACTGACTCCCCGGACGTCTGATTCCAAATAGAGCCCTTCATATATTTCCAGCACCTTCACCAAGCCCGGAAATTGGTGCTGAATAGCGTTCTCCGGCGTCAGATCAAACACCAACGGCTTGGTGGCAAAGACGTATTCATCAGGAGGAAGCAGCTCCTCGTAGTGCTCCCCCCTCATCGGCAGACCCGAGATTTCAGCAAACTCCTCCAAGGAGATAGAGACTTCCCTGTCCGTCATCAGGAAGGTGTGGATGGGGATATTCCATTGTTCGATAAAAGCCTTAATCCACCATGTTGGAGGAGAGGGATACTCAAAGAGCGAGACGTAGATGGCCGAATATAAACCAATCTTCATCAGATGAGTCCTCTTCATCGATAAGATATACCGGGCCCACTGCAAATGTCCGGCGGGCGGTCGTGGGATCAATCCAATGTTATAGGCCTGTCCCCAAGGGCGTGCTTCACCCTGACAGATTCACCTTCCCAAAATGTCTATTGCCGGCGGCGGCTGCACGGGAATAGCACCAATCGCAGGCTGGAGAAGATCATCTGAATTCCAGTCTTTAACCTCCACGGCATACTTCACCAGGGGTTCATCCACATAGGGGATCGAAAATATGGGCTCGGACGGCATAGCGGAACCGAAGCTTCGGCGACCCTGGATGATATCGTTATACCACCTAACCCACATGTGAAGGTTCTTATGCTCGGGGTCATGAGCCTTAATGAGAGTGAGCGCCTCTCGGTCCACTGGTGCCTGGGGAAATCCTCCCTCCAAGCGAACAAACGGGAATGATAGGTCAGCAGGCATGTTTCCTGTGGAGGGACAAAAATTAGCCGTCAGTGTTGTAATTCCAACGCTCGGCATTTTAAAACTTATACTACATTACAATGCAGTGGGTAGGGGACCAAATATGGACCCACAAAATCTGGATGACAGTGCATCATTTAATAAGACAGCTCCATCATTGAATGAGACTGTCAATTAATGAAAAGATCCCCAAGAGAATATTCTCATTAATGGGAAATCCCTAGAGACAAGGAGAAAATCTCCTCTTTCAGAGCAAAGCTCTGTCACAAAGTAACATTTGTCAAACTCTGGTCTCGAGGGAATAAAATTTCCTAAAAAGAGCCTAGCTCTGTGGTAATAATGGAAAGATCCATCAAAAGAAAATTTAACTCTTGAAAGAATTAAAATTTTGGGATCTTAAAGATCCATGAAAAACTCTTAGGAGTTCTTCATTTTCAGATCAAAAAAGATATACATTTGATCCGTGAGCAAAGCTCTATTCATGGGTTAAAATCCATGAACAAGATCTCTATAGATCTATGGACTTTTGAGAGCAAGGCTCTGTTAATGAAACCCCAAAGGGATTTCCTTTAGATCAAAGATCTATGAGAGCAAGGCTCTGTTAATTAAGTTTAATTTAATTTTATTTAAATTTTACCTATGATGATTCTAGGTCTTGAACTCTGAAGTTCTTGGAAAAAATGAGAGCAAGGATCTAAAATTCTTAAACAAGAGCAAGGCTCTGAAAACTCAAGTTCTTGAAATGGTAAAATATTTACTAAGGACCAAGGGTCCTATTTATAAGCGCCTGCGCCTTTTCAACTCACCCGTTGATCCAACGGCCAAAATCTTGCCACCGCTGCACTCATGTGTGCGCCACGTGAGCACAACGGTTGGGGGCATTTGTTTCTCCCAATCAGAGCAAAGCTCTGTTTGAATTTCAAAAATTCAAAAATTGAAGCAACGCTTCAAATCTCTTGTGTTGCGCGCAACGCGCCACGTGTCAGAAGCTGATACGTCAGCGCAGCGCCCAAGGAAGCGCGCCCAATCAGAGCAAGGCTCTATTTAAAAAAACAAAATTAAAGGAAACAACGCTTCAATTGCGCAAGCGCTGCGCTGCGCGACACGTGTCAGCGCAGCTGCGCTGCGCGACACGTGTCAGCGCAGTTGCGCAAGCGCAGTTGCGCTGCGCTGTGCGACACGTGTCAAGCGCTGGTGCATCTGCGCCAAACAGAATTAAAATTCCAGTAAGATCTTTCTGTTCTTATTAAAACAAGAAGATTGTCTTCTATAAAACAGTAGCCCTTGGATCAAAAATCCAACGGTGGGGAAAATTCCCCAAATCACTCAGAGAAAGATTTCTTTAACAAATTTAACAAATTAATGGGCACTATATAAAGGCCCCTAGACCCCAATTCAATCATCAACATCAAGATCAAAAATAACAACACAGAGAATAGAGAGAGCTCTGAAAAATTGTGAAAAGAACTCAAGAAGAGAAAAAAGGTAAAAACCTTTATAAAAAAAGAAGAATTTCTTCTGAATAGATCATTGATCTAAGAACAAGATCAATGATCTTCAATAAATAAAAAATAATAACAGTGCCTTGCACTTTTTTATGAACCATTGGTTCTGGAATCTTAAAGATTCTTTTCTTGAGTCCAAAATTGGATCAAGTTATTGAACAGTGCCTTGCATTTGCAAAATCTACACTGTTGCGCTACTGGGTTGGCGCAAGCCACCAGAGAGCGCCACGTGTCAGCTCCAAGACCACTTGCACTGTGCGCTTTTAAGATAGAGCATTGCTCTCTGAAGTTGGAGCAACTCACCAGAGCGCGCCAGTGTCAGCAGCGCAACAGCGCAGCGCACTGCGCTGTTGCGCTTGCGCTCACCCGAGCATGACACGTGTCATCTCCATATGCGCTTGCGCTCTATAATTGGCGCAAAGCGCCTGACATGCCACATCGCCACTGTCAGTTTAATTAATGCACTGCATTATTTACAGAAGGGCCAAGCCCAATTAAGAAAGGCTTAACAGGCCTAATTAAATGCAATGCATTATTTTAAAGAAGGGCAGAGCCCAAACAGATGCTCTGCATCATTTATATAGGGACAGAGCCCAAATCAAAAAGGCCTAGCAGGCCAGAATAAAATGCAGTGCATTATTAAACAGGGGCAAAGCCCTAGCACAGGTTTAATAGGCCGGAAATAAAAAAACGTTGAATATTCTCAACTGGACTTAGCCCAATCATGGCCGTAAGTCCTCAAATTAAATTGACTGAGCAAGACTGCTCTCTTAAATCAATTTACATACGGTTCAAGGGTACATCTCTGAACTCCTCTGACACCTATCGTTGTAATCCTTCAACGACGTTAGAGAGGTGACGAGTCCCGACAACCACACATCGACATGGACTGTGGGGTCCTTAAACTCATAGACTTATGCGTCCTTAAACCAAGATACGGACTGTGGGGTCCTTAAACCCACGGACTTATGCGTCCTTAAACTAATGGACTAATGCGTCCTTAAACACAACCATACAGACGGTGGGGTTCTTAAACCCATGGACTTATGCATCCTTAAACTAACATCCGTCCCCAAAATGGGAAAGATGGACCGCAATGTCCTTAAACTACCTATGGACCACTACATCCCTAAACTGGAACAATAGAGCCCCCAAACGCTCTTTTGTCGGATCTAAACGATCCCGTTTAAGTTGATCTTAGCCTCAAACATTGCTAACGTATCCTTAAACATTCAAACAGACTTCATAACTCCCAATCAACTTTGGTTCGAGGGTACATCTCCGAACTCCTTTGACACCTGCCGTTGTAATCCTTCAACGTCGTCAGAGAGGTGACGGGTCCCGATGACCATATATTAAATGGACCACCACGTCCCTAAACTGGAATGCTCTTTCCATTAAGTCGATCTTAGTCTCAAATCAGACTAACGTATCCTTAGCGAACGTTTAAGTTGATCTTAGCCTCAATATGGCTAACGTATCCTTAAACTAAAACACCAAACCCAAATCTAAGTAAATACGGATTTGGACTAATCCACGTCCTAACATAAATTAGTCTCCGTATACAATCCACGGGCAACCACAAACAAAACAAACACACACGGCACGAAGTGAAATTCTGGAGAAGGAGAAAGTTGTTACCGCGATGCGGTAACGTAATTAACTGCAGGGGCTTGCGCCTGCAGGGAAGAGCGTCCCCACAATCAAAAACCCCTCAAGCGAGGGGGAATCTGACGAAGTCTGCTATATCGGGCCGCATCCGTCTAAACCTCCGATACATGGTGCCATAAATCAACTTGGCATCTTCGGAGAGGTGGATGGATAAAACCAAATAGCATCTGCCCCGAATCTCAGACAAGACGTCTTCACGTCGTCGCCGTCTTTCGGAGGGGAACAAACTTATCGAGTTACTGGGGTCTGACGTTTACCACCCTAGACGAGATATGCGACATATCAGACGAAGAGACCGGACTGTACGGTAGTGTTACTGTTTGGATTCGCAGGAGTATGAGCAGGCTTTCTTGTTGATCCTCTGATCGCTCAATACCCGGATGGCCGTTACGTTTAGCAGACCGCTTACGGCTTGTGGGTTCTTGATATGATCATCACCTACTGCCGACGTATTGATAAGTCTTTAGAGTTCTACACAGAGGTTTCCTGGCTCAAGCGAAATGGAGTAGGAGCACATATGTGATATGTGCAGGACCGAGATTAATACGATATGTGATATTGTGTTCTATTCTCGTGATATGTGATATCGGCCAGGTATATGTGATATAGCCGGGTTATCGGGTCAAGTGTTGATTCGATAAGATGTTATATTTGATATTAGCCGGTTTTATGTGATATAGCCGGATTATTAAATCAAGTGTTGATTTAATAATTTAATATATAATTATATATTTGATATATTACATTACATTAACTAATATTTGCTAACTTAAGATTTCTTTTCTCACTTTTGATACATTGATATATATGTGATATATGTTAAATGTATCATGCTCGGTTATAAATGCAACTTGGGTTTATGAGACTTGAACCATGCTAGGGTTAGATTAGGGTATATGTTTATTATTAAGGAAAATAAAAAATTTTGGAATTAGTCATGGTTGATATTTTGGAAGAAGCTTGTAGGCTTCTTTGACTTTGTCCACCCTTTTTGTCTACCTTAAGATATTTGTTAACCTAAGTTCAACCCTAGCTCATGGTTAAGTCTCTATAAGGGTTAAGCATGCCATGCTTAACCCTTGGTTGTATTTTTTAACCTCACACAATAAGTCATCACAACTTCATTGCTTCTTCTTCTTCCTCTCACTTGAAGCTTTCTAGTTTTGGTGTTTGTGATGAAAACTTGTGAGGATATGAAATCTAAAGTGAACAAAATTCCTACTTCATCATCCTCTACTACTTGCCATTTAGTATAAGGTGTTTGCTTCACTAATTTCGTAATTAGTGAAGAGATAGCTTGGGTCAGTGTCTCCTCGACGTCGATCATTTTCGGCCTCAAAGACTTCGAAGCAAGCATGTTCGTTTTTTCTTGGAAGCCTCTTTAGAGTCCGGAAGTTCATGATCGCGGTGAAGGGACGACTACATGGAGCTAATGAAGTGAAGGACTAGTCTACAATGGGTGTATTCCTTGTTCTCTTTTAGTTGCAAAGTGTTTGCATTTATATTCCGTCGGATTTCTAGTTAACGATTCTAAGTTAGGGTTAGCTAGAACGACAAATTTTTTGAATTTGGCATGGGCGATGCCTCCCGAAACCTTATTGTCGTGCTAGGTAACCCTACATAGCGAAACTAGTAAAACCTTCAAAAACACTCCTTTTCAAAAATCACTTGTTTCTACAACGATATCAAGTTTGCTGTCGTGCTAGGTAACCCTACATAGCGAAACTTGTTAAACCTTCAAAAACACTCCTTTTCAAAAATCACTTGTTTCTACAACGATATAAAGTTCATTATGCTCATGGTTTTCTTAAAAACCTGCGTAGCTCTCCGTCATTTCAGATTAGGACTAATTAGTATTCGTGCTACGTTTGTTGGCCTTCGTCAAAACATAGTATGCGATAGATGATTAGTACTTATCTGTTTATAGCATGAGATGTGCTTGGATTAGGGTAGTCGTGCGACTTTGTTAGCCTTCATCAAGGGTCGTGCGGGTGGGTTTAATTCAATCAAGAAATGTACGGATTGAACTTGACTCACGGCCTATGGTTTGTTGGCATTCGTCAAGGTCATAGGTTGCTAGGGGTAAAAGCATTATCGGGAATTTCAAGTGTTGAAATTTGCAATGAGATTGCATACCTTCTATGAGATAGTTGGATCCTGATACCCACTGCGAGTAAGAGTTACTCCTGCAAGAGTTTTACACATGACAATTAGCCGATCAAGTAGGTGTCTAGAAAGGTGTTAACGGGGTTATGCCTATGGGAAAAAGAGGTTTATTTTAATTAGGTCCGTGCGAAAGCACGGGGAACCTCCCTCAAAGTACCAACACTAGCCTGGCTGAAAGATTGGCAAACTTATAAAGTGTAATTAATCCCGGCTAATCTTACCTTTTAGGGTTTGAAGGAAGATTTGATAAAAGTAGTGGGAACCATCCTGATTAGATAAGATAATAACCAATCTAATCTTGCAAGAGCATACGCTAAAGTGTTTTCTTCTCTCTCTCTCTCTAGGTAGCGACCATATCAGGCCTTAATCAAGATAATAATATGGATGTATTGACTGAACCCGCTTGTTATACTGAGCAGGGGAACGTTTGTTCCGTTCTTTCTTATAACTGTTATAAGACTGAGCAGGAAATAGGGACATATCCGGCTTCTCACGCCGCCCAAACAAAGAATAATCATGTTGATGCATCTTCTTCGGGTGTGTTTGTTATCGAGAACTGTTTCTCGGTTCACTCTACGTCCTGGATATTAAATACCGGATCAGGATCCCACATATGTAACATGTTACATGGGCTAAAGAAAGGTAGAGAACTGGGAGAGGGTGATCATTCCATAAGAGTAGGGAATGGTGCAAATGCTGCAGCCAAAGTAGTTGGCGAATATCACCTTGTATTACCAAATGGTAATACATTGTATCTGAATGAATGCTATAGCATTCCGACCTTGATATGAAATCTTATATCAGTATCTTTATTGAGTAAAGAAGGATATAATTTTATAGTATAGGATAATGTTATGAACATCTTCCTGAATCAAAAGTTGATTGGATCAGGCTCGTTAAATAATGGCATATACATTATAAATCAAACTACAATTCTTAATGTGCAAAACACATACAAGAGGAAGAGTTCAGAAATGAACGAATTCTTCTTATGGCATTGTAGACTAGGTTATATCAATGCGACACGACTAGCTAAGTTACATAAGGATGGATATTTGAATCCGTTCGAATTTTCATCTTATGAAACTTGCCAGTCATGTCTCAAAGGCAAAATGAACAAAACTCCGTTTAGTGGACACGGAGAAAGAGTTACGGAACTCTTGGGACTGATACATAGTGATGTATGTGGTCTTATGTCTACACATGCCAGGAATGGTTCCTTGTACTTCATTACATTCACTGACGATCTCTCAAGATACGGACATGTGTTCCTGTTGAAACACAAGTCTGAAGGTTTTGAGAAATTCAGAGAATATAAGAACGAAGTCGAGAACCAAACGGGTAAAAGTATTAAGATCCTTCGATCAGATCGAGGAGGAGAATACTTGAGGAATGAGTTCCGGGATTATCTAAAAGAGAATGAGATTCTCTCTCAGCTTACTCCTCCATATACACCACAACACAATGGTGTATCGGAACGGAGGAACCGCATCCTGTTAGATATGGTGCGCTCTATGATGAGCACTGCCGAATTGCCTATTTCTTTTTAGGGGTATGCGCTTGAGACAGCCATACACCTATTGAATATGGTCCCTACCAAATCTGTGCCTACCACTCCATATGAAATATGGAAAGGGAAGAGACCGTGTCTTAATTATGTTAAAATATGGGGTTGTCCGGCTTATGTTAAAACGCAAAATCCAGACAAGCTCGCGGCAAGGTCAGTTTTATGTTAGTTTGTTGGATATCCCAAAAATTCACGTGGGTATATCTTCTACCATTCCGAGGAACAAAAAATGTTTGTTTCTCGTAATGCCACCTTTTTAGAAAAGGAATTTCTTGACAAAGAAATTAGTGGCGATGAGGTAAAATTGGAACAGCGAAACAAACTATGACAGATGATTTGGTAGAACCAGAGGATTCGATTGTAGCCAACGAATCTCAGCCTCTCCGCCGATCTAGTAGGGTTCCTCATCCACCTGAGAAATACTACGGTTTTATCATTGATGGTGGGAACGAGGACTGCATCATGGAAGATGATGACCCGACTAGCTTTGAGCAGGCCATCACGAGTGGTGACTCTGTAAAATGGCTGGATGCAATACGATCTGAGATGGAATCCATGTACACCAACAAAGTATGGACTTTGGAAGTTGCTCCTGAAGGGTTAAAACCCATTGGGAACAAATGGATTTTTAAGAAGAAACTTTGTGTAGATGGAAAGGTTGAGACTTTCAAAGCTAGACTTGTTGCAAACGGTTTTCGTCAACGACTAGGTGTGGATTATGACGAAACCTTTTCTCCAGTGGCTATACTTAAGTCCATCCGGATCCTACTTTCCATTGCTGCATAACATGACTTTGAAATCTGGCAAATGGATGTTAAGACCTCCTTTCTAAATGGTGAATTAGAGGAGTGCGTGTACATGGCTCAGCCAGAGAGCTTCGTAGACAGTGGGAGCAGCGGAAAGGTGTGCAAGCTGCTTAAATCCATCTATGGGTTAAAGTAGGCATCGTGGAGTTGGAACATCTGTTTTGATGTTGTAGTCAAAGAGTTTGACTTCATCAAGAACGTAGATGAACCTTGTATTTACAAGAAGGTAGCAGAGAGTAAGCTTGTCTTCCTCGTATTGTACGTGGATGACATACTCTTGACAGGAAATGATATTCCTATGCTGCATTTGGTCAAGCTCTTCTTATCACAAAGATTCTTAATGAAAGATCTAGGTGATGCCTCCTGCATTTTGGGGTTTAAGATCCATAGAGATAGATCTAAACAGATACTGGGATTGTCCCAATCCAGGTACATTGACACCATACTAAAGAGGTTTAATATGAAAGAATCCAAGCGTGGGAATTTACCCACGATCTCTGGACTCACTCTCTCCAAAGAGATGTCTCCTAAAACTGATCTGGAGAGAGCTAGCATGAAGGGATACCCTATGCTTCGGCAGTAGGCTCTATCATGTACGCGATGCTATGTACCAGACCCGATGTGGCATACTCACTAAGTGTAGTGAGTAGATATCAAACAGATCCTAGAGAGAGTCACTGGACAGCTGTGAAGAACATTCCCAAGTACTTAAGAAAGACTAAAGGAATGTTCTTGGTGTATGGTAACGGAGAACTCCATGTGGAGTCCTTTACCGATTCGAGCTTTTAAAGTGATAGGGACGACTCTAAATCGCACTCGGGATTTGTCTTTACTCTCAATGGAGGGGCGGTTTGTTAGAAGATTTCTAAATAGGAAACCGTGGTAGACTCGACGATGGAGGCTAAATACATCGCTGCCAACGATGCTGCCATTTTGTCTGGATGAAGATGTTCATAACTGAACTTGGAGTGGTTCCTTCCATTGAGCATCCAATACCTTTGTATTGTGATAACAATGGAGCTGTGACTTTGGCCAAGGAACCCAGGTCCCATCAGAGATCCAGGCATATTCTGAGGCGGTATCACCTAATCCGGGAGATAGTTGATCACCAAGAGATCGAGGTCAGGAGAGTTGACACGAAGGACAACACTGCGAATCCACTCATGAAGGCTATACCACTGATACAATTTGAGAGACTCTTCAGGATGTTGGGTATGAGATACTACAACAGCTGGCCTTAGTGTAAGTGGGAGATTGTTAGTTATATATTTGCCCTATAGACCATTGTTGTACATTTGATGTATATTATAGTGGATGCTTGGATATATATATAGAGAGAGTACTTTCTTGCTCGACATGATAGTATACTATCTGGTTTCACTTTGTCTTAATATGTTGACTTGTATTGTATTACTGTCTTGCTCTCACATGTTGATAAAGCCCTTAGGATATGTACTTGACTACTAGAACTATGATGTAGATCATACTAGTGGGGCCAGGGTAGTCCACGAGTACATCCTATAATTGTTCCTAGTCGATGGTGTATCGAGACAGGGCATCGATACTCCAGAGTAGACTAGCGTATACGCATCTTTACCCATATGATGGGCGATGGATGATCCCACATCCATTGGTGTTTGACATCAAAGATGGTGTACGGGTGCTCAGTGGAGACTGAGTACACTGAACGGACTCACCGAGAACTCCTAGCTGGTATTATACCTATCGTCAGATAGCAGTTCTCTGGTGATACTGGTACAGGTTAGTCTGTAGACCCGAGATCGTCATAGAGTCTTGTGTGATTCCCACTGTGTTTTGATTTCCACCTTACCACATTCATGAGAACATGCAAAATGGTGGCTTTTGGGTATAGTCCCGAATCACATGGAGGCAATGAGCGATAGGAGGGGTTTTGTCTCTCCCGGTATTGAGGGTTGATGTTGCGCTGTGTTCGATTGGCTATAACTAGAAGTCCCTGGCCAGGGCTGATATGGAGAACTAATGCTGAGTGTTATCAGTAGTTTCTCGACCCGTTATGAGCCTCACAGCGACACGACTTATCGGTTACTGGAGTCTGACGTTTACCATTTCTATACTGGATATGCAACATATCAGATGAAGAGAGAGGACTGTACGGTAGTGTTACTGATTGGATTCACAGGAGTGTATGTAGGCTTGCTTGTTGATCTTCTGATCGCTCAATACCCGGGTGGCTGTTACGTTTAGCTGACCGCTTGCATCTTGTGGGTGTTTGATATGATCATTACCTACTGCCGGCGTATTGACGAGTCTTTAGAGTCCTACACAGAGGTTTCCTGGCTCAGGCGAAATGGAGTAGGAGCACATATGTGATATGTGCGGGACCGAGATTAATATGATATGTGATACCATATTCTATTCTCGCGATATATGATATCGGCCGGTTATATTTGTTATAGCTGGGTCATCAGATCAAGTGTTGATTCGATGAAATGATACATTTTATATTAGTCGGTTATATGTAATATAGCCGGATTATCGGATCAAGTGTTGATTCGATAATTTAATGTATAATTATATATTTGATATATTACATTACAATAACTAATATATGCTCACTTAAGTACTTCATTTTCTCAATTTGGATACATTTAACATATATGTGATATATGTTTATTGTATTCTTTTCTTTGTTACATTTGATATTATATATGTGATATATAATATTTTAAAATGCTAGGTTATAAATGCAACTAGGGTTTATGAGATTAATACAATGGCTAGGTTTATGGTTAGGTTTTTAATTATCTTAGTTAAATCTAATTGAGTGGATTAATCTTGAGATATTTTCTTGTGTTGACTTGGTCCACCCTTCTTGATATTTCTAAGATGTTTATTAACCTAACCATTAACCCTAGCCCATAGTTTATTCTCTACATGAGTTAGCCATGACACATTTAATCCATGGTTGCATTTCTAACCTCATCACAATTTATTTTCATTTGAGCTTGAGCTTCTTCTTCTTCTTGCACTTGATTCTTGCTCTCTTGATTTCTTCATGTGATGGAAAAATAGTGAGAAATAAAATATTAAAGTGAGCAAAATTTCTACTTCATCATCCTCATCTATTCTAGCCACTTAGATTAGGGTGTTTACTTCACTAATACCTCATTAGTGAAGTGAAAGCTTGTGTTTGTGTTTCTTCGACGTAGATCATCTTGGATTGTGAAGACCACAAGTAAGGATGCCTCATTCACTTCATGGAGCCTCTCTAGAGTTCGGGAGCTTGATGATCGCAGCGAAGGGACCACTATTCGGAGCTTATGAAGAGAAGGAACGGACTACAAAGCTTGTAATCCCTAATCTCTTAGTTGTAAAGTGTTTACATTTCGATTCCGTATGATTCTTTAGTTAAGAACTTAGGTAGGGTTATCTAGAATGGCAAATATTTTAATTTGGCATGGACGATACCACCAGAAACCTTGCTGCCGTGCTAGGTATCCCAACATATCCCCGATCTCGTTGCTATATGTAAATAGAATTTGGGATACACATATTTACTTACGTTGATGATTTGTGATTTATGTGTTGCTGTGATATGTTATATTGGATCGTCGTGAATGAATAGCCGGTGGTTTTTGCGTGAGATATGAGTTTTTCAATTTTCATTCATGTAATATTATTTTATTGGGACACTTCCGGGTTGAGGATGATGTCATCATTGATGTATAATATTTACTTTTCCGCATTAGGATAGACCCAAGACGGGGAGCACAAGTAACCGGGTTCTAGAGTCCAGTGGGAGACCATCTCGAGGAGTCGAGACTGGGTCTCCTAACTCTAGAATTGGCAGGGTTGCTTGTCGCTCTCGTAGGGGTCTAGAGATGTGGGTTTGGCTATTCATCACGACCGTGGAATCCGTGTTTTTCATTATTAGCTTAATTTAAAACACGGACCTCCTAATATATCCAATATTTCATATTATTACATCTGCTGTTTGGTTCTGTGATGTAATCATATAACCGCATGAGAAAAATGCTATATATATATATGATATATATAGTAAACGTTGCTTATGTTTTGCACCCGCGCTAGTCCAGGCCCCGCTCTGCCGTTAGTTAAGTAACCTAACGGTGCATGACGGGGCCCCGTGGCGAATGCGGATGGCATAAGCGTACATTCTATTTTCGGTTCTTTTCTGTGATGTTTAGGGAAATATAAATGATGGGACTTCATTAATGAGATTAATGGAAAGAAAAGAAACCTAAAGATGTTATAGAATCGAAATTTTAAAAAGGTAGCTCTTCTTCTTGCTTTGCATAGTGGTATTCCTTGATGAATATCTAGCACCTCATTCAATGAGGAAAGAGCCGAGATCCCTTCAATGGAAGTGACCTCATTTGTAAAAATAGCAAATGCTACAACCCACTCAGTTTTGTTTTAATAGCTTCTCTAGTACTTTCTTTGCATAGTGGTATTCCTTGATAAATAACCAGCACCTCATTCGATGAGGAAAGAGCCGAGATCCTTTCACCGGGAGTGACAACTTTAGCAAAACTAGTAAAAACTACAAAAAAAAACAATCCTTTTCAAATCACTAGATTCTACAATGATATCAAGATCATTACGTTAAAGGTTTTCTTCAAAACCTGTCATACCCGTCCGTCATTTCAGATAAGTTCTATTTAATATTCGTGTTGCGATTGTTGACCTTGTCAAGGCGTAGTGTGCGATAACTGATTAGTGCTTATCTGCCGCATGTAATGCGATTGGATTAGGGTAGTCGTATGACATTGTTGACCTTGTTAAGGGTCGTACGGGTAGGTTTAATTCAATCACGAAATGACGTGTTGAACTTGGCTAGCACTTATGATTTGTTGACCTGTTAGTTATATGTATGCCCTAGAGGCCATTACTGTACATACGATGTATATTGTAGTTGATGCTTGGACATATACATGGAGGACTTTCTTGCTCGACATGATAGTATGCTATCTGGTTTCTCTTTGACTTAACATTACACTGATTGTCTCTATGTTACATATTGATAAAGCCCTTAGGATGAGTACTTGACTACCAGGACTATGATGCAGATCATACTAATGGGGACAGAGTAGTCGATAAGTACATCCTTCAAATGTTCCTAGTCATAGGTGTATCGAGACAGGGCATCGATATATCAGAGTAGACTAGTGTATAGCTTCTCGACCCATGTAGATGGGCGATGGATGATCCCATATCCATTGGTATTTGACATCAGAGACAGTATACGGGTGCTCAGTGGAGACTGGGTACACTGAACGGACTCACCAAGAACTCCCAGATGGTATTATACCTAACGTCAGATAGCAGTTCTTTGGTGACACTGGTACAGGTTAGTCTGTAGACCCGAGATCGTCATAGAGTCTTATGTGATTCCTACTGTGCTTTGATTTCAACCTTACCACGTTCAAGAGAACGTGTAAAACGGTGGCTTTTGTGTACAGTCCCGAATCACATGGAGGCAATGAGCGATAGGAGGGGTTTCTTCTCTCCCGGTATTGGGAGTGAATGTTGCGCTGTGCTCGATTGGCTATAACAGGAAGTCCCTGGCCATGGCTGCTTCATAGATATACTGGTAAGTGTTATCAGTAGTTTCTCGACCCGTTATGAGCCTCATATCGACATGACTTATCGAGTTACTGGGGTGTGACGTTTACCGCCCCTAGACGAGATATGCGACATATCAGACGAAGAGACCGGACTGTACGCTAGTGTTACTGATTGGATTCGCAGGAGAGTGAGCAGGCTTGCTTGTTGATCTTCTGATCGCTCAATACCCGGGTGGCCGTTACATTTATCATACCGCTTGCGGCTTGTGGATGTTTGATATGATCATCACCTACTGTCGGCGTATTGACGAGTCTTTAGAGTCCTACACAGAGGTTTCCTGGCTCAAGAGAAACGGAGTAGGAGCACATATGTGATATGTGCGGGACCGAGATTGATACGATATGAGATACCGTATTCTATTCTCGCGATTTGTGACATTGGTCGGTTATATGCGATATAGCCGGGTTATCGGATCAAGTGTTGATTCGATAAGTTGTTACACATGATATTAGTCGGTTATATGTGATATAGCTGGATTATTAAATCAAGAGTTGGTTTAATAATTTAATGTATAATTATATATTTGATATATTATATTACATTAACTAATATTAAGCTCACTTATGATTTCTTTTTCTCACTTTGTGCACATTGTATATATGTGATATGTATATTTGTGTACATGTTTGTATCATGCTAGGTTACAAATGCAACTAGGGTTTATAGAGATTAAACCATGCTAGGGTTATGATTAGGGTTTATATTTTATCATTAAGTAATTCAAAAATTGTGGAATTAATCATGGTTGATATTTGTTGAAAGCTTGTAGAACCTTATAAGCATCTTTGACTTTGTCCACTCCTTTTGTCTAGCTTAAGATATTATTTGACCTAACCTTTAACCCTAGCTCATGGTTAAGTCTCTCTACAAGGGTTAAGCATGACATGCTTAACCCTTGGTTGCATTTCTAACCACAACATGAATTCATTCACAACTTCATCACTTGCTTCTTCTTCTTCTTCCACAAAGCTTTCTAGCTTCAATGGAGATTTGAGAAAATGAGTGAGAAAATCAAATCTAAAGTGAGCCCACTTCCTACCTCATCATCCTCTACTACTTGCCATTTAGTATAGGGTGTTTGCTTCACTAATTCCGTAATTAGTGAAGAGATAGCTTGGGTTAGTGTCTTCTCGACGTAGATCATCTTCGGTCTCGAAGTCTTCGAAGCAAGTATATTCGTTTCTTCAAGGGAGCCTTTCTAGAGTCCGGAGTTCACGATCGTAGCAAAGGGACTACTACACGGAGCTATTGAAGTGAAGGACTGGTCTATAAAGGTTGTATTCCTTGTTCACTTTTAGTTAACCGCAATCAATAACGAGATCCAAAGCTCATAACTACTTATTACCAGTTCGTTTAAGAAAACTTCCGGCCGCGGTTCCGCCGCAAGAAGGATGGATCACTTGATGAAATTTTCTACGTGGCCTTCTGTACTCCTCTGGATCTCGATGAATGTCTCTGTTTCTCTGTATCCTTAAGTATGTGACTCCAGATTCCCTCGCAAAATTCACACAATAATCGTTAAATATACAATTTGCAGTTTTGTTTTATTTATGATATTGATCGTATAAGAATTCAACACAAATAGTAAGAATAAAAAATTACGCACGTATCCCCGGCAACGGCGCCATTTGATTGACACGAAAAGTGTGTTTGTAGCAGTTAACCGCAATCAATAACGGTGTCGCGTGTAGCTAGACCGAGATGAGTACTTGTCGTCCTCTGGGAAACGTTGAATCTTTTACTCTTACTTTAGATGTGTTGAGAAAGAGAGGAGGAAGAAAGAATTTGTTGAATGGTTTCTAGATCTAGATCTACGTTAAACAAGAATGCAAAATATAGATCTAGATTAACTACGGATGTAAGTTTATATAAGAAGAGGGCTTGTAGGGTTCATTAGGATTTAGTAGTTATGGATGATTAATTAAAAATTACTCTTTTTATCCTTTAATAGATTTAAAACTAGAACGACGGTGATGTATGTAGATTAGGGTTTCTGGAGGGAAAAGGAATCCCACTCTTAACCCTTATCTCGACACGGAACTCCGTTCATATCTAGCCTTTACCAAAACAATCATTAATCTAATCTCTAATCGCGGTCGGGACTAACAATGAATTGTTAGCGCGCCCGATTAGGATGTTAATGATTCTTTTGATAAAGTTTATAAACTTTATAGGACTTAAAAAGAGTTTAGAGATGTTCATCATCCATTAGCCTACCCTAATCCTACGAACCCTAACAAGCGGAGAATTACTCGCGCATGTTGGGAAAAAGAGATGGAGAGAAATTGCATAATTAAACTACGAAGAAATAGAATAAGAAAAAGAAAGCTACCTTTATTAATCAACAATATTCATTACATTTTGATTCCTTAGAAAATGATTACAAAGACTAGTTTGCTTCTCGATCTCTTCCAAGAAGGTAGATGAACCGTTGATGATCAGTCTGGATGCGTGAGCCGTCTTGGACTTCGTGATCGCGTCGACTTGATAAATATTCCAAGAGGCTCTCGGTCTTTATTTATAGTGCCAAAGCCAGATCCAAAGCTTCTAAATTAGGAAAAAAGTAGAAAAGATTTTTCCCAAAAATCCTCAGCCTCCATCTCTTCTTAACCGCGGCGGATCCGCGGCATCAAGGAGCTTGGGCCGCGGATCCGCGGCTTGATGATCACAATCGTCCATCAATTTTCTGTGGATGGCTACTTGTGACATTTGGCGATCCTTGGCACCTTCATAATTTGGAAATCTTTTCTCTTCTTCTGCCAGAAATGATTCCTTCATTTTGATTTCTTAATTAAGCAGGTTAGCTTTAACAACTTGATTTCCTTGATTTAAGACCTGAAAATTCTGCACAACAACTTAGATAATATTTAGTAGGCTTAGTTCTACTAGGATTAGGTCAATAATATTATATACATTTTCCTACCAAATACTAATTATAATATATCAACACATGGAAAATAGTATTTTTACACATAAACCCTCATATGTATGATATATTATAATAAAGTCCTTTTTAATATGAAAATGGTAGGAAAAATGTAATAACAAATGTGCAGTTTTATCAACTGAACATATATCATTCCGTCGGATTTCCAGTAGACGATTCTAGGGTTAGGGTTAGCTAGAACGGAAAATTTTTGAATTTGGTATGGATGATACCTCCCGAAACCTTGCTTCTGTGCTAGGGAACCCTGCAGTGGTATTAGAGCCATGCTAGAAATTTAGACGGATTTTGTTAAGATTACGAAACCGAAATACTCTGAAACTTGAAACACGAAAATCAAGTTTCTGTCGAATTTAAAATGTTGTCAAAATTTTTTTTAAACAAGTACAGAGTGTTGTATGTGATATAATATGAACACTGTGAAAATTTGAGGGGGTTTCATGCAATTTTGTCCAGCCACCATACCACCAATCTCGGCCAAATCTGAGCAGAACCCTCTGAAATTTTGACTGTGTTCAAGTGACTTGGTTTTGATGTTTCAGATATTGTTTATTTTTGCTAATTTTGCATGTGATGTAATCTTACACTATAAGAAATTCGGAGTGTTTCGTATTCGTCGTTTTAACATAGTTTCGGGTTATTCACATAATGTCTAGGCGAAGTTAAAAAGTTTGATCGAATGTCAAAAACCCATTTTTCCAAGTTTAAAGTATTCGGAAAAACATGCAAGTAATTCTATGAACCCTCTAGAAGAATGAAACCCTAACTCGACTTTTTGTATCGCGGAACCGCGGTCATACCCTAGGGTTTGCCGCAGTTCCGTGGCGACATGAGTGAGGCTTGGGTTTGCCCTTTTATGGCTGGTGCATAGTTACTATGGCATATTCTGGGTATTACTAAAACTGTGCTCAAGTGTTGAGCTGTCGGGAAATTGTGGGACTTTGATGAATCGATCGAAAAGTTTAACGTTCATCCGGATATTATGTGATGGGATACAATATTTGGAATCCACAAAAATAGTTATGAGATAACTAATTTGAATTTTATGAATCTAGCAGTTTAGTCTAATTTGATCGATTGCCACGGGATTTTGATGAGATCAAAAGTCCATCGCAATCACGTAGCGTATGCGGATACTCGCCAGGAAACCTTATTAGATAGCTACTCCCCATAGCCCCGACCAAGTGACTGTAGGAGAACCCCATAGCCTAAAGCATCCGTTCGGGTGCTCGCGGCCGTGATATTCCGACCTAGTGCACTTCGTCGATGGCATCAGGGGGTACGGCCGTCTACTAAAGTTTCCGAAAAGCATTCGTTCAGGATGTCGGGAATCTTGTTGAATTTCCTGACCAGATATTGAAAAATGTTTTCGAGATCGAGACTAAAATGCGGGGTTTATAATTGTTAGGCATGTGATGTCTAAAGAATTCATTTGGTTAGGCATGAAATCCAAAGTATGTGATACGTTGGGTTTATGATATCAAAGGTGGTTACGGATTCCAACTGTTACAGTTTTTCACTTTCTTTTCTGCGACCGTAAGTGTAATATGTGGTGTATCGCCTGTTTCGGTGCTATATGTCAAATAAAATTAGGATACGTATATTTACTTATGTTGATGACATGTGATGTTATGTGTTGCTGGGATATGTTATATTAGATCGTCGGGTTTGAATAGCCGTTGGTTTTTATTTGAGATGAGAGTTTTTCATTTTCATTCATGTAAAAGCTTGTATGTAATATTCTTTTATTGGGAAACTTCCGGGTTGAGGATGATTTAACCATTGTATATTATTTACTTTTCCGCATTAGGATAGACCCAAGACGGGGAGCATAAGTAACCATGTTCTATGGTCCAGTAGGAGACCATCTCGAGGAGTCGAGACCGGGTCTCCTAACTCTAGAATTGGTAGGGTTGCTTACCGCTCTCGTAGGGGTATAGGGGTGTGGGATTGGCTATTCATCATGACCGTGGAATCCGTGTTTTATATAGGCTTAATTTAAAACCCGGAAATCACAGTATATCCAATATTTCATATGTTTTATTCTGCTGCGATATTCTGTGATGTGATCATTGATTATATTCTGAGACGAATACCTATATATTATATATATATGAGATATAATTAATATTGCTGCTTTCGTTTCATATCTGATGCTTGGGAAGCATAATATATGGGACTTCATTAATGAGATTAATGAAAAGAAAAGAAACCTAAAGATGTTGTAGAAACTTGTTTTAAAAACTGGTAGCTCTAGTTCTTGCTTTGCATAGCAGTATTCCTTGTAGAATATCCAACACCTTATTCGATAAGGAAAGAGCCGAGATCCCTTCACCGAGAGTGACCTCTTTAGCGAAACTAGCAGATGCTACATACTCGGTTTGTCTTTTCATTGCTTTTATAGTTTTTGCTTTGCATAGTGGTATTTATGAAATATCCCGCACCTTATTCGATAAGAAAAGAGCCGAGATCCCTTCACCAGGAGTGACCTCTTTAGCAAAACTAGTAAAAGCCTCAAAATCACTCTATTTAAAACCACTTGATTCTACAACGAGATCAAGTTCATTACGCAAAGGGTTTTCTTAAAAACCTGTCGTAGCCCTCCGTCATTTCAGATAAGTACTACTTAGTATTCGCGCTATGGTAGTTTGGCCTGCGTCAAGGCGTAGTGTGCGGTAGCTAACTAGTGCTTATCTGCTGCATACGATGCGATTGGATTAGGGTATTCGTACGGCGTTGTTTGGCCTGTGTCAAGGGTCGTGCGGGTGGGTTTAATTCAATCAAGAAATGTACGGGATGAACTTGACTAGCGGACTATAGTTTGGCTTGCGTCAAGGTTATAGCCATGCTAGGGGTAAAATATTATCGGGAATTTTAAGTGTTGAAATTTGCAATGAGATTGCATACCTCCTATGAGATAGTTGGACCCCGATACCCACTGCGATTAAGAGTTACTCCTGGGAGAGTTTAACACATTACAATTAGCCGATCAAGTAGTTGTCTAGAAAGGTGTTAACGGGGTTACGCCTCTGGGAAAACGAGGTTTATTTTATTTAGGTTCGTGCGAAAGCACGGCGAACCTCCCTCAAAGTACCGGCACTGGCCTGGCTGAAAGATTGGCGAAATTGTAGGGTGTAATTAATCCCGGCAAGTCTTTCCTTTTAAGGTTTGAAGGAAGATTTGACTAAAACAGTGGAAGCCATCCTGATTAGATAAAATAATAACCAATCTAATCTTGCAAGAGCATACGCTGAGTGTTTTCTTCTCTCTCTTCATGTAGCAACCATGTCACGTCTTAATCAAGATAATAATACGGATATATTGACCGAACCCGCTTGTTATACTGAGCTAGGGAACGTTGGTCCCGCTCCAACTTTTAATTGTTATAAGACCGAGTAGGAAATTGGGGATTACCAGGATTCTCGTGCCGCCCAAATGAAGAAAGTGTATGATGATGAATCTTCTTCGGGTGTGTTCATTACCGAGAATTGTTTTTCAGTATCCTCTACGTCCTGGGTATGAGATACCGGATCAGGATCCCATATATGTAATGTGTTACATGTGCTACAGACTGGTAGAGAACTGAGAATGGGTGATAAGTTTCAAGAGTTGGAAACAGTGCAAGTGTTGCAGCCACGCTTGTTGGCAGTTATCAACCTGTATTACAAAATACATTGATTCTGAACGAATATAATTAGATACCGAACCTTATATACAACATCATATCAGTATCTTTATTTAGTAAAGAAGGATATAATTTTGTATTGTTGGATAATATTTTGAACATTTCCTATATCAAGAGTTGATCGGTTCAGGCACGTTAACTAAAAGCATATACGTTCTAAATCAAACCACAGTTCTTAACGTACAAAACACACACAAGAGAAAGAGTTCAGAAATGAACGAATCCTTCTTGAGGCATTGTAGACTAGGTCATATCAATGCGACCCGACTAGCTAAGTTACATAAAGATGCATATTTAAATCAGTTTGAATTTACATCTTGTTAAACTTGCCAGTCATGTCACAAAGATAAGATGACCATAACTCCGTTTATTGGAAACAGAGAAAAAGTAAAGTGAACTCTTGGAATTGATACATGATGATTTATGTAGGTCCCTTGTCTACACATGTCAGGACTGGTTCTTTATACTTCATTACATTCACTGATGATTTCTGTAGATTTGGACATATGTTCCTGTTGAAACACAAGTCTCAAGCTTAATATAAGTCAGAAGTAGAGAACCAAAACGGGTATAAGTATTATTCCTTTGATGTGATCAGGGAGAAGAATACTTGAGCATGGAATTCCTGGACTATTCTAAAGGAGAATGAGATTCTCTCTCAGCATTACTCCTTCGTATACACCATAGCACGTTGGTATATCGGGGCGGAGCAAATTGCACCCTATGTGATATGGTGTGCTCTATGATGAGTACTACTGAGTTGCCTATTTCCTTGTGGGAGTTATGCACTTGTGAAGCTGCATACCTATTGAATAGGGTTCCAACCAAATCAGATGCCTACCACTCCATATGTGATATGGTATGGGAAAAGCCCATCTCTTAAGGATGTTAAGATTTGGGGTTGTCCGGCCTATGCAAAAAGCAAAATCCGGACAAGCTTGAGGCAAGGTCAGTTCTGTGGAAGTTTGTTGGATATCCCAAGCATTCGCAAGAGAATATCTTCTACCACACTGAGGAATAAAAGGTGTTTTATTTCTCAGCATGCCACCTTTGGGAAAGGGAATTTCTTGTGAAGAAATTAGTGGTCATGAGGTAGAACTGGAAGGAGTTCCAGCTATACAAACTGCAGCTGATGATTTGGTAGAACCGGAGGATTCAATAGTTCCCAACGAACCTCGGCCTCTCCGCCGATCTTGTAGGGTTCCTCACCCACCTGAGAGATACTTCGGTTTTCTCTATGACAGTAGGAGAGAGGATTGCATCATGAGATGATGGCCCAACTAGTTTCGAGCAGGCCATCAGGAGTGGGGACTCTGTAAGAATGGCTGGATGCTATGCGATCTGAGATGGAATCTATATACACCAACAAAGTATGGACTTTGGTTGCTTTATCTAAAAGGGTTAAATCCCTATCAGGAGAAAGTATATCTTGAGAAGATTACTTGGTGTACATGGAAAAGTTGAGATTTTAAAAGCTAAGACTTGTTGCAAAAGGTTTTCGTCATCGACCAGGTATGGATAATGTTGAAACCTTTTCTAGTCCCTATGCTTAAGTCCATCCGGATCCTACTTGTCATTGCTACATACCATGACTACGATATCTGGCAGTTGGGGGTCATGGCTGCATTTCTAAATAGTGATTTAGAAAGGATCATTTATAAGTACACAGCGAGAGGGCTTTGTAGACAGTGGGAGCAGCGGAAACGTGTGCAAGTTGCTTTATGAGTTAAAGCTGGCATCACAGAGTTAGAACATCTGTTTTGATGTGGTAGTCAAAGCGTTTGACTTCATCAAAATGGTAGATGAACCTTGTATATACAAAAAGGTAGTAGGGAGTATGGTGGTGATCTTCGTATTGTACGTGGATGGCATACTCTTGATAGGAAAAGAGTTTCCTATGCTACACTCGGTCAATCTCCTCTTATCACAAGGATTCGCCATATAAGATCAAGGTGATAACTCCTAAATCCTGGGTTTTGGATCTATGAAATAGATCTAAGTGGATGTTAGGATTCTCACTAGGTGTAGTGAGTTGGTATCAAGCGATCCTGGAAAGAATCACTGGATAGCTTCCAGGGTGGTAAGGTCGACTGAATATCAGTCACAGGCATTATCTTTACCCTCAGTGGAGGGACGGTATGTTGGAAGAGTTCCAAATAAGATACCGTGGAAAACTAGACGATAAAGGATGGATACATCACTACCAAGGATGCTACCAAAGAGTCAGTCTGGATATATATAAGTTCATGAGATGAAATTCGTTCCTACCATTGTGTGACAATGGAGTTATGGATTTGGCCTAGGAACCCCCATCCCATCAGTGATCCAGACATATTCTTAGGCAGTATCACCTGATCATGGAGATGGTTGATGTCCAGGAAGATCGAGGTTAGGAGAGTAGACACAGAGGAGAACAGGGCGGATCCACTCACAAAGTCCTATTCTTAGGAGAGACTTTTATAGGATGGTTGAGTATGAGATATTTCAACCACTGCTGATTGTTGGGTATGGGATACTACAACAGATGGCCCTAGTGTAAGTGGGAGATTGTTAATTATATGTGTGCCTTAGAGGCCATTACTGTACATACGATGTATATTGTAGTGGATGCTTGGACATATGCATGTAGGACTTTCTTGCTCGACATGATAGTATGCTATCTGGTTGCTCTTTGTCTTAACATGTACACTGATTGCCTCTATGTTACATGTTGATAAAGCCCTTAGGAAGAGTACTTGACAACCAGTACTATGATGCAGATCATACTAGTGGGGACAAAGTAGTCGATAAGTACATCCTTCAAATGTTCCTAGTCGTAGGTGTATCGAGACAGAGCATCGATATACCAGAGTAGACTAGCATATAGCTTCTCGACCCATGTAGATGGGCGATGGATGATCCCATATCCATTGGTGTTTGACTCCAGAGATAGTATATGGGTGCTCAGTGGAGACTAGGTACACTGAACGGACTCGCCGAGAACTCCCAGATGGTATTATACCTAACATCAGATAGCAGTTCTCTGGTGACACTGGTACAGGTTAGTCTGTAGACCCGAGATCGTCATAGAGACTTCTGTGATTCCCACTGTGCTTTGATTTCCACCTTACCACGTTCAAGAGAACGTGCAAAACGGTGGCTTTTGGGTACAGTCCCGAATCACATGGAGGCAATGAGCGATAGGAGGGGTTTCGTCTCTCCCGGTATTAGGAGTAGATGTTGCACTGTGCTCGATTGGCTATAACAGGAAGTCCCTAGCCAAGGCTGCTTCAGAGATATACTGGTAAGTGTTATCAGTAGTTTCTTGACCCGTTATGAGCCTCATATCGACATGACTTATCAAGTTACTAGGGTCTGACGTTTACCGCCCCTAGACGAGATATGCGACATATCAGACGAAGAGACCGCACTGTACGGTAGTGTTACTGATTGGATTCGCAGGAGTGTGAGCAGACTTGCTTGTTGATCTTCTGAACGCTCAATTCCCAGTTGGCCGTTACGTTTAGCAGACCGCTTGTGTCTTGTGGGTGTTTTATATGATCATCACCTACTACCGGCGTATTGATGAGTCTTTAGAGTCCTACACAGAGGTTTCCTGGCTCAAGCGAAACGGAGTAGGAGCACATATGTGATATGTGCGGGACAAAGATTGATATGATATGAGATACCGTATTCTATTCTCACGATTTTTGACATTGGTCGGTTATATGCGATATAGCCGGGTTATTGGATCAAGTGTTGATTCGATAAGTTGTTACACATGATATTAGTCGGTTATATGTGATTTTGCCGTATTATTAAATCAAGAGTTGGTTTAATAATTTAATGTATAATTATATATTTGATATATTATATTACATTAACTAATATTAAGCTCACTTAAGATTTCTTTTTCTCACTTTGTGCACATGTATATATGTGATATGTATATTTTTGTACATGTTTGTATCATGCTAGGTTACAAATGCAACTAGGGTTTATAGAGATTAAACCATGCTAGGGTTATGATTAGGGTTTATATTTTATCATTAAGTAATTCAAAAATTGTGGAATTAGTCATGGTTGATATTTGTTGAAAGCTTGTAGAACCTTGTAAGCATCTTTGACTTTGTTTACTCCTTTTGTCTAGCTTAAGATATTATTTGACCTAACCTTTAACCCTAGCTCATGGTTAACTCTCTACAAGGTTTAAGCATGACATGCTTAATCCTTGGTTGCATTTCTAACCACAACATGAATTCATTCACAACTTCATCACTTGCTTCTTCTTCTTCTTCTTCTTCCTCAACGCTTTCTAGCTTCAATGGAGATGTGAGAAAATGAGTGAGAAAATCAAATCTAAACTGAACCCACTTCCTACTTCATCATCCTCTACTACTTTCCATTTAGTATAGGGTGTTTGCTTCACTAATTCCGTAATTAGTGAATAGATAGCTTGGGTTAGTGTCTCCTCGATGTAAATCATCTTCGGCCTCGAAGTCTTCGAAGCAAGCATGTTCGTTTTTTCAAGGGAGCCTCTCTAGAGTCCGGAGTTCACAATCGCAGCGAAGGGACTACTACGCAGAGCTATTGAAGTGAAGGACCGATCTACAAAGGTTGTATTTCTTGTTCACTTTTATTTACAAAGTGTTTGTATATCATTCCATCGGATTTCTAGTAGACGATTCTAGGATTAGGGTTAGCTAGAATGGTCAATTTTTGAATTTGGCATGGACGATGCCTCCCGAAATCTTGCTGCCGTGCTAGGGAACCCTGCATGACCTTGTTAAGGTCATAAGTTGCTAGGGGTAAAAATAGATATTGGCAATTTCAAGTGTTCAAATTTGCAATGAGATTGCATATCTTCTATGAGATAGTTGGATCTCGATACCCACTGCGACTAAGTGTTACTCCTAGAAAAGTTTTCCACTTTACAATTAGCCGATCCATTAGGTGTCTAAGAAAGGTGCTAATGAGGTTGTGCCCCTTCGGAAACGAGATTATTTAATTAGTTCAATGCGAAAGTATAGGGAGACTCCTTCGGAGTACTAATACCTGCCTGGCCGACCGATTGGCGAACTTGCAGGGTGTAATTAATCCCGTCTAATCTTACCTTTTATGGTTTGAAGGAAGATTTGATAAAAACAGTAGGTGCCATCCTGATTAGATAAAATAATAAACAATCAAATCTTACAAAGAGCGCATGCTAAAGCGTTTCCTTATCTCTCTCTCTCTCTCTCCTGGTAGCAACCATGGCACGCCTTAATCAAGATAATAATATGGATGTATTGACCGAACCCGCTTATTATACTGAGCTGGGGAACATCGGTTCCGCTTTTTCTTATGATTGTCATAAGTCTGAGCAAGGAATAAGGGAATATCAGGATTCCCACGCAACCCGAACAAAGAAAGAGTATGATAATGCATCTTATTCGGGTGTGTTCGTTACCGAGAATAGTTTCTCAGTTTTCTCTACGTTCTGGGTATTGGATACCGGATTAGGATCCCACGTCTGTAATTTGTTACATGGGCTAAGAAGAGGCAGAGAACTGGGAAAGGGTGATATGTCTCTAATAGTAGGGAATGGAGCAATTGTTGCAGCCAAAGCTATTGGCGAATATCACCTAGTATTACCAAATGGTAATACAATGATTCTGAACAACTGTTATTACGTACCAAACATGATTTGTAATATTATATCAATTTCTTTGTTGCATAAAGAAGGATATAACTTTGTATTGGAGGATAATGTTATGAACATTTTCCTAAATCAAGTGATGATTGGGTTTGGTACGTTAAGTAATGGTATATACATTCTAAATCAAACGACAAGTATACAGAACACACACAAGAGGAAAAGTCCAGAAATGAACGAAGCCTTCTTGTGGCATTGTAGACTAGGTCATATCAATGAGATAAGACTAGCTAAGTTGCATAAAAATAGATATTTAAATTCGTTTGAATTTACATCTTATGAAACTTGCGAGTCATGTCTGAAAGGAAAAATGACCAAAACTCCGTTTACTGGACACGGAGAAAGAGCTACTGAACTCTTGGGACTGTTACATAGTGATGTATATGGTCCTATATCTACACATGCCAGGAATGGTTCCTCGTACTTCATTACATTCACCAATGATCTCTCAAGATACGGACGTGTGTTCCTGATGAAACATAAATCTGAATCTTTTGAGAAATTCAAGGAATATAAGTACGAAGTTAAGAACCAGAGGGTAAAAGTATTAATGTCCTACGATCTGATCGGGGAGGAGAATACTTGAGCACGGAATTCAGAGACTATTTAAAAGAGAATGGGATTCTCTCTTAGCTTACTCCTCCGTATACACCACAGCACAACGGAGTTTCAGAGCGCAGGAATCGCACCCTATTAGATATGGTGCGCTCTATGATGAGTAATGCTGAGTTGCTTATTTCATTTTGAGGTTATGCACTTGAAACAGCTGCATACCTATTGGATAGGGTTCCGACCAAATCCGTGCCTACCATTCCTTATGAGATATGGAATAGGAAGAGGCCGTCTCTTAAACGAGTTAAGATATGGGGTTGTCCGGTCTATGTTAAAAAGAAAAATCCGGATAAGCTCGAGGCAATGTCTGTTTTGTGCAGGTTTGTGGGATATCTAAAGAATTAATATGGATATATTTTCTACCATAGTGAGCAACAAAAAGTGTTTGTTGCTCAACATACCACCTTTTTAGAAATGTAATTTCTTTTGAAAGAAATTAGTGGTAATGAGGTAGAACTAGAAGAAGTTCCAGCTGCACAAACTACAACTGACGATTTGATAGAACAGGAGGATCCAATAGTATCCGACAAACCTCAGCCACTCCGCAGATCTAGTAGGGTTCCTCATCCAGCTGAAAAATACTATGGTTTTCTCATAGACGGTGGGAGTGAGGATTGCATCATGGAAGATGATGACCCAACTAGTTTCGAGCATGCCATCATAAGTGGAGACTCTGTGAAATGGCTGGATGCTATACGATCTGAGATGGAATCCATGTACACCAACAAATATGGACTTTGGAAGTTTCTCTTGAAGGGGTAAAACCCATCGGGAGCAAGTGGATCTTTAAGAAGAAAATTGGTGTAGATCGAAAAGTTGAGACTTTCAAAACTAGACTTGTAGCAAAAAGCTTCCATCAACGACCAGGTGTTGACTATGATGAAACATTTTCTCCTGTCACCGTACTTAAGTCTATCAGGATCCTACTTGCCATTTCTGCATACCATGACTACGAAATCTAGCAGATGGATGTCAAGACCGCTTTTCTAAATAGTAATTTAGAAGAGAGCATGTACATGATACAGCTAGAGGGCTTCATAGATAGTGGGAGCAGCAGAAGCGTGTGCAAGCTACTTAAATCAATCTATAGATTAAAGCAGACATCGCGGAGATGGAACATCTATTTTGATGAAGCTATCAAAGAGTTTGACTTCATCAAAAACGTAGATGAACCTTGTATATACAAAACGGTTGTAGAGAGTAAGGTTGTCTTCCTCGTATTGTATGTGGATGACATACTCTTGATAAGAAACGATGTTCCTATGCTACACTCGGTCAAGCTCTTCTTATCACACAAGTTCTCCATGAAAGATCTAGGTGATGCCTCCTACATCCTAGGGATAACGATCTATAGAGATAGATCTAAGCGGATGTTGGGATTGTCCCAATCCAGGTACATTGACACCATACTAAAGAGGTTTAGTATGGAAGATTCTAAGCGTGGTAATTTATCCACTTGCTCAGGAATCACTCTCTTCAAAGAGATGTCTCCCAAGACTGATTTGGAGAGGGCTCGCATGCAAGGGATACCCTATACTTCGGCAGTCGGGTCTATCATGTATGCGATGTTATGTTGTTAGTTGTATGTATGCCCTAGAGGCCATCGTTGTACATGATTGTATATTATAATGGATGCTTGGAGATATATAGAGAGGACTTTCTTGCTCGACATGATAGTGTAGGGTTCCTAGGCACTCTAATGGAGTCTCACAAGTGATCAAACATGCCAATTTCTAAAAATTACGGTGCCGAGAAAACCTAGAACGGATCGTTAACTAGATATATATAGGCGAAGCAAGCAAGTAAATGGAAATGTATCTAAAGGAAAGGGGCTACAACCTTTGTAGATCCGGTCCACCACTTCCTAAGCTCCACGATGATCTCCCTCCGCTGTCCAAATCGAACTCACGACTCTAGCATTGGCATCATCGAAGAATGGGCGGGCTTGATCGTCGGTTCGATGCCGAAGATGATCTACGTCGAAGCATCACAAGAACAAGCTCCAACTTCACCAAGCTTTGAAAACTTGTGAAGTAAACACCCTATACAACTTGGCAAGAGGTAGAGGATGAAGAAATAGGAAGTGGGTAGACTTTATATTTGGATTTCTCACTCAATTTCACTAGTTGCCATTGATGGCCACTAGCTTTCTTCATGTTGAAGAAGATGAAGAAGATGAAGAAGATATGATAAGTCTTTTTTAATTAGAAAAAAATAAATCAATACTTATCATACTTTCAACTATAGTTAAGTGTAGAGAAAAGACCATGGTTAAAAGGATGGTTAGGGTTAAGCATAAGAACAAAAGAGTGACTTAGTCAAAGTTTCAAGAAACTTCAACTAAAAACAAAACATTCAATCATTCATTTATCTTTTTCTTTTTCCAAAATGAATAAATAAGAAAGATAAATGAATAAATAATCAAAACCCTAATCATTAACTTAAACCATGGTTTGATTCTTTACACTTAACCAAGTAAGCATGTATCATCAAACATGATACAAACATGTGCACAAAACTATATCGCATATACAATGTGCACAATTCAAGTGAGAAAATCCTTTTAAAGTGAACCAATACTAGTTAACGCAAAGTAATATATCAAATATATAAATATGCACTAAATCATTAAATCAACACTTGATTTAACGATCCGGTCATATCGGATATAACCGACTAGTATCATATGTATCGGCTTATCGAATCAATCCTTGATTCGATAACTAGGTTATATCGCATATAACCAATCGATACATTGATCGCGAGAATGGAATACGGTATCACATACTCGAATTATTCTCGGTCCCGCACATATCTCATATGCGCTCCTATTTCGTTTCGCTTGAGCCAGGAAACCTCTGTGTAGGACTCTAAAGACTCGTCAATACGCCGGCAGCAGATGATGATCATATCAAGCATCCACAAGCCGCAAGCGGTCTGCTAAACGTAACGGCCACCCGGGTATTGAGCGATCAGAAGATCGACGAGCAAGCCCGCTCACACTCCTGTGAATCCAACCAGTAACACTTACCGTATAGTCCGGTCTGTTCGTCTGATATGTCGCATATCTCGCCTAGGGGTGGTAAACGTCAGACCCCAATAGCTCGATAAGTCATGCCGACTTGAGGTCCATAACATTCGTGAAACTACTGATAACTCTTACCAGTATATCACTGCAACCCTGGCCAGGGATTTCCTGTTATGGCCAGTCGAGCATAGCACAACATCAACCCCCAATACCGGAAGAGACGAATCCCCTCCTATCGCTCATTGCCTCCATGTGAATCGAGACTGTACCTAAAAACCACCTGTTTGCACAACTCAGTAGAGCCGTGGTAGGGTGGAAATCAAAGCACAGTGGGAGACACACAAGACTCTATGACGATCTCGGGTCAACAGACTAAGCTGTACCAGTGTCACCAGAGAACTGCCATCTGACGTGAGGTATAATACCATCTGGGAGTTCTCGGCGAGTCCGTTCAGTGTACCCAGTCTCCACTGAGCACCCGCATACCATCTTCGATGTCAAACACCAATGGATATGGGATCATCCATCGCCCATCGCATGGGTCGAGAAGATATGCGCTAGTCTACTCTGGAATATCGATGCCCCGTCTCGATATTCCCACGACTAGGAACATTTCAAGGATGTACTCATGGACTACCCAGGCCCCACTAGTATGATCTACATCATAGTCCTGGAAGTCGAGTACACATCCTAAGGGCTTTATCAACATGTAATCAGAGAGACAGAAAGTATACATGTTAAGATAAAGAGCAACCAGATAGCGTACTATCATGTCGAGCAAGAAAGTCCTACCTATATATGTCCCAGCATCCACTACAATATACATCCAATGTACCGTAATGGCCTCTAGGGCATACATATAACTAACAATCTCCCACTTGCACTAGGGCCATCTGTAGTAGTGGTCGCAGTATCTAATACTCAACCATCCCATATGAGTCTCTCTCTGGGAAAAAGGCCTTCGTGAGTGGATCCGCCGTGTTGTCCTCTGAGTCTACTCTCCTAACCTCGATCAACCTGGAGATCAACTATTTCCATGATCAGGTGATGCTGCCTCAGAATATGTCTGGGTCACTGATGGGACCAGGGTTCCAAGGCCAAAGCCACACTTCCATTGTCATACAATGGCAGGAACCTAGTTCATCTTATGAACCAATATACACCCAAACTTCCTCTTTGGTAGTATCTTTAATAGCGATATTACCAGCCTTTATCATCTAGTTTGCCACGGTATCTAGCTTGGAACTCTTCCAACATACCGTCTCTCTACTGAGGGTAAAGACAATGCCCGTGACTGACATTCAGTCGTCTTTATCACCCTGGAACTCTTCCAGTGATTCTCCCCAGGATCGATTGATACTATCTCACTATACCTAGTGAGAACCCTAATATCCCTTTAGATCTATCTCATAGGTCCAAATCTCAGGATTTAGGAGGTATCATCTTTATCCTATTTGGAGAATCCTTGTGATAATAGGAGATTGACCGATCGTAGTATAGGAAACTCTTTTCCTATCAAGAGTATGTTGTCTACGTACAATACGAAGATGACCACCTTACTCTCTACTACCCTTTTGTATATACAAGGTTCGTCTACCATTTTGATGAAGTCAAACACTTTGACTATCACATCAAAACAGACGTTCCAACTCCGCGATGCCTGCTTCATTATGTAAAGCAACTTGCACACGTTTCCGCTGCTCCCACTGTTTTACGAAGACCTCTGGCTGTGTTCTTATAGACGTTCTCTTCTAAATCAGTATTTAAAAAAGTAGTAATGGCACCCAACCACCAGATATCGTAGTCATGGTATGTAGCCGTGGCAAGTAGGATCTGGATGGATTTAAACATAGTCCCTGGAAAAGGTTTCATCATTATCCGTGCCTGGTTGATGACGAAAACCTTTAACAAGTCTAGGTTTGAAAGTCTCAACCTTTCCATGTACACCAAGTAATTTTCTCAAGATATACTTGCTCCTGATGGGGATTTAACCCTTCAGATATAGCAGCTAAAGTCCATACTTTGCTGGTGTACATGGATTCCATCTCAGATCGCTAAGCATCCAGCCATTCTTACAGAGTCCCTACTCTCGATGGCCTGCTCGAAGCTAGTTGGGTCATTATCTCATGATGCAATCCTTGCTCCCACTGTCATCGAGAAACCGAGGTATCTCTCAGGCGGATGAGGAACCCTACTAGATCGGCGGAGAGGCTGAGGTTCGTCGGGGACTATAGAATCCTTTGGTTCTGTCAAATCTTCAGCTGTAGTTTCGTATAGCTGGAACCTTTCCAGTTCTACAGAACTGACCTTGCCTTGATCTTGTCCGGATTTTGCTTTTGACATAGGCCGGACAATCCCAAATCTTAACTTACTTAAGAGATGGGTTCTTCCCATACCATATCTCATATGGAGTGGTAGGCACTGATTTGATTCAAACCTAATTCAATAGGTATGCAACTTCTCAAGTGCATAACCCCAAAAGGAAACAGGTAACTCAGTAGTACTCATCATAGAGCACACCTTATCATATAGGGTGTGATTGCCCCGCCCCGATATACCATCGTGCTATGGTGTATACGGAGGAGTAATGCTGAGAGAGAATCTCATTCTCCTTTAGAATAGTCCAGGAATTCTATGCACAAGTATTCTCCTCCCTGATCTCATCATAGGACATAATACTTATACCCGTATTTTTGGTTCTCTACTTCTAACTTATATTCTGTGAATACCTCAAAAGGTTCGGACTTATGTTTCAACAGGAACATATGACTGAATCTTGAGAGATTATCAGAGAATATAATGAAGTATAAAGAACCAGTCCTGACATGTGTAGACAGGAGACCTTACATACATCATCATGTATCAGTCCCAAGAGTTTACCAACTCTTCCTCTGTTTCCAATAAACAGAGCTATGGTCATCTTATCTTTGTGACATGACTGGCAAGTTTCACAAGATGTAAATTCAAACTGATTTAAATATACATCTAAATGTAACTTCAGCCAGTCGGGTCGCATTGATATGACCTAGTCTACAATGCCTTAAGAAGGATTCGTTCATTTCTGAACTCTTCCTCTTGTGTGTGTTCTGTATACTAGGAACTGGAGTTTGATTTAGAACTTCAATGCTTTTAGATAACGTGCCTGAATCGATCAACTTTTGATATAGGAAATGTTCAAAACATTATCCATCAATACAAAATTATATCCTTTCTTTAGTAATAAAGAGACTGATATGATTTCGTATATCAGGTTCGGTATCTAATAGCATTTGTTCAGAATCAATGCATTCGTAATACAGGGTGACAGTGACCAACAGACATGGCTGCAATACTTGCCTCGTTTTCTGTCTCATAAAACTTATCACCCGTTCTCAGTTTTTCTACCTTTTTGTAGCCCTATGTAACAGATTACATATCTGGGATCCTGATCCGGTATCATATACCCAGGATGCAGAGGATACTGAGAAACAGTTCTTTGTAATGAACACACCCGAAGGAGATGCATCATATGCACTTTCTTCGTTTGGGCGGCATAGGAATTCTGGTATTCCCCAATTTCCTGCTCTGTCTTATAACAATTATAAGTTGGAGCGGGACCAACGTTCCCCAGCTCAGTATAACAAGCGGGTTCGGTCAATTCATCCATTTTATTATCTTGATTAAGGCGTGATATGGTCGCTACCAGGAGAGAGAGAGAAGAAAACACTCTGCGTGCGCTCTTGCAAGATTAGATTGGTTATATATTTTATCTAATCAGGATGGCTCCCACTGTTTTTATCAAATCTTCCTTCAAACCTTAAAAGGAAAGACTAGCCGGGATTAATTACACTCTACAAGTTCGCCAATCTTTCAGCCAGGCCAGTGTCGGTACTTTGAGGGAGGTTCCCCGTGCTTTCGCACGGACCTAATTACTGTAAACCTCGTTTTCCCAGAGGCGTAACCCCGTTGACACCTTTCTAGACACTTACTTGATCGGCTAATTGCAAAGTGCAAAACTCTCCCAGGAGTAACAATTACTCGCAGTGGGTATCGGGATCCAACTATCATATAGAAGGTATGCAATCTCATTGCAAATTTCAACACTTGAAACTCCCGATAAAGGTTTTTACCCCTAGCACCTATGACCTTAACTATGGTCAACAAATCATAAGTACTAGTCAAGTTCTACCCGTCATTTCGTGATTAATTAGACCCACCCACATGACCCTTAACTAAGGTCAACAAAGTCACGCGACTGTCCTAACTAATCGCATCATATGCGGTGTAGGAAGACATCACTTAGCTACCGTACACTGTGCCTTGACTATGGTCAACAAACACAGCACGAATACTAAGTACTCTACTTCCTAAAATGACGGAGGGTTGCGGCTGGTTTTTGTGAAAACCTTTAACGCTTTGAACTTGATCTCGTTGCGGAATCAAATGGTTTTTAATATGGAATGTTTTTGAGGCTTTTCTAGTTTTGCTAAAGGGGTCACTCCCGGTGAAGGGATCGTCGGCCCTTTCCTCGTCGAATGAGGTGCGGGATATATCATATATATCACTGTGCAAAGCAGAAACTATAGAAGCAATCAAAGGACAAACCGAGTGTGTAGCATCTGCCAGTTATTGCTAAAGGAGTCACTCCCGGTGAAGGGATCTCGGTCCTTTCCTTATCGAATAAGGTGCAGGATGTTCTACAAGGAACACCACGATGCAAAGCAAGAACTGTAGCTACCTGTTTTATTTTGAAATTCGATTCCACAACATCAATTAGGTTTATTTTCTTTCATTAATCTCATTAATGAATATCCCATCAATTAAGTCCACCTAATCATCACAGATAAATATAACGTACGCTTATGCCATCCGCATTTGCCTCGATGTCCCGTCTGCACCGTTAGGTTAGGTAACTAACGCCAGAGCGAGGCAGGGCTAGCGCGGGTGTAAAACATAAGCAATGTCTATATAATATATCATATATACTATATATAATACCTGTCACAGAACATCACATGATCACAGATAAATCACAGCAGAAGAAACATATGAAATATTGGATATACTAGGACGTCCGTGTTTTCAATACGAGCCAGTATAAAACACGGATTCCACGGTCGTGATGAATAGCCAATCCCACACCCCTAGACCCCTACGAGAGCGGCAAGCAACCCTACCAATTCTAGGGTTAGGAGACCCGGACTCGACTCCTCGAGTTGGTCTCTCACTGGACCCTAGAACCCGGTTACTTGTGCTCCCCTCCTTGGGTCATCCTAGTGCAGAAAAGTAAATAATATACATCAGCGGTGACAACTTCCGCAACCTGGAAGTGCCCCAATAAAAGAATATTACATACAAGTTTTTACATGAATGAAAATGAAAAAACACTCATCTCACATAAAAACCCCCGGCTATTCAAACACGACGATCCAATATAACATATCCAGCAACACATAACATCACATGTCATCAACGTAAGCAAACATGCATATCCCAATTGTCGTTGACATATAGCAACGAAACCGGCGATATCACATATTACACTTACGGTCACAGAAAAGAAAGTGTAAAACTACAACAGTTGGAATCCGCAACCACCTCAGACATCGCATGCCTGATCAAATGAATTCTTTAGACATCGCATGCCTAACAATTATAAACCCCGCATTTTAGTCTCAAAATCGAAAACACTTTTCAATATCAAGTCGGGTAATTCAACAGGATTCCCGATATTCTGATCGAATACTCGTCGCAAACTTTAGTAGGCGGCCGCACCCCCGATACCGTCGACGAAGTGCACCAAGGCGGAATACCGCTGCCGCGAGCACCCGAACGGATGCTTTCGGCGACGGGGTTCTCCTACAGTCACTTGGTCGGGGCTATGGAGTGAGGCTGTCTATTAAGTTTACCCGGCGAGTATCCGCATACGCTACGTGATTGCGACGGACTTTTGATCACATCAAAACTCCGTGGCAACCGATCAAGTGAGACTAAACTGCTACGTTTATAATATTCATTCCGTTATCTCATAACAATTTATGAATTCCAATTATTGTATCACATTCCGGATAAATAGAAAATGCTAAACTTTTCGATCGAACAATCGAACACCCAAGTTTTCCCGATACAGCTCAACACATGAAATAAGTCTAACAACATTCAGTTCGTGCCTCAGTACCAACGGTCCAGCCGTAGAAGGGTCAAGCCAACGCCTCACATGTGGCACGCCGTACTGCCCCAAACCCGAAGGTTCAAAGGGCACTTCAAGACGGTCACATAATCGAGTTAAGGTTTGTTGTCTTCTAGAGGGTCCATCGCGTTACTTGCACTACTTAGAACATCGTTAAACTTACGGAAAAAATCCAACAATTGGAAATTTCCCGGCAGGGGAAAAAGTGGGTATTTATATCCGGTCGAACTTTTTAACATATTCTAAGATTTATCCGGAAAAACAAACCGACAAGATTAGACAATCCGATCGATACACCGAGTTCCCAATACAACCCAGAAAATGCAACTCTGGAAAAATTATTAAAAATCCCCAGAAAAACCAGCACAGAGAACTACGAATTACTGTGCAAAATAGGATGCACAAAAAGACAAAATGGCCGTGGATCAGCGGCATGAGCATGCTCATGCCGCGGATCCGCGGCTCCTTTATGGAATCACGCGCTTGAATTTTCCAGTAACCCTTGTATCTTCCTGCTGATATTTCTGAATATTTTTAATCTACAAAAATCCACATTTTACAGAAAAGTCCAGAGAGCATTTTTCAAGTCGGGTTTTGGGTCGATCGGACTTCTGATTCCGTCGGGACTTCGCCTAAGGCTCTAGCTAGGCTCTGATACCACTGTAGGGTTCCTAGGCACTCTAATGGAGTCTCACAAGTGATCAAACATGCCAATTTCTAAAAATTATGGTGCCGAGAAAACCTAGAACAGATCGTTAACTAGATATATATAGGCGAAGCAAGCAAGTAAATGGAAATGTATCTAAAGGAAAGGGGCTACAACCTTTGTAGATCCGGTCCACCACTTCCTAAGCTCCACGATGATCTCCCTCCGCTGTCCAAATCGAACTCACGACTCTAGCATTGGCATCATCAAAGAATGGGCGGGCTTGATCGTCGGTTCGATGCCGAAGATGATCTACGTCGAAGCATCACAAGAACAAGCTCCAACTTCACCAAGCTTTGAAAACTTGTGAAGTAAACACCCTATACAACTTGGCAAGAGGTAGAGGATGAAGAAATAGGAAGTGGGTAGACTTTATATTTGGATTTCTCACTCAATTTCACTAGTTGCCATTGATGGCCACTAGCTTTCTTCATGTTGAAGAAGATGAAGAAGATGAAGAAGATATGATAAGTCTTTTTTAATTAGAAAAAAATAAATCAATACTTATCATACTTTCAACTATAGTTAAGTGTAGAGAAAAGACCATGGTTAAAAGGATGGTTAGGGTTAAGCATAAGAACAAAAGAGTGACTTAGTCAAAGTTTCAAGAAACTTCAACTAAAAACAAAACATTCAATCATTCATTTATCTTTTTCTTTTTCCAAAATGAATAAATAAGAAAGATAAATGAATAAATAATCAAAACCCTAATCATTAACTTAAACCATGGTTTGATTCTTTACACTTAACCAAGTAAGCATGTATCATCAAACATGATACAAACATGTGCACAAAACAATATCGCATATACAATGTCCACAATTCAAGTGAGAAAATCCTTTTAAAGTGAACCAATACTAGTTAACGCAAAGTAATATATCAAATATATAAATATGCACTAAATCATTAAATCAACACTTGATTTAACGATCCGGTCATATCGGATATAACCGACTAGTATCATATGTATCGGCTTATCGAATCAATCCTTGATTCGATAACTAGGTTATATCGCATATAACCAATCGATACATTGATCGCGAGAATGGAATACGGTATCACATACTCGAATTATTCTCGGTCCCGCACATATCTCATATGCGCTCCTATTTCGTTTCGCTTGAGCCAGGAAACCTCTGTGTAGGACTCTAAAGACTCGTCAATACGCCGGCAGCAGATGATGATCATATCAAGCATCTACAAGCCGCAAGCGGTCTGCTAAACGTAACGGCCACCCGGGTATTGAGCGATCAGAAGATCGACGAGCAAGCCCGCTCACACTCCTGTGAATCCAACCAGTAACACTTACCGTATAGTCCAGTCTGTTCGTCTGATATGTCGCATATCTCGCCTAGGGGTGGTAAACGTCAGACCCCAATAGCTCGATAAGTCATGCCGACTTGAGGTCCATAACATTCGTGAAACTACTGATAACTCTTACCAGTATATCACTGCAACCCTGGCCAGGGATTTCCTGTTATGGCCAGTCGAGCATAGCACAACATCAACCCCCAATACCGGGAGAGACGAATCCCCTCCTATCGCTCATTGCCTCCATGTGAATCGGGACTGTACCCAAAAATCACCTGTTTGCACAACTCAGTAGAGCCGTGGTAGGGTGGAAATCAAAGCACAGTGGGAGACACACAAGACTCTATGACGATCTCGGGTCAACAGACTAAGCTGTACCAGTGTCACCAGAGAACTGCCATCTGACGTGAGGTATAATACCATCTGGGAGTTCTCGGCGAGTCCGTTCAGTGTACCCAGTCTCCACTGAGCACCCGCATACCATCTTCGATGTCAAACACCAATGGATATGGGATCATCCATCGCCCATCGCATGGGTCGAGAAGATATGCGCTAGTCTACTCTGGAATATCGATGCCCCGTCTCGATATTCCCACGACTAGGAACATTTCAAGGATGTACTCATGGACTACCCAGGCCCCACTAGTATGATCTACATCATAGTCCTGGAAGTCGAGTACACATCCTAAGGGCTTTATCAACATGTAATCAGAGAGACAGAAAGTATACATGTTAAGATAAAGAGCAACCAGATAGCGTACTATCATGTCGAGCAAGAAAGACCTACCTATATATGTCCCAGCATCCACTACAATATACATCCAATGTACAGTAATGGCCTCTAGGGCATACATATAACTAACAGATAGTATGCTATCTGGTTGCTCTTTATCTTAACTTGTAGACTTGTATTGTGATACTGTCTTTCTCTCACATGTTGATAAAACCCTTAGGATGTGTACTTAACTACCAGGACTATGATGGAGATCATACTAGCGGGGCAAGGGTAGTCCATAAGTTCATCCTTTAGTTGTTCCTAGTCGAGAGTTTATTGAGACGGGGCATCGATATTCCGGAGTAGACTAGCATATACGCTTCTTGACCCATTTGATGAGCGATGGATAATTCCATATCCATTGGTATTTGACATCAAAAATGGTATACGGGTGCTCAGTGGAGACTGGGTACACTGAACAGGACTCGCCGAAACTCCTAGATAGTATTATACCTGACGTCAGATTGCAGTTCTCTGGTGACACTGGTACAGGTTAGTCTGTAGACCCGAGATCGTCATAGAGTCTTATGTGATTCCTACTGTGCTTTGATTTCCACCTTACCACATTCAAGAGAACGTGCAAAATGGTGGTTTTTAGGTACAGTCCCGAGTCGCATGGAGGCAATGAGCGATAGGAGGGGATTCATCTCTCCCGATATTGGGGGTTGATGTTGCGCTGTGCTCGATTGGCTATAACAGGAAGTCCCGGGCCAAGTCTGATACGGAGATTTACTGGTAAGTGTTATCAGTAGTTTCTCGACCCGTTATGAGCGTCACATCGGCATGACTTATCAAGTTATTGGGGTCTGACGTTTACCACCCCTATACTAGATATGCAACATATCAGACGAAGAGACCGGACTGTACGGTAGTGTTGCTGTTGGATTCACAGGAGTATGGACAAGCTTGCTTGTTGATCTTCTGATCGCTCAATACCCGGATAGCCGTTACGTCCAGCTAGTACCGCTGACAGCTTATGGGTGACTGATATGATCATCACCTACTGCCGGTGTATTGACGAGTCATTAGAGTCCTACACAGAGCCTCCTAGCTCATGCGAAACGAAGTAGGGAACATATGTGATATGTGCGGGACCGAAATTAATACGTGCATGTAATACCGTATTCCAATCTCGCGATATAGGTTATATCTGATATAACCGGATTTTTGAATCAAGTGTTGATTCAATGATATGTTATATGTATATGTGATATGCATATAAATGATAGTAGTCGGTTGTATGCAATACAACCGGGTTATTAAATCAAGTGTTGATTTAATAATTTAATGTGTAATTATATATTTGATATATTAATGTATATTAACTAATATTAGCTCACTTAAGAAAATGTTTTTCTCATTATACATTAAATATATATGTGATATATGTTAAAGTATTTATTTTTGTGTCATGCTAGATGATACATTGGAAATGGGTGTATGAGACTCATACCATACTTAAGATAATGTGAGGTTTTAATTATTAAGGGTAAATAAAAATTAGGTGGAGAATTGTCATGGTTGTGAAGCTTGTAGAAGGTTGTAGTAACCATTGACTTAGTCCACTAATTTTTTTTACTCTAGATATTTATTAACCTAACCATTATCTTTTAGCCATGGTTTAATCTCTACATGAGTTATATATGATATTTCTCACCCACGGTTGCCATTCACCACTTGAGCTTCTACTTCATCTCTTTCCTAGCTCTCTTGAGTTTTGAATGAGGTGAAAAGAAAAAGAGAAAAATTATTCTAAAGTGAGTAAAATTCCTGCTTCACCAATCTATACCAAACTAGTCATTTAGTATAGGTTGTTTTCTTCACTAGTTCATCAATTAGTGAAGAGGTAGTTTGAGTTAGAGATTCTTCGACATAGATCATCTTCGGCCTCGAAGACTTCAAACAAGCTTGTTCTTTTCACGTTGTGAACCCTTAAAGGAGTCCGGGAGATCACTACTTGGAGCGAAGGGACTACTACACGGAGCTATTGAAGTGAAGGACCGGTCTACAAAGATTGTATTCCTTATTCACATAATGTAAAGTAGTTTACATGTGTTTTAAACCCTTATCCTCTAGTTAGATCATTGGTTATGGGTTACTTAGCACTCTAAGTTTTTTAAAATTGTATACTTGATGCCCTAGAAAATATAGTGAGGATGCTGAGGAACCTTTCAATGTACCAGACCAGATGTAGCTTACTCACTAGGTGTAGTAAGTAAGTATCAATCAGATCCTGTGGAGAAACACCGGACAGCTGTGAAGAATATTCTTAAGTACTTGAGAAGGACTAAAGAAATGTTCTTGGTGTATGTTAACGGTAAACTCCAGGAGGAGTCCTTTATCGATTCGAGCTTCCAAAGTGATAAGGACGACAGTAAGTCGGTGTCGGGTTTTGTCTTCACCCTCAATGGAGGGGCGGTGTGTTGGAAGAGTTCCAAGCAAGATACCGTAGCAAATTCGACGATAGAGGCTGAGTACATCACTGCCAACGATGCTGCCAAAGAGGCTGTCTGGATAAAGAAGTTCAATACTGAACTTGGTGTGGTTCCAACCATTGAGTATCCAATACCTGTGTATTGTGATAACAATGGAGCTGTGGCTTTGGCCAAGGAACCCCGATCCATCAGCGATCCAGACATATTCTTAAGCGGTATCACCTGATCTAGGAGATAGTAGATCGACGGGAGATTGAAGTCAGGAGAGTTGACACGAAGGACAACGTAGCGGATCCATTCACGAAGGCCCTCCCCCAGACGCAGTTTGAGAAACTTTTTGGGATGTTGGGTATGAGATACTACAACACATGGCCTTAGTGCAAGTGGGAGATTGTTAGGAATATGTATGCCCTAAAGGCCATTATTGTATGATATAGTAGAAGCTTGGACATATATATAGAGGACTTTCTCGCTCGACATGATAGTATGTTATTTGGTTGCTCTTTATCTTAACATGTACACTTGTATTATTATACTGTCTCTCTGATACATGTTGATAAAGCCCTTAGGATGTTTGCTTGACCACCAGGACTATGATGCGAATCATACTACTGGGACTTATGTAGTCTACAAGCACATACTTTAATTGTTCCTAGTCGAGTAAGTATCGAGACAGGGCATCGATATTCCAGAGTAGACTAGTGTGTACGTTTCTTGACCCTGTAGGGGGCGATGGTTGATCCCATATCCATTGGTGTACGACATCAAAGATTGTACACAGGTGCTCATTAGAGAATGGATACACCAAACAGGACTCGCCGAGAACTCCTAGTTGGTACTATACCTATCGTTAGATAGCAGTTCTCTGGTGACACTGGTACAGGTTAGTCTGTAGACCCGAGATCATCATAGAGTCTTGTGTGGTTCCCACTGTGCTTTGATTTCTTCCCTACCATGGCTTAAAGGAGTCGTGCAAACAGGTGGATTTTGGGTACAGTCCCAAGTCACATGGAGACAGTGAGCGATAGGAGGGGTTTCGTCTCTCCTGGTATTGGGAGTTGATATTGTGCTATGCTCGATTGGCTATAACAACAAGTCCCTAGCCAGGGCTAATGAGATTTACTGGTAAAAGTTATCAGTAGTTTCTCGAACCGTTATAAGCCACACATCGGCATGACTTATCAAATTACTGGGGTTTGACGATTCCACCCCTAGACTTGATATACGATATATCAGACGAAGAGACCGGACTTTGCGGTAAGTGTTACTTATAGGCTTTATGAGATTTTGGACAAGCTTTCTTGTTGATCTTCTAATCACTCAATACCTGGGTAGCCGTTACGTCTAGCCAATACCGCTGACGGCTTGTGGGTGACTGATGTGATTATCACCTCCTGCTGGCGTATTAACGAGTCTTTAGAGTCCCACATAGAGGTTTCCTAGCTCAAGAGAAACGAAGTAAGGCACATATGCTGATATGTGCGGGGGCCTGATTGAATACGAGTATGAGATGCCGTATTCTAATCTGGCGGTTATCTGTTATCGGTCAGATTATATGTGATATAACCGGATTATCGAATCAAATGTTTATTTGATAATGTGGTATACAGATAAATGATATTAGTAGGTTGTATGTGATATAACCGGACTATTGAATCAAGTGTTGATTTAATAATATGATATATATTTATATTTGATATAATTATATATTAACTAATATTATTGCTCACTAATTATTTACTTAATATATATATATATATATATATATATATATATATATATATATATATATATTTGATATATGTGTGTGTATGTGTGTGTGTGTGTGTGTATTAAAATGAAGCATGGCATTTTCTATTTTTGGAAAATAGAAATGATGAGATGGAAAATGGGGAGACTTTAGTGGAATGGGTGTAGCATGGTTTGTGTATTTTTTTTTATTCATTTACTTCACACTATTGAAGCATGGTGACAATTCTTTATTGATGAGAAGTGTATGCTTCAATAAGTGAAGTAAAATGTAAAGCTATTCTAAACAATTTGATTCACACTTGTTCTTTTTTCTTGACATGAGCTCATTTGCTCTCTTGCTCTCCTTCTTCCTCCTCACTATCATCTGCAAGCTCAATCCCTCACATGGATTGTGAAACCTTGAGCTTGTGAGAACCCTAGTGAGTTTAGAACCGCTACTTCACCATCCCACACTTGATTAGCAATTAAGTGTAGTGTGTTTTCTTCACTAAAGAGTTTAGTGAAGAGATAGCTTGGATTAGCGGAGCTTCGGGTTGATCAACTTTGGCACGAAGATCGCGAAGGAAGCTCGATCCAACTTTAAGTGGAGCCTAGTGGAGTCATGTGGACTACTACATGGAGCTTTTGAAGAGAAGGACATGGTCTACAAAGGTTGTAGCCTCATTCTCTTTATGTAGTTTTCTTGATATCAAGCTAAAACCCTAATCATCTAGTTTAGATTCTAGGTTAGTGTTAGCGCCCAAAAAAAATTTAAAATGGCATGCTTGATGCTAGTAAAACCCAGTGGTGGTGGTAATAAACATTTTCAAATGTATCTTATGCAACTTGTCAGTCATGTATCAAAGGAAAGATGACCAAATCTCCATTCACTAGACACGGATGAGCTCTTGGGACTCATACACAGCAACGTATGTGGTTCGATGTCTACGCATGCGAGAAGTGGGTACTCATACTTTATTACATTTACCGTTGATTTCTCAAAATATGGACATATCTTCTTGATGAAACATAAGTCAGAAGCTTTTGAGAAGTTCAAGGAATACAAGAATGAAGTGGAGAACCAAACGGGCAAAAGTATTAAGATATTTTGATCCGATCGAGAAAGAGAATACTTAACCATCGAGTTCCTTGAATGTTTAAAAGAGAATGGAATTATCTCTCAAATTACTCTTCCATACACCCTACAACACAACGGTGTAGCTGATAGGAGGAATCACACCCTACTAGATATAGTGTGTTCCATGATGAGCAGTGATGAGCTGACGCTTTCTTTCTGGGTTATACACTTGAAACAGCTGCATACCTATTGAATCACATTCCATCCAAATACGTGCCTAAGAAACCATATGAAATGTGGTAGGGAAAGAGACCATATCTTAAACGTGTTAAGATATGGGGATGTCCAGTTTTTTGTCAAAAAGAAGCATCCCGACAAGCTCGAGGCACGATCAGATTTGTGTAAGTTTATAGGATATCCTAAGTATGCGTATGGATATTTTTTCTACCACACCAAGGAAAAGAAGGTGTTTTTTGTTCATTACACCACCTTTTTAGAAAGGGAATTTCTTGCAAAATAAATTAGTGGAAGCACGGTAAAACTGGAAGAAATTCGAGAACCACTGACTACAACTGAAGGATTGGTGGAACCTGAGAATCCATAAGAGCTTGACGAACCTCTGCCACTCCGCAGATCTAGTAGGCATTCTTATCCATCTGAAAGATACTACGGTTTTCTCATAGACGGGGATCGAGAGGATTGCATCATAGAAGATGATAAGCCTACTAGTTTTCAGCAGGCTATCACGAGTAGGGACTCAATGAAGTGGCTGGATTCTATGAGATCTGAAATGGAATCCATGTACACCAACAAAGTATGGATTTTAGATGTTGCTCCACCCGGGGTAAAACTTATTGGATGCAAGTGGATCTTTAAAAAGAAGTTTTGTGCAAATGGACTAGTGAAAACCTATAAGGCTAAATTTGTTGCAAAAGGTTTTCATCAAAGACTAGATTTTAACTATGATGAAACCTTTTCTCTAGTGGTTATACTTAAATCCATTTAGATCTTACTTGCCATTGCTGCCTTTCATGACTATGACATCTAGCAGATAGACATTAAGACCGCTTTTCTAAATGGAATTTCAGAAAGTGCATTTATATGGATCAGCCAGAGGGTTTCTTAGACAGTGGGAACAGTGGAAAGGTGTGCAAGTTGCTTAAATCAATTTATGGATTAAAGCAGGCATCGCAGAATTGGAATGTCTGCTTTGATGAGACGGTCAAGGAATTTGACTTTATCAAAAATGTAGATGAACCATGTATTTATAAAAAGATTATAGGGGGGTTGTAGTATTTATCATATTGTATTTGAATGACATACTCCTGATAGGAAATAATATTCTTATGCTACAATCGGTCAAGCTTTTCTTGTCACAGAAGTTCTCCATGAAAGACCTGGGAGATGCCTCCTACATTTTGGGGATTAAGATCTATCAGGACAGATCTAAGAAAATGTTGGGGCTTTCACAGTTCATGTCCATAGACACCATATTAAAGAGATTTAGTATGGAAGATTCCAAGCACGGTAATTTACTCGCTTGTCATGGAATCGCCCTCTTCAAAGAGATGTCACCCAAGAATGATGAGGAGAGGGATCACATGATTATTAAACCCTATGCTTCGGTGGTGGGTCTATAATGTATGTGATATTATGTACCAGACCGGATGTAGCTTACGCACTTAACGTGGTAAGCAGATATCAGTCAACCCCAGGTGAGAAGCATTGGATAACTATGAAAAACATTCTTAAGCACCTGAAAAGGACTAAGAAGATATTCTTAGTGTACAGTAACGGAGACCACCAGATAGAAGCCTTTATCGACTCTAGCTTCCAAAGTAATAAGGATGACTCCAAATCCGTATCGAGTTATGTGTTTACCCTCAACGGAGGGGCGGTCTGTTGGAGGAGTTCCAAATAGGACACCGTAGCAGACTCGATGATGGAGATTGGGTATATTGCTGCCAACGATACTGCAAAATAGGAGGTCTGGACGAGGAAGTTCATTTCTGAATTTCAGGTAGTTCCATTCATTATTGATCCAATACCTTTGTATTATGATAACAATGGGACTATTGCATTAGCAAAGGAACTACGGCCCCATCAGCAATCCAGACACATCTTGAGGCGGTATCTCCTGATCATGGAGATAGTTGATCGCCGGGAGATTGAGGTTCGGAGAGTAGACACAAAAGACAACATAGAAGATCCATTCACCAAGGTCATCCCTCAAGCGCAGTTCGAGAGGCTATTCGAGATGTTGGGCATGCGATACGCCAACAACTGGACTTAGTGCAGATGTTAGGTATGTGATACACCAATAACCGACCTTAGTGCAAGTGGGAGATTGTTTGATATGTATGCCCTGAAGGCCATTATTGTATTGGATGCTAGGGGTATGTATGTACAGGACAGTCCTGCTCGATATGATAGTATACTATTTGGTTTGTCTTTATCTTAACATGTGTATATGTTTTATTACGTATCGCTAATACATGTTAATAAAGCCCCTACGATCCTTGCTTGATTACCAGGATTGTGATGGCTATCATACTTGTTGGGGCTGGATAGTCTATAAGCACATCCTTAAATGTCCCTAGTCGTAGGAGTATTAAGACTGGATATCGATATTCCAGAGTAAACTAGTGTACACATTTCTTGACCCCGACGAGGAGCGATAGCCAGTCCTACAGCCATTGGTGTACGGTATCAAAGATTGTATACAGGTGCTTATTGGAGGATGAGTTACACTGGATAGATTCGTTGAGAACTTCTAGATGGTATTACACCTATCGTCAGATAGCACTTCTCTGGTGACATGAGTAGAGGATAGTCTGTTGACCTGAGATCGTCATTTGTCTAGTGTGAGTTCCCACTTGTTGGGGTTCCTAGCGCCCTGGCCGTCGATTGCGGCCATTGCGGAACGAAAAATTTTGGGGTTTAAAAAATTGGCGCTAGAAACAACTACCTAGAATCGAAACCAAACATGAAATTAGCAAGCTACAAAGTGGTTATCTACTGTGATAGAATTGTTTTACCAAAAGATCCGTGTCTTTCGTTCTTTTACCCTCTTCTTTGGCACCTTGAGATCTCCTCGATCGAGCTTGGCCGCTGGTCTTCCTCTGTCGAAGATGATCCATCCAAGGATGTAGCTCATTGCTATAGCTCTATACTAAGAATCTAGTGAAGCAACTAGAGACTCTAGGTTGCTAACCTAGAGTGTCTAGAGATGTAGTGAGTTGCTTTAAGTATGAATTTATCTCTCTTCTACTCTTGATTCTCAACACATGAAATGGTAGGGTAGAAGATGAAAAAGAAGGAGGAGGTGCTCAAGAAAGGTAGTGAAGAGAGAAGAAGCAAAATGGTGAGAGTTTTTTTCAAATGACCATCCATCAAGAGAGAGAAAATATGAAGCAAGGTTTTGTAAAACCATTTACCAGATATAATATAGAAACCATACTTGAATAGTGAGCACAAATGAATTAACAATTCATTTGTCAACACTATTCAAGCATGGGTCTCACCATACTCTCTTCTTTACCTTTACACCTCATTTCCATTTAATTTAATAAATGGATAAACCAAAATGAGATGGCCACCTTTTATAATATTTTCAGTATAAATACGGATTACACTCAACTGTATATATATTCTTGTATTCGTACTAAAATACGAATACCCAAAGAGATAGAATAACACAAAGAATATAATACTAAAATATACATATCGAAATACATATACATAAATTATTAAATCAATACCTGATTTAATAATCCGGCTCAAAACCGAGCCGGCTAGTATTATCAATCGTCCGATCGAAAGTCCGGATAACAAGTACAATCATACAATCGAAACCCTGCATGTATCCAATACGGCTACTATATCATTTCGCCAGAACCAGGGAAACCCTATGTGTGGGACTCTAAACACTCGTCAATACACTGGCAGTAGGTTTAACCACAAGCACATCAGCGGCACTAGCTGTACGTAACGGCTACCCAGATATTGAGCGAAAGGAAGGCCGACGAGCAAACTCATTTGAACCCCTACTGAGCCTGTTTGTGAAAATCTCTATACAGTCTGGTCTGTTCGTCAAAGAGTATCGCATATCGAGTCTAGGTGGGTGGATAAAGTCAAACCCCTAATAACGTTATATTTCGTATCAGTATTAAGCCCATCACCAACTGAGAAACTACTGATCCAAATCAGTAATTCTCGTTTACCATGGCCAAGGATTTCTGATGATGGCCACCTATGCACCACGCGACATCAAACCCTAATACTGGGAGAGACAAATTCCCGAACGATCCGCTCACTGCCTCCATATGGCTCGTTATTGTACCCAACTAAAACCTGTTTGCACGACTCCTTTGAGCCGTGGTCGGGTAGTAATCAAAGAACAGTGGGAACTCACACGAGACAAATGACGATCTCAGGTTGACAGACTAACTTATACTCATGTCACCTGAGAACTGCTATCTGACAATAGGTATAATACAACCTAGCATGTTCCCGGCGAGTCCGTCCAATGTACTCATAACCCATTGAGCACCTCTATACTATCTTAGGTGACTAACTGATACCAATGACTTGTGGGACCGGTCACCGCCCCTCGTCGGGGTCTCGAAAAGTATACACTAGTCTACTCCGGAGTATCGATGCCCATTCTCAATACTCCCTCGACTGGGGACATTTAAGGATTTGCTTATAGACCACCCAGCTCCCACATATATTATCGCCGTCATAATGCTGGTAGTCAAGCAAGAATCCTCTGGGCTCTATCAACATGTAATAGTGATCTGTAATACCACATAATGCATGTACATGATGATAAAGACAAACCAGATAGCATACTATCACTTTCAGTAAGACTATTCTACCCGTGCAGGTCCTCCTCAATCATCACAATCGTGTGCCTGTGATTACAATAATTGACTCGAGGGCACTATAGCTAATAATCTCCCATTTGCACTTAAGGCTAATTATTGTTGTGTCGCATACTCACAGCCCGTGTGATACTGAACACCTAATTTCTCTACTAATCAGTCTCACAAAGCCTGTTTGTGAAACTATTGCGTTCGAGAAATAGCCTCAGTGAGTGGATCCGCTCCATTGTTTCTATCTTTATCTCTCTATATCTCAACTTCGCAGAGAAAAACTATCTCCCGAAATAAGCGATACTTGTCTTAGAATTTGTCTGGATATCTGATGAGACCCAGTTCACAAATGAACTTCAAATCTAACAAACTTCTTAGACCGTATCTTCTACTGAATTTAATCAGTATCCTGCGGCATGCCTTCCTCAGTATCCGCTTGGACCATCTGTCCAACATACTGCCCCTCAAAAAAGGGAAAACTATAACTCTGACAGTCACTCTATCATCCAGGTCATCTTAGAAGCCTAAAATGATAACCACCTCCTGAAGGAGGCTGCCATTTCCATATACCAAAAACATCCACTTATGTTCATAACTGCTTCCCAACGTTTCTCCAAGATTGGATTAATATATATGCTTATTGCAGCCAGCGCAAAAGCAATATCTGGTATGGTACTTGACATTTCATAATTAACTCAATTGCCTAAGCAAGTGATATGCCAATCAAGCAAATCCCTCTCCTCATCAGTCTAGAAGACATCTCTTTAGAGAGGGCGACTCCATCACTTGCTGGTACATCACCATACCAGGTGTTGTCCATTCTAAAGCACTTTAGAATAGTGTCAAGTACCCGAATTGGGACACTTCCCAAATCTAGATCTAAAACCATTGATCTAGTCACTAGAATCCCTGATATTTTATCCAGATCCTATGTGGAGAAACACCTTGTGACAACCACAGTATAACCGATCGTGGTATAAGAAGATCACTTCCTATAAAGAGCATGTCATCTAAATACCAGGACATCACTTCCTACTTTCTTCTTGCCAGGTCCATCTGTTATTCTGATGAAGTCATGCTCTATGACTGTTACATCAAAAATAGATGATCTATCTACGCAATAACTGCTTTAGTCTATAAATAGACATAAGCTGCTTGCCCACTATGCTTCCGCTGCTCCCACTGACTACAACAACCCTCTGGCAGAGTCATATACACGTGCACTTCTAAAGCTAATTTAGAACGACGTTACACTCATCCTCCTGCCAGATCTCCTAGTCTAAAACAAGTTTGGGTAATCAAAAACCTCCCTGTCACCGTCTTTGAGGAGACCAAAGTACCTCTCGGGTGCCTTAGGTTACCCACCAAATCTACGGAGTGGATAATGGATTGTCGAATCCAATTGAATCTTTAAGTTCTACTAAATATTTAGTAATCGTTTATGGTTCTGAAATCACTTCCAGTTCTACCTTACTCCCATTAATGTTTTCTGAAAAGAATTCATTTTACTAAAAGAAGTAGCGAGTCAAGAACAATATAACTATTGATCTTCCAAATGGTAGAATATTAACCCTCGTCAATGCCCGGGATAACCCACAAACTACCATTACTGAAACATGCCTGGAGTTTATTGATCGCACGCTTTTGGCGTGTCGGATGTTCAAAGAATTAAAGTATAACCGCGATCAGGACGGTGTCGCTATGCAGCTAGCCGGTTGAGCATGGGTCGGTCCACAGGGAGATGGTGGTACTTTACCTTCTTGTCTTAGACGAGTCAATAAAGAATCTGTATGTTTGTTTGATCTAACCTATGTGTTTATTTGCAAGTATAAAGTTGTTAAGAAGAAAATACGAGATTGTAAGCTAAAGAAATCCGTACTCAAAACCTTTGAGCCGAGTCTTGACCAATTGAAGCTAGAGCAATCGGCAACAACGTGGATTAGGGGATTTAAGCGCGGTATTCGTGGAATCCGGCTTATTTACCCTTGTCCTTCCGTTCTTGTCTCTTGCTTTCGCCTCCGGCCAAACCGAACGCAACCGGTCGCGGTTAGGAATCACCGTTACCTTGTCAGGGTAGGGTGCCTAACGGAGCGCTTGCGTAACGTTTGGGCGGAGTTCAAATAGAAAATAACGGGAAAAGGAAATGAAGAAAGAAGTATTAACTTACAATACCGTATTAATTCTTAACAACGACGATAATTACAACATTCACAAAATGAACAAAAGAGAACAAAAAGAAAAGAACAAAGAAAAGAATACAAGTAATTAAGTGCATGAATATAAATTGCAAGTAATTAAAGTGCATGGAAATAAATTGCAGGTAATAAAAAGCGATAAAAAGAACACGAAACTAGGACTCAAGACAAGCATGTGATCAATAGCCAACCCTTAAACTTGCAAGCTCAATGAAAAGGTTGCAAGATCAAGGGAAGGGTAGAGAACGCATGTGAAATGAAGTGCTAATTCCATGAAAGAATACGACCCTTGAGATCAATAACTAACCCTTAACCATTCAAGCTCAATAAAGAGGTTGAATGATCAAGAGAAAGCAAGAATCTCAAGGGGAAGAAGAAACAAAAGAGAATGATACAAAACCCTCATCTTCATTGATCTCCCACTAAAAAAGCTCTCACTACAATTTTCATGGAAAAAGAATGAAGAAGAAGAAGAAAAACTATACAAAAGACTACAAAAGAGGAACAAAGAATGACCCTTGGTTGAGCTCAGTTCTGCTGTATTTATAGGCAGGGAGTTGAAGATCTAGGGCAACCATCAGCCCATAAATGAAGTACCAAAAATACCCCCAAAAGACGACAAAATGAGGCCACAGTACGGCCGCGTTTCCGCGGCCAATACCCCCTATTGGCCGCGGAAACGCGGCTCCCTTGGTGAGTTGGGTCGTGGGTTTTGGTCTGGGTCCCTGGTTGGATGTTTCCTTGTGTTTGTCAACTCTATAATGTACAAAGTCTTCCAGAATAACTGCAGATTTCCAAGTCCAAGATTGCATTATCTTTTTCACTTTTGACTTTATCTCTCTCGAGCTCCGCGCACCCATTGATTCTTGTGCAGCCCCCCTCGTGCTCTGTGCTTGTCCCAGACACGAATGACCACGGTCACATGTCTTGTATCGGGAACCGGTACTCGGCACTGGACGGATATGGATGACCGGAACCCGGCTTTTATCTGCTGTGACAGATGTTCTGTATTTGGCGTAACTGTGGAGATTTTATCTTGATTTGCAATATTTGTACCGGAAACCTGTATTCTGTAAATATGTAACAAACACGGATTAAAAGCACCTACCTATAAACAACCGAGCGTAAGAATGGGCGGTATAAAATGCAGTATTTTGTGATGAACAAATACCCCCAAACTTAACTTTTGCTCGTCCCGAGAAAAACCAATTATTCACAAAAAATAAAATGATAACCGCACTTTCGCAGGGAACGCGATTGCACTGAGCGCGTGCAACAAGCCGTTAAACCTCTAGGTGTCCCTAGTAGGAGGAGTGTTGTCTCCTGAGGGTTTTCAGCGGATACTACCCACAAAATCCGGTCAAGTTGGTTTCGTAAAATAACTAAGATTCAAGCCCTAAAGTTTTGTTTTTAGAAAATAACAATTCTATAATCCTAAGTCTAGACCATCGAACCTTTATTTTTCACACCTCGCTTCTTATTTAACTACAGATTTTATATGTCTTTACGTGCAGTGCAAATAGTGTCGTTAAGTTCCCGAAAGGTCGAATAAAGTCATCACGTCGCACAATAAAGCCCAGATAACAATTTTAAAAGGATCACATAAGTTTTATAAAGAGTTAAGCATTTTTCAAGTTTCGTTTTCCAGTAAGGTTTCAACTTCAGAATTTCTATCTTCCATAACAGGAAACTAAGTCGTATTTTTCACTCCACCTTTTTCTTGTTTTCATTTCATACACACCTCTATGAACGTGCAATAGTCTTTATCATAGAATAAAACCTTCATATCTCCGCTAAATTTTTTTTATAAAAAGCCTGTCTTTTATCAAGATTATTCTCACACAAAGAACCGTTAGGAATTTTAACTCGGAGAGAACACTTGCTTGACTTTGTTTTAACCTGGACTTTCTAGGCTTCTTAGCGAGCTTTGGGCCAATGCACCCAAACCAGTTGGTTTTAGGGCATTAGGTGTAGAAACACCCCAGCGGACTTAATTACTCAAGTTACCTAGGTCCAAAAACAAAAGACAGTTTGGCGTGAAAATCAGATGATTTAATACGAACGGAGATATAACCGGCAGTTCAATTATTTTTTTGGATAAAAGACGTGTTTAGTGGGTTTGGTGTGTAATCATTCCAATCAAGTTTCAGATGGGTTATTTTTCAGACTTAGTTCCAATTACGGCATCAATAATATTCCTTCATATTCGCTTTACTTCATAAACTATTCTTGACATTACTTATTTCAGAACAAACCTATTTGATCCTTAGAAAATCATTTATCTGTTTAAAAGATTTTTAAACATAAAAGACTTGTCATCTAATTCCCAAAAACTCACGACACGTGTAGTGTGATGTAAAGACGTATATCAGCTATAGTTAACTTCAAAGGAGAGTTATCTTTCAGGTTTTCAAAATCTAAACATAAGATTTAGTTATTCCTATCTTTTCAAACAAAAACCGTCGAAATGTTGAATCAGAGTTTTTCCACTAGCTACTTGACAGAAAAGTTTTTATGTTTTTAGAAAATTTTCAAATTTTTTTTGGGTTTTTAATAGGGTATGCAAATGCAAAATATACAAATGAATGCGAAGGAAGAAAGCTCACCGAGCACACCCCCAAACTTAAACTTGACAGTGCCCTCACTGTCAGGCTATACTAAGAGGGTCAAAATTGTCGGTGCTCCCTAAAAACAAATTATATACAAAACAAAACAGGAAAACAAAAAAAAAAATATATATATATATATATATATATATATATACAAAAAAGGTGTCCCCCCCAAACTTAAGTAAAACAGTGTTTCCACTGTTAAGCGTTGAAATTCAGGATTAGGGGGGAAAGAACAGTATCAAGCTATACAAGGCCTTACACAGGCCAAAAGTGAGCACCAACCATTCAAAGATTTTATCGCTATAATGTACCGGTTGGTGGAAGAAGGCGTAGAGAAAAGAGATGGAGAATACGCGAGACCATATGCGGAGAGAAGCGGGATATGGTCTCGGTATATGAGAGGAAGAAGAATGGCGGAAGGGAAAAAGAAGTGGAATACAAACTTGAGGGTGCAAATTGAGTAAATAGATTAGCACAATCTGTGATGACCGATGTGTGAAAAGCGATTGTGCTAATATATTTACCCGTCGGGAAATGGGGTCAAATCCCTCAAGATTCGTGAGAAACCATGGGTACGCCGAACTTGGTAAACCAGACATAGTAAATGAAAGTGAGACGGTTTCTTGCAAGGCCGGAACAATGGAAAGAATGGAGGGAAGTGATCGAGGAGGGGTATTGGTTAAAGGTTCAGGAGGATGTACACAGTCAATGACAAGGACAGGATGAATTGGAAAATCTGACTCATCAATTAAAACTGTTTCATCCTCAGCACTATCCTCAATATTCTCCTCAAAATTTATCTCATCCATGCCTTTATCATCAATATCAAGACGCATATGAAGTTCGGGAAAAACAGTTAAAGACTCAGGATGATGATTGGAAGAGACAAACTCAGCCAAATCTACGGGTTCATCATCCAAAATATTCCCGGCATCAATATCCTCAATCAAGTGAAAATCAATATTCTCAGACACCTCATCAAAAGCATGGATATCAATCAATTCAGGTTCTAGAGTGGAGGTGGAGAGGTCAAAAGGTTTGGGTGTGGTTTCACTTGGCAAGGTCCCTTCACAATCTGGCAAATCAAACACTACAAAGTCGCGCAACTCATTAAGCATTCTATCTTCAACCGATAATTCATTTAGGACACTTGATAGACTTTTAACACAGGAGTTGTGGGATTCAATTTGAGACGGGTAGGTTTGATTTGGAAGGGTATACAGCTCACTTTCTTCACTCAAATTCTCAGCCTGTCCCACCGCCTCATCATACATTGGAAAATTTGGAGCTAGCTGGAAACTAGCTACCGGGTCAGTAGGTTGTATGAGAGCGGCCATGGACGCATTCAAATCCATCATCTGTTGGCTTGACGCTACCCTAAAGTCTTCCAATGACTATTCCAGACTAGACATTGGTTGTGAAGGGGTTTTAGTAAAAGATTCGAAGTTGTTTGGATACTGAAAATTCCCAAAAGGCTGTTCTGAAGCTATGTCTAGCGAAGGTGCAAAAGTAGGGTAGGATTGGTAGGAATTGAATGGCTGGACAGGAGTGGGATCAACATTGGGATAAGAAAGTGAATGGAATTGTTGATCCCAAGAATTTGGTGCGGTGAAAGGAGTGAAAGATCGGCTACGGGATTGTTCGATACGTTCAGCGATGGACAAAGGACGGCTTGCAGAAGGGGTATCAACATAAGCGGGTGCGGGAGGTTGAAAAGGTTGATACAAAGTGGAATGAGGAGTGCAAGTGTTTGTCCTAGACGCTGCTATGCGATCTTTCAGTGAAACTTTGGGCATGGAGGGGTCGTTCGATGTTCAGCCAAAGCAAGAACCGTAAGAAGTAATGTCTGGTTGTGGGTACCAAAGTTCGGCAAGAGTTTTGCGAGGTGGAGTACCCATGATATGAAGAGAGAAAGAGAGAAAGGCATAGAAAAGGAGGGGAAAAAGAATGTGATAATTTTTTTTTTAGTTTATATATTAACAAAAGAATAAAAAACAATATGGACAAAAACAATCACGACGCAAAAATACCACACACCTAATCGTTCTAGAGTTCACCTAGGTCAACTAGACCTGCTCCAGAACTTGATTGTCGAAATAAAACTGTGTCGAGAAACAGGCTCAAGATACACTGATCATGAGGCCAGGTAAGTGCAGAGATAAGGGGAGGTTTTCCAACGCTTTCGCGAAGTTCCTTAATTAAATAACCCTTTCTCTTTTGGCGGTTTCGCCGTTAACACTTTCCTAGACACCCCGTAAACAATATACCGTTAAGCAAGGTTCTAAACACAGTTAACTTCTCCTAGTGAGCGTGAAGTCCTTAAGGCTTAAAGTCTAGTTTCTTTTAATTTTTGTGCGGGTAAACGTTATGCTCAAGTTCGTGATTTGTGGGCCACGGAAAAGGTGATGAAATCCTTTACCGTATGTTGTGGGGTTCGCTTGCCCTTAAGTCCGTATTAATGTATGCAATGCGCAATTCAAAAATTCTATAAAAAATCAAACAATCGTTTTTTAGTTTAAGCGCGGCGCTGCAACAAATACGGGTTAGTCAATTTTTTTAGCGTTTGCTAGCGAACTTGCAAAGAATCCTGCAAAGAATAGTATATTGGAAGCGTCGGATTTGAGAAGAAGGTGTTAGTAAAGTACGTACCGTTAAGTTTTGGGTTAGGAAACCCCCGTTGAATCAAATCCGGTAAGCTTGAAAAGTTCGCTTGCGCGGGTCAAACTACCCGGATCTTTGGCACTGTACTTCGTAATCACCTTTGCCTTGAATGCACACTTTGCTCCCCACAATTGCAGTTTGCAAATACGCAAAAATCTGCACTCTTGCCCACAAAAATGATCAAAAAAAACAAAAAGATTTTTTTTTTTAATTTTATAAATATATACAAAAAGAATATTAACCCGAATAACAAGAAAGAAAATACGCTACCGTCTCCCCGGCAACGGCGCCATTTGATCGCACGCTTTTGGCGTGTCGGATGTTCAAAGAATTAAAGTATAACCGCGATCAGGACGGTGTCGCTATGCAGCTAGCCGGTTGAGCACGGGTCGGTCCACAGGGAGATGGTGGTACTTTACCTTCTTGTCTTAGACGAGTCAATAAAGAATCTGTATGTTTGTTTGATCTAACCTATGTGTTTATTTGCAAGTATAAAGTTGTTAAGAAGAAAATACGAGATTGTAAGCTAAAGAAATCCGTACTCAAAACCTTTGAGCCGAGTCTTGACCAATTGAAGCTAGAGCAATCGGCAACAACGTGGATTAGGGGATTTAAGCGCGGTATTCGTGGAATCCGGCTTATTTACCCTTGTCCTTCCGTTCTTGTCTCTTGCTTTCGCCTCCGGCCAAACCGAACGCAACCGGTCGCGGTTAGGAATCACCGTTACCTTGTCAGGGTAGGGTGCCTAACGGAGCGCTTGCGTAACGTTTGGGCGGAGTTCAAATGGAAAATAACGGGAAAAGGAAATGAAGAAAGAAGTGTTAACTTACAATACCGTATTAATTCTTAACAACGACCATAATTACAACATTTACAAAATGAACAAAAGAGAACAAAAATAAAAGAACAAAGAAAAGAATACAAGTAATTAAGTGCATGAATATAAATTGCAAGTAATTAAAGTGCATGGAAATAAATTGCAAGTAATAAAAAGCGATAAAAAGAACACGAAACTAGGACTCAAGACAAGCATGTGATCAATAGCCAACTCTTAAACTTGCAAGCTCAATGAAGAGGTTGCAAGATCAAGGGAAGGGTAGAGAACGCATGTGAAATGAAGTGCTAATTCCATGAAAGAATACGACCCTTGAGATCAATAACTAACCCTTAACCATTCAAGCTCAATAAAGAGGTTGAATGATCAAGAGAAAGCAAGAATCTCAAGGGGAAGAAGAAACAAAAGAGAATGATACAAAACCCTCATCTTCATTGATCTCCCACTAAAAAAGCTCTCACTACAATTTTCATGGAAAAAGAATGAAGAAGAAGAAGAAAAACTATACAAAAGACTACAAAAGAGGAACAAAAGAATGACCCTTGGTTGAGCTCAGTTCTGCTGTATTTATAGGCAGGGAGTTGAAGATCTAGGGCAACCATCAGCCCATAAATGAAGTACCAAAAATACCCCCAAAAGACGACAAAATGAGGCCACAGTACGGCCGCGTTTCCGCGGCCAATACCCCCTATTGGCCGCGGAAACGCGGCTCCCTTGGTGAGTTGGGTCGTGGGTTTTGGTCTGGGTCCCTGGTTGGATGTTTCCTTGTGTTTGTCAACTCTATAATGTACAAAGTCTTCCAGAATAACTGCAGATTTCCAAGTCCAAGATTGCATTATCTTTTTCACTTTTGACTTTATCTCTCTCGAGCTCCGCGCACCCATTGATTCTTGTGCAGCCCCCCTCGTGCTCTGTGCTTGTCCCAGACACGAATGACCACGGTCACATGTCTTGTATCGGGAACCGGTACTCGGCACTGGACGGATATGGATGACCGGAACCCGGCTTTTATCTGCTGTGACAGATGTTCTGTATTTGGCGTAACTGTGGAGATTTTATCTTGATTTGCAATATTTGTACCGGAAACCTGTATTCTGTAAATATGTAACAAACACGGATTAAAAGCACCTACCTATAAACAACCGAGCGTAAGAATGGGCGGTATAAAATGTAGTATTTTGTGATGAACATTTATCCGGATTCTGGTTTTAAGCATAAGCCGGACAACTCCATATACCTTAACACCGTTAAGATATGAATCCATTCTATATCTAATAAAAAAAATGCACTAATTTAATTGGATCCAGATTCAAAATACATGCAGCCGTTTCCAGTGCATACGACTAAATGGATGAAGGCCAAGTAACATTACTCATCAAGGAGCGTACTCATGGATGAGTAACCTGAAAGAGAAGCAAGTTCTCAAAACTATTACTTACGACGAAATACCACAAGTATCTACATCTTTGATCACCTTGAAGAATCCTGATACTTGCAATATATGGTTCTCTACTTTATTCTTATACCTATAACTTCTCAAAATCTGGATCTTGTATTTCAATGAAATACTTGTCTAAAACTAGAGAAGTCATAAGTAAACGGAATATAGTACGAGTACCAACCCCTTTGTCATTATAGATATCGGACAATATACAATACTTTGTATAAGTCCTCTGAGTTTAATAACTCAAACCCTATGCGTCGTAGGTTGAAAACTGTGTTATGGTTAAGAAAAATTACACTGTTGTTGAATGCTCCTTACTTAACTATCAACTGATATAGGTAAATGTCATAGACATATGTTCATTCAAAAATATTGCATATTTAATGGAACATTTTCCTTACTTTTCTTAAATACTTAAGAGTGTTTATCGTAATTATGGAACATATGAGGATTTATCTGTAAAATACTCTTTATCATATGTTTATACACTATAATTAACATTATGAAGGAAAATATATGCATATAATATTTATATAATATTTTAGTAATTTAAATATTCATATCATATCAAATATCTCTAATCAATATTCTTAAAATATTGTTTCATATAGATGATTAGGATAATATCTAATAATAACAAATATTACTAATACTATGAATTGAGATATTGTGCAAATATGAGCTCAGATGAGGAGATCAGGAGATCCGAGATGTCGGAATAAAATCTGCCGATAAATCAAAACAAATCATAAATGACAGAGAGTCGGAATGAAATTTTCAAAATCTAGACATCAAAGATATCTACACATGTCAACAAAAGAGCCCACAAGAATTTTCATGTCACGATCTCACTAAACTACCGCGGTTTAGTAGCCAAACGCACTATATGCCGTGGATCCGCAGCAAGATCAGGGTCGTTGGATGAGAAATTTTGGTGATAGGATCATAACAGCAAATCATCACACAGGGCAACTAAGGTTTCTGCTTCTATGACTATTTAAAGGACCGAGAGTTTCATATGAAAGATCATCAATCCGAAGCGATCAAGAGGTCTACAGTGATTCACAAATCCAGGAGATCAATCGACGCATCATCTACTTCCAATGAGAACAGAGATTGGGGCATAAACTAGGGTTCTTATACTCTAAATTCGACGGATTTGGAAATGATAGTTGATTAATAAAATGGTACATGTTTAGTTTAATTTTTTGCATTTTACATTCTGCATTACTTTCTGCATTTATAATATGATCTCCTTCTTTATCTTCTCTTCTATCTCAACCATACATGAGTAATTCCTAGCTTGCTAGGGTTTGTAGGATTAGGGTAGATCAATGGATAATAAAATCTCTTTACTTCTTTTACATCTTTTAAAGTTTATAAACTTTAGCAAAATAAATGTTAATATCCTTATCGGGTGCGCTACCAATTTATTGATAGTCTCGACCACGATTTGATATTAGATTAACACTTGTTTTGGTAAAGGCTAAACATGTATAGAGGTCAATGAAAAGATAAGGGTTAAGAGTGGGAACCATATTCCCTCCAAGAACCCTAATCTTCATCATCACTATCGATCTAATTTTAAATCTATTAAAAGATAAAAGGAGTCATCTTTAATTGATCATCTATTACCACTAAATTTTATGAACCCTACAAGGCTCTTCTTCATAAATTCTACATCCGTATATCATAGATCTACAACAACTCAACCATATTTCAGTCAACTCGTCTAAAACAAGATAAAAGTTCCGCCTTTCCCTGAGGACGACCCGTACTCATCTAGGCTAGCTACTCGCGACACCGTTATTGATTGCGGTTACTACTTTATTTACGATACACTTCTTTTACAAATTTAGAATCAATCAAATGGCACCGTTGCCTGGGATACATGCATAATTTTTTTCTTTCTATTCGTGTTGAATTTTTATAAAATCCAGAAAACATATTATAAAAGAGAACAAAAACCGCAACTTGCATATTTAATGATTATTGTACGAATTTTGCAAGGGTGTCTGGAGTCACTGGAACGAGGAATTGGAGATTCAGAGATTTTTTACAAAGCCCAGAGGAGCAAAGGAGGCCAGTTAAGAAAATTAGTTAAACGATTCCACCATACTGCCGCAAAACAGCGGCATAGGTGAGCAAAGTGCGGCGGAATCGCGGCTCTGTGGTGGGTTCAGGTCGCCAAAATCCTCTGGTATCTTCCTCATATCTTTCTTTCTCCTTTAGAAATCCAATAATATAATTTTCTGCAGGATTCTTTGCAAAATATCGACGCTAAAAAAATCATTTTGCGTGTTTTGATTTTGGTTTGTTTTTTTGCATATTTTTAAAACGGACTTTAAAGGGCAAAACCAAAATTCAGATTAGGTGGGGAATTCATCACCCTTCTTAAGCCCCACAAATCACAAAATGAGCATCTTCATAACCCTACATTAATTAAAAAATATATAGACTAAGACTCTAAGGACCGTCGCGGTTAATTAAGACATAGGAGGGTCATGGATAATCTATCGCTTATCCTCATTTCTCTTGTGGTGTCTAGGCAAGTGTGACTAAGGAAAGTGGTTACTTAATTAGGCCCTTTATTTTCGGTGATTCGTATAGCGGATACCTCCCACTTACCTAGCACTTATCTGGCCACAGGAGCGATAAATAGGTGGTAAAGGATTGATCCTGCGACTTGTCCTTTGGAAGTCTAGGAGCGGTCTAGTGCTTGACCTAGGTGACCTTAGTTCTAGGGTTGATTGCGCATTTTGTGATTTGTCGAGTCAAGCCTCATATCCTACACTTTTTCAAAACAAACCATTTTAAAATCGTTCTCACACATGCTGCCACGTGCGCTAAACCCGCTTAGTGCATGATCGGCTGGACACGAGATTCTAGTGCCCGACTTGTCCACGTTTCTGCTATCGACTCCAAAATCGGTACTTCTCCATCTTCTTTTTCGCCTCCGCCCACCACATCGACCGAGATGGACGGTTCTCCATCAGATTTTACCAACACACCTCTACCACCACCCGTAGGTGCGCAGGATCCACCGTGCATCTCTCATCAAGAAAGATGCTACCTGATACGCGGTTCCCTTCCTACTTGTCTATCTATTCCACCAGCCAATGGGGATAATTTCGAAATTAAACCCCACTTCATCAACCTATTGCCCAAATTTCACGGGCTTGAATCTGAAACGCATACGTTTTTATAACCAAATTCGAAAACGTATGCGCAATGATGGGCACTACACAACATTCTGTGGATGCTATGAGATTACGTCTTCTCCCTTTTACCTTGTGCGATCTAGCAGAAAAAATGGCTTTATAACACTGCCGCACACTCTATTGCCAAATGGGATGAATTCGTTATAGCATTCCTTAAGAAATTTTATCCCAATCATAAGACCGCCCGCGTTCGAAACGATATTAACCAGTTTACCCAACTTCCCAACGAACCATTCTGGAAATACTTTGATTAGTTTAAAGATCTTCTTCTACAATTCCCCCATCATGGAATTGATAGATGGGACCTTTGCCGAATTATATATGAGGGCGTTAATTCAGCAAAAAAACAGATGTTGGAAACCATTTATCAATGCCATTTCATGTTTAAAGACGATGGTGAAGCTTGGCAATTCGTGGAAGATCTCGCCAAACAAACCTTATAGTGGGAAAGTGTTAGACCAACTTCATCTAGGACAGGTATCCATCAGCTCGATGTTTCCATCACAGTAAAAGCCGAAATGGCAAGAAACTCGACGCTATCGAAAACAAATTCTCATCAGCCTCCCTAAACCAGGTTACACTCCCAAAAACCTTGTGTGGTTGCTGTTCCGACCCATCACATTTGACGGAAAAATGTCCATTGAATCCTCCGTTTTAAGGTCAAGAACAAACTAATGCTACTTTTCAGCAACGACCTAGAAACGATCATTATTCTTCCACATACAATCAGGGATGGAGGAATCAACCTAATTTTGCTTGGAACCAAAACCAAACTCAAAATCAAAATCCGTTCCCAAGCCAAAATAACTATCAAAGGCCTCTTCCACTGCAACAGCAACCACCACAACATAGTCAGCACCCCTTTCAACCGCAAACTTTTCAAAATCCGGCCAACAACTCTACATGTTATAATAATTTTTTCCCAACGGCCGGTACCGAAAAATCCTCTGCACTCGAACGAAGCTTGGAAACATTTATTAAACATTCTACGCAAATGATGACTAATTTAATATCATCTATCCAAACGTTAGTGCAGCACACCGCTTCCCACGGTAAAAGCATAAAATCGATAGAAGCACAACTTCCATAGTTAAATGTCGCGATGAGTGAGAGAGAGAAAGGGAAATTTCCATCTCAAGCTCTACCGAATCCTGGCCATTCATAAAGTCATAATATGAGTGCCGTAATCACGTTGAGATCAAGAAGAGTGTTGAACAATCAAATCGGTGAACAAGTTGATGATATTGAATCAGATAAATCATTGGCTTCTTCTTCTAACCCTAATTCGTCTAGCCCACCATCTTTTTCAGAGCCTATTCTCTGTTTCCCACTAGGCTCAAACCCTCTGCCCACTCTCTTGAGTCAACCTAAAACGATTCCAATCCTAGAATCGATTCCATCCCCACAAACTTCTCCTCCAATGTTAGACCCAACCTTTATTGATAAAGCTTCTTTTCCCAACAGGTTGAGGGCCAACAAACCTAATGCGCAAATGAAGAAAATTGTGGAAATGTTTAAGCAACTTAACATAAATATTCCTCTCCTAAATGTTATTCAACAAGTTCCGTCTTATGCGAAAATCCTTAAGGACTTGTGCACTAGGAAGAGGAAAACTCAAGTGCTAAAAAAGATGTTCTTAACTAGCAATGTGAGCACGGCTTTTACCCAACAATTACCTAAGAAACATAAGGAGCTCGGTTGTCCTACAATATCTATAACTATGGGGGGTAAAAGTATCAATCATGCTCTACTTGACCTAGGCGCTAGTGTTAATTTGCTCCGTATTCTGTCTACGAGCAGTTAGGTATAGGAGAGTTGAAACCGGCGCATTGCACTCTCCAAATGGCTGATCGATCTATCATCCAACCTAGGATGAGCTAGAGAACGTGTTAATCAAAGTCAGGGAATTTATATTCCCTGTAGACTTTATTGTTTTAGATACACAGCCTGTGGCGAACCCACTGAACCAAATCCCGGTGATTCTATGTCAACCTTTTCTAGCAACTTCCAGCGCTGTGATAAATTGGCGTAACAGTTTTATGAACCTATCCTTCGGGAAGATGACAATTGAGCTTACCATTTAAAAGCTAGGAAGTCAACCATCTGAACCTTCTGCTCATCTAATCGATATCTGTTCTGTCAACAAGACAGCTTCCGATAGCTGCAAAGTTGAGAAACTTTGTTATAATGATCTCAACGATACTAGTGAGTCATTATTTGATCTAGAAAATGATTATACAAGTGAGGACACTTTTGACGAGTCCACCCCTGAGTTCAAATCCTTTGACTCGTCGCAAAAGTCAGTTGAGCTTTCCGAGTTAATTTCCTACACTAGCTATGAACCTCTTACGGAGTCCGAGTATAATTCCCCTACCATACCGTCTATCGTCTCCCCGTCGACACTAGATCTCAAGCCACTTCCTTCTCATCTTAAATACACATATTTATGTGAGAATGAATCTTTACCCATGATCATATCTGCTTCTCTAGTTTTAGAGCAAGAGAGCGCTCTTTTGTCGGTCTTGAGATCAAATCGGCAAGCTTTTGGTTGGACAATGGCGGACATCAAAAGGATTAGTCCCTTGATTGTTGAACAGCATATACATTTGATGGATGAAGCCAAACCAACCCGAGACCCACAAAGACAGTTGAATCCCGTCATGAAGGAGGCGGTAAAGAAAGAAATCGTCAAGTGTCTAGATAGTGGCATAATTTACCCAATATCTGATAGCCAATGGGTAATTCATATTCATGTGGTCCTTAAAAAGTCTGGCATCACGGTCATAACTAATGAGGCTAATGAGTTGATCCAAACATGCACCCAAACTGGGTGGCAGGTATGTATTGATTATAGAAAACTCAATGCCGCAACGAGGAAAGATCACTTCTCTTTACCTTTCATTGACCAGATGTTAGAACGATTAGTCAGGCATGAATACTACTGTTTCTTGGACGGATACTCCGGCTATAACTAGGTCCCCATCGCTGAAAAGGATCAAGATAAAATAACATTTACTTGTCCTTTCGGTACTTTTGCTTATAGACACATGCCCTTCGGGTTATGCAACGCTCCCGCTACATTTCAGCGGTGTATGATGAGGATATTCTTGGACATGGTCGAGAATTTTTTGGAGATATTTATGGACGATTTCTCCATATTTAGGGACTCCTTTGAGGAATGCTTTCGTCATCTTGACGCTGTTCTTATCCGCTGTAAGGATAAGAATTTAACTTTGAATTGGGAAAAATATCATTTTATGGTTCAAGAAGGTATTGTCCTTGGGCATATCATTTCATGAAAAGGCATGGAGGTAGACAGAGATAAAATAGATGTCATCCATAACCTTCCTCCTCCAAAATGCGTCAAAGATATACGATCCATCCTTGGTCATGTAGGATTTTATAGGAGATTCATTAAGGACTTTAGCAAAATTGCTAGACTCTTAACTCTTCTTTTGGCCAAAAATACAACATTTCACTTCAATTCGGAATACGAGGCTGCTTTTGAATCACTTAAAAGTTCCCTCACTACAGCCGCCATTCTGTCATCTCCAGATTGGAACCACCCTTTCGAGTTTATGTGTGATGCATCAGAATTTGCTATTGGTGCAGTCTTAGGACAACACATTGATAAGATACTACATGTAATTTACTATGTAAGTAGGACCTTGAACGATGCCCAAATTAATTATACAACTACCGAGAAAGAACCCTTAGCAGTTGTATTTGCATTAGAAAAATTCAGGCCCTACTTGATCGGCTCACCTATAGTGATTTACACTGATCACTCCGCCCTACAACATCTTTTATCAAAGAAGGATGCTAAAGCCAGGCTTATACGTTGGATCCTGTTGTTACAAGAGTTTGATCTTGTCATACGAGACAAGAGTGGATATGAAAACGTAGTAGCCGACCATCTTTCACGCATCTCTTCTTCACCAACGTTGACATTGCCAATAAATGACTCCTTTCCTGACGAACAGCTCTTAACCATATCCTGCGAACCTTGGTTCGTGGATATTGTGAATTATCTGGCTACGGGATTTATACCCAGCGATTGGTTGAAACAAGAAAATTATCGATTTCTATCCCAAGTAAAACATTTTTACTGGGATGAACCTTATTTGTTTAAGTATTATCCTGATCAAATCATTCGCCGATGTGCCCCAATGATGAATTCAAGAGTGTATTGTCGTTCTGCCATGATCAGGCATGTGGCGGTCACTTTGGTCCAAGGAAAACAGGGGAGAAAATTTTGCGATATGGATTTTATTGGCCAATATTATTTAAAGATGCATATGATCATTGCAAAACTTATCCTTGGTGTCAACACATGAGTCAGATTTCATGGAGAAATGAGATGCCGCTCCAACCTATCTTGTTTGTAGAGATATTTGACATCTGGGGAATTGATTTTATAGGCCATTTTCCTAATTCTTTTGGGAATTCATATATCTTACTTACGATTGATTATGTCTCTAAATAGGTGGAAGCAGTACCGAGTCACACTAATGACAACAAGGTTGTTATTAAGTTCCTTAAAGAAAATATCTTTTCGCGATTCGGATACCCTCGTGCTATAATTAGCGACAACGGGACACATTTCTGTAACCAGTCTTTCGAGGCTTTGATGCGGAAATATTCAATCAACCACAAGCTTTGTACGACCTATCATCCCCAAATGAGCGGGTAAGCTGAGATCTCCAATCAGAACTTTCAAGTTTTCTTAGGGTTTTGTGACAGATCAAACAAATTTTGGAGAAAACGGTTTCTAAGAACCATAATAATTGGTCTACCAAATTGACGGATACTCTTTGGGCATTCCGCACCGCTTATAAGACCGATCTTGATATGTCTTCATACCGACTTGTGTTTGGGAAGGCTTTCCACCTTCTTGTCGAGATCGAACATAAAGCAATATGGGCTATTAAGGAGCTAAACTTCGATTTTGATCAAGCCAGTAGCTATCGGAAGCTGCAATTAAATGAGCTAAGCGAACATCGCGATGATGCTTACGATAATGCGGTTATAGTAAAGAACCGGACTAAAGTGTTCCACGATAAAAACCTTTTTAGAAAAACTTTCACACCGGGACAACAAGTCCTTCTTTACGATTCCCGTCTCCACTTTCATCCGGGTAAGCTAAGATCTCATTGGAAAGGATCTTTTGTGGTGCGGTATGTGTACCCGCACGGTGGAGTGGATATTGAAAATGTTAAAACGGTTCTATTTTTAAAGTAAATGGGCATAGACTAAAAGCGTATTTTTCCACTAACCCAGCGGAGGAGCTCATGTTCCGCTTTATCATAACTAATTTTCCTCCACCTCACCTTCATGTTTCGATAACACTGTTTCATCTAAGACTGGAGGTGAGTGAGTTAAGACATAACTTAATATCTGTATGTGCCAAAAAACAAGTTTGGGGGTAGTTTTCATTTAACTATTATTTCACCCCTATTATTTTCCTCCCAAGTATACAGGTCTATGCGTTCAAAGAACAACATCAGTGAGTACACTGCTGAAAACAGGTTTAGTGGGGAGGTTTGTATTTACTAATATGACATTTGGCACTAGGCACTATATATATAAAAAATTGTGTATAAAAAAATTTGATAATAAAAGTTAGAAAGTGCAAATTTACATATGAAAAATAGGAATAGTTTGAGAAAAGCAAGAAAGTTAGATATTTTCTTAAACGAAGCTAATAATAAGTAGTCATGAGCCGTTGTCCCAAGAGTTAGTAAGATGAAGAAATCACTAATCTGAGGATAGAAATAAGTCTGAAAAATAGTCTCTATTCTTGAATCCAAACATTTGAACGTTGATACCCTTCTATACGCACTTACACACATCTTGAAACTTGGGATAGTAGAAGATACCTTGAAATGCTCTTGTCTAAAACCCTTAGTATGAATGAAAATAAATATACAAACAAAAAAATAAATAAATATGGTGAAGAAAAATGAACAATGGTTTTGTAATTGCTTAAGGCAATATAAAAAAAATATAGTGAGGGTGCTTTATCACCTAGTGCCTTAGACCAACTGGTTTGGAAGCCACTGCTAAACCTTAGGTGTTGCAAGACGAGAAAATTGCTAATTACGCCTAAATGAATGAGCATATTTAGTAATCAGTCGGTTAGTACCTCAAGAAATATTGACGGTCACATAAAGAATGCGTGAGCAATTCCATCTAAAATATTCACCAGCTAAAAAGTATTAAGGAAGATGGATAAGAGTATGATAGCTTGAATTAAATTCTCTAAGTATAGGGATGTCTTTTACACACACGTAGGGGTATATGATCGATATTTGGAAGAAAGGTAGGGAGGAAGACTAAAGGCGATGTTTTATTGAGAGATGGTGTGATTTCCGATATCTTTTCATGACCATTAAGATAGGGCTCATGGCAACCGAAAAGCTAGTGTAATTGGAAACTCTTCTTTTCAAGTTCTTTCTTTTATATGATCCTTATATTTGTATGTAAGTTTCATCTTCTTTCTTTTATTATGGGATTTTGTGAGTGTAATCCGCTGAAAACCCTCAGGAGACAGCACTCCTCCTATTAGGAACACCTAGAGGTTTAAAGGCTTATTGCACGTGCTCAGTGCAATCGTGATTGCCTACGAAACTATGCTAGGTTTTTCTTTTTCTTTTTCTTTTTCTCCCTCCCTTGAATAACTAGTTTGCTCGGGACGATCAAAATTAAGTTTGGGGGTATTTGTTCAGTGGAAAATATTGCACATTTGATGGAAGATCTTCCTTACTTTTGTTAAGTACTTAAAGTTGTTTATCGTAATTATGGAACATATGAGGGTTTATCTGCAAAATATTCTTTATTATATGTTTATACACTATACTACTTAACATTATGAAGGAAAATATATGCATATAATACTTATATAATATTTTAGTAATTTAAATATGCATATCATATCAAATATCCCTAATCAATATTCTTAAAATATTGTATCATATAAATGATTAGGATAATATCTCAAAATAATAACAAATATTACTAATACTATGAATTGAGATATTGTGCAGATATGAGCTCAGATGTGGAGATCAGGAGATCCAAGATACCGGAATAAAATCTGCCGATAAATCAAAGCAAATCATAAACGACAGAGGCTCGGCATGAGATTTTCAAAATCCAGACATTAAAGATATCTACACATGTCAACAGAAGAGCCCACAAGAATTTTCAGGTCACGATCTCACTAAACCGCCGCGGTTTAGAGGCTAAACGCATCATATGCCGCAGATCTGTGGCAAGATCAGGGCCGTTGGATGAGATATTTTGGTGATAGGATCATAACAGAAAATCATCACACAGGGCAACTAAGGTTTCTGCTTCTTTGACTATTTAAAGGACCGAGAGCTTCATGTGAAAGATTATCAATCCGAAGCGATTAAAAGGTCCACAGCGATCCATGAATCCAAGAGATCAATCGACGCGTCATCTACTTCCAACAAGAACAGAGATCGGGAGCATAAACTAGGGTTCTTTTACTCTAGATTCGACGGATTTGTAAATGATAGTTGATTAATAAAAAGGTAGATCTTTAGTTTAATTCTTTGCATTTTAATTTCTGCATTACTTTCTGCATTTACAATATGATCTCCTTCTTCATCCTCTCTTCTATGTTAACCATGCGTGAGTAATTTCTAACTTGCTAGGGTTCGTAGGATTACGGTAGATCAATGGATGATAAAATCTCTTAACTTATTTTACATCTTTTAAAGTTTATAAAATTTAGCAAAATAAATGTTAACATCTTTATCGGGCGCGTACCAATTTATTGATAGTCTCGACTACGATTTGAGATTAGATTAACACTTGTTTTGGTAAAGGCTAACATGAATAGAGGTTAATGAAAAGATAAGGGTTATGAGTGGGAACCATATTGCCTCCAAGAACCCTAATCTTCATTCATCACTATCGATTTAATTTTAAATCTATTAAAAGATAAAATGAGTCATCTTTAATTGATCATCCATCACTACTAAATTCTATGAACCCTACAAGCCACTTCTTCATAAATTCTACATCCGTATATCATAGATCTACAACAACTCAATCATATTTCAATCAACTCGTCTAAACCAAAATAAAGGTTTCACGTTTCCCGTAGGACGATCCGTACTCATCTCGGCTAGCTATTTGCGACACCGTTATTGATTGCGGTTACTACTTTATTTACGACACACTTCTTTTACAAATTTAGAATCAATCAACATAATTTCAAAAAGTTATATCTCATTTTATAAAATAAACGTACAAATATATCAGTTTGAAATTGGTGCATAACAACGGAGATTCAATACCAAATATTTGCTGTTAGGCAAATTTCCAGGTGATTTTCTCAAATATCACCAATTACAAAGAATTCTGAAATATAGAGGATTTAATCACCCAATTCCTAATACCTTACTCCCACTCAGCATCTGTAATGTCATATAGATATGAGAATCAAGTCTGGTAAATACATACCCTGGAGTCAGAATCTAATTGAGAAAACAGTTTTCAATTAACACCGTACAGCAAAACTGAAACATGAAAATGTTTCAAAAGGGGTGGCCGGGTATTCATAGTATTGCATCTTCCACAATCCAGATTCATGACAGTAACCGTATACCTTTTTACCCTCACTCCAATCCTTTCATTATGTCTTTACTTCTTATCTTCTGTACACCATACTTAGGCTAATTGGTTTTCTTCCTTCCCTACTTTTCGGCACCTGCCTATGGTTTAGAAGAAGACTATCCAATAAGCATAATAGGTGTACTCTCCTAATACTAGGAGCTCTCGTAACCTGAGAGAAGGTAAAGAGAAAAGACAACCAAATAATCCTATTCAATTTCTCCGAAACCGGAAACCATTCTCGAACTGAAACAAGTTCCTTCGAGTTCGTATGTAACTATAAGATGGCATATCCAAGCAATATGGATCTTTGTAGTGATACGGAGTGTTCTGGAGAAATGCAAAGGGGAAGTAGGAGTGGCAGGGCTATACGCAGCTTCGTCGTGAATGATAGTAGTCGCAATTTTCTTTACCCTCACTCTAATCCCTTTATATGTCTTTACTTATTACCTTCTGTACACCACACTTAGGCTAATTGGTTTTCTTCCTTCCCTACCTTTCGGCACCTACCTAAGGTTTGGAAGAAGACTATCCAATAAGCGTAATAGGTGTACTCTCATAATACCAGGAGCTTTCGCAACCTGAGAGAAGGTAAAGAGAAAAGACAACTGAATAATCATATTCAATTTTTCTAGAACCGGAATCCATCCTCAAACAGAAATAAGTTTCTTCGAGTTCGTATGTAATTATACGATGGAATATCCAAGCAATATGGATCTTCGTAGTGATACGTAGTGTTCTGAAAATATGCAGAGGGAAAGTTGGAGCGGCGGGATATATGCGACTTAATGACAATCCAAAATCCAAAGTGTTTAAGAAGGTTCGGTTAACTTGGTTCATGAGTTTTAGTTTAGGGTCAGGTCATGGTCGCTGCCAAAAAGAGAGAGAGAAAAAACACTCAGCGTGCACTCTAACTTAGATTAGATTGGTTAATAACCTTATCTAATCAGGATGGCTCCCACTGTTTTCTCGAATTCTCCTTCAAACCCTAAAAGGAGAATTAGTCGGATTCATCTGAAAAATCACCCGAGGAGTAACACCTACTCATCAGTGGGAATCGGGATCCAACTATCATCGCATGATAACTTGATGGAAGCCACTCAAGTCACCACACTCCAGAAGGTATGCGCATGCCTGGCAAGTTTCCTGTATGTTTGAAACTCCCGATGTGGTTTTTACCCCTAACGACCTATGACCTTGACAAGGTCAACAAATCATAAGTCGCTAGTCAAGTTCAACCCGTCATTATTTTGATTACCCTAGACCCACCCGCATAAGCTCTTGACAAGGTCAACAAGGCTATATGACTGTCTTAGTTAATCGCATCATATGCTACAAACAAGCACCATTCAGCTACCGTACACTATGCCTTGACAAGGTCAATAAACGCAGTACGAATACTAAATACTACTCGTAGGAAATGACGGAGGGCTACGGATGGTTTTTGGCGAAAAACCTTTAACATAATGAACTTGATATCGTTGAAAGAACCGAGTGGTTTTACAAATATATAGCGGCATAAACTTTTGCTAAAGAAGTCACTCCCTATGAAGAGATCTCGGCTCTTTCCTCATCGAATGAGGTGCATGATACTCCTAACTGAATACCTCGATGCAAAGCAAAAGAATCTACTATAGTGAAGTTATTACAATGACGCAAACTTTTGCCCAAGAGGTCACTCCCGATGAAGGGATCTCGGCTCTTATCTCGTCGAATGAGGTGCTGGATATTCAAAACTGAATACCACTGTGCAAAGCAAAAGAAAACGTCTGTAATGTCAGTTTTCAAAAATCGGTACCAACAACATCATTTAGGTTTATTTTTCCTTGCATTAATCAAAATTAACGCAGTCCCATCAATTAATCCATATCATACCAGAAAAACGAAAATACAATATACGTATATGCCATCCGCATTCACCATGGGGCCACGTCATGCACCGTTAGGTTACTTAACTAACAGCAGAGCGGGGGCTGGATAGCGCGGATGCAAAATATATACAACATCTACTATTATAAATAAATATATATATAACATTCGTCCCAGGCATGATATAAGCAACATCACAGAAAAGCCATAAGCAACACAAAATAACGGATAATCTAGGAGCCCCGAGTTTCCTTTGAGCCGCAAATGAAGCCCGACGTTCTCCGGTCGTGTGGATAGCCTGTGCAATGAATAACCAAGGACCCTACGAGTGCGGCAAGTTACCCGCCAATCCCAGAAGTGAGGCAACCCCAATCAACAAAGTAAATGGGCTATCCAGCACTTTTCGGAATCCGGTAACTTGAGCACCCCACCGTGGGTCGTCCTATACCCCTAACGAGTGCGGCGAATAGCCTGCCAATTCTAGTGTAAGGTCCCCTATGTCTCAACGCCATGAGATGACAGCCTGTTGCCCTCTAGAACCCGACTATTCGAGCACTCCACCGTAGGGTAATCCTAGTGCAGAAAAAAAGCATATATACAATGGCGACATCGATCTCAACCCGGTCATGCCTCAATAAGAGAATATATAAACTGGCAGAAACGGCAGTCCACATGTCGGACGTTCGCCCTGCAATAACGAATGTACAAATAAATCTAAACTGTACAACTACCATTGCACTAGAGGCTATCCCACACGACAATCCGAACATAACCATCCCAGATATCAACATCACAATAGTATAAGCAAGTATGTGCAACCCCGTCTAAACGACATATAGCAAATAGACGACGTTTGAAAAACACATACTCCACATCACAGATATCAATGATGCAAAACTTCAACTTTTGAAACGTTCCAAGTTTCCCTCAAGCAAAGATAACACTAAGTGAAATATGGGGCAAATCAAATAAGACAAAAAATACCAATTTACAAAACCCAAAACACAGAATGAAAATGGGGCACTGATGTGAACAGTGAACCAACCAGGCAGGTTTTTTTTAGCATTTTGGCTGGCCAAATTTGTATGAAATTGCCTCGTTTTCATTGTATGTCATATTCATGTCTATACTGAGTCTCTGCACTTGTTTAAAAAATTTCAGAGATCAAAAAAATTTCAGAATAGAGAGTGGGTTTTGAAATCGGAATTTTTCGGTTTTGAAACTAATGCATCGTCTACTACTAGTTTCTAATGTTTAGGTGGCTCTGATACCATGTTGGGGTTCCTAGCACTTTGGCCGTCGATCGTGGCCGTTGCAGAATGAAAAATTTTGGGGTTTAAAAACTTGGCGTTAGAAACAACTACCTAGAATCGAAACCAAACATGAAACTAGTAAGCTACAAAGAGGTTATCTACTGTGATAGAATTATTTTACCAAAAGATAAATGTCTTTCGGTCTTCTACCCTTTTCTTTGGCTCCTTGAGGTCTCCTCGATCGAGCTTAGCCGCCGGTCTTCCTCCGTCGAAGATGATCCACTCGAGAGATGTAGCTCATGGCTCTAGCTCCACACTAAGAATATAGTGAAGAAATTAGGGACTCTAAGTTGCTAATCTAGAGTCCCTAGAGATGTAGTAAGTTGCTCTAAGTGTGTATCTATCTCTATTCTACCCTTGATTCTCAACATATGAGATGGTAGGGTAGAAGATGAAGGAGGAGGAGGAGCTCAAGAAAGGTAGTGAAGAGAGAAGAAGCAAAATGGTGAGAGTTTTTTTTCCAAATGACCATCCATCAAGAGAGAGAAAATATAAAGCAAGGTTTTGTAAAATCATTTTCCAATATAATATAGCAACGATACTTGAATAGTGAGCACAAATGAATTAACAATTCATTTGTCAACACTATTCAAGCATGGGTCTCACCATACTCTATTCTTTACCTTTACACCTCATTTCCATTTAATTTAATAAATGGATAAACCAAAATAAAGTGTCCACCTTCTAGAATGTTTTCCGTATAAATATGGATTACACTCAACTGTATATACATACCTGTATTCGTACCAAAATACGAATACCCAAAAAGATAGAATAACACAAAGAACATAATACTAGAATATACATATCGAAATACATATACATAAATTATTAAATCAATATCTAATTTAATAATCTGGCTCAAACCCGAGCCGGCTAGTATTATCAACCGTCCGATCGAAATTCCGAGTAACTAGAACAATCATTCGATCAAAACCCTGCACGTATCTAATACAGCTACTACATCATTTCTCCAGAACCAGGGACACCCTCTGGGTGGGACTCTAAAGACTCATCAATACGCTGGAAGTGGGTTTAACCACAAGCATGTCAACGGAGCTAGCTGTACGTAACGGCTACCCAGGTATTGAGCGAAAGGAATGTTAGTGTATATGCCCTAGAGGCCATTACTGTATCATACTAGTATGTATATTACTTGATGGAAGCTTGGGATATTCACAGTTGTATATACAATCTTGCTCGAAATGGTAGTATGCTACTTGGTTTGTCTCTTCTTTAATGTGTATATGTGTTTCTTTTATTATATCACCTATACGCATTAGTGGAGCCCTTAGGATCTTTGCTTGATTACCAGCGTTGTGATGGCGCTCACACTCGTGGGGGCTGGGTAATCCATAAGCACATCCTTATACAGGTCCCTAGTCGTAGGACTATCGAGACAGGGCATCGATACTCCGTAGTAGACTAGCGTATGCGCTTCTCATCCCAGCGTGGGAGACGGTCTGTCCCACAGCCGTCAGTACGTCGTACTTGAGATAGTATGCGGGTGCTCGTTAGGTTACGAGTACACTGGACAGGACTCGTCGGGAACTGTTGGTTGGTATTATACCTATCGTCAGTTATCAGTTCCCAGGTGACATGAGTACAGCTTAGTCCGCTGACTTGACACTGTCACTTCGCCTCGAGTGTGTTCCCACTGTACTTTGATTACTACCCTACCACGGCTCAAAGGAGTCGTGCAAACAGGTAGTAGTTGGGTGCAGTCCCGAAGCACTTGGAGGAAGTGACGGTTAGACAGGATTCGTCTCTCCCGGTATTGGGGGTTGACATCGCGCTGTGTCCAAAAGAGCCATTAAACAAGTAGTCCCTGGCCAGGGCAAGCGAGATATACTGGTAGGTTTCCAGTGTTATCTCAGGGTGTTCTGGGCTACACTCCGACACGACTTGTACCGCTATTAGGGGACTGACGTTTACCGCATCCCTAGACCCGCCATGCGATGTATCAGACGAACAGACCGGACTGTACGGAGACTGTCACATTCAGCCTCAGTAGGAGTTCAGATGAGTTCACCTCGTCGGTCTTCTTATCGGCATCTACCTGGGGACCGTTACGTACAGCTAGTGCCGCTTGCGGTCTGTGGTTAAACCCACTGCCAGCGTAGTGTCGAGTCTTTAGAGTCCCACACAGAGAGTTATTCGCCTTTAGGCAAAATGAGTAGAGGTCGCATGGTTTTGCGACAGGGTTCGTTCACATCCGCGCACTTGTGCACGTTTGCTGTCCGGACAGCTTATACTAGCGGGCTTTGGTTTAAACCGGATCCTAGAATATGATTTGGGATTGGTCTTATCTCATTGTATTCGTGTTCCTCGGATCACGGATACGGTTGCGTATGCACAGTTGACTGAGACAGAGGCAGAGGACTTTGATTAGGGTTAATGACCATTGTCATTTTCTTAACCCTAATGCTTATGTGTGTATTATGAATAATTGATATTAGTTAAATATAATTGTGCATGGTTAGGGTTGTTGACCTTTTGACCATACTTGACTTGTTGACCTAGGTTGACACTTTGACCATCATCATTCCATATAAAAGGTGCTCTTTGATCCTTACAATTTGCATTAAATATGAAATGATAATGGTCAAGTCTTGATTAACCATGACAATTATCTAGCTAATTATCTAATTTCATAATTCACCCATATTAGAGAGAATGGTTCATTATTTCTCTCATTCTATCATATAGATTCTCTCTCCTCCTCTTCCTCTCTCTCAAGCTCTCCCCTCTCATGAGTTGAGAAACACATGAGCTTGAGATAAACCTCTCTAAAGTAATCTCTACTCTCATCTAAGGTTCTAGGATTAGCACTTCTAGTACCTTAGTTACTTCTAGTTTGAAGTTGAAGCCAAAGGTTGAGGCTCTCGGGTGGATCCTTCTTCGACTAGAGAAGGCGACAAGGTGAACACTTTCTCTCACTCCAAGGAGCAATGAGAGAAGGACATAAAGCCCAAGGTATAACCTTTCTTCCATGTAGCTAAGACTAGTTAGCTTGTAGTTAGTTTTTGTTTAGCAAAGATCCTCCTTTAGTTAGTCCATGTTGCCTAGTTCGATAAAAATCCGATTTTTATTCCGTTTTCCGCCTCCCCGCAAGCACCGGGGTGGGCAACGTGGACTTACAGTGGTATCAGAGCCTAACTAAATATAAACTAGCTAGTTAGTAAAGTGTTTAGAAGTTCGATCGGTAAAAATCGCAAAACTAAAATTTCAAAACCCTAAGTTTCTGTTGATTTTTTTTCCGCACTAAAAATAATAAATCATACTTCAAAAATCGGCTCAGGGTTTTGTTAAGAAGCACACCAAAAACGATCCAGTGAACCGTTCAAAGCGCCGCGGTTCCGCGGCAATAGCATGCTATTGCCGCTGATCCGCGGCCGATTTGACTCGGTTCTGGACCGAGTTTGGTGCAGTGTTCTTCTATAATGGTTTTGGGATTTTTAAGATATTTTATTTCTGCCCAGATTTTCCAGAATAGAAATTTGTATTTGGGTGGCTATAAATCTGTATTTTTTGATCGAACTTCACTATACTTTGACTATTGGGTTATATCTGTGATGTTTATATGTATTGAACGTCTGCTAATCGCTATACGTCGATTAGTGGGGGTTATACATATCTGTGATCTGTAATGCTTGTTGGTTTGTGTATGTGAACTCGGTGGATTGTCGCGGATGAATAGCCGGGAATGGGTGTGAGATGAGAGTTTCTTTTTCTTTCATTCATGTAATATGTAAATTGATGTAATATTATTTATTTGGCCGCAAAACCGGGTCGGGGTTGTAGCCGTCATTGTATAATTTATTTTTACTGTTTTTGCTCCTAGGATAGACCCATGGTGGGGTGCACAAACTACCGGGTATCTCGAAGTGCCGAGTGGCCTACTCACGTCGTTGAGGGAGGTTGCTTCGCTTCGGGTACTTGGCGGGTAGTTTGCCGCACCCGTAGGGGTCTTGGGTGGGGTATTGGCTATATCTATATATGATATCTATTTAGGTGTTGCTTATGTTTTGCATCCGCGCTAGTCCAGCCCCCGCTCTGTCGTTAGTTAAGTAACCTAACGGGTGATGACGGGACCCCGTGGCGAATGCGGATGGCATAAGCGTACACCATATTTTGGTTGTTTTCTGCAATGGTAGGATTAAATGATGGGATGCATTAAAAGAACTAATGCAAGAAAATAAACCAAGTAAAAGTCGATTGGAACACTTTGAAAACCACTCGGTTCTTTTCAAAACCAACTTTTAAATGCGGAGCTTGAACCACTCCTTTTAAAAGCTATCTCGTTCCATCGATTATATCAAGTTCACTACGTTCACGGTTTCGCCAAAACCATTCGTAGCCCTCCTTCATTCCACATGAATGGTCGATAAGTATTCAAGCTATGTATGTTGGCCAAAGTCAAGGCATAGTGATTGGTAGCTATTGGGTATTCATGTGCAGCATAGGTAGATGTGTTGGTTTGGGACAGTCGTGCTGCCATTTTGGCCAAAGTCAAGGGTAGGTACGGATGGATCCAAATTAACCAGGAGAATGACGGGTAGAACTTGACATGTAACTTATGATATTTTGGCCAAAGTCAAGGTCATAAGAGCATGGGGCAAAAATCCACATCGGGAGTTTCATAAGTACTGAAACTTGCTAGCGCTGCATACCATTTGGAGTGTGATGATTCTGGTAGGATTCCTTCAGTTTTATCACGCGGTAATATTTGGATCCCAATCCTACTGTGAGTATATGCTACTCCTCGGGAAATTTCTCACTTAACGATCAATGCTATAAACCTAGTAGGTGTCTAGAAAGGTGTTAGCGGGGCTACGCCCACAGGGAAAAGAGGTTACTTAATTAAGGAACTTCGCGAAAGCGTTGGAAAACCTCCCTCGAAGTACCAACACTGGCCTGGCTGAACAGTTAAGCAAGTATTGTACGGTGAGATTGATCCCGACTAATTCTTCCTTTATGGTTTGAGGAGGGATTCGAGAGACAGTGGGAGCCATCCTGTTTAGACAAATTAAAAACCACTCTAAACTTGCAAGAGCATCATGCTAAAGTGTTTCTTTTCTCTCTCCTAATTACAGCGACCAATCAAGATGACCGGACTTAAGTTATTACTAGATAAAAACATACTGACAGGGCCAAACTATAAAGATTGGCTCAGGAATGTCAAGATGGCAATCACTTATGACAAGTTGGGGTATCTTCTTACCACCAAAGCTCCCCCTGTCCCAGGTCCCAAAACCAGTGTCGTAGATAGGGAAATCTATAAGACCTGGGAAATAGATTGTGCGAAGGCCAAATGACTCGTGCTTGCCTCTATGGACAACGAACATCAGAGGAGGCACGAGAATATGGACTTAGAATCCATATTTCTTCATACAAAAGAACTGTATGGAGAGCAGTCTCGTATCGCACGATACGAAGTGTCGAAGAAGCTGTTTTCGGCAAGATTGGCCGTCGGATCATCGGTAGCGGAACACGTGCTTAAGATGATTGGCTACATAGAGGAGCTCGCGGAACATGGGACCACGTTGGAGAATGAGCTCTATACGGACTTGATTCTCCAGTCCCTTTCTTCCACTTACGCCCAGTTCATCCTGAACTTCAACTTACAGGAAAAGGAAGTTGAACTTTCAGAGCTCCTCAACATGCTGAGGAGTGCAGAGGGCACCCTACAGAAAGGTAGGGAAACATCCACTTTGTTTGTAGGAGGATCTTCCTCTTCTAAGTCCAGGACGAAAGCCAAGGGAAAGAAGAAGAAAGCCCCCGCCAAACCAAGGGGCGGTGTTAGTAAAGTGGATACGAAGAGAAAGGCAAAAGCAACAAAGGTAGCATGGAAGCTTGTAGGGAAAGAAGAATGCTTCTACTGTCACAAAAGTGGACACTGGAAGAAAGATTGCAGGGCTTGGATGGCCAGAACACAGGATCTGAAGCAAGTTGCGGCTTCAGCTTCAGGTGTGTATGTTATTGAAAACTGTCTATCAATAAACTCTACTTCCTGGGTATTAGATACCGGATCAGGATCTCATATCTGTAATTCTTTGCAGGAGTTGAGAAAGCGTAGGTTTTTGAAGGCTGGTGACATGACCCTCAAAGTTGCAAACGGAGCTAGTATGGATGCTGAGGCCATGGGGGACTATCACCTGGGAATGTCAGATGGACATGTTTTGGTTTTACGTAATTGCTTTTTTGTACCCAATGCAACTTGTAATATCATTTCTGTATCTTTGATTTCTAAAGAAGGTTATGAATTTGCGTTTGTAAGTAATGTTGTAAACATTCACCTTAATCAAGTTCTGATTGGGTCAGGTACATTGAGCAATGGTATATACGTATTAAACCAACCGCAGATTTTCAAAGTCCAGAATACACACAAAAGAAAGTCTCCAGAAATCAATCAGACTTTCTTATGGCATTGTAGACTCGGTCACATCAATGAGAGAAGGTTGACTAAGTTACATACAGAAGGATATTTGGATCCGTTCGAATATCAATCGTATGCAACTTGTCAATCCTGTCTCAAAGGAAAGATGACAAAGACTCCGTTCACTGGACACGGAGTGAGAGCGAGCGAGCTCTTGGGACTCGTACACAGTGACGTGTGCGGTCCAATGTCTACACATGCACGAAGCGGTTATTCTTACTTCATTACTTTTACGGATGACTTTTCAAGGTACGGTTATGTCTTCTTAAAGAAACATAAATCCGAGGCCTTTGAAAAATTCCAGGAATACAAGAATGAAGTAGAAAAACAAACAGGCAAAAGTATCAAGGCACTGAGATCTGATCGAGGTGGTGAATACTTGAGTGCCGAGTTCCTGGATTACTTAAAAGAGAATGGAATTCTCTCTCAGCTTACTCCTCCATACACTCCGCAACATAACGGTGTATCGGAGAGACGGAACCGAACCCTATTGGATATGGTACGGTCCATGATGAGTAACGCTGAGTTACCGCGATCATTCTGGGGATATGCCCTAGAATCAGCTGCATACCTTCTGAACCGAGTTCCAACTAAGACTGTGCCTACTACGCCATATCAGATGTGGTGTGGGAAGAGACCCTATCTTAATCACATTAAGACATGGGGATGTCCAGCTTTTGTCAAAAAGCAGCATGCGGACAAGCTCGAGGCACGCTCAGTACAGTGCAAGTTTGTGGGATATCCAAAGAACTCCAAGGGATATTTCTTCTATTGCGAAGAGGAACAAAAGGTTTTTGTTTCTCGCCATGCCCACTTTCTAGAACACCAGTTCATAGAAAAAGAAATAAGTGGGAGCGCAATAGAACTGGAAGAAATTCCAGAACCACGAGTTATTACTGAAAGCTTAGTAGAACCAGAGGGCGAAAGATCAGGACATTCCCACACCACTCCGCAGGAGTAGTAGGCAGTCTCATCCGTCCGAGAGATACTACGGTTTTCTCATAGACGGGGATAGAGAGGATTGCATCATAGATTGTGATGAGCCTACTAGCTTCCAGCAAGCCATTCAGAGCGTAGACTCAGTAAAATGGCTGGATGCAATGCGGACCGAAATGGAGTCCTGTACACCAACAAAGTATGGACGTTGGACATTTCTCCAGATGGGGTAAAACCCGTAGGATGCAAGTGGATCTTCAAAAGGAAGATTGGTGTAGATGGACAGGTTGAGACCTATAAAGCTAGACTAGTTGCAAAGGGTTTTTGTCAGAGACCTGGTTTGGACTATGACGAAACCTTTTCTCCAATGGCTATGCTGAAATCCATTCGGATCCTTCTTTCCATTGCTGCCTTCCACGATTATAAGATTTGGCAGATGGACGTAAAGACCGCTTTTCTAAATGGACATTTAGAGGAGTGTGTCTATATGGACCAGCCAGAGGGTTTCATTCAAAGTGGGAGCAGCGGAAAGGTGTGCAAGTTGCTCAAGTCTATTTATGGACTAAAGCAGGCATCGCGGAGTTGGAACATCTGTTTTGATGAGACAGTCAAGGAATTTGGCTTTATCAAAAATCCAGATGAACCATGCATCTATTGTAGATTTGTAGCGAGAACTGTAGTATTCCTCGTTTTATACGTGGATGGCATTCTCTTAATAGGAAATGACATTCATATGCTACAATCTGTCAAGGGATTCTTGTCACACAGGTTCTCCATGAAAGACTTGGGTGATGCCTCATACATTCTGGGGATCCGGATCTACCGTGACAGATCCAGGAGGATTTTAGGACTCTCACAGTCCTGGTACATCGACACCATACTGAAAAGATTCAGTATGGAAGATTCCAAGTACGGTAATCTACCGGCTTGTCACGAGATCACCCTCTCCAAAGAGATGTCTACCAAGACTGACTTGGAGAGGGATCGCATGTCTATTATACCCTACGCTTCTGCGGTAGGCTCTATAATGTATGCGATGTTGTGTACCAGACCAGATGTGGCATATGCACTAAGTGTGGTAAGCAGGTATCAGTCAAACCCTGGGGAGAAACATTGGATAGCGGTAAAGAACATTCTCAAGTACCTGAGAAGGACTAAGGAGATGTTCTTGGTGTATGGCGGAAAAGACCTCCAGATTGAGGCCTTTGCTGACTCCAGCTTCCAGAGTGACAAGGATGATTCCAAGTCCATGTCGGGTTTTGTCTTTACCCTCAATGGAGGGGCGGTGTGTTGGAAGAGCTCCAAACAGGAAACCGTTGCTGACTCGACTATGGAAGCGGAATACATCGCTGCATCTGATGCCGCAAAAGAAGCCGTCTAGATGAGGAAGTTCTTGAAAGAACTTCAGGTGGTTCCGTCCATTATTGATCCAATACCTCTGTATTGCGACAACAACGGGGCTATAGCTTTAGCGAAGGAACCCAGGTCCCATCAGAAATCCAGACACATCTTAAGGCGGTATCACCTGATTAGGGAGATCGTGGATCGCCAGGAGATCGAGGTTCGGAGGGTTGCTTCAGAAGATAACACTGCAGATCCATTCATGAAGGCCTTACCCCAGACTCAGTTCGAGCGGCTGATCGAGATGATAGGTCTTCGATAAGCCAGTACATGGCCTTAGTGCAAGTGGGAGATTGTTAGTGTATATGCCCTAGAGGCCATTACTGTATCATACTAGTATGTATATTACTTGATGGAAACTTGGGATATTCACAGTTGTATATACAATCTTGCTCGAAATGGTAGTATACTACTTGGTTTGTCTCTTCTTTAATGTGTACATGTGTTTCTTTTATTATATCACCTATACGCATTAGTGGAGCCCTTAGGATCTTTGCTTGATTACCAGCGTTGTGATGGCGCTCACACTCGTGGGGGCTGGGTAATCCATAAGCACATTCTTATACAGGTCCCTAGTCGTAGGACTATCGAGACAGGGCATCGATACTCCGGAGTAGACTAGCGTATGCGCTTCTCATCCCAGCGTGGGAGACGGTCTGTCCCACAGCCGTCAGTACGTCGTACTTGAGATAGTATGCGGGTGCTCGTTAGGTTACGAGTACACTGGACAGGACTCGTCGGGAACTGTTGGTTGGTATTATACCTATCGTCAGTTATCAGTTCCCAGGTGACATGAGTACAGCTTAGTCCGCTGACTTGACACTGTCACTTCGTCTCGAGTGTGTTCCCACTGTACTTTGATTACTACCCTACCACGGCTCAAAGGAGTCGTGCAAACAGGTAGTAGTTGGGTGCAGTCCCGAAGCACTTGGAGGCAGTGACGGTTAGATAGGATTCGTCTCTTCCGGTATTGGGGGTTGACATTGCGCTGTGTCCAAAAGATCCATTACACAAGTAGTCCCTGGCCAGGGCAAGCGAGATATACTGGTAGGTTTCCAGTGTTATCTCAGGGTGTTCTGGGCTGCACTCCGACACGACTTGTACCGCTATTAGGGGACTGACGTTTACCGCCTCCCTAGGCCCGCCATGCGATGTATCAGACGAACAGACCGGACTGTACGGAGACTGTCACATTCAGGCTCAGTAGGAGTTCAGATGAGTTCACCTCGTCAGTCTTCTTATCGGCATCTACCTGGGGACCGTTACGTACAGCTAGTGCCACTTGCGGTCTGTGGTTAAACCCACTGCCAGCGTAGTGTCGAGTCTTTAGAGTCCCACACAGAGAGTTATTCGCCTTTAGGCAAAATGAGTAGAGGTCGCATGGTTTTGCGACAGGGTTCGTTCACATCCGTGCACTTGTGCACGTTTTCTGTCCGGACAGCTTATACTAGCGGGCTTTGGTTTAAGCCGGATCTTGGTATATGATTTGGGATTGGTCTTATCTCATTGTATTCGTGTTCCTCGGATCACGGATACGGGTGCGTATGCACTGTTGACTGAGACAGAGGCAGAGGACTTTGATTAGGGTTAATGAGCATTGTCATTTTCTTAACCCTAATGCTTATGTGTGTATTATGAATAATTGATATTAGTTAAATATAATTGTGCATGGTTAGGGTTTTTGACCCTTTGACCATACTTGACTTGTTGACCTAGGTTGACACTTTGACCATCATCATTCCATATAAAAGATGCTCTTTGATCCTTGCAATTTGCATTAAATATGAAATGATAATGGTCAAGTCTTGAATAACCATGACAATTATCTAGCTAATTATCTAATTTCATAATTCACCCATATTAGAGAGAATGGTTCATTATTTCTCTCATTCTATCATATAGATTCTCTCTCCTCCTCTTCCTCTCTCTCAAGCTCTCCCCTCTCATGAGTTGAGAAACACATGAGCTTGAGATAAACCTCTCTAAAGTAATCTCTACTCTCATCTAAGGTTTTAGGATTAGCACTTCCAGCACCTTAGTTACTTCTAGCTTGAAGTTGAAGCCAAAGGTTGAGGCTCTCGGGTGGATCCTTCTTCGACTAGAGAAGGCGACAAGGTGAACACTTTCTTTCACTCCAAGGAGCAAGGAGAGAAGGACATAAAGCCCAAGGTATAACCTTTCTTCCATGTAGCTAAAACTAGTTAGCTTGTAGTTAGTTTTTGTTTAGCAACGATCCTCCTTTAGTTAGTCCATGTTGCCTAGTTCGATAAAAATCCGATTTTTATTCCGTTTTTCGCCTCCCCGCAAGCACCGGGATGGGCAACGCGGACTTACAAGGAAGGCCGCCGAGCAAACTCATCCGAACCCCTACTGAGCCTGTCTGTGACAATCTCCATACAGTCTGGTCTGTTCATTTAAGAGTATCGCATATCCAGTCTAGGGGGTGGATAAAGTCCGACCCCTAATAACGCGATATTTCATGTCGGTATGAAGCCCATCAACAATTGAGAAACTACTGATCCAAATCAGTAATTCCCATCTACCTTGGCCAAGTATTTCTGATGATGGCCACCCGTGCACCGCACGACATTAACCCCCAATACCGGGAGAGACGAATCCCCGACGATCTGCTTACTGCCTCCATATGGCTCGGGACTGTACCCAACTAAAACATGTTTGCACGACTCCTTTGAGTTGTGGTCGGGTAGTAATCAAAGCACAGTGGGAACTCAAACGAGACAAATAACGATCTCAGGTCGACAAACTAACCTGTACTCATATCACCTGAGAACTACTATCTGACAATAGGTATAATACAAACTAGCATGTTCCCGGCGAGTCCATCCAATATACTCATAACCCAATGAACACCTCTATACTATCTTAGGTGACTAACTGATACCAATGGCTTATGGGACCGGTCACTGCCCCTCGTCGGGGTCTCAAAAAGTATACACTAGTCTACTCCGGAGTATCGATGCCCAGTCTCGATACTCTCTCGACTGGGGACATTTAAGGATTTGCTTATAGACCACCCAGCTCTCACGTATATGATCGCTGTCATAATGCTTGTAGTCAAGCAAGAATCCTCTGGGCTCTATCAACATGTAATAGTGATCTGTAATACCACATAATGCATGTACATGATGATAAAAACAAACCAGATAGTATACTATCATTTTGAGTAAGACTGTTCTACCCGTATAAGTTTTCCCTCAATCATCACAATCGCATGCCTGTGATTACAATAATTGACTTGAGAGCGCTATAGCCAACACCACTGTGCTTAGATTACTATCCTAACACGGTTCTACAAAGTCATGCAAACAGGTTTTAATTGGGTACAGTCCCGAGCCACATGGAGGCAGAGAGCAATCGTTAGGGATTTGTCTCTCCCGGTGTAAGGAGTCGATATTGCGCAATGTTCAGTTGGCTAACGCCATAAGACCCTGGCCAGGGCAGTTGAGATTTACTGATAGTGAGATCAGTAGTTTCTCGGATGGTCTTGAGCCACATCGACATAACTTATCAAGTTATCAGGGGTCTAATGTTATCCACTCCCTAGACCCGGTATGCAATACTCTTAGACGAACAGACCAGATTGTATGGAGATTGTCACTTACAGGATCAGTAGGGGTTCGGATAAGCTTACTTGTCGGCCTTCCTTACGACAGGTATATAGGTAGCCATTACGTATAACTGGTATCACTTACATGCTTGTGGTTATATATTTTATCCGGTAACTCGCTGCCAGCGTATTTTCAAGTCTTTAGAGTCCCACACAGAGGGTTATCCCAGTTCAGGCGAAATGATGTAGAGGCTTTATATTGATACTACAGGGTTCTTATTAAATACGTGTACTAGCTACACACACTTTAATCAGACGGTTTGATAATACTAGCCGGCTTAGGATTAAGCCGGATTATTAAATCAATTATTGATTTAATAATTTGCACACACAAATATATATTCTAGTATTATATTCATTGTATTTTTCTGTATCTTTGGTGTTCGTATTTTGATACGAATACGGGTATGTATATACGGAGTTGTAATTTTGTCTTCATACACCTCATATATGTAATTTTCTTTTTCCAGAAAAAGGAAATGAGATGGAGGGGTGATGTGGCATAAGGAATGGTGAGAGAAATGGCTAGTGATTTGTTTATTTTATTTGTCATCATTATTCAAGTATGGTTGCATTTGTTTATTGAAAATTCTTTTTCACAAATATGATGGCTCATTTTCTTTGAGAGACTTGATCATTTTCACTCTCTCATTCTCTCTCCTCTCTAGCTCCTCCTTTTCCTTATCCTCTCATGAGTTGAGAATCCAAGGGAAAAAGAGATAGACTAAATACTTTGACACTCTCTACATCACTAAGCATCAAAACTTAGCAATTTGTGATCTTTAGTTGCTTCATTAGTCATCTAGTTGAAGCTAAAATTTGGACCGCTTCTTTCAGGTGGATCATCTTCGACTAAGGACGATCGTCTTTTAAGCTCGATCCTGGAGGAGAGGAGATTAAGAAGGGGACATCAAGAAGACGAAGGACATGCTACAAAGGTTGTAATCTCTACAAACTTCTAGTTAAGATAGCTAATTTAGTGTTTGGACCGTATCCTGGGGTTTTAGTTACTAGTGCTTGCTTAAAAATTAAAGGTTTTTATTCTGCCTTGGCTGCAAGTGTAGCGGTGTGAGCACTAACAACTTACAGGATTGTGTAGGCCGGAGAGGATCATGCATCAGTACACTATGTTAGGATATTCTCGGTCAAATGGCATGGCACGGCGGATGGTTCGGACAGTTGGGAAGAACATAACTTTACGACTTAAGGCTGGTTTTCGAGGGAATTTCGGGCTGGAGCCCTATCTACTGTCACGCCCCGCTTCCCGGTTATGGCGAAGGGGACGGGACGAGACCGCTACGTATTTACTATGAAGTAAATACGCTAAGCGTATCTAAGCAATATAAAAGTAAAGCACAAGAGATAAGATATAATAAAAACAACAACTTTATTTATTCACATTTTTTCTGTACAATGCATGGAAAGTAAATACAACTGAAATAAAGCAATGCCTAAACAATGGCATAACAGAAATGAAAAGTACTGAATGGAAAGTGTACAATGACTAGAGCTCGGAGTCTTTACTGAACTAGTCCAAGTCTTCAGCAGTAGGCTCGATCTCTGACGTGTCCAGATCACCTGACGACATTAAAAAAAGAAAGAAAGAGAATGTCGTCAGCGAACAGATCGCTTGGTAAGTCCCAAAGATAAGGGAGAAATAGAATAGACAGAAAATAAGGCATCTTTTAAAGTTGTGTTATATGGTTATAATGTCGTGTTAACGCTGTTGTTTGTAATTTGGTATAGAAGATGCCAGTGTATACGAAAAGAGTCCTACTTACACCGGAGACTTTGATAACCCGTAGTACAAGGCTCCGTCGATAATACCATGGAAAAACAGTATGGATGTAATTACGTCTTAAGTGACCACCTCGTGCCACCTTTAACATATTCCGTACCAGTCTACCCCTTAAACCCCGTAGTGTTATCTTGATTGTATTGTTGTATTTTATTGTCTTGTATTGTAAACTGTATAGATTGTATAATTGTATGACTGACCGAAACAATGATATCAGTAAATGGATGTAACTGGAGAATCATGTATGTAACTGTAGAATTATGGATGTAACTGTATAATCATGTAAATGGAATATATATCCATGGTTCGGTTCAGTCAAGTTGAAAGATTGAATATCTGGAATAATGGATTCATGGATTCATGTTAAATTATAATATTGTAAATTGTAGATTTAAGCGGGACCAATCTCTTGAGCCTCAGGGAACCGGACCAATCCTTATTGTAATTTATAGAACTTGAGGGGTTTTTAGGTAAAATACTTTTGTATAGTTTTCAAAATACACCCCAAATATTTATTAATCGTCTTTAAAGTTGTAATAATTGTAGATTTTATACTTCTGACAATTCTAATGAGAATAACCTAACTTTCATAATATATGGTATTAAAGTGTAATATTAAACTTGTATGAAATTCATGGTATTTTAATATAAAATGAATCTTGTGATTTTTAGAAAAAAAAGTGGAATATTTATATTATTACAAAATAGATATTTTAAGGATATATATACATATATTTATACAAAAATAATTTTAATATATATTTTATATTCTAAAAATCTCATTTTTTTAAGATATCGTATTTTAAATCTTTCGAGACCGAATGCTCCTTTCGGAGGTCTGAATCTCGCACTACTAAGACCGAGAATGTGCGATAATCCGCACCATCCCCAACGGGTTGCTCAAATGGGTTGTAGCGGCGCTTTGCAAAAATTTGTATAAATACTAAATCCTTTAGAAAATGGTTTTATTAAGTAAATGGTATTTATTTGTAATGATGTCGTTTTCCCGTATTCTATATTCCCAAGGGTATTGTGCTATGTTTCATATGAGTGTGTGAGGAGATAGGTCATTATCTCGTGATTTACTTAAAGGTATAGCAAGTTTTGTGATATTAAATGTAGAATTGAAACTATGTGGTATTTAAATGAAATAGTAATTATTTTTTATATGAAACTTGATCAATATAATTGATTAGTGTTTAATAATCAACATGAAATTGTTTAAGCATAATTGTATTTAAGAAAAGTGAAGTTTTATAAAGAAACCAAATCGGAAATCGGATTTGTTCCGATTCCGTCGGGTTTTGTAATTCCGTATTTCTAGAATAGAATAGAGAAGATAGAATAGGGACTTACGGGTTTAGGACAACCAGGAGAGGGAGAAGGATCGGGAGGAGTCGCTGGTGCGTCGTTTCGTCGCCGGGAGCTCCTAGAGTCGTCGTCGAAATTTCCGCCGGAGAATTCGCCGGAGCTTCGCCTTTCGCTCACTTCGATTGCACACAAGGTTTCTAATGATTTCTTAAGAGTTGGCTCAGAGTTTTGGGGTGAGGAGGTAGTGTGTAGGGTTGGTATTTATAGTGTTGGTTAGGGTCAGGGTAGGTGAAGAGTTTAAATTAAAAAAATATAAAAATACATTAAAAATTCATTAAAAATAGAGTAAATGGGGTTTAATTGTGTCTCTGGAACTGATCTGGGAATTTAAACTATGCAGGGGGGTATAGAAGATGAAAAGGCACACTTTTTGTTCAGGGGACTCGGTCGTCCGGCCGGGTCCGGCTGGCGGTGCCGGCCTGAGTCGGGCCGAGTCGGAGGTCAGGGAGGTAGGAGGTCTCTTGGTGTACACACTGGTATATTTAGTTTTTCATGTGTAGTGGAAATTTTGGAATTTATCACGTGTTGACTGTTGGACTTCTAAAAATTTTAAAACAAAATAATATTAAAAATAATGTGGGGCATGGGATTTGAACTCTGGTGGCTTGGTTCAGTAGTGCAAGGTATTACAATAAATTACAAGCTCCTTCTTGTAATTATGAAGCTATTTAATTACTTAAAGTAGTCACAGAAAATGTAAATACCTCAAGTATACATTAATTTTAAAGCAAATTTTTGTACACTAAAAATGAAGTTGTTACATTCTTTTAACTTGAAATTAAAAAGAAAAATAATTACTTATATCTTGTGCTCAGGCTAAAATACCCCTTTATGGATTTTGAAAAAATTTGTATATGCAAATTAGGGTTGTTACATCTACTGCGGAGTATCTCACCAATAAGTCCCCATCGATTGCAGTAGATATGAGAATTCCCAAGAAGTTATGGACTGGAGGGGATGGAAATTACTCAGGGCTTCGTGGTTCTAGATGCGGAGCAAAAGGGTACAGGTCGTGGTGTCGTAGTGCTAAGGATGGAGTAATCAGCCGACATTTGATAGTCGTTGAGTTTGTGATGTCTCGAAGAAGACTCAATCAGATGGCGAGTAGATAACAGGGCCACCGAGCCAGTTGGTATTCATGGTTTCAATCCAGATTATAGAAGATGAGGTGGTCGGTACTTCGATTCAGGTGGAGAATTCAGTAGAGCCAGTAGTGTAGAGGTCGATGACAGTTTGACGCACTGGAGTGGTTAGGGACGAGTTTCTAAGGTAAGAGGATTCGGAATTCGAAAAAAAGACTGCATATTTTATTCGTGGCATGGAGAGTGTAATGGATGGGGTGTTGTGTCGGTTGCAACAAAATATCGAGCAGTTTCTAGCTCAGTATGGGATGGAGGAGACTCGACCCGTATCTTCTCACTTAGAGGTGCACTTCATATTTTCGGCGATGTTATCATCAAAAATAGATTACGCTGGTGATAGAGGCAGATGGAGGTCAAAGACGGGTTATATGTTAGGCATGGATGCAGTGCCAGGGAGATCGACGTTTTAGTCTTATATCACAGTATTAACAATGGAGGCAAAATTAACAACCTTCTTGGAGGCGGTTAGGAAGACCATCAATTTACAAAGGTTGTTAGTTTCAGATATTCCACAGGAAGTGAGAGTGTTTTTCTTGGCGGTTGAGAAGAATGTAATATCTCTTACGGAGATTCGTAGCCTAGATAATTTGGCAGATGCGTTTCTAAGATGGTTCTGATCAAAATTCAAGATTTGTCTTGTATATTGTTGAGGTGTCTTTAGGTATAAGACGATGAGAACGGAGTTCCAAAGTGTTGAGAAAGTGAAGAGATTATGGCGAATTTGAATCAAGGTGGTGATTGTTGATTTTGATCTAAATTCAGAATTAGTTAGGGATTAGTTAGGATTTAAATCTAATCTTATTATTATAGATTTAAATCTAATCTTTAAATTAAATTCATATTTATCTCTAGTTTAAATATGGATTTATCTCCTAACATTTATTTACCCTATAAATATAAGACTTTCTTTAGGGAATTTGTGTATCCATAATTATTTGATAACCTAGGCTTCTATTAGAATGGGAGAGACAGTCAAGTGCGGTCACGGATAGAGAGAGGTTTTATAAAAAAGAATATTTCTTTATTAAGGAGATGCGTAGTCGATATAATCTATTGTAATTTTTTCTCATAGTGGAAGTTTTCATCGCGGGTTGCAGGATTAGATGCGAGCTTGCGCTGAAACCTGAGTAAATCTTATATGTTTTTGTTGGTGTGATTTTTTTGTGTGATTTGGTATCCGTCGGATAGTCTTTTTCAATCTACCCAAAAAAAGGTCTTGGATTTCCGCTGCAGATACATAATCCTTATGGCATGGTCTGACGGGCTCTCAACCTAAAAGAGCATGTTATAATATAAAATATATACTCTAAACCTTCATCATAACTTCGAACGTGCAGTGCAGTGGCATGGATATTTAAGCTAGGTCATTATACGTGCTATTTAATTTGCATATGGGAAAAACAATACCTCTACTCAAAAAGGCCATGTTTTGGCTCAATGGGCTCTCAAAATACAGGAACCTGTAAAACATTAAATATAATCTTTCGATCCCCCTAACAGCCTCGGAGTTATGATGCAGTGTCAGGAACATTCAAGACTACACTACATGATCCGGCGAAGCCACGGCTGCCTGTCGGTGAAAAGGCCGGTTACCACCGACGGGGAAACGGATGTCCGTAAGCTGTGTATATTAGTTGTTTCAAATCATATATAGAATGACAGAGACAAATAGGAAGAGCAAATAAAGGAGGAGGAGAAAAGGAGAGGGTTAAAAAGCTTGGGAGAAAAAGACTAGAGAAGGTAGCTAGAGTAGTGACTTTGCATGGTGGAGCACGTGAAGGTGCTTGCATGAAGACGAGGCAGATGGGGGCTCACCAACCCTATTCCCATTGAAATCCATTTTAAGAGATTGGATCCCATTTCTCTTCCCACTTCTCTTGGCTCTCTTCTAACTTCTACAGTCATGTACTGCCACTGATGCTTTACTATTCATGCAATTATGTATAGTGGGCACCTAAACTTTCATTACCACCTCTTGTTACAACGTAGGGTCGCTATGAAGCAAAAGCCCTGTTTGGATATTCAGTTTGGTTAACTGCAATTTATTTTTAAGTGAGGGCAGGGAAATGCGAATTGTGGTTTGCAAGTCTCAAACTCTAAAAATGGAGTTTAAATAACTGAGATCGGATTTGAGTTGAAAAAACCATAGTTATCTCAACTTAAGGGCTGAGATATTGCAGTTATTTCAATTCCAAAATGATTGCCTAATAATGCAAAGTTTGCATTTGGAGTTAACTTCGCTAACTTCATAAAAACCAAAGATTAGAAAACTTAACTTCATCCCCAAACGAGGCCCTAAAAACTTGACAGAATTTTTTGATCGGATCAACAATGTTTTAACCAATGTAAATTTACGGGGAAGCAAAGTGTGACTAAAATATGATGCTAGAGATGGATGTATGCTGTTTAGAAAAATGTTGAAACCTTGTTTTTGTATGTAGGCAAGAAACATATCCCTCTTTAATCTATTGCAGGAAAATTTTTCTAGCTTAGCCTAAATTCTTTCAAAACAATTTAAAAAATTTCTTCATTTTCTCTCAAAACAATAACATAAAAGTATCCATCTTTATACATTTCTGCATATTACATGTATTCAGAGGATGCCAAATTGCATTAAAAAATCCCTGCCATCCTCACTGATTGCATTTAAAATCAGGAAAGATTTTTTTGAATTTTCCTGCCATCATCACTGATTGCTATCGACATTCTTCCTCCTTGAGACGACGATTATCTTCACATCATGATGTGCTCTTCGCTTACTAAATTTCATATTATATAATTCAACTCATTGCTTTTAATATATATCTCAAAAGTGTATATAACTTTTAATATGTATTTCATTGCCTTATGGTAGTCGATCTATGATATATGGATTTTCATTTCTTATAACTATTCATATCCATATCTGTATCCGTCAATGACCATACGATACGAATATAGTAACATTTACATCCGATCTATGAGAACGTATACGAAATTAATAGTGAAAGCGTTGATTGCAATTTTTCAAAATGGCATTTGAGCCTCATATAATTTTCCATGCATGTACGTATGAAAAGTAATAGAGGATGGGCATCACTACTACAAATAAAGGTTGCCCCAACGGATAAATCCGTAGGCGCAAACCTCTGCCCCTACGGCTATATTTATAGAGGCACAAAAATACGACATAGGTGCACACGGCGCAGGTGCAAATCTTAGCCTTAAACATGCCCCTACGGTGAAATATTTGCCCCTACGGCTTAATGCGTAGATCTACTGGTCCCTACGGATTTCACCGTAGGGACAAAATATTTATTTAATTTATCGGTTTATAAAATAAAATAGTTGCCCCTCCGGATAAATCCGTAGGGACAAATATATGCCCTTACAGCTTAAGGCGTAGGTACAGATGTGTAGGGGCAAAATATCAGGTATCCTGATATTTTGTCCCTACGGGTAAATTTGTAGGTGTAAAGGTAAGCCCCTACGGATTATTCCGTAGGGACAAACCTAACCCCTGTTACTGAGTCCATAGGGTCAAAATATCAGGTATCCTTATATATTGTCCCTACGGATAAATGTGTAGGGGCAAAGTTGGACCCTACGAATTAAACGGTAGGTGCAACATGTGTACCTACGGATTAATCCGTATGGACATATTATCTGGGTTTTTTTTTGAAAAGGGCTGTCTGTTTTTTCCTCGCCCTGTGCACAATACTATATACATCATATATGAAAGTAATCAACAAGCAGAATATATACAGCGGTATTCATAATCAATATCTCACGCATAATATATAAAAAAAATCAACAAGCAGAATACAATATCAATCTAAATCAATATGAACATCACCAATATCGTCCAAAATATATACAATATGTAAATACATATTTAAAATATAAAAATCAAAAAGCTACCCTAACTCGGTTCAGCTCCACCTCTGATAATCGTCGAAATCTGGCGCATCTGCTCCTCGGATAAACTCAGAGTCAACAACTCAAGCAATGCGGACGGTACGGGAGTCTGAGCGGGCTGTGGAGCTGTGGCGCTGGTCTGCGCAACCGCAGCCGAGGTAGTGGCTTACGGAGCCACAACTGCGGGAGTCTGAGCGGGCTGTGGAGCTATAAGAGCCGAAGGAGATGCATGTGGAGCCTCAGCCGAAGTACCCTGTCGCGTCTGTTCAGTTTTGCGCGTAATAAACGAGTAAGAATTGTGTATTAGTCGAATTCATATCATTATCAGGTTATTGCGAAACCCCAATCTATGAATACTTAGGGACTTAGGCCTCGTTTGGATATCTAGTTTGGAAAACCGTAGTTTCTTTTACTTAGACGGTTCTATGTATGTATGATTAATCAAAGCTAAGTCTACAACCAAATAAGCTCAGGTTACGTACTAATATTGGATATGTTGCTATCTATAATATGACATAATATTTTACTATTAAGTAGTATACATACCATCATCTCCTTCAACTCCTGGACGGTGGCCTTCAAGGTGTCAAGTTCTTACTCTAGACGACGCTCATAGGAGATAGAGGAAGTAACCGCCGGAGTGGAGTCCAACCTCATATGGGTCATGCTAGGACCCAGTCCCGGGCCTCTCTTCCAACCTCCGTGGTGCCCTCCGCGTATGGCGTCTAGAACTGGGGTCAGCAGCATCGGATCGTTCTGTCCAGTAAAATCAATCCCTGATGCCTCGGCCTACTCAACCACCTGCTCCTACACCCACATTAACTAGTAAAATATAAGTACATCATTTAAATTTGAACTTTTCAAAACAAAAATTTCAAATAGGGGTTGAATAAATATTAACACTTACGCAATACTCCTGGGTAGCGGTGTCGGGGTATCGAAGCTCGCCCGTGGCGGGATCTGTCGAGGTGCCGTGGACGGCAAGATACGCGGATAGCACGCTCGGTGTACCACCCTACGCCAGGGTCTAAGCTCTCTGCAATTCGCCAAAATTTATATTTATTATAAAATAACTCTTAAGTTCACATTATATTAAAATAGATTTATTGTAATTTACCGATGCCTCCATAGCACAAGTAATATTCATCGAGCCACCTGTATAAGTGGGGCGTCCCCTCATCGCCGACTTCCTATTCTCTTTATTTTGATCCGCCTGTTTCTGCACAACACATTCAGATTTAGTTTTCAAATTAAGCAACACAAAAAAGTAAATTATATACTAAACAATGAATTACATTTAAAATACATGCATGTTTGTGCTGAGAGTCGAAATATTGGCACAATAGAGGCCATGTATCTACGTCGACTCTCGCAAAGGCCGGAGTATGTATGAGGGCCGCTCTCTCTGCCTCGGGGGTCGCCATCCACAGGGAATAGCAGTCGATATTCAGCTCGTTTCTATTGTATCGGACCTTCGATTGCATGTTCTTCATCAGGCCATGGTACAGAGCGTGAAGATCGAGCACCCTCCCAGAGTGATCAGGGTCGGGTACATGCTGAAAATCGTAATCCAACTGCAAATACAAAAAAAAATAATGTTATTAAATTACAAGTGTTAATAATAAATATATTGGATAAATCAAATGAAAAATATATATTAATATCCGAGCCTGATCCCAGAAGAGAGCGAATGAGCGCCGATGCTGGTCGCCTCACTCAACGTGAAGTGGATAATTCTTCACGAGGCGGCTCTCATCCCCCATATACTGGCTGAACCTCTCGGAATAATCGCCGGTATAGCGATAATCGGGGGTAAAGAAGAGGGGGAATGCTGCCTCCCCCTGGCTCTGTCGGGCCTCAGCCTGTGAGACTGATTCGGGCCTCGAGTCCCCCTCTCGGGATGGGGATGCCCTACGTCTACAAGAAATATCAAGACAATCAATATTAAGACAAGGTGGTATTAAGAAATCAAGGTTTAACGAAAATTGAAGTGCGATATATACCTCCGGCGACAGAAGCACGAGCCTGGGCCCGGGCAGCAGAACGAGCGGGGCAATAGTTCCTCCGGTGAAGAACAGCCGGTGACCCGGATGTGTTCGCATCCCCTCCAACTAGAAAATAAACATCGATAAAATTACATGAATATTTAAAGGATTTGTAAAATGAATAAATATTTTATATTTATTCATACAAAGCTGCAGGCTGAGCGGAGGGTATGGAAGTAACGGCAGTGGCCCCTGCACCGGGAGTACCCCCTGCACCAGACGTGGACGCACCACCTATAATTAGACAATCAAAGATTGACTATATAAGTAATTGCAAAAAGAATGCGCATTTCAATAATATAACATTCTAAATTAACATGTATACACTATAGGATATATAAACATACCCGCAGGTGCGGTGGTGGGCTCTGCCCCTGATGTAAGTACGTAAGAGCAAAAAGAATGTATGTATATTTATGATATAGCATTCTAAATTAATATACATGCACTATATGATATATAAACATACCTGGAGGTGCGGGAGTGGCGTCTGCCTTTGATGTGGACGCACTAACAGCTTTGACAATCAAATATTGACTATGTAAGTAATTTTGACATGAATATACATGTATATCTATAATATTACATTCAAAATGAATAGGGGTGTAACATACCTGGAGGTGCGGAAGTGGCCTCTGTCCCTGATGTTGACGCACCACCAACAACTAGACAATCAAACATTGACTATGTAAGTAATTTTGACATGAATATGTATGTATATCTATAATAGATATTACATTCAAAATGAATATGCGTGCAATATACCTGGAGGTGTGGCAAAGTCCACACCGAAGGAGGTTTCCGAAGGGGTCTCCGATCGGGGTGCAAGACCGGCCCTCTGAAGCTCCCTACGCAGCTCTCCGGGCGGCAGAACCGCTCTGCCTCTGCCGGTGCCGCGGCTGGAGCTCCTGCCGCCCCTCGCTGCTCCCGTCGTCGTCATCAAATCTAGATAAAACGGTTCGTGTATGCATTAAACAATCATTACATATGCATGCTATATATGTATAGATTGCAAAATATGAAATAATAATATAACATTACTGATAACCTTTTTCGTTTCGTGGACGGATTAGACATATCTACTTGGATTTCATCATCGATATCATTTCTAACCCACGTAACATCATGATCAGCCGAAGACAACCGGTCTTTCGAAACAGACGGTCGGAGCACTCCTAACTTGAAACGGATGAAAACACAAGTGAATGCAGGTGTTTGCTTTATACATTCCTAACTTGTCCACACGGGACAAATCTATCGGTTATCATACGATTGAATCTTCTCGTCACATAGACTACACGACGGTTGTTAGTACCGAGCTATACCGTCCGATATTTAACAATCTTTGTATAGTTCTATGTCACGACGAATATCGAAAATATGTTAACCGATAGACAGGGACTAAGTGGCGCTTTGAGTTTCATATTTGAGTATCGATGAGAATATAAAAGTTTCATATTATCATCGAGTATCATATATTGGTTTTAACTTGAACATTTAACATAAATAGGTTTTACGTTTACGTTTCGTTATTAAGGTTTCGAAATTTCAAGTTTAGGGTAAATTTTTCTTACGTTTACGGTAAAATTGTACGTTTACGTTATCATCGAGTATCCTACTGCAATGAACTAGTGCACCCTAAACCCTAACCCTAAATAAACAAATTAACCTAACTAGCCACAATTAACCATAATCATTACCCTAACTCAAATTATCCCTAATTAACCCAATTTACCCAAATCAACCTAATTAACCCTAATCAACCCAAACTTAACCCAATTTACCCAAATTAACCTAATTAACCCTAATCAACACCCTAACTCTTTCAAATTATCACTAATTAACCCAAATTAATCCTACCTTCTAATTAACCCTAGCCTATAACCCTAAACCTGAACCAAACCCTAACCCTAACCCTAAGCCCAACTAATTAACCCTAACCCCAACCCCAACCAAACCCCAACCCTAACCCTAACCCCAATCCCAACCCCAACCGAACCCCAATCCCAACCCCAACCACAACCCCAACCGAACCCTAACCCTAACCCCAACCCCAACCAAACCCCAACGCCAACCCCAACCGAACCCTAACCCTAACCACAACCACAACCCCAACCCCAACCGATACCCTGACCCTAACCCCAACCCCAACCGAACCATAACCCTAACCCCAACCCCAACCTCCACCGAACCCTAACCCTAACCCTAACCCCAACCCCAACCGAACCTTAACCCTACCCTAAACTGAACCCGATCGATGCCTAACCCTAACCCTCACCCCTACCCGAACCCTGAACCCTGAAACCTAGCCCTAACATCATCAAAATTATAAATAATTTGAGATTTACTAATCTGTAGCCGACAGTAGAGGAGACGACGGAGGAGACCAGTGGTCGACGGCGCAATCGGCGACGAGTCGCAGGAGGTGGCGACGAGGAACTTTTGAGAACGATCGAGGAAGGTGGCGGGCCGCGGGCGGAGCGCGGTAGAGAGGCGCGGGAACGATCGAGAGAGAGAGAGAGAGAGAGAGAATTTTTGGGAACGGCGAGGGCTTTTCTGTTTCTTTTTTTTTATTAAATACCCATATTTTCCCCTACTGACTTAACCGTAGGGAATTTTGTTGCGGCTCCGTAGGGCCAAACAATAAATTCCGATTTAATATTTTTCAATTAAAACGTATGGCGCCGTAGGGACAACCATGGGGACCTACAGATTAATCCGTAGGGGAAATAAAAAGTTGCCCCTATGGATTCCTGTAGCCGTAGGGGCAACCCTATATTGTAGTAATGCATATCTAATCGATGAAAACGTATACAAAGTAATAGTGAAAATGTTGATTGCAATTTTCAAAATACATCCGAGTCTCATCTAATATTCCGTGCATGTACATATACAAAGTAACAGTGGACGAATTGATTGCAACTTTTTAAAGATATCAAAAAAACTCATCTAATTTTCCATCCACATGTATCTAGGGAGAAAATACATTCCATAGATGTTACGCTGCAATAGATTGAATGGTGATAACTCGTATGAAAATAAATACAGATAATTTATCGGAAATCATATTGCATGAATCTAAAGATAAACTTAGAATGGAGCAAATGCATATCAACTTAAATTATAGGGGGCGGAGGATTAATTTCTCACAATAAAGGACCAAATACAGATTTCCTTAAACTAAAAGGGTGTAGTCTAATTTTCCATGTACAAGAAAAGAAAAGCTTGAAGAGGGAATAATATTCCCTCGTATGACTTTATATATAAAAAAGTTGACAGACAAATAGATAGATAGATAGAAGGGGAAATTGTCTTCCGACCCAATTTTAAGAAGTGATTTTTTAAACCCATGAATTTTCAAAATTATTAAAAAACTTAATACTTAGATACTACATAAAGTTTCAAGTCCCTAAGAATTCTAATTAATATATTTTTAGGAAATACCAATTTTAACCTTTGTCAACTTATACATATTTTAATTTTAATAACTTTCTTTATTCAATTATAACACTATTTCAAATCATAACACTAATTATCCAATCATAACACGATTTATCAAAGCATAAGATTATTTATCATAATATAAATTTATTTATTCAATTATAACATTAAATGATAACATTTTTTATACAACAACAATAACCGGGTCTTTTATCCCAAGCATATAAGGTAGATTACATGAACCAACATGAGAATCATACCGGGTCGAGCACATGGATCCTCCGCCTCCACTCACTCCTATCGAACAATATAATTTCATTAAGACCTTTGGTATCCATATGTTTTTGTATCACCTACATCCACATTTTGTTCGATCATCCTTTCGTCCTTATGATTTGACCTGAATCAAGAATATTCATTTGTCGAATCATTGTTTTCATAGGTCTATACACACATGACCAAACTATTTTAGATGGTTTTATCGCATCTTCTATCCTCCATAAATAACACGCTAACCTTTGCATGAATATCCTTATTTCTTTTTTTTTTGTGTTACCATACATCCAACGAAGCACGCGCATCTCTGCTACATTCATCTTCAGAGCATGATGTTTCTTAAGAGTCCAACATTCCGTACCATATAATAGAACAAGCCAGATAGCGCTTCGATAAAATTTCTCCTTCAACATTAACGGAAAGTTACAATCGCTCAAAATCCCCGTTACGCTCTTCCATTTCAACCAAGCAGCCTGAATTCTCTAAATAACATCGCTATCAATATTCCAATCCTTTTGGATGATGGGATCTTGATATCTAAACTGATTGTTCGGTAGTATCTCGTGCTCATTCAGTGTTATACCATTATGATCTTGACTTCTCTATTTACTAAATTTGCATTGCATATATGTTGTCTTGGGCCTGCTCAATCTAAACCCCCGAAATTCTTTTTTCCTCCATAACTCCAATTTAGTATTAACCCCTGCTTTTTTCTTATTTATCAGAATAATATTATTAATGAATAGCATACACCAAGGTATCTCATCCTGAATAGTTCTAATAAGCTCATTTACCACTATGGAAAATAAGAATGGATTTAATGCAGAACCTTGATGCAAGCAAATTCTGATCGGAAAATCACTCATCAGGCCGCCGCAAGTTCTTACATTTGCCACTATTCCATCATATATGTCTTTGATTATGTCAACGTACTTGATTGAGACTCACTTCTTCATCATTGTCCGCCATAATATCTCTTTAGGTACCTTATCATAAGTTTTCTCTAAATCAATGAAAACCATAGGAAAATCCCTTCTCCTCTCTAAAAAATACTCGATAAGTTGAAAAAGAAAATGAATATCATCTGTCGTCGATCGTACAGGCATAAACCCAAACTGATTTTCTGTTATCTTAGCATCATGTCTTAACCTATGTTTAATCACCTTCTCCCAAAGATTCATGGTATGACACATGAGTCCTATTTCACGGTAGTTCGAATAACTCTGATTGTCACCCTTGTTATTATAGAGAGTGTTTACCCTCATTAGTAACATCTAACGTGTGGACTTTTAGAATAGACAGTCTAAACAAAACAAATTTTTATTTAGTTTGATCAGAAGGTCCTGAATTCGTGACTTCCCATAAGCATAAGAACTTATGATTAATTACATCCTATCGTCTCAGGTTTAGCCATAGACGGGATATCTTGTAAGGTCACTCTAAATCATATTATAGAGAAGGGGGATCACATTGCAGATGGAGGCAACATGAAATCTATTTCAAGGAAATATCATTATATTGCATTGTTTTAAGTATAATATTGTTAGATATGTATGCCCTAAAGGCTTGTATTGTATATGATGTTAGGGATATGTATGTACAGGACAATCTTGCTCAGTTGTATATACTATATTATTTGAGTTGTCTTTGTCTTCATATGTGTATTTCTTTCTTTTGTTGCTTTGTATTGTTTATACATATTGATAAAAACTTGATACAGTAGTATATTATTTTGGTTTGTCTTTATTTTAACATGTGCATATGTTATACTCGATATCACATATGGCGGATACATGTTGATAAAGCCTATAGGATTTTGCTTGATTACTAGAGTTATGATGGCGATCATACTAGTAGGAGCTGGGTAGTCCATAAGCACATTCTTAAAGGTTACAAGTCGCAGGAATATCGAGACCGGGCATCGATATTCCAGAGTAGACTTGTGTATACGTTCTTAGACCCCCGACGAGGGGCGATGGTTGGTCCCACAGCCATTGGTATGATCACCTAAGATTGTATACAGGTGCTCACTGGTGGTGAGTACACTGGACGGACTCGCTGAGATCCTCTAGATGGTATTATACCTATCGTCAGATAGCGGTTCTCAAGTGACATAAGTACAAGTTAGTCTTAGGACCTGAGATCATCATTTATCTCGTGTGAGTTTCCACTATGGTTTGATCACTACCCTACCACGGTTCTACTGAGTCGTGCAAATAGGTTTTGGTTGGGTACAGTCCCAAGCCACATAGAGGCAGTGAGTGATTGTCAGGGATTCGTCTTTCCCGGTATTGGGAGTCGATATCGCACTATGTCCGGTTGGCTAGAACCATAAGACCTTGGCTAAGGCATTTGAGATTTACTGATGCTTAGATCAGTAGTTTCTCAGATTGGTTCTGAGCCAAATCGACATGACTTATCAAGTCGGTAGGGGTCTGACGTTTACCACACCCTTAGACCCGGTATACGATACTCTTAGACGAAGAGACCGTACTATACGGAGATTGTCATGGATAGGCTCAGTAGGGATCCGGATGAGCTTGCTCGTTGGCCTTCCTTTTCGACACATACCTGGGTAGCCGTTACGTACAGCTAGTGTCGCTAACGTGCTTGTGGTTAAACCCACTGCCAGCATACTGTCGAGTCTTTAGAGTCCCACACAGAGGATTTCTCTGGTTCAGGCAAAACGATGTGGTAGCCGTATGTTTATACGTGCAGGGTTTCGATCGAATGATAATACTAGCCGGGTTAGGATTAAGCCGGATTATTAAATCAGGTATTGATTTAATAATTTACAATATACACATTTCGATATGTGTATTCTAGTGTCATTCATATTTTTGATCGAGCAAGGTACCGATCAAATAATAATACTAGCCGGATTAGGATTAAGCCGAATTATTAAATTAGGTATTGATTTAACAATGTACATAAACATATTTCAATATGTATATTCTAGCGTTATCTAGGTTTTCGATCGGACGGTTGATAATACTAGCGGCTTAGAATTAAGCCAGTTTGTTAAATCAGATATTAATTTAATGCTAGTATTATATTAGTGGTATTATTCTATCTCTTGAGTATTCATATTTTAGTACGAATACGGGTATGTATATATGGTAGAATATATTCCGTATTTATATGGAAAACATTCTAAAAGGCGGACACCTCATTTTTTATTTATCCATTTATTCTTTTAAATGGAAATGAGGTATAAACGTAGTCAGGAGAGATATGGTGAGAACCATGCTTGAATAGTCTTGAAAAATGAATTTATAATTCATTTATGCAAACTATTCAAGTATGGTTGGTATATTTATATTGCAAAATTTATTTTATAAAACCATGATTGCATTATTGTTTTAGGTGATTATTTTTCATTCTCACCATGAGTTTCTCTCTCCTCTCTAGCCTTTCTTGAGTTCCTCCACCTTCTTCTTCATCTTCCTCCTTACCATTTCATGAGTTGAGAATTAACGAAGGAAGAGAGATAGAAATACACTAGAAAACTCACTACATCATCTTAGCAATCTAGATTAGCAAACTAGGTTGTTGAGTTGTTTTATTAATGAAGCTAAGTTTGGATTACATACTCTCGGGTGGATCATTTAGGATCGAGAAGGCCAGCTATCAAGGTTGATCTAGGAGATCCCTAGAAGCTTAAGAAGAGGAGTGAAGACTCGAAGGACACGGATCTTCTGTTATAACCTTCTCTCATAGTAGTCAAAACTCCTAGTAATTGCTAGTTTAGGCTTATGCTTTGATCACTTGGGTTAAGTTGGTTGTGCTTGCTTAAAAATTTAATTTTTGTGCATTCCGTTTCTCTACTTCGATGTAGAGTGAGCACAACTCACCAACATAATATCAGAGACACTCCATAAATCTTAACTAGACTAGTTTGCATTAATTTAGAGTTTCGATCAACGGAACTTTCCAAATCACATTTCAAAATCACTGCTTGCTGTTCGAATTTTAAAGTTGTTCAAAAAAATTTCTGGTTGCATTAAAATTATTTGCTGGCAAAATTAGAGCCAAGAAAAAAATTTGGACACCTAAACCCAAAATTCGACCGCGGAACAGAAGCCAAATGCACCATTTGGCCGCTGAACCGCGGTCCAATTTTGGCTACAGTGCCCTAAATTTTTTCTGGGGCTCTAATACATGGAAATATGATTTTTGGAATATTTGGTTTTGGCCCAGATTCATTTTTGTACTGGTTTGTACGTGAGACTAATACGGAAAGTTTTAATCGATCGAAATTTTAAACTCTTGGTTTTTAGTGCATTTGTTTCTGCGACCGTGAATATCATAGCACGGTATAATCTGACTGGTTGCTAATGTACAATCAGACGGGTTTATGAACATGATATTTGCGTTGATGTTCTGTGTTGCACTGATGTTATGGATGGATTGTCGTGGTGGATGGCCTATAGTGCAATGGTTGTTGTACAGTGTTGATTCATTTGTATATTCATTATTGCGGGGCGAGCGTTCGACATGTGGTCTGCCGTCTTTGCCAGTTTGTATATTCTTTTATTAGGGTACGGCCGGGTTGAGGTCGATATCACCATTTGTATATATATTTTTCTTTTCTGTACTAGGATTACCCCGCGAAGGAGTGCCCGAATAGCTGGGTTCTAGAGGGCAACGGGCCCGCATCTCATGGTGTTGAGACGGAAGGAGCCTTAATTTATAATTGGCGGGCTATTCGTCGCACTCGTAGAAGGTATAGGATGACCCACGGAGGGGTGCTCAAGTTACCGGATTCCGTGAAGTGCTGGGTGGCCCATTCACTTTGTTGATTGGGGTTGCCATATTTCCGGGATTGGCGGGTAACTTTCCGCACTCGTGGGGGTCTAGGTTTTTCATAGCACAGGCTATACACACGACCGGGGAACGTCGAGTTTCATTTGTGGCATATTATCCGTTATTCCATGTTGCTTATTAATGCTCTTTGATGTTTCTTATATCATGCCTGAGACGAATGGTTATATATATACATATATACATATATATATATATATAAATTAGTAGATTTTGTATATGTTTTGCATCCATGCTAGTCCTGCCTCCGCTCTGTCGGTAGTTAAGTAACCTAACGATGTATGATAGAGCCCCGTGGCGAATTTGGATGGCCTATACTTATATTTTATTTTCGTTTTTTTCTGGTGTGATAGGATTTAATTAATGGGACCGCGTTAATTTTAATTAATGCAGGAAAAAGAAACCTAAAAGATATTGTTGGAACAAATTTTGAAAAACTATAGTCATACTCTTTCGTTTTGTATAGTGGTATTCGGTTAGGAATATCCAGCACCTCATTCGAGGAGGCAAAAGCCTAGATCCCTTCACATGGAGTGACCTCTTGAGCAAAAGATTATGTTACTATAGAATACTCGGATTTTTTTCAAAACCACTAGTTTGCAAAAGCGGAGCCTAAACCATTCCTTTTCAAAACTGCTCGGTTCCTTCAATGATATCAAGTTCATTATGTTAAGGGTTTTACGCCAAAAACCAGCCGTAGGCCTCTGTCATTTCCTACGAGTAGTACTCAGTATTTGTGCTGTGTTTATTGACCTTGTCAAGGTTTAGTGTACGGTAGCTGAGTGGTGCTTGTTTGTAGCATATGATGTGATTAACTAGGACAGTCGCATAGCCTTGTTGACTTTGTCAAGGACTTATGCGGGTGGGTCTAGGGAAATCAAGATAATGACAGGTTGAACTTGACCAGCGACTTATGGTTTATTGACCTTGTCAAGGTCATAGGTCGTTATGGGAAAAAATCACATCAGGAGTTTCAAATATACAGGAAACTTGCTAGTGTTGCATACCTTTTGGAGTGTGGTGACTAGAGTGGCTTCCATCTAGGTTATCACATGATGATAGTTGGATCCCGATCCTATTAATGAGTAGGATTACTTTTGGGAGATATTTTTCACTTCACAATTAGTTAACCTATTAGGTGTCTAGAAAAGTTTTAACGGGGCTACGTCTCTGTGGCAACAATGTTTATTTTAATTAGGTCCATGCGAGAGCACGGGGAACATCCCTCGGAGTACCAATACTTACCTGGCTGAACGGTTAGCGAACTTATAAGGTGCGAATGATCCCGACTAGTTTTCCTTTTAAAGATTTGAAGGAAAATTCGAGGAAATAATAGGAGCTATCCTGATTAGATAAACTAATAACCAATCTGATCTTGCAAGAGCGCACACCGAGTGTTTCTTTTCTCTCTCTCCAGGTAGCAACCATTTCACGCCCTAATCAAGATAATAAAATGTTTGACTTGACCGAACCAGCTTATTACACTGGGATGGGGAACGTCGGTTCGGCTCTAACTTGTGACAACTGTCACAAGTATGGGTAAGGAAAAGAGGACTATAAGGAATTCCAGATGACCCTATTGAAGTAGAAGCATTCTAATGCATCTTCTTCAGGTGTACATGTTATTGAAAACTATTTTTCGGTCAACCCTGCCTCCTGAGTACTAGATACCGGGTGAGGATCTCATATCTGTAATTTATTATAAGGATTGAGAAAAAGTAAAATGGTTGGACCGGGTGATATGTCCCTCGGAGTAGGGAACAGAGCACAGGTTAATGTTGCTGCCGTCGGTGAATATCACCTAGTATTGCCAAGCGACAATACTATGATCTTAAACAATTGTTACTATGTACCTTCCATACTTTGCAATATCATATCAGTTTCTTTACTTGATAAAGATGGATATAACTTTGTTCTAGATAGAAATATCATGAACATTTATCTTAATCAAGTATTTGTTGCATAAGATACACTGTGTAATGGTATCTACATTCTAAATTAAAACACAGTCTTCAATATACAAAACACACGCAAGAGAAAAATTTCAGATACAAACGAAACCTACTTATGGCATTATAAACTTGGTCATATCGGTGAGAAAAGACTAAGTAAGTTGCATAAGGATGAATATTTGAATACGATCGAATTTTCATCTTATGAAACCTGTCAGTCTTGTCTCAAAGGAAAAATGACCAAATCTCCGTTCACCGGACACGGAGAAAGAGCTACAGAGCTCTTAGGTCTCATACACAGCGATGTATGTGGTCCGATATCTATACATGCGAAAGATGGGTTTGTTAGTGTATATGCCCTAGAAGCCATTATTGTATCATACTAGCTTGTATATTACTTGATGGAAGCTTGGGATATTCACAGTTGTATAGACAATCTTGCTCAAAATGGTAGTATGCTACTTGGTTTGTTTCTACTTTAATATGTGCATGTGTTTCTTTTAGCATATCGCTTATACATATTAGTAGAGCCCTTAGGATCTTTGCTTGATTACCAGCATTTTGATGGCAGTCACACTAGTGGGGGCTGGGTAATCTACAAGCACATCCTTATACAGGTCCCTAGTCGTAGGAATATCGAGACAGGGTATCGATACTCCAGAGTAGACTAGCGTATGCGCTTCTCATCCCAGCTGGGGAGACGGTCTGTCCCACAGCCGTCAGTACGTTGTACTTGAGATAGTACGCGGGTGCTTGTTAAGTTACGAGTACACTGGACAGGACTCGTTGGAAACTGTTGGTTGGTACTATACCTATCATCAGTTATCAGTTCCTAGGTGACATGAGTACAGCTTAGTCCACTGACTTGACACCGTCACTTCGCCTCGAGTGTGTTCCCACTGTACTTTGATTACTACCCTACCACGGCTCAAAGGAGTCGTGCAAACAGATAGTAGTTGGGTGCAGTCCCGAAGCACTTGGAGGCAGTGACGGTTAGACAGGACTCGTCTCTCCCGGTATTGGGAGTTGATATCGCACTGTGTCATGGAGAGCCATTACACATAGTCGTCCCTGGCCAGGGCAAGCGAGATATGCTGGTAGGTTTCCAGTGTTATCTCAAGGTGTTCTGGGCTACACTCCGACACGACTTGTACCGCTATTAGGGGACTCACGTTTACTGCCCTCCTAGGCCCGCCATGCGATATTCTCAGACGAACAGACCGAACTGTACGGAGAATGTCACATTCAGGCTCAGTAGGAGTTCCGATGGGTTCACCTCATCAGTCTTCTTATCGGCATCTACCTGGGGGCCGTTACGCACAGCTAGTGCCGCTTGCGGTCTGTGGTTAAACCCACTGCCAGCGTAGTGTCGAGTCTTTAGAGTCCCACACAGAGAGCTATTCGCCTTTGGGCAAAAAGAGTAGAGGTCGCATGGTTTTGCGACAGGGTTCGGTCACATCCGCGCACTTGTGCACGTTTGGTGTCCGGGCAGTTATTACTAGCGGGCTTTGGTTTAAACCAGATCCTAGTATACGTTTTGGGATTGGTTTTATCTCTTTGTATTCGTGTTCCTCGGAACTCGGATGCGGGTGTGTATGCACAGTTGACAGAGACAGAGGCAGAGGATCTCTTTGTATTCGTGTTCCTCGAAACACGGATGCGGGTGTGTATGCACAGTTGACAGAGACAGAGGCAGAGGATTCTCATTAGGGTTGTTGACTGTTGACTTTTTCTAAACCCTAATAAGAATAAGAAATATGATTAATAATAATATTAATTATGTATTATTGTGCCATGGTTGGGTTGAAACTTTGATTTTGTTGACTTGTTGACTTTCTTGACCGGTTGACTAGTTTGGACTTGTTGACCATCATCATTGTATGGCTATCATTTCATGGTTATGACTTTTGCTTGCTTGTTATCTCATGGTGTTCTGGGCTACACTCCGACATGAATTGTACCGCTATTAGGGGACTGATGTTTACCGCCCCCTAGGCCCGCCATCCGATATTCTCAGACGAACAGACCAGACTGTACGGAGACTGTCACATTCAGGCTCAGTAGGAGTTCGGATGGGTTTCACCTCATCAGTCTTCTTATCGGCATCTACCTGGGGGTCATTACGCACAGCTAGTGCCGCTTGCGGTCTGTGGTTAAACCCACTGCCAGCGTAGTGTCGAGTCTTTAGAGTCCCACACAGAGAGCTATTCGCCTTTGGGCAAAACAGAGTAGAGGTCGCATGGTTTTGCGACAGGGTTCAGTCACATCCGCGCACTTGTGCACGTTTGCAAGTGTTTTTAGGGTGAGTAGAGAAGTGTTTTTAGGGTTTTATCTCAATGGTTCTTGTTTCTCAACTCATGAGACAAGAGAACCATGAGCAAGAGGAAGAAGGAGAGCTTGGATGAGAGAGAGTGAGAATGATAGAATGTATAAGACCTTTTACAACCATGCTCTCAAAAACAAAATGAGTGCATGAAATGATAATGCCATTGACATGAACCATCACAAATACTTAATTATTATTTATTATCATGATTATTTTTGTTTTTGAGAGCATGGTTGTAAAAGGTCTTATTCATTCTATCATTCTCACTCTCTCGAACTTTAGAGTGAATAGAGAAGTGTTTTTAGGGTTTTATCTCAATGGTTCTTGTTTCTCAACTCATGAGACAAGAGAACCATGAGCAAGAGGAAGAGGGAGAGCTTGGATGAGAGAGAGTGAGAATGATAGAATGAATAAGACCTTTTATAACCATGCTCTCAAAAACAAAATGAGTGCATGAAATGATAATGCCATTGACATGAACCATCACAAATACTTAATTATTATTTATTATCATGATTATTTTTGTATTTGAGAGCATGGTTTTAAAAGGTCTTATTCATTCTATCATTCTCACTCTCTCTCATCCAAGCTCTCCCTCTTCCTCTTGCTCATGGTTCTCTTGTCTCATGAGTTGAGAAACAAGAACCATTGAGATAAAACCCTAAAAACACTTCTCTACTCACTCTAAAGTTCAAGATCTAGCAAGCCAAGGATTTTAGTTTCCTCTAGATTGAGGTTGGAGCCAAAGGTAGAAGCATTCGGGTGGATTCATCTTCGGCACAAGGAGACGACGAGGTGAGGCCGATCCGACCACTACAAGGAGTTAAAGAGAAGGAGTTCAAGATTATGTATAACCCCTAACATAGTAGCTAAACTCTTAGTTAGGTTGTTAGATAGTTTGTTTAGCAAAGATCCGGTTTCTAGTCCATATTACCTTCACCGAAAAAATCGTTTTTTGCCATTTTCGCAACCCCGAAAGAACCGGGGACGGGTAACGTAGACTTACAGTGGTATCAAAGCCTAGCTAAACACTATCTAGCATGTTAGCAAAGTAACTAGAAGTTCGATTGGAGAAAAAATCACAAAACTTGCCCGAGACATAAACTTTCTGTCGATTTTTTTACTGCTCTAAAAATTATTTGACACATACCAAAAATCGGCTCAGGGTTTTTAATGAACACACAAGAAAAACGATCCAACGAGTAGACCAACTCACCGCGGAACCGCGGCAAGAACAAGCTTCTTGCCGCGGATCCGCGGCCGAGTTGACTCGGCCGTGGATCGGTTTTCCTGCAATATTTAAAGAGGGGTGTTTTGGGATTTTTGGAATATGTTGTTTCTGCCCAGATTTTCCAGAAAACAAATTTGTGTTTTGGGGTGGTTACAAATCCGTATTTTGATTGAACTTCCATAGACTTTAGCTGACGGGTTATATCTGTGATGTGATATATGTATTGAACGTCTGCTAATCGCTATACGTCGATTAGTGGGGGTTATACATATCTGTGATCTGTAATGTTGCTGGTATGTGTATATGAATTCGTTGGATTGTCGCGGATGAATAGCCGGGGGGTTGTGAGATGATAGTTTTCTTTAACTTTTCATTTGATGTAATATGTAATTGATGTAATATTATTTGTATGGCCGCACATCTGGGATGAGGTTGTAGCCGCCATTGTATATTATTTCTTTTACTGTTTTTGCTCCTAGGATAGACCAAAGGTGGGGTGCACAAACTACCGGGTACCTCGAAGTGCCGAGTGGCCTACTCACGTTGTTGAGGGAGGTTGCTTCACTTCGGGTATTTGGCGGGTAGTTTACCACACCCGTAGGGGTCTAGGGTGGGGTCTTGGCTATTCATCGCGACCGTGTAATCCGCTTTTCGTTGTAGGCTCGAACGAAACGCGGATTCCTAGTATATCCAATGTGTTCATCTGTGATCTGAAATGGCTATCATTGCATCTGACGAATGTATATATCTATATATGATATCTATTTAGGCGTTGCTTATGTTTTGCATCTGCGCTAGTCCAGCCCCCGCTCTGTCGTTAGTTAAGTAACCTAACGGGTAATGACGGGGCCCCGTGGCGAATGCGGATGGTATAAGCGTACGCCATATTTTCGTTGTTTTCTGCAATGGTAGGATTAAATGATGGGACGCATTAAATTAATGCAAGAAAATAAACCAAAGTCGAAGTCGTTGGAACAATTTCAAAACCACTCGGTTTCTTTTCAAAAACAACTTTTAAACGCGGAGCTTAAGCCACTCCTTTTAAAAGCTATCACGTTCCTTCGATTATATCAAGTTCACTACGTTCACGGTTTCGCCAAAATCATTCGTAGCCCTCCGTCGTTTCATATGAATATCCAACAGTATTCAAGCTGTGTTTGTTGGCCTTAGTCAAGACACAGTGATTGGTAGCTGGTGGGTATTCATATGTTGCATAGATAGATGCGTTGGTTTGGGACAGTCGTATTACTTTGTTGGCCATAGTCAAGGGTATATACGGGTGGGTTCAAATCAATCTGGACAATGACGGGTAGAACTTGACATGTGATTTATGATTTGTTGGCCTTAGTCAAGGTCATAAGAGCATGGGGCAAAAATCCACATCGGGAGTTTCTAAAGAAACTGAAACTTGCTAGCACTGGATACCATTTTGAGTGTGATGATTATGGTAGGATTCCTTCAGTTTTATCACACGATGATATTTGGATCCCGATCCTACTGTGAGTATATGCTACTCCTCGGGAACTTTCTCACTTAACGATCAATGCTATAAACTAAGTAGGTGTCTAGAAAGGTGTTAGCGGGGCTACGCCCCCAGGAAAAAGAGGTTCTTTAATTAAGGAACTTCACGAAAGCATTGGAAAACCTTCCTCGAAGTACCAACACTGGCCTGGCTGAACGGTTAAGCAAGAATTGTACGGTGAGATTGATCCCGACTAATTCTTCCTTTTTAGTTTTAGGAGGGATTCGAGAAACAGTGGGAGCCATCCTGTTTAGATAAATTAAAAACCAATCTAAACTTGCAAGAGCATCATGCTGAGTGTTTTCTTCTCTCTCTTAATTGCAGTGACCCAGTGACCACACATAGGTTACATCTAGATAATAAAATGACTGAATCTGACTGTTATCATTGGCAAAGGTCTGTCCAGATGTCCATTGCCCATGACAAGCTGGAACACCTCTTAACTAATCAAACCCCTGCCGTCTCAGGACCAGTTTCCCCTGTCACGGATAGTGATATCCGTAAGACACCGGAAAAAGACTGTGCGAAAGCCAAGTGCCTCGTGTTAGCCTCAGTTGATGGTGCATACTAGAGGCAGCACGAGAAGATGGACTTAGTTTCTATCTTCCTCCATAAAAAAGATTTATATGGAGAGCAATCTCGTATCGCAAGATATGAGACCTCGAATGAATTGCTTCAAGCGAGGTTGGCTATCGGGTCATCTGTAGGGGGTAACGTCCTTACAGAGACCAGCTATTTTGAGCTCACGGACCTGAAGACCACGTTGGAGAATGGGTCAAATACTGACTTGATTCTACAGTCTCTGCCCTCTGCTTATACCCTGAAGGAAACCAGGGAAGTAGAAGGAAAGGGAAGGGCAAAAGTTTCAGGACTGGATGTAGTAAAAGAGGGATGTTCCTATTGTTACGGGAATGAACATTGGCAGAAGGATTGCAGGGCTAGCAAAGCCAGTAGCCAGGATTCGAAGCATGTTGTGGCTTCGGCTTCGGGTGTGTTTGTAATAGAGAACTGTATGTCAGTTAATCCTACTTCCTGCGTATTGGATACCGGATCAAGATCTCACATCTGTAATTCGTTATAGGCTCTGAGAAACCGTAGGGTTATCAAGATAGGTGATATGACTTTCAGGGTTGCTAACGGAATGAGCATGAACGCTGAATCCGTAGGGGAATATCATCTTGGACTGACAACTGGGCTGATATTGATTCTGCGTAACTAGTTGTATGTAACAGGTGCGACTTGTAATATCATATTTGTATCCTTACTTTCTAAGGAAGGATATGATTTTACTTTTGTAAGCGATGTGGTCCACATCCACCTAAATCAAGTTCTGATTGGGTCAGGTACATTAAATAACGGGATATACGTATTGAATCAAGCTCAGATTTTCAGTGTCCTAAATACACTTAAAAGAAAGTCTCCGGAAACAAATCAGGCTTTCTTATGGCATTGTAGACTGGGTCACATCAATGAGAGAAGGTTGACGAAGTTACATACAGAAGGATATTTGGATCCGTTCGAATATCAGTCATATGCAACTTGTCAATCCTGTCTCATAGGAAAGATGACAAAGACTCCGTTCACTGGATACGGAGAAAGAGCAAGCGAGCTCTTGGGACTCATACACAGTGACGTGTGTGGTCCAATATCTACACATGCGCGAAGTGGTTATTCATACTTCATTACTTTCACAGATGATTTCTCTAGGTTTGGACATGACTTCCTGATGAAGCATAAATCCGAGGCCTTTGAGAAATTTCGGGAATACAAGAATGAAGTTGAAAAACAAACAGGCAAAAGTATCAAGACACTGAGATCTGATCGAGGTGGAGAATACTTGAGTGCCGAGTTTCTGGACTACTTAAAAGAGAATGGAATTCTCTCGCAGCTTACTCCTCCATACACGCCACAACACAATGGTGTATCGGAAAGACGGAATCGAACTCTATTGGATATTGTTCGTTCCATGATGAGTAAAGCTGAGTTACCGCGATCTTTCTGGGGTTATGCACTAGAAACAGCTGCATATCTTTTGAACCAAGTTCCTACTAAGACAGTGCCTGCCATACCATATCAGATGTGGAGTGGGAAGAAACCCTGTCTTAAACACTTTAAGGCATGGAGATGTCCAGTTTTTGTCAAAAAGCAGCATACGGACAAGCTCGAGGCACGCTCAGTACAGTGTAAGTTTGTGGGATACCCAAAGAACTCCAAGGGGTATCTTTTCTATTACGCAGAGGAGCAAAAAGTCTTTGTTTCTCGTCATGCCCGCTTCTTGGAAACTGAGTTTTTGGAAAACCAGATAAGTGGGAGCGCAATAGAACTGGAAGAAATTCCAGAACCACAAGCTATTACTGAAACCATGGTAGAACCAGAAGGTTCAGGAGAACCGGACATTCCTGCGCCGCTCCGCAGGAGTAGTAGGCAGTCTTATCCACCCGATAGATACTACGGTTTTCTCATAGACGGGGATAGAGAGGATTGCACCGTTGATTATGATGAGCCTACTAGCTTCCAGCAAGCCATTCAGAGCGATGACTCAGTAAAATGGCTGGATGCAATGCGGACCGAGATGAAGTCCATGTACACCAACAAAGTTTGGACTTTGGACTTTGCTCCAGAAGGGGTAAAACCCGTAGGCTGCAAATGGATCTTCAGAAAGAAGATTGGTGTAGATGGGCAGGTTTAAACCTATAAAGCTAGACTTGTTGCAAAGGGTTTTCGTCAAAGACCTGGTTTGGACTATGACGAGACCTTTTCTCCAGTGGCTATGCTCAAATCCATTCGGATCCTTCTTGCCATTGCTGCCTTCCACGATTATGAGATCTGGCAGATGGACGTAAAGACGGCTTTCCTAATTGGAAATTTGGAAGAGTGCGTCTATATGGATCAGCCAGAGGGATTCATTCAGAGTGGGAGCAGCGGTAAAGTGTGCAAGTTGCTCAAGTCCATCTATGGACTGAAGCAGGCATCGCGGAGTTGGAACATCTGCTTTGATGATACTGTCAAAGAATTCGACTTTATCAAAAACCCAGATGAACCATGCATTTACAGTAAGATTGTAGGGAGAACTGTGGTATTCCTCGTCTTGTACGCGGATGACATTCTCCTAATAGGAAATGATATTTCTATGCTATAGTCAGTCAAAGGATTCTTGTCACAGAGGTTCTCCATGAAGGACCTGGACGATGTCAACTACATTCTGGGGATCCAAATCTATCGTGATAGATCTAAGAGGATGTTGGGACTTTCACAGTCCAGGTACATTGACACCATACTGAAACAATTCAGTATAGAAGATTCCAAGCACGGTAACCTACCGGCTTGTCACGGAATCACCCTCTCCAAAGAGATGTCTTCCAAGACCGATTTGGAAAGGGCTCGCATGTCATCTATACCCTACGCATCTGCGGTAGGCTCTATAATGTATGCGATGTTATGTACCAGACCAGATGTAGCATACGCATTAAGCGTTGTAAGCCGGTATTAGTCGGACCCAGGGGAGAAACACTGGATAGCAGTAAAGAACATTCTCAAGTACCTGAGAAGGACTAAGGAGATGTTCTTGGTGTTTGGCAGAAAAGACCTCCAGATCGAGGCCTTTGCTGACTCCAGCTTCCAGAGTGACAAGGATGACTCCAAGTCCATGTAGGGTTATGTCTTTACCCTCAATGGAGGGGCGGTTTGCTGGAAGAGTTCCAAGCAGGAAACCGTTGTTGACTCAACTATGGAAGCGGAGTACATAGCTGCTTGCGATGCCGCAAAGGAAGCTGTCTGGATGAAGAAGTTCCTCACGGAGCTTTAGGTGGTTCCTACCATTGTTGATCCAATACCGCTGTATTGTGACAACAACGGTGCTATAGCTTTAGCGAAGGAACCCAGGTCCCATCAGAAGTCCAGGCACATTTTGAGGCGGTACCATCGCCGGGAGATTGAGGTGAAGTGAGTAAATTCAGAAGATAACACTGCAGATCCACTCATGAAGGCCTTACCCCAGACTCAGTTCGAGCGGCTGATCGAGATGATAGGTCTTCGATACGCCAGTACATGGCCTTAGTGCAAGTGGGAGATTGTTAGTGTATATGCCCTAGAAGCCATTACTGTATCATACTAGCTTGTATATTACTTGATAGAAGCTTGGGATATTCACAGTTGTATAGACAATCTTGCTCAAAATGGTAGTATGCTACTTGGTTTGTTTCTACTTTAATATGTGCATGTGTTTCTTTTAGCATATCGCTTATACATATTAGTAGAGCCCTTAGGATCTTTGCTTGATTACCAGCGTTGTGATGGCAGTCACACTAGTGGGGGCTAGGTAATCTACAAGCACATCCTTATACAGGTCCCTAGTCGTAGGATTATCGAGACAGGGCATCGATACTCCGGAGTAGACTAGCGTATGCGCTTCTCATCCCAGCTGGGGAGACGGTCTGTCCCACAGCCGTCAGTACGTCGTACTTGAGATAGTATGCGGGTGCTCGTTAGGTTACGAGTACACTGGGCAGGACTCGTCGGGAACTGTTGGTTGGTACTATACCTATCGTCAGTTATCAGTTCCCAGGTGACATGAGTACAACTTAGTCCGCTGACTTGACACCGTCACTTCGCCTCGAGTGTGTTCCCACTGTACTTTGATTACTATCCTACCACGGCTCAAAGGAGTCATGCAAACAGGTAGTAGTTAGGTGCAGTCCCGAAGCACTTGGAGGTAGTGACGGTTAGACAGGATTCGTCTCTCCCGGTATTGGGAGTTGATATCGCGCTGTGTCACGGAGAGCCATTACACATAGTCGTCCCTGGCCAGGGCAAGCGAGATATGCTGGTAGGTTTCCAGTGTTATCTCAGGGTGTTCTGGGCTACACTCCGACACGACTTGTACCGCTATTAGGGGACTAACGTTTACCGCCCCCCTAGGCCCGCCATGCGATATTCTCAGACGAACAGACCGGACTGTACGGAGACTGTCACATTCAGGCTCAGTAGGAGTTCCGATGGGTTCACCTCATCAGTCTTCTTATCGGCATCTACCTGGGGGCCGTTACGCACAACTAGTGCCACTTGCGGTCTGTGGTTAAACCTACTGCCAGCGTAGTGTCGAGTCTTTAAAGTCCCACACAGAGAGCTATTCGCCTTTGGGCAAAAAGAGTAGAGGTCGTATGGTTTTGCGACAGGGTTCGGTCACATCCGCGCACTTGTGCACGTTTGGTGTCCGGGCAGTTATTACTAGCGGGCTTTGGTTTAAGCCAGATCCTAGTATACGTTTTGGGATTGGTTTTATCTCTTTGTATTCATGTTCCTCGGAACACGGATGCGGGTGTGTATGCACAGTTGACAGAGATAGAGGCAGAGGATCTCTTTGTATTCGTGTTCCTCGGAACACGGATGGGGGTGTGTATGCACAATTGACAGAGACAGAGGCAGAGGATTCTCATTAGGGTTGTTGACTGCTGACTTTTTCAAAACCCTAATGAGAATAACAAATATGATTAATAATAATATTAATTAAGTATTATTGTGCCATGGTTGGGTTGAAAATTTGACTTTGTTGATTTGTTGACTTTGTTGACCGGTTGACTAGTTTGGACTTGTTGACCATCATCATTGTATGGCTATCATTTCATGGCTATGACGTTTGCTTGCTTGTTGTTGTTTACAAAATGAGTGCATGAAATGATAATGCCATTGATATGAACCATCATAAATACTTAATTATTATTTATTATCATGATTATTTTTGTTTTTGAGAGCATGGTTGTAAAAGGTCTTATTCATTCTATCATTCTCACTCTCTCTCATCCAAGCTCTCCCTCTTCCTCTTGCTCATGGTTCTCTTGTCTCATGAGTTGAGAAACAAGAACCATTGAGATAAAACCCTAAAAACACTTCTCTAATCACTCTAAAGTTCAAGATCTAGCAAGCCAAGGATTTTAGTTTTCTCTAGATTGAGGTTGGAGCCAAAGGTAGAAGCTTTCGGGTGGATCCATTTTCGGCATAAGGAGACGACGAGGTGAGGCCAATCCGACCACTACAAGGAGTTGAAAAGAAGGAGTTCAAGATTAGGTATAACCCCTAACATAGTAGCTAAACTCTTAGTTAGCTTGTTAGATAGTTTGTTTAACAAAGATCCGGTTTCTAGTCCATGTTACCTTCACCGAAAAAAATCGTTTTACACCATTTCCGCAACCCCGAAAGAACCGGGGATGGGTAACGTGGACTTACAGGGTTCTCGTACTTCATTACATTCACTGACGATCTCTTTAGGTTCGAATATGTATATCTTTTGAAATATAAATCTGAAGCTTTTGAGAAATTCAAAGAATATAAGAAGTAAGTAGAGAACCATACTGGAAAAAGTATCAAGATCTTTCGATCTGATCGAGGAAGGGAGTACTTGAGTACGGAATTCCGTGACTTTTTAAAAGAGAATGGTATTCTCTCTCAGCTTACTCCTCCGTACACACCACAGCACAACGGTGTATCGGAGCAGAGGAACCATACCTTTTTGGACATGATTCGCTCCATGATGACTAGTGTTGATTTGCCTTTTTCATTCTAGGGATATGCGCTTCAGACAGTGGCATATCTGTTGAATCATGTTCCGTCCAAATCAGTGCCTAAAACACCATTCGAAATGTGGAATGGAAAGAGACCATATCATAAAAGATTAAGATATGGGGTTGTCTGGCTTACGTTAGAAAGCAAAATCCGGACAAACTAGAAACACGGTCAGTTCTATATAACTTTATGGGATATCTAAAGAATGGTTATGGATATCTGTTCTACCACACCGAGGAACAAAAGGTGTTTGTTGCTCAGCACGCCGTTTTCTTAGAAATGGAATTTCTTGCAAAAGAAAATAATGTGAGCATGGTAGAACTGGAAGAAACTCTGGAACCAAAAACTAAAACTGAAGATTTGGTGGAACTAGAGGATTCAATAATCCCGGATGAACCTCAGCCACTCCGCAGATCTAGTAGGATTTCTCGTCCGCCCGAGTGATACTACGGTTTTCTCATAAATGGGGATCGAGAGGATTGCATCTTGGAAGAAGATGGTCCTACTAGTTATAAGCAGGACATTAACAGTATGGACTCTGTAAAATGGCTTGAAGCTATACAATCCGAAATATAGTCTATGTACACCAACAAAGTTTGGACTTTGGATATTTATCCTCCTGGGGTAAAACCCGTTGGATGCAAGTGGATCTTCAAAAATAAAATTGGAGCAGATGGACAGGTGGAAACCTATAAGGCTAGACTTGTTGCAAAAGGTTTTCGTCAAAGATCAGGAGCGGACTATGACGATGAAACCTTTTCTCCAATGGCTATGCTGAAATCCATTCGGATCTTATTTGCCATTGCTGCCTACCATGACTATGATATCTGGCAGAAGGACATTAAAACGGATTTTCTAAATGGAAGTTTAGACAAATGCGTTTATATGGATCAGCCGGAGGGATTCGTAGATAGTGAGAGCAGCGGGAAGATGTGCAAGTTGCTTAAATCCATTTATGGATTAAAACAGGCATCGTGGAGTTGGAACATCTATTTTGATGAGACAGACAAGGAATTTGACTTCATCAAAAACGAAGATGAGCCATGTATCTATAAGAAGATTATAGGGAGAAATATTTTATTCCTCGTCTTGTACGTGGATGACATTCTCTTGATAGGAAATGGCATTCCTATACTGCAATCGGTCAAGCTGTTCTTCTCACAAAAGTTCTCCATGAAGGACCTGAATGATGCCTCATATATTCTGGGGATTAAGATCTACAGAGATAGATCTAAGAGATTATTGGGACTTTCACAGTCCAGGTACATAGGATCCATACTAAAGAGATTTAGTATGGAAGATTCCAAGTGCAGTAATATACCCGCATTGCATGAAATTGCCCTCTCCAAAGAGATGTCTCCCAAAACTGATGAGGAGAGGGTTCGCATGAGTACTATACCCTACGCTTCGGTGGTAGGGTCTATAATGTATGCGGAACTGTGTACCAGACCAGATGTAGCATACGCACTTAGTGTGGTGAGCCGGTATCAGTCGAATCCAGTTGAGAATCATTGGACAGCTGTGAAGAACATTCTCAAGTACCTGAGAAGAACTAAGGAGATGTTCTTGGTATATGGTAATGGAAACCTTCAGTTCTAGTCTTTTACTGACTCAAGCTTCCAGAGTGACAAGGATGACAACAAGTCTATCTCGGGTTTTGTGTTTACCCTCAACGGAGGGGTGGTATATTGGAAGAGCTCCAAACAGGATACCGTCGCAGACTCGACGATAGAAGCTGAATACATTGTTGCGAACGATGCCCTAAAAGAAACGGTCTGGATGAAGAAGTTCATTACTGAACTTGAGGTGTTTCCGTTTATTGTTAATCCAATACCTTTGTATTGCGATAACAATGGGGATATAATTTTAGCGAAGGAACCACGGTCCCATCAGAAATCCAAACACATCTTGAGACGGTATCACCTCATCAGGGAGTGTTGGATATGTATGCCCTAGAGGCCATTATTGTATATGTATACATGTGGATACTTGGACATATGTATGTACAGGAAAATCTTGCTCTATATGATAGTATGCTATTTGGTTTGTCTTTATCTTAACATATGCATATGTTTTACTTGTTATTACATATTATTTATACATGTTGATAAAGCCCGTAGGATTATTGCTTGACTGCCGGTGTTGTGATGGCGATCATACTTGTGGGAGCTGGGTAGTCGATAATCGCATCCTTAAAATGTCCCTAGTCGTGGGAGTATCGAGACTGGACATCGATATTCCGAAGTAGACTGGTGTATACGTTTCTAGACCCCGATGAGGGGCGATGGTTGGTCCCACAGCTAAGATCGTATACAAGTGCTCACTGAGGGTGAGTACACTGAACGGACTCACCGATAACTTCTAGATGGTACTATACCTATCATCAGATAGCAGTTCTCATGTGATATGAGTACGATTAGTCTTCAGACTTGAGATCGTCATTTATCTTGTGTGAGTTCCCATTGTACTTAGATTACTACCCTACCAAAGCTTTACTGAGTCGTGCAAACAGGTTTTAGCTGGGTACAGTCCCGAACCACATGGAGGCAGTGAGCATTTGTAGGCAACTGATTTGATTTGAACCCTGTTCAATAGGTATGCAGCTTCTCAAGTGCATAACTCCCAAAATGAAACAGGTAACTCAGTAGTACTCATCATAGAGCACACCTTATCATATAGGGTGTGATTGCTCCGCCCCGATATACCATCGTGCTATGGTGTATACGGAGGAGTAATGCTGAGAGAGAATCTCATTCTCCTTTAGAATAGTCCAGGAATTCCGCACTCAAGTATTCTCCTCCTTGATCTCATCAAAGGACATAATACTTATACCCGTATTGGTTCTCTACTTCTAACTTATATTCTGTGAATATCTCAAAAGGTTCGGACTTATGTTTCAACAGGAACATAGGTCTGAATCTTGAGAGATTATCAGAGAATGTAACGAAGTACAAAGAACCGGTCTTGGCATATGTAGACAGGGGACCTTTCATACATCATCATGTATCATCCCAAGAGTTTACTAACTCTTTCTCTGTTTCCAATAAACGGAGCTATGGTCATTTTATCTTTGTGACATGACTGGCAAGTTTCACAAGATGTAAATTCAAACTGATTTAAATATGCATCTACATGTAACTTCAGCTAGTCGGGTCGCATTGATATGACCTAGTCTACAATGCCTCAAGAAGGATTTTTCCATTTCTGAACTCTTCCTCTTGTGTGTGTTCTGTATACTAAGAACTGTAGTTTGATTTAGAACATCAACGCTTTTAGATAACGTGCCTGAACCGATCAACTTTTGATTTAGGAAATGTTCAAAACATTATCCAACAATACAAAATTTTACCTTTTCTTTACTAATAAAGAGACAGATATGATTTTGTATATCAGGTTCGGTATCTAATAGCATTCGTTCAGAATCAATGTATTGTAATAGAGGGTGACAGTGACCAACAGACTTGGCTGCAACTCTTGCCCCGTTTTCTGCCTCATGAAACTTATCACCCGTTCTCAGTTCTCTACCTATCTGTAGCCCTATGTAACAGATTACATATCTGGGATCCTGATCTGGTATCACATACCCAGGACGTAAAGGATACTGAGAAACAGTTCTCTGTAATGAACACACCCGAAGATGATGCATCATCATGCACTCTCCTCGTTTGGGCGGCACGGGAATTCTGGTAATCCCCAATTTCCTGCTCTGTCTTATAACAATTATAAGTTGGAGCGGGACCAACGTTCCCCAGCTCAGTATAACAAGCAGGTTCGGTCAATATTCCGTATTATTATCTTGATTAAGGCGTGATATGGTCGCTACCTGGAGAGAGAGAGAAGAAAACACTCAGCGTGCGCTCTTGCAAGAATAGATTGGTTTTTATTTTATCTAATCAGGATGGCTCCCACTGCTTTTTATCAAATTTTCCTTCAAACCTAAAAAGGAAAGACTAGCCGGGATTAATTACACACTACAAGTTCGCCAATCTTTCAGCCAGGCTAGTGTCGGTACTTTGAGGGAGGTCCCCCGTGCTTTCTCACGAACCTAATTAATGTAAACCTCGTTTTCCCAGAGGCGTAACCCCGTTGACACCTTTCTAGACACCTACTTGATCGGCTAATTGTAATATGTAAAACTCTCCCAGGAGTAACTCTTACTCGTAGCGGGTATCGGGATCCAACTATCTCATAGAAGATATGCAATCTCATTGCAAATTTCAACACTTGAAATTTCCGATAATATTTTGCCCCTAACCTCCTATGACCTTGACAAAGGCCAACAAACCATAGGATGCTAGTCAAGTTCAACCCGTCATTTCCTGATTGAATTAAACCCACCCGCACGGCCCTTGACAAAGGCCAACAAGGTCGCACGACTACCCTAACTCAATCTGCATCATATGCATAAGCAGATAAGCACCAGTTAGCTACCGCACACTGCGCCTTGACAAAGGCCAACAAACGCAGCACGAATACTAACTACTACTTATCTGAAATGATGGAGGGCTACGACAGGTTTTTCTGAAAACCTATTGCGTAATGAACTTGATATCGTTGTAGAATCAAATGATTTTAAAATGGAGTGCTTTTGAGGCTTTTTTAGTTTTGCTAAAGGAGTCACTCCCGGTGAAGGGATCGTCGGTCCTTTCCTCGTCGAATGAGGTGCGGGATATATCATATATATCACTGTGCAAAGCAAAAACTCTTAAAAGCAATCAAAAGACAAACCGAGTGTGTAGCATCTGCCAGTTATTGCTAAAGGAGTCACTCCCGGTGAAGGGATCTCGGTCCTTTCCTCATCGAATAAGGTGCAGGATATATCACATATACCACTATGCAAAGCAAGAACTGTAGCTACCTGTTTTATTTTGAAATTCGATTCTACAACATCTTAGGTTTCTTTTATTTCATTAATCTCATTAATGAAGTCCCATCATTTAAGTACCTAAACATCACAGATAAATACGACGTACACTTATGCCATCCGCATTCGCCTCGATGTCCCCTCGTGCACCGTTAGATTAGGTAACTAACGGCAGAGCGGGGCAGGGCTAGCGCGGGTGTAAAACATAAGTAACGTCTATATAATATATCATATATACTATATACAGTATCTATCACAGAACATCACATGATCACATCACAGATATCGCAGCAGAAGAATCATATGAAATATTGGATATACTAGGACGTCCGTGTTTTCAATACGAGCCAGTATAAAACACGGATTCCACGGTCGTGATGAATAGCCAAACCCACACCCGTAGACCCCTACGAGAGCGGCAAGCAACCCTACCAATTCTAGAGTTAGGAGACCCGGACTCGACTCCTCGAGTTGGTCTCCCACTGGACTCCAGAACCCGGTTACTTGTGCCCTCCTCGTTGGGTCTATCCTAGTGCGGAAAAGTAAATAATATACAAACGGTGACAACTTCCGCAACCTGGAAGTGCCCCAATAAAAGAATATTACATACAAGTTTTTACATGAATGAAAATGAAAAACACTCATCTCACATAAAAACCCCCGGCTATTCAATCACGACGATCCAATATAACATATCTAGCAACACATAACATCACATGTCATCAACGTAAGTAAATATGTCCATCCCAATTGTCGTTGACATATAGCAACGAAACCGGCGATATCACATATTACACTTACGGTCACAGAAAAGAAAGTGTAAAACTACAACAGTTGGAATCCGCAACCTGCATAGACATCGCATGCCTAATCAAATGAATTACTTAGACATCGCATGCCTAACAATTATAAACCCCGTATTTTAGTCTCATTATCGAAAACTCTTTTCAATATCAAGTCGGGCAATTCAACAAGATTCCCGACAACCTGATCGAATGCTCGTCGCAAACTTTAGTAGGCGGCCGCACCCCCGATGCTTTCGATGAAGTGCACCAAGGCGGAACACCGCTGCCGCGAGCACCCGAACGGATGCTTTCGGCGACGGGGTTCTCCTACAGTCACTTGGTCGGGGCAATGGAGCGAGGCTGTCTATTAAGTTTACCCGGCGAGTATCCGCGTACGCTACGTGATCGCGACGGACTTTTGATCACATCAAAATTCCGTGGTAACCGATCAAGTGAGACTAAACTGCTACGTTTATAACATTCATTCAGTTATCTCATAACTTCTTGTGAATTCCAATTATTGTATCCCATTCCGAATAAATAGAAAATGTCAAACTTTCCGATCGAACAATCGAACACCCAAGTTTTCCCGATACAGATCAACACATGAAACAAGTCTAAAAACATTCAGTTCGTGCCTCAGTACCAACGGTCCAGCCGTAGAAGGGTCAAGCCAACGCCTCACATGTGGCACGCCGTACTTCCCCAAACCCGAAGGTTCAAAGGGTAGTTCAAGACGGTCACATAATCGAGTTAAGGTTTGTTGTCTTCTAGAGGGACCATCGTGTTACTTGCACTACTTAGAACGTGATTAAACTACAGAAATATCCAACACTTGGAAATTTCCCGACAGGGGAAAAATTGGGTATTTATATCCGGTCGAACTTTTTAACATATTCAAAAAAAATTATCCGGAACGACACATAGACAAAGTTTGACAATCCGATCGAATGTATGAACTCCCAATACAACCCAAAATACTCAACTCTTGATTTCAGATTAAAAATTCCCAGGAAAACCAGCACTGAAAAATAGGAGTTACTGTGCAAAATTCAATGGCAGATAAGACAAAAGGGCCGCGTAAGGGCCGCATTAGCATGCTAATGCCGCGGTTCCGCCGCACTTTAGAAAGATCATTAGGTAATTTTTGCATCGTAATTCTTAGATTTACCTGCTGATTTTTCTGCATATTTTTAATTTGCAAAAATCCACATTTTACAAAAATGTCCAGAGAGCATTTTAAAGTCGGGGTTTCGGGTCGATCGGACTTCTAACTCCGTCTACGCATCGCCTAAGGCTCTAGCTAGGCTCTGATACCTCTGTAGGGTTCCTAGGCACTCTCAAGAGGTCTTACAAGGCATCAACCATGCCAATTTCAAAAAAATCTAGGTGCCGAGAAACCCGACTACGGATCGTTGGCTAGAAATCTAGGCGAAACATTAAACTAGTTAACACTTAACTATAAGAATACGGAAATACAACCTTTGTAGATCCGGTTCTCCACCTCCATAGCTCCGCAACGAAGTATCCTCGCTGTCCAAATCGAAATCCGGGCTCTTGCGTCGGCTTCATCGGAGAAGAAGCGGGCTAGGTCATCGACGACGTGCCGAAGATGATCTACATCGAAGCATCACTAGATCAAGCTCCACCTTCACCAAGCCATGAAAACTTGTGAAGGAAACACACTCTACTACTTGGCAAGAGGTAGAGGATGAAGAAAGAATTATTATGATAGTTAATTAAAAAGAAAAGAAAAAGGATACTTATCATAATAATAACCATGATTAGGTGTAGAGAATAGACCATGGTTAATTACAAGGGTTAGGGTTAAGCATGAGACAAAATGGTCACAAAGTCAAAGCTTCATGAAGCTTCAAAGAAAGAGACAAAACTTGCAACCATTTCATTTCTAATCTTTTCCAAATAAATAAATAAATAAATGATTAAGAAAAAGAAAACCCTAATCATCAATTTAACCATGGTTTAATCTTTACACTTAACCAAGTTCACATGCATCATCAAACATGATACAAACATTTGCACAAAAAGTATATCACATATACAACTTGTACATTCAAGTGAGAAAATCCATATAAAGTGAACCAATACTAGTTAATGCAAAGTAATATATCAAATATATAATTATACATTAAATCATTAAATCAACACTTAATTTAACGATCCGGTCATATCGGATATAACCGACTAGTATCCAATGTGTCGGCTTATCGAATCAATCCTTGATTCGATAAATAGGTTATATCGCATACAACCATTCGATACATTCATCGCGAGAATAGAATACGGTATCACATACATGCATTATTCTCGGTCCCGCACATATCTCATATGCGCTCCTATTTCGTTTCGCTTGAGCCAGGAAACCTCTGTGTAGGACTCTAAAGACTCGTCAATACGCCGGCAGCAGGTGATGATCACATCAAACACCCGCAAGCCGCAAGCGGTCTGCTAAACGTAACGGCCACCCGGGTATTGAGCGATCAGAAGATCGACGAGCAAGCCCGCTCAAACTCCAGTGAATCCAACCAGTAACACTACCGTACAGTCCGGTCTGATCGTCTGATATGTCGCATATCTCGCCTAGGGGTGGTTAACGTCAGACCCCAATAGTTCGATAAGTCGTGTCGATATGAGGTCTATAACAATTCGAGAAACTACTGGTAACACTTACCAGTAAATCTCAGCAACCCTGGCCAGGGATTTCCTGTAATAGCCAATCGAACACAGCGCAACATCAACACCCTATACCGGGAGAGTCGAATCCCCTCCTATCGCTCATTGCCTCCATGTGACTCGGGACTGTACCCAAAAACCACCGTTTTGCACGCCCTCTTGGACGTGGTAAGATGGAAATCAAAGCACAGTAGGAACCACACAAGACTCTATGACGATCTCGGGTCAACAGACTACTCTGTACCAGTGTCACCAGAGAACTGCCATCTGACGTGAGGTATAATACCATCTGGGAGTTCTCGGCGAGTCCGTCCAGTGTACCCAGTCTCTACTGAGCACCCGTATATCATCTCTGATGTCAAACACCGATGGATATGGGATCATCCATCGCCCATCTGTATGGGTCGAGAAGGTATACGCTAGTCTACTCTGGTATATCGATGCCCCGTCTCGATATACCCACGACTAGGGACTTTGAAGGATGTACTTATGGACTACCATGTCCCCACTAGTATGATCCGCATCATAGTCCAGGTAGTCAAGTACAGATCCTGAGGGCTTTACCAACATGTAACAGAGAGACAATCAGCATACACGTTAAGGTAAAGGGTAACCAGATAGCATACTATCATGTCGAGCAAGAAAGTCCTCCCTATATATGTCCCAGCATCCACTACAATATACATCCTATGTACAGTAATGGCCTCTAGGGCATACATATAACTAACACTTGGGTTGCCATTATGTACAGTTAGTGCCCCTGACGTACTTGTGGTTATGGATTTATCCATTAACTCATTGCCAGCGTAATGTCGAGTCTTTAAAGTCCCACACAAAGTGTTTTACCGGTTCATGAGATATGATGTAGACGTCGTACGTTGGTACGTGCAGGGGTCTGATTAATTACGTATACTAGCTACACGGATTTTAATTGGACGGTTGATAATACTAGCCGGCTTAGGATTAAGCCTGATTATTAAATCAATTTTTGATTTAATAATTTATATATATATATATTTAATATACATATTCTAGTATTATGTCCACTATTCATTTTCTCTCTCTTGACTATCCGTATTTTTATACGGATACGCGTATTTGTATTTCGATATATATACCGGGGTTATATTCCGTATTTATACGGAATAATTCTAGAAGGAGGACATCTCATTTAGGATTTTCCTTTGTGAAAAGGAAAAGAAAATGAGGTGGCATGTGAGGTGTAAAGAAGCATGATTGAGAGGAATGTGCATGGAATTATTTATGGAAAATTCATTTGTCAAAACTATTCTTCAATGCTTGATTCTCTCTCCTCTAGCCCATTCTCGTCTCTTGCTTCTCTCTCTTCACTTGCTCATCCTCCTTCTTCCTCTAACCTCTCATCAGTTGAGAAAAATATGATGAAATGAGAAAGATAAATGAAAGTGACAATTTCTACATCCCTAACACTCCACTTCTAGCAAACTTGGATGGTTAGTTGCTTCACTAGGAGAAGCTGGAGCTTGGATCAGTTTCCTCAGGTGGATCATCTTCGGCATGGGCGGTCACCTCTTAAGCTTGTTCCCGACGGCTTACGAGGAGCTTGGAGGGGTCATCCACGATTGGGTGGACACGTGACAAAGGTTATAGTTTCTATAGCCTTGTATGTTGTTTCTAGTTTAGTGTTTTGGAACGGATTCTAGGTTGCGGTTTCCTCGCGCTCGCATGAATTTTTTTGTTCTTACTTTTCGCTTCAGCTGCGCATTGGCCGTGAGCGCTCGAGGAAACCCAACACGAAACAACCAAAATAGCATGCTTTGTATGCCATCCGCATTCGGCATGGGGTCCCGATTCCCACTGATGAGTAAGTATTACTCCTCTGGAGATTTTCACTTCATAATTAGCTAACCTATTAGGTGTCTAGAAAGTGTTAACGAGATTGCACCTCTGCAAAAAAGGGATTAATAAATTCGGTCCATGCGAAAGCATGGGGGGCTCCCTCAGAGTACCAACACCGACCTGGCTGAACAGTTAGCGAACTTGTAAGGTACATAATCCCGGCTAGTTCACTTTTTAGGATTTGAAGGAGAATTCGAGGATATAGTGGGAGCCATCCTGATTAGATAAAGTGATTAACCAATCTAATTTTGATGGAGTGCACGCTGAGTATTTCTTTTCTCTCTCTGATTTGCGACCATTACTTACCTTAAACTAAAACTCATTAACCAAGTTAACCGAACCTTCTTACACACATTGGTTTTGGATTGTCATGATTCATGACAAAGTCGTATATTTTTCTGCTACTCCTACTTTCCTTTTGCCTTCTCTAGAACACTCTGTATCACTAAAATAATTCATATTGCTTGGAAAGGCCATCATATAGTTGCATACGAACTCGAATAAATTATTTCAGTCAAGGAGGGCCACTGGTTCTGGAATTAGGATTGTATAATTCTGTTGTCTCTCCTACTTTACTCTCTCTCTAGTTGAGAGCTCCTTGTATTAGAAGAGTACACTTGTTACGCTTGTTCGACAGTTTTCTTCCAAATCTTAGACTGGTACCGAAAGGTAGGGAAGGAAAAAAACCAACTAGCATGTACAGAAGGTGAGATGTAGAGACATATAAAGGGTTTAAAGTGATAGCAAAGAAAATTGTGACTACTGTCATGAATCTGAATAGTGGAAGAAGCATTACTGAGAATACCCGGCCACCCTCTTGAAACATTTATGTTTTAGTTTTTCTGTATACTTGTAATTGATAACTGTTTTCCCAATTAATTTTGACTCCGGGTTATGTATATACCAGATTAGAGTCTTATATTTGTAGGACGTTACAGATACTGAGAAGTAGTAGAATATTGGAAAATGGGTGATTTGATCCTCAATATCGGAATTCATAGCAATTGGTGATATTGGATTAAATCGCCTGATTTGGCCTAACGGTAAATATTTGGTTTTTAAAGGTTGTTATGCACCAATTTTTAAAATTATATATCTGTATCTTTATTTTATAAAATGAGATATAAATTTTGAAAATTGTGTTATAAACATTTACCTTTTTCAGTTGAGGATAAGGTAATGTGCATTGAATAACGGTATAGACGTTCTTAACCAAAATACAGTTTTTCAATTTACGACACACGGAGTTTGAGTTAATATACTCTTGGGACTTATACATGGTAATGTATGTTGCCCGGTTCCCTTTAGGACTAGGGGTTGGTAATCTTACTTCATTCAGTTTACTTATGAGTTCTCTATTTTTAAACACGTGTTCATTAAAATGCAAGGTCCAAAGATTTTGAGAAGTTTATAGGTATAAGAATAAAATAGAGAACCATATGTTAGAAATATCATGATTCTTTGAAGTGATCGAAGATGTAGATATTTATGCTAGGTGTTCTGTCGTAGTAATTTTAAGAACTTGATTCTTTCATAGGTTACTCATCCGTGGGTGCACTTCTTGGTGAATAATGATGTTTGACCTTTTTTCATATAAGTGATATGTACTGGAAACAGCTGCATAACATTTGAATCCGGTTCCATCTAAATTAGTGTTTTTGATTCTATATGAACATAGAATGGTAGCATATCTTAAGGTTGTTAATATATGGAGTTATCTGGTTTCTTTTTAAAAGTAGAATCCAGACATACTTAAGACATGTTTCAGTAATGGCAGTTTGTGAGTTATCCCAAGCTTTCGCAAGGTTTAACTTCTACCATTTTCAAGATCAATAGTTGCATTATTCATGACTCGCCACCATTTTTATATAAAGTGCTTCTTTTCAAAGAAATTAGTGGAACTATGGTAGATTTGAAAGTGATTCCAGAACCACAGACGATTACTGAAAATTTAGTAGAATCTAAAAATTCAATTGAAATCGACAAACATTAACCACTCCGTAGATTTAGTAGGTGACCTCAGCCACCCGAGAGATACTTCAATTTCCTCATAGACTGTGACGGGAGGTCGGCATCATGGTGATGTTGGCCCTACTAGTTCTCAGCGGGTCATAGGAAGATGTGACTTCCAGATGGCCAGATGTATTATATCCAAGTTGGACTCCACACACTTCAGCAAATTATGGAATTTGCTGGGTACTCCTGAAAGGGTAAAACCCATTAGGAATAAGTATATCTTTCGAGATCAGTGCAGGTGGAAAGGAGTTAACCTAATAAGGTTAGATTTGTAGTAAGAGGTTTTCATCAAATACCCGGCATGGATTGTGATGAAACTTTTACTTCAGTGTCTATGCTGAAATTCATATGGATATAACTTGCCACTGCTGCTATTTGTAGGGTGTTTTTCGTTATCCCATTAAGATAGGAATATGCGTCGCTTGTCAGGCGTACTACAGATTCCCCCTGCCTAGGTAGGTGGGGGTTTATTGATTGTGGGGATCCGAATCTCCGGCAGTCGTGAACTAAGCTGCCGTTAATTACCACTCGCTTTTGGAACGAGAGAACCTCCGATTGACGGGTCAAATAGATTATGCGAACTCAATGTGCAGTGTTGTGTTTTGAAGGGGTTTTGGATATATCGGGGGTCCTGCTATCCGGATAGTGGGCTGGGGGTCAAGGGGGCTAGCAGCCCCCTTCGTGGTATGGGGCAGTGCCCTGTTAGAAAGTTTTTCTAACGGGGACAGTGTTGTGGAGTGTGTGTATAAAAAAAGGAAGAATGGCATCCAAAGGACGCATGGGTGCCAGCGCCTCACGTGCCTAGCACGCGGGCACTGGGCGCTGGCGCCTCACATGCTTAGCATGCTGGGCGCTGGCGCATCATGTGCTTGGTATGTGGGCGCTGGGCGCTGGCGCCCCACGTGCTTAGCATGTGGGTGCTAGGCGTCAGCAGGAAAAGGATTGCTCCCTGCACTGGGAGCTATGCTCCCGATTTGACTAGTTGAGTTAAACTGCCGAAAAGAGATTAATTTATGGAGTTGAACTCCAACAGATCTTGAATGGAGTTAAACTCCTAGAAATCTTTGGAAATGATCAAAGGGGCCCTTTTTTTCTCTCCCCTTTGGCCCTAGATCTTTCCCAAGATGGGATTTTTGGAGATGGGTCTCCTTCTTCTTCCTCTCGGTTGGCCGGATCTTGGAGAAAGGGGGTGAGATTTAAAAATCTCCCCTTTTTAAGATCTGATGGAAGATCTGGATTCCCCTTCAAGGGTTTGATGGTGAAAAACTATTTATTTTTTTAAAAGGAAGAGTTAAACTCTTGATTTAATTCAAAGAAAAGGGTAGAAGGTTTTAGAACCTTGAGGAAAGGGAAGGAGGCACAGAAACCCTAAAATTTTAGGGGAATGAAAAGTTCTCCTTTATTTCATTATCATGTTGCCTTTTATAGGCTTACAAACTTACATATAGCCCCTTGGGCTTTACAAAATGGCATTTTGCCCATCCCATGCCTCATGTGCTCATTTTTTTTGCACATGAGCCATAGACTTTACAAAAATTTGGCTTTATGGCCATTTTTATTACATTCATGCATATAAAATTACATCAAAATTATATATTATATGATTTCATTTTAGCATGGGGGAGGCCGGCCGTGGGGCTCGACTTGGGCATGGGCCCACTTGATCTGGGCTTGGGCCCGCTTATATGTGGTTGACTTTGACTTGGTCAACCGGGGTGTAATTTGTGACCCCAACACTATTCATGACTATGAGATCTGGCAGGTGGATGACTATAACGTCTTTCTAAATTAGAATTTAGAAGTGCACGTGTATATGACTCTGTCAGAAGTTATCATAGTAAGTGGGAGCAGCGGAAGGTATGCAAGTTGTTTATGTCTATTTATAGACTGAAGCAAGCATAGCGAAGACAAATCATCTGTTTTGATGTGACAATCATGATGAATGACTTCATCAATACAACATATGAATCTAGTAAGAAGGATGTAGGAAGTTATATCCTGGGATTTGGATGACATACTCCTGATAGGAAGTGATGTTCCCATACTACAATCATTCAAACTATGGTTGTCACATATATTTCTCTATATAGGATCTGGATAATGTATCAAGAATTCTGGTGACTGGATCTATGTCGATAGATCTAGATTTAGAAAGTGTCCCAATTCGGGTACTTGGACACCATTTTAAAATGGTTTAGGATGGACGACTCCTGACGTGGTAGTTTACCCGCAGGTGATAGAGTCACCCTCTCTAAAGAAATATCTTCTAAACTGATGAGGAGAGGGACTCGCTTGAATGACATATCACTTACTTAAGCAATTGGGTTAATCATATGATGTCATGTACCATACCAGATATTGCTTTTGCACTAGTTACAGTAAGCAGATATTAATCCAATTCTGGAGAAACAAAGGGAAGTAGTGAAGAACATAAGAGGATGTTCTTGGTGTGTGGTAATGGCAGCCTCCTATAGGAGGCGGTTACCGGTTCTAGCATCCTAGGTGGCTTGAATGACAAAAATTCTGTCAGAGTTTTGAGTTTACCCTCTTTTGAAAATCAGTATATTGGATAGGGTTTCAATAGGGATACTGAGGTAGACATTGTGCCGCATGCTGGTTATGACTCAATGGAGAATACAGCCTAAAAAGTTTGTAAGATGAAGTTGATCATTTATGAACTTGGTCCCATCAAGTATCCAAACAAATTCTTAAGATGGGATATCGCTCAATTCGGGAGATTGTTGATCTCCGCAAAGTTGAGATATAGAAAGATGAAATTGAAACATTGTAGCGGATCCACTCACTAAGGCTATTTCTCAAACACGGAAGTTTCTTAAACGAGCTTTGCGAAACTGATTAGTAGAGAAGTTGGGTATTCGGCAGCACACGAGCTGTAGGTATGCAATACCATAATAATTGGCCTTAAGTTCAAGTGGGAGATTGTTGGATATAGTGCCCTCAAGGCAATTATTGTAATTGCAGGTAGGCGATTATGATAATTGAAGGAAGACCTATACAGATAGAACAGTCTTACTTGAGATGATAGTATACTATCTGGTTTGTCTTTATCGTTATGTGTATACATTTTACTTGCTATTACGTGTCGGTAATACATAATGATCAAGCCCATAGGATTCTTGCTTGACTACCAGTATTATGATGGCGATCATATAAGTAAGAGCTGGGTAGTCTATAAGCACATCATTAAATGTCCTTAGTCGATAGAGTATCGAGACTAGACATCGATATTCCAGAATAGGCTAGTGTATACATATCTAGACCCCAACGAGGGGTGGTGTCCGGTCTCACAAGTCATTGGTGTTTTTTCATATAAGATGGTATACATGTGGTTACTGGAGGTAAGTACACTGTACGGACTCGCCGAGAATTTCTAGAAGGTATTATACCTATCGTCAGATAGCAGTTCTCTAGTAACATAAGTACGGGTTATTCTTTTTGTAACAACTCCAATTTTAGTGTACAAAAAATTCATTTAAAATTAATGTACAATTGGGGTACTTATAATTCCTGTAAGTATTATAAGAATTTGTTTTACTTTTGAATAGTAAGAAAGAGCTTGTAGCTCACTGGTAAGACCTTGCACTGCTGTTACAAAGCACCAGAGTTCAGACACATTAACTTTTTAATATTTTTCTTTTAATCTTTTAGAAGCCCAAAGGTCAACACGTGCACAACCCATAAAACCAAGAGTTACAGCCTAAACAAACATGTCCGCGAGGCTAGACCAAGCGTCAGGGACACATGGCACCAAGATGAGCCCCGACTCGTCCGACTCAAGCCGGCGAAAACCTCGATTTAGCCGGTGCCGCCGGTTCAACTCGGTCTAAACCCAAATTTTTTTCAACTCAGGCGACTCTTGGACTCCCCCCATAACTCCTGTATTATTTTTTTCCTGCACATTTACAAAGCACATTAAAACACACATTTAATCCATTTTAATACAAATTTTTAATACACCCTTTGACTACCCTAAAACCCTAATTTTTCCTATAAATACCACCCTCAAATCAACCCTCCTCACTCCGAAATCTATGCCTAAACTCTCAAGAAAATTCCCAAGACTTTTGTGTGCAAGTGGAGTTAGCAAAAGGGCGAACCTCCGACGAACTTCCGGCAACAACTCAAGGAGTTTCCGATGAAGAAATGACGCACCGGAAACTCCCACCTCTTCCTCTTTATCTCCTATAGCCAATCATCCAGTAAGTCCCTACTTCTTCTTCTCTTCTTTATTCTAAAAGCATTCAAAACTAAAAGCCGATCGACGCGGAGTTAGTCCGACTTCCGATTCGGTTTTCTTTAAAAACTATAATTTTTCTTAATCAAGATACCTTCATATCATCACATATTGTTCATTAAACATTAAAAAACTTAATAAAACAAGTTACACATCAAACTAATTATTTTTGTAACTTTTATTATACTTTTTCAGAAAAATACCATATAGTTTTGTTTCGACATAAACCATCATAATTCCTTGTTATACCTATAGATAGCTCACGAGGTAATGACCTAATTCCTCACAACACTCATATATAATATAGTACGATGGAATTTGAGAATATAGATTTGGGAAAACATGACTTTACATATAACTACCTTCAACTTAAAACCTTTTTCTACAAGAAGTGTATTTTAACAAATCTTTAAAATTGTGCCTCTACAACCCATTTAGGGAACCCGTTCGAGATGGTGCGGATTATCGTACATCCTCGGGCTTAGTTGAGTGAGATGCAGATCTCCGCAAGGAGCATACGATCTCGAAAAATTTTAATACATTTTCCTTTAGAAAAATGTGATTTCTATTATAAATAAAACTTATATTTTTTATAAATAAATTTTTATGTAATTAATATCAAAATATCTATTTTTAATATTTATAATATTGCACATTTCCAAAATTCAAGAAAAATATCTCATTTACAAGAAAATACCATACAAATACAATATTACAAATAAATACCATATATTATGAAATTAGGCTTTATTCATTAGAAATTTCACATTGATAAAATATACATCTATGAAAACTCTAAAGACGATAATAAAATACTTGAGCTGTATTTTGAAAATATAACAAAACTATTTTGCATAAAACCCCCTCGAGTTATACTAAATTACAATAAGGACCCTAGTAAACATAGCTTTAAGCAGGACCAGTCTCTTGAGCCTCAGAGAGCCGGAGATATGGGTGCTTGCCTATTTATGGTAGACAACTTAACAAACGGTATTATCAACACGGTAATTGTCTTTGAAAAAGACACAAATCTTGTCGTCCATGTGCAGCAGTTACCGATAGCACCAAAACATAATTCAGGACTTCAATATCTTTTCTAATTGTCCGACTCAGACTGAGTCTCAATATAATCAATCTGACTTGAATATGATTCAAGTATCAAACTTCAATACAACATAGATCTATGAATCCGTCTATTCAATCTAATCAATCTATATTAACTGAACCGAAGCATGGATATATTCTATCTACATGTTCGTCCATTATATCCGTTCCATTACCGATATCATGGTTCCGGCAAATCATCCATCTATATAAATCAATACAATACCATACAAACAATACAATCAAGACATCGCGGGATTTATAAGGGGTAGACTGGTACGGAAGGTGTTAAAAGTGGCACGAGACTGTAACCATAATACACCTAACCTGAATTCAATTGCCGGTGTACCGTGGCTGAACGGTTCTTTATGCTCCATATACCTTAGTCTCCGGAATAGTGGGACTCCTCTTGTATACACTGGCATTCTTCTGTACCAAGCTACAAACAACGGCGTTAACACTAAATACAACATTATAACAATATACTCTCTATTCTGTCTATTCCATTCTTGTCTATTTACGGGACTTACCGAGCGATTTGTTCGCTGACGACATTTTCTTTTTTCTTCTTTGGAATGTCGTCAGGTGATTCGGACTCACTGGAGATCGAGCCCACTAGCGAAGATTTGGACCAGCTAGCTTTCGACCCAGAGCTTTAGATTCCTTGTACACATTTACATTCTGTATTTTCCATTTCTGTTATGCCACTGTTTAGACATTGCTTTCCATTCCATGTATTTACTTTTCAGTTGTATTGTAAAAATAATGTTTAATAAATAAAGTTGCTGTTCAATTATATCTATTGACATTGTCTTTTGAGCATTTTACTTATATTTCTTAGATACGCTTAGCGTGTTTACTTCAGAATAAATACGTAGCGGCCTCGTCGCATCCTCTGCCGGTATACTGAGAAGCGGAGCGTGACAGGTTTTGTTGGTGGCCCATGCAGGTCAGAGCTGTATAGAACCCTACCATGCAGGCACTGTATGGACAACCTAAGCAATATAACACAAGAACCAGCAACTGAAAACATTCTTTACAATTCACATTCCTTGAATCTATCCCAACCTTTCCTTTTCTATCAAGGTCATGGATTCTCTCCCAATCTTTCAAACCTTTTCAATCCTTATACATCAATATTTTTTTTATATACCTAAAACATATCCCACATATCTTAGGTACAATCTTAGTAGCCTCACTTCCTGCACTAGCACTATTCGATACTGGAGCATCTCACTGCTTTATGTCACAATGGTTCGTCCGAACTCATGCGATTCCAATCACACCGCTTGTATCCAGTTGGAATGTCAATTCAGGGAACAACGTTCTAAAGGCAACAGTAGGATACAGCTTGTGTCCAGTAGTCGTCTGCAGCAGAGAATTCTATGCTGACTTCAAGGTGCTGGACATACCGAATTTCGACGTCGTCTTGGGTATGGATTGGCTCGGAACATTTTATGCTACCATTGACTGTCGTCAAAGGAGGGTAGTATTCGAGATTCCAAAACATCCGGTTTTCTATTTCAAAAATGGAGACCGTACCCTAGAGCCAAGTACTTACAAGGCGAAACCAAAGAAGGCAGTGATTGCGGCAATTCAAGCGAAGGAAGGATCAAGGCCAGAAGTGGTTCGAGAGTTCGACGATGTGTTTTCTGACGATATATCAGGTTTGTCTCCCGATCGAGCTCTTGAATTCAGCATTGATTTAGTATCAGGAGCACAACCGGTAATCAAAGCACTGTATCAACTAAGTCTGGAAGTTTTGAAGGAAGTCCGAACTCAGTTGGACGAATTATTGGCGAAAGGATGGATTCATCCCAGCACTTCAAGTTGGGGATCACCAGTACTACTTGTAAAGAAGAAGGAAGGTTCATACAGAATGTGCATCGATTCTAAAGACTTGAACGAAGTAACGATAAAGAACAAGTATCTACTACCGCGTATCGACGATTTATTCGATCAGCTAAGTGGATCTTGTGTTTTCTCCAAATTAGATCATCGTTCAGGTTATCATCAGGTGAAGATCAAGCAAGCTGATATTCATAAAACTGCATTCAGAACTCGCTATGGTCATTACGAATTTCTTGTGATGCCATTTGGAATGACCAACGCACCAGCAATATTCATGAACCTAATGAATCAAGTTTTTCGGGAGTACTTAGACAGGTTCATTGTCATCTTCATCGATGACATCCGGGTGTATTTTAAGAGTTGGAAAGAACATGCCGAGCACCTACGAATTGTCCTGGAAACTCTATGACTCCATCAACTCTATGCCAAGTATAGAAAATGTGAATTCTGGCTAAATCAAGTTGGTTTCCTTGGACATATTGTATCAGGAGAAGGAATCTCTGTAGATCCAGCGAAAGTTTCAGTAGTAAGAGAATGGCCGACACCAAAGTCAGTGAAGGACATTCGGAGTTTCTTGGGTCTAGCTGGATATTACATAAGGTTCATTGAAGGCTTTTCTAAGACAGCAACACCCCTGACCAAGCTCACACGTAAAGATGAAGAATTCGTATGGTCAGAAGCATGCGAACAATCTTTCGTAGAACTCAAGTCAAGGTTGACATCAGCGCCTATTCTCGTTATACCGGACCAATCTGGTGATTTCGAAGTGCATTGTGATGCATCCGGTAAGGGATTAGGATGCGTTCTACATCATCACGGAAAGGTTGTGGCTTATGCTTTAAGACAGCTAAAGATTCATGAGCGCAATTATCCGACGCATGATTTGGAGTTGGCAGCCGTTATCTTTGCTCTTAAGATTTGGCGCCATTATCTTCTTGGTGAGCGAGTGAACATATACACAGATCACAAGAGTCTGAAATATGTGTTTACTCAGAAAGAGCTTAATATGCGGCAGAGAAGATGGTTAGAATTGATGGCGGACTTCGACATCAACCTGCAATATCATCCATGGAAGGTGAATGTGGTACCTGATGCCCTTAGTCGCCAACCATTATCAATGAATCTCACCGCTCAGTGGAAGCTTCAACAAGAGTTACATCAGATGGAGATTGAAGTGGTCATGCCAGGCAACGTTTCAAGTTTGATAAACTTACAAGTTCAATCTACCATTGTCAATCAGATCAAAACAGCTCAAGAAAATGATGCTAAGTTGCAAAAGATCAGAGAACAAGTAGAGAATGGACTCAGAACAGACTTCATCATCTATGAAGACAGATCTTTAAGATACGGCAGCAGACTGTGTGTACCAAAAGGTTCTGTTCGGGACGAGTTAATGAAGAAAGCTCATAACTCTCCCTACTCAGTACGCCCTGGAGGTACAAAGATGTACAAAGATCTGCGTCAAAATTACTGGTGGCATGGAATGAAGCGTGAAATTGCCAGAAGCGTCGCTAAATACTTAGTGTGTCAGCAAGTAAAGGCTGAACATCACAGGACTGCTGGATTACTTCAACCGTTACCTATCCCTGAATGGAAGTGGCAACACATCACGATGGGTTTTGTGACTGCTCTTCCTCGCAGCACAAAGGGTAATGATGCGGTATGTGTTATTGTGGATCAACTCACGAAGTCGGCTCACTTCATCCCATTTCGAGTTGGCCAATCTACTGAGACATTAGCAAAGAAATACATGGAGGTAAGAATCTACTTAAGATTTAAACTCTTCAAATATGTACTATCTCTGATACCTATGAACTCATACAGTAAATCATGAGACTTCATGGTGTACCGGTCTGCATTGTCTCCAATCGTGACACCAGGTTCCGATCACAATTTTGGCAAAGTCTGCAAGCGAGCTTGGGAACAAGTCTGAACTTCAGCAAAACTTATCATCCCCAAACAGATGGTAAGTCTGAGCGAACTATACAGATCTTGGAAGATATGCTCAGAGCGTGTATGTTAGACTTCGGAGGATCGTAGGAAGATCACTTACATCTTGTGGAGTTTTCATACAACAGCAGCTATTCTGCAAGCATAGGAATGACACCTTTTGCAGCACTTTATGGAAGGAAGTGTCGATCGCCATTAAGTTGGGACGACGTTGGAGATAGAGAACTTCTTGGACCTGAGATGATAGTAGCAACTATTGACGTAGTTCGTACTATCAGGAAAAGAATGCGCATAGCCCAAGATTGACAGAAACACTGGGCTGATGCAAAGCGCTATCATTTGGAGTTCCAACCAGGAGATCACGTATTTCTGAAGATATCTCTGAACCGTGGAGTGATTCGATTTGGAAGACGGGGTAAGCTAAGTCTAAGGTAAATTGGATCGTTCGACATACTCGAACGATTCGGTGAAGTGTCTTATCGCTTGGCACTTCCATCTTCATTGGAAGGAGTGCACAATGTGTTCTACATATCCCAACTCAGAAGGTATGTGAATGACCCCAGCCATATTCTTGATCATTCCGAGCTTACTGTACAGTCCGAGTTATCTTGTGAGCAACAACCTGTTATGATCCTGGACAGGAAAGTGAAGTCACTTCGGAACAAGGAAGTCAACTTGGTTCGAATAATGTGGAGAAAAGACATTCCAGGAGAATCGACATGGGAAAGAGAAGACGAGATGCGTGCAAAATATCCTTACTTATTTGTAAACTAGTTCTTAAAATAAATTGTAAATTTCGAGGACGAATTTTTGTACGGAGGGTAGACTGTAACAACTCCAATTTTAGTGTACAAAAAATTCATTTAAAATTAATGTACAATTGGGGTATTTACAATTTCTGTGAGTACTATAAAAATGTGTTTTACAAAAGAACAGCAAGAAAGAGCTTGTAGCTCACTGGTAAGACCTTGCACTGCTGTTATAAAGCACCAAAGTTCAAATCCCATAAGCCAAATTATCTTTTTAATTATTTTTATTTTAATCTTTTAGAACCCCAAAGGTCTACACGTGCACAACCCGTAAAACCAAGAGGCACAGCCTAAACAAACATGTCTACGAGAGTAGACCATGCGTTAAGGACACGTGGCACGAAGATGCGCCCTGACTCGCCCGACTCGGGCCGGCGAAAACCTCGACTCGGCTGGCGCCGCCGATTCAACTCGGTCCAAAACCAAATTTTCTTCAACTCAGGTGACTCTTGGACTTCCCCCATAACTCCTGTATTATTTTTTTTCCTGCACATTTACAAAGCACATTAAAACACACATTTAATCCATTTTAATACAAATTTTCAATACACCCTTTAACTACCCTAAAACCCTAATTTTTCCTATAAATACCACCCTAAAATTACCCCTCCTCACTCCCAAATCCCTGCCCAAACTCTCAAGAAAATTCCCAAGTCTTTTGTGTGCAAGTGGAGTTAGCAAAGGGCGAAGCTCCGATAAACTTCCGGCGACAACTCAAGGAGTTTCCGATGACGAAATGATACACCTGCAACTCACAACTCATCATCTTTCTCTCTTCTAGCCAATCATCCAGTAAGTTCCTACTTCTTCTTCTCTTCTCTATTCTAAAAACATTCAAAACTAAAACCCGACGGAAGCGGAGTTAGTCCGACTTCCGATTCGGTTTTCTTTAAAAACTATAATTTTTCTTAATTAAGATACTTTCATATCATCACATATTGTTCATTAAACATTAAAAAACTTAATAAAACAAGTTACACATCAAACTAATTATTTTTTTTAACTTTTATTATACTTTTTCAGAAAAATATCATATAGTTTAGTTTCGACATAAACCATCATAATTCCTTATTATACCTATAGATAGCTCACCAGTTAATGACCAACCTCCTCACAACACTCATATCTAACATAGTACGATAGAATTTGAGAACATAGATTTAGGAAAACACGACTTTATATATAACTACCTTCAACTTATAAAACTTGTTTCTACAAGAAGAGTATTTAACAAATCTTTGCAATTGGGCCTCTACAACCCATTTGAGGAACCCGTTCGGGATGGTCCGGATTATCGCACATCCTCGGGTTTAGTAGAGTGAGATGCAGACCTCCGCAAGGAGCATACGATCTCGAAAGATTTTAATACATTTTCCTTTAGAAAAATGTGATTTCTATTATAAATAAAACTTATATTTTTTTATAAATAAATATATATGTAATTAATATCAAAATATCTATTTTTAATATTTATAATATACCGCATTTCCAAAATTCAAGAAAAACATCTCATTTACAAGAAAATACCTTAAAAATCTAATATTACAAATAAATACCATATATTATGAAATTAGACTTTATTCATTAGAAATGTCATATTGATAAAATATACATCAAAGACGATAATAAAATACTTGAGGTTAAACTATTTTATATAAAACCCCTCGAGTTATACTAAATTACAATAAAGACCCTAGTAAACATAGGTTTAAGCGGGACCAGTCTCTTGAGCCTCAGGGAGCCGGAGATATGGGTGCTTGCCTATCTAAGATAGAAAACTTAACAAACGGTGTTATCAACACGGTAATTGTTTTTGAAAAAGACATAAATCCTCCCGTCCATGTGTAGCAGTTACCGATAGCACCAAAATATAATTAAGGACTTCAATTTCTTTTCTAATTGTCTGACTCAGACTGAGTCTCAATATAATCAATCTGACTTGAATATGATTCAAGTATCAAATTTCAATACAACATGGATCTATGAATCCGTCCATTCAATCTAATCAACCTATATTGACAGAACCAAACCATGGATATATTCATCTACATGTTCATCCATTATATCCGTTCTATTACTGATATCATGGTTCCGGCAAGTCATCCATCTATATAAATCAAGACAATACCATACAAACAATACAATCAAGATATCGCGGGGTTTATAACGGGTAAACTGGTACGGAAGGTGTTAAAAGTGGCACGAGACTGTAACCATAATACACCTAACCTGAATTCAATTGCCGGTGTACCGTGGCTGAACGGTTCCTTGTACTCCGTATACCTTAGTCTCCGGAATAGTGGGAATCCTCTTGTATACACTGGCATTCTTCTGTACCAAACTACAAACAACAGCGTTAACACTAAATACAACATTATAAAAATATACTTTCTATTCTGTCTATTCCATTCTTGTCTATTTACAGGACTTACCGAGCGATTTGTTCCCTGACGACATTCTCTTTCTTCTTCTTTGGAATGTCGTCGGGTGATTTGGACTCACTGGAGATTGAGCCCACCAGCGAGGATTTGGACCAGCTAGCCCAGAGATTTAGATTCCTTGTACACATGTACATTCTGTATTTTCCATTTCTATTATGCCACTGTTTAGGCATTTCTTTCCATTCCATGTATTTACTTTTCAGTTGTATTGTAAAAAGAATGTTTAATAAATAAAGTTGTTGTTCAATTATATCCATTGACATTGTCTCTTGAGCATTTTACTTATATTACTTAGATACGCTTAGCGTGTTTACTTCAGAGTAAATACGTAGCGGCCACGTCGCGTCTTCTGCCCGTATACTGGGAAGCGGGGCGTGACACTTTTGATCTGAGATTGTCATTTTGTCTCGTGTGAGTTCCCACTTGTCACGACCCGAAGGTACACAACGTGACCGACACTTAAATTACGAAACGTCTAAACGCGTAACGTAATCTAAGTAAGCCGAAGCCCAGAAATCTAAACCATTTAAAAGAAGAAGTGTAGAAAAACATGTTTTAAAAACAACATCAAATTTCTCAAAAATTTCGGCAGAGTCTCCTTTGAAAAAACTGGCCCCAAACGGGTACAAATAAGAATAATATATACAAACAATAAAAAGGCATCCCTAAGCGGGAGCTAGCTCTACGCCAAATGGTGGAAACAACCACACAATGCACTATGATATACAACGCCGAAGGGCGAGGCTCAAAACTCAAAAGAAAACCAAATCCACCAAAAACCATAATAATACAAGCGCGACTCTAAGGTCGAAATAAAAACAACCGGTCTTCTAAATCTATCAAGTAATACAAGTCTGGTTGATGGAGGTTACTAGATAAAAATGAAATAATAAAAATACAACGGCGGACCTAATACAAGTGAACCAACCAACAAAGCAAATCACCCTGAATGAAATGATATGCCAGCAAGCTGCCAAGGAAACCTGTACATCGAAACTTGAAAGAAAATTTGGCACAACGGGGGTGAGTTGCCAACTCGTGAGTAGAAGACATCTGCGAGTAGAAATCGCATTCACGACGATCTCCTAGGTTATAATAATATATTTAATAAAACACTAGTCATCTAGTAGTGACAGGTAATAATCTATGCGTAAGTGAAATGCTCAGTGCTCGTGTCAGTGCCTCAAGTAGTAACATGTCATGTGTATGAGTATGCATGCATCATGAATGTAAAACAATCAACCATGAAATCTGGATATATCTGTATAAGAAATCTTTAACTTTTATCATAGTAAAATTTGTATAGTAATCTGAAACATCATCAATGAAATCCATGGAAATACATATCAAGCATCGACACAAAACATGTAAATCTCAAGTCTCAATACCTCATAGTCTCAATATCTCATAGTCTCAATATCTCGGGCTCCGTCAGTCCGGATCGGCCCATATCATCAAATCTCACGACAACAGTCGGTATCCTCTGGATATCCGCCGCGCCAGACATCACCGGTAGGTAGTCTTCCCCTGCAAGGCTCAACGTCTACAACTCGAGCTTCTTGCCCCGGGGTACCATACCGAGCCCACCATGTACCCGAGACGGTTCATCCACTCCTCGAATCGGGTCTCGAAATCCAACAGAAAATATGAAATCTCATAGTGGACGACACATACATCACGAGAAAACCGCAACTTGTATTTTAAAATGAGAGGGGGAGAGAGAGAGAAGTTTTTATATATATTCTTGCGGTTTTCCCCAAATCCAGAAATCTCATAGAAATCCAAAATCCCAAAATCATGAGTAAATAAATAATGAGTATCGGCATAAGCCCTACAATACTGCATGATAACATGAATATGTAAATGCATGAAGTGTCTAAGTAATAAATGCAATGTCTAAACTAGCACATGAGAGTAATCACACAATATTATATTGATCTAGCCTTTAGATGATTCTATCAATAAAAGATAATATGTTCTAAAGTGTACGTGACATGGCAATTACTGATAATGATGTGTGTGAGCCGGCAAATAAGTGTACGTGGAACATGCGCATCATCGGTAATGGTGCTGGTGTACTAACAGGCAGAGTTTCATATTGGCTAAAGAAACATATGTATGAATATGAAATGCGATAAATGCAACATGAATATAACAGTGAATGTGTAGTAAACGCACAACTAAAGAATACATACTAATTACGAGTCATACAGTTTGTTGTTTGAAAAAGTACGAATCGTGGTTTTTAGAAAATTAAGGGCTACGGGGTTTTTAAGAAAAGATATATCCTTTGAAAATCCGTAGTATCCCTCAGGCTGTCTTTAAAAATGCACACGATTCGTTAGTTTTGCAAATAAGTATGACTCGAGCCTAAACTGAGATCTACCAAACCAACTAGGAACTAACTAAAGACATTAGTCGAAAGGTAAGAAGAATCCTTCTAAACTCTGAGTCGATATCTCTAATAGTCGGCGATCCAGCCTCAATAGCGTCACGTACATAGTACGACTTACTCGAGTCAAGAGTGCGGATCAATCATCACATCTATACCTCGTACGGTAAAATCCATCGTACGACGTCCCAAAATCCGGGTACGGGTCAACTATCACATATATACATCATCGTTCGTATAGTATCATTATCAAACAATATCATGATCAAGGGTACTGTACTATAATCGCATACATCCCAATATCATCAAACATATATCATCGTCTGTGTAAAGATACATCGTCAAATGATCCACTAAAATATCATGTCATATATCATATCGTGATTAAGTCACATATTACAATCTGGGTTCTATTCTAGAGTCTCGTTCATTCCAATGTCATCAACACATATTATCGTTTATATAAATATATTTTATATAATCTCATTGCCCAACGATCCACTACTATCATAACACATCTCATGTCATAACTCGATAATCTATCCAATAAATCACGGCATCAAGCCTAGTCATATCGACTCATCCCCATGTATCATATAACCTCCTCATATCACATGTATATGTTGTGTGTGTGTGTGTGTATACACACACACACACACACACACATTCCTACACACACACACACACACACACATATACACCAAGGCAAGTTTAGGTGTGTGCGTGTGCGTGTGTGTCTACATGAAACCTACGAATTCCCTCCAAGGCAGTCATCCTCTGGTTAAGTCTTTTTAAACCAGTCTAGTCCAACCTAAAGTCTTCAATATGACCGTACTCGCCAGGAATCTAAGGTCACGTCCGACATCCTAATAACAGTACGTAATATCCTTATTCTACGTTTGCGGCGGTGCTATACGCCATCCACCCGACTTCTCTCATAGATATACATCTACTCACCTGGTCCTTGTCTGCCGAATTCGATATCGCCATCGTTTTCTTCATCGTCCGAAGTCCACGTGAGAGGTACCTATATGCAAACATATATGTATATCGTAAACCGAATCGCGGATAAAACCAAAACGGCGCACGAAACGCGCATAGGTTAAAACATATGACCCGCTCATGCAAAAGAACCAAATATCCCTCGATATCGGCGTACAAACGCCGATTGATCGAGATGAAACACAAACGTACAAATCATTGTTCCAAAACTCACTAATTATAATATAAATAGGGTTTAAATCATCAAAACCTTAAAATTAATCAAATCGTTCTATTTCGCAAAAACCTAGAAAACGTCAATTAACCGTTTTACTTCAAAACCTGATGCTTAAGCAAAACTAGTGGCCACAATATACTCTAAATATCATAACTAAGTCATACAAACCATTTCTATAATTTAATCCCATCAATTTGTATTAAACCAAAATTTCTAGTTTGCAATTTTATCAATTTTTAACACCTTTAAAGCAAAATCCACAATTCCACAACTAAACTTGGTTTTGCATGAACTAAATTATTAAACTACAATTTAAAATGTTAATAATGTCATAAAAACCCTAATTGGATTTTAATTTCAATTACTTAGTCAATTTCCAAAAACCTAGTTTGCAAAAACTAGCAAAATTAGCATATTTATCACATTTTTTAACTAACAATTTGAAACTAGTAACTTGATTAGGTTTTGCATTCCATTAACATGTTAATCTCCTCATTAAAACCATAATCTAATGATAGAAACCCTAATTCGAATTTTATCTCACCAATATATATATATATTATAAAAACCTAGTTTGCAAAAATTCTAATTAGGATAATTTAAATACAACAATTTACAATTTAGCAACTAGCTTAAGTTTTCTATATCTTAGCATAATTAACTACACCATATAATCATGAACACTTTATAAAAACCCTAACTTGATTTAGAAACCCTCTCTTTAATTTCACAAATTAGAAATAAAAAACACATTTTTTACATGAAAACTTAAATTAAAATAGTTAAACAACTATTTACCCATTAGGTTAGGATTTATACCTTACTAACATGAGATCAAACATGAAAATCATAGCCTCCAAAATGCTAACTTGCTCCAAGATCCATGCTAAATTGATCAAAGAATAATGGGTAGAGATTGGATTTGGAATTTGTGGTTTTATTTTTGGATTTTTGATGAATTTTTGGATGATTTTTAATGCAAAGTGAAGTGGGGAAAATTGGGGGCTGCCACATGGTGATTTCAGCCATGGAGAGGGGAGAGAAAGAGTGAGGTGAGAATGTGTAGTATTGTGTAGAAACATCTCCAATTATTTACATCTAATTAAGTCTTTTCAATAATTTATTTAATTTTATTTATTTTCTTTCCTAAATCAATCCTAGAAAAATCTAGAACTATGGAAAGTTTTAGAAAAGAATTTTGCATGATACACACTTGATTCCAATATGTTATGGTTCACTTTCGCTAAATTTACTCATTCAAATTTGTAATTTGCACTAATTTAATGTATAATTAATGCTTATGTTAATATTTGAACTTAATTAATTAAGGAAAAATATTTAAGTAAACTGATAATTTATAAGTCACTAAATAATATTAATTACTAGCAATTACATAGTTAAAATAGGTGTATTTAAATCTATATTGAAAAATAATTATAGTTGGGTTTTACGGAAAATACTGTTTATTTTACCGATTATCGGAAAATTCACCTAAAGGATTTTATTTATTTATTTATTTATTTACTTTTAAAACGTTACAATCTTTCCCCTTAAAGAAATTCGGTCCCCGAATTTAAATTAAAACTCCCTCCAAATACTAAAACATTTAGCAAAACACTCAAATCTTCGGGGCTCCGAAATCATCAATACATAATTAAAAATCAACTCCGTCAAGCATAACGCAATCATCGGAGTTATGGTGAAAATACCATGTCAATGTCCAATACGAAAACCAACATGAAATGCATCAAAACTATAACTTGTATATAGTGCGCATCGTAGTAAAATAGTCCAAACATCTGAATACAGAAGCATGCAAAAACACCTAGGTACTGGTCACAGGACAGTCCTGCTCGATTATCAAACCAAATAGTAAATATCATAAAAACGTATTGCTCAAAATGAAATCAATCTCAAATACAGTATACGAGGTACCACATGCGTCCGGTGTGCACGGAAATCGAAATCAAATACAGAAGCCACGAATATGCACAGAAACAAAACTGAGTGCAACGGGTGTGCACCAAAAACATCTGTCAAGTGCAACGGGCGTGCACGACAACAATATCAAGTGCATCTAGTCTGCACAAATCCCGATTTAGTAAATCTGGTGTGCATAAAATCGTATCAATTGCAACAAGTGTGCGCAAGAATCTCAATCAAGTGCACATGGTGCAAAAAACATATACCGAATATCAAAATCGAAATCACAGTACGAAAAGTGCATGAAAACTATGTCAAAGCATACGTCAAAATCATGTGCAACCCATATGCACGAAATCAAATCAATATCTTAAAATGTAAAAAACCAAATCGAGTGCACTGGGTATGCACAAAACAATATCAATACAACTGATATATGAAACACGAATAGAGTATAATGAATGTACACATAGAAATACCAATCATAGAACAAAATCCTCAAAATACCAAAATCCAAACAACGGAAATATGAAATTCAAATCACCAAATCGCGATCGTAAACACTATCGTCAATGTGCGCCTTATCTAATATCGACTGATTCAGACTCGTCGCCTCCTAGCTGTGCTGACTGCGCTACAAACGGCTATGCACATATCTAGAGTCTCCCACGTAATCTATCCCTTCACCTGATATCTGGACTATATTAAACTTTTCGATCGATTCATCAAAATCCCAAAATTCCCCGAGAGCTCAACACTCGAGTATAGTTTAAAAATATCCACTATATGCCCCAGCATCTGCGGACCAGCCGTAGAAGGGCAAACCCAAGCCTCACTAATGGCACCGTGGAACTGCCGCAAACCCTAAGGTTCAAAGGCGTTCTCATGGTCATTATGTCGAGTTAGGGTTTCATTCTTCTAGAGGGTCCATAGAAATACCCGCATGTTATTCCGAATACCTTAAACTTGGAAAAATGGGTTTCTGACAATCGTTCGAACTTTTTAACTTCGTCTGGACGACATGTGAATACCCTTCGTCCGCACGCTAAACAATACTTCAATCCTCAAGAGTAGACGATATCCTAACGGTCATCGCATTCGAGCCGCAGCTCCCTCTGCCCGTGCGACCGTGGTAATAGAAACCACCATCCGACATTGACGAAGATAGATCATAGGAACGAATAGAATACGATGCAAAGAAATGTACATCCTAAGGCTTCTTAAGCAGAGTAGTGTATCGTAAGTATGCCGCGGATCATACCCACGGAACATCACTCTACCTAAGTCACCTACTCCATCAACCAAGGTCGACCTAAACTTGGACAAAGGTTAAACCTAGCGCTCTGATACCAACTTTGTCATGACCCGAACGTACGGAACGTGACCGACACTTAAATTACGAAACGTCTAAAGGCGTAACGTAATCTAAGTAAGCTGAAGCCCAGAAATCTAAACCATTTAAAAGAAGAAGTGTAGAAAAACATGTTCTAAATACAACATCAAATTTCTCAAAAATTTCGGCAGAGTCTGCTTTGTAAAAACTGGCTCCAAACAGGTACAAATAAGAATAATATATAAAAATAATAAAAAGGCATCCCCAAGCGGGAGCTAGCTCTACGCCAAATGGCGGAAACAACCACACAATGCACTATGATATACAACGCCGAAGGGCGAGGCTCAAAACTCAAAAGAAAACCAAATCCACCAAAAACCATAATAATACAAGCGCGACTCTAAGGTCGAAATAAAATCAACTGGTCTTCTAAATCTATTAAGTAATACAAGTCTGGTTGATAGAGCTTATTAGATACAAATGAAATAATAAAAGTACAACGGCGGTCCTGATACAAGTGAACCAACCTACCAAGCAAATCACCCTGAATGAAATGATGTTCCAGCAAACTGCCAAGGAAACATGTACATCGAAACCAGAAAGAAAATTTGGCACAATGGGAGTGAGTTGCCAACTCGTGAGTAGAAGACATCTGCGAGTAGAAATTGTATGCACGACGATCTCCTAGGTCATAATAATATACTTAATAAAACACTAGTCATCTAGTAATGGCAGGATAATAATCTATGCGTAAGTGAAATGCTCAGTGCTCATGTCAGTGCCTCAAGTAGTAACATGTCATGTATATAAGTATGCATGCACAATGAATGTAAAACAATCAACCATGAAATCTGGATATATCTGTATAAGAAATCTTTAACTTTTATCATAGTAAAATTTGTATAGTAATCTGAAACATCATCAATGAAATCCATGGAAATCCGTGTCAAGCATCGATACAAAACATGTAAATCTCAAGTCTCAATACCTCGTAGTCTCAATATCTCATAGTCTCAATATCTCGGGCTCCATCAGTCCGTATCAGCCCATATCATCAAATCTCACGACAACGGTCGTTATCCTCTGGATATCCGCCGCGCCAGACATCACCAATAGGTAGTCTTCCCCTGCCAGGCTCATCGTCTACAACTCGAGCTTCTTGCCCCGGGGTACCATACCGAGCCCACCATGTACCCGAGACGGTTCATCCACTCCTCGAATCGGGTTTCGAAATCCAATAGAAAACATGAAATCTCATAGTGGACGACACATACATCACGAGAAAACCGCAACTTGTATTTTAAAATGAGAGGGGGAGAGAGAGAGGTTTTTATATATATTCTTGCGGTTTTCCCCAAAATCCAGAAATCTCATAGAAATCCAAAATCCCAAAATCTTGAGTAAATAAATAATGAGTATCGGCATAAGCCCTACAATACTGCATGATAACATGAATATGTAAATGCATGAAGTGTCTAAATAATAAATGCAATGTCTAAACTAGCACATGAGAGTAATCACATAATATTATATTGATCTGGCCTTTAGCTGATTCTATCAATAAAAGATAATATGTTCTAAAGTGTACGTGACATGGCAATCACCGATGATGATGTGTGTGAGCCGGCAAATAAGTTTACGTGGAACATGCGCATCATTGGTAATGGTGCTGGTGTCCTAACAGGCAGAGTTTCATATTGGCTAAAAAAACATATGTATGAATATGCAATGCGATAAATGCAACATGAATATAACAGTGAATGTGTAGTAAACGCATAACTAAAGAATACATACTAATTATGAGTCATACAGTTTGTTGTTTGAAAAAGTATGAATTGTGGTTTTTATAAAATTAAGGGCTACGGGGATTTTAAGAAAAGATATGTCTTTTGAAAATCCGTAGTATCCCTCAGGCTGTCTTTAAAAATGCGCATGATTCGTTAGTTTTGCAAATAAGTATGACTCGAGCCTAAACTAAGATCTACCTAACCAACTAGGAAATAACTAAAGACACTAGCCGAAAGGTAAGAAAAATCCTCCTAAAGTCTGAGTCGATATCTCTAGTAGTCAGCGATCCAGCGTCAATAGCGTCACGTACATAGTATGACTTCCTCGAGTCAAGAGTGCGGATCAATCATCACATCTATATCTCGTACGGTAAAATCTATCGTACGGCATCCTAAAATCGGGGTATGGGTCAACTATCACATATATGCATCATCGTTCGTATAGTATCATTATCAAACAATATCATGATCAAGGGTACTGTACTATAATCGCATACATCCCAATATCATCAAACATATATCGTCTGTGTAAATGTAAATCGTCAAATGATCCACTAAATTATCATTTCATATATCATATCGTAATTAAGTCACATATTACAATCTGGGTTCTATTCTAGAGTCTCGTTCATTCCAATGTCATCAACACATATTATCGTTTATATAAATATATTTTATATAATCTTATTGCCCAACGATCCGCTACTATCATAACACATCTCATGTCATAACTCGATCATCTATCCAATAAATCACGGCATCAAGCCTAGTCATCTCGACTCATCCACATGTATCATATAACCTCCTCATATCACATGTATATGTTGTATATATATACCTACACACACTCCTATACACACACACACACACATACACATATACACCAAGGCAAGTTTAGGTGTGTGCGTGTGCGTGTGTGTCTACATGAAACCTACGAATTCCCTCCAAGGCAGTCATCCTCTGGTTAAGTCTTTTTAAACCAGTCTATTCCAACCTAAAGTCTTCAATATGACCCTACTCTCCAAGAATCTAAGGTCACGTCCGGCATCCTAATAACAGTACGTAATATCCTTATTCTACGTTTGCGGGGGTGCCATACGCCATCCACCCGACTTCCCCCATAGATATACATCTACTCACCTGGTCCTTGTCTGCCGAATTCGATGTCGCCATCCTCTTCTTCTTCGTGTGAAGTCCACGTGAGAGGTACCTTTATGCAAACATATATGTATATCGTAAACCGAATCGCGGATAAAACCAAAACGGCGCACGAAATGCGCATAGGTTAAAACCTATGACCCGCTCATGCAAAAGAACCAAATATCCTTCGATATCAGCGTACAAACGCCGATTGATCGAGACGAAACACAAACGTACAAATTGTTGTTCCAAAACTCACTAATTATAATATAAATAGGGTTTAAATTATCAAAACCTTAAAATTAATCAAATCGTTCTATTTCGCAAAAACCTAGAAAGCGTCAATTAACCGTTTTACTTCAAAACCTGATATTTAAGCAAAACTAGTGGCCACAATATACTCTAAATATCATAACTAAGTCATACAAACCATTTCTATAATTTAATCCCATCAATTTGTATTAAACCAAAATTTCTAGTTTGCAATTTTATCAAATTTTAACACTTTTAAAGCAAAATCCACAATTCCACAACTAAACTTGGTTTTGCATGAACTAAATTATTAAACTAAAATTTAAAATGTTAATAATGTCATAAAAACCCTAATTGGATTTTAATCTCAATTACTTAGTCAATTTCCAAAAACCTACTTTGCAAAAACTAGTATAATTAGCCTATTTATCACGTTTTTTAACTAAAAATTTGAAACTAGTAACTAGATTAGGTTTTGCATACCATTAAAATGTTAATCTCCTCATTAAAACCATAATCTAATGATAGAAACCCTAATTCGAATTTTATCTCACCAATATATATATATATTATAAAAACCTAGTTTGCAAAAATTCTATTTAGGATAATTTAAAGACAACAATTTACAATTTAGCAACTAGGTTAAGTTTTCTATATCTTAGCATAATTAACTACACCATATAATCATGAATAGTTTATAAAAACCCTAACTTGATTTAGAAACCCTCTCTTCAATTTCACAAATTAGAAATAAAAAACACATTTTTTACATGAAAACTTAAATTAAAATAGTTAAACAACTAATTACCCATTAGGTTAGGATTTATACCTTACTAACATGAGATCAAACATGAAAATCATAGCCTCCAAAATGCTAACTTGCTCCAAGATCCATTCTAAATTGATCAAAGAATAATGGGTAGAGATTGGATTTGGAATTTGTGGTTTTATTTTTGGATTTTTGATGAATTTTTGGATGATTTTTAATGCAAAGTGAAGTGGGGAAAATTGGGGGCTGCCACATGGTGATTTCGGCCATGGAGAGGGGAGAGAAAGAGTGAGGTGAGAATGTGTGGTATTGTGTAGAAACATCTCCAATTATTTACATCTAATTAAGTCTTTTCAATAATTTATTTAATTTTATTTATTTTCTTTTCTAAATCAATCCTAATAAAGTCTAGAACCATGGAAAGCTTTGGAAAAGAATTTTGCATGATACACACTTGATTCCAATATATTATAGTTCACTTTTGCTAAATTAACGCATTCAAATTTGTAATTTGCACTAATTTAATGTATAATTAAAGCTTATGTTAATATTTGAATTTAATTAATTAAGGAAAAATATTTAAGTAAACTGATAATTTATAAGTCACTAAATAATATTAATTACTAGCAATTACATAGTTAAAATAGGTGTATTTAAATCTATATTGAAAAATAATTATAGTTGGGTTTTACGGAAAATACGGTTTATTTTACCGATTATCGGAAAATTCACCTAAAGGATTTTATTTATTTAATTATTTATTTATTTACTTTTAAAACGTTACAATCTTTCCCCCTTAAAGAAATTCGGTCCCCGAATTTAAATTAAAACTCCCCCCAAATACTAAAACATTTAGCAAAACAGTCAAATCGTCGGGACTCCGAAATCATCAATACATAACTAAAAATCAACTCCGTCAAGCATAACGCAATCATCGGAGTTATGGTGAAAATACCATGTCAAAGTCCAATACGAAAACCAACATGAAATGCATCAAAACTATAACTTGTATAAAGTGCGCATCGTAGTAAAATAGTCTATACATCTGAATAGAGAAGCATGCAAAAACACCTAGGTACTGGTCACAGGACAGTCCTGCTCGATTATCAAACAAAATAGTAAATATCATAAAAACGTACTGCTCAAAGTGTAATCAATCTCAAATACAGTATACGAGGTACCACGTGCGTCCGGTGTGCACGGAAATGGAAATCAAATACAGAAGCCACGAATATGCACAGAAACAAACTGGGTGCAATGGGTGTGCACCAAAAACATCTGTCAAGTGCAACGGGCGTGCACGACAACAATATCAAGTGCATCTAGTCTGCACAAATCCCGATTTAGTGCATCTGGTGTGCACAAAATCGTATCAATTGCGACAAGTGTGCGCAAGAATCTCAATCAAGTGCACATGGTGCATGAAAACACATACCGAATATCGAAATCGAAATCACAGTACGAAAAGTGCATGAAAACTATGTCGAAGCATACGTCAAAATCATGTGCAACCCATATGCACGAAATCAAATCAATATCTTAAAATGTAAAAAACCAAATCGAGTGCACTGGATATGCACAAAACAACATCAATACAACTGATATATGAAACTGTAACGTTTTGAAAATCGTTTCGGTTAAATTTCAAAAAAATCGGTAAAATAAGGGGGTTTTCTGTAAAAAGTCAAAATATAAATATCTTATTATAAAAATTAAATATACATATTCTAGCTATGTAATTGCTATTATTTGGTGTTTATTGAGCCGCTGGTGAAATTTCAAATTTTCTGAAAAAAATATTATTTTATTATTATTTAAGCCGTCACTAATACATTTAATTAGGGAAAATTACAAATTGGAATGAGTTGAAACAAATTTTGTGCATCATAAAATATTAAATAAAATTTTATCATGTGGTTTTGGAACGAAATCATTTGCCAAAACGGTTTAGAAATTATTGAAGAAAAAAGGCTTTTTTTTAGCGTAAATGGATGTTTGGGGTATTATATTTATCATTTTTCATCACCCCACACCCGTACCCACATCCACACACTCCCATTTACTTCTCCCCTTGAAGAATTCAGCAGCCCCCATTTTTTTCCCCACTTGAATTTCAAAGGAAAGAAATGAAAGAAAAGAAAAGAAAATGGAGAAATGAGGTGGACCTTTGACCTTGAATTGACTTTGACTTCTTCCCCCACTTTCTCTACCTCCCTCTCTCTCCTCTCCCACTCCCATTCCAGCAGCCCCCCTCCTACAGCAGCAGCAGCCCCCCCCAATTCCCTTCTCTTTTCTCTTCAAACTTCATCAAAAATTGCCTCAAATCCATCAAAAAAAATCCCAAAACCCAAATCCGGCTCCTACCCATTTTAGCTTAGCCCGTATAGCATGGATCTTTGTGAAAAGAGAGCATTTTGGGAGGCCATGGATGCTTGTGGATCTTCAAATATTTTTGGGTATAATTCTAAAACATTTTTGCTTAATTTGTTACTAATTTCTTAAAGCTAAACTACTTAAGTGTTAATTAAGCTTAAGTTGCAAGTTTTGGAATTCAAGTTATGAATTTGAATGCAAGTTAGGGTTTTATAAAATTTGTGTATGGTTGTGTGTTATATTTAGGCTTTTTTTCATATTAATACAAGATTAGTAGCTTGTGCTAATGGTTAGTTTAAAAATTGTGTTAATTTGCTAATTTGCTTACTAGGTTTTTGAAATTGGTTAAATACTTGGGATTAAAAATGTGTTTAGGTTTTTCATGACTTCATTAACTTTATTAAGTGTGGTTTAATGCTTTAGATCATGCAAATCTAAGCTAGATTGTAGTTTGTGCATTTTTGCTTTGGAATTGTTAAATTTTAGGTATTTTGTAAACTAGAATATTAGGGTTTTTGGAATTTAATGAGATTAAATTCCGGGAATTATTTATATAACTTATTTAAGATATTTAATAAATATATTGGCCGCTACATTCATTTAAACATCCTGTTTTGTACAAAAACGGCGAATTGTGCTTGGTAGATTTTCGGAAAAATGACTTTTTAAGTAAAATTGGGGTTTTTGTGAGTTTTAACCTAGTTTATATTAAAATTAGTGTTCGTGAATGTGCAAATGGGTGTGATTGGATTTTTCTCGATGGTTTGACGTTTGTACATCGACATCGAGGGTTGGTTTGACTATTCTTGCATGCGTAGGCGATAGGTTTGGACCTATGCGTGATACGCGTGCCGATTTGATTTTCGTATGCCGTTTCGATTTCGAATTTAGTTTTAATGAGATATGGTGCGTTATGATATGTAGGTACCCCCATGTGGATTTCGAGACGATAAGAAAGCACGTGGCGACGTCGGCACCGGCTAGCGAGGACCAGGTGAGTAGATTTATATCTACGGGGAGAAGTCGGGTGGATGGCGTATAGCACCCCCGCAGTCCGTGATGGTGTATACGGATGCGTATACACACCAACAATTATTATATGTTATTTGGGATTAATAACGATGCTTAGGATGGATATTGGTGTGTTGGATTACTTTAGTGTTGCGAACCCTAGGGTAGTGTTGCACTACACATACATACATACATACTTGCATACATTCCTATTGATATGTGCTCATGGGATTCTTTATAGTTATGGGTTCACATGGGTATGGGACTATGTGTTCACATACGGATTTGAGGATGATACTTGGGATTGAGCTGAGTCGATGAGATTTGATTTGAGGCCGTAAGATCGGTGATATAGCAGGGTTCGTATTTGAGATACGACATGACGTTGTAGCGGGTCCTTGACGTAGTGTTTCACACACGTCCATGCATACATAGGCGGTATCAGTATGGTACTAGACGTAGATCAGTACCGCGATCATGATATTTGATAAAGAGGATACCAGGTGAATAGTATGATGAATGTGATATTGACCCGTACCTAGATTTGGGATGCCGTACGACGGATTTACGTACGAGCTATATCTTGATGATTGATCCGCACTCTTGACTTGGGATGTCTGATTTTAGATATGGTATCGGATATGATATTATTGAGGCGGGATCACCGACTAATATATATACAGGTATGTATATGTATCGACTCAGATGTTAGGCGGTTTCCTTACCTGTAGTTCAGCTTGTTAGCTTAGCCCTTTAGTTTAGTTTAGTTGTTAGATTAGATTCGATTCTTACCTATTTCAAAAACTAACGAATCGTGGATATTTTAAAAGACAGCCCAAGAGATCCTACGGATATTTCAAAAGACGTATCTTTTCATAAAAACACCGTAGCCCCTATTTTCGAAACCCCATGATTCGTGTTATTTCAAAAGGCACAATTTGTAGGACTTATATTAGATTATTACATATTAGTTATCGTTGTGTCTAGTATTCAGCTCCGCACATTATTGCTGTTCGCTCTGCCTCGCATACTTATTTTGCTGCATATTCCATTATTGATATCATGCTGTTAGGACACCGGCACCATTACCGATGATGCGTATATACCACGTACACCTACTTGCCGGCTCACACACATCTTCATCGGTAATTGCCATGTCACGTATACTTTAGAGAATATATTCGCTTGACTTAGCTTGTTAGTTAGTACTTTGATATGATATTAGTGTACCTGCCTTACATGCCTAGTTTATTAATCATACATTGCAACTTGGTTATTGATACCATATGCATTCATTATCATTGACATATGCACTTGTGATGATTTCTTGAGATTTATGATATTTCTGGATTTCGGGAAAAGCCGCAAAATTTACAACTTATGATCTTTTAAAATATAAAATGTTGCGGTTTTCTAGTGATGTAAAGTGTCGTCCACCATGAGTTTGCTGTGGTTTTCGAGATCCGTGTCGAGGAGTGGAGGAACCGTCACGGGTACATGGTGGGCCCGGTACGGTACCCCGGGGCAAGAGGAATGTGGTGTTGACGTTGAGCCCGGCAGGGAGCACTATCGACCGGTGATATTACCCGACGAGTCCGATATCCGGAGGATACCGTCGTGGTCTTGAGATGGATGGTAGGGGCCGGTCTGGACTGACGGCGCCCTAGATATTGAGATTGAGACATTGATATTTCGAGACAGTGAGATTTATGTTTTGTGTCGATGCTAGACACTATTGATACTGATTTCATTTATGGTACCTCACTTTAAAAATACAGAAATCTCACTAATTTATGAAAACAGTTTCTTCATTTACATGTATTCTGTTTTCATGCATTCATACCTCACTCATATGATATATTGCTACCTGAGGCACTGACACGGGCACATGAGTTTACACTCGGGTTAGATACTACCCTAGCCATTGTTATAGGCTGCATGTTATATACATTTTTGAGGATATATTATGATCATTGACCTAGGATTGCGTTATTTATGCGATTTCTGTGTGTAGATGTTTTTCTATTCACGAGTTGGCAACTCACCCCCGTTGTGCCCCAGTTTCTTGCAGGTTTTGCCGTACAGGTTTAATTACGGCTTTGCGGCATAGTTTCGTTCGGGTGATTTGCTAGTAGGTGGGTTTACTTGTATCGTACCCCCATTATATATCTTGTATATCATTATTCTGTTGTATCTAGAAGTTCCATCAACCAAACATGTATTTATTGAGATAGAGACCAGTGCTGTTTATTGTTTCGACCTTAGAGTCGCTCGTTATATTTCTGGTGGGTTTGAGTTTCCTTTTGAGTTTTGATCCTCGCCGTTGGCGTTGTATATTATATTGCTTGTGTGGTTGTGACCGTCGATTGACGAAGAGCTAGCTCCCGCTTGGGGATGCTTTTTTCTTGATTTCGTATACTATTCATGTTGTATCCCGTTTGCGGGCCAGTATTTACAAAGGAGACTCTGCCGAAATTTTCAGTAAATTTTTGATGTTTTAAAAACCGCATAATTCGGCTTATGCTATTGAAATTACTTGCTTTAAGTTGGTTTTTCCTGCACTCTACTACTTTTCTTGGTTTGGATTTCTGGGTTTTCGGTTTACTTAGATTACGTACGTCTCGAGACGTTCGTAGTTTAAGTGCCGGTCTTGTTCCGTACTTTCGGGTCGTGACAAAGTTGGTATCAGAGCGTTAGGTTTTACCTTCGGAGCGTATTGGTTGATGGAATAGGTGACTAAAGTAGAATGACGTACCGTTGGTATGTTCCGCGGCATATTTACGACACGCCACTCCACTTAAGAAGCCTTAGGATGTACATTTCCTTGTTCAGTATTATATTCCTTCCTGATCTAGCCTCATCGTTACCAGTTTGGTTTTGCTGCCACGATTACGGGCAGGAAGAGCTACGGCTAGAGTTGCGGTCAGCACGAGCTCGTCACGGACGAGGACTGACCAGGGCGAAATTCCGGCGACACCCGATTGTAGAGAGGTGTCTTTTGATTGTGTTTTCGCACCATGAGCGTTTGGCGGATCGCCTTTATGAGATTTCTCGGATGTGCCGATCAGTATCAGAGGATTGGGCCACTGGCAGAGGCCAGCCAGAGTTTGATGACCGTTGGTTTGTTCCTTATTCATGATGGTTGAGGCACTGTTCAGCGTGCAGACGAGCGAGCCAGTTATTGCTGCGAACGACGAGATATTGCCCCAGATGCTGGCGTTAGTGCAGAACGAGTTGTACTAAGAGATGATAGAAGGTCGTTAGTCATCGAGGATGAATGACTAGGACATGTGGATCGTTCGCCTACCCCGATGCGAGGTCATCAGATAGATTGATTCCAGCTAGAGACGACTTCACGCGGAGACGTTGGGAGTCGACAGTGACGATCGAATGTCAGAAACCTATTATTCCAAGTTTAAAGTAGTCGGAAAGACATGCAGGCAATTCTATGGTCCCTCTAGAAGAATGAAACCCTAACTCGACTTAATGACCGTGTGAAAGCCTTTGAACCATCGGGTTTGCGGCAGTTCTACGGCGCCATTAGTGAGGCTTGGGTTTGCCCTTCTACGGCTGGACCACCGATGCTGTGGTATGTACTCGATACTATTAAACTGTGCCCAAGATGTTGAGCTCTTAGGGGATTATGAGGTTTTGACGACTCGATCGGATGGCTCGACTTAATTCGGATGCTAGGTGGTGAGATGCATTTCTTGGGAGACTCCAGATATGAGGATAGCCGTTGGAGCTCAGTCCATGCAGCCACGACGAGACGAGTCCAAAGCAGACGACATTAGAGAAAAGTGGAGTAAGAGGTTCGTACCAGATCTAGATGAGATGACATTCCACTCCGCCGACATCAGAGATGCGATGCGCATGCCGAGGCATGGTACTTGGACTTACCTTCCAGAAGGAGTCGCGATGAGTATGCAGTCGTTCCAGAGCAAGATGCAGATATAGGAAAGGACAATGACTTCCGGACAGTTGGCAGAGACGAGACATGGAAGAGACCGTGAGCAGGATTCCTTCCAGGACACTGCTGCAATGATACTTGCACCCAGGATCAGATGTGTCACGTACATTCAGAGAGCCAGAGGCCGACGCCAGTAATATGCTGTCTTACGAGTGGTCGTGATGATTGACCAAGAGATGACCAGAGAAGTGCCAGAACGGAATCGTCCCCGTTAGCACACCTGACAGGGCTGATGAGCCGATGGACCGAAAGATTGGTAATTCACAGTGAAGACCTTGATCCAGGAGTGGTCAGGTTACGCACACCAGCAGGCCAGGGTTCATGATCATCGACGAGACGTCCCATTAGTGACCGCGACAGTTGGCCGAGATTCTTAGAGGATGCGCTTGAGCAGTACTATTCCGCCATTATTGATTACGATGTTTTGGGTGATTTATTCGTATGATTTGATTTTGATGATTGAGGATTTACGATCTTTGCACAGTGTTGCACTTGATATCGTTTTCGCGCTTCAGTTTCACATGTTTGTGATTTTACGATTTTAAACAGTTGAGTTGGTTTTGTGCGTATGCATGCACACGATTTCGTTCCTGCACTCGGTATAGTTTATATATGCTTGCAGTGCAGTGATACGCCTTTTGTGCACTTAGATGCACTGGACTTCGATTTCGATTGTGATACCCGATATTTGTTTTGTGCACCTTATGCACCTGATTGATTTTGCGCACGTTCGGCGCTTGATATTGGATTTTATGATTTCGTGCACGATAGATGCACCTGATTTTGCTGTCAGGCACACATGTTGCCTACGACAGATGTTTCGTGCACACCCGATGCACTTAGATATTGTTTCTGTGCGCATGTATGGCACATTCATGGATTTTGATTTCCGTGCGCACCAGACGCACGTAGCATTCATGTGCATATTTTGGGATTGATTTCGTATAGAGCAGTACGTTTTTATGATATTTCTATGTATTTTCGTACTGAGTAGGACTAGTCAGAGGACAGTACCTGAATATATTTTGCATGCATTGATAGTTAGTGAAGGGATTTCCAAAAAGCGAGCTATAGCCTCAGTATTTACCTACGTGTCTGATATGACACGAAATGTTTAAAACAAGGAGACCCTTCTAAATTGTTTCCAAAACGGCGAAACGTACATTTCAAACAAAGGTATATATGTATATAGTTATTTTCTTATGATAGACGTCCGCCACTGTGCAGTGTTATACGCGTTGCACAGCGACTTAAAGAGATTTGGCATGCATTTCCTTCAGATACTTACAGATATAGATTCGATGTTTACATGTATAGTTTTGAGTTATATCATATTGGTTTGATTTAGATTTGGCATTGATGTCTTCTCCATGACTCCGATGATTGCGGGATGCTTGACGGAGTTTTGATTTGAGTTATATACTCATTTTTCAAGCGCATGCGCTGCGCTACGAATTGTTTTATGTAGTTACAATTTCGGAGCCCCGACGACTTGATGGTTTTTCTTAGATGTTTTAGTATTTGGGGGAGTTTGAATTTAAATTCGGGGACCGAATTTCTTTAAGGGGGGAAGATTGTAACGTTTTGAAAATCGTTTCGGTGAAATTTCAAAAAAATCGGTAAAATAAGGGGGTTTTCTGTAAAAAGTCAAAATACAAATATCTTATTATAAAAATTAAATATACATATTCTAGCTATGTAATTGCTATTATTTGGTGTTTATTAAGCCGCTGGTGAAATTTCAAATTTTCTGAAAAAAATATTATTTTATTATAATTTAAGCCGTCACTAATACATTTAATTAGGGAAAATTATAAATTGGAATGAGTTGAAACAAATTTTGTGCATCATAAAACATTAAATAAAATTTTATCATGTGGTTTTTGGAACGAAATCATTTGCCAAAACGGTTTAGAAATTATTGAAGAAAAAAGGCTTTTTTTTAGCGTAAATGGATGTTTGGGGTATTATATTTATCATTTTTCATCACCCCACACCCGTACCCACATCCACACACTCCCATTTACTTCTCCCCTTGAAGAATTCAGCAGCCCCCATTGTTTTTCCCCACTTGAATTTCAAAGGAAAGAAAGGAAAGAAAAGAAAAGAAAATGGAGAAATGAGGTGGACCTTTGACCTTGAATTGACTTTGACTTCTTCCCCCACTTTCTCTACCTCCCTCTCTCTCCTCTCCCACTCCCATTCCAGCAGCCCCCCTCCTACAGCAGCAGCGGCCCCCCCCCCCCCCAATTCCCTTCTCTTTTCTCTTCAAACTTCATCAAAAATTGCCTCAAATCCATCAAAAAAAATCCCAAAACCCAAATCCGACTCCTACCCATTTTAGCTTAGCCCGTATAGCATGGATCTTTGTGAAAAGAGAGCATTTTGGAAGGCCATGGATGCTTGTGGATCTTCAAATATTTTTGGGTATAATTCTAAAACATTTTTGCTTAATTTGTTACTAATTTCTTAAAGCTAAACTACTTAAGTGTTAATTAGGCTTAAGTTGCAAGTTTTGGAATTCAAGTTATGAATTTGAATGCAAGTTAGGGTTTTATAAAATTGGTGTATGGTTGTGTGTTATATTTAGGCTTTTTTTCATGTTAATACAAGATTAGTAGCTTGTGCTAATGGTTAGTTTAAAAATTGTGTTAATTTGCTAATTTGCTTACTAGGTTTTTGAAATTGGTTAAATACTTGGGATTAAAAATGTGTTTAGGTTTTTCATGACTTCATTAACTTTATTAAGTGTGGTTTAATGCTTTAGATAATGCAAATCTAAGCTAGATTGTAGTTTGTGCATTTTTGCTTTGGAATTGTTAAATTTTAGGTATTTTGTAAACTAGAATATTAGGGTTCTTGGAATTTAATGAGATTAAATTCCGGAAATTGTTTATATGACTTATTTAAGATATTTAATAAATATATTGGCCGCTACATTCATTTAAACATCCTGTTTTGTACAAAAACGGCGAATTGTGCTTGCTAGATTTTCGGAAAAATGACTTTTTAAGTAAAATTGGGGTTTTTGTGAGTTTTAACCTAGTTTATATTAAAATTAGTGTTCGTGAATGTGCAAATGAGTGTGATTGGATTTTTCTCGATGGTTTGACGTTTGTACATCGACATCGAGGGTTGGTTTGACTATTCTTGCATGCGTAGGCGATAGGTTTGGACCTATGCGTGATACGCGTGCCGATTTGATTTTCGTATGCCGTTTCGATTTCGAATTTAGTTTTAATGAGATATGGTGCGTTATGATATGTAGGTACCCCCATGTGGACTTCGAGACGATAAGCAAGCGCGTGGCGACGTCGGCACCGGCTAGCGAGGAACAGGTGAGTAGATTTATATCTACGGGGAGAAGTCGGGTGGATGGCGTATAGCACCTCCGCAGTCCGTGGTGGTGTATACGGATGCGTATACACACCAACAATTATTATATGTTATTTGGGATTAATAACGATGCTTAGGATGGATATTGGTGTGTTGGATTACTTTAGTGTTGCGAACCCTAGGGTAGTGTTGCACTACACATACACACATACATACTTGCATACATTCCTATTGATATGTGCTCATGGGATTCTTTATAGTTATGGGTTCACATGGGTATGGGACTATGTGTTCACATACGGATTTGAGGATGATACTTGGGATTAAGCTGAGTCGATGAGATTTGATTTGAGGCCGTGAGATCGGTGATATAGCAGGGTTCGTATTTGAGATACGACATGACGTTGTAGCGGGTCCTTGACGTAGTGTTTCACACACGTCCATACATACATAGGCGGTATCAGTATGGTACTAGACGTAGATCAGTACCGCGATCATGATATTTGATAAAGAGGATACCAGGTGAATAGTATGATGAATGTGATATTGACCCGTACCTAGATTTGGGATGCCGTACGACGGATTTACGTACGAGCTATATCTTGATGATTGATCCGCACTCTTGACTTGGGATGTCTGATTTTAGATATGGTATCGGATATGATATTATTGAGGCGGGATCACCGACTAATATATATATACAGGTATGTATATGTATCGACTCAGATGTTAGGCGGTTTCCTTACCTGTAGTTCAGCTTGTTAGCTTAGCCCTTTAGTTTAGTTTAGTTGTTAGATTAGATTCGATTCTTACCTATTTCAAAAACTAACGAATCGTGGGTATTTTAAAAGACAGCCCAAGGGATCCTACGGATATTTCAAAAGACGTATCTTTTCATAAAAACACCGTAGCCCCTATTTTCAAAACCCCATGATTCGTGTTATTTCAAAAGGCACCATTTGTAGGACTTATATTAGATTATTACAGATTAGTTATCGTTGTGTCTAGTATTCAGCTCCCGCACATTATTGCTGTTCGCTCTGCCTCGCATACTTATTTTGCTGCATATTCCATTATTGATATCATGCTGTTAGGACACCAGCACCATTACCGATGATGCGTATGTACCACGTACACCTACTTGCCGGCTCACACACATCTTCATCGGTAATTGCCATGTCACGTACACTTTAGAGAATATATTTGCTTAACTTAGCTTGTTAGTTGGTAGTTTGATATGATATTAGTGTACCTGCCTTACATGCCTAGTTTATTAATCATACATTGCAACTTGGTTATTGATACCATATGAATTCATTATCATTGACATATGCACTTGTGATGATTTCTTGAGATTTATGATATTTCTGGATTTCGGGGAAAGCCGCAAAATTTACAATTTATGATCTTTTAAAATATAAAATGTTGCGGTTTTCTAGTGATGTAAAGAGTCGTCCACCATGAGTTTGCTGTGGTTTTCGAGATCCGTGTCGAGGAGTGGAGGAACCGTTACGGGTACATGGTGGGCCTGGTGCGGTACCCCGGGGCAAGAGGAATGTGGTGTTGACGTTGAGCCCGGCAGGGGAGCACTACCGACCGGTGATATTACCCGACGCGTCGGATATCCGGAGGATACCGTCGTGGTCTTGAGATGGATGGTAGGGGCCGGTCTGGACTGACGGCGCCCTAGATATTGAGATTGAGACATTGATATTTCGAGACAGTGAGATTTATGTTTTGTGTCGATACTAGACACTGTTGATACTGATTTCATTTATGGTACCTCACTTTAAAAATACAGAAATCTCACTAATTTATGAAAACGGTTTCTTCATTTACATGTATTCTGTTTTCATGCATTCATACCTCACTCATATGATATATTGCTACCTGAGGCACTGACACGGGCACATGAGTTTACACTCGGGTTAGATACTACCCTAGCCATTGTTATAGGCTGCATGTTATATACATTTTTGAGGATATATTATGATCATTGACCTAGGATTGCGTTATTTATGCGATTTCTGTGCGTAGATGTTTTTCTATTCACGAGTTGGCAACTCACCCCCGTTGTGCCCCAGTTTCTTGCAGGTTTTGCCGTACAGGTTTAATTACGGCTTTGCGGCATAGTTTCGTTCGGGTGATTTGCTAGTAGGTGGGTTTACTTGTATCGTACCCCCATTATATATCTTGTATATCATTATTCTGTTGTATCTAGAAGTTCCATCAACCAGACATGTATTTATTGAGATAAAGACCAGTGTTGTTTATTCTTTCGACCTTAGAGTTGCTCGTTATATTTCTGGTGGGTTTGAGTTTCATTTTGAGTTTTGATCCTCGCCGTTGGCGTTGTATATTATATTGCTTGTGTGGTTGTGACCGTCGATTGACGAAGAGCTAGCTCCCGCTTGGGGATGCCTTTTTCTTGATTTCGTATACTATTCATGTTGTATCCCGTTTGGGGGCCAGTATTTACAAAGGAGACTCTGCCGAAATTTTCAGTAAATTTTTGATGTTTTAAAAACCGCATAATTCGGCTTATGCTATTGAAATTACTTGCTTTAAGTTGGTTTTTCCTGCACTCTACTACTTTTCTTGGTTTGGATTTCTGGGTTTTCGGTTTACTTAGATTACGTACGTCTCGAGATGTTCGTAGTTTAAGTGCCGGTCATGTTCCATACTTTCGGGTCGTGACAGAAACACGAATAGAGTGTAATGAATGTACACATAGAAATACCAATCATAGAACAAAATCCTCAAAATACCAAAATCCAAACAACGGAAATATAAAATTCGAGTCACCAAATCGCAATCGTAAACACTATCGTCAATGTGCGCCTTTTCTAATGTCGACTGATTCATACTCATCTCCTCCTAGCTGTGCTGACTGCGCTACAAACGGCTATGCACATATCTAGAGTCTCCCATGTAATCTATCCCTTCACCTGATATCTGGACTACGTTAAACTTTTCGATCGATTCATCAAAATCCCAAAATCCCCCGAGAACTCAACACTCGAGTATAGTTTAAAAATATTCAGTACATGCCCCAGCATCTGCGGACCAGCCGTAGAAGGGCAAACCCAAGCCTCACTAATGGCACCGTGGAACTGCCGCAAACCCTAAGGTTCAAAGGCGTTCTCATGGTCATTATGTCGAGTTAGGGTTTCATTCTTCTGGAGGGTCCATAGAAATACCTGCATGTTCTTCCGAATACCTTAAACATGGAAAAATGGGTTTCTGACAATCGTTCGAACCTTTTAACTTTGCCTGGACGACATGTGAATACCCTTCGTCCTCACGCTAAACAATGCTTCAATCCTCAAGAGTAGACGATACCCTAACGGTCATCGCATTCGAGCCGCAGCTCCCTCAGCCCATGTGACCGTGGTAATAGAAACCACCATCCGACATTGACGAAGATAGATCATAGGAACGAATAGAATACGATGCAAAGAAATGTACATCCTAAGGCTTCTTAAGCAGAGTAGCGTATCGTAAGTATGCCGTGGATCATACCCACGGTACGTCACTCTACCTAAGTCGCCTACTCCATCAACCAAGGTCAACCTAGACTCGGACAAAGGTAAAACCTAGCGCTCTGATACCAACTTTGTCACGACCCGAAGGTACGGAACGTGACTGGCACTTAAATTACGAAACGTCTAAAGGCGTAACGCAATCTAAGTAAGCCGAAGCCCAGAAGTCTAAACCATTTAAAAGAAGAAGTGTAGAAAAACATGTTTTAAAAACAACATCAAATTTCTCAAAAATTTTTGCAGAGTCTCCTTTGTAAAAACTGGCCCTAAACAGGTACAAATAAGAATAATATATACAAACAATAAAAAGGCATCCCCAAGCGAGAGCTAGCTCTACTTCAAATGGCGGAAACAACCACACAATGCACTATGATATTCACCTAAAGGATTTTATTTATTTAATTATTTATTTATTTACTTTTAAAATGTTACACCACTATACTTAGATTACTACCCTACCACGGCTCAAACGAGTCGTGCAAATAGGTTTTAGTTGGGTACAGTCTCGAGCCATATGGAGGCAGTGAGCGATTGTCAGGGATTCGCCTCTCCTGATATTAGGAGTCGATATTCCGCTGTGTTCGGTTGGCCATCACCATAAATCTGTGGCCATGGTGGATGTAATTTACTAATAAAAGTTCATTAGTTTCTCAGTTGGTGATGAGCTTGACTCCGGTACGACTTATTGGATTATTAAAGGTCTAACGTTATCCACCCCCAAGACCCGGTATGCAATACTCTTAGACGAAGAGATCGGGTTGTACGGAGATTATCACATTCAGGCTCAATAGGGTACATACGGACTTGATTGTCGACCTCCCTTTCGACATGTACCTGAGTAGTCGTTACGTACAGCTAGTACCCCTAACATTCTTGTGGTTATGGAGGTATCCAGTAACTCAATGCCAGCGTATTGTCAAGTATTTAGAGTTCCATACAGAGAGTTTTCTTGGTTCAGGAGATATGATGTAGAGACCATATACTGGTACGTGCAAGGGTCCTATTAAATACGTGTACTAGCTACATGGATTTTAATCGGACGGTTGATAATACCAGCCGGCTTAGGATTAAGCCGGATTATTAAGTCAAATTTTGATTTAATAATTTACATATAAATATTTTTAATATATATTCTAGTGTTTTGTTTCATTTTCTCTCTCTTGACTATCCGTATTTTTATACGGATACACGTATTTGTATTTCGATACATATACTGAGCCTGTATTCCATATTTATACGGAATACTTCTAAAAGGAGGATACCTCATTTAGAATTTTCTTTTGTGAAAAAGAAAAGAAAATGAGATGGCATGTGAGGTGGAAAGAAGTATGGTTGAGAAGAATGGGTATGGAATTGTTTGTAGAAAATTCAATTGTCAAAACTATTCTTCCATGCTTGATTCTCTCTCCTCTAGCTCATTCTTATCTCTTACTTCTCTCTCTTCTCTTGCTCTTCCTCCTTCTTCCTCTAAGCTCTCATGAGTTGAGAAAAATATGATGAAATGAGAAAGATAAATTAAAGTGATAATTCCTACATCCCTAACACACCACTTCTAGCAAACTTGGATGGTTAGTTGCTTTACTAAGTGAAGCTGGAGCTTGGATCGGTTTTCCTCGAGGGGATCATTATCGGCAAGGGCGATCACCTCTCAAGCTTGTTCCCGACGGCCAATAAGGAGCTTGGAGAGGTCTTCCACGGTTGAATGGACACACGACAAAGGTTGTAGCTTCTATAACCTTGTATATTGTTTTCTAGTTTAGTGTTTCGGAACGGATTCTAGGTTGCGGTTTCCTCGCGCTCGCATGAATTTTTTTGTTCATGCTTTTCGCTTCCATTGCGCATTGGCCACGAGCGCCGAGGGAACCCCAACACTGGTTTGTTTTTATCATCGTGTGTATACACATTTTATTTGCTATAACGTATCACTAATACATGATGATAAAGCCCATAGGATCTTTGCTGGATTCCCAGGATTATGATAGAGATCATAATAGTAGGGCCTGGATAATCCAAAAGCACATCCTTAAATGTCCCAAGTCGTAGGAGTATCGAAACAGGGCATCGGTACTCTAGATTAGACCAGTGTATACATTTCTTGACCTGTTTGGAAGGCGATAGCTGGTCCCACAGCTATTAGTGTTTTACACTGAGGATCATGTATAAGTGCTCATTGGAGAATGAGTTACACTGGACGGACTCACCATGAACTCCTGGATGGTATTATACTTATTGTCAGTTAACATTTCTCTGGTGACATGAGTACAGGGTAGTCCCATGACCTGAGATCGCCATAGTGTCTTGTATGTCTTCCTATTGTACTTTGATTACTACCCTACCACGGATTTAAAGAGTCGTACAAACAGGTTTTAGCTGGATACAGTCAAGAAGCATATGGAGGCGGTGAGCGGCCGAGGGGATTCGCCTCTCCCGGTATAGGGAGTCGATGTCGCGCTATATGAGACATGACTATAATCAGAAGCTCGCGGCCGTGGCAGTTGAGATAAACTGATAAGTTTTATCAGTTGTGTCTCTGATGGTTACGATTCCAATGTCTGCATGACTTATTGGGTTATTGGAGGTCTGATAGATTCTACACACCGCCTGACCTACTATGCGAAACTCTTTGACGAAGAGACCGGAGTATACAGCAACTGTCACTTATAGGCTCTGATTGCGTTCGGACAAGTTTAATTGTCAACCTTTCTTTTAATCAATACCTGGGTAATCGTTACGTAAAGCTAGCGCCGCTGACGTGCTTGTAAGTTAACCCGTAAGGAGATTGATCTGAAAGTATTTCAGATCTATCGGATATAATCCTAACCTACTGCCAGCGTATTGATTAAGTCTTTAGAGTCCCACTCAGTCGTTTTTCCTACGCAGGCAAAACTATGTAATGCGTTTATGGAAATACATGCAGGAGTTCGATTAAATATGTGTATTGGATACATGTATGTTAATCGAACATTTTTAAGACTAGCCAGTTTAGATTTAAACTGGATTATTAAATCAAGTGGTAATTTAATACACACACACACATTCTAGTATTATGCCCACTTTATATTTCTCTCTCATACATACTTTGTATTCGATACAAATACAAGGTTTTGTGTATATGATATACATACTAGATATTTTATTTATTTGATAAATAAAATATTCTAGAATGAGACACCTCATTTCTACATCAAGAAAAAGAAAAAGAAAATGTGGCATGGAAGAATAGTAGAGAGGGATGGCTTCCGATATTTAATTGGTAAAAGATATTTTAAAGAGGATGAAGCCTTCTCTCTTTATATTCATTCTTAGCGTGACATTCTCTTTCTTCTTCTTCTTCTTCTTCTTCTTCTTCTTCTTAGTAGAAAGTAGGGAAATGAGCGGGAAAAATTATTGTGAGCTTGCTGCATCTTGATTTCATAAACTAGCAAACTATGAAATCAAGTTGCTTCACAAGTTGCTTTCCATTGGTGGAGTTAGAGCTTGAGTTAGGGTTTCCTCGGTGTGGATCATCTTCGGGGAGAAGATTGGCTTACAAGCTCGATCCGGAGGTGATGAAGTTTAGCTCTGGTCTTCCACGATTGGGTGGATACACTATAAAGGTTGTAGTACCCTAAAGTCCCTTCTAGTTCTTTTTTTATCAACTACAAGTATTTGATATGATCTTGTGTTTGGATTGGTGCTATACTTGTTCAAAATTTTTTTTATGTTATTCGCCACGGTCCGCAATCCTTCCGAACCTAGCGCCACTCCTTACAGTGTCACATAATGAGAACCCTCATGGGTCGGCACTGCCTAGTAGCTCTGATACCACCGTAAGGTTACTTAACTTACTACAGGGTGGATGCGGGGCTAGCACGGATGCAAAACATATAAATGCATTCTATTTTCTTTTCATATCATGTTTTTCTGGCATGAGAAGATGCTAGATAATATGTGTTATTATCTAAACGATGGGATTGCATTAATTGGATTAAGGCAAAGAAAATAAACCCTAAAATATGTTGTAGGAACCAATTTTTTCAAAAGAAACTATAGTCGTATTCTTTTGCTTTGCATAGAGATATTCAGTTAGGAATATCCTACACCTCATTCGATGAGGAAAGAGCCTTGATCCCTTCATGGGGAATTCGCTCTTGAGCAAAAGTTTATGTTGCTATAACTTGCAAAATCACTCGGTTCCTTCAATGATATCAAGTTCATTACATTAAAAGTTTTCTTCAAAACCAGTTGTAGCCTTCTATCATTTCAGGAAATAGAGTACTTAGTATTCGCACTGCGTTTGTTGACTCGGTCAAAGCGTAGTGTACGGTAACTAAATGATGTTTTCTTGCTTGCATGTGATGCGACCAGTTAGGACAGTCACATAGCCTTGTTGACTCGGTCAAGGGCTCGTGCGGGTGGACCTAAATTAGTCACAAAATGATGGGTTGAACTTAACTAGCGACTTATGGTTTGTTGACTCTGTCAAAGTCATAAGCCGTTAGGGGTAAAAAACCATATCGGGACTTTCAAGTGTTGAAATTTGCAATATGATTGCATACCATCTATGGAGTAGGGTGACTTGTTGACTCGGTCAAGGTTACCATGCCATGATAGTTTGGATCCCGATTCCTACTTTGAGTAATAGTTACTCTCAGGAAATTTTCACTTCTCAATTAGCTAACCCATTAGGAGTCTAAAAATGTGTTTATGAGGTTACGCCTCTAAGAAAAAGGGGCTATTAAATTGGGTCCGTGCGAAAGCATAGGGGACCTCCCTTAATGTACTTGCACTGGCCTAGCCATCCGGTTAGCGAACTTGTGGGTGTACATGTTCTCGGCTAGTTCTTCTTTTAAGATTTGAAGGAGAATTCGACGAAACAGTAGGAGCCATCCTGATTAGATAAATTAACAAACAAATCTAATTTTGCAAGAGCGCACGCTGAATATTTCTTTTCTCTCTCTACTGGCAGCGACCATGACTGACCTTAAATTAAAACTCATAAAACCAAGTTAACCGAACTTTTTTACAAACATTAGCTTTGGAATGTTTTCATTTCATGATGAAGTCGCATGTGTCCTTTCCGCTCCTACTTCCCCTTTATTTTCTCATGAACCCTCTGTGTCAGACACAAAGATTTATATTTCTTGGAAGGCCATCTCGTATAGTTACATACGAACTCGAAGAAATTGTTTCGGTCCGAAGATGGCCATTGGTTCTGGAGAAATTGAATTATATATTGATATAATGCAATTATCTCTTCTCTCCACCTTTTCTCAAGTTAAGAGTTCCTTAAATAAGGAGAATATACCAGTTATGCGTATTAGATGGTCTTCTTCCAATTTTTAAGCTGAAACTGAAAGGATGGAAGGATGAAAACCAACCAGCCTAAGTATGGAGCATAGAAGGTATGATTAAGAGACAAATAAATGGGGTGCAGTTAAAAGGAAAGGAAATTGCAATTACTGTCATGATTGCCCTATTTCACAACGAAGTCGCATATGTCCCTACCGCTTCTACTTTTCCTTTATTTTCTCCTTAACCCTCTATGTCAGATACAGAGATCCATATTGCTTGGAAGGCCATCCCGTACAGTTACATATGAACTCGAAGAAATTGTTTCAGTTCGAGAATGGCCACTGGTTCGGGAGAAATTGAGTTGTTTATTGATATGATTCAATTGTTTCTACCCTCCACCTTCTCTCTAGTTCAGAGCTCCTTGAATTAGGAGAGTATACCAGTTACGATTGTGGATAGTCTTCTTCTAAACCTGAGGTTGAAGATGAAAGGTAAGGAAGGAAAAAAACCAATCAGCCTAAGTATGGTGTACAGAAGATAAATTGTAGAGAAATTTAAAGGGGTTGAAGTGAGGAGAAAGGAAATTGCAACTACTATGTCATTCCCCGCTTCCCAATATATGCTAAAATACGGGACATGACTCGGCCAGCCATGCTACCTACGGTAAAAGACAATCCTTCCATAGTCACATTAAGCCTGTCAATCAATAATCATGAACAATAAAATAGTGTGTGTGTGTGTGTGTGTGTATATATATATATATATATATATATATATATCACATGTCCAATATGCCACAATACAATAATAACGAGTCAATAGCAGAAGCAATAATAATGATCAAGTGTCAAGATCTAATGAAAGAATAATAACCAATACTTGTCCCGTTTTGGATCATGGTAAAATCCAATAAAAGTGCATTACTAGAGAGAAACCTAAACAATAATAATAAACTAGACCAATGGAGTGCTCCTCACTGGTCGAAAATCTTCTCGGAGTCCTCACGATCCTCCAGTGCTAAGGTCCAATGATCTGGGTAATGCAAAACCCAGACATCAGTGCGTCGAATATAATACCATAATGAATATAACCGGAATGGACTATATATATATATAGCTATATATATCTATATATATATATATATATATCATTACAATGAATCTGTGTCATATGAGTAATAATAAACAATGTCAATGTCAAGTACTATAACAATAAGATAGAACAGGGCAATCAAGTTATATAGATCATAAGGTTCATGTTGCTAAGTTATCTATCTTATAGGTATTTGAAACCAATTAATGCAATTCTCATCATACCTCAATAGTATCCCATGCATGCTCGGGACCATGGTCTCATGACTCTCGGGACTGAATCCGAGACGTGTCGCTAGGCAATAAAACATTGTCAATATGGAAGAATGGTGTCAGCATCACCATTCTGGAGCTCGTAGCTCGTATCGACTGATCAGTCTCTAGCAATCAATCTCACTGAATTACAATTTGGTTTCCATTATTGATTTCTCCTTTTCAATCCTATAGGGTAGTCCCGATTAGAGGGCGACAGCTGGTCCTACAGCTATTGGTGTTTGACACCGAAGATTGTATATAGGTGCTCATTGGAGAATGATTTACACTGGACGGACTCACCGAGAACTCCTGGATGGTATGATACCTATTGTCAGTTAGCTATTCTCTAGTGACATGAGTACAGGGTAGTCCCTTGAGCTGAGATCGCTATAGTGTCTTATGTGTATTCCCACTGTACTTTGATTACTATCCTATCATGACTTTAAAGAGTCATGAAAAAAGGTTTTAGTTGGGTACAGTCTCGAAGCACATGAAGGCAGTGAGCGGTCGAGGGGATTCGTCTCTCCTGATATTGGGAGTCAATGTCTCGCAATGCGAGTCATGACTATAACCAGAAGCTCACGGTCATAGCAGTTGAGATAAACTGATAAGTGTTATCAGTTGTATTTCTGATGGTTTTGAGTCTAATGTCTGCATGACTTATTGGGTTATATGTCAGACAGATTCCATCACCCAGACTTGTTATGCGACACTCTTTTACAAAGAGACCGGACTATACGGTGACTGTCACTGATAGGCTCTAATTTAGTTCGGACGAGTTTGCTTTTCGACCTTTCTTTTGATCAATACCTGGGTAGCCATTATGTACAGCTAGTGCAGCTGACGTGCTTGTAGATTAACCCGTGAGGGGATCGGATATGATCTTAACCTACTGCCAGCGTATTTATTGAGTTTTTAGAGTCCCACGCAGAAGTTTTTCCTAAGCAGGAAAAATGATGTAGTGCGTGTATAGCGATAAGTGCGGGAGTTCGATTAAATACATGTATTGGATACATGTATGTTAATCGGATATTTTTAATACTAGCCGGTTTAGTTTTAAACCAAATTTTTAAATCAAGTGGTGATTTATATATATATATATATATATATATATATATATATTCTAATATTATGCTCACTTTATATTTATCTCTCATACATATTTTTTATTCGATACAAATACAGGGTTTTGTGTATATATACACATACTAGATATTTTATTTATTTGATAAATAAAACATTTTAGAATGAGACACCTCATTTCTACATTAAGAAAAAGAAAAAGAATGGCATGGAAGAATAGAGAGAGGGATGGCTTATAATATTTAATTGGTAAAAGATTTTTTAAAAGAGGATGAACCCTTCTCTCTTCATATTCATTATTAACATGACATTCTGTTTCTTCTTCTTTTTCTTAGTAGAAAGTAAGGAAATGAGAGGGAAAAATTATGGTGAGCTTGCTACATCTCTTGATTTCATAAACTAGCAAGCTATGAAATCAAGTTGCTTCACAAGTTGCTTTGCATTAGTTGATTTGGAGCTTGAGTTGGGGTTTCCTCGATGTGGATCATTTTTGACGAGAAGATTGGCTTGCAAGCTCGATTCGAAGGCGACGGAATTTAGCTCGGCTCTTCCACGATTAGGTGGACACGCTACAGAGGTTGTAGTATCCTAAACTCCCCTCTAGTTCTTTTTTTGTCAACTACAAGTATTTGATATGATCTTTTGTTTGGATTGGTGCTATGCTTGTTCAAAGTTTTTGTTATTTTATTCTGCGGCGGTCCGCAATCCTTGCGACCCTAGCACCAATCCCTGCAAAAGTGACATACAAAGCATAGGCGGGTACTTCCCTTTTGGGGAATCGAGCCTTATGCTCTTTTGAGTATGGACAGATACCCTGATATGGAACCCAGTGCTATTTAGAGCATGAGTGGATACCCTAAGTGAGTCCAGGCTGATTTCAAACACAGACGGATACTTCTTAGCCGGATCTAGCCCTGTTACAATGATGGGTGGACATCTCTTTTAACTTATCTTGCTTAGCAAAGTGGTGGCGGGTGCTTTCTAGAGATACCCAGCTGTGGATATCATGGATACCCCTGAGTCCAGTCTGCATAATGCCACTCCTGATTCAAAGTTCTTTGTTGATCATAATCGCCATCTGCGGATTTGCTCGGACCTACCGGAGACCCTTAGTATTGGAAGTATTGTATGCGGTTCGTCACCCTCCTAGAAACGTATGCACTTCAAGGGCTTCCTGCCTTGTTGGTGTTGGATATGTGTGCCCTAGAAGCTATTATTGTATATTATAGTGGATGCTTAGACATATGTATGTACAGGACATTCTTCCTGAATATGATAGTATGCTATATAGTTTGTCTTTATATTAACATGTGTATATGTTTTACTTTCTATTATGTATCGCTAATACATATTGATAAAGCCTGTAAGATATTTTCTTGATTGCCAAGATATGATGTCGATCATACTAGTAGAGCTTGCATAGTCCATAAGCCCATCCTTAAATATTCTTAGTCATGGGAGTATCGAGACTGGGTATCAATATTCCAGAGTAGACTAGTGTATACGTTTCTTTACCCCAACCGGAATGATGGTTAGTCCCACAGCCATTGGTATTTGACACCAAAGATTGTATACCGGTACTCATTGGTGAATGAGTACACCGAAAAGACTCGCAGAGAACTCTTAGACGGTATTATACCTATCGTTACATAGCAGTTCTCTAGTGACATGAGTACAAGGTAGTCTGTAAACCTAAGATCGTCATAGCGTCTTGTATGGTTCCCACTATATTTTGATTACTACCCTACCACGGCTTTATAAAGCCGTGCAAACAGGTTTTAGTTGGGTACAGTCCCGAGCCATATGGAGGTAGTGAGCAACCGGAAGGGATTCATCTCTCTCGGTATAGGGAGTTGATGTCGCGCGGTGCATGATTGGCTATAACCCTAAGTCCCTTGCCAGGGCAGATGAGATTTACTGATAAGTGTTATCAGCAGTTTCTTAGGTGGTTATAAGCTAGAAATCAGCATGACTTATCGGGTTATTAGGAGTCTGGCGGATTCCACCCCCTCTGACCCGGTATGCGACACTCTAAGATGAAGAGACCGGGCTGTATGGTGAGTGCCACTTATAGGCTCAGTAGGGGTTCGGATGAGCTTGCTTGTTGACCTTCCTTTCGACAGATACCTAGGTAGCCATTACGTACAGCTAGTGCCACCGACATGCTTATGGTTATGGATTTTATCCAGTAACTCACTTCCAGAGTATTGTCGAGTCTTTATAGAGGATTTCCCGGCCCAGGAGAAACGATGTAGTGTGCGTATAGCGATACACACATGAGTTCGATTGTAATGACCTTAAAAGTCCTATACACTTTTATTGATCCAATGATAATAAAAGTGTGTATTTCTGTTCTGGTTTCAAGTTATAAGTTATTATTGATAACTTATGTACAAGAAACTCCTTATAGCTCACTAGTTAAGACTCTCCACTACTGTCCCATAGCCTAACAAGTTCGAATCCCATCGGTCCCAATTATTTTATAATTTTTCTTTTTAACTTTTCGGAAGCCCAAGAGTTGCACATACATTATACGGAGAAACGAAGAGTTGCAGATAAATCAAACAATATAAATGATACATAAATATCCAAATGAATGCACTGCACGAACCCCGAGGCAATTGCCTCTTTTTGGACCGCCAGATCCCCACCACGGCGGTTGGATTTCCCCCAAAATCCTCCATTCTTTGCCCGTGCATCCCTTCAGCTCCCCACTACTCCTTTTTCCGATTTGATTTTTCTACAATTAACCAGAGAACCCCAGACCCTTCATCTACCCCTTTACCCACACTTTTAATACATTTTATTATCTTTTTAATTTCATCTACACCTATATTTTCCTATATAAATACGTAGTTTTTCTCCTTAGTTCTTCTCTTAGATTATTCTGAAAATACCACTCAAAATTCTATCTCTCAAGACTCACCCTAACAAAAGAAGTCAAGCGCACAAGTCCAAGCCAATTCCATCGCTCAAATTCGTTCCTCCGCACGTTAGCTACCTAGAGTTCGTTCTTGTATGTGAAATCAGACCCAAGCTCAAGTCTCCATACACCTAGGTCTCGATTCCTCTACCGAGGATTCTTCTCTTCTTTTTCTCACTTATACGAGTACAAGCGGAAACAATAAGTCCTCTCATCCTCTTTTCTTTTCCTTATTGTATACTCTCTTCTAGTTTTTCTACATCGCCACTCCGCATCACTTGTAACTACGGTAACTCCTCGATCTACTTTTCTCTCTTTTTCTCCTCTTACATCAACACGAAAGAATACGATATTATAAACAAGTTTAATTTTTAAAAAAATATATTCATTTTAATTCGACATGTTCACCACAAATTTTCATGTCATGATATCAAGAAAATATAAATTTACAACTCTATTCATGTCTCATAATTTTAGTATGATGTTTGTTATGTTAAATAATATGTAGATTACAAATAATGAATAAATACCATGAACTTTGCTTATATCTGTTCTAACCTTATCATTAACTATACCTCTAGAAAATTCATGGGGTAATGACCTACCCTATCACATACACTCTGATTTCATAGCACGATATGCTAGGTTCTAAGTTTATCCAAAATTAAACAATTACATTAAAATACCATTACTTTTATAAAAAGTGTTTTTATTGATATTTTTAAATCCTTTGCAATTATTCATCTACAACCCTTTTTGGAGAACCCATTTATGGATGGTGTGGGTTATCGCACGTCCTTAATATAGTAGAGCGAGATATAGAACTTCTCACGGAGCATTCGGTCTCGAAAGGAATAAAAATACGATCTTTAAAGAATACGATATCTTAACAAATTAAATCATTTAAAAATTTTATAAATCATAAATATGTATTTTTCTATGAAAACTATATTTTTAATATGAAAAATTAAAGTTACACAAAAATATCATCAAGTTTCTAAAAGTATAGTTTTCATAAAACTACCATAACTTTTAAAAACCTAGGTTTTATCACAAAAATACCACTAACTTAAATACTTATTTATAAAACTATTAATATTCTAAATCACTCTCGAGGTTTATTTTTACAATATTAAAACATTTTTCATAAAACCCCATTGAGAAATGCAAACAATGTATATATAATTGAAACAACAAAATTAAATCTTTAAGGACCCTAAATTAATATAGGTTTAAGAAGTATTATTTCTCTTGAGCCTCAAGGTGCCGGAGAAAGCGAGTGCTTTCCTACTCAGGTTAGGCAATATTGCAACATAATGGAGTTATCAATGGCAATTGTTTTCGAAAAAGAAATAAATCCTGCCGTCCATGTGCAGCAGTTGTCCGATTACTCCTGAACTTAAGAGTTTACAAGATTAAAACTATTCAAAAGATTTAAATCTAGTAATATGAAATGACTATTACCGGAATACAAACTCGAACATGACTCAAATGTGAATTTGAACTTGAACTCAAACCTGAACTGTATACTTGAAGTTAACATGAATACCTGAACCCAATGTTTACTCTTAAACCGACTTGACTCGACCATGAATACAACTTGACATGAATATATGAACACTTGACACGAATACTTGATCTTGACATGAACTCAATCTTGCAACTTGATGTATTCATGGATTCGAGCAAGCCTGTTAATTTTAACTATAATTTAGAATACATGGGTTGTTAGGGTAGTTCAAGTGCGAATCCAACGAAATCTCAGGAGTCCCCCTAAATCATGAATCCATGTTTACTAACACAAGTAATCTATCATGAGGGCCTGTATTTCCTTGCTCCTGGATTATAGCTTGTTGAGTTTGGAATATTTCAACACTAGGTTGAAGTCCCGTTACTAACATTTAATTTGGGCCCATGGTTCCTTACCCATGAATTACAGCCTGTTGGGTTCGAGAACACTCTTGATATTGGTTGACATTCATCCTTGAACTTACGTTAAATTAGTTTACCCATGTAAAGACATTTTAGGACACGTACATACACTTCATGTTCACTATATCTACACTACACGGCCATACTATACTATTTTGCTATGCACAAGTTACCTTGCCATGTTATCTATAACTGCCATGTTACATAGAATTGCCATACTTATATTAAATGATGTGTTTAAACACCATATCTCCTAGACCATTGCTTCATGATATCCATTTCCAATTTGTCATTACACTTTTATACTTCACACCTTTACTTGGGGACATACCGCGAAAAAATTCGCTGACGGGCATCGACCCATCTCTTTCCTTTTGGATTTTCGTCAGGTGGTCTAGAGACTGGAGAGATAGAAGCGACAGCAGAGGATTACGACCAGACTACTACACAAGCTTAGTTTAACTCATCTCTTCTTTTAGTTTATGTATGACACCTGTTTAGGCATTTCTTTTCTTGTATTTCCTTTTCAGTTGAACTCATGTATTATAAATGTATTAAGTTTGAATATAAATAAAGTTGTTGAAGTTTAAATCTCATGTTAATTTCTTATCATTTTATATTGCTTATTTTACGCTTAGCGTATTTATTCCGGGAAATGACCTTCTCGAAATAAATACGTCGCGGAGCTCATCACGCCATCGTTTCTGTCTACTGGGAAGCGGGGCGTGACATCGATTAAACATGTGTAATTGATACACGTACTTTAATTCGACGTTTTGATAATACTAGCCATTTTGAAATATAGCCGGATTATTAAATCAAGTGTTGATTTAATATCACTAGTATTATATCTCTCATTTTCTCTCTTTTGGTATTTGTATTTTGATACGAATACGGGTATGTGTATTTGATACATATACATGTGTGTGTGTGTGCGCGCGCGCTTATCTCCTTTTTATCTCTTGTGAAGAGATGTGAGAGGGTGTGGGTTTTGGTTGTCTTCTTTTGTGAGTGCTAATCCACCTCCTCACTTTAGAAAAAGCTAGAAAGGAAAAGAGATAAGATATATATTCTATTCTCTTCTCTTTTCTTCTCAATTTTTTTCTAAGCCTCAAAATAGAAAAGAAAAAGAGAGAGTAAAAGAAACAGAGAGAGAGAGAGAGAGAGAGAGAGAGCTAGAGATCTCTACTACATCTTCTTCCAATTAATTCCTAGCAAGTCTTGATTGCAAGTTGCTTCACTTGATGAAGTTTTAGCTTGAGATGCGATTTCTTCGCATGGATCATCTTGTGAGATCATATTTCAAGCTTTTTCTATCACCTCTAGGAGCTTAAGAAGAGGTCTCCAACAACTATAAGGACACTCTACAAAGATTGTAGTCCCTATCTCTTAGTATGGCCTCTATAGTTGTAGCAAGTTTTAGGTCTTTGGCTTTATTTCTTGGTGTTGGATGTTATGCTTCTCTTGTTTTTTAAAATTATATATTCCGCCTTGTTAAAATCATGCTAAGAGATCGTGACTTCCATCATATGGTATCAGAGCCGGTCCAAAGACCTTTAACTTGCTTGTTACGATTTTATAGTTTAGAATCAAGAAAAAATTCTGATTTCAATTTCCAAGTTTAATCCTCACTGTATATTTTGTAAAACTTGACCTGATTTTTTTTTGAAATATGCCAATGGTCTTTATTCTTCATTAAAATGATAGGGAAGAAGCTCGAGGGCATTCTATAGCACCCTAGCCGACCAGGTCGGCCTTTTGGCCGCCTGGGTCGACTAGGGGTCAACAGTTTGCCCCCGCTTCTTCTAGTGGGTTAAATAAATGGAACTTGGATTTTTGATACGATTCAAAACATCCCAAATTTTGATTTGAGCATCGTCGTGTGTGTGGGAAGTGCGGAAAGTTTTTTATTGAAACTATAGAATTGTAGTCGTTTCGCTTTTAAAGATAAGTGTTGGTAAACGTTACCTAATTGATATGTGATTAATTAGACGAGGTTGCACATTTTTTATTTGCGATCTTGTGTTGTTGTGTTTAGTTGTTGTATATTGTGATGGTATAGCCGAATTTTCATGATGGATAGCCCCACATGTGTGGCATGTTTGTATATTCGATTTATATATACATGTATTCATTTATTCAGGATAAGCGGCCGGATTGTGGCGGTCGTTGTCATGTGTGCGTATATTATTTTTTTAGTACGCGGTAAGGTTGCGATCGTGGTCTCCTTTGTGTGTGTGTGTGTGTGTGTGTATTTCATTACATGTAACTAGGATAACCCATGGATAAGTGCTTGATAACAAGGTTCTAGAATGTGCGGGTGGCCATCTCAAAGAGTTGAGACCAGGTCACCTCATTCTAAATTGGTAGGGTTGCTCGCCGTACTTGTAGGGGTTAGGTTTGACCCGCGGAGGGGTGCTCAGGTTACCGGATTCTTGAATGCGTTAGGTGGCCAACTCACGTCGTTGAGTTTGGGTTGCCTCGCTTCTAGAATTGGTGAGTGACTTTCCGCACTTGTAGGAGTCTTGGATCGATGATGTATAGGCTATTCACATGACCGGGGAACGTCGCGTTTCGTTTATGGATCAAAAGAAACGCGGGGCTCCTAGTTTATCCGCTATTCCATGTTGCTTGACGTTTACCGCATGCCTGTGATGCTATTACATGCCTGTTATGATGATGTATATAAATAAATGCTTTTATATATTTTACATCTGCGCTAACCCTATCTCCGCCCTGCCGTAAGTTAAGTAACTTTACGGTGAAGAACCGAGGCCCCGTGGTGAATGCGGATGGCATATATTTGCATTGTATTTGGATTAATGCAAAGAAATAAATCTAAAATGATGTTATAGAAACAAATTTTAAAACAACTCGTTTTAAAAACAGAGCTTAAGCCACTCCATTTCTAATCACTATATTTCTACAATGATATCAAGTTCATTACGTTAATGGTTTTCATCAAAACCAGCCATAGCCCTCCGTCATTTCAGATGACTAGCGCTTAGTATTCATGCTATATATGTTGGTCTCTATCAAGGCATAGTGTATGGTACCTGAGTGTTGCTTATCTGCAACATAGAGATGCGAAATCTAGGATAGTCGTATAGTCACATTGATCTCTATCAAGGACTTGTGCGGATGGATCTAAATTAATCACAAAATGACGAGTTGAACTTGATTGGCGACTTTTGGCACGTTGACCTATTCAAGGCCATAAGCCGTTTGGGGCAAAATCCATATCGGGAGTTTCAAATGTTGAAATTTGCAATAAAATTGCATACCTTCTATGTGATGGTTGGATCATGTTTCCCACTGTGAGTAAGAGTTACTCCCGGGAGATTTTTCACTTCACAACTAGCTTGTTTACCGCCGAAAACAGAGACGAACTTGGGTTGATCGTTTTTCCTGAATTTGGGGGAAGATACTATTTGGTACGTATCTATCCACCTTTGCGAAGATACCAAGTTGATTTATGGCACCATATATCGGAGGTTTGGATAGTTGCGACCGATGTAGCAGATTTCATCATATTCCCCCTCATTTATGAGGGGTTTTTTATTGTGGGGACGCTCTTCCCTACAGGCGCAAACCCCTGCAGTTAATTACGTTATCGCGTTGCGATAACCAATTTCTCCTTCTCCAGTAGTTCACTTCATGTCGTGTGTTATTTTGTTTGTTAAGATTGCCCGTGGATTGTATACGGAGACTGGTTTATGTGGTCGATCATAAAGCGCGGATTAGTCCAAATCCGTATATTTTAGATTTGGAGATTGAACATGGATTGTATGTATTCCCTTAGTTCAAGAGATATTTTGTTTTATTTAAAGATAGTTAATTGGGTTTGAGATTAAGATCAACTTAAATATATATGTGAGCATTTAGGCTCAATTTATTTTAACTATGAATACGTTAGTCTTATTTGAGACTAAGATCAACTTAGCAATATTTTTAGGATCATTAAATTTTATTAAAATCCCACAACAGTGCATTTGGGCTCAGCTGCAAAAGAACTTCAGAGGGACTTAGCCAATTTGGGCTCGGTCTGCTCAGTATTTTTCCTTTTATTCAGAAGTGCTAAGCATTTGTTTGTGGCTCTGTTTGCTCGGTCTTGGGCTTTCTCCCTTTATTCTGAAGTGCTAAGTACTTATTTGTAGCTCTGGCGCTCATGTGGGAAGCATATGAGGCATACTGACAAGGATGCTGCCAATCGGTGCCAATGCTTAGTCATTTTGACTAGGTATATATAGTGCTAAGCACTTTGTATAGCGCTCACGTGGGAAGAACGTAAGGCATTGGTCTTTCTGTTTTGGGCACTCATGTGGGAAATACGTGAGGCACTATAATAGTGCTAAGCACTAATTTTTCTCTGGCACTCACTTGTATTTCATGTGAGATGCCGAGTTCTTTTCTTTTTAGAGATTTAATCTCTGTTAATGACGTTTTAGCCATTGATGATCACCAAGATTTCTGTTTTGAAGTTTTGGGATCGTTTTTATTATTAGAGAACTAAATTCTTCTTTTCTTTTTATAAGAACTAAATTCTTCATGTAGGTTAAACCCTGATTTTAGAGGAATTAAATTCCTAGAAAATGTGACTTTTCTTTTGATCTAGTTCTTTTCCCTAGATTTTGAATCTGAAGAACAGAATCTCCCCGATGAGAATTAAATTCTCAACTTGTGGCGAGATTTGCTTTTCAGGTCTCAGATCAGAGAAAGAACAAAGTTCTTTTTACGAAAGGTTAAACCCTTATTTTTCTTTTTATTTATGCTAGGCAAAGGAAATATTTTTATCTCTGCTTTTCTTAACCTAGCGTCGGAGAAAGCGAGGAGATCTTCTTCTTTTTTCAGGAGAATTAAATTCTCAGTTCTTTTTAGAGAAATTTATGGGGTCGATTCTCCATATGAGACTTGAAGTCTCGGATCCTTTATATAGGAGAGGTAAATTGTTAATTAGTTTGAGAAAATCTCTCATTTAAGAGATACCAGTTGACTTAATTGGCCTCAAAAATTGTTCGGGGGATTTTATCCATCGTTGGATTTTTGATCCAGTGAATTTCTATTTTACAGAATATATATTCTTGTTTTTAACAAGATTAGGGATATATTTTCCCATATACATAATTTAATTCGGTCATACGGTGATTTTTTAATCACCATTGGATTTTTAATCCAAGGGTTCTCTGTTTAACAGAGCACATCTTTCTTTGTTTAGAAAGATATAAAGAAATATTTTCTCATCTTATTAGATCTTTGATCAACGGTTTTCTGTTCAACAGAAAATATCTTTCTCATTTAGAAAGATCAGGAAGATATTTTCCCCCAATAGAATTAAATTTTATATTCAATGATTTTTAATCACCATTAGATCTTTGATCTGACGGTTCTCTATATAGAATTTAATTTTATAAGAAGCTAAAAAGTATGTTCTCACATGTTTAACACGTGATCCCAATGTAGGTTTTAGTCTGCTTATTCTCAGCGCTCATATGCTTTGCATATAAGCGCTCACGTGTTTAACACGTGAGGCCGGTTTGGCTCTCTTTTGGTTGTTTATCCTTAGCGCTTATAAGCTTTGCATATAAGCGCTCACATGTTTAGGCCAATATGGCATTTTTGGTTGTTTATCCTCAGCGCTTATATGCAAAGCATATAAGCGCTCACGTGTTTTAGCCCTTTTGGTTATTTGTTTCCAGCACTTATATGCTTTTCACGCCGGCGCTCAAGTGTGTTTCACTTAAGGCGTTGTCTCAATTATTATATTTCCTAAGACAACATTTTCCTTTCCAACGCTTTCTTTTAGTCAGAGCTTGAAAATAGTTCCACCATGCACAACTTTTTCTATACCGAGACTTGAATGCTTTCTCTTTATAATGTGAAGCAATGTTCTTCTTCTCCTTCACAAGGAAAGAACCATTTTAACAGAGCAAGAGTCATGGCTTGTAATCGCCCACTTGCTCCTCGGCAGCCATGGGAGGTACCTATCGAGAAAATTATTCCTCGTTTTGCTGCACGCTTGGCGAATCCTACTCTTATGGATGATCAATGTGACACGGTGATGCACGAGCTCTTGGCCCGTAGGGGATCTCCTCTCCCCATCGGCTCTATTTGGCTCTGGGTGATCTTACTGTCTGTGCTCGATGATATTCCTCCTTATCCCGCGGAGATGACTCTGGCAATGCTCGACACAACGAAAGACAAGATCGACTATTTTCATAAGGCATGATTGATTACCAAGCCTCTGAACGATCGCTCCATTCATTTGCTGAGCAAAGATACGGGCTTAGTGGGACATCATGTCTGCTTTCACCGATGAGCATGACATTGATCGATGGGGAGCGACTCTTCATGAGGGTCGTCGCTTCGATATGGTGGAGAAGGCTGAGAGAGCTTTAGAAAACTATGTTTATTATTTTGTAAATCCTTGTAGTTTTGATCTCATGTTTGGTGATCTCTTCCCCGTAGAATAAAATATTTATTTAAATGCATTCCTTTTATCGTTGATTACCGAATGCTCCATTTCCAACATATGTTCTTCCTCTGATTGTATCGTTTAAACATATATGCATCCTGCACGTGTGCACGTGTCATGTGCTAACCTTCCACACGCGTATATAAATCGGTATGCTTTCAACGCTATTTCTCATCCAAGTATGCATATGTTTGTAAGTTAATGCTCAAACTGGTGTGAACAAATTCCCCCCACTACTTTGCTCACGGAGGTATATACGTGAGTGAAGTAGTGTAAAGTGATTCATAGCATACGGCTGGTTTTGGGCTGGTGTATCATACATAACTTTTAGAATTTCGATCTGAGAAGATAGAAAGAGGGCACCGTCGCCGTCATCTATCATTGACTCAAATCTCAATTCTTAGGAATATAGTTCTAAACCCTTAGGCCCGTGAGTTGCACCTTTCTGTTTTGATGGTGGCGACTTCTACCAATTTCGTCGAATATGGCCCGTGGATAGTATACAAGAGACAGCCTTGACCTCCTTGTAGGGCAACAATGCTTAGAAAACAGGTTGATATCATTGTCACCTAAGGCTTTTCACCTTTATGAGCCGTGAATATCTCATAAAGATGTTTCTTCCTACGAATCGAGACGAGTCGAGAGGATCTCGCAGGTATATCCTAACGTAAAATGTAGATAACCCCTACGCTTTTATGATAGGGGTCCATTAGGCTTGTGGTACTAGGTTTAAGTCCATCGTACCGTCATGTTGGCTGATATATTTCTCGATATATAGTCCTTTAGATTGCTGCTCAAGTACCCCTACAACTGTCGAGTCTCTGATCCCTTCTGAGGCTGGACAAGACGTCTAAAAGTAATCTTCTTAGGTTGGAGTATCTGTATTACCGTCAGAAAAACAAACGTCAGGTATTTGCCATGGTGCATTTTACTTGAGATTAGGCTCAATTTGAAGCCCCGATGAGTCATAACCGCACCTTTCTAGGGTGGGATGATCTCTAATGGTCTTTAGGCCTTGTATGTATTTCCATCAAGGCCCGAAACTAGGAATATGTCGTCGCTTCGTTATTGCTTTGATGATGTTATACCGATTCTTCGCAGAAATAGGGTAAACATCTGTGTGATCTCTATGCTGTATATATCGCAGTCGAGGTCTGGACCTAGGAATATGTCATTACTCCAATTTCATTTGATAGTTGCGTCCTCACCCTGCTGGAATGAGAAGGAATGTCGAGATGGTCTCTAGGCTATAGATGTTGCCATCAAGATTTAAAGCTAGGATTTTGCCGTCAATTCACTTTTATTTGACCCTTGGGTCCTTGTTGACGCCGCGTCTGTACTTTGCCGGAGTAAGAAGGACGTCCAAATAGTCTCAAAGTTGTATATGTACCATTAAGACTTGGAGCTAGTGTTTTGCCATTACTCCATCTTTGCTTTGACCCTTGGATCTTTTTGATGACGTTGCGTCTGCATCCTGCTGGAATGAGAAGAACGTCGAGTTGATCTCTAGGCTGTAAATGTTGCCATCAAAATCTGGAGCCATTTTGACGCAGCATGGTGAGAAAATATGATTCCATTTCTTTCATTTGTGCCCATGGATTGTGTACAAGAGTCGGTATGGAACTACTTGCAGGCAGAAATTTTTTATTTTTTATATATATTTTTTATTTATTTCCGCAATGCTCTATCTTTTCAGCTTTTATATGGCGAAAGTCGCGATTGCCAAATCATTTCGGCTATTTTTCGCGGTGCCCAATCATTTCGGCTATTTTATATGCATATATATTTTTTGCTCGCTGATTTTTATTGCGAGTTGCCCTATCATTTCGGCTATTTTTATATGCATATTTTTTGCTCGCTGATTTTTTGCGAGTTGGGGATTTGGAATCTAATACCAATCTTGGCATCAACATTGCTACCACTGGAATATTGCCAGGAGCGAATCATCATTTGCAATGAGAGGAATTAAAATTTGATATCAATTTAGGCATCAACGTCGCTACAACTAGGATATTGCCAGGACCGAATCATCATTTGCCTTTATTGATTTGGACAAAGGAGGCTAAGCAAACAGAGTTAGGGTCCCGTCGACTAATGCTTTTTTACTTTATGAGCCGTAAGGGTCTCATAAAGATATTTCTCCCTATAAGTCATGAAGATCTCATATGTGTGTTTTCTCCTTAGGAATCGTGGGGATTTCTAAGTGTGTTTTGTCTTGTAAGTCATAAGGATCTTACAAGAGTATTTTCTCCTTGTAAATTGAGAGGATTTACAAGTGTCGTTCACCATAGGGGGGATTTCTTGCCATTGGTGGGACTTTGTGGGGAATATATTTATTTATGCCCATGGATTGTTTACAAGAGTCGATATTGGATCACTTGTAGGGCAGAAAAATTCCATCGGGTTTTGGTGGCTTAAGAACAGGTTTGTATCCATGTAACCTAAGGCTTTCGAATTCTATAAGCCGTGAGGGTCTTATAGAAGGAATATTCTCCTTATGAGTCATGAGGATCTCGTAAGTGCATTAGGAATCGTATGGATTTCTAAGTGTGTTGCTCGTTTGTAAGTCGTAAGGATCTCACACGGGTGTTTTCTCCTTACAAAGTCGTGAGGACTTTGCAAGTGCATTTTTTTAACGAGTTCGCACCCTTTCGGGTTTTCACTAGCTCGCCGGTAATCCTGCTATTTTTACTCACGGCGACTTTCGGGTTTTCATCCGTGCCGATTTCGCTTGTGGACATACCATTTTTTAGGCAACCCGTAAGGTAACACACCCTTAGTTATAGGCCACGATCTTTTCTGAAGGACCGCGTCATGTAGGATGTGAGTGAGCTATGAATTGTTTATGTCCATGGATTGTATACGGTGGTCAATATAGGGATCTATCATAGGGCTAAACGTATTAGTTTAAGGACCTGATGGTCCATTATCGCCATATTTTGGGGTGAGTATTTAGTTTACGGACGTTTCGGTCCAATATCAGTTTAGGGACGTTTCGGTCCAATATTAGTTTAGGGACACTTCGGTTCATTATTAGTTTAAGGACTTCTTGGTCCATTATTCTCGTGTTTGGGGGAACGCGCTAGTTTAGGGATGTCTCCGTCCAATATCGTCGTGTTTGGGGCGACAAAGTTTTTTTTTGGTACTACTTTCATAGTTCTGACTCAGGAAGATAGTGAGTGGACACAAGCGTTGTCATCTATCATTGACCAAAGTCATGACTCGTCAAGCGTGGTATTTTTTGAGGAATCTACCGTTTATTGGCCAGAATGGCCTTTCGCCATGCATATCCATGAGCAAGTAGGCTCCATCTTGGTAGACTTTGTTTATGATGTACGGGCCTTCATAATTTGGCTCAAACTTTTCCCGCTTTACACGAATGGGAATCATTGGTCTTTTGACAACCAGCACGAGTTCGACTTGGTGGAATGTTCTCGGCCTGGTCAGTCTTTCATACGACCGGTTCATCCTTACCTTATAAGCCTCCAGATTTTGCTGTGCTATAAGGCGAGTTTTGTTGAGGGCATCGAGCTCCTCAAGTCTAAGATGAGCATTTTCTTCATCTATCATCTCGTATCGAAGCGCTACTCATAGAGAGAGGGGTTCTATTTCCAATGGGAGTACCGCTTCCGTGCCGAACAGGTGTTGTATTCGTGGACGTCTTGAACGTTGTTTGGTACACCCAGAGAACTTCATGCAGCCTTTTGTGCTAGTCCTTTTTGTTTCTGGACACCGTTTTTTTATAATCTTGGTCAGGATCTTGTTGAAGGCTTCAGCCAGACCGTTAGCCCGGGGATTATAGACTGAAGAGTGTTTCCTATCTATTTTATGCTGCTATGTGAAGCGGCTGATTTTATGGCTTTTGTAAGCTGGTCCATTATCCGAGATAATTCTTCGCGGGGTACCAAACCGATAGATGATATGGGTTTTGAAGAAGTGGAGGATATTTTCCGTCTTCACCTCCCTTAGTGGTACAGCTTCTGCCCACTTAGAGAAGTGGTCGGTTGTTGCCAGTATAAATCGGTGTCCTTTGGATAATTTCGGTTCGACAGGGCCAATTATATCTGTTCCCTACATTTCGAATAGTCAGCTGGCCACTGTCGGGTGCAGCGAATTTGTGTACTGATATATGAAGTCCCCATGAAGTTGGTACGAATGACGCTGCTTCGCATATTCGATATAGTCCTGAATCATCGTGGGCCAATAGTAACCCATTATTTTTATCTTCAACTTCATTTTTGGACCAGCTTGATGAGAACTGTAGATTCTGTCGTGTATTTCTTGGACAACTTTCCTTACTTCCTCCGGTCCTAGGAATCTTAGCCATAGGCAATCGAATGATCTCTTATATAGAGTATCATCGACGAAGGTAAATAACAAAGCTCGTTTCATGAGCTGATATCTAGACGACGCATTTTCGGGAATTCGTTGGGACTTGAAGTAGTCTATGAAGACTTCCCTCCAATCCTTGACCTTTTCTTCATCCTATATTTGAAAGACTACTTGTTCGGTCATTTCTTTTCCTTCGGATGGCTCTATCATATCTTCCAAAGATATATCTGTTAGTGTGAGGACCCAACGACTTTGCACAATGATCCTTACATCATCGAGGTCTTCAGTGGCCAATTCCTTAGCCAATTTAGCCAACGCATCCACCTTACTGCTTTCCGCTCACGGTATACTTTCCAAGGTATAGGAAGATATTTGCGTCAGCGGTTGCTGCACCATTTCGCTATACCTTATCATCTCTGGCTTGCATATTTGATAATCGCTGTTTACTTGACTAACGATCAGCTGAGAGTCTCCATATATGAGGAGGTCTATGATTCCCATATCGATAGTGATCTCAAGACTGGCTATTAAAGCTTCATATTCAGTTTTGTTGTTAGTCCTAGGATCCATTAAAGAGAGGGCATAATGCAATATCCCTCCTTGCGGGGTCACGAAGATAAGGCCCACCCCAGCTTTGATTATGGGGGTATTTTTCTTTCGCCACTTCATGGAGGATGCTCCATCGAAGTAAAGCTCCCATTGAGGCTTATCTTCTTCTTTTTCTTCTTCAATTGCGTCGAATGCGTGCTCATCCGGCAACTCAAAATTTAAGGGGGAGTCAGCTGGTATCGGATATTCTGCGAGAAAGTCGACGATGGCTTGTCCTTTTACCGCTTTGAGGGATCAATACGTTATCGAGAACTCCATTAAGAGGAGGGCCCATTTGGAAAGTCTTCCTGTCAATATGGCCTTCAACGTCAGATATTTAAGAGGATCCACCTTTGATATGAGACGGACCTCATGTGCCAAGGCGTAGTGTCTGAGCTTTGTTATCGCAAAGACCAGTGCCAAGCAATGCTTTTCAATGGGGGAGTAGTTGCTTTCTGGCCCCAATAGAACTCGACTTAAATAGTATAGAGCTCTCTCTTTTCCTTGATCATTCCCTTGTGCCCACAATGCGCCTAGAGAACCCTCAAGATCCGTTGTATATAGGATAAGGGGTTTTCGTTTAACCGGAGCGGCCAATACCGGTGGATTTTGCAGGTATTGCTTGATTTCGTATAGTGTATTTTGGCACTTCTGATCCCAGACGAACGAGATCCTCTTCTTCATCAGATAACTGTAGGGATGGCATTTTCTGGAGAAGTTGGCTATGAACCGCCAGATATACGCGAGCTTTCCTTGGAGAGACCGCAATTGTTTAAGTGTTCTTGGCGTGGGCATTTCCATAATCGCCTTGATTTTAGAGGGATCAACTTCAATAACTTGGTGACGTATGATGAATCCCAGGAATTTGCCTGAGGAAACTCCAAACGTCTATTTAGAGGGTTCAACTTCATATTGTACTTCCAAAGACGTTGGAACACTATTTTTAGATGTTCCTAATGTTCTTCATGTGATTTATTCTTCACTATGAGGTTGTCGATGTAGTATTCGAAGAACTCTTGTATGAGATCATCGAAGATCTTTGTCATGGCTCTCTGGTAGGTAGGGCCGGCATTTTTCAAACCGAAAGGCATCACCTTATAGCAGAATATGCCCAACGGGGTCCGGAAGGCAGTGTGCTTTTGGTGTTTAGGATCCATTTTTATTTGATTGTATCCTGAAGCTCCATCCATGAAGGAGAAAACCTCGTGGGTGGATGTGTTATCGATCATCAGCTCGGTAACGGGTACTGGGAAGTCATCTTTCGGGCATGCTTTGTTAAGGTCCCGAAAGTCCACGCAGATGCGAACCGTCCCATTTTTCTTCATCACTGGAACGATGTTAGCAATCCAGTCGGGATATTGATCTTCCTGGATGAAGCTGGAGTCGATTAGTTTTTTAACTTCAGCGTCAATACTCATCTCAAGTTCGAGCCGCATCCTTCTTAGCGCCTGTTTAACTGGCGTTATGTCTGGCGATATGGAAAGTTTATGTACCACTACTTTTGGATCTAGACCCGGAATTTCGGACTTGTTCCATGCAAAGCAATTTTTATACTGCATGAGCATGTCTTTTAACGTGGTTACCTATTTTTCAGGTAGTAGCTCACTGACGAACGTCGGCCTCGGATCATTTTCTGTCTCTAAGTCAATTTTTCTTAGGTTGTCCGTCGTGGTGTGTATCCCATCTTCAAGCTCTTTTAGTGCTGGTGGAAACTCTGAGATCACCTCGTCCTCGTCTTCATTTGCGAAGCACCTGAAGGGGTCATTCATACTCTCATGCCCTCCCTCTTTTGAGAGTGTTATGGCAAGTATGAGTTTGCTTCCATTCTCACGGTCGAGCTGGTGTTATCCTGATGATATAGGTCCTCTTTGGCTCATGCTTTTATGGCGGGGTTATCTTTCAACCATCGGATAACATAAATCTTCCATGTTGATACTGGTTCTCTATCCAGTCCTTGAATGTTTAGCAGTCTTCAAGGGGTGACCTACTGCTCGGTGATAGGAGCAATAATTCAGGTGACGGACTTCGTTTATTTGTTCGGGGTGCCGAGACTCGGGAAGCATGATCATTTGGTGCTTCATGACAAGGTTGAATATTTTCCCTGGCATGTCCTACGGGAAAGAGTATTCCCGACCCATCTTTTTTATAAAGGACGGGCTCCAATCGAGCTTTTCTCGATTGAACGTGTCAAGACCCAATTTAGGCATGCAACTGACACTTAAATCACACAACATCTAAAGGCGTAATAAAATTCAAGTAAGCCGAAACTAAGAAATCTAAACCGTGAATTGAAGTAGAGTGGTAAAACATTAGTTTCAAAATATCATCCATTTAAAAATCTCCAGTTGTTACTAAAAAATTTGGCAGCATCTCTTTTGTAATAACTGATCCAAAAATGGATACAAAACATAATATATAAAAACAGCATTCCCACTTGGGAGCAAGTCTCATGCCTAAAGGCGGAACACAACCACAACAGATATACGACGCCAAAAGCGAAGAAATAAGCGATTATGAAAAGAAACAATATTGCAACATAATACAAAAGTCGGCTCACACGAGCACGACACCCAAAGTCGCATATAATACAAATATTGAATCTCTCAGTCTCGTCTCTAAGTCAATACATACATATAGTAGATGGAGAGTATAAGATACAAGGATAAGAGTACAAATAGAAAGCACATGAATACTCGCCACTCACCTACAAATTATGTCAAGCCAAAAAGTAGCGATATCTGCATAAATAGAAGAAGTAGAGTGCCCCGCCGCGACTACACTGAGGATCAGTCCTACAAGACACTGTGGCACAACAGGGGTGAGTTTTCAGCTCGTGAGTAGTAAATAACATCATACGTATAATCGCAAGCATGCACGAAATAGCGACAAATCCTAAGTATGAGGTTATGATGGCATATGTATAACAGTGTGAATGCAACATGATCATGAGCAAGGTACAACATCAGGATGCAACAACTATATGAACAGAGCATGTCATAATAAGTCCTGAATATGAAATACAGCTGCGATACCATCAATAAATCATTATAAAAACCGGTGTCAATCAACGACACACAAATCCCAATATCTTAAGCACCGTCACTCTGATCGGCCTTCATATCCATCTTATTATATAACTCCGAATGGTATCCTCCGGATATCCGCCGAGTTTCCATACAGTCACCGGTAGGTAGTGCTCCCCTGCCGGGCTCATCGTTTTTGTAGACGATCTTCTTGCCCTGGGATACCTTATCGGGCCCACCATGTACCCGCAGACGGTTCCTCCTCACTCCTCGAATCGGGTATACTCATAACTCAGAACCGAGAACACCCATGGTGGATATCAATATCATGTTAGGAAAACCGTAAATCTTATAAAACATCATATGAGAACATGGTACTAATAGCAATGTATGTATGATGCTGACATGATATGTACTAGTAAAATAACGATAGTATAACTACCAATTAAGAAAGTAATACAATGTAGTTATTCATAGAAATTTCTATAGTGTGCATATCATGGCAATTACCAATGGTTTGTGTGGGCATATGAATCAGTTCTTGTGCGACATGAACCGTCGGTAATGGTGCAGTGTCCTACTGAGGATATGTCAATGCATAACATGTAATGAGATGCACACTATGATACTCATGCACAATCAAAAATGTATAAGCATGCAGTATAAAGTTGTAACTAGAATCTCTCTATCGGGGCTTAACGCCATACAAGCGATTACCCCGTAGATATTAAATCTACTCACCGGAACGCTCTCGAGCTATATGAATCCGACCGCCTTCTTCCCCTTCCTAGCTGCGTCCGAAGTCCCCGCAAACAATCCTAGCATCGCACAATACTATAATGCGTGAGGTTAATAAACTTTCAGATAAGACACGGACACATACACAAAACTAAAGAACCAACTCCCACAAGCTATCATGTGTTAGCTTAGCGGGCTAAATGTGTGCATCGACATCCTAGACTACTCTTAAGGATGCTAACCACACGAAACACCTAAACGAGAGTCGGATAAATCCGTATCACGCATTAACGAAACACAGAAAATAAGGTAAAACAGTCCCAGATTTTCTTATACAAGAAATTAGGGAAAGTTGCACATGTCATAAGCTTACATATAGTTTCAAAGAACCCTCGACGAAGACACACACTCCAACTCCCCAACCTGGCTGCAATTTGCGACCAGAAACAATAAATCTGTAGCCAAGTGATGGGAGATTGAGCTCAGGTTTTGGGATTAAGCTCTAGGCCTCTAGACTAGCTCTCAGTCATGGCAACTTCTCAAAAAGATCTCGGGGTTGATAGCAGATTTAAACAGAAACCCTGGGTTTAACTAAATACGATATTAACCACTAAACCAAAACATTAAGTTAGTTTAGTGAAACTAGTTAACATAAAACTTTCCATAGAGCCAAATTAGGAGTTTTAGATCACTACCTCACTAAAACTTGAAAGAAACCCTAGCCATGCAAGCTCCAAGGCATCTCAAGAGAGGCTAAACATGCTTAATGAAGGGTTTTAGTGAAGTTTTATAGTGATTAGGCTCAAGGGTGAGATGGGAAAATTTCAAGAGAGGGATTTTGAAAGAAGAGGAGGAGAAGAAGAAGAAGAGAAGAATGAGAAATGAGAGTTGAGGGTTGAGAGAGAGATAAGGGTAGAGGGTTGACTCTTTAGAGCCATGCGCTCTCTCTCTCTCTCTCTCTCTCTCTCTCTCTCTTCATTAAACGCCCCCCTCACTTCCATGTCCCCCTATGCCTTCATGTCTTTTCTTTTCTTTTTAAAATAAAAACTAAAAACTTTTTACTTACTAAAAATATATATAACATATGTGCCATGGCTAGCCAAACATGATTAGAATATCCTTAATGCTATATTAGCATGCACATGTTTGTGCCTAAAAATACCGCAAGTACATAAATAATTAAATAAAATATTAATTAATTAAATAAAATATGTGAAAAATAATTATTAGTTAAGTTTATCAATAACCCATATTATATCGCTTAATTAACTCTAATCGCGTTTTAAGGTGTTACAGAACAGCATCTTGGACCCGCTTTGTTGTCTTCGAACGTTATTTGTGTTCTTTGCCCTGTTTTTACCTCCATTTTGGGATTTCCCCTTTCCCGAGAACACATAGCAGGCTGGAGACGAAGAGCGTTACGGTCTACTTCTTCTACTGATTACTTACTGAGACGCTGCGTCTTAGCCTTTTCATAAATGGCCATTTTGTGGATATGGTTGTCTCGGCTCGTTTGACAAGCTTCTTTTATTAGCTTGTCAATTTGTTCTTCGAGTGACGGGCTTAACGTTTTCAAAACGGGATCTCGCTTCGATTCGACTTCATGGCTACTTGGAAAAGCGTTTTTCTCTTCACTCGAGCTGCTTACAGCGTGGCAACTGAAGATTTGCTCCCGTTTCTTGGACCGAATGTATCCTAGCCCAGTTGTCTCTATCTTCCCGTTGAGCTTCTTTCGCTGAGTTCCGGAAGTATCCCAAATCTTTTTGTAGAATTGGGCTTATCAAACAGTTTGTTCGAGAGGTACGCTTTGGCGCCTTAAAAGATCTTTCAATTCCTCCACGTAATATCTTGGCAGATGGATGGGTTGAAGCCTGTCGAGTGCAAAATTGGTACCATACCAGACTTCTTTTCTACTTTGGTCTCCGTAGATATGTAGAAGAGGATCGCCTTTTCACCTCTTCGCCTATGAGATACGTAGAAAGTTTGCAGTTCTCGTACGCTGTATGTATCGAGCGCATCAAGTTCCTTATAGTGTCGAGGTAGAGCCATTGTAACTTGTAGACTTTGATCCGTTTCGGCGAGAGTCGGTATTGACGGGAGAATGGAGAACACTGCATTAGTTTCATCCTCGGAATCGCTGCCAAAGACCAGGATCGGGGTAGATGGTCCGGACTTATTGATTTCTATTTGGGGTTGCCCCGAGTAGACTATTTCTTTGCCTTCCTCGGTATCGCTCCCAAAGATCGGAATAGTGGGGACAGATTTTTGTTTTCTCTCCGGCCTGTGGCACTTTTCAGTATCCTCGAAATCTGGCAGAAAGTACTTCGCATCTTCGTATTTCCAGACTTCTTTAATGGAGAATGGATTTAGCTCTCCCGTGACGGTATACTCCAAGACATCCTTGAAATACTTCATACACTGATGTTGGGTAGAAGGGATGATGTTGTGCTCCTGTAACCAAGGCCTACCGAGAAAAGTGTTATAGCAATTCTTGTTTTCAATGACATAAAATTTGATGTCAGTGACAAGCAGCTCGAAGTGTAGCGTCAGTATTACGGACCCAAGTGTCCGTGACAACTATGAGTCGAACCCGGAAATGCTAATTTTGTTTCGGACAAAGTGCTGAACATATATGCAAATTTCCTTCAGCACTCTCACATTGAGAAGGTTAACGGAAGATCCATTATCGACAAGTATTTTCCCTATCTTGATGTCGTGGCAGTACCCAGTGACGTATAATGGGAGATTATGTTCGCACGTACCGAGGAGTAAATCTTTATCGTTGAATGTAATATCAGCTGTGTGGACTTCTGCCAGCTCATTTTTTATCTTCTCTTCTGCGAGGAAAACTTGGAACTGATCAGGCTTTTGTAGTGCCTTGATCAGGAAATCTTGTGCCTCTTTGGAAAGGAGGAGAGCATCCAATATACTTAGCTACGAGGGTATTTTTCTCAGATGTGCTAAGATATAGTAATCCACCTTGTTTTTCTTAGACGAGTCCCTTGCCGCAGCTCTTTTACTACTTCTTCATCGAGGATGATTTCTTCGGGAATTTTCCCTTTCCCTTTGTATTTTTTGTTCAAACCTTTGTTTTCAGGTCTGAGGTTTTTTTCAGGAAGCGTACGGTTACGCAGCTGAATATTCTCGCAGTTCTTCTCCTCCTTTTCTTTTTTGGAGGCGGATTCTTCGAAGAGAGGGTTGAGGGGTGTTTCATCCTCGGAATCACTCCCGAAGGTGAGAACTTGAAGTTTTTCCCTTTCCGAACTGGTACAAACCATATGATAGTTGCCAGTTGTTTCTTTATGCGTTTTTGTCTCGTAGCTTTATTGTTGATGAACGTGAGTTTCGCACTTCTCCTTCTTGAAGTGTTTTCAATGGGCATATCCTTGCCACCACTTCTTGAATGTGTTTATTTACCATCGAAGACCGGACCGAGACGTTGGGACTTCTAGCCTGAATTTAGGAGCAGATGCTATTTGGAACATATCCATCCATCTCTCCGAAGATACCAAATTGATTTATGGCACCATATATCGGAGGTTTGGATAGATGCGACCATTGTAGCAGATTTTATCAGATTCCCCCTCATTTGTTAGAAGTTTTTGATTATGGGGACGCTCTTCCCTGCAGGCGCAAGCCTCTACAGTTAATTACATTATCGCGTTGCAATAACCATTTTCTCCTTCTCTAGTAGTTCACTTCGTATCGTGTATTATTTTGTTTGTTTTGGTTGCCCGTGGATTGTATACGGAGACTAATTTATGTCGTCGCCCGTAGGGCGCGGATTAGTCCAAATCCATATATTTAAGATTTAGGTTTGGGTCAAGGATTTGCTTTACGGGGTCCATGTTGGTAGCTAAGTTTTCCAATGGGAATGAACTTAGAATGCAGATCTCATATAAATGAGGTCCATCAGTTAATGGAATAGTTGGGTTTGATCTAAGGATTGTTAGTCATATTTGAGATTAAGATCAACTTATGAACAAATGAGCTTATGGGCTCAATTATTTATTAAATCATATATGAATAGCTCATGGATAGCATACAGTAGTCAGTATGGAGACAGTCCGTAGGGCAAAACTTATTAGTTTAAGGACATCGCGGTCCATTATCGCCATGTTTGAGACGGATATTAGTTTAAGGACATTTCGATCCATCATTCATCTTGCGCACATGTGTATTTGTTATGTGGCGGAGTGAACGATGGTGACATAGAATGTGCCCAATTTGGGGTGCGATCCAATTTGAGGTGTGTACGTCAATTTGGAAGTGCATCAATGTGGAATGTATCATTCCCCGTCTTGATGAAATTTTACATCAAGTTAGGACAAGAAAAGAGTTGTTGGTTGTTGGGACCCGCCACCTCTCTGAAAACATTAAGGAACTATAACGACATATATCATAGGTGTGAAGAGATGTACCCTTGAACCAAATCTTATATTTGAGGAAAAAATTATGGTGGATCATCTAAGAATCGTTAGACATATTTGAGACTAAGATTAACTTAGAAGGTATAGGATGAAGATCGTTAGTCATATATGGGACTAAAATTAGTTTGAATCTTAGTTTGGATATCATGAATATAAGCTTAGCCAATTTAGGCTAAGATTGGGTTTCTGTAACACCCAGCAGTGCTAAGCACTCAGTTGCATATAACACTCACGTGTGTTTCACATGAGGCGTTGAAATAGTGCTAAGCACTAGTCCTTTGTGGCGCTCACATGTGTTTCACGTGAGGCGCTGAGCGTCTGACGCTCACGTGTGTTTCACGTGAGGCGCTGTACTAGTGCTAAGCACTAAACTTTTCTATTTTCTTGTACTCATGTGTGTTTCACGTAAGACGCTGAGCGTCTGGCGCTCATGTGTGTTTCACGTGAGGCGCTAAGTTATTAGCTTCTTTTGAGCGCTTATGTGTGTTTCACGTGAGACGCTAGGTTTTTTGGAGATTTAATCTCTGCTGATGTTTTTTAGAGAACTTAAATCTCTGTTAATGGTATTTTGACCATTAACGATCACCAAGATCACAATTTTGAGGATCTTGGATCGGTTTCTTTAAAAACTAAGTTCTTGATTTGAAGGAACTGAGTTTCTGGAGTGTTATGGACTCCATCTTCTTCCTTTTCAACTTTGTTCTTCACTGAAATTTTGATTCTCAAGAACAAGATCTTCCCAATGAGAATTAAATTCTCAAATTCTGGGAGACTTGTTTTGTGGATCTCAGATCCAGAGAAAGAATTAAGTTCTTTTAAAAAGGGTTAAACCCTTAGATGTGATATAATAGGTAAAGAAGATATTTTGATCTCTTCTTTTTTCTTTACCTAGGGTTTTGAGGAGGAAGATCTTCTTCGAAGAAAATTAAATTCTCTGTTGCCGAAACTTTTGGAGAGCCTTCTATATTCTTACAAAAGCTTATAAGGTGTGGTCTCCTCTTTTTTCTATATCCAGTCCTCCCTCTCTTTTCATCTCAATGTTCCTACTTATAGGAGGAAGAAAAGAATTAATTTGTTGCAAAAATCTCTCATTAAGATCATGATTGATTTCATAATCAATCCAATTGATATTTTAGATCAACCGGTGAATTTTATTGACCGTTGGATTTTTTATCCAAAGGCTCTATGCTCTCTTTTTAACAGAGAAGATTTCTTGTTTGTTTTAATAAAATTAGGAAAATATTTTCCTAAGATAAAATTTTATTCTATCATATGAATATCTTGTTAATTTAACAAGATTAGGAAAATATTTCCCTAATATAGAATTTAATTTTTTTATATGAATATTTTTTTAGTTTAACAAGAATAGGAAGATGTTAGGAAAATATTTTTCTAATATAGAATTTTATTCTATCTAATAGAGAAGATCATTCTTATTTGTTTATCAAGATTAGGAAAATATTTTCCTAAGATAGAATTTTAATCTATCAGATGATCGATGGGTGATTTTATAATCACTGTTGGATCTTTTAATCTAAGGGTCCTTTGTTTAACAGAAAAGACCTTTCTAGTTTGAGAAAGATCAGGAAAATATTTCCCACATAGAATTTAATACTATCAGATGGTTTAATTGGTGATATTTTATCACAATTGGATTTTAAATCCAAAATTCTCTATTACAGAAAGATCTTTCCATATTAGAAAGATCAAGGAAAATATTTTCCAAATAGAATTTAATTCTATCAGATAGTTTAATTGGTGATATTTTATCACCATTGGATTTTAAATCCAAGATTCTTTGTTAGAGAAAGATCTTTTCATATTATAATGATCAGGAAAAATATTTCCTAAATAGAATTTAATTATATCATAGAATTTAATTCTAACATATATAATTTAATTCTATCAGATGAAAGCATTTTAAATTGGGGCGCCCACATGCTTTGCATATGAGCGCTGCCAAAGAATGCAGCAAGAAAACTCACATGTTTAACATGTGACCCCTAGTGTGGGTTTTACCCTGTTTATTTTCAGCTTTCATATGCTTTACATATGAGCGCTCACGTGTTTAACACATGAGGCTTTTTTGGCCTTTGGTTATTTATGTTCAGCGCTCATATGCTTTGCATATGAGCGCTCACGTGTTTAACACGTGAGGTCTGTTTGGCCATTCTTGTTATTTTCTTTCAGCGCTTATATGCTTTGCATATAAACGCTCACGTTTTTAACATATGATGTCAAACTATGAGAATTCTTTTTCTCTTTCTTCTCTCCCCTTTTTATAAGGGAACAAATATCTCTTAGCCAAAAAAATTGGCGGGAACAAATGCCCCCCACTACTTTACCCATGTAAGTATGTACGTGGGTGAAGTAGTGCGAGGTTATGCATGGCCATAAAATTGATGACTTAGGAGACGAGTTTAGGACCTTGTAGTCTAAAGCTTTTTTCATATTCATGAGTCGGAAGGGTCTTTAGAAGGTTTTTCTCCCTATGAGTCTTTAGGATCTCATAGGTGCATATTCTCCCTAGAAATCGTGAGGATTTCTATGTGTTCATCGCCTCCATGAGTCGTAAGGATCTCACTCGGGTATTTTTTCCTTACAAGTCATAAGGACCCGTAAGTAGCTTCTTCTTTTCATTAGCATATAACTTTAGCAAATGTGGCCCATGGATAGTATACAAAGTCCATCTTGACCTCCTTGTAGAGCAACGATGGCTTAGGAGACTGGTTTAGATCTATCGCCTAAGTCTTTTCAACTTTATGAGTCGTGAGGGTCTCATAAAGATGTTTCTTCCTACGAGATGAGAGGATCTCATAGGTGTATTTTTTTCTTAGAAGTCATGAGGACTTCTAAGTGTGTTTTCTCTTAAGAGTCATAAGGATCTCACAAGAGAATTTTTCCCTTACGAGTCGAGAGGACTTATAAGTGATTTCTCCTCCTCATTGGTATACGACTTTGGAGAATGTGGCCCATGGACTGTATACAAGAGTCAGTTTGGACCTACTTGTAGGGCCATAGTGCGTAGAAAACAGGTTGATATCCCCGTCGCCTAAGGCTTTTCTCCATCATGAGCTGTGAGGGTTTTATAAAGATGTTTTTCCCTACGAGTTGAGAGGATCTCGTAGGTGTATCCTAACGTGAAATATAGATAACCCCTTTTTTTGATTGAGGTCCATTAGGTTTGCGGTACTAGGTTTAAGTCCATCGTACTGTCGCGTTGACTGATGTATTCCTCGATAAGCAGTCCCTTAGGTTCCTGCTCGAGTAGCCCCGCGACTATCGTGTCTCTGATCCTTTCTGAGGTTGGACAAGACGTCTTCAAGTAATCTTCTTAGGTTATATTACCATTGGAAGAACAAGCGTTAGGTATTTTCCATGACGCTTTTTACTTGAGATTAGGCTCAATTTGGAGTCCCGATGAGTCATAACCGCACCCTTCTGGGGTGGGATGATCTCAAATGGTCTTTAGAATTTGTACGTATTGTTGTCAGGACACGAAGCTAAGAATATGCCGTCACTTCGTTTTTTCTTTGATGATATCGCACCGATTCTTTGCTGAAGTAGGATAGACATCCGTATGACCTCTTTGCTGTGTGTATTGCCATCAAGGTCGAGAGCTAGGGATATGCCATCACTCCAATTATATTTGACCCTTGAGTCTTAGTTGACGTCGCGTCTGCATCCTGCTGGCATGAGAAGCACGTCGAGTTGATAGACTGTAGATGTTTCCATCGAGATCCAGAGCTAGGAATATGACATTGCTCCACTTTTATTTGACCCTTGGGTTTTTGTCGACATTGCATCAGCATCCTGCTGGAATAAGAAGAACGTCGAGTTGGTTTCTAAGCTGTAAATGTTGCCATCGATATCTGGAGTTAGGAATATATCATTGCTCCAGTTTTATTTGACCCTTAGGTCCTTATTGACATCGTATTTGCACCTTGCTAGAATGCGAAGGACGTTAAGTTGGAGCTAGGATTTTTCCATTACTCCGTTTTTATTTGGTTTCTTAAAGCTTTGTTAAAACCATGTCTGTACTCTGCTGGAGTAAGAGAGATGTCGAATTGGTCTTTAGGCCACATATATTGCCATCAAGACTTAGAGATAGGAATATGTAGTCACTCCACTTTTGTTTGACCCTTGGGTCGTTGTTGACGTCGTGTCTGCACCTTGCCGGAATAGGAAGGACGTCAAGTTGGTCTCTAGGCTGTAGAAGTTGCCATTGAAATCTGGAGCTAGGATTTTGCCATTGCTCTGCTTATATTTGACCCTTAGGTCTTTGACGTTGCATCTGCACCGAGAAGGAACGCCGAGCTGAAGCTGGGATTTTGCCATTACTCCTTTTTTATTTGGCTCCTTGGAGCTTTATTAACTTCACGTCTGCACCCTGTTGGAATGAGAAGAACGTCGAGCTGATCTCTAGGCTATAGATATTTCCGTCGAGATCTGGCTCTCTATTTTATGGAGCGTGGTGGGAAAATATAGTTCCCTTTCTTTCATTTGTGCCCATGGATTGTATACAGGGGTCGGTGTGGACTTACCTGCAGGGCAGAGGAAATTTTATTTTATTTTATTTTTTACTTCCATGATGCTCTATCTTTTTAGCTTTTCATATCGCACAAGTCGCGATTGCCCAATCCTTTCGGCTTTTTATCCGTGGTGCCCAATTATTTCGGCTATTTTTTTATATTTTTACTCGCTGCTTTTTATTGCGAGTTGCCCAAACATTTTGGCTGTTTTTATATGCATATTTTTTGCTCACTGATTTTTATTGCGAGTTGCCCCATTATTTCGACTATTTCATATGCAATTTTTTTGCTCGCTGATTTTGTTGTAAGACTGGGACTTAGGTCCTTATACCAATTTGGCATTAGTATCGCTGCGACTGGAATATTGTCAGGAAAGAATCATCATTTGTCATGAAAGGACTTGGAGTTTGATGCCTGTTTAGGCATCAGTATCGCTGCAACTGGATATTGCCAGGAGCGAATCATCATTTGCCTTGAAAGGACTTAGAGTTTGATGCCTGTTTAGGCATCAACATCACTACAACTGGATATTGCCAAGAGCGAGTCATCATTTTCCTTTGTTGATTTGTACAAAGGTGGCTTAGAAAACAGGGTTAGAATCCTTTCGACTAAGGCTTTTGACTTCATGATCCGTAAGGGTCTCATAAAGGTATTTCTCCCAACAAGTCAAGAGGATCTCGTAGGTGTATTTTCTCATTAAGAATCATGGGGATTCCTAAGTGAAATTTTCTCTTGTAAGTCGTAAAGATCTTACAAGAGTATTTCTCCTTATAAGTCGAGAGGACTTACAAGTGTCGTTCACCATATGGGGATTTTTCTCGCCATCGGTAGAACTTTATGGGAACATATTTTGTTCATGCCCGTAGATTGTATACAATAGTTAATATCGGACTACTTATAGGGCTGTGATGGCTTAAGAAATAGGTTTAGATATGTTGCTAAGGCATTTGAATTCTATGAGCCGTGAGGGTCTCATAGGGGGGATTCACCTTACGAGTCGTGAAGATCCCGTAAGTGTATTTTCTCCTTAGAAATCGTGTGGATTTCTAAGTGTGTTGCTCCATTGTGAGTTGTAAGGATCTCACGCAGGTATTTTCTCCTCACAAGATCGAAAGGATCCTACAAGTGTATTTTATTTTTTATTTTTTTACGAGATTGCGCCCTTCCGGGTTTTCACAAGCTCGCCGATAGTCCTGATATTTTTACCCACGGCGCCCTTTCGGGTTTCGTTCGTGCCCATTTCGCTTGTAGACATACCATATTTTTGAATTTTTTTTTGTTTTTTGTTTTTTATTTTTAACGAGTTTGCGCCCTTCTGGATTTTCACAAGCTCGCCGGTAGCCCTGCTGTTTTTACTCACGACGCCCTTTTGGATTTTCATCCGTGCCCATTTTGCTTGTGGACATACCGGTTTTTTTTGCGAGTTCGTGCCCTTTCGGGTTTTCACTAGCTCGCTGGCAGTCCAACTGTTTTTACTCATGGCGCCCTTTCGGGTTTTCATCTGTGCCCATTTCGCTTGTGGACATACCCTTTTTTTTTGCGAACGGTGAAACTCTCGAAAGTATCTTCGTCGCAGGTGACCCATCTGTTTTCCGGTAGGATTTGGGGATGGCTTCATCGCTGGAGTTGTTGTGTAACCAGTGGGACTTGAGTTGCAACATTCGCCGTTAGGACATCGATTGCAATATAGATCTCAAGAGAGCATATCGCCGTATTTGGGGCGATGCGCTAGTTTAGGAATGTTCCGATCCATTATCGCCATTTTTGAGACGACGCGTCGTGTTTGAGGTGATGCACTAGTTTAGGGACATTTCGATCCAACATTGCCGTGTTTGGGGCGACGCGCTTGTTTAAGGACGTTTCGGTCTATTATTACCATATTTGGGGCGACGCACCGTGTTTGAGGCGACGCACTAATTTAGGAACATTTCAGCCCAATGTCACCTTATTTGGGGCGACGCGTCGTGTTTGAGGCGACGCGCTAGTATATGGACATTTCGGTCCATTATCGCTGTATTTGGAGCGACACACCGTGTTTGAGGCGACGCACTAGTTTAGAGACGTTTCGGTCCATCATTATCATTTGGTCGGGGAGTTGGATAACTCATCCCTTCCAACGCTTGCTGTCCAAGACGCTACTTGTAACATTTTTAAAATAATTAAATAATTAATTAAATAAAGAAAATCGTTTAAGTGAATTTTATAATTTTCGGTAAAGTAAAACGTAGTTTTCATAAAACTAAACTGTAATTATTTTTCACTATAAATTTAAAAATACCTATTTTAATTATGTTATTACTAGTAAATGGTGTTTATTTAGCCACTTATAAATTTTTAGTTTAATTAAATATTTTTCTTAAATTAATTATTTTAAATATTAACATAAGCTTTATTTTTACACTAAATTAGTGTAAATTACAAATTTGAATGGGTTTAATTAGCAAAAGTGAACCATTACATATTAGAATCAAGTGCGTTTCATGCAAAATTTATTTTCAAAATTTTACAATGGTTCTAGACCATTCTAGGTCAAATGGAGTGAAGAAAATAAAGAATTTTTAAATAAATTCATGAAAAGACTTAATTGTTTGATATTTTTGTGAAACCTTCTACACTTTTATTCACCTTTTCTCACTCTCCTCTCTTTTCCTCACCTCATGGCCGGCCTCACCACCATGGGCAGCCCCAAAATTTTCCCCCCATCATTTTTGTATTAAAAATCATCAAAATTCATCAAAAATTCAATAAAAAACCCACAAAATCCTAATTAATTCCTACCCTCTATTCTTTGCTCATCTTTACATGAATTTTAGAGATGGAAAGCATTCATTTTGGATGCTTATTTTCATGTTTGGATTTCATGTTGTGGAGGTATAAATCTTCTTCTTTTGATTTATTGTTATTAGATGTTTCATTTAAGCATAATCAGATTTAATAAATAATTTCTATCTACAAGTTATAAAATTCAAGTTAGGGTTTATAAAATTAAGTTATGGTTTTTATTAATTAAGTAGGGTTATAATAACTAGTTTAACATTTTTAGAAGTGGAAAATCTTGTATGGATGATATATTGTAAATTGTTTATCCAAAATTATTTAAATTAATCCATTTTGCAAACTAGATTTCTATATATTGTATATATTGGTGAGATAAAATTCCAATTAATGTTTGTAACACTAGATTGTGGTTTTAAGGAGGATATTAATTTGTTAGTGGAATGAAAAACTTAAATTGGTTACTAGTTTCTATTGATAATTGAAAAATACTAATAAAAATGCTATTTTTGCTAACTAGATTTTGGAAATTCTTAAATAAATGAGGTTTAAAATCTAAATTATGATTTCATTATATTATTATCATCATGAATTGTAGTTTAATGTATTAATTCATGCAAAATCTAGTTTAGAAGTGATATTGTGAAATTTTCCTTAAAAGTATCGAAATCGGGCAAGTTTGCAAACTAGAATTTTCAAACTAATATAAATTAGGGTGTTAAAAATATAGTGATGGTTTATATAGTCTAGTTATGCTAATTAATGAATACTATGACCATTATTTTCTTTTAAACATCAAGTTTTGAAGTAAAACGGTAAATTGGTGTTTTCAGGTTTTACGGAATCGGACGATTTGATCGATTTTAAGGGTTTCAGTGAATTAAATCATGTTTTATATTATAAGTAATGAGTTTTATAACTATGAGTTGTTTGTTGATGCTTATCTCGATCAATCGGCGTTTGTACGCCGATATCGAGCGATATTTGGTTCTTTTGCATGAGCGAGACATAGGTTTTAACCTATGCGCGTTTCGTGCGTCGTTTTGATGTTGTCCGTGATTCAGTTTACGATATTATATGTGTTTGCGTATAGGTACCCCTCACGTGGACTGCGGGCGATGAAGAAGAGGATGGCGATACCGTCTTCGGCAGACAAGGACCAGGTGAGTAGATATATATCTACGGGGGGAAGTCGGGTGGATGGCGTTTAGCACCCCCGCAAACGTAGAATAGGGATAGTACTTATTGTCATTAGAAAGCCAGACGTGACCTTAGAATTTTGGTGAGTAGGTCCCTAGTAGTGACCTTAGATTGGACTAGATTGATTTAGAAAGACCTTACCCGAGGATGAATATCTTGGAGGAGATTCTTAGGTTTCAGGTAGATACACACACGCACACACTGAGACTCGACGTGGTGTATATGTGTATGTGTATATATATATAGGACTAGGTGTAGGTATGTATATATATATATACACACACACACACACAATACGTATATGTGATACAAGGATGTGATATGATACACGGAGATAAAACAATATAACTGGGCTTGATACCGTGATTCTTGGCTTTACGGTCGTGTTATGATGTTAGCGGATAATTAGGAAATGAGATAATGAATAAGTATACATAAATAATAAAGGGTGGTGATGATATTGAAGTATATGGGACTCTAAAATAGAACCCGGACCGTAACCTGTGTCTGAAATTCTGATATGATATCATATAGGTGTGACTTGATTAAGACATCATATAGGTGTGACTTGATTTCGATATCATATATGTGTGACTTGATTACGATATCATATAGGTGTGACTTGATTACGATATGATCTAAGTGTGACTTAATCACAATATGATACATATGACATGATATTTCTGAGGATAAATTAACGATGTATATTTATGCTGACAATGATATATGATTGATGTATGCGATTACAGTATAGCACCTTGATCTTGACATGTGTTGATGATGATATTATACGAATGATGAGACACGTAGGTGATACTTGACCCGTATCCCGATATTGGGATGACGTATGATGGATTTTACCGTACGAGGCATAGATATGATGATTGATCCGCACTCTTGATCCGAGGAAGCCGTACTACGTACGTGACGCTATTGAGGCTAGATCGCTGACTATTAGAGATATGGATTCAGACCTTAGGTGGACTCTTATTTCTTATTGACTAGTTTCTTAGGTTTAGTTCCTTAGGAGGTTAGATGGACACTAGTTTAAGCTCGAGTCATATAGTTGTAGCTATACTTGTATATCACAGATGAGTGGTTATTACACATCCGTCTTTACATTCATACCGTAATCATAATGGTGCATGTTCATTCATATATTTCTATAATCAGAATAAAACTTTGCCTGTTAGGACACCAGCACCATTACCGATGATGCGCATATTCCACGCACACTTATTTGCCAGCTCACACACATCATCATCGGTAATTGCTATGTCACGTACACTTTAGATCATATTATCTTTTATTGATACAATCAGCTAACAGCTAGATCGATATAATATTGTGATTACTCTCTGGTGTTAGTATAGACATGGTATTTATTACTTAGACATTTCATGCATTCGCATTTTCATGTTATCATGCAGTATTATGGGGCATATGCCGACACTTATCATATACTTACTCATGATTTTGGGATTTTGGATTTCTATGAGATTTCTGGATTTTTGGGGAAAACCGCAAGAATATTTAAAAACTTCTCTCTCTCTCCTCCTCTCTTTTTAAAACATAAGATGCGGTTTTCTCGTGATATATGTGTCGTCCACCATGAGATTTCATGTTTTCTGTTGGATTTCGAGACCCGATTCGAGAAGTGGATGAACCGTCTCGGGTACATGGTGGGCCCGGTATGGTACCCCGGGGCAAGAAGATCGAGTTGTAGACGATGAGCCTGGCAGGGGAGGACTACCTACCGGTGATGTCTGGCGCGGCGGATATCCGAAGGATACCTACCGTTGTCGTGAAATTTGATGATATGGGCCGATCCGGACTGACGGAGCCCGAGATATTGAGACTATGAGGTATTGAGACTTGAGATTTATATGTTTTGTGTCGATACTTGACACGGATTTCCATGGATTTCATCGTTGATATTTCAGATTTCTATACACATTTTACCATGATAAAAGTTAAAGATTTCTTATACAGATATATCTAGATTTCAAGATTGGTTATTTCACATTCATGGTGCATGCATACTCATTCACATAACATAGTTCTATATGAGGCACTGATACGAGCACGGAGCATTTGCACTTACACGTAGCTTATTATCCTGTCTTTACTTGATGACTAGTAGTATATTAGTATAGTATTATGACCTAGGACAGCGTCGTGCATTCGATTTCTTTTCGCAGATATCTTCTACTCACGAGTTGGCAACTCACCCCCGTTGTGCCAAATTTTATTACAGGTTCGATGTACAAGTTTTCCTGGCAGCTTGCTGGCACATCTTTTCACTCAGGGTGATTTGCACGGTAGGTTGGTTCACTTGTATCTGGACCGCCATTGTACTTTTATCATTTCATTTGTATCTAGAAAGCTCCATCAACCAAACTTGTATTACTTGATAGTTTACTGGATCAGTTGTTTATTTCGACCTTAGAGCCGCGCTTGTATTATTATGATATTTGGTGGTTTTGTTTTCTTTTGAGTTTTGAGCCTCGCCCTTTGGCGTTGTATACTATTGTGCATTGATGTGGTTGTTTCCGCCTTTTGGCGTAGAGCTAGCTCCCGTTTGGGGATGCTTTTTATTGTTTGTATATATATTATTCTTGTTTGTACCCGTTTGGGGCCAGTTTTTACAAAGGAGACTCTGCCGAAATTTTTGAGAAAATTGGATGTTGCTTTTAAACTTGTTTTCTACATGTTTTCCTTTACTTCTTCTTCTTTTTATGGTTTAGATTTCTGGGCTTCGGCTTACTTAGATTACGTTGCGCCTCTAGACGCTTCGTAATCTAAGTGCCGGTCACGTTCCGTACTTTCAGGTCGTGACAAAGTTGGTATCAGAGCGCTAGGTTTAACCTTGTATATGTCTAGGGTGACCCTTGGTTGATGGAGTAGGCGACTTAGGTTGAGTGACGTACGGTGGGTATGATCCGCGACATACTTACGATACGCTACTCTTCTTAAGTAGGCTTAGGATGTACATTTGTTTTCACCGCATTTCATTCGTTCCTTTGATCTATCTTCGTCGATATCGGAGTGTGGTTTCTGTTACCACGAGCGCACGGGCAGAAGGAGCTGCGGCTCAAATGCGATAACCATTAGGGTATCGGTTATTCTTGAGGATTGAAGCATTGTTTAGCGTGCGGGAGAAGGGTATTCACATGCCGTCCAGACGAAGTTAAAGGATTCGAACGATTGTCAGAAACCCATTTTCCCAAGTTTAAAGTATTCGGAAGAACATGCAGGTATTTCGATGGATCCTCTAGAAGAATGAAACCCTAACTCGACATAATGACCACGAGAACGCCCTTGAACCTTAGGGTTTACGGCAGTTCCGCGGTGCCATTAGTGAGACTTGGGTTTGCCCTTCTACGGCTGGACCATCGATGCTGGGGTATGTACCGGATATTTTTAAACTGTACTTGAGTGTTGAGCTCTCGGGGAATTATGGGATTTTGATGGATCGATCGAAAAGTTTAATGTAGTCCGGATATCAGGTGAAGGGATCGACTACGTGGGAGACTTTAGATACGAGTATTGCCGTTGGTAGCGCAGTCAGCACACCTATGAAGAGACAAGTTCGAAGCAGTCGACACCAGAGGAAAGGAGGAAAGAGGCGCACATTGACGATAGTGTTTACGATTGTGATTTGGTGATTTGAATTTCATATTTCCGTTGATTGGATCTTTTTTTGGTATTTTAAGGATTTTGTTCTACGATTGGTATTTCTTATGTGTGCATTCATTACATTCTATTCGTGCTTCATATATCAGTTGTATTGATGTTGTTTTGTACATATCCAGTACACTCGATTTGGTTTTATACATTTTGAAATTTTGATTTGATTTCGTGCATATGGGTTACACATGATTTTTACATATGCTTCGACCTAGTTTTCATGCATTTTCGTACTGTGATTTCGATTTTGATATTCGGTGTATGTTTTCGTGCACCATGTGCACCTGATTGAGATTCTTGCGCACATTCGGTGCACCTGATACGATTTGTGCACACCAGATGCACTAAATCGTGGTTTTGTGCAGATTAGATGCACCTGATATTAGAGTCGTGCACGCCCGTTGCACTTGACAGATGTTTTTGGTGCACACCTGTTGCACTCAGTTTTGTTTTTGTGTGAATTCATGGTATCTGTATTTGGTTTCGATTTCAGTGCGCACCGGACGCACATGATATTTTTATGATGTGATTGGGATTGATTTCAGTTTGATCAGTATGTTTTTATAATCATTACTATTGATTTGGTAACCAAGCAGGACGTGTATGTTAAATAGAAGATATATATATATATATAGCTATTTTTTTAAAAATAAACGTCCGCTACTTATGCCGTGGCACGTGCATCACACGGCGATTTTCAAAAGGGGTTCTTGCATGCTTCTTTATCCAGATGTTTGGACGATTTTACTATGATGCGCACAATATATAAGTTGTAGTTTTGATGTATATTATGTTGGTTTTCGTATTGGGTTTTGATATTTTATTTTCGCCATAACTCCGATGATTGTGTTATGCTTAACGGAGTTGATTTTAGTTATGTATTGATGATTTCGGAGCCCCGACGATTTGAGTGTATTGGCTGAATGTTTTAGTAATTGGGGGGGTTTTAATTTAAATTCGGGGACCGAATTTCTTAAAGGGGGGAATATTGTAACATTTTTAAAATAATTAAATAATTAAATAAATAAAGAAAATCGTTTAAGTGAATTTTATAATTTTCGGTAAAGTAAAACGTAGTTTTCATAAAACTAAACCGTAATTATTTTTCACTATAAATTTAAAAATACCTATTTTAATTATGTTATTACTAGTAAATGGTGTAAGTGCACGGCGGCGCCCCGACCGTCAATCCGACGCCGGAATGCGGAAGCGGTGAATAACTTAAATTTTTGCGGACTTAGCAAACCGGCACCACCGCGCACTATAACCCGGATCGAACCATTAACTAGTCTAAGCTACTTAACAAGATGGGTTAGAGATATACCGACGATCCAAGTCCTCCGGTCTTCTCGTCATGGTCCCGATCTCCTGTGGAATGTCCCGTCTCCTCCTCGTCGCCGGAAGTGCACCACATCGCCTACTTTGTTTACGGGCTCCCACCTCAATGCCGAGGCAACTCGGGCACGAAGCCGGCTACTCGACGTGCCCAAGATTTGCTGTAGAATATATAGTCTTCAAGTCTCATTTGGGGTTTTGGAGCTTTGCCATTTGGTGGAAGAAAAAGAGAGCTTGGAGAGAAGTGGGAAAAATGTAGCATACAAAAAGAGAGTAACATTTTTCCACCATCAAAATGAAATGAATCCCCTTCCCCACAAGGAATGGCCGGCCCCCCCAAAATGGTGTGATTGGAGAGAGAGAGAGAGAATGGCTTGAACAATAATGCAAAGAAAAATGATGGCTTGAAAAGTCCAACACTCAACAACCATCTCTTCTCCCATCATCACAACCAAAGTCAAGAAATCAAGGTAAGGTGCAACCATGATGAAGTCAAAAAGTCAAGCAAGGTCAAGGTATGGTGAGCCATCATGACACAAGGAAATAAGCAAAGACCCCCTCCACTAAAGCTTATTTGCAACAATGCAAATAAGCCCTCCTCCACCATACTTCGGCCAATGAACGGAACAAAGGAAATCGGCCGAAACTAAAAGCAAACTGGCAACTCCATAAAACTGGTCCCGTAATAAATTACAGGAAAACCCCGATACTGTGCATACACACCCGTATCTGTATTTCGACCGAAATACAAATGCAATGAGACAAAATCTACACTGTACTATACTAGGATCCGGCTTATACCAAAACCGGCTAGTAATATCTGTTCGATCCTGATCCGTGCAATACCGCACGTATCTGATCGAACCCTGCCATATAACCATACGGCCTATAGTACAAACTGTCTGATCCTGATCCGTGCAATACCGCACGTATCTGATCGGACCCTGCCATATCTCCATACGGCCTCTACAACCTTTCGCCCGAAAGCTGAGTAACTGAAATGTGGGGGACTCTAAAGACTCGTCAACACCTTGGTTGTGGATTTAACCACTAGCACGTCAGAGGTATAAGCCAATACGTGACGGGCTACCAGGTACTGACTAAAAGGGACGTCTGTGAGCGAACTTAGCCCGACAACCCTACTGAGCCTGTCAGTGACAATATCCGTGCAGTCCGGTCCGTTCGTCTATGAGTATCGCATGGCGGGCCTAGGGGGTTGGTAAAAGTCAGACCCCCAAAAGCGGTACAAGTCGTGTCGGAGTGTAGCCCAGAACACCCTGAGATACTACTGGAATACCTACCAGTAAATCTCCTTGCCTTGGCCAAGGACTTTGTGTAATGGCTCTCCTAGACACAGCACGACCTCACCCCCAATACCGGGAGAGACGAACCCCTGAGGATACGCTCACTGCCTCCATGTGGCTCGGGACTGTACCCAACTAAAACCTGTTTGCACGACTCCTTTGAGCCGTGGTAGGGTAGTAATCAAAGTACAGTGGGAACTCACACGAGACAAATGACGATCCCTAGGTCGATGAACTAACCTGCACACATGTCACCAGGGAACTGCCATCTGACGTCTGGTATATGACCAACTAGCATGTTCCCGGCGAGTCCTGTCCGGTGTACTCATAACCCAATGAGCACCTGTATACATCTTAGGTGATCCAACTGACACCAGTGGCTTGTGAGACCGGCCACCGCCCCTCGTCGGGGTCTCGACTGTATACACTAGTCTACTAATGGAGTATCGATGCCCGGTCTCGAAACTCCCACGACTAGGGACCTTTTAAGGATATGCTTGTAGACCCCCAGCTCCCACTTATATGATCGCCCTCATACTGCTGGTGGTCAAGCAAGAATCCTAGGGGCTCTATCAACGTGTAATAGCGACGTGTCAGGTCACCTAAAGCAGTACACGATGATAAAGGTAAACCAGATAGCATACTATCATCTCGAGTAAGACTGTCCTACCGGGATAGGTCCTCCCTCAATCATTACAATCACGTACCTGTGACCTAATAATTGACTCTGAGGGCACTATCTCCAACAATCTCCCACTTGCACTCAAGGCTAATTATTGCGATGTCGCATACTCACAGCCCGTGTGATACCGAACACCCAACTCCTCTACTAGTCAGTCTCACAAAGCTCGTTTGCGAAACTATTGCGTTCGAGGAATAGCCTCAGTGAGTGGATCCGCTTAGTTGTTTCTTTCTATGTCTCTCTATATCTCAAGTTCGCGGAGAAACCCATCTCCCGAAATGAGCAATACCTGTCTTAGAATGTGTCTGGATGTCTGATGGGACATAGCTCATAAATGAACTCCAAATCCAAACTTCTTAGACTGTATCGCCAACTGAACTTAATCAGTATCCTGCGCCATGCCTCCCTCAGTATTGCCTTGGACCACCCGTCCAAAATACTGCCCCTCATCAGAAGGAAAAACTATAACTCTGACAACCTTCTTGTCGTCCATGTCACCTTGGAAGCCTGGAATGATAACTGTCTCCCGAATAAGGCTGTCGTTATCATATCCCTAGAACATCCACTTATGTTCTAAAACTGCTTCCTACCGTTTCTCCAGGATTGGATTAATATCAACTTATTGCATCTAGTGCAAGAACAACATCTGGTGTGGTACTTGACATCTCACGATTGACTCAATTGCCTGAGCAAGTGATCTGCCAATCATGCCCACCCCTCTCCCACTTAGTCTGTAAGACACCTTTGGAGAGGGTGACTCCATTACCTGCAGGTACACTACCTTGCCAGGAGTCTACCATCCTAAATACTCTTAGAATGCAGTCAAGTACCCTGATTGGGAAACCACCCAAATCTAGATCTAAAACCATAGATCTAGTAACCAGTATGTCTGATATAAAATCCATTTCCTTTGTGGAGAAACAACCGTGTGACGACCAAAGTATAACCGATTGTAGTGTAGGAGTTTCCTTTCCTACTCTGTGTATATCATCCAAATACTAGGATATCACACCCTACTACCTTCTCAACAGATCAATCCCCTATTCTGATGAAGTCAAACCCATGACTGTCACGTCAGAAATAGATGATCTTTCTCCGCTACATCTGCTCTAGTCTATAAATAGACATAAGCAACCTGTCCACCAATGCTTCCGCTGCTCCCACTGACTACGACAACCCTCTGGCAGAGTCATATAGACGTACACTTCTAAAACTGGTTTAGAACGACGCTATACTCATCCTCCCGCCGGGTCTCGTAACCTGGAACAACAACAATGGCAATTGTGGGTAAACAAGAACTTCCCTGTCACCGTCCTTGAGGCTACCGTAGTGCCTCTCGGGTGCCTGAAGTTACCCACCTTATCTGCGGAGTGGCCAATGGAATGTCAATTCAGATTGAATCTTTAGGTTCCTTATCAAATCTTCAGTAATCGTTTGTGGTTCTGGAATCACTTCCAGTTCTACCATACTCCCACTACTGTTTTCCTGAAAAAATCCATTTTTAATTTAAAACTGTGGCGAGTCAAGAACAATATTGCTATTGATCTTCCAGATGGTAGAAAGTCAACCCGCGTCATAGCCTGGGTCAACCCACAAACAGCCATTACAGAAACGTGCCTTGAGTTGTCCAGTGTCTGGTTTTAATCATAAACCGGACAACTCCCCGTACCTTAACATCGTTAAGATATGAACTGTTCTATATCCAATATAGAAACAGAGGCACTGATTTAATTGAACCAGATTCAAATCATGCAGCTGTCCCCAGCGCATGTCAACTAAATGGAAGGAGGCCAGATCAGCGTTACTCAACTTAGGAATACTTCCAATTATGAGTAACCTGAAAGAGAAGCAATTTCTCTTAATCATTACTATCAACTGAACACCATACACAAGTATCTACATCTTCGATCTCTTTGAAGAATCCCGATACTTGCTATACCTGGTTCTCTACTCTATTCAAATACATATAACTTCTCCAAATTCGGACCCTGTGTTTCCACGAAACACCTGTCTAAAAATTAGAGGAGTCATAAGTAAACCGAATATAGTACGGGGACCATCCCCTCTGTCCTGATGGACTCTGGACAACATACAATACTCTGTAAAAGTCCCTTGAGTCTGATTACTCATTCACTGTGTGTCGTAGGTTGAAAACTGTACTTATGGTTAAGAAGAATTACACCGCTGTTTAATGCTCCTTACCTAACCATCCACTGATATAGGTAAATGTCGTAGACATAATTTCAGAAAGGTATATCTCACTCTATGAAAATAGACGTACAGATATATCAATTTGAAATTGGTGCATAACAGCGGATATTCAAAACCAAATATTTGCCGACCGGCAAACAACCCAGGTGATTTCCTCAAATATCACCGATTACAACGAATCCCGATATAATGAGGATAATCACCCAATTCCCAATAACTTACTCCCACTCATCATCTGTAAAACCATACAGATGTGAGAATCGTATCTGGTAAATACATACCCTGGAGTAAGTATCTAATCGGGAAATCAGTTTTCTATTAACAGTACACAGTGAAACTGAAACATTGAAATGTTTCGATGGGGTATCCTGGTATTCCTAGTAATGCCTCTTCCAGATTCACGACTGTAACCGTATAGTTCTTTGCCACCTCTCCAAATCCCTTCATATGTCTTTAGTCTTTACCTTCTGCACACCCCTTTAGGCCAAATGGTTTTCTTCCTTCCCTACCGTTCGGCACCAGCCTATGGTTTGGAAGAAGACTATCCAATAAGCATAATGGGTGTACTGTCCCAATCCTAGGAACACTCGCAACACGAGAGAAGGTGAAGATAAAAGACACCTGAATGTACTTTATTCCTATTTCTCCTGAACCAGGATCCATCCCCGAACTGGAACAAGTTCCTTTCGAGTTCGTATATAACCATACGATGGAATATCCAAATAAACTGTGGATCTTCGTAGTGATACGGAGTGTCCTGGAGAAATACAAAGGTGATGTGGGAGTGGTAACGAAATATTTGGTTTGGTCGTGAATATCTGTTGCAATTTACTTTGCCCTCTTACTAATCCCTTGCTTTGTCTGAACTTAATACCTTCTGCACACCATCGTTATGCTAATTGGTTTTCTTCATTCCCTACCGGTCGGCACCAGCCTAAGGTTTGGAAGAAGACAATCCAATTTGCGTAATAGGTGTACTACCCCTAAACCAAGGAGTACTCGTAACCTGAGAGAGGGTAAAAGGAAAAGACAACTGAATAATCCTATCCGTTTTCTCCAGAACCTGAAACCATCCTCGAATAAATTCCTTCGAGTTCGTATCTAACCATACGATGGTTTTGTCCAATGGATGTGGACGTTCGTAGTAATACGGGGTGTCCTGGAGAAAAGGGTAAAAGTAGGAGTGGCAATGAGGTCTGCAACTCTGATAATCCAAAAGCCAGTGTTAAGAAGGTTCGGTCAACTTGGTCACTGAGTCAAAGTCTTAGGGTCGGGTCAATGGTCGCTGCCAAAGAGAGAGAGAAAAGAAACACTCAGCGTGCACTCTAACCTAGATCAGAATGGTTACCAATTTATCTAATCTGGAATTCTCCCACTGTACCGTCAAATTCTCCTCCAAACCTGAAAGAAGAATTAGTCGGGGTCACCCGAGGAGTAAACTAACTCATCAGTGGGAATCGGGATCCAACTCTCATCGCATGACAACGTGACGGAATCCGCTCACGCTACCGCACTCCAGAAGGTATGCGCATATCTGGCAAGTTTCAGTTCTTTTGAAACTCCCGATGTGATTTCTGCCCCATGCTCTTATGACCTTGACTTTGGCCAACAAATCATAAGTCACATGTCAAGTTCTACCCGTCATTCTCCAGGTTGATTCGAATCCACCCGCACAAGCCCTTGACTTTGGCCAACAAGGCTATACGACTGTCCCAAACCAACGCATCTATCTATGCTGCATATGAATAACCAACAGCTACCAAACACTGTGCCTTGACTTTGGCCAACAAATACAGCTTGAATACTATTGACTACCCATATGAAACGACGGAGGGCTACGAATGGTTTCTGGCGAAAACCTTTAACGTAATGAACTTGATATCGTCGAAAGAACGGATAGCTTTTAAAAAATATAGTGACGAAAACCGTTGCTAAAGAGGTCACTCCCTGTGAAGGGATCTCGGCTCTTTCCCCGTAGAATGAGGTGCAGGATATTCCAAATGAATACCACGGTGCAAAGCAAAAGTAATCGGCTATAGTGAAGTTAATGCCCTGACGCAAACTTCTGTCCAAGTGGTCACTCCCGGTGAAGGGATCTCGGCCCTTGCCTCGTCGACTGAGGAGCAGGATATTCCAATGAATACCACGATGCAAAACAAAAGTAAACGTCCTTGCAATAACAGCTTTTTGAAAAGTGTTCCAACAACATCAGATTAGGTTTGCTTTTAACTTGCATTGATCCGAATCAATGCAGTCCCATCATTTGATCACACCAAAAAAGAACGAAAATATACTGATGTACGTATATGCCATCCGCATTCGCCACTGGGTCCCGTCATTACCCGTTAGGTTAGCTAACTAACGACAGAGCGGGGACTGGACTAGTGCGGATGCAAAACATATACAACATCTACTAATATATATACCAATATATTATATTCGCTCAAGGCGTGATAGAAATGCAACATCACAGAAAATGTACAGCATCACAGAAACAATACAGATATCTGGGATCCCCGGGTTTCACAGAGCCGCTGAAACCCGACGTTCCCCTGGTCGTGTGGATAGCCTGTGCAATGAAATCCTAGACCCCTACGGGCGCGGCAAGTTACCCGCCAAAACCTGAAGCGAGGCAGCCCCCTTCAGCGCCGTGAATGGACCACCCAGCACTTCACGGAATCCGGTAACTTGGGCACCCCTCCTGGGTCAACCTGTACCCCCTACGAGTGCGGCGAATAGCCCGCCAATCCTAGAGTGAAGCCCCCTCCGTCTCAATGCCATGAGATGCGGGCTTGTTGCCCTCTAGAACCCGGCTATCCGTGCACCCCTCCGCGGGGTAATCCTAGTACAGAAAGTAAAATATACATACACCGGGTACATCGACCGCAACCAGGTCGTGCCCCAAAAGAATAATACAATCCGGCAGTGACGGCAGTCCACAAGTCGGACGCTCGCCCCGCAATATCAAATGTACATAATACAACAAAAACTGAACTAGCATTGCATCCAGGCTATCCCCCATGACCGATCCGCAACATCACAGCATAAACATAGAACATCAACGTGAAAGTCACGTTCGCAAATCCGTCTAACCGGGCTATAGCAGTTAGACAGGATTTACCGATCGAGTGACATTCACGGTCGCAGATATAATGTAAATACTGTGAAAAATGTGTTTAAAATTTTCCGATTGATCAAACAATTAACAAGTGGGCCCCCAATCAAAACTGTAGCACTCACAGAAATCCTGGGCCCAATTTTAATATTCCAAAACCCATATTTTAAGCCCAGAAGGCCTCTGTAAAAACTTGGTGAAGTGATGTGAATAGTGCGCGGCGGAAGGGCCGCACAAATGGGGTTTTCGCGGCGGTTCCGCGCTCCAACTGTGGAGTTACTTCGTCAAATTTTTACAGAACTCTTAGATTTTCCAGTAAATCAATATTTTATAACCTGAAAAAATTTTCGAGACCAAAAATTTTCAACAGAAACTGATGCGAACTAAAATGCAGTTTTGGAACTTTTTGATCGATCGGAAATGCAAACACATTACACAAAGCTAGACTAAGTTAATGGCGAGGCTCTGATACCACTGTAAGTGCACGGCGGCGCCCCGGCCGTCAATCCGACGCCGGAATGCGGAAGCGGTGAATAACTTAAATTTTTGCGGACTTAGCAAACCGGCACCACCGCGCACTATAACCCGGATCGAACCATTAACTAGTCTAAGCTACTTAACAAGATGGGTTAGAGATATACCGACGATCCAAGTCCTCCGGTCTTCTCGTCATGGTCCCGATCTCCTGCGGAATGTCCCGTCTCCTCCTCGTCGCCGGAAGTGCACCACATCGCCTACTTTGTTTACGGGCTCCCACCTCAATGCCGAGGCAACTCGGGCACGAAGCCGGCTACTCGACGTGCCCAAGATTTGCTGTAGAATATATAGTCTTCAAGTCTCATTTGGGGTTTTGGAGCTTTGCCATTTGGTGGAAGAAAAAGAGAGCTTGGAGAGAAGTGGGAAAAATGTAGCATACAAAAAGAGAGTAACATTTTTTCACCATCAAAATGAAATGAATCCCCTTCCCCACAAGGAATGGCCGGCCCCCCCAAAATGGTGTGATTGGAGAGAGAGAGAGAGAATGGCTTGAACAATAATGCAAAGAAAAATGATGGCTTGAAAAGTCCAACACTCAACAACCATCTCTTCTCCCATCATCACAACCAAAGTCAAGAAATCAAGGTAAGGTGCAACCATGATGAAGTCAAAAAGTCAAGCAAGGTCAAGGTATGGTGAGCCATCATGACACAAGGAAATAAGCAAAGACCCCCTCCACTAAAGCTTATTTGCAACAATGCAAATAAGCCCTCCTCCACCATACTTCGGCCAATGAACGGAACAAAGGAAATCGGCCGAAACTAAAAGCAAACTGGCAACTCCATAAAACTGGTCCCGTAATAAATTACAGGAAAACCCCGATACTGTGCATACACACCCGTATCTGTATTTCGACCGAAATACAAATGCAATGAGACAAAATCTACACTGTACTATACTAGGATCCGGCTTATACCAAAACCGGCTAGTAATATCTGTTCGATCCTGATCCGTGCAATACCGCACGTATCTGATCGAACCCTGCCATATAACCATACGGCCTATAGTACAAACTGTCTGATCCTGATCCGTGCAATACCGCACGTATCTGATCGGACCCTGCCATATCTCCATACGGCCTCTACAACCTTTCGCCCGAAAGCTGAGTAACTGAAATGTGGGGGACTCTAAAGACTCGTCAACACCTTGGTTGTGGATTTAACCACTAGCACGTCAGAGGTATAAGCCAATACGTGACGGGCTACCAGGTACTGACTAAAAGGGACGTCTGTGAGCGAACTTAGCCCGACAACCCTACTGAGCCTGTCAGTGACAATATCCGTGCAGTCCGGTCCGTTCGTCTATGAGTATCGCATGGCGGGCCTAGGGGGTTGGTAAAAGTCAGACCCCCAAAAGCGGTACAAGTCGTGTCGGAGTGTAGCCCAGAACACCCTGAGATACTACTGGAATACCTACCAGTAAATCTCCTTGCCTTGGCCAAGGACTTTGTGTAATGGCTCTCCTAGACACAGCACGACCTCACCCCCAATACCGGGAGAGACGAACCCCTGAGGATACGCTCACTGCTTCCATGTGGCTCGGGACTGTACCCAACTAAAACCTGTTTGCACGACTCCTTTGAGCCGTGGTAGGGTAGTAATCAAAGTACAGTGGGAACTCACACGAGACAAATGACGATCCCTAGGTCGATGAACTAACCTGCACACATGTCACCAGGGAACTGCCATCTGACGTCTGGTATATGACCAACTAGCATGTTCCCGGCGAGTCCTGTCCGGTGTACTCATAACCCAATGAGCACCTGTATACATCTTAGGTGATCCAACTGACACCAGTGGCTTGTGAGACCGGCCACCGCCCCTCGTCGGGGTCTCGACTGTATACACTAGTCTACTAATGGAGTATCGATGCCCGGTCTCGAAACTCCCACGACTAGGGACCTTTTAAGGATATGCTTGTAGACCCCCAGCTCCCACTTATATGATCGCCCTCATACTGCTGGTGGTCAAGCAAGAATCCTAGGGGCTCTATCAACGTGTAATAGCGACGTGTCAGGTCACCTAAAGCAGTACACGATGATAAAGGTAAACCAGATAGCATACTATCATCTCGAGTAAGACTGTCCTACCGGGATAGGTCCTCCCTCAATCATTACAATCACGTACCTGTGACCTAATAATTGACTCTGAGGGCACTATCTCCAACAAATGGTGCTTATTTAGCCACTTATAAATTTTTAGTTTAATTAAATATTTTTCTTAAATTAATTATTTTAAATATTAACATAAGCTTTATTTTTACACTAAATTAGTGTAAATTACAAATTTGAATGGGTTTAATTAGCAAAAGTGAACCATTACATATTAGAATCAAGTGTGTTTCATCCAAAATTTATTTTCAAAATTTTACAATGGTTCTAGACCATTCTAGGTCAAATGGAGTGAAGAAAATAAAGAATTTTTAAATAAATTCATGAAAAGACTTAATTGTTTGATATTTTTGTGAAACCTTCTACACTTTTCTTCACATTTTCTCACTCTCCTCTCTTTTCCTCACCTCATGGCCGGCCTCACCACCATGGGCAGCCCCAAAATTTTCCCCCCATCATTTTTGTATTAAAAATCATCAAAATTCATCAAAAATTCAATAAAAAACCCACAAAATCCTAATTAATTCCTACCCTCTATTCTTTGCTCATCTTTACATGAATTTTAGAGATGGAAAGCATTCATTTTGGATGCTTATTTTCATGTTTGGATTTCATGTTGTGGAGGTATAAATCTTCTTCTTTTGATTTATTGTTATTAGATGTTTCATTTAAGCATAATCAGATTTAATAAATAATTTCTATCTACAAGTTATAAAATTCAAGTTAGGGTTTATAAAATTAAGTTATGATTTTTATTAATTAAGTAGGGTTATAATAACTAGTTTAACATTTTTAGAAGTGGAAAATCTTGTATGGATGATATATTGTCAATTGTTTATCCAAAATTATTTAAATTAATCCATTTTGCAAACTAGATTTCTATATATTGTATATATTGGTGAGATAAAATTCCAATTAATGTTTATAACACTAGATTGTGGTTTTAATGAGGATATTAACTTGTTAGTGGAATGAAAAACTTAAATTGGTTACTAGTTTCTATTGATAATTGAAAAATACTAATAAAAATGCTATTTTTGCTAACTAGATTTTGGAAATTCTTAAATAAATGAGGTTTAAAATCTAAATTATGATTTCATTATATTATTATCATCATGAATTGTAGTTTAATACATTAATTCATGCAAAATACAGTTTAGAAGTGATATTGTGAAATTTTCCTTAAAAGTATCGAAATCGGGCAAGTTTGCAAACTAGAATTTTCAAACTAATATAAATTAGGGTGTTAAAAATATAGTGATGGTTTATATAGTCTAGTTATGCTAATTAATGAATACTATGACCATTAGTTTCTTTTAAACATCAAGTTTTGAAGTAAAACGGTAAATTGGTGTTTTCAGGTTTTACGGAATCGGACGATTTGATCGATTTTAAGGGTTTCGGTGAATTAAATCATGTTTTATATTATAAGTAATGAGTTTTATAACTATGAGTTGTTTGTTGATGCTTATCTCGATCAATCGACGTGTGTACGCCGATATCGAGCGATATTTGGTTCTTTTGCATGAGCGGGACATAGGTTTTAACCTATGCACGTTTCGTGCGTCGTTTTGATGTTGTCCGTGATTCAGTTTACGATATTATATGTGTTTGCGTATAGGTACCCCTCACGTGGACTGCGGGCGATGAAGAAGAGGATGGCGACACCGTCTTCGGCAGACAAGGACCAGGTGAGTAGATGTATATCTACGGGGGGAAGTCGGGTGGATGGCGTTTAGCACCCCCGCAAACGTAGAATATGGATAGTACTTAATGTCATTAGGAAGCCAGACGTGACCTTAGAATTTCGGTGAGTAGGTCCCTTGTAGTGACCTTAGGTTGGACTAGATTGATTTAGAAAGACCTTACCCGAGGATGAATATCTTGTAGGAGATTCGTAGGTTTCAGGTAGATAAACACACGCACACACTGAGACTCGACGTGGTGTATACGTGTATGTGTATATATATATAGGACTAGGTGTAGGTATATATATATATACACACACAATACGTATATGTGATACAATGATGTGATATGATACACGGGGATGAAACAATATAACTGGGCTTGATGCCGTGATTCTTGGCTTTACGGTCGTGTTATGATGTTAGTGGATCATTAGGAAATGAGATAATGAATAAGTATACATAAATAATAAACGGTGGTGATGATATTGAAGTATATGGGACTCTAAAATAGAACTCGGACCGTAACCTGTGCCTGAAATTCTGATATGATATCATATAGGTGTGACTTGATTACGACATCATATAGGTTTGACTTGATTACGACATCATATAAGTGTGACTTGATTTCGATATCATATATGTGTGACTTGATTATGATATCATATAGGTGTGACTTGATTACGATATGATCTAAATGTGACTTAATCACAATATGATACATATGACATGATATTTCTGAGGATAAATTAACGATGTATATTTATGCTGACAATGATATATGATTGATGTATGCGATTACAGTATAGCACCTTGATCTTGACATGTGTTGATGATGATATTATACGAATGATGAGACACGTAGGTGATACTTGACCCGTACCCCGATATTAGGATGATGTATGATGGATTTTACCGTACGAGGCATAGATATGATGATTGATCTGCACTCTTGATTCGAGGAAGCCATACTACGTACGTGACGCTATTGAGGCTGGATCGCCGACTATTAAAGATATGGATTCAGACCTTAGGTGGACTCTTATTTCTTATTGACTAGTTTCTTAGGTTTAGTTCCTTAGGAGGTTAGATGGACACTAGTTTAGGCTCGAGTCATATAGTTGTAGTTATACTTGTATATCACAGATGAGTGGTTATTACACATCCGTCTTTACATTCATACCGTAATCATAATGGTGCATGTTCATTCATATGTTTCTATAATCAGAAAAAAAAATTGCCTGTTAGGACACCAGCACCATTACCGATTATGCGCATATTCCACGCACACTTATTTACCGGCTCACACACATCATCATCGGTAATTGCTATGTCACGTACACTTTAGATTATATTATCTTTTATTGATACAATCAGCTAACAGCTAGATCGATATAATATTGTGACTACTCTCTGGTGTTAGTATAGACATGGTATTTATTACTTAGACATTTCATGCATTCGCATTTTCATGTTATCATGCAGTATTATGGGGCATATGCCGACACTTATCATATACTTACTCATGATTTTAAGATTTTGGATTTTTATGAGATTTCTGGATTTTTGGGGAAAACCGCAAGAATATATAAAAACTTCTCTCTCTCTCCTCCTCTCTTTTTAAAACATAAGATGCGGTTTTTTCGTGATGTATGTGTCATCCACCATGATATTTCATGTTTTCTGTTGGATTTCGAGACCCGATTTGAGGAGTGGATGAACCGTCTCGAGTACATGGTGGGCCCGGTATGGTACCCCGGGGCAAGAAGATCGAGTTGTAGACGATGAGCCTGGCAGGGGAGGACTACCTACCGGTGATGTCTGGCGCGGGGGATATCCTGAGGATACCGACCGTTGTCGTGAGATTTGATGATATGGGCCGATCCGGACTGACGGAGCCCGAGATATTGAGACTATGAGGTATTGAGACTTGAGATTTACATGTTTTGTGTCGATGCTTGACACGGATTTCCATGGATTTCATCGTTGATATTTCATATTTCTATACACATTTTACCATGATAAAAGTTAAAGATTTCTTATACAGATATATCTAGATTTCAGGATTGGTTATTTCACATTCATGGTGCATGCATACTCATTCACATGACATAGTTCTATATGAGGCACTGATACGAGCACGGAGCATTTGCACTTACACGTAGCTTATTATCCTGTCTTTACTTGATGACTAGTAGTATATTAGTATAGTATTATGACCTAGGACAACGTCGTGCATTCGATTTCTTTTCGCAGATATCTTCTACTCACGAGTTGGCAACTCACCCCCGTTGTGCCAAATTTTATTACAGGTTCGATGTACAGGTTTTCCTGGCAGCTTTCCGGCACATCTTTTCACTCAGGGTGATTTGCACGGTAGGTTGGTTCACTTGTATCTGGACCGCCATTGTACGTTTATTATTTCATTTGTATCTAGAAAGCTCCATCAACCAAACTTGTATTACTTGATAGTTTACTGGATCAGTTGTTTATTTCGACCTTAGAGCCGTGCTTGTATTATTATGATATTTAGTGGTTTTGTTTTCTTTTGAGTTTTGAGCCTCGCTCTTTGGCGTTGTATACTATTGTGCATTGATGTGGTTGTTTCCGTCTTTTGGCGTAGAGCTAGCTCCCGTTTGGGGATGCTTTTTATTGTTTGTATATATATTATTCTTGTTTGTACCCGTTTGGGGCCAGTTTTTACAAAGGAGACTCTGCCGAAATTTTTGAGAAAATTGGATGTTGCTTTTAAACTTTTTTTCTACATGTTTTCCTTTACTTCTTCTTCTTTTTATGGTTTAGATTTCTGGGCTTCGGCTTACTTAGGTTACGTTGCGCCTCTAGACGCTTCGTAATCTAAGTGCCGGTCACGTTCCGTACTTTCAGGTCGTGACACTACTGCATGTCCTTTATATGCATGGACACTTCACGCCTCAGGCTATCTTTATCCTCTTGGACTGTTTATTTTACCATCGCAGCAATCGGGTTGTTTTGCAGAAAATACCGGGAATTTTACACGACACCTGCCCCCTACTCATCAATGTTGCTTTCCGATACTGATGGAGCATCTTCTTCATATACGAAGGAACGAGATATCACGTCATTCCTTCTACCGAGTCTTCCTCTTCCTTGGAAGAATGAACTTGACTTGGAAGGTTTTCCCTTCATTGTCTGATTCGGAGTGGGACATGGATTTCACATCCCTCCTATTGTTTTTTTTATTCAAGCGGGATATTCCACTTGATTGTAGGACCCGTTTGTAGGTCCCTTAATATCCTTCCTGTTTTTTGAAAAAAGGACCATCTCGCCTAGAGATTATTCCGCCAGTGAGCAATATGCCCCTGCATATATCTCGGGGGAGCGAGTATTTACGCCCCAATCTTTCAAAAGGTAGAACCCGTGCTGTCGTTGTTTTGAAGACAGGTTTCTTCGGAGCCGCTCATTCTTTGTTGAGCGTTGGCGACAAACGCCACCTTGCCTTTGCATTTCATACATCTTCATCGGATGAGGAAGAGTCTTGACCCATCTGACCCAATCGAGCCATTTTATCCATGAGTTCTTGGAAGGTCGTCGGCTTGAAGAGGGCCATATATGGGAACACTTTTGAATTTAGGTCAAGGGTGACTATGAACATTCTCACAGCTGCAGCTTCGTCGATGCGTTGCTCGCATTTTGATCAGAGATTTCGCCATCTGGTAACATATTAAACCCAGGTCTCATTCGATCTAACCCATTCATTGACCAAGGACTCTACGGTAGTGTGTTTATTTACACTAGTGAATCTCTGACAGAAGAGCATCTCCATTTATTTGAAGGTGTTCATGGTATCATTTGAGAGTTCCGCATACCATTCGAAGGCAATGCCTGCCAGATTGCCGACGAACTGTCGGAGGAGCAGTATATTGTTTCCTCCAGTGTGGCGGCACATGGATTTAAAATGCATGATGTACTGGCAAGGATTCTAAGTTCCTTTGTATATGTGGAACGTCGGAAGTATGTATTCTGGTGGGTACTGTATTTGATCATACCAGGACGGATATGGTCGACCAGTCTTGATTGACCTATTTGCAGCTTCACTGACATAGTGAGCTTTGATTTGCTGAGCGATGTATGTGTCCAGCTTTACTTTTGGGATCATTTCCTCCTCAGTCGTTAATAGGGCTTGCAAAGGATTTGAAATGTCACCCGTGTTTTTAAGAGTGACTATCGGCGGTTCATCTGCCAATAGTTCCGGTTAGACCATCATTCCAGCCATATTCTGGATCAGAAGGGCCATCCAGTTCATTTTAGTGGACATTTCTTCCGCTTCTTCATCTCTCTTTTTTAGAGCGCACTTTAGGAATTCAACATCCGACTCCTGCCCTGTCTTTCCCCAGATGCGCCTTCGGGATTTTCCTTAAATGGTGGATTAGCGAGTGTTGCCGCCTGAGCAAGCATCTTCTGCAACTTTTCACATTGTAGTTGAGCTTTTGTCGGAGACCGAATATGCGGTCCGTGGCTAGTATAAGTGTGACCTTCGTCTTTAGAATTCACCATGTAGACCGTGTGAACTACTTGCCCCCAGGCTTGGGGCATTTGGAGCTTTGACTCTTGGAGTTTGCCTCGGGTACTTGGGCTTTATCTGGCCTCTCTTTTTTGTGAGTAGCCGCTTTGGCTTTGGGAGGAAAAATTGTATCAGGAACCGTCTTGGGATGAGTCCCTTTGTATTTGAAAGGGGATTTGTCAGAATTTAGCTGACGTTTAGGGAAAGAGCCGCGGTTGACAACTGAGTCCTTCACCTGCTTCCACACATTATATATAGATGAGGACAGATCTCTTGGAGAGCGAACTATTTTCTGCTCTCGTTGGATCTCCATGGGCTGTGGAGATTTCTTCAATATTATGGTGGGAGAATTTTGTCTGACCCATCACAACAGTTTGAAAAACTGTTCCCGGTTGGAATAGAAGCATTCACCACGAGGGTTGATGTAAGTTATATGTATGCCCTGGAGGCCATTATTGTACACATGATGTATATTATAGTGGATGCTTGGATATATATAGAGATGACTTTCTTGCTCGACATGATAGTATACTATCTGGTTACCTTTATCTTAACATGTAGACTTATATATTGTTATACTGTCTTGCTCTCACATGTTGATAAAGCCCTTAGGATATGTACTTGACTACCAGGACTATGATGGAGATCATACTAGTGGGGCCAGGGTAGTTCACAAGTACATCCTTTAATTTTTCCTAGTCGAGGGAATATCCAGAAAGGGCATCGATATTCCAGAGTAGACTGGCGTATACGCATCTTGACCCATATGATGGGCGATGGATGATCCCACATCCATTGGTGTTTGACATCAGAGATGGCATACGGGTGCTCAGTGGAGACTGGGTACACTGAACAGGACTCGCCGAGGACTCCTATGTGGTAGTATACCTATCGTCAGATAGCAGTCCTCTGGTGACACTGGTACAGGTTAGTCTGTAGACCCGAGATCGTCATAGAGTCTTGTGCGGCTCCCACTGTGCTTTGATTTCCTCCTTAGCACACTCAAGAGGAGTTGTGCAAACAGGTGGATTTTGGGTACAGTCCCGAGTCGTATGGAGCAAATGAGCGATAGGAGGGGTTTCGTCTCTCCCGGTATTGGGGGTTGATGTTGCGCTATGCTCGATTGGCAATAACTGGAAGTCCCTGGCCAGGGCTGATATGGAGATCTACTGATAAGTGTTATCAGTAGTTTCTCGACCTGTTATGAGCCTCACATCGGCATGACATATCACGTTACTGGGGACTGATGATTTCCACCCCTAGACATAATATGCGACATATCTGACGAAGAGACCGGACTGTACGGTAGTGTTACTGATAAGCTTCATGGAGACTGTGGACAGGCTTGCTTGTTGATCTTCATATTGCTCAATACCCGGGTAGCCGTTACGTCCAGCTAGTACCGCTGACGTCTTGTAGGTGACTGATATGATCATCACCTACTGCCGGTGTATTGACGAGTCTTTAGAGTCCCACACAGAAGTTCCCTAGTTCAAGCGAAACGAAGTAGAACACATATGTGATATGTGTGTAGGCCTGATTAAATACGAGTATGTGATACCGTATTGTAATCTGGCAGTAATCTGTCATCGGTACGGTTACATGGGATATAACCAAATTGGAAAATCAAGTGTTGATTCGATAATGTGATATACAGTTAAATGATATTAGTGGGTCGTATATGATATAACCGGATTATTAGATCAAATGTTGATTTAATAATATGATATAAATTATATGTGATATAATTACATATTAACTAATATCATTAGCTCACTAATTAATCTTCATTAAATATATATTAATATATATGATATATATATATATATATATTAAAATGAAGCATGGCATTTTCTTTTCGATTTTGTGAAAATAGAAATGAGGTGTAAAGTTGAAACATGGTTGCAAGCATGGTGTTTTATATTATTTATTCATTCTTGACTCACTATTCTAGCATGGTTGCAATTTAATATTGCGTAATTCCATGCTTGAATGAGTGAGGGGTGAAGAATTATCATTTCATATTCATGCTCATTCCAAAAGACTTAGCCATTTTTCTCTCAGGCTTGCTCTTGCTTCTTCTTCCTCCTCTTGCTTTTCCTCAAGCTTCAACCCTCACATGTGATTTGAATCATGAACCTTGAGCACAAATTAGTGAGCTCTTAACATCCCCTACTTCATCATCTCACACCATTTTAGCAAATTAGTGTGATGTGTTTCATACACTAAAGGGTTTAGTGTAGTGGTAGCTTGAACTAGTAGGAGCTTCAAGGTGGACATCTTTGGCGCGAAGGCTACGAAGGAAGCTTGTTCAAAGTCTCAAGAGAAGCCTTGTGGAGTCATGGGACTACTACACGGAGTATATTGAAGAGAAGGACCGTCTACAAAGGTTGTATTCTTATTCTCTTAGATGTAAAAGTTGTTTGCATCTTGTTCGGTCTAAATCTCTAGTTAACGATTCTAGCGTAGGGTTCTTTGTAACGGCAAAAAATTTAAAACGGCAAGCATGATGCCCCTCAAAACCTTGTTGTCGTTGCTATGAACCCTTCAGTGGTATCAGAGCCAAACTAGAGAATTAGACGGATTGCGTAGAATTACGAAACCGAAAAACTCCGAAACATGAAACCCTAAAATTCCAGTTTCTGTCGAATTTTAAAAGTTGTCAAAAAATTATTTAAACAAGTGCAGAATGTTGTATGGGACAGTGTAAAAACACAGTACTAACCTCACTCCCTGTGCTCGGATTTTGGCCGGCAACCAAGCCAAGAATTCCTGCATCGCCGAGTTTCCCATGGAGTTAGGGGATGGGTTTTGTAGTGTGTTCTGGTCTCTGGATTTTGGTGTTTCAGGCATTGTTTATTTTTACTAAATTTGCATGTGATGTTTATTTACCAAAACAGCAACTTGGAGTATTTCATAGTCGTAATTTTAACTGTTTTCGGGCTACTTTAGACGGTGTTAAAAAGTTCGAACGGATATCAGATACCCACTTTGACCCTCGTTGGAAATTTATTCAAGAGATGGATGTTTTCCGTAGTTTAAAACATTTAAATATCGTGCAAGTGATTCGATGGACCCTCTAGAAGAACAAAACCTTAACTCGATTATGTGACCGTCAGAACCGCCACTGAACCCTCGGGTTTGTGGTGGTTCAGCGGTGCCACATGTGAGGCGTTGGTTGACCCTTCTACGGCTGGTCCATTAGTACTGTGGCATGTGATGGATACTTTTAAACTACGCTCAAGTGTTGAACTTTTTGGGTAACTTTGGGTGTTTGTTGATTCGATCGGAATGTTTAATATCGTCTAACTTTTTTGATAACATGTGATGTTATGTGTTGCATGGATATGTTATATTGGATCGTCGCATTTTGAATAGCCGGGGGTTTTATGTGAGATGAGAGTTTTTATTTTCATTCATGTAAAATTCATTGTATGTAATATTCTTTTATTGGGGCACTTCCGGGTTGAGAATAATGTCACCATTGTTTTATATTATTTACTTTTCCGCATTAGGATAGACCTAAGGAGGGGAGCACAAGTAACCAGGTTCTAGAGTCCAATGGGAGACCAACTCGAGGAGTCGAGTCCGGGTCTCCTAACTCTAGAATTGGTAGGGTTGCTTGCCGCTCTCGTAGGGGTCTAGGGGTGTGGGTTTGGCTATTCATCGCGACTGTGGAATCCGTATTTTATACTCGCTTAACTTAAAACATGGAATTCCTAGTATATCCAATATTTCATATGAGATCTTCTGTTGCTGATGTTCTGTGATGTGATCACTTTATATGTGCGATGTATTTTCGTTTCTTCTGTGATGCTTAGGAAGCTTAATTGATGGGACTTCATTAATGAGATTAATGAAAGAAAAGAAACCAAAATGATGTTGTAGAATCAAATTTTCAAAAAGGGTAGCTCTAGTTTTTGCTTTGCATAGCGGTATTCCTTGTAGAATATCCAGTACCTTATTCGATAAGGAAAGATCCGAGATCCCTTCACCGGGAGTAACCTCTTTAGCAAAACTAGCAAATGCTACAAATCACTCGGTTTAGTTTTTGATTGCTTCTATAGTTCTTGCTTTGCATAGCGGTATTCCTTGTAGAATATCCAGCACCTTATTCGATAAGGAAAGAGCCGAGATCCCTTCACCGGAAGTGACCTCTTTAGCGAAACTAGAAAAGTCTCAAAAACACTCCTTTTCAAAATCATTTTTTTCTACAACGATATCAAGTTCATTACGCTCATGGTTTTCTGAAAAACCTGCGTAGCCCTCCGTCATTTCAGATAAGTACTACTTAGTATTCGTGCTACGTTTATTGGCTATATTAAGGCGTAGTGTGCGGTAGCTAATTAGTGCTTATCTGCTAAAGCATGAGATGCGATTGAATTAGGGTAGTCGTGCGACTTTGTTGACTATGTTAAGGGTCGTACGGGTGGGTTTAATTCAATTGGGAAATGACGGGTTGAACTTGGCTAGCGCTTATGATTTGTTGACTATGTTAAGGTCATAAGTTGCTAGGGGTAAAAGTATTATCGGGAATTTCAAGTGTTGAAATTTGCAATGAGAATGCATACCTTCTATGAGATAGTTGGATCCCGATACCCACTGCGAGTAAGAGTTACTCCTGGGAGAGTTTTACACAGGAAAATTAGTCGATCAAGTAGGTGTCTAGAAAGGTGTTAGCGGGGTTACTCCCCTGGGAAAACGAGGTTTACTTTATTTAGGTCCGTGCGAAAGCACGGGGAACCTCTCTCAAAGTACCGGCACTGGCCTGGCTGAAATATTGATGAACTTGTAAAGTGTAATTAATCCCGGCTAGTCTTACCTTTCAGGGTTTGAAGGAAGATTTGATAAAAACAATGGGAGACGTCCTGATTAGATAAGATAATAACCAATCTAATCTTGCAAAGAGCGCACGCTTACGCGTTTCCTTCTATCTCTCTCCAGACAGCAACCAATGTCACGCCTTAATCAAGATAATAATATGGATGTATTGACCGAACCCGCTTGTTATACTGAGCAGGGGAACGTTGGCCCCGCTCCAACTTATAAGTGTTATAAGTCCGAGCAGGAAATAGGAACATATCCGGATTCACACGCCGCACAAATGAAGAATAAGCATGTTGATGCATCTTCTTCAGGTGTGTTAGTTACAGAGAACTGTTTCTCGGTAAACTCTACCTCCTGGGTATTAGATACCGGATCGGGATCCCACATATGCAATATGTTGCATGGGCTAAGGAAAGGTAGAGAACTGGGAAAAGGTGATCATTCCCTAAAAGTAGGGAATGGTGCAAATGTTGCAGCCAAAGCAGTTGGTGAATATCACCTTGTACTGCCAACAGGGAGTACATTGATCCTGAACGACTGTTACTATGTACCCTCTATGATATGCAATTTAATATCAATCTCTTTATTAGATAAAGAAGGATATAACTTTGTAGTAGAGAATAATGTTATGAACATTTACCTAAATCAAGTGTTGATTGGGTTTGGTGCGTTATGTAACGGATTGTACGTTCTGAATCAAAACACAGTTTTTAACGTACAAAACACACACAAGAGGAAGAGTTCATAAATGAACGAATCCTTCTTGTGGCATTGTAGACTAGGTCATATCAATGCGACATGACTAGCTAAGTTGCATAAAGATGGATATTTGAATTCGTTCGAATTTTCATCTTATGACACTTGTCGGTCATGTCTCAAAGGTAAGATGACCAAAACTCCGTTTACAGGACACGGAGAAAAAGCTACTGAACTCTTGGGAATAATACATAGTGATGTATGCAGTCCCATGTCTACGCATGCTAGGAATGGTTCTTCGTACTTCATTACTTTCACTGACGAACTCTCAAGATTCGGTCATGTGTTCCTATTGAAACACAAGTCTGAAACTTTTGAGAAATTCAAGGAATATAAATCCGAAGTCGAAAACCAAACGGGTAAAAGTATTAAAGTCCTTCGATCTGATCGAGGAGGCGAATACTTGAGCACAGAGTTCCTGGAATTTCTAAAAGAGAATAGGATTCTCTCTCAGCTTACTCCTCCATATACACCACAGCACAACGGTGTATTGGAGCGGAGGAATCGCACCCTATTGGATATGGTGCGCTCTATGATGAGCACCGCTGAGTTACCTGTTTCCTTTTGGGGTTATGCGCTTGAGACAGCAGCATACCTATTGAATCAAGTTCCATCTAAATCGGTACCCACCACACCATATGAGATATGGAGTGGAAAAAGACCATATCTTAAACGAGTTAAGATATGGGGTTGTCCGGCCTATGTCAAAAGGCAAAATCCGGACAAACTCGAGGCACGATCAGTTCTTTGCAAGTTTATGGGATATCCAAAGAATTCATAAGGGTATATCTTCTACCACGCTGAGGAACAAAAAGTATTTGTTTCTCAATACGCCACCTTTTTGGAAAAGGAATTTCTTGTAAAAGAAATCAGTGGCAAAGAGGTAGAGCTAGAAGAAGTTCCAGCTACACAAACTACAACTGATGATTTATTGGAACCAGAGGATTCAATAGTTCCCAACGAACCCCAGCCTCTCCGCAAATCTAGTAGGGTTCCTCATCCACCTGAGAGATACTGTGGTTTTCTCGTTGATGGTTGGAGCGAGGATTGCATCATGGAAGATGATGACCCAACTAGCTTCGAGCAGGCCATCATGAGTGGGGACTCTGTGAAATGGCTGGATGCAATGAAATTTGAGATGGAATCCATGTACACCAACAAAGTATGGACTTTGGAAGTTTCTCCCGAAGGGGTAAAACCCATTGGAAGCAAATGGATCTTTAAGAAGAAACTTGGTGTAGATGGAAAAGTTGAGACTTTCAAAGCTAGACTTGTTGCAAAAGGTTTTCGTCAACGGCCAAGTGTGGATTATGATGAAACCTTTTCTCCAGTGGCTATGCTTAAGTCCATCCGGATCCTACTTGCCATCGCTGCATACCATGACTACGAAATCTGGCAAATGGATGTTAAGACCGCCTTTCTAAATGGTGATTTAGAAAAAAGCATATACATGACTCAGCCAGAGGGTTTCGTAGACAGTGGGAGCAATGGAAAGGTGTGCAAGCTGCTTAAATCCATCTATGGGTTAAAGCAGGCATCGCGGAGTTGGAACATCTATTTTGATGAGGTAGTCAAAGAGTTTGACTTTATCAAAAACATAGATGAACCTTGTATATACAAGAAGGTTGCAGAGAGTAAGGCCGTCTTCCTCGTATTGTACGTGGATGATATACTCTTGATAGGAAACGATGTTCCTATGCTGCACTCGGTCAAGCTCTTCTTATCACAAAGATTCTCAATGAAAGATCTAGGTGATGCCACCTACATTTTAGGGATTAAGATCCATAGAGATAGATCTAAACGGATACTAGGATTGTCCCAGTCCAGGTACATAGACACCGTACTAAAGAGGTTTAGTATGGAAGAGTCCAAGCGTGGAAACATACCCACGATCTCTGGACTCACTCTCTCCAAAGAGATGTCTCCCAAGACTGATTTGGAGAGAACTCGCATGCAAGGGATACCCTATGCTTGGCAGTAGGCTCTATCATGTATGCGATGCTATGTACCAGATCCGATGTAGCGTACTCACTGTTAGTTGTATATATGCCCTAGAGGCCAGTATTGTACAGATAATGTATATTATATTGGATGCTTGGACATATATAGAGATGACTTTCTTGCTCGATATGATAGTATGCTATCTGGTTACTCTTTGTCTTAACATGTACACTAGTCTCTTTAAACTGTCTTATAGTTACATGTTGATAAAGCCCTTAGGATGTGTACTTGACTACCTGGACTATGATGCAGATCATACTAGTGGGGACATGGTAGTCCATAAGTACATCCTTCAAGGTCCCTAGTCGTGGGTGTATCGAGACAGGGCATCGATATACCAGAGTAGACTAGCGTATACGCTTCTCGACCCATGAGATGGGCGATGGATGATCCCATATCCATTGGTGTTTGACATCAGAGATGGTATACGGGTGCTCAGTGGAGACTGGGTACACTGGACGGACTCGCCGAGAACTCCCAGATGGTATTATACCTCACGTCAGATGGCAGTTCTCAGGTGACACTTGTACAGGTTAGTCTGTAGACCCGAGATCGTCATAGAGTCTTGTGTGATTCCCACTGTGCTTTGATCTCCACCTTACCACGTCCATGAGGGCGTACAAAACGGTGGTCTTTGGGTACAGTCCCGAGTCACATGGAGGCAATGAGCGATAGGAGGGGTTTCGTCTCTCCCGGTATTGGGGGTTGATGTTGCGCAGTGCTCGATTGGCCGTAACAGGGAAGTCCCTGGCCAGGGCTGATCAGAGATTTGCTGGTAAGTGTTACCAGTAGTTTCTCGACCCGTTATGAGCCTCACATCGGCACGACTTATCGGTTATTGGGGTCTGACGTTTACCACCCCTAGACTTGATATGCGACATATCAGACGAACAGACCGGACTGTACGGTAAGTGTTACTGGTTGGATTCACAGGAGTGTGAGCGGGCTAGCTCGTCGATCTTCTGATCGCTCAATACCCGGATGGCCGTTACGTTTAGCAGACCGCTTGCGGCTTGTGGGTGCTTGATATGATCATCATCTGCTACCGGCGTATTGACGAGTCTTTAGAGTCCTACACAGAGGTTTCCTGGCTCAAGCGAAACGAAATAGGAGCGCATATGAGATATGTGCGGGACCGAGAATAATGCGTGTATGTGATACCGCATTTCATTCTCGCGATAAATGTTTCGATTGGTTATATTCGATATGACCTAGTTATCGAATCATTGATTCGATAAATCGATACATTGAATACTAGTCGGTTATGTGCGACATGACCGGATCATTGAATCAAATGTTGATTTGATGATTTAATGTATAATTATATATTTGATATATTACTTTGCATTAACTAGTATTGGTTCACTTTATACGGATTTTTCTCACTTGATGCACATTGTATATGTGATATGCTTTTGTGCACTTTTTTGTATCATGTTTGATGATACTTGATCATGTGGTTAAGTGTAAAGGATTAAACCATGGTTATGAGATGATTAGGGTTTTGCTTTTTCATTTATTTATTTGTTTATTTATTTGGAAATGATTTAGATAAGAATGGTGGCTTCTTTTGTTTCTAGTTGAAGCTTCATGAAGCTTTGACTTATGCAACCATTCTTGTCATCATGCTTAACCCTAACCCTCTCAAGTGACCATGGTTTATTCTCTACACTTAACTCTAGTTAGATTATGATAAGTATGAATTTTTCTTTTCATTTTAAACAACTTATCATAAACTAGCTTCATCTTCTCCTTCTTCTTCAAGAGAGAAAACTAGATGCCATCAATGGCAACTTGAGCAAAAGTGAGTGAAATCCAATTCTAAAGTGAACCCACCTCCTATTTCTTCAGCCTCTACCTCTTGCCAAGTTGTTTTGGGTGTTTTCTTCACAAGTTTCACAACTTTGTGAAGACGGAGCTTGAACTTGTGACGCCTCGACGTAGATCGTCTTTGACACGAAGCCGACGACCAAGCTCGCTCGTTTCTCCGATGAAGCCGATGAATGAGTTCGGGATTCATGATGGACAGCGAGAGGACACCCACGTGGAGCTAAGGAAGTGGAGAACCGTATCTACAAAGGTTGTAGCATCTAACTTTTAGTTAAAGTGTTAACTAGTTTATACTTTCGCCTAGAAATCTAGCCGACGATCCGTATTAGGGTTTCTCGGCACCCATAAAATTTTAAATTGGCATGTTCGATGCCTTGTGAGACCTCTATAGTGTGCCTAGGAACCCTACAGTGGTATCAGAGCCTAGCTAGAGCCTTAGGCGAAGTCTAGACGCAATTTGAAGCCCGAACGAACCCGAAACCCTAAACCAAACATGTTCTCTGGACTTTTTCCAAAATCTGGAGTTTTTCGATATTAAAAATATGCAGAAAAATCAGCAGGAAATTCTAAGGTTTACTGTGAAATTCGTGAGCCTTATTCCACTATATCACCGCGGTTCCGCGGCATGAGCAAGGCTCATACGGCGGTTTCGCGGCCGTACGGCCACAGTATGTAAAGTTTTTTGCACAGTAACTCTTAGTTTCCAGTGGTGATTTTCCTGGGAATTTTTAATATTTTTTCAAGAGTTGAATTTTCTGGGTTGTTTTGGGGACTCGGTGTTTCGACCGGATTATCAAATTTCGTCTTTGTGTATTTCCGAATAATTTTTAGAATATTTTAAAAAGTTCGACCGAATATAAATACCCAATTTTTCCCCTGTCGGGAAACTTCCAAGTGTTGGATTTTTCCGTAGTTTAACGACGTTCTAAGTAGTGCAACAAACCTTAACTCGATTATGTGACCGTCTTGAACTGCCCTTTGAACCTTCGGGTTTGGGGCAGTACGGCGTGCCACATGTGAGGCGTTGGCTTGACCCTTCTACGTCTGGACCGTTGGTACTAAGGCACGAACTGAATGTTGCTAGACTTATTTCATGTGTTGGACTGTATCGGGAAAACTTGGGTGTTCGAATGTTCGATCGGAAAGTTTAACATTTTCTGTTTATCTGGAATGTGATACGATAATTGGAATTCACAAACAGTTATGAGATAACTGAATGAATGTTATAAATCTAGCAGTTTAGTCCCACATGATATTGAAAAGAGTTTTCGATAATGAGACTAAAATGCGGGATTTATATCTGTTAGGCATGTGATGTCTAAGTATTTCATTTGATTAGGCATGCGATGTCTAAAGAAGTTGCGGATTCCAATTGTTGTAGTTTTACACTTTCTTTTCTGTGACCGTAAGTGTAATATGTGATATCGCCGGTTTCGTTGCTATATGTCAACGACAATTGGGATGCGCATATTTACTTACGTTGATGACATGTGATGTTATGTGCTGCTGGATATGTTATATTGGATCGTCGTGTTCGAATAGCCCGGGGTTTTTTATGTGAGATGAGTGTTTTTCATTTTCATTCATGTAAAAACTTGTATGTAATATTCTTTTATTTGGGGCACTTCCAGGTAGCGGAAGTTGTCACCTTTTGTATATTATTTACTTTTCCGCATTAGGATAGACCCAAGGAGGGGAGCACAAGTAACCGGGTTCTGGGGTCCAGTGGGAGACCAACTCGAGGAGTCGAGTCCGGGTCTCCTAACCCTAGAATTGGTAGGGTTGCTTGCCGCTCTCGTAGGGGTCTAGGGGTGTGGGATTGGCTATTCATCACGACCGTGGAATCCGTGTTTTATACTGGCTCGTATTGAAAACACGGACGTCCTAGTATATCCAATATTTCATATGTTTCTTCTGCTGCGATATCTGTGATGTGATCATGTGATGTTCTGTGATGGATACTTTATATAGTATATATGATATATTATATAGACGTTACTTATGTTTTACACCCGCACTAGCCCTGCCCTGCTCTGTCGTTAGTTACCTAACCTAACGGTGCACGAGGGGACATCGAGGCGAATGCGGATGGCATAAGTGTACGTCGTATTTATCTGTGATGTTTAGGTATTTAAATGATGGGACTTCATTAATGTGATTAATGAAAGAAAAGAAACCTAAGATGTTGTAGAATCAAATTTTAAACAAAAACAGGTAGCTACAGTTCTTGCTTTGCATAGCGGTATATATGATATACCCTGCACCTTATTCGATGAGGAAAGGACCGAGATCCCTTCACCGGGAGTGACTCCTTTAGCAATAACTGGCAGATGCTACACACTCGGTTTGTTTTTGATTGCTTCTATAGTTTCTGCTTTGCACAGTGATATATATGATATATCCCGCACCTCATTCGACGAGGAAAGGGCCGACGATCCCTTCACCGGGAGTGACCCCTTTAGCAAAACTAGAAAAGCCTCAAAATCACTCCATTTCAAAACTTCATTTGATTCTACAATGATATCAAGTTCATTACGCAATAGGTTTTCAGAAAAACCTGTCGTAGCCCTCCGTCATTTCAGATAAAGACTATTTAGTATTCGTGCTGCGTTTGTTGACCTCTGTCAAGGCGTAGTGTGCGGTAGCTAACTAATAATTATCTGTAAAGCATGTGATGTGATTGGATTAGGGTAGTCGTACGACCTTGTTGACCTCTGTCAAGGGTCGTGCGAGTGGGTTTGATTCAATCAAGAAATGACGGGTTGAACTTGACTAGTGCACTATGATTTGTTGACCTCTGTCAAGGTCATAGCACACTAGGGGCAAAATATTATCGGGAATTTCAAGTGTTGAAATTTGCAATGAGATTGCATACCTTCTATGAGATTGTTGGATCCCGATACCCGCTGCGAGTAAGAGTTACTCCTGGGAGAGTTTTACACATTACAATTAGCCAATCAAGTAGGTGTCTAGAAAGGTGTTAACGAGGTTACGCCTCTGGGAAAACGAGATTTACATTAATTAGGTTCGTGCGAAAGCACGGGGGACCTCCCTCAAAGTACCGACACTGGCCTGGCTGAAAGATTGGCGAACTTGTAGTGTGTAATTAATCCCGGCTAGTCTTTCCTTTTAAGGTTTGAAGGAAGATTTGATAAAAAGCAGTGGGAGCCATCCTGATTAGATAAGATAATAACCAATCTGATCTTGTAAGAGCATACGCTAAAGTGTTTTCTTCTCTCTCTCTCCAGGTAGTGACCATTTCATGCCCTAATAAAGATAATAATATAGATGTATTGACCGAACCCGCATGTTATACTGTGCTGGGGAACGTTGGTTCCGTTCTTTCCTATAAGAGTTATAGGACTGAACAGGATATAGGGGAATACCAGGATTCCCATGCCACCCGAATGAAGAAAGTACATGTTGATGCATTTTCTTCGGGTGTGTTCGTTACAGAGAACTGTTTCTCCATTTGCCCTACGTCCTGGGTATTAGATACCGGATCAGGATCCCATATATGTAATCAGTTACATGGGCTTAGAAAAGGTAGAGAACTTGGAGAAGGTGATAAAGACATTAGAGTTGGAAATGGTGCAATTGTTGCAGCTAAGACTGTCGGGGAATATCACCTTGCATTACCAACTGGTAATACATTGGTCCTGAACGAATGCTATTACATGCCGAACCTGATATGCAACATTATATCGGTTTCTTCGTTGAGTAAAGAGGGATATAATTTTGCATTGCAGGATAATGTTATGAACATTTTCCGTAACCAAAAGTTGGTTGGATCAGGCACATTGTGCAATGGCATTTATGTTCTAAACCAATCAACAGTTCTGAGCATAACAAACACACACACAAGAGGAAGAGTTCTGAACTGAACGAATCCTTCTTGTGGCATTGTAGACTGGGTCACATCAATGCGACACGACTGGCTAAGTTGCATAAGGATGGATATTTGAAACCATTCGAATTTTCATCTTATGACACTTTCCAGTCATGTCTCAAAGGCAAGATGACCAAAACTCCGTTTACGGGACACGGAGAAAAAGTTACCGAACTCTTAGGACTAATACATAGTGATGTATGCAGTCCCATGTCTACACATGCCAGGGATGGTTCTTCGTACTTCATTACATTCACTGACGATCTCTCAAGATACGGACATGTGTACTTGATAAGACACAAGTCTGAAACTTTTGAGAAATTTAGAGAATATAAACAAGAAGTCGAGAAACAAACCGGAAAAAGTATTAAAATCCTTCGATCTGATCGAGGAGGTGAATACTTGAGCAATGAATTCCTGGACTTTCTAAAAGAGAATGGGATTCTCTCTCAGCTTACTCCTCCTTATACACCACAGCACAACGGTGTATCGGAGCGGAGGAATCGCACCCTATTAGATATGGTGCGCTCTATGATGAGTACAGCTGAGTTACCTATTTCCTTCTGGGGGTATGCGCTTGAGACAGCAGCATACCTATTGAATCAAGTTCCAACTAAATCTGTACCTACCACACCATATGAGATATGGAGTGGGAAGAGACCATGTCTTAAACGAGTTAAGATATGGGGTTGTCTGGCCTATGTCAAAAGGCAAAATCCAGACAAACTCGAGGCACGGTCAGTTCTATGTAAGTTTGTGGGATATCCTAAACATTCAAATGGATATTTTTTCTACCACAGTGAACAACAAAAAGTGTTTATTGCTCAACATGCCACCTTTTTAGAAAAGGAATTTCTTGCAAAAGAGATTAGTGGCTCTGAGGTAGAACTGGAAGAAGTTCCAGAAACACAAACTATAACTAAAGATTTAGTGGAACCAGAAGATTCGGTAGTACCCGACGAACCCCAGCCTCTCCGCCGATCTGGTAGGGTTTCTTGTCCACCTGAGAGATACTACGGTTTTCTCATTGATGGTGGAAGTGAGGATTGCATCATGGAAGATGATGACCCGACTAGTTTCGAGCAGGCCATCACGAGTGGTGACTCAGTGAAATGGTTGGATGCTATGCGGTCTGAGATGGAATCCATGTACACCAACAAAGTATGGACTTTGGACGTTGCTCCTGAAGGGGTAAAACCCATTGGGAGCAAGTGGATCTTCAAGAAGAAACTTGGTGTAGATGGGAAAGTGGAGACTTTCAAAGCTAGACTTGTAGCAAAGGGTTTTCGTCAAAGACCAGGTGTGGACTATGACGAAACCTTTTCTCCAGTGGCTATGCTTAAATCCATCCGGATCATGCTTGCCATCGCTGCATATCATGATTACGAAATCTGGCAAATGGATGTTAAGACCGCCTTTCTAAATGGTGATTTAGAAGAGTGCGTGTACATGACTCAGCCAGAGGGCTTCGTAGACAGTGGGAGCAGCGGGAAGGTGTGCAACCTGCTTAAATCCATTTATGGATTAAAGCAAGCATCGCGGAGTTGGAACATCTGCTTTGACGTCGTTATCAAAGAGTTTGATTTCGTCAAAAACCCAGATGAACCTTGTATTTACAAGAAGGTGGCAGAGAGTAAGGTTGTCTTCCTCGTATTATACGTAGACGACATACTCTTGATAGGAAATGACATTCCTATGCTGCAATCGGTCAAGCTCTTCTTATCACAAAGATTCTCAATGAAAGATCTTGGTGATGCCTCCTGCATATTGGGAATCAGGATCTATAGAGATAGATCCAAAAGGATATTGGGATTGTCCCAATCTAGATACATTGACACCATACTAAAGAGGTTTAGTATGGAAGAGTCCAAGCGTGGGAATTTGCCCACGATCTCTGGAGTCACTCTCTCCAAAGAGATGTCTCCCAAGACTGATTTGGAGAGAGCTCGCATGCAAGGGATACCCTATGCTTCGGCAGTAGGCTCTATCATGTATGCGATGCTATGTACCAGACCCGATGTAGCATACTCACTAAGTGTAGTGAGCAGGTATCAAGCTGATCCTGGAGAGAGTCACTGGACAGCTGTGAAGAGCATTCTCAAGTACTTACGAAGGACTAGAGATATGTTCTTGGTGTATGGTAACGGAGAACTCCAAGTGGAGTCCTTTACCGATTCGAGCTTCCAGAGTGATAAGGACGACTCTAAGTCGCAGTCGGGCTTTGTCTTTACCCTTTACGGAGGGGCGATTAGCTGGAAGAGTTCCAAGCAGGAAACCGTGGCAGACTCGACGATGGAGGCTGAATACATCGCTGCCAACGATGCTGCCAAAGAGGCTGTCTGGATCAAAAAGTTCATTACTGAACTTGGAGTGGTTCCATCCATTGAGCATCCAATACCTTTGTATTGCGATAACAATGGAGCGGTGGCTTTGGCCAAGGAACCCAGGTCCCATCAGCGGTCCAGGCATATTCTGAGGCGGTATCACCTGATCCGGGAGATAGTTGATCGCCGGGAGATCGAGGTCAGGAGGGTTGACACGAAGAACAACACGGCGGATCCACTCACGAAGGCCATTCCCCAGATACAGTTTGAGAGACTCTTCGGGATGCTCGGTATGCGATACTACAGCAGCTGGCCCTGGTGCAAGTGGGAGATTGTTAGTTGTATGTATGCCCTAGAGGCCAGTATTGTACAGATGATGTATATTATATTGGATGCTTGGACATATATAGAGATGACTTTCTTGCTCGATATGATAGTATGCTATCTGGTTACTCTTTGTCTTAACATGTACACTAGTCTCTTTAAACTGTCTTATAGTTACATGTTGATAAAGCCCTTAGGATGTGTACTTGACTACCTGGACTATGATGCAGATCATACTAGTGGGGACATGGTAGTCCATAAGTACATCCTTCAAGGTCCCTAGTCGTGGGTGTATCGAGACAGGGCATCGATATACCAGAGTAGACTAGCGTATACGCTTCTCGATCTATGAGATGGGCGATGGATGATCCCATATCCATTGGTGTTTGACATCAGAGATGGTATACGGGTGCTCAGTGGAGACTGGGTACACTGGACGGACTCGCCGAGAACTCCCAGATGGTATTATACCTCACGTCAGATGGCAGTTCTTAGGTGACACTTGTACAGGTTAGTCTGTAGACCCGAGATCGTCATAGAGTCTTTTGTGATTCCCACTGTGCTTTGATCTCCACCTTACCACGTCCATGAGGGCATACAAAACGGTGGTCTTTGGGTACAGTCCCGAGTCACATGGAGGCAATGAGCGATAGGAGGGGTTTCGTCTCTCCCGGTATTGGGGGTTGATGTTGCGCAGTGCTCGATTGGCCGTAACAGGGAAGTCCCTGGCCAGGGCTGATCAGAGATTTGCTGGTAAGTGTTACCAGTAGTTTCTCGACCCGTTATGAGCCTCACATCGGCACGACTTATCGGTTATTGGGGTTTGACGTTTACCACCCCTAGACTTGATATGCGACATATCAGACGAACAGACCGGACTGTACGGTAAGTGTTACTGGTTGGATTCACAGGAGTGTGAGCGGGCTAGCTCGTCGATCTTCTGATCGCTCAATACCCGGATGGCCGTTACGTTTAGCAGACCACTTGTGGCTTGTGGGTGCTTGATATGATCATTATCTGCTACCGGCGTATTGACGAGTCTTTAGAGTCCTACACAGAGGTTTCCTGGCTCAAGCGAAACGAAATAGGAGCGCATATGAGATATGTGCAGGACCGAGAATAATGCGTGTATGTGATACCGCATTTCATTCTCGCGATAAATGTTTCGATTGGTTATATTCGATATGACCTAGTTATCGAATCATTGATTCGATAAATCGATACATTGAATACTAGTCGGTTATGTGGGACATGACCGGATCATTGAATCAAATGTTGATTTGATGATTTAATGTATAATTATATATTTGATATATTACTTTGCATTAACTAGTATTGGTTTACTTTATACGGATTTTTCTCACTTGATGCACATTGTATATGTGATATGCTTTTGTGCACTTTTTTGTATCATGTTTGATGATACTTGATCATGTGGTTAAGTGTAAAGGATTAAACCATGGTTATGAGATGATTAGGGTTTTGCTTTTTCATTTATTTATTTGTTTATTTATTTGGAAATGATTTAGATAAGAATGGTGGCTTCTTTTGTTTCTAGTTGAAGCTTCATGAAGCTTTGACTTATGCAACCATTCTTGTCATCATGCTTAACCCTAACCCTCTCAAGTGACCATGGTTTATTCTCTACACTTAACTCTAGTTAGATTATGATAAGTATGAATTTTTCTTTTCATTTTAAACAACTTATCATAAACTAGCTTCATCTTCTCCTTCTTCTTCAAGAGAGAAAACTAGATGCCATCAATGGCAACTTGAGCAAAAGTGAGTGAAATCCAATTCTAAAGTGAACCCACCTCCTATTTCTTTACCCTCTACCTCTTGCCAAGTTGTTTTGGGTGTTTTCTTCACAAGTTTCACAACTTTGTGAAGACGGAGCTTGAACTTGTGACGCCTCGACGTAGATCGTCTTTGACACGAAGCCGACGACCAAGCTCGCTCGTTTCTCCGATGAAGCCGACGAATGAGTTCGGGATTCATGATGGACAGCGAGAGGACACCCACGTGGAGCTAAGGAAGTGGAGAACTGGATCTACAAAGGTTGTAGCATCTAACTTTTAGTTAAAGTGTTAACTAGTTTATACTTTCGCCTAGAAATCTAGCCGACGATCCGTATTAGGGTTTCTCGGCACCCATAAAATTTTAAATTGGCATGTTCGATGCCTTGTGTGACCTCTATAGTGTGCCTAGGAACCCTACACTCACTATATGTAGTAAGTTGGTATCAAGTAGATCCAGGAGAGAATCACTGGACAGCTGTTAAGAACATTCTCAAGTACTTGAAAAGGACTAAGGATATGTTCTTAGTGTACGGTAACGGTGAACTCCAAGTGGAGTCCTTTACCGACTCGAGCTTCCAATGTGATAAGGACGACAGTAAGTCGGTCTCGGGTTTTGTCTTTACCTTCAACGGAGAGGCGGTATGTTGGAAGAGTTCCAAGCAAGACACCGTTGCAGACTCGACGATGGAGGCCGAATACATCGCTGCCAACGATGCTGCCAAAGAAGCTGTCTGGATGAAGAAGTTCATTGCTGAGCTTGGTATGTTCCATCCATTGAGCATCCAATACCTATGTATTGTGATAACAATGGAGCGGTGGCTTTAGCCAAGGAACCCCGGTCCCATCAGAGATCCAGACATATTCTGAGGCGGTATCACCTGATCCGGGAGATAGTAGATCGCCGGGAGATCGAGGTCAAGAGAGTTGATACGAGGGACAACGTAGCGGATCCACTCACGAAGGCCCTACCCCAGACGCAATTTGAAAGACTCTTTGGGATTTTGGGTATGAAATACTACAACACATGGCCTTAGTGCAAGTGGGAGATTATTAGTTATATGTATGCCCTAGAGGCCATTATTGTACACATGATGTATATTATAGTAGATGCTTGGATATATATAGAGATGACTTTTTCTTGCTCGAAATGATATTATGCTATCTGGTTACCTTTATCTTAACATGTAGACTTAAATATTGTTATACTGTCTTGCTCTCACATGTTGATAAAGCCCTTAGAATATGTACTTGACTACAAGGACTATGATGGAGATCATACTAGTGGGGCCAGGATAGTTCACAAGTACATCCTTTAATTGTTCCTAGTCGAGGGAATATCGAGACAGGGCATCGATATTCCAGAGTAGACTGGCGTATACGCTTCTTGACCCATATGATGGGCGATGGATGATCCCACATCCATTGGTGTTTATCATCAGAGATGGTATACGAGTGCTCAGTGGAGACTGGGTACACTGAACAGGACTCGCCGAGGACTCCTATGTGGTAGTATACCGATCGTCAGATAGCAGTCCTCTGCTGATACTGGTACAGATTAGTCTGTAGACCTGAGATCGTCATAGAGTCTTGTGCGGCTCCCACTGTGCTTTGATTTTCTCCCTACCACGCTCAAGAAGAGTTATGAAAACAGGTGGATTTTGGGTACAGTCCCGAGTTGTATGGAGGCAATGAGCGATAGGAGGGGTTTCGTCTCTCCCGGTATTGGGGGTTGATGTTGCGCTATGCTCGATTGGCAATAACTGGAAGTCCCTGGCCAGGGCTGATATGGAGATCTACTGATAAATGTTATCAGTAGTTTCTCGACCTGTTATAAGCCTCACATCGGCATGACTTATCACGTTACTGGGGACTGACGATTTCCACCCCTAGACATGATATGCGACGTATCAAACGAAGAGACCGGACTGTACGGTAGTGTTACTGATAGGCTTCATAGAGACTGTGGATAGGCTTGCTTGTTGATCTTCATAAATACCCGGGTAGCCGTTACGTCCAGCTAGTACCGCTGATGGCTTGTAGGTGACTGATATGATCATCACCTACTGCCGGCGTATTGACGAGTCTTTAGAGTCCCACACAGAAGTTTCCTGGTTCAAGCGAAACGAAGTAGGACACATATGTGATATGTGTGTGGGCCTGATTAAATACGAGTATGTGATACCGTATTGTAATGTGGCAGTCATCTGTCATCGGTACGGTTATATATGATATAACCAAATTGTCAAATCAAGTGTTGATTCGATAATGTGATATACAGATAAATGATATTAATCGGTCGTATATGATATAACCGGATTATTAGATCAAATGTTTATTTAATAATATGATATAAATTATATGTGATATAATTACATATTAACTAATATCATTAGCTCACTAATTAATCTTCATTAAATATATATTAATATATATGATATATATATATATATATATATTAAAATAAAGCATGGCATTTTCTTTTCTATTTTGTGGAAATAGAAATGAGGTGTAAAGTTGAAGCATGGTTGCAAGCATGGTGTTTTATAATGTTTATTCATTCTTGACTCATTATTCAAGCATGGTTGCAATTTAATATTGCATAATTCCATGCTTGAATGAGTGAGGGGTCAAGAATTATCACTTCATATTCATGCTCAGTCCAAAAGACTTAGCCATTTTTCTCTCATGCTTGCTCTTGCTTCTTCTTCCTCCTCTTTCTTTTCCTCAAGCTTCAACCCTCACATGTGATGTGAATCATGAAGCTTAAGCACAAATTAGTGAGCTCTTAACATCCCCTATTTCATCATCTCACACCATTTTAGCAAGTTAGTGTGATGTGTTTCGTACACTAAAGGGTTTAGTGTAGTGGTAGCTTGAACTAGTAGGAGTTTCGAGGTGGATCATCTTTGGCGTGAAAGCTACGAAGGAAGCTTGTTCAAAGTCTCAAGAGAAGCTTTGTGGAGTCACGGGACTACTACACGGAGCATATGGAAGAGAAGGACCATTTACAAAGTTTGTATTCTTATTCTCTTATATGTAAAAGTTGTTTGCATCTTATTCGGTCTAAATTTCTAGTTAACGATTCTAGTGTAGGGTTCTTTGTAACGGCAAAAATTTTAAAACGGCATGCGTGATGCCCCCCGAAACCTTGCTGTCGTTGCTATGAACCCTTCAGTTGAAACAGGACCATACGGAGAACTGCCCCCAGCTTGTCTTATTTGACGCCGATATCAACATCGGTGATGTCTTGCAACCGGAATTTGATTAGCCTCAGGATTTTGCTGAGCTCGCCCCCTGTTTTCTTTGAGAGTTTGAGTATTCTGCCCCCTGCGTTGACCATGGCCTTTGGAAGGTACCAGTTGTTTGGAGACCGATTCCGCTGGCAAATTACAAGCTTGAGGAACCAGCCTGTAGAAGAAAGACTTCTTCTGGGCTTCCTCCTTCGGTGTTGAGGTACCGAGAGTGGAAGGTGGACTATCGACCTAAAGAAAAGCTCCTTCATTTCTTGAAGAGCCGGATTGCAGAGACTTGAGGCTGCAAGTGGCCCAAATTTTACTCCACCAGATGTGACAGAGCCTGAATTATGGTGAGCGGAAGCAAACACCATTCTGAAAAGAGACGAAACGCCGCTTCAGTATCTCATCACCTAAGGGCAACTACAAACCGCGATTATTTGATCATGGAAAAACATGACACACGAAGTGTGGAGTGGAAAAATGAAAATGCCCCACCGGGCATGCCAGAATCTGTTTACCACCGAAGACCGGACTGAGACGTTGGGATGTCCAGCCTGAATTTGGGGGGAAATGCAATTTGGAACATATCCATCCACCTCTCCGAAGATACCAAGTTGATTTATGGCACCGTATATCGGAGATTTGGATATATGAGAAAGTTGTAGAAGACTTTATCAGATTCCCTCTCATTTGTGAGGGGTTTTTTATTGTGAGGACGCTCTTCCCTGCAAGCGCAAGCCCCTGCGGTTAATTACGTTATCGTGTTGCGATAACCACTTTCTCCTTCTCCAGTAGTTCATTTCGTGTCGTGTGTTATTTTGTTTGTTTTGGTTGCCCGTGGATTGTATACGGAGACTAATTTATGTCGTCGTCCGTAGGGCGTGGATTAGTCCAAATCCGTATATTTGATATTTTGGTTTGGGTCAAGGATTTGCTTGACAGGGTCCACGTTGGTAACTTGGTTTGCCAATGGGAATGAACTTAGGATGCAGATCTCATATAAATGAGGTCCATCAGTTCATGGAATATTTGGATTTGATCTAAGAATCGTTAGTCACATTTGAGACTAAGATCAACTTATGAACAAATAAAAATATGGGCTCAATTATTTATTAAATCATATATGAATAGCCCATGGATAGTATACGGTAGTCGGTATGGAGATGGTCCGCAGGGCAAAACATATTAGTTTAAGGACGTCGTGGTCCATTATCACCATGTTTGAGACGAATATTAGTTTAAGGACATTTCGGTCCATCACTCATCTTGCGCGCACGTGTATTTGTTATGTGGCGGAGTGAACGATGGTGACATAGAATACGCCCAATTTGGGGTGCGATCCGATTTAAGGTGTGCTCGTCAATTTGGAAATGCATCAATGTGGAATGTATCATTCCCCGTCTTGATGAAATTTTACATCAAGTTGGGACAAGAAAAGAGTTTTTGGTTGTCAGGACCTTCCACCTCTCTAAAGATGTTGAGAAATTACAACGACGTATATAAGAGCTGTGAAGAGATGTACCCTTGAACCAAATCCCATATTTGAGGGAAAAGATCATGGTGGATCTAAGAATCGTTAGTCATATTTGAGACTAAGATTAACTTAGAAAGTATGGGATGAAGATCGTTAGTCATGTATGGGACTAAGATCAGTTTGGATATCATGAATATAAGCTTAGCTAGTTTGGGCTAAGATTGGGTTTCTGTAACACCCATCAGTGCTAAGCACTTAATTGCATATAGCACTCAAGTGTGTTTCACGTGAGGCATTGAAATAGTGCTTAGCACTAGTCCTTTGTGGCTCTCACATGCGTTTCACGTGAGGCGCTGAGCGTTTGGCGCTCACGTGTGTTTCACGTGAGGCGCTGCACTAGTGCTAAACACTAAAATTTTCTGTTTTCTGGTGCTCATGTGTGTTTCACATGAGGCGCTGAGCGTATGGCGCTCACTTGTGTTTCACGTGAGGCGCTAAGTTATTGGCTTTTTTTAGCGTTCACGTGTGTTTCACGTGAGACGCTAAGTTTTTTGGAGATTTAATCTCTGCTGATATTTTTTAGAGAACTTAAACCTATGTTAATGGTATTTTGACCATTAACGGTCATCAAGATCATAATTTTGAGGATCTTGGATCGGGTTTTTTAAGAACTAAGTTCTTGATTTAAAAGAACCGAGTTCTGGAGTGTTATGGACTCCATCTTCTTTTTTTCAACTTTGTTCTTTCCTGAATCTTTGATTCTCAAGAACAAGATCTTCCCGATGAGAATTAAATTCTTAACTTGTGGGAGATTTGTTTTGTGGATCTCAGATCCGTAGAAAGAACTAAGTTCTTTTAAAAGGGTTAAACCCTTACATGTGATATGATAGGTAAAGGAGATATTTTGATCTCTTCTTTTTTCTTTACCTAGGATTTTGAGAAGGAAGATCTTCTTCGAAGAGAATTAAATTCTCTGTTGCCGAAACTTTTGGAGAGCCATCTATATTTTTAAAGAAGCTTATCAGGTGGTCTCCTCTTTTTTATATCCATTCATCCCTCTCTTTTCATCTCTTTTCTCCTATTTATTAGAGAAAGAAAAGAATCAATTTGTTGCGAAAATCTCTCATTGAGATCATGATTGATTTCATAATCAATCCAATTGATCTTTTAGATCAACCGGTGAATTTTATTCACCGTTGGATTTTTAATCCAAAAACTCTCTGCTTAACAGAAAAGATTTCTTATTTGTTTTAATAAAATTAGGAAAATATTTTTCTAAGATAGAATTATAATCTATCATATGAATATCTAATTAATTTAACAAGATTAGGAAGATATTTCGCTAACATAGAATTTAATTCTGTTATATGAATATCTTGTTGGTTTAACAAAATTAGGAAGATATTTTCTTAACATAGAATTTTATTCTATCACAATATAAGGAAGATATTTTCCTAATATAGAATTTTATTCTATCTAATAGAGATGATTATTCTTGTTTATTTATCAAGATTAGGAAAATATTTTTCTAAAATAGAATTTTATTCTATCAGATGATCGATGGGTAATTTTATAATTACCGTTGGATTTTTTATTCAAGGGTCCTCTGTTTAGCAGAGAAGATCTTTCTAGTTTGAGAAAGATCAGGAAAATATTTCCCCATAGAATTTAATTCTATCAGATGGTTTAATTGGTGATATTTTATCACAATTGGATTTTAAATCCAAGATTCTATATTAGAGAAAGATCTTTCCATATTAGAAAAATCAGGGAAAATATTTTCCAAATAGAATTTAATTCTATCTTGTAGAATTTAATTCTATCAGATAATTTAATTGGTGATATTTTATCACCATTTGATTTTAAATCCAAGATTCTCTGTTAGAGAAAGATCTTTCCATATTAGAAAGATCGGGGAAAATATTTCTCAAATAGAATTTAATTCTATCATATAGAATTTAATTCTATCAGATGGGAGCATTTTAAATTGGGGCGCTCACATGCTTTGCATATGAGCGCTGCCAAATAATGTGGTAAGAGAACTCATGTGTTAACACGTGACCCCTAGTATGGGTTTTAGCCTGTTTATTTTTCAGCGCTCATATGCAAAGCATATGAGCGCTCACGTGTTTAACACGTATGGCTTGTTTGGCCTTTGGTTATTTATGTTCAGCGCTCATATGCTTTGCATATGAGCGCTCACGTATTTAACACGTAAGGCCTACTTGGCTTTTTTGTTATTTTCTTTCAGTGCTTATATACTTTGCATATAAGCGCTCACGTGTTTAACACGTGATGCCAAACTTTGAGAATTCTTTTCTTATTTCTTCTCTCCCCTTTTTATAAAGGAACAAATAGCTCTTAGCCAAAAAAATTGGCAGGAACAGTGTTGCACTCCTCGATGGGGTGAGCGACACTTTGATGCTAGAAGCAATATTTTGGATGTGATTCTTCTCCGTCGAAGCATGGGACTCCAGGAGTGTATCTCGTGAGAGGTGGTAGCTTCATCCCTGGTGACAGGGCTTTGGCAAACTGCTTCTTAATTTTGATCCTGCTCTTATTTGTTGCAGGAGTGCATTGGTTTGGTCCGAGCATTTTATGGCTCGTTCTCACCGCAACTTCTTTACTTAGATGCTGACGCTTAGCCTTTTCATATATGGTCGTTTCGCGTTCTCTGTCGTCTTTGCTCTTTTGAAAGGCTTGGTTTAAAAGTCTCTCAATCAGGTCTTTTTTTTGAAGATTCGGGGAATTTAGTGCTGATTCTTCCCCCAGTTCCTCCACGTTGTTTTCTGACGCTGGGGGAGTTTCTTCGCCATATAACGACGAATGGGAGATCATGTGGCAACTTGCTACATAGTCTTTTGCTTCTTCTGATGAGTCAGTTCCTCCATCATTGTCACTGTCTCCGTCCTTAAGAATATGCTTAAGGAATTGTTCGAGCGTGACCGGTGTTTGCGCCTTCTGGTTATACTCCTCCAGCACGTCTGTGTACTTTTGTAGATCTGTGCGCTTGTCTTCATACTCGGCAGGCTGCACAGGTTTCTTAGTCTTCTTCTTTTTCTTAGAAGACTTTTAAGGCTTGACTTGGGGACTTTTCCCTCTGTCGATGGTTTTCAGCGTAGGATGGGGTTTTAGCATCCCTTCGATTATTTCAGGTTCAAGTGGGATTTTCCACCTGATTGCCGGACATGCATGTAGATCCTTCAGCATTCTTTTAGTTTACTCTAAAAAGACTACTTCTCATGGGGTTTCTTCCACGAGTGAGCATGATGCCCCATGCACGTTCACCTTTTTAGGAGCGTGCTTTTGGGGCGGGGTTACCTTCCAGTTATCAGACAGTGCGAACTTTCCCTGCTGGTACTGGTCTTCAACCCAATTTTTGAAGATGTAGCAATTCTCAATTGGGTGGCTCACTATTCTGTGATAGGAGCGGTAATTGGGGTTGTTGATGTCGCCGGGTTGTGTGGGTCGCCGTGGGTCTGGCAATGTGATGAGATTATTATGCATTGCCAGTTCAAACAGTCTTCTCGTCTTGTCGCGAGGGAACGAGTAGGCACGTCCTAGCCTTCATTCCAAGGACAGGCGCAGACGCACGTTGTTTTGGTGAGCATCCGGTTTTAGGCCACTCGGTTGTTGTTTCATATTGGTAACGAAGGCCGACCCTTGTTATTTCGAGGGTCCTTATTTAAGGAGGAAAGCCTATGGCCCATCTGATCCATTTGGGCCAACTTCTCTATTAGCGCCTGGAAGGTTATGGGTTTGAAGAATGTCATGAACTGGGACACGGTAGATTGAGGATCGAGGGTCATGATGAACATGCCCACGACACGAGACTCTTCAATGCACTATTCGCATTTAGACCACAAGTTCCATCACCGGATCGCATATTGGACCCAAGTTTCTTCCAGCTTTACCCTAGCATTGATTAATGTTGTGATCAGAGTGCGTTCACTTGCACTAGCGAACTATTGCGTGAACAGCGGTTCCATTTCTGTGAAGGTTTTCACGGAGTCATTTGGGAGCTCCGAGTACCATTCAAAAGCTGTCTCTGACAAGCTTCCGACAAATTAGCGAAGCAACAGTTTGACGTCGCTTCCAGTATTGCCGCATAGTGCTCTGAATTGTGCGACATGCTGGTGAGTATTGCCCGTTACTTAGTTGACATGGAACTTGGGGATTGTATATCCCGGCGGGTACTTGATTTGGTCATACTAGGCCGGATATGGTCGCTCAGTTCTGATGAGTTGGCTGGTGGCTTCACTGGCCTGGTGAGCTTTTATTTGCTGAGCGATGTAGTCATCCAGGGCTGCCTTGGAGATGGTTTCTTCTTTGGCCGCTGATAAGGCTGGAAAAGGGTTTGATGTTTTCCCTCTGTCATCCTCGATAACAATTGGCGGATCTTCGGCCGGGTTCTGGTTGGATCATCATTCCCACCATGTCTTGGAATAGAAGAGACATCTGCTTGATATTAGCAGCTTGCTCTGCAGCTTCCTTGTCTTTTCTTTCTAGCACTCTTCGCAAGAACTCTGTGTCGGTCTCTTGCTCATGACGCGGTTAGGCTTCTTTATCCGGACTCTCTTTTGTCTGGTGAGTGCTTCCATTTTGTTCAGCATTTCTTGGAGCTTTTGCTATTGCTCTTGAGCCTTCGTCAACGACCGAGTTTGCGGTCGGTAATTCACTGAGGCACGGCTTTCTTCTTTTCCTGAGGCCATGTAGACCGTATGTTCAGTAATGCCCCCAGACCTAGGGCATTTAGATCTTTCGCCATTGGATTTTGCCGCTGGCAGTGGAATTTTCTCTGGCCTCGTTCTTTTATAGGAGGTCAGAGCTAAAGGAGCCATTGTGATAAGCGCATGTTTAGGAAGGGTCCCCTTTTGTATGGCGGAAGATCAGTCTTTTTCTTTTCGGCCCTTAGATTTTTTAGGTCGACGAAAGTAATTGTCGTCAAGCATAGAGTCTTAGACTTTTTGCCAGACTCTATGAATCTGTGAGGAGAGCTGTTGATGAGGCTGCTCCGACTATTTCTGTACTGGGGCCTCTGCCGACGGAGGTGATTTTTTTAGTACCGCCATCGGGGAGTTCTTGCATACCCTCCTGAGCGGTTCAAAGTTATTCCCAGTTTGAACAGCAGCGTTAATATCCACCACAGGAGTCAGTAGGGTGATCCCAGAGGGAGAGTTGCCCCCAGTTTCTCTCACTCGGCGCCAATGGTGACGTCAAGCATTCCTTGGAGTGGGAATCACCTTAGTTTTAGAGGCGTCTTCATCATGCCCCCTGCATTGCTCAGGAGTTTCGGTTAGCGTTAGCCTGTTGAAGACTGACGTCCTTGTTGGAGTTGGGGCGGAGTTGGCCAATCTTTTGAAGACTGTAACGTTTTGGAAATCGTTTACGTGAAATTTCGGATAATCGGTAAAATAACTAGTGTTTTCCGTAAAAACCAGGAAATAATTATCTTTCAACATAAAATTAAATATACCTATTCTAGCTATGTAATTTCTAGTATTTGGTGTTTAATGGGTCACTTGTAAAATTTCTAGTTTACTAAAATATTTTCCGTAATTAATTATTTCAAATATTATTTTTAGCTTTCACTAATACATTTAATTAGTGATAATTAAAAATTGAAATAGGTTAATACAATTTTAATGAACCATGACAACTAAAATCTAGTTTGTAACATGATCTTTTTGTTCCAAGATAGTTCCAAGTTCTAGTTAGTTCTAAGGTCATAGAACAAATAAATAAAATAGAATAAAAATAGAATTAGGTTGTATGTTGCATTATTGAGCTATGTGAGGTTTTTCTTGACATGGAAACTCTTACCCAAACCCACACACCCCCCATTTCCCCTCCTTGGCTGACCCAATCAGCAGCCCTCCCCATTCTCCCCTCCAAATTAAGAGAAGAAAACAAAAGAAATGAAAAGGGAAAAGAAAACAATGAATAAACAATGAGGTATGGGGTATTTGTTGACTTCAAACATCCACACACTTCAACACCTCACCGCTCTCTTTCCCCCTCACCAAAAGTGGCCGAGCCCTCCCCATTTCTTGCTGCAGTAGCAGCCTTAATTTCCTCTCTCAATTCCATCTCAAAAATCCCCAAAATCCATCAAAAAAATCCACAATTTACCTCACAAATTCAAAGCTAAACCTTTACCCATTATTCCTTGGTCATTCAAGCATGGATCTTGGAGCTAGTGAACCAAATTGGAGGCTATGTTAGCATGTTAGATCTCAAACATGTTGAGCTATAAATCCTAACCCTATTGTTCAATTGTTGGTTTAATTTCTTAATCTAGCTTTTAGGTGCTTAAATATGGTTTATTTGCAAGTTTGGAAATCAAAAGAGAAGGAGTTTGAATTAAAAAGTTAGGGTTTGAATTCAAATAGGGTTGTTGTCACTTGTTTAAGATTACAAGGTGTAGTTTAGCATGTTAAGATATGGAAAACTTAATCTAGTTGCAAATTTGTAAATTGTTGCATTTAAAGTGTCCTAATTAGGATTTTTGCAAACTAGGTTTTTATAAATAATATAAATATGTGAGATAAGATTCTAGTGAGGGTTTGTGTGGCTTCATTGAGTTATTAAGAGATTATTGTGGCTAAAAGATTTACCAAAACATATAGAATTGAATGAAAACGGTTAATGACCGCTTACTGGGTTTTTTGAACTTAATCGATTTGAATTAAATTGAGATTTTGATGACCTATAACCTAATTCCTAAAATATTTAATGTGTTGTGAATGCGCAATTGACGCAATTTGGGATTTAGGCTTGGTGTTTTCACGTAGAGTGACCCTAGTTGTAGTTTTAACGTTGTCGCAAGCGCGTTTGTGTGCCGGGTGCGTGCGCGTTTAATTAGCATGCGTTGTTGACTTGTGTCAATTGTGTCCGCGACTACTTATATTTATTTTCTTATTTTCCTTATGTACATCCCTAGGATCGGGTGCAGAGGCATCGGATGTGGCACGGAGATGGCGAAACTGGAATCGAATCGGAGTAGCCGAGGCGTCCAGGTGAGTAGATATATATCTACGGGGGAAGTCGGGTGGATGGCGTATAGCACCCCCGCAGTTTCGTGGTATAGAACGCGAATGCGTTATGTTATGTTATATATATATATATATATATATATATATATATATGTATATGTGTTATGAGATGTGTATACTGAGAAAGACATGCGTAGGTGACTTTGGGTTAGTTTTAGCGTAATTGTAGGAAGATGCTTTTAGTTAGTTTCTTAGTCACGAAACCTTAGAATAGTGATTTGCATACACGCATACACACACACTTGCATACATTTTACTTCTTATGCGTATATGGGGATATATATACACACACACACACACACACACACACAGGTATGGGACTATGTATATATATATATACGTATACATATACATGGATGATGAGGATAGTATATGATACTTGGAGATGGGTCGATGTGATTGGGCATGATGCCATGAGATTGGTGATATGATTTGGTTCGTATTTTGACATACGACATGATTTTATAGCGGATCTTTAGGCGATGTGTTTTCAGACACATGCATATATATTATTGATGGTATCAGTATGTACTAGATGGAGATCAGTACCCAGCTCATGATATATGATGATAAAGATACCAGTTGAATAATGAGATAAATGTGATATTGACCCGTACCCTGATTTAGGATGCCGTACGATAGATTTACCGTACGAAATATAATTATGATGATAGATCCGCACTCTTGACTCGAGGATGCCATATGATATATATATTGTATCGTACGCGATACTATTGAGGCAAGATCACCGAATATTATATATATATATATATATAATAGTCGGTGATCTCGCCTATATATATGTATCTGTGTGTGTGTATGTGTGTGTGTGTGTGTGTGTGTATATATATATATATATCGACTCGGATTTAGGTTGATTTCCTTACCCTTTCGACTAGTCTATTAGTTTAGTCCTGTAGTTACTTAGTAGATGTTAGACTGAGTATGAGTCATACATATTTCCAAAACTAACGAATCGTGAGTATTTTAAAAACAGGTCAAGAGATACTACGGATATTTCAAAGGATGTACCTTTTTATAAAAACACCGTAGCCCTATTTTCTAAACACCACGATTCGTGCGATTTCAGATATCAAAAACTGTATGACTCGTATATAGGAATGTTTGTTTCTTTATTGCTGCATTTACTATTCATTTGCCACTTATTCTGCTGTTTGCATTGCATGCTTATATGTATTTTCATTAATAATAATGAAACCTGTTGGTAGGACACCAGCACCATTACCGATGATGCGTATGCTCTACGTACACTTGCTTGCCGGCTCACACACATCTTCATCGGTAATTGCTATGTCACGTACACTTTAGAGAATATTATTTCATTAACATAGCTTGCTAGCTGATAGTTCCTATATGTTATCGCTTTCATGTGCTAATTTAGATATTGCATTCCTTATTTAGATACCCATGCATTTTATATTCATTTGTTATGCAATATTATGGGCCAGTCCGGATTGCCGGAGTCCAGTATTCACTGTTATTTTCACAAGAGATTGTTATTTCGAATTTCCATGAGATTTCTGGATTTGGAGAAACCGCAAGGATTTATAAAACGTATTATCAATTTTAAAGATACAAAAGTGCGGTTTTCTCCTGATATGATTTGAGATATGTCCACCATGAGTTTTCTCGGCTCTTGAGCGATATCATACACCCGATTCGAGGAGGAGAAACCGTCTGTAGGTGCATGGTGGACCGGGTACGGTACCCCGGGGCGAGAAGGTCGCAGATGATGGTGTTGAGCCTGAGACAGGGGAGCACTACTGACCGGTGATTTTATTATGACGTGCCGGATATCCGGAGGATACCGACGTAGTCTTTTATTTGAGGATGTGGGATAGTACGGATAGCCGGAGCCCTACATATTGATATTTGATGATACAGGACAGTCCAGATAGCCGGAGCCTGAGATATCAAGATTTGAGATTTATATTTTGTGTCGATGATTGACACTGATTTTCTGCATGATTTCATTGATGATACTTGATTTTATACAGAAATCTCACTAAGATAAGAAAACAGTTTCCACATTTAGATGCATTCTGTTTTCATACATTCATACATCATATTTATGATATATCGCTATCTAAGGCTTTGACACGAGCACATTGGATTACACTTATGCATGATGTTTACCCTTGCCATTATATTATGCTTCAGGCCATATTATTATTTGAGGATATTATGATCTTATGACCTAGGATTGAGTCATAAATGCGATTTCTGCTCGGTGATGTTTTCTACTCACGAGTTGGCAACTCACCCCCGTTATGCCACAGTTTCTGGCAGGTTTTACCGTACACGTTTCATTGAAGTTTGCTGGCACACTACTTTCATTCTGGGTGATTGCTTTGGTAGGTGGGTTCACTTGCATCGTGACCACCATTGTACCTTTGTTTTTATTCAGTTGTATCTAGTAAACTCCATCCACCAGACTTGTATATTATTAGACCTAGAAGACCAGTTGTATATTTTTTCGACCTTAGAGTCGTGTGCTGTTTTATTATGGTTTTCTTGATGATATTGGTTTCCTTTTGAGTTTTGATCCTCGCCCTTCGGCGTTGTATATTATATTGCTTGTGTGGTTGTGACCGCCAATTGGCAAAGAGCTAGCTCCCGTTTGGGAATTCCTTTATGTATATTATTCATGTTTGTACCCGTTTGGGACCAGTATTTACGAAGGAGACTCTACCGAAATTTTCGGGAAAATATGATATTGATTTTAAATGTTTTATGTCACTTATCTTATTAAAACCACTTGTTTTAAAACAAGTTTTCCTTCACTTCTCTTTAAAATGGTTTAGATTTCTGGGCTTTTGGCTTACTTGAATTAGATAGGATCCTATAGACTTCATATGATTCAAGTGCCAGTCATGTGCAAATTTTGGGTCGTGACAAAGTTGGTATCAGAGCGCTAGGTTAACCTTGGTTCGAGTCTATGTTTGACTATGCGGAGTCTAGGGCGTTTGTATATATTCAGAACCTAGGCTTGACCTTACGGAAGTTAGACTTGGTCGAGGGGGTATTAGACCCGAACTTTTGTCGCGTAGGTTGACCTTGGTTGATGGAGTAGATGACTTAAGCTAAGTGACGTACCGTGTGTATGTTCCGTGGCATACTTACGATACGCTACTCCGCTTAAGAAGCCTTAGGATGTACATTTCCTTGCACAGCATTATTCATTCATATGATCTATCCTCATCGATATCGGTTTATGGTTTTGCTGCCCGGATTACACGGGCAGAAAAAGCTACGGCTAAATTTGCGGCAGCACGAGCTCGTCACGGACGAGGACTGGCCAGGGCATGATTCCAGGACACACGATTGCATAGATGTATCGTCCTATTGTGTTTTCACGCCATGAGCGTTTGATGGATCGCTTTTACAAGATTTCTCGGACGTGCAGATCAGCACCAGAGGATTGGGCCACTGCTAGAGGCCAGCCAGAATGTGATGACCGTCAAGGCACCGATTATTTGATGATTGAGGCACGGTTTAGCGTGCAGACGAGTGAGCCAGTTGTTGATGCAACTGACAAGATATCGCTTCAGATGCTTGGAGCTATTGCAGCACGAGTTGCACTTAGAGATGTGATAGAAGATCGCTAGTCACCCATAGAGGAACGACTAGGACATATGGTTAGTTGCATACCCCGATGCGAGGTCATCAGATTGATGGATTCCAGCTAGAGAAGACTTCACGCAGATACGTTGATGAGTCAAAAGAAAACGATCAAATGTCGGAAACCCATTTTTCCAAGTTTATAGCATTCGGAAAAATATGCAAGTAATTCTGTGGACCCTCTAGAAGAATAAAACCCTAACTCGACATGATGACCATGAGAATGCCTTGGAACCTTAGGGTTTGTGGCAGTTCAGCGGTGCCATTAGTGAGGCTTGGGTTTTCCCTTCTACGGTTGGCCCATAGGTACTGTGGCATGCACTGGAATACTATTAAACTGTACTCAAGATGTTGAGCTCTTGGGGGATTATGGAACTTTGACGAATCGATCGAAGGGTTTGACGTCATTCGGGTATCATGTGATGAGATACCTTGCTTGGAAGACTCCAGATACGAGTATAGCCGTTGGAGCGCAGTCCATGCAGCTACGAAGAGACGTGTCCAAATCAGTCGACATTAAAGAAAAGTGGAGTAAGAGGTTCGTACGAGATTTTGATGAGATGACGTTCCATTCCGCTGACATCAGAGATGTGATACGCATGCAAAGGCATTGAATATGGATATATCTTCCAGAAGGAGTCGTGATGAGTATGAAGCCGTTTCGGAACAATAAATAGATTTAGTAAAGGATGATGATTTCCGGGCAGTTCAGCAGAAACGAGATTGGGAGAGACCCCGACAAGATCTTTCTGGAATTCTATATGAGAAGACTTGGACCCAGGATCAGTCGTGTTATGCATACCCAGTAGGCCAGAGTTCAGTATCGTCGACGAGACATGTTATGAGTGACCATGACAGTTGGCCAGAGATCTTTAGAGGATGTGCCAGAGCGGGACTGTTTCCGCCATCTTTGATTTCGGTATTTTGGACGATTTATTTTCATGATTGAGATTTTGTGCACCACAGTTGCACTTGACTTTGATTTGATATCATTCGAGATACTGATTTTGATTTCATGCCTATGATATGCATGTGATTTAACTTATTCTTTCGGTATAGTTTTCATGCACCTTTAGTATTTTGATTCGATTTTGTGCACGCTGATGCACATGATTGTGAGACTATATACCACGGTATACCTGATTTGGATTGAGATGTGTTGTATACCGTCGATTTCGATTGTAATACTTGATATTTGTTTTCGCGCACCTTGTGCACTTGATTTGGATTCTTGCGCATACTTGACGCGCTTGATGCGATTTTGGTGCACGCCAGATGCACTAAATCGGAATTTATCGTGCATATCAGATACACCTGATATTGCTGTCAGGCACACCCGTTGCCTTTGACAGGTGTTTCGTGCACACCCGTTGCACTTAGATTTTGTTTCTGTGCACATGTATGGCACATTCATGGATTTTGATTTCCGTGCGCACCAGACGCACGTGGCATTCATATACACATTTTGGGGATTGATTTCTTTTGGAGCAGTATATTTTATGATATTTACTATTTAGTATAGTAGCTGAGCAGAACTAGTCCGAGGACAGTACCTAAATATATTTTCGCATGTATTGATAGTTTTCAAAGGGATTTCCAAAAAGGAACTATAGTCTCAGTATTTACCTATGTGTCTGAGATGACACGGAAAGAATTGTACAAGGAAACCCTTCTAAATTATTTTCAAAAGGCGGGACGTGTATGTTAAATAAAAGATATATATGTATAGCTATTTTTCCTTAAAATGAGCGTCCGCTACTTGTGTTGTGATACGCGCATCGCACAGCGATTTGAAAAAGGGGTTTTTGCATGCTTCTCTATTCAGATGTTTGGACGATTTACTACGATGCGTACTATATGTACATTTTATAGTTTTGAGAATATCATGTTGATTTCGTATTGGATTTGACATTGGTGTCTTCACCATACCTCCGATGATTGAGGGATGCTTGACGGAGTTTTGATTTTGGTTTATATACTCGTTTACAAGCGCATGCATTGCGCTAAGATGTGTTTTAAGTATTGATGATTTCGGAGCCCCGCCGGTTTGAGTGTTTTGCTGAAATGTTTTCATATTTGGGAGAGTCTTAATTTAAATTCGGGGACCGAATTTCCTTAAGGGGGGAAGATTGTAACGTTTTGGAAATCGTTTAGGAGAAATTTCGGATAATCGGTAAAATAACTAGTGTTTTCCGTAAAAACTAGGAAATAATTATCTTTCAACATAAAATTAAATATACCTATTCTAGCAATGTAATTGCTAGTATTTGGTATTTATTGGGTCTCTTATAAAATTTCTAGTTTACTAAAATATTTTCCGAAATTAATTATTTCAAATATTATTTTAAGTTTTCACTAATACATTTAATTAGTGATAATTACAAATTGGAATGGGTTAATACAAGTTTAATGAACCATGACAACTAAAATCTAGTATGTAACATGATGTTTTTGTTCCAAGATAGATCCAAGTTCTAGTTACTTCTAAGGTCATAGAACAAATAAATAAAATAAAAATAGAATTAGGTTGTATGTTGCATTATTGAGCTATGTGAGGTTTTTCTTGACATGGAAACTCTTACCCAAACCCACACACACCCCATTTCCCCACCTTGGCTGACCCAATCAGCAGCCCTCCCCATTCTCCCCTCCAAATTAAGAGAAGAAAACAAAAGAAATGAAAAGGTAAAAGAAAACAATGAATAAACAATGAGGTATGGGGCATTTGTTGACTTCAAATATCCACACACTTCAACACCTCACCGCTCTCTCTCCCCCTCACCAAAAGTGGCCGAGCCCTTCCCATTTCCTGCTGCAGCAGCAGCCCTAATTTCCCCTCTCAATTCCACCTCAAAAATCCTCAAAATCTATCAAAAAAATCCACAATTTACCTCACAAATTCAAGCTAAACCTTTACCCATTATTCCTTGGTCATTCAAGCATGGATCTTAGAGCTAGTGAACCAAATTGGAGGCTATGTTAGCATGCTAGATCTCAAACATGTTGAGGTATAAATCCTAACCCTATTGTTCAATTGTTGGTTTAATTTCTTAATCTAGCTTTTAGGTGCTTAAATATGGTTTATTTGCAAGTTTGGAAATCTAAAGAGAAGGAGTTTGAATTAAAAAGTTGGGGTTTGAATTCAAGAAGGGTTGTTGTCACTTGTTTAAGGTTACAAGATGTAGTTTAGCATGTTAAGACATGGAAAACTTAATCTAGTTGCAAATTTGTAAATTGTTGCATTTAAATTGTTCTAATTAGGATTTTTGCAAACAAGGTTGTTATAAATAATATAAATAGGTGAGATAAGATTCTAGTGAGGGTTTGTGCGGCTTCATTGAGTTATTAAGAGATTATTGTGGCCAAAAGATTTACCAAAACATATAGAATTGAATGAAAACGGTTCATGACCGCTTACTAGGTTTCTTTAACTTAATCGATTTGAATTAAATTGAGATTTTGATGACCTATAACCTAATTCCTAAAATATTTAATGTGTTATGAATGTGCAATTGATGCAATTTGGGTTTTAGGCTTGGTGTTTTTCACGTAGAATGACCCTAGTTGTAGTTTTGGCGTTGTCGCGAGCGCGTTTGTGCGCCGGGTGCGTGCGCGTTTAATTAGCGCGCGTTGTTGATTTGTGTCAATTATGTCCGCGACTATTTATATTTATTCTCTTATTTTCCTTGTGTACATTCCTAGGATCAGGTATAGAGGCGTCGGATGTGGCGCGGAGATGGCGGAGCTGGAATCGGATCGGAGTAGCCGAGGCGTCCAGGTGAGTAGATATATATCTATGGGGGAAGTCGGGTGGATGGCTATAGCACCCCCGCAGTTTCGTAGTATAGAACGCGAATGCGTTATGTTATGTGTGTGTGTGTGTATGTGTTATGAGATGTGTATACTGAGAAAGACATGCGTAGGTGACTTTGGGTTAGTTTTAGCGTAATTGTAGGAAGATACTTTTAGTTAGTTTCTTAGTCATGAAACCTCAGAATTGTGATTTGCATACATGCGCACACACACACACTTGCATACATTTTACTTCTTGTGTGTATATGGGGATATGTATATATATATATATATATAAATACACATAGGTATGGGACTATGTGTGTGTGTGTGTGTGTGTGTATATATATATACGTATACAAATACATGGATGATGAGGACAGTATATGATACTTGGAGATGAGTCGATGTGATTAGGCATGATGCCATGAGATCGGTGATGTGATTTGGTTCGTATTTTGAGATACGACATGATTTTATAGCTGATCTTTAGGCGATGTGTTTTCAGACACATGCATATATATTATTGATGGTATCAGTATGTACTAGACGTAGATCAGTACCCAGCTCATGATATATGATGATAAGGATACCAGTTGAATAATGAGATAAATGTGATATTGACCCATACCCAGATTTGGGATGCCGTACGATGGATTTACCGTACGAAATATAATTATGATGATAGATCCGCACTCTTGACTCGAGAATGTCATATGATATATATATATCTATATATATATATATATATATATATATATTGTATCGTACGCGATACTATTGAGGCGAGATCACCGACTATTTTATATATATATATATATATATATATATATATCGACTCAGATTTATGTGGATTTCCTTACCCTTTCAACTAGTCTGTTAGTTTAGTCCTGTAGTTACTTTGTAGATGTTAGACTGAGCACGAGTCATACTTATTTCCAAAACTAACGAATCGTGAGTATTTTAAAGAAAGGTTAAGGGATACTACGGATATTTCAAAGGATGTACCTTTTCATAAAAACACCGTAGCCCTATTTTCTAAACACCGCGATTCATGCGATTTCAGATATCAAAAACTGTTTGACTCGTATATAGGAATGTTTTTTTCTTTATTGCTGCATTTACTATTCATTTGCTATTTATTCTGCTGTTTGCATTGCATGCTTATATGTATTTTCGTTAATAATGATGAAACCTATTGTTAGGACACCAGCACCATTACCGATGATGCGTATGCTCACGTACACTTGCTTGCCTGCTTACACACATCTTCATCGGTAATTGCTATGTCACGTACAATTTAAAGAATATTATTTCATTAACATAGTTTGCTAGCTGATAGTTCCTATATGTTATCACTTTCATGTGCTAGTTTAGATATTGCATTCCTTATTTAGATACTCATGCATTTTATATTCATTTTTCATGCAATATTATGGGCCAGTCCAGATTGCTGGACTCCAGTATTCACTGTTATTTACACAAGAGATTGTTATTTCGGATTTCCATGAGATTTCTGGACTTGGAGAAACCGTAAGGATTTATAAAACGTATTATCATTTTTAAAGATACAAAACTGTGGTTTTCTCCTAATATGATTTGAGATATGTCCACCATGAGTTTTCTCGGTTCTTGAGCGATATCATACACCCGATTCGAGGAGGAGGATGAACCGTCTGTGGGTGCATGGTGGACCCGGTACGGTACCCCGGGGCGAGAAGGTCGCAGATGATGGCGTTGAGCCTGAGACAGGGAGCACTACTGACCGGTGATTTTATTGTGACGAGTCGGATATCCGGAGGATACCGACGTGGTCTTTTATTTGAGGATGTGGGCCGGTCCGGATAGCCGGAGCCCTAGATATTGATATTTGATGATACAGGCCGGTCCGGATAGCCGGAGCCTGAGATATCGAGATTTAAGATTTATATTTTGTGTCGATGATTGACACTGATTTTCTGCATGATTTCATTGATCATACTTGATTTTATACAGAAATCTAACTGAGATAAGAAAACAGTTTCCACATTTAGATGCATTCTGTTTTTATGCATTCATACATCATATTTATGATATATTGCTACCTGAGGTATTGATAAGAGCACATTGGATTACACTTATGCATAGATGGTTACCCTTGCCATTATATTATGCTTCAGGCCATATTATTATTTGAGGATATTATGATCGTATGACCTAGGATTGAGTCATACACGCGATTTCTGCTCGGTGATGTTTTCTACTCACGAGTTGGCAACTCAACTCCGTTGTGCCACAGTTTCTTGCAGGTTTTGCCGTACAGGTTTCATTACGGCTTGCTGGCACTCTACTTTCATTCCGGGTAATTGCTTTGGTAGGTGGGTTCACTCGCATCGTGACCACCATTGTACCTTTATTTTTATTCAGTTGTATCTAGTAAATTCCATCCACTAGACTTGTTTATTATTAGACCTAGAAGACCAGATGTATATTCTTTCGACCTTAGAGTCGCGCGCTGTTTTATTATGGTTTTCTTGATGATATTGGTTTCCTTTTGATTTTTGATCCTCGTCCTTCGGCGTTATATACTATATTGCTTGCGTGGTTGTGACCGCCAATTGGCGTAGAGCTAGCTCCCGCTTGGGGATGCCTTTATGTATATTATTCATGTTTGTAGCCGTTTAGGGCCAGTATTTACAAAGGAGACTCTGCCGAAATTTTCGGGAAAATATGATGTTGCTTTTAAATGTTTTATGCCACTTATCTTATTAAAACCACTTGCTTTAAAACAAGTTTTCCTTCACTTCTCTTTAAAATGGTTTAGATTTCTGGGCTTTTGGCTTACTTGAATTAAATGGGGTCCTATAGACTTCATATGATTCAAGTGCCAGTCACGTGCAAATTTCGGGTCGTGACAAAGACTGCCGTCTGGGAGGGGAAGCACTTTTGCTGACTTCACATGTAACAAGAGTAGGGAGGGCTAGCCGTTTAAGGGCAACCCCTTCTGGTATTATGGGCTTCTTTACGGGCCCACTCGAGTTCTTCCACAGCCTGTTGAAGACTGAGATGTCAAAGTTTGACGACTTGCTGATAGGAGTCGCCATGGTTGCCATCCGATCAAAGACCAACCTTCTAGGAGCTTATTCTTGCGGTGTTGAAGCATCGAAGCTCACAAGCGAAAGCATGGTCCTAAAGAAGAGTCCGGTAGTGGCTTGAGTGACCTGCCCCACCGGCATTGAGAAGATGGAGGTCACGTTAGGCCCATATGTCACTCTTCCTGCTGGGGTAGAGAGAGAGTTATTATTGCAAGCCGTTCAATGAGAAGACATTGATTTTCTAGCGTCGGAGCAAGATACCAATTTTTAATACCTTGAATCCATGGGCAACCATAGTGAATCGCGACTTTGTTCGTAAAACACGATGCACAAAATGTGGAGTGGAAAGAGGAAAAGGTCCCACCAGGCATGCCAGAATCTGTTTACCGCCGAAAACAGAGACGAACTAGGGTTGATCGTCTTGCCTGAATTTGGGGGCAAATACTAATTGTTACGTATCCATCCCCCTCTCCGAAAATACCAAGTTGATTTATGGCACCATATATCGGAGATTTGGATAGCTACGACCGATGTAGCAGACTTCATCAGATTCCCTCTCATTTGTGAGTGGTTTTTTATTGTGGAGACGCTCTTCCCTACAGCCGCAAGCCCCTGCAGTTAATTACGTTATCATGTTTCAATGACCACTTTCTCCTTCTTCTGTAGTTCACTTCGTGTCATGTGTTTTTTTTTGTTAAGGTTGCCCGTGAATTGTATACGGAGACTGGTTTATGTAGTCGTCCGTAGGACGTGGATTAGTCCAAATCCGTATATTTTAGATTTGGGGATTGAACTTGGGTTGTATGTATTCCCGTAATTCAAGAGATATTTTGTTTTATTTAAGGATGGTTAATCTGGTTTGAGATTAAGATCAACTTAAATATATATGTGAGCATTTAGGCTCAATTTATTTTAACTAAGGATATGTTAATCTTATTTGAAACTGAGATCAACTTAGCAATATTTTCAGGATCATTAAATTTTATTAAAATCCTACAACAAAGCATTTGGGATCATCTGCAAAAAACTTCAGAGGGACGTAGCCAATTTGGGCTCGGTATGCTTAATCTTTTTCCTTCTATTCAGAAGTGCTAAGAACTTGTTTGTGGATCTGTTTGCTCGGTCTTGGGCTTTCTCCCTTTATTCAAAAGTGCTGAGCACTTATTTGTAGCTCTGGGGCTCACGTAGGAAGCACGTGAAGCATACAGACATGAGTGCTGCCAATCGGTGCTAACGCTTAGTCATTTTGACTAGGTATATATAGTGCTAAGCACTTTGTATAGCGCTCACATGAGAAGCACGTGAGGCATTGGGCTTTCTGTTTTGGGCACTCACGTGGGAAATGCGTGAGGCACTATAATAATGCTAAGCACTAATTTTTCTCTGGCGCTCACGTGTTTTCATGTGAGGCGCCAAGTTCTTTTCTTTTTAGAGATTTAATCTCTGTTAATGACGGTTTGGCCATTAATAATCACCAAGATTTCTGTTTTGAAGTTTTTGGATCATTTTTATTGTTGGAGAACTAAATTCTTCTTTTCCTTTTATAAGAACTAAGTTCTTCATGTAGGGTTAAACCCTGATTTCAGAGGAATTAAATTCCTAGAAAATATGTCTTTTCTTTTGATCTAGTTCTTTTCCCTAAATTTTGAGTCTGAAGAACAGAATCTCCCCATTGAGAATTAAATTCTCAACTTGTGGGGAGATTTGCTTTTCAGGTCTCAAATCAGAGAAAGAACTAAGTTCTTTTTACGAAGAGTTAAACCCTTGTTTATCTTTTTATGTATGCTAGGCAAAGGAGATATATTTATCTCTATTTTTCTTTACCTAGTATCGGAGAGCGCGAGGAGATCTTCTTTTTTTTCAGGTGAATTAAATTCTCGGTTCTTTTTAGAGAAGCTTATAAGGTCGATTCTCTATATGAGACTTGAAGTCTCGGATCCTTTATATAAGAGAGGCAAATTGTTAATTAGTTTGAGAAAATCTATCATTTAAGATATACTAGTTGATTTAATTGGCCTCAAAACAAATTTGGAGATTTTATCCACCGTTGGATCTTTGATCCGGTGAATTTCTGTTTTACAAAATATATATTCTTGTTTTTAACAAGATTAGGGATATATTTTCCTGTATATAGAATTTAATTCTGTCATACGGTGATTTTTTAGTCGCCATTGGATTTTTAATCCAAGAGTTCTCTGTTTAACAGAGCACATATTTCTTTGTTTAGAAAGATATAGGGAAATATTTTCCCATCTCATTAGATCTTTGATCAACAACTTTCTGTTTAACAGAAAATATCTTTCTCATTTAGAAAGATCAGGGAGATATTTTCCTCCAATAGAATTTAATTCTATATTTGATGATTTTTAATCACCATTGGATTTTGATCTGACGGTTCTCTATATAGAATTTAATTTTATGAGAAGCTAAAAAGTATGTTCTCACGTGTTTAACACGTGACCCCAGTGTGGGTTTTAATCTGCTTATATTTAGCGTTCATATGCTTTACATATAAGCGCTCACGTGTTTAACACGTGAGGCTGGTTTGCCCGCTTTTGGTTTTTTATTCTCAGCGCTTATATGTTTTGTATATAAGCACTCACGTGTTTAACACATGAGTCCGGTTTGGCCCTATTTTGATTGTTTATTCTCAGCGCTTATATGCTTTGCATATAAGCGCTCACGTGTTTAACACGTGAGGCCAGTTTGGCCCTTTTGGTTGTTTGTCCTCTGCGCTTACGCTCACGCTCACGTGTTTAACACGTGAGGCCAGTTTAGCCCTTTTGGTTGTTTGCCTCAGTGCTTATATGCTTTGCATATAAGCGCTCACATGTTTAACACGTGATGCCAGTTTTGCCCTTTTGGTTATTTGTTTTCAGCGCTTATATGCTTTGCATGCCGACACTCATGTATATTTCACGTAAGACGCTGTCTCAATTATTATTTTTCCTGAGTCAACATCTTCCTTTCCAATGCCTTCTTTTAGTCAGAGCTTGGAAATAGTTCCACCATGCACAACATTTTTTTGTACCGAGACTTGAATGCTTTCTCTTTATAATGTGAAGCAATGTTCTTCTTCTCCTTCATAAGGAAAGAACCATTTTAACAGAGCAAGAGTCATGGCCCATAATCGCCCACTTACTATTCAGCAGCCATGCGAGGTGCCTATCGAGGAAATTATTCCTCGTTTTGCTGCACGCTTGGCGAATCCTGCTTTTACGGATGATCAATACGACACGGTGATGCACGAGCTCCTGGCCTGTAGAGGATCTCATCTCCCCTTCAGCTCTATTTGGCTCCGGGTGATCTTCCTGGCCATGCTCGATAATATTCCTCCTCATCCTGCAGAGATGACTCTGGCGATGCTCGACGTAGCGGAGGAAAAAATCGACTGCGTTCATGAGGCATGCTTGATTACCAAGCCTCTGAGGGATCGCTCCGTTCATTTGTTAAGCCAGATACGGGCTCAGCGGGCCATCTTGTCTGCTTTCGCTGATAAGCATGCCATTGATCGATGGGGAGCGACTCTTCATAAGGGTCGCCGCTTCGATATGGTGGAGAAGGCTGAGAGGGTTTTAGAAAACTTTGTTTATTGTTTTGTAAACCCTTGTAGTTTTGATCCCATGTTTGGTGATCTTTTCCCCGTAGAATAAAATGTTTATTTAAATGCATTCCTTTTATCGCTGACTGCCGAATGCTTCATTTCCAACACATGTTCTTCCTCTTATATCGTTTAAACATATATGCATCCTGCACGTGTGCACGTGTCATGCACTAACCTTCCACACGCATATATAAATCAGCATGCTTTCAACGTTATTTCTCATCCAAGTATGCATATGTTTGTAAGTGATCGCTCAAACAGGTGTGAACAAAGCTAACCCATTAGATGTCTAGAAAGGTGTTAACGGAGTTATTCCTCTACGGAAATGGGGTTATTTAAATAGGTCTTTACGAAAGAAAGGGGAGCCTCTCTCGGAGTACCAACACTGGCATGGCTGAACGGTTAGGGAAATTGTGGGGTGTACATAATCTCGGCTAGTTCTCCTTTTAGGGTTTCAAGGAGGATTCAACGAAGTAGTAGAAGCCATCCTGATTAGATAAATTAATAAACTAATCTAATTTTGCAAGAGCGCACGCTAAGTGTTTCTTTTCTCTCTCTCCAGGTAGCAACCATTTCACGCCTAAATCAAGATAATAATATATATGACTTGATCGAACCTTCTTATAATATTAGGCTGGGGAACGTTGTTTCCGCTCTAACTTATGGCAACAATCATGAGTATGGGCATAGTTCAGAGGAATGCAAAGATTTCCAAGAAACCCTAATGAAGAAGAAGCATTCTGATGCATCTTCTTTAGGTGTGTTGATTATTGAGAACTATTACTCAGTTTACTCTACGTCCTGGGTATTGGATACCGGATCAGGATCCCATATCTGTAATATGTTACAAGGGTTAAGAATAAGTAGAGCACTGGAAAAGGGTGATATGTCTCTCAGAGTAAGGAACGAAGCAATTGTTGTTGCTGATGTCTTCGGCGAATATCACCTTGTGTTGCCGAACGGCAATACATTGATTTTGAACAACTATTACTATATACCGTCTATGCTTTGCAATATCATATCTGTTTCTTTATTAGATAAATATGGATATAACTTTGCCTTATAGAAAAATGTTATGAACATTTTCCTGAATCAAGTGTTGATTAGGTTTGGTACATTAAGTAATGGTTTATATATTCTAAATCAAAATGCAGTTTTCAATATACATAACACACGCAAGAGGAAGAGTTCAGGAATGAACGAAGTCTTCTTGTGGCATTGTAGACTTGGTCATATCAGTGAGACCAGACTAACTAAGTTACATAAGAATGGATATTTGGATCCGTTCAAATTTACATCTTATGAAACTTGTCAGTCTTTTCTCAAAAGGAAAGATAACTAAAACTCTATTTACGGGACATGGAGAAAGAGCTATAGAGCTCTTGGGACTCATACATAATGATGTATGTGGTCCAATGTCTACACATGCGAGGGATGGGTACTCCTACTTCATTACATTCACTGATAATCTATCTAGGTTCGGATATGTGTTCCTATTGAAACACAAATCTGAAACTTTTGAGAAATTCAAAGAATATAAGAGTGAAGTAGAGAACCAAACAGGCAAAAGTATTAAAATCCTACGATCTGATCGAGAAGGGGAATACTTAAGCATGAAATTCCAAGATTATCTAAAAGAGAATGAGATTCTCTCTCTGCTTACTCCTCCGTATACACCACAGCACAACGGTGTATTAGAGCGGAGAAATTGCACCCTATTAGATATGGTGCGCTCTATAATGAGTAGTGCTGAATTGCCTCTATCTTTCTGGGGTTATACACTTGAGATAACCGTATACCTACTGAATAATGTACCATCCAAATTCGTGCCTAAGACTCCATATGAAATATGGAGTAGTAAGAGATCATGTCTTAAACGAGGTAAGATATGGGGTTGTCCGGCCTATATTAAAAACCAGAATCCAGAAAAACTTCAGGCACAATCAGTTTAATATAATTTTGTGGGATATCCTAATTATTCGAATAGATATCTTTTCTACCACGTCGAAGAACAAATAGTGTTTGTTTCTCAACACGCCACCTTTCTTGAAATATTATTTCTTTAAAAAGAGAATAGTAGGAGCACAGTAGAGCTGGATGAAATTCCAGAAACACAAACTGAAACTGAAGATTTAGTAGAACAACAAGAATCGATAGTCCAAGACGAATCTCATCCACTACACAGGTCTAGTAGGGTTCCCCATCCACCCAAGAGATACTACGGTTTTCTCATAGATAGTGGAAATGATGATTGCATCATGAAAGATGATGTCCCTATTATTTTTGAGCAGAAAATCACAAGTAGTGACTCTGTGAAATGGCTGGATGTTATGCGATCTCAGATGGAATCCATGTACACCAACAAAATATAAAATTTGGAGGCTGCTCCTGAAGGGGTAAAACCGATCGGGAGTAAATGGATCTTCAAAAAGAAGATCGGTGTAGATGGAAAGGTTGAGACCTTCAAAATTAGACTTGTAGCAAAAGGATTTTGTCAAAGACCAGGTATGGACTATGACGAAACTTTTTCTCCAGTGGCTATACTCAAGTCTATCTAGATCCTGCTTGTTATTGCTGCCTTCCATGACTATGAAATCTGGCAGAAGGATGTCAAAACTGTTTTTCTAAATGGTGATTTAGAAGAGAGCATATATATGACACAACCAAAGCGCTTTGTAGAAAGTAGGAGCAGTGGAAAATTGTGCAAACTGCTTAAATTGATTTATGGATTAAAGCAGGTATCGCAGAGTTAGAACATCTGTTTTGATGTAGCTGTCAAAGTGTTTGACTTCATCAAAAATGTAGATGAACCATGTATATATAAGAAGGTCGTAGGGAGTATTGTCGTATTCCTCGTATTGTTCTTGGATAATATTCTCTTGATAGAAAATGATATTCCTATACTACAATCGTTCAAACTCTTCTTGTCACAGAAATTCTCCATGAAGACCTGGGTGATACTTCCTAATTCTAAGGATAAATATCTATAGGGATAGATCTAAAAATATGTTGGGATTGTCCCAATCCAGATACATAGACACCATACTAAAGAGATTTAGTATGGAAGATTCTAAGTGCGATAATTTACCCGCTTGTCACGGAATCACCCTCTCTAAAAAGATATCTCCCAAGACCGATGAGGAGAGGGCTTGCATGAATGATATACCCTACGCTTCGGCGGTAGGATCCATTATGTATGTGATGTTATGTATCAAACCAGATGTGGCTTACGCACTTGGTGTGGTAAGTAGGTATCTATCGAACCTAGGAGAGAAGTATTGGATAGTTGTAAAGAACATTCTTAAGTACCTGCAAAGGACTAAAGAAATGTTCTTGGTATATGGTAATCTCCAAATGGAGGCCTTTACCGATTCAAACTTCCAAAGTGATATAGATGACAGTAAATCTGTCTCGGGTTATATGTGTACCCTCTACGGAGGGGCAGTCTGTTGGAAGAGTTCCAAACAGGATACCGTAGCAGACTCGATAATGGAGACTGAATACATCGCTGCTAACGATACTGCCAAAGAGGCTGCCTGGATAAAGAAGTTCATCACTGAGCTTGGAGTGGTTCCAACCATTGTTGATCTAATACCCTTGTATTATGATAACAATAAGGCCATGGCGCTATCCAACGAACCCCGATCCATCAGCGATCCATACATATTCTGAGGCGGTGTCACTTGATCTGGGAGATAGTTGATCGCCGGGAGATCGATATACGGAGAGTAGACACAAAGAACAATACAGCGGATCCATTAACTAAGGCCCTCCCTCAGTCTCAGTACGAGCGTCTATTCGAGTTTTTGGGTATGTGATACGCCAATAACTAGCCTCAGTGCAAGTTGGAGATTGTTGGATATGTATGCTCTAGAGGCTATTATTGTATAATATAGTGGATGTTTGGACATATGTATGTATAGGACAATCTTGCTCAATATGATAGGATGCTATTTGGTTTGTCTTTATCTCAACATATGTATATGTTTTACTTGCTATTAAGTATTGCTAATACATGTTGATAAAACCCGTAAGATCTTTTCTTGACTACCAGGATTATGATGTCGATCATACTAGTAGGGTCTGGATAGTTCATAAGCACATCCTAAAATGTTCCTAGTCATGGGAGTATCGAGACTGGGCATCGATATTCCAGAATAGACTAGTGTATACGTTTCTTGACCCTGACCAGAGTAATGGTTTGTCCCACAGCCATTGGTGTTTGTCACCAAAGATTGTATACAAGTGCTCATTGGTGAATGAGTACACCGAACGGATTCACCGAGAACTCCTAGATGGTATTATACCTATTGTCAGATAGCAGTTCTCGGGTGACATGAGTACAGAGTAGTTTGTAGATATGAGATCGTCATAGTGTTTTGTGTGGTTCCCACTATGTTTTGATTACTACCCTACCATGGTTTTAAAGAATCGTGCAAACAGTTTTTAGTTCGGTACAATCCCGAGCCATATGGAGGCAGTGACCAATCAGAAGGGATTCATCTCTTCCGATATTGGGAGTTGATGTCGCGCAGTGTACGATTAGCTATAACCCTAAGTGCTTGGCCACGGCAGATGAGATTTAGTGATAAGTGTTATCAGTAGTTTCTCGGATGGTTATGAGCTAGATATCAGCATGACTTATCGGGTTATTAGGAGTCTGACGGATTCCACCCCCTAGATCCAGTATGTGACACTCTAAGACGAAAAGACCGGACTGTATGGTGAGTGTCACTTATAGACTCAGTAGGGGTCCGGATGAGCTTGCTTGTCGACCTTTCTTTCAACAGATACCTGGGTAGCCGTTACATACAGTTAGTGCTACTGACGTGCTTGTGATTATAGATTTTATTCAGTAACTCACTGCCAAAGTATTGTCGGGTCTGTAGAGTCCCACACAGAGAGATTCCCAGCTCAGGCGAAACGATATAGTGTTCGTATAGTGATACACACGGGAGTTTGATTAAAAACGAGATACGCGTACTTTAATCAGACGTTTTGATAATATTAGCCATTTTGAAAGATAGTCGGATTATTAAATCAAGTGTTGATTTAATATCACTGGTATTATATCTCTCATTTTCTCTCCTTTGGTTTTTGTATTTTGATATGAATATGGATATGTGTATTTGATACATATATCTGTGTGTGTGTGTGTGTGTCTGTGTATGCATACTTATCTCTATTTTTTTTGTCTCTTTTGAAGCCATGTGAGAGGGTGTGGGTTTTGGTAGTCTTCTTTTGTGAGTGCTAATCCACCTCCTCACTTTAGAAAAAACTAGAAAGGAAAAGAGAGAAGATATATATTCTATTCTCTTCTCTTTTCTTTTTCTAAGCTTCAAAATAGAAAAGAAAAAGAGAGAGTAAGAGAGAGAGAGAGAGCTAGAGATCTCTACTACACTTTCTTCCTATTAATTCCTAGAAATTCTTGATAGCAAGTTGCTTCACTTGACGAAGTTTCTGCTTGAGTTGCGATTCCTTCACGTGGATCATCTTCGACTTGTGAGATCGTCTTTCAAGCTTGTTCCATCACCTCTAAGAGCTTAAGAAGAAGTCTCCAACAACTAGAAGGACACACTACAAAGGTTGTAATCCCTATATCTTAGTATAGCCTCTCTAGTTGTAGCAAGTTTTAAGTCTTTGGCTTTATTTCTTGGTGTTGGATGTTATGCTTCTCTTGTTTTTTAAAATTATATATTCTGCCTTATTAAAATCATTCTAAGAGATCATGCCTTCCATCAGTTGGTCGAATCTTTCCCTGTTTTTGTTAGTTATATGTATACCCTAGAGACCATTATTATACATGTGATGTATATTATAGTAGATGCTTGGACATATATAAGGAGGACTTTCTTGCTTGACATGATAGTATGCTATATAGTTGATCTTTATCTTAACATGTACACTTATTGTCTTTCTATTACATGTTGATAAAGCCCTTAGGAAGAGTACTTGACTACCAGGATTATGATGCAGATCATACTAGTGTAGCTAAGGTAGTCGGTAAGTACATCCTTCAATTGTTCCTAGTCGTGGGAGTATCGAGGCAGGGCATCGATATTCCAGACTAGACTAGCGTATACGCTTCTCGACCCATATGATGGGCGATGGATGATCCCACATCCATTGGTGTTTGACATCAGAGAAGATATACGGGTGCTCAGTGGAGACTGGGTACACTGAACGGACTCGCCGAGAACTCCAAGATGGTATTATACCTATCGTCAGATAACAGTTCTCTGGTGTCACTGGTACAAGTTAGTCTGTCGACCCGAGATCGTCATAGAGTCTTGTGTGATTCCCACTGTGTTTTGATTTCCACCTTACCACATTCAAGAGATCGTGAAAAACGGTGGTTTTTGGGTACAGTCCCGAGTCACATGGAGGCAATGAGCGATAGGAGGGGATTTCGTCTCTCCTGGTATTGGGGGTTGATGTTGCGCTATGGTCGATTGGCCATAACAGGAAATCCCTGACCAGAGTTGCTGAGATTTACTGGTAATTGTTATCAGTAGTTTCTCAAACCGTTATGGGCCTCATATCGGCATGACTTATCAGGCTATTGGGGTCTGACGTTTACTACCCTCAGGCTGAGATATGCAACATATCAGACGAAGAGACTAGACTGTATGGTAGCGTTACTTATTGGATTCACGGAAGTATGAGCAGGCTTGCTTGTTGATATTCTGATCGCTCAATACCCGAGTTGGCGTTACGTTTAGCAGACCGCTTGCAGCTTGTGGGTGACTGATATGATCACTACCTACTGCCGGCGTATTGACGAGTCTTTAGAGTCCTCCACAGAGGTTTTCTGGCTCAGGCGAAACGAAGTAGGTGCACATATGTGATATGTGCGAGACCAAGATTAATACGAGTATGTGATACCGTATTCTATTCTCGCGATATGTGATATCAGATGGTTATATGTGATATAGCCGGGTTATCGGATCAAGTGTTCATTCGATAAGTTGAAACATTTGATATTAGTCGGTTGTATGTGATATAGCCAGATTATTAAATCAAGTGTTGATTTAATAATTTAATTTATAATTATATATTTGATATATTAACTTACATTAACTAATATTAGCTCACTTAAGCATTTCTTTTTCTCACTTGTGTACACTTAGTATATATGTGATATATATTAATGTACATTCTTTTGTGTCATGCTAGATAATACATGAGACATGGGTGTATGAGACTCACACCATACTTAACATAATCAAGGGTTTTATTTATTTCAAGTAATTCAAAATTGGGTGGAAATTAGTCATGGTTGATGCTTAGTGGAAGCTTGTAGAATCATTGACTAAGTCTACCAATTTTGTTTTACTTAAAATATTTATTAACCCAACCATTATGATTAGCCATGGTTTAGTCTCTACATGAGTTAGTATATGATATTAACTCAACCATGGTTCCTATTCTACACTAGACTTTTTCCATTGTTGTTTTTCTTCATCTCCTTCCTCTAGCTCTCTTGCAATTTGAGAGGTGAAGAAAATGAGTGAGAACAATATTTCTAAAGTGAGCAAAAATCCTACTTCATCATCCTCTACTAGACTAGCAATTTAGTTTACGGTGTTAGCTTCACTAATTCCATATTAGTGAAAAAGTAGCTTGAGTTGGTGTCTCCTCGACGTAGATCATATTCGACCTCGAAGACTTCAAGTAAGTTTGTTCCGTTCATCTTGTGAAGCCTTTCTAGAGTCCGGTAGTTCACTACTTGGAGCGAAGGGACTACTACACGGAGCTATTGAAGTGAAGGACCAGTCTACAAAGGTTGTATTCCTTGTTCACTTAAATGTAAACATATTTACATTCTAGTTTCGTCTAATTTGCTAGTTAAGATTCTAGGTTAGGATTTTTTAGCGCGCCAAATTTTTGAAAACGGTATGGTCGATGCCTCCCGAAACCCAGCGGCAACCCTAGGGAACCCTGCAGTGGTATCAAAGCCAGACTAGAGAATTAGACGATATTTGTAGAATTACGAAACCGAAAAAACTCCGAAACACTCGAAACAAAAACCAAGTTTCTGTCGAAATTTTTAAGGTGTCTAAAATTTTTTTAAGCAGTTGCAGAATGTTACATGAGATGTAACATGAACACCAGACGAAAACGATCTCCTCTCGCCGGATTTGGACCGGCCACATGCAGCTACAGGACTGGCCCCACCGGTTTTCTTGAGTTGTCTGGGGTTCGTTTTGGGTCTGTGTTCTAGTCTCTAGGTTTTGGTGTTTTAGGTGTTACTTGTTTTTACTGTATTGCATGTAATGTTATATTTCTATAAAGGCAATTCGGAGTATTTCGTAGTCGTAATTCTAACATCGTTTCGGGTTTGTTGGGGTCAAAAATTACACCCCGGTTGACCAAGTCAAAGTCAAAATCAACCCCAAGCCAGGTGGGCCCAAGCCCAGGCCAATTGAGCCCATGCCCAAATCGAGCCCTGCGGCCAGCCTCCCCCATGCCAACATAAAAATCATGTAATAAATAAAATAATATAAATTTTTATGCATGAATGGGCATAAAACCAAATTTTTGTAAAGCCCATGACTCATGTGCAAAAAAAATGAGCACATGAGGCATGTGTTTACCGCCGGAAACCGGGAAGACGGACTGTCTTGCCTGAATCTGGAGGCAGATGCTAATTGGTGTTATCCGTCCACCTCTCCGAAGATGCCAAGTTGATTTATGGCACCATGTATCGAAGGTTTAAACGGATGCGGCCGATGTAGCAGACTTCGTCAGATTCCCCCTCATCTGAGGGGTTTTTGATTGTGGGGACGCTCTTCCCTGCAGGCGCAAGCTCCTGCAGTTAATTACGCTACCGCATCACGGTAACAACTTTCTCCTTCTCCAGATGGTCACTTCGTGTCGTGGGTGTTTGTTTTGTTTGTGGTTGCCTTTGGATTGTATACGAAGACTAATGTACGTTGTCGCCCGTAGGACGTGGATTAGTCCAAATCCGTATCTTCTTAGATTTGGGTTTGGAGGTTGGGTTTAAGGATACGTTAGCCTCATTTAAGACTAAGATCAACTTAAACGTGTGTTAAGGATAAGTTAGTCTAATTTCTAGACTAAGATCAACTTAACAGGATCATTTAGATCCAACAAGAGAGCATTTGAGCTCTATTATTTAGTTTAGGGACATTTCGGTCGATTTCCAGTTTAGGGACATGGTGGTCCATCGTTAGTTTAAAAACATCTCGGTCAAGGTTAAGGACATCATAGTCCGTGAGTTTAAAGACCTCACAGTCAAGGTTAAGGACATCATAGTCCATGGGCTTAAGGACCCCACAGTCCAATGTTAGTTTTAAGACATCACGGTCGAGGTTAAGGACATCATAGTCCGTGAGTTTAAAGACCCCACAGTCAAGGTTAAGGACATCATAGTGACATCATAGTCCATGAGTTTAAAGACCTCACAGTCAAGGTTAAGGACATCATAGTCCGTGAGTTTAAAGACCCCACAGTCAAGGTTAAGGACATCATAGTCCGTGAGTTTAAAGACCCCACAGTCAAGGTTTAGGACATCATAGTCCGTGAGTTTAAGGACCCCGCAGTCCGTAGTTTAGAGACGTCATAGTCTGTGACATGTGTGGTTGTCGGGACCCATCACCTCTTTGAAGACGTTGAGGAATTACAACGACAATTATCAAAGGAGTGAAAAGATGTACCCTTGAACCAAGGTTGCTCAGGGATCTGTAGTCCAATTTGGAACTAAGATCAAATAATTAGATTATGAGCACATTGGCTCAGTTAAATCTGAATTGAGAATTTATGGCTAATTTGGGCTAAGTCCAATTAGATATGAAGTGTTGGCCCTTTGTTGGACCATTAAACATTTGCCTGGGTTCAAGCCCACATTATTTAGCAATGCTAAACATTTTCATCTTTGATTTCCTCAATTTTGAGATTCATTTGGAGGAAGGACTTTTGCCTCTGGAAAATTAGCCAATTTGGCTAAAAGTATTGTCAAACACTAAAGAACAACAGTGCTAAACACTGGAAATATAGAATCCCAAATTAGTGTTAAACACTAGAAAATAACAGTGTTAAACACTGGAAATAAGATTTTCAAATTAGTGTTAAACACTAAAAGATAATCAGTGTTAAACACTGAGAATAAAGCTCTCGAATTAGTGTTAAACACTAAAGAAAAAGGGGTCACGTGTGGACACGTGAGGGCGCCCAAAGGTGGGACCAGATTCCTTTTCTTCGTTCTGCAATTAAGTGTTAAACACTTTTTATATTTTTGTTTTGAGCATCACGTGTTGGCAAGTGATGGTCATCTGTGCGCTGACTGTTAAAACGTTTGCGGGTCACGTGGTAACACGTGAGAGCGCCCAAAGCTTAGATTTCCCTTGCTTTTATTCCTTTTGTTTTGGAGGTCACGTGAGAGCACGTGAGGCATTGCCTCAAAGCCTTTTCCTTTTCATTTTTGGGGATCTCTTCAGGGGTCATGTGGGGACACGTGACCTTAGTTCTTTTCATGCACATAGATCTTTTAAGTCTCCTTATTTTATTTTGAGAATTAAATTCTCTGTAAGGTTAAACCCTAATTTCTTTTAGAGGAATTAAATTCCCATATATGTTAAAGAATTAAATTGTTATATAGGGTTAAACCCTAGTTCTGTCTTGGAGGAATTAAATTCCTAAAACTTTGGGAGAATTAAATTCTCATGCAAGGTTGAACCCTAATTTTATTTGGAGGAATTAAATTCCTATAACTTTGGGAGAATTAAATTCTCATATAGGGTTAAATCCTAGTTTTATCTTGGGAGAATTAAATTCTCTAAACTCAATTCCCCTTCTATGTTTCGGATCTGCATGGCAGGATCTCAGCCCGATGAGAAGTAAATTCTCAACTTATGGGGAGATGTGCTCTTTGCAGATCTTCAACTAGAGAAAGAACTAAGTTATTTTGTGCAGAAGAGTTAAACTCTTAGATTTTGAGAATTAAATTCTCTGTTTGAAGTTTTGATTCCCTTTCTTTTCTCACCTAGGGTTTTCTTTCTTGAGAATTAAATTCTCCTTTCTTTTCTCTCTGCTATTTTCCTTTAGAAAATTTCAGGATCCCAAAATTCTATATCTCTCTTCTCTTCTTGGCTCCTATTTATAGGAGAAGGAAAAGAATCAATTTGTTTAATGAATCTTTCATTGAAAGATTTTAATTGATTTTGTAACCAACATGATCTTTTAGATCACTCAGTGAATTTTATTCACCGTTGGATTTTTAATCCAAAAGATCTTTTATTTGTTATTCAAATTTCAGGGAAATCTTTCCTTGTATAGAATCTTTCCATAAATTTGTGATTTTTAATCACCATTGGATTTTTAATCCAACGGTGCTCCATTTTACAGAACACCATCCTTTTTGTTTGGAAAGATTTAAAGAAATATTTTTCCAGTTAGGGTTTTTGATTTTCCTTAATTAGAATTTAATTTTATTATTTCAGAGATTTTAGGATCCCATCACGTGTTGACACATGATCCCCTCGATTAAGCATTTAATTCTGTTGTTTTAGAGAACTCAGAAATTATCATGTGTCAGCACGTGACCCTTGGTCACGTGTGAGCACGTGATGCCCCATTGAGGTTTTTCCTTATTATTTTATTATACTTTTAATTCTATTTAATGAGTTTAGAAGCCTATCACGTGTTGGCACGTGACCCCATTGTTTAGAATTTAATTCTTATTATTTCAGAGGGTTTAAGAGCCCATCATGTGTCGGCACGTGACCCCACTGATTAATTATTTAATTAGAATTTAATTCTATTAATTCAGAGAGCTTAGGAACCTATCACGTGTCTGCACGTGACCTTTGGTCACGTGTGGGCACGTGATGCCCCATTGGGGTATTCCTTGCTGTTTTATAATATTTTTTAATTCCTTTCAGTGGGTTTAAAGTCCCATCACATGTGGTCACGTGATCCCTTATAATCATTTATTTTATTAAGTGCCTACAGGCTTTGCCTATAAATGGGCACGTATGGGCACGTGATGCCTCATAACTTTTGATCCCGGATGAATTATGAGGCCCATAATATATCAGATCGAAGGATTTTTCGAGATTCTTTCGATACCATCAGAATTTAGCTGTTTCTCATTCAGGAGTTCGTAAAAATACAGCCCGGAAAATACTGGTTCGCATTTTCTTAAGTGTACCGCTGCTATTTGCTACCTTAGGCTCTTTGCGCAGAAATTTTTGGCGGGAACAAATGCCCCCCACTACTTTGCCCACGTAAGTATGTACGTGGGTGAAGTAGTGCCGAATTATGCATGGCCTTAGAATTGAGGGCTTAGGAGACAGGTTTTAGGGTCCTTGTAGCCTAAGACTTTTTCATTTTCATGAGCCGTAAGGGTCTCAAGAAGGTTTTTTCTCCCTACAGGTCAAGAGGATCCCGCGGGTGTATTTTCTCCTTAGGGGTCGTGAGGACTCCTAAGTGCGTTTTCTCTTGAGAGTCGTAAGGATCTCACAAGAGAATTTTCTCCCTTACAAGTCGAGAGGACTCATAAGTGATTGTTTCCCTCCTTGTCGATATTTGACTTCGGGGAATGTGGCCTATAGATAGTCCATCTTAACCTCTTTGTAGGGCAGTGATGGCTTAGGAGACAGGGTTAGGATCTGCCATCTAAGACTTTTCAACTTTATGAGCCGTGAGGGTCTCATAAAGACTTTTCTCCCTACGAGTCGAGAGGATCCCGCAGGTGTATTTTCTCCTTAGGGGTCGTGAGGACTCCTAAGTGTGTTTTCTCTTCAAAGTCGTAAGGATCTCACAAAAGAATTTTTTCCGCTTACAAGTCGGGAGGACTTATAAGTGGTTGTTTCCCTCTTTGTCGATGTTCAACTACGGAGAGTGTGACCAGTGAATAGTATGCAAGAGTCCATCTTGGACTGACTTGCAGAGCCCCAGTGCTTAGGAAACAGGTTTTTTAATCCCCATTGCCTAAGCCTTTGCCTTACGAGTCGAGACGAATCAAGAAGTTCTCTCAAGGATGTCCTAACGTCACAGTTAACCTCTGCTCTTTACGACAAAGGTCCGATAGGGTCTGTGGTACTAGGATTTTGTCCGTCGTACCGTCGCGTTGGCTGATGTATTCCTCGATAGGCAATCTTGTTGTTCGAGCAGCCTTGCAACTTACGTGTCTCTGATCCCTTCGGGGGCTGGACAAGACGTCTTCAAGCAATCTTCCTAGACAGTTTGACCATCGGAAGAGCAGGCGTTAGGAATTTTGCCAAGCCGCTTTTTACTTGAGGTTAGGCTCATTTTGGAGAGCCCCGATGAGTCATAACCACTCCGCGCTGGTGTGGGATGATCTCCGATAGTCTTTCAGGTTTTATATGAGTTGTCGTCAAGACCCTGAAGCTAGGAATTTGGCCTTCGCTTTGTTTGCTGGCACTGCGTCTGCTGTATCGAGACGAAGGTCGCGGTTGTCTCTAGGTTGCTGGTGAACCGTCGAGGTTTGGAACTAGGGATTTTGCCGTGGCTCCGTTGTTTAATTGTCGTGTCTGAATCCTGCTGGAGGAAGAACGCTGTAGTGACATCTCGTCTGCTGTGTCGAGACGAACGTCAAGGTGGGGATCATTCCGTGCTGGTGTGGGATGATCTTCGATGGTCTTTCTGGTTTTATATGAGTTGCCGTCAGGACCCTGAAGCTAGGAATTTGGCCTTCGCTTCGTTTGCTTTGGCGTGTCCGAATCCTGCTGGAGGAAGGAAGTTGTAGTGACATCTCATCTGCTGTATCGAGATGAACGTCGAGGTGGTGATCACTCCGCGGTAGTGTGGGATGATCTCCGATGGTCTTTCCGATTTTATATGAGTTGCCGTCAAGACCCTGAAGCTAGGAATTTGGCCTTCGCTTCGTTTGCTTTAGCGTGTCCGAATCCTGTTGGTGGAAGGACGCTGTAGTGACATATCATCTGCTGTATCGAGGCGAACGTCGAGGTGGTGACCGCTCCGTGCTGGTGTGGGATGATCTCCGATAGTCTTTCAGGTTTTATATGAGTTACCGTCAAGACCCTGAAACTAGGAATTTGGCCTTTGCTTCGATTGCTTTGTCGCGTCCGAATCCTGTTGGAGGAAGAGCGCTGTAGTGACATCTCATCTGCTGTATCGAGACGAACGTCGAGGTGGTGACCACTCCGCGCTGATGTGGGATGATCTCCGATAGTCTTTCAGGTTTTATATGAGTTTCCTTCAAGACCCTGAAGCTAGGAATTTGGCATTCGCTTTGTTTGCTTTGTCCGAATCCTGTTGGAGGAAGGGCGCTGTAATGACATCTCGTCTGCTGTATCGAGATGAACGTCGATGTGGTGACCACTCCGCGCTGATGTAGGATGATCTCCGATAGTCTTTCAGGTTTTATTTGAGTTGCCTTCATGACCCTGAAGTTAGGAATTTAGCCTTTGCTTCGTTTGCTTTGTCGCGTCCGAATCCTGTTGGAGGAAAGGCGCTGTAATGACATCTCGTCTACTGTATCGAGACGAACGTCGAGGTGGTGACCACTCCACGCTGATGTGAGATGATCTCCGATGGTCTTTCAGGTTTTATATGAGTTGCCGTCAAGACCCTGAAGCTAGGAATTTGGCCTTTGCTTCGTTTGCTGGCATTGCGTCTGCTGTATCGAGACGAATGTCGCGGTTGTCTCTAGGTTGCTGGTGAACCGTCGAGATTTGGAACTAGGGATTTTGCCGTGGCTCTGTTTGGTTTCGATCGTGAGGTTTTTTGTTGACGTTGGATCTACATCCTGTTGGACTGCAAAGGAACGTCGTTGTTGACATTGCGTCTGATGTAGCGAGACGAATGCTGCGGTGGAGCTGGGATTTTGCCATCATTCTGCTTTGTTTTGACGTGAGGTCTTTTATTGACGTTGCGTATGCATCCTGCTGGACTGCGAAGGAACGTCGTTGTGGGTCTTCAGGCTGTAGATATGGCCATTGAGATTTGGAACTAGGGACTTTTCCATGGCTCCGTTTCGTTGCGACTCTGAGGTCGGTTGTTGACGTCACGTCTGCATCTGGTTGGAGTGAGGAGAAACGCCGTTGGTGATCTCTAAGTTGTCGATATTGACGTCGAGACCCTGAAGCTAGGGATCTTCCGTTGCTTCGTTTGTTGACATTGTGTCTGCAATATTGCGACAAATATCGAGATTGTCTTTATGTTGTCTATGAACCGTCGAGATTTGGCTTCGCTTCAACGAAGCCTGGTTGGACGATATGGTTCCCTTCTTGTTTGTGCCCATGGATTGTATACAGGAGTCAATGTGACCTCACCTGCAGGGCAAAAATTTTTATTCTTTCATTCTTTTTTAATTCTTTCTGTGATGCTCTATCATTTCAAATTTTTATATCGTGAAAATCACGATTGCCCAATCATTTTGGCTATTTTTCGCGGTGCCCAATCATTTCGGGTATTTTTCTTTTTACTCGCTGGTTTTTATTGCGAGTTGCCCAATCATTTCGGCTATTTTTGTATGCATATATTTTTACTTGCTGATTTCGTTGCAAGTTGCCCCATCATTTCGGCTATTTCATATGCATTTTTGGCTCGTTGACTTTTTGCCACGAGTTTGGAACTTGGAATCTGGTGCCAATCTTAGCATCAGCATCGCTGCGACTAGAATATTGCCAGGAGCGAATCATCATTTGCCATGAAAGGACTTGGAATTTGATACCAATTTAGGTATCAGTATCGCTACAACTGGGATATTACCAGGAGCGAATCATCATTTGCCTCTGTCGATGTCGAACAAAGGTGGCTTAGCAAACAGGGTTAGGATCCCGTCGACTAAGGCTTTTGACTTCATGAGCCGTAAGGGTCTCATAAAGGTATTTCTCCCTACGAGTCGTGAGGATCTCGTAGGTGCGTTTTCTTCTTAGGAATCGTGAGGATTCCTAAGCGTGTGTTCTCTTATAAGTCGTAAGGATCTTACAAGAGTGGTTTCTCCTTATAAGTCGAGAGGACTTACAAGTGTTTGTTCACCGTGTGAGCATATCCCTAGTCGCTTGTAAGACTCTGTTAGGGAAATGTTCATTCGTGCCCGTGGATTGTATACAAAGGTCAATATTGAACCGCTTGTAAGGCAGTATCGGAGGTTGTGGGGGCTGCTTAAGAACAGGTTCAGATCCCTGTAGCTTAAGACTTTCAAATCTTAAGAGCCGTGAGGGTCCTATAAGAGGGTTCTCCTTACGAGTCGTGAGGATCTCGCAAGTGTAATTTCTCCTTAGGAGTCGTGGGGATTCCTAAGTGTGTTTCTTCCTTTGTGAGTCGTAAGGATCTCAAGCAGGTGGTTTCTCCTTACAAAGTCGAGAGGACCTTGCAAGTGTCTTTTAGCGAGATTGCGCCCTTTCGGGTTTTCACAAAACTCGCCGGTAGCCCTGCTGTTTTTACTCACGGAGCCCTTTCGGGTTTTCATCCATGCCCATTTTGCTTATGGACATACCGTTTTCTTTATCACGTCGGCCTGGAGATATCGCGGTCCGTAATAGTTTATAGACATCTCGGTCAGTTGCAAGTTTTAGGACATTGCGGTCCATTGTTAGTTTAGGGACATTTCGGTCCGCAGCCAGTTTTAGGACATCGTGGTCCATTGTTAATTTAAGGACATTCCGGTCCGACGCCAGTTTTAGGATACAGTGGTCCATGGGGCTTTCTCTATGAATGAGCATGATGCCCCCGGCATATCCATCTTTTTCGGAGCATGTGGTTACGGCGGGTTCATCTTCCAGTTTTCGGACAGCGCGAACTTGCCCTGTTGGTATTGATCTTCAATCCAGCCTTTAAAGACGAAGAAATCCTCAATTGGATGGCTTACCGTTTGATGGTAAGGACAATAATTGGGACTATTAGCCTCGTCGGGTAGCAACGGTCGTTTTGGATCCGGCAGATTGATGAGTCTGTTGCGCACTGCCAGCTCGAACAGTCTTCTCATTTTATCCTGGGGAAACGAGTAAGGACATCCCATTCTCTCCTCGAGGGATGGGTGTGGACGCACGTTGTTTTGGCGAACAACCGTCTTTAAGTTGCTCGGCCGTTGCTGAGTATTGGCAACGAAGGTTGCTTTCCCTTTGCCCTTTTTCATTCCAAGGCTCTGTCTTTGAAGAGGAAGGCCTATGGCCTATCTGGTCCATTTGGGCCAGCTTATCAATCAAGGCGTGGAAGGTGGTCGGCTTGAAGAACATCATCAATTGGGAGATAGTTGACTGAGGGTCAAGAGTACCCACGAACATGCCTACGGCAGGAGCTTCTTCTATGCATTGTTCGCATTTCGACCATAGATTACGCCACCGTATCGTATACCGGACCCATGTTTCTCCCGGTTTCACCCTGACATTGATCAGTGCCGTGATTGGGGTGCGTTCGCTAGCACTCGCGAAACGTTGGGTGAATAGTAGCTCCATTTCTGTAAACGTTTTGACGGAGTTGTCGGGAAGCTCCGAATACCATTCAAAAGCTGTGTCTGATAAACTACCGACGAACTGGCGAAGTAGAAGTTTATCATCACCTCCAGTATTGCCACAAAGAGCCCTGAACTGAGCGACATGTTGATGGGGATTGCCTGTCCCCTTGTACACATGGAATTTGGGGATCGTATATCCCGGCGGGTAACTTATTTGGTCATACCAGCCCGGATATGGTCGCACAGGTTTAACAACTTGGCCGGCCGTTTCGTTCGCTCGGTGAGCTCGTATTTGCTGAGCAATATAATCATCAAGCATGGCTTTTGAGATGGTTTCCTCCTTGGCTGCTGAAAGAGTCGGATGAGATTTCGATGTCTCCCCTCTGTCGTCTTCAATAATGATCGGAAGGTCTTCAGCTGGAGGTTCCGGCTGTAACATCATCCCGACCATGTCTTGAAAGAGAAGTGCCATTCGCTTTATATTAGTCGCTTGTTCTGCGGCTTCTCTGTCCTTCTTTTCGAGGACACTGCGAAGGAAGTCAGCATCGGTTTCTTGTTCATGACGCTGCTCTGATGATGCCTCCGGGCTTTCTTTTGGTCCGGTGAGCACAGTCATTGCAGTCAGCATCTCCTGAAGCTTCTGCTGTTGTTGTTCTTGAGCCCTTGTTATTAATCGGGTGAGCGGTCGGTGGCCCGTCGAAGTGCGGCTTTCCTCTTTTCCGGAAGCCATGTAAACAGCATGCACCGTTATGCCCCCAGACTTGGGGCGTTTGGGTTCAGTGGTCTTACGATTCATCGCAGACTCAGGGATTTTCTCCGGCCATTTCTTTTTATGGACCGGTGACGTTGAAGGGGCCGTTGCAGCGAGCATCCAGGTAGCTGTCGCCTTTTGTGGCTTGACAGGATGGTCCTTTTCTTGCCGAACTTTTACCTTTTTCTGTCGGCGAGAGTAATCTTGATCAATTACTGAGTCCTGAACCTGTCGCCAAACTTTGTAAATTTTGGAAGACAGCCGCTGAGGGGGTTGTTCCGGCTTTATTTCTGTGACAGTCTCCACCGGTGGAGGAGATCTTTTCAGTACGGCGGTAGGAGAGTTCCTACGCACCTTGTTCAACAGTTCAAAGCTGTTTCCGATTGAAACAGCAGCATTGACTTCCATCGTTGGGGCTGGGGGAGTTAACCCAGAGGGGGAGTTGCCCCCAGCCTTCCTTACTCGGTGCCAATGGCGACGTCGAGCGTGTCGAGCCGACGGTATTGGTTCGGTGATAGGAATGGCTTTGTCTTGCCCCCTATCCAGGTGAGGGGCTGTTGCTGGCGTCAACCTCTTGAAGACTGATGTCCGTTGAGAAGCAGTATCCAACCGGTCAAAAACAGACTTCTGAGCGGGGACGGGAACCGTAGTGGGAGTAGGAACAGTCAGTCTTGTAAAAACCGACCCTTTGGCAAGAGAAGCCGCCTTAATGACTTCAGGAGCAGGGATGGCTATCCTCTTCGGAACAACCTTTTCTGAGATTGCAGGCTTCATCATGGGCCCACATGAACTTTGGCCCAATCTCGCGAAGACCGAGGAGCTGGAGCTGGACGACCCGTTGAGAGGGGCCGTGGTAGTAGCAAGCCGATCAAAGACCGACTTCTTGGGAGCTTCTGGTGTTAGTACAGGGGTGCTGAAGCTCATCGGTGAGAGCATAGTCCCAAAGAATAGCCCAGTGGTGGCCTGAGTCACCTGTTCTGCCGGCATAGCGAAGATGGTGGCCACTTGGGGCCCGTAAGTCACTCCTCCGGACGGGACGGAGCGAGAGTTGCAGTTGCAGTTAGTGCAGTTTGAAGCCATTGATCTTCTGTTTTCTGCACGGAGCAAGACACCCAATCTAAGTACCTCAAATCCACAAGCAACCATAGCAAACCGCGATTCTTTCGTGAACACGACACACGAAGTGTGGAGTGGAAAGAGGAAAAGGTCCCACCGGGTGTGCCAGAATCTGTTTACCGCCGGAAACCGGGAAGACGGACTGTCTTGCCTGAATCTGGGGGCAGATGCTAATTAGTGCTATCCGTCCACCTCTCCGAAGATGCCAAGTTGATTTATGGCACCATGTATCGAAGGTTTAAATGGATGCGGCCGATGTAGCAGACTTCGTCAGATTCCCCCTCATCTGAGGGGTTTTTGATTGTGGGGACGCTCTTCCCTGCAGGCGCAAGCCCCTGCAGTTAATTACGCTACCGCATCGCGGTAACAACTTTCCCCTTCTCCAGATGGTCACTTCGTGTCGTGGGTGTTTGTTTTGTTTGTGGTTTCCCGTGGATTATATACGGAGACTAATGTACGTTGTCGCCCGTAGGACATGGATTAGTCCAAATCCGTATCTACTTAGATTTGGGTTTGGAGGTTGGGTTTAAGGATACATTAGCCTCATTTGAGACTAAGATCAACTTAAATGTGTGTTAAGGATACGTTAGTCTAATTTCTAGACTAAGATCAACTTAACAGGATCATTTAGATCCAACAAGAGAGCATTTGGGCTCTATTGTTTAGTTTAGGGACATTTCGGTCGATTTCCAGTTTAGGGACATAGTGGTCCATCGTTAGTTTAAAGACATCCCGGTCAAGGTTAAGGACATCATAGTCCGTGAGTTTAAAGACCTCACAGTCAAGGTTAAGGACATCATAGTCCATGGGCTTAAGGACCCCACAGTCCAATGTTAGTTTTAAGACATCACGGTCGAGGTTAAGGACATCATAGTCCGTGAGTTTAAAGACCTCACAGTCAAGGTTAAGGATATCATAGTCCGTGAGTTTAAAGACCCCACAGTCAAGGTTAAGGACATCATAGTCCGTGAGTTTAAAGACCCTACAGTCAAGGTTAAGGACATCATAGTCCGTGAGTTCAAAGACCTCACAGTCAAGGTTAAGGACATCATAGTCCGTGAGTTTAAAGACCCCACAGTCAAGGTTAAGGACATCATAGTCCGTGAGTTTAAAGACCCCACAGTCAAGGTTAAGGACATCATAGTCCATGAGTTTAAAGACCTCACAGTCAAGGTTAAGGACATCATAGTCCATGAGTTTAAGGACCCCGCAGTCCGTAGTTTAGAGACGTCATAGTCTGTGAGATGTGTGGTTGTCGGGACCCGTCACCTCTTTGAAGACGTTGAGGAATTACAACGACAATTATCAAAGGAGTGAAGAGATGTATCCTTGAACCAAGGTTGCTTGGGGATCTGTAGTCCAATGTGGAACTAAGATCAAATAATTAGATTATGAGCACATTGGCTCAGTTAAATCTGAATTGAGGACTTATGGCCAATTTGGGCTAAGTCCAATTAGATCTGAAGTGTTGGCCCTTTGTTGGACCATTAAACATTTGTCTGGGTTCAAGCCCACATTATTTAGCAATGCTAAACATTTTCATCTTTGATTTCCTCAATTTTGAGATTCATTTGGAGGAGAGACTTTTGCCTCTGGAAAATTAGCCAATTTGGTTAAAAGTAGTGTCAAACACTAAAGAACAACAGTGTTAAACACTGGAAATATAGAATCCCAAATTAGTGTTAAACACTAGAAAATAACAGTGTTAAACACTGGAACTAAGATTTTCAAATTAGTGTTAAACACTAAAAGATAATCAGTGTTAAACACTGGGAATAAAGCTCTCGAATTAGTATTAAACACTAAAGAAAAAGGGGTCACGTGTGGACACGTGAGGGCGCCCAAAGGTGAGACCAGATTCCTTTTCTTCGTTCTGCAATTAAGTGTTAAACACTTTTTATATTTTTGTTTTGAGCATCACGTGTTGGCACGTGATGGTCATCTGTGCGCTGACTGTTAAAGCGTATGCTAAGGGGTCACGTGGTAACACGTGAGAGCGCCCAAAGCTTAGATTTCCCTTGCTTTTATTCCCTTTGTTTTGGAGGTCACGTGAGAGCACGTGAGGCATTGCCTCAAAGCCTTTTCCTTTTCATTTTTAGGGATCTCTTCAGGGGTCACGTGGGGACACGTGACCTTAGTTCTTTTCATGCACAGAGATCTTTTAAGTCTCCTTATTTTATTTTGAGAATTAAATTCTCTGTAAGGTTAAACCCTAATTTCTTTTTGAGCAATTAAATTCCCATAAATATAAAAGAATTAATTTCTTATATAGGGTTAAACCCTAGTTCTGTCTTGGAGGAATTAAATTCCTATAATTTTGGGAGAATTAAATTCTCATGCAGGGTTGAACCCTAATTTTATTTAGAGAAATTAAATTCCTATAATTTTGGGAGAATTAAATTCTCATATAGGGTTAAACCCTAGTTTTATCTTGGGAGAATTAAATTCTCTAAACTCAATTCCCCCTCTAAGTTTCGGATCTGCATGGCAGGATCTCAACCCGATGAGAAGTAAATTCTCAACTTATGGGGAGATGTGCTCTTTGCAGATCTTCAACCAGAGGAAGAACTAAGTTCTTTTGTGCAGAAGAGTTAAACTCTTAGATTTTGAGAATTAAATTCTCTGTTTGAAGTTTTGATTCCCTTTCTTTTCTCACCTAGGGTTTTCTTTCTTGAGAATTAAATTCTCCTTTCTTTTCTCTCTGCTATTTTCCTTTAGAAAATTTCAGGATCCCAAAATTCTATATCCCTCTTCTCTTCTTGGCTCCTATTTATAGGAGAAGGAAAAGAATCAATTTGTTTAATGTATCTTTCATTAAAAGATTTTAATTGATTTTGTAACCAACATGATCTTTTAGATCACTCAGTGAATTTTATTCACCATTGGATTTTTAATTCAAAAGATCTTTTATCTGTTATTCAAATTTCAAGGAAATCTTTCCTTGTATAGAATCTTTCCATAAATTGGTGATTTTTAATCACCATTGGATTTTTAATCCAACGGTGCTCCATTTTACAGAACACCATCCTTTTTGTTTGGAAAGATTGAAAGAAATATTTTTCCAGTTAGAGTTTTTGATTTCCCTTAATTAGAATTTAATTCTATTATTTCAGAGATTTTAGGATCCTATCACGTGTTGACACGTGACCCCCTCGATTAAACATTTAATTCTGTTGTTTTAGAGAACTCAGGAATTATCACGTGTCAGCACGTGACCCTTGGTCACGTGTGAGCACGTGATGCCCCATTGGGGTTTTTCCTTGTTATTTTATTATACTTTTAATTCTATTTAATGAGTTTAGAGGCCTATCACGTGTTGGCACGTGACCCCATTGTTTAGAATTTAATTCTTATTATTTCAGAGAGTTTAAGAGCCCATCACGTGTCGGCACGTGACCCCACTGATTAAATATTTAATTAGATTTTAATTCTATTAATTCAGAGAGCTTAGGAACTTATCACGTGTCTGCACGTGACCTTTGGTCACGTGTGGGCACGTGATGCCCCATTGGGGTATTCCTTGCTGTTTTATAATATTTTTTAATTCCTTTCTGTGGGTTTAAAGGCCCATCATGTGTGGTCACGTGACCCCTTTTAATCATTTATTTTATTAAGTGCCTACAGGCTTTGCCTGTAAATGGTTACGTGTGGGCACGTGATGCCCAGTCACGTGTGGGCACGTGATGCCTCATAACTTTTGATCCCGGATGAATTATGAAGCCCATAATATATCAGATCGAAGGATTTTTCGAGACGCTTTCGATACCATCAGAATTTAGCTGTTTCTCTTTCAGGAGTTTGTCAAAATACAGCCCGGAAAATACTTGTTCGCATTTTCTTAAGCGTACTGCTGCCATTTACTACCTTAGGCTCTTTGCGCAGAATTTTTTGGCGGGAACCGCATGGGATGAGCAAAATGCCATTTTGTAAAGCCCAAGGGACTATATGTAAATTTGTAAGCCTATATAAGACATCATGATAATGAAATAAAGGAGGAACTTTTCATTCTCTAAAACTCTAGGGTTTTTTGTGCCTCCTTCTCCTTCCTCAAGGTTCTAAACCTTCTTCTCCTTTTCTGAATTAAATCAAGAGTTGTACTTTTCCTTTTCCAAAAAGAAATAGTTATCCACCACAAAACCCTTGAAGGGGAACGCGGATCTTCCATTAGATCTCAAAAAGGGGAGATATTTAAATCTCACCCCCCCTTTCTCTAAGATTCGGCCAACCGAGAGGAAGAAGAAGGAGACCCACCTCCAAAAACCCCACTTTGGGGAAGATCCAGAGCTTAAGGGAGAAGAAACGAGTCCCCTTTTATCAGCTCCGAAAATATCTTAGAAGTTTAACTCCATAAAAAATATATATATTTATAAAATAATAAATCTTTCTTTTTGGGAGTCAACTCCCAGTGCAGGGGCTAAACCCACTTGTCCTCTCTGTCAGGAGTTCAACTCTATAAGTCAAATCGGGAGCACGGCTCCCAGTGCAGGAACAAGGTCCCTTTTGCTGCTGACGCCCAGCGCCCGCGTGCCAAGCACGTGGGGCGCTCGTGCTCAGCACCCAGCGCCCGCATGCTTACGTTCCAAGCACATAGGACGCTGGCGCTCAGCGCCCAGCGCACGCGTGCCAAGCACGTGGGGCGCTGGCGCTCAGCGCCCAGCGCCCACGTGCCAAGCACGTGGGGCGCTGGGGCTCAGCGCCCAGCGCTCGTATGCTTGCGTGCCAAGCACATAGGGCGCTGGCGCCCAGGGCCCGCATGCCAAGCACATGGGGCGCTGGAACCTAGTGCCCGCTTGCCAAGCACGTGGAGCGCTGGCACCCAGCGCACAGCGCCCGCATGCCAAGCACGTGGGAGCACCCACGTACTAAGCACGTGAGGCACCAGCACCTAGCGCCTGCATGCCACGCACGTGAGGCGTTGGCCCCCATGCGTCCTTTGGACACTTTTTCCCTTTATATATATATATACACACACACACACACACACTCCACGACACTGTCCCTGTTAGAAAAAAAATTCTAACGGGGCACTGCCCCGCACCCCGCAAGAAGGCTGCTAGCCCTCTTAACCCCCAGCCCGCTATCCGGGTAACGAGACCCACGTAAAAAACTCTGCGGGGCATCCGATATATCCAAAACCCTTCAAAAACACAACATACGCACACTGCACTTTGAGTTCGCATGACCTGTTTGACCCGTCAATCAGAGGTTCTCTCGCTCCAAAGGCGAAGGGTAATTAACGGCAGCTTAGTCCGCGGCTGCCGGAGATTCAGATCCCCACAATAAAAAAATTGCAGGGTTACCTAGCACGGCAGCAAGGTTTCGGGAGGCATCTCTCATGACAAATTAAAATTTTGCCATTCTAGCAAACTCTAACCCTAGAATCGTATACTAGAAATCGACGGAATCGAAATGCAAACACTTTGCAACTAAAAGAGAACAAGGAATACATCCTTTGTAGAACGGTCCTTCACTTCATTAGCTCCGTGTAGTCGTCATTTCGCTGCGATCATGAACTCCGGGCTCTAGATAGGCTCCACAAGAAGAATAGAACAAGCTTGCTTCGAAGTCTTCGAGGACGAAGATGATCTACGTCGAGGAGACACTAACCCAAGCTATCTCTTCACTAATTGTGAAATTAGTGAAGCAAACACCCTATACTAAATGGCAAGTGGTAGAGGATGATGAAGTAGGAATTTTGTTCATGTTAGATTTCATATTCTCACAAGTTTTCATCACAAACACAAAAACTAGAAAGCTTCAAGTGAGAGGAAGAAGAAGATCAAGTGAAGTTGTGATGAATTATTGTTGTGGTTAGAAATGCAACCAAGGGTTAAGCATGTCATGCTTAACCCTTGTAGAGAGTTTACCATGAGCTAAGGTTAAAGGTTAGGTCAAAAAATATTTTAAGCTAAACAAAAAGAGTGGACAAGGTCAAAGATGCTCACAAGCTTCTACAAGTTTTGAACAAATATCAACCATGACAAAATCCACAATATTTGAATTACTTAATGATAAAATATAAACCCTAATCTTAACCCTAGCATGGTTTAATACTCATAAACCCTAGTTGCATTTGTAACCTAGCATGATACATTTAACATATATCACATATATCAATGTATCCAAAGTGAGAAAAGAAATCTTAAGTTAGCTGATATTAGTTAATGTAATGTAATATATCAAATATATAATTATAAATTAAATTATTAAATCAACACTTGATTTAATAATCCGGCTATATCACATATAACCGACTAATATCAAATGTAACATCTTATCGAATCAACACTTGATCCGATAACCCGGCTATATCACATATAGCCAATCATGTCACACATCGTGAGAATCAAATACGGTATCTCATATCGTATTAAACTCAGTCCCGTACATATCACATATGCGCTCCTACTCCGTTTTTCGCTTAAGCCAGGAAACCTCTGTGTAGGACTCTGAAGACTCGTCAATACGCCGGTAGTAGATGATGATCATATCAAACACCCACAAGCCGCAAGCAATCTACTAAACATAATGGCCACCGGGGTATAGAGCGATCAGAAGATCAACAAGCAAGCCTGCTCACACTCCTGCGAATCCAATCAGCAACACTACCGTACAGTCCGGTCTCTTCGTCTGATATGTCGCATATCTCGTCTAGGGGTGGTAAACGTCAGACCCCAGTAACTCGATAAGTCGTGTCGATATGAGCCTCATAACGGGTCGAGAAACTACTGATAACACTTACCAGTATATCTATGAAACAGCCCTGGCCAGGGACTTCCTGTTATAGCCAATCGAGCACAGCGTAACATCAACTCCCAATACCGGGAGAGACGAAACCCCTCCTATCGCTCATTGCCTCCATGTGACCCGGGACTGTACCCAAAAGCCACCGTTTTGCACGTTCTCTTGAATGTGGAAAGGTGGAAATCAAAGTGCAGTGGGAATCACACAAGACTCTATGACGATCTCGGGTCTACAGACTAACCTGTACCAGTGTCACCAGAGAACTGCCATCTGACGTGAGGTATAATACCATCGGGGAGTTCTCGGCGAGTCCGTCCAGTGTACCTAGTCTCCACTGAGCACCCGTATACTGTCTCTGATGTCAAACACCAATGGATATGGGATCATCCATCGCCCATCTACATGGGTTGAGAAGCTATACGCTAGTCTACTCTGGTATATCGATGTCCTGTCTCGATACACTCTCGACTAGGAACATTTGAAGGATGTACTTAACGACTACTCTGTCCCTACTAGTATGATCTGCATCATAGTCCTGGTAGTCAAGTACTCATCCTAAGGGCTTTATCAACATGTAACATAGAGACAATCAGTATACATGTTAAGATAAAGAGCAAGCAGATAGCATACTATCATGTCGAGCAAGAAAGTCCTCCATATATATTTCCAAGCATCCACTACAATATACATCGTATGTACAGTAATGGCCTCTAGGGCATACATATAACTAACAATCTCCCACTTGCACTAGGGCCATCTGTTGTAGTATCCAATACCTAACAATCAGCAGTGGTTGAAGTATCTCATACTCAACCATCCCATAAAAGTCTCTCCTGGGAAAAAGCCTTTGTGAGTGGATCCGCCGTGTTGTCCTCTGTATCTACTCTCCTAACCTTGATCTCCCTGGAGATCAACCATCTCCATGATCAGGTGATACTGCCTTAGAGTATGTCTGGATCTCTGATGGGACGGTGGTTCCTAGGCCTAAGCCACAGCTCCATTGTCACACAATGGTAGGAACGAAGTTCATCTCATGAACTAATATATATCCAGACTACCTCTTTGGTAGTATCCTTGGTAGCGATGTATCCAGCCTTTATCGTCTAGTATGCCATGGTATCTAGCTTGGAACTCTTCCAACATACCGTCCCTCTACTGAGGGTAAAGACAATGCCTGTGACTGACATTCAGTCGACCTTACTACCTTGAAAGGTATCCAGTGATTCTCCCCAGGATCAATTGATACCATCTCACTACACCTAATGAGAATCCTAACATCCATTTAGATCTATCTCATAGATCCAAAACCCAGGATATAGGAGGTATCACTTTAATCCTATATGGAGAATCTATGTGATAAGAGGAGATTGACGGAGTGTAGCATAGGAAACTCCTTTCCTATCAAGAGTATGTCATCCACGTACAATACGAGGATCACCACCATACTCCCTACTACCTTTTTGTATATACAAGGTTCATCTACCCTTTTGTTGAAGTCAAACGCTTTGACTACCACATCAAAAAAGATGTTCCAACTCCGCGATGCCTGCTTTAACTCATAAAGCAACTTGCACACGTTTCCGCTGCTCCCACTGTCTACGAAGCCCTCTGGCTATGTACTTATAGACACTCTCTTCTAAATCACTATCTAGAACAGCAGTCATGACACCCAACCGCTAGATATCTTAGTTATGATATGTAGCAATGGAAAGTAAGATCCGGATGAACTTAAGCATAGGCACTAGAAAAGGATTCATCATTATCCACACCTGGTCGATGACGGGAACCTTTTACAATAAGTCTAGCTTTGAAAGTCTCAACTTTTCCATCTACACCAAGTAATCTTCTCAAGATATACTTGCTCCTGATGGGGATTTAACCCTTCAGATAAAGCAATCAAAGTCCACACTTTGTTGGTGTATATAGATTCCATCTCAGATCACTTAGCATCCAGTCATTCTCACAGAGTCCCCACTCCTGATGGCCTGCTCGAAACTAGTTAGGTTATCATCTCATGATGGAATCCCCGCTTCCACTGTCATAGAGAAACCGAAGTATCTCTCAGGTGGATGAGGAACCCTACCAGATAGGCGGAGAGGCTGAGATTCGTTGGGAACTATTGAATCCACCGGTTCTACCAAATCATCAACTGCAGTTTGTATAGCTGGAACTCCTTCCAGTTCTACCTCATGACCACTAATTTCTTCATAAGAAATCCTTTTCTATAAAAGGCGGCATGCTAAGAAACAAAACACCTTTTGTTCCTCGGTGTGGTAGAAGATATTCCCTTGCGAATGCTTGGGATATCCAACAAACTTCTACAGAACTGACATTGCATCGAGTTTGTCCGGATCTAGCTTTTGACATAAGCCGGACAACCCTAAATCTTAACTTCCTTAAGAGATGGGCTCTTTCCATACCATATCACACATGGAGTGGTAGGCACCTGATTTGGTTGGAACCCAATTCAATAGGTATGCAGCTTCTCAAGTGCAAAACCCCAAAAGGAAATAGGCAACTCAGTAGTACTCATCATAGAGTGCACCATATCTCATATGGTGTGATTGCTCCGCCCCGATACACCAACATGTTGTGGTGTATACGGAGGAGTAATGCTGAGAAAGAATCTCATTCCCCTTTAGAATAGTCTAGGAATTCCGTGCTCAAGTACTCTCCTCTCTGATCACATCAAAGGACATAATACTTATACCCCTTTTTGGTTCTCTACTTCTGACTTTTATTCTATGAATTTCTCAAAAAAGTTCAAACTTGTGTTTCAACAGGAACATATGTCCGAATCTTGAGATATCATCAGTGAATGTAATGAAGTACAAAGAACCGGTCTTGGCATGTGTAGACAGGGGACCTACATACATCATCATGTATCAATCCCAAGATTTCAGTAACTCTTTCTCTGTTTCCAATAAACGGAGGTATGGTCATCTTATCTTTGTGACATGACTAGCAAGTTTCACAAGATGTAAATTCAAACTGATTTAAATATGCATCTTTATGTAACTTCAGCTAGTCGGGTCGCATCGATATCACCTAGTCTACAATGCCTTAAGAAGGATTCGTTCATTTCTGAACTTCTCCTCTTGTGTGTGTTCTGTATGTTAAGAACTATGGTTTGATTTAGAACGTATATGCTTTTAGATAACGTGCATGAACCGATCAACTCTTGATATAGGAAATTTTCAAAACATTATCCAATAATACAACATTATATCCTTCTTTACTAAATAAAGAGACTGATATGATATTGTATATCAGGTTCGGTATCTAATAACATTCGTTCAGAATCAATGTATTTGGTAATACAGGGTGATAACTGCCAACATCTTGGCTGCAACAATTGCATCGTTTCCAACTCTTGAAACTTATCATCCATTCTCAGTTCTCTACCTATCTTTAGCCCATGTAACAGATTACATATGTGGGATCCTGATCCGGTATCTCATACCCAGGACGTAAAGTAACTGAGAAACAGTTCCCTGTAATGAACACACCCGAAGATGATGCATCAGCATGCACTTTTTTCGTTTGGGCGGCACGGGAATCCTGGTAATCCCCTATTTCCTGCTCGGTCTTATAACAGTTATAAGTTGGAATTTTGTTGCGGCACGGTAGAGGATGATGATGTAGGAATTTTGTTCACTTTAGATTTCATATTCTCATAAGTTTTCATCACAAACACAAAAAATAGAAAGCTTCAAGTGAGAGGAAGAAGAAGATCAAGTGAAGTTGTGATGAATTATTGTTGTGGTTAGAAATGCAACCAAGGGTTAAGCATGTCATTCTTAACCCGTGTAGAGAGTTAACCATGAGCTAGGTTAAAGGTTTGGTCAAAAGATATCTTAAGCTAAATAAAATGAGTGGACAAAGTCAAAGATGCTCACAAGCTTCTACAAGTTTTGAACAAATATCAACCATGACAAAATCCACAATATTTGAATTACTTAATGATAAAATATAAACCATAATCTTAACCCTAACATGGTTTAATACTCATAAACCCTAGCTGCATTTGTAACCTAGCATGATACATTTAACATATATCACATATATATCAATGTATCCAAAGTGAGAAAAGAAATCTTAAGTTAGCTGATATTAGTTAATGTAATGTAATATATCAAATATATAATTATACATTAAATTATTAAATCAACACTTGATTTAATAATCCGGCTATATCACATATAACCGACTAATATCAAATGTAACATCTTATCGAATCAACACTTGATCCGATAACCCGGCTATATCACATATAAACAATCATGTCACACATCGCAAGAATCAAATACGGTATCTCATATCGTATTAATCTTGGTCCCGCACATATCACATATACGCTCCTACTCCATTTCGCTTGAGCCAGGAAACCTCTGTGTAGGACTCTAAAGACTCGTCAATACGCTAGCAGTAGATGATGATCATATCAAACACCCACAAGCCGCAAGCGGTCTGCTAAATGTAACGGCCACCCGGGTATTGAGTGATCAGAAGATCAACAAGCAACCATGCTCACACTCCTGCAAATCCAATCAGTAACACTACCGTACAGTCCGGTCTCTTCGTCTGATATGTCGCATATCTCGTCTAGGGGTGGTAAACGTCAAACACCAGAAACTCGATAAGTCATGTCGATATGATGCTCATAACGGTTCGAGAAACTACTGATAACACTTACCAGTATATCTCTGAAGCATCCCTGGCCAGGGACTTCCTGTTATAGCCAATCGAGCACAGCGCAACATCAACTCCTAATACCGGGAGAGACAAAACCCCTCCTATCGCTCATTGCCTCCATATGACTCGGGACCGTACCCAAAAGCCACTGTTTTGCACGTTTTCTTGAATGTGGTAAGGTTAAAATCAAAGCACAGTGGGAATCACACAAGTCTCTATGACGATATCGGGTCTACAAACTAACCTGTACCGGCGTCACCAGAGAACTGCCATCTAACGTGAGGTATAATACCATCTGGGAGTTCTCGGCGAGTCCGTCCAGTGTACCCAGTCTCCACTGAGCACCCTTATACTGTCTCTAATGTCAAACACCAATGGATATGGGATCATCCATTGCTCATCTACATGGGTCGAGAAGCTATACGCTAGTCTACTCTAATATATCGATGCCCTTTATCGATACACCCTCGACTAGGAACATTTGAAGGATGTACTTAACGACTACTCTATCCCCACTAGTATAATCTGCATCATAGTCCTGGTAGTCAAGTACTCATCCTAAGGGCTTTATCAACATGTATCATAGAGATAATCAGTGTACATGTTAAAATAAAGAGCAACCAGATAGCATACTATCATGTCGAGCAAGAAAGTCCTCCATATATATGTCTAAGCATCCACTACAATATACATCGTATGTACAGTAATGGCCTATAGGGCATACATATAACTAATATAAACCCCCACCTACCCTGGGCAGGGGGAATTTATAGTGCACCTGACAAGCGCACGTATTCCCATCTCAATGGGGTGACGAAAAACACCCTACAGATTCTGGCACGTCCGGTGGGATGGAGCTCTCCTCCCATATTTCAGGTTAAACGTTCGTGCGAACTCAATCAATATACATATCGATTGCCTGTACTGAAATCATGCTTCTTTGTAAAGGTTAACAATCTCTAATTGCAATCTTCGGACGTAGCAAAAATGTCTCCGAGGACAAGCTCAGCTCTCGACACAGCTCCCATCTCCCACACGATGAAGATGGACACCAGGACGGTCCTTCCGGCCAGTCTCGGACGACAGTGGGAAGAACCGCTGCTACAATTTGGATCCATTCTGTTTGTCTCGGCTAATGCCATCCCTGCACCTCAAGATCCGGTAACCGACAAACCAGCCTCGAAAGGCAAGAGGCCAAATGTGGTGGTCTCGAGGACGCCCAACCCAAACCCAAGTCGGTGTTTGAACGACTTTCCTTGGCCCTAACTGGGGGCAAGGCCATCAACACCACCAAAGCAGCAAGGCATCTCGGGCAGGCTCTAGTGGCGCCCCTGACAACTGATCAATTGGGTATCTTCTCTAAGCTCCCCGTTAATCGACTCACGACGGCTTCCTGGATGATGGATGCCCATCAAGCCCTCAAGATCGAGAAGCTAAGACAGAAAAGGCTCAGATATAGAACCAACAAAAGGACTAGGACTCATGCTAGGCTGAACTTCATAAGGTTCTAAGAACAGGGTTACCCTGCCAAAGATAAAGAGAGGGCTGGATATGTGGTCCACACTGTCTACATGGTGGGCACGCGCAGCAAGAGCAAGGATGGGGCTACCACATCTCAAATCCAATCTGGTGTGAATATGACTGCTACATTCCAAGACCAGCCTCCTCTGGAAGGTAATGAAGACCCTTCCAAAGAGGCTGATAAGCAGAGAGAACCCTCAGTTCATAAGGAGTCAGGCTCGAAAAGTAAGACCGCAGAGCAGCAACTTGTTCAGGAGCTCCGAAAGCAGCTAAGAAACAAAGACAAGGAGATGGCCAAGCTCTACTCAAAACTTGACGACTTGACGAATGTTGTGATGCAGCTTACGGCCCAAGTTACCTTTCAACCATCCACTCAAGCACAGGGTTCAGCTTATGAACCGGAAAACGGTGTCCCGAGGCAGCCTACTCCTATTCCCTCGAATCCAAAGGTGGACGAGCTGCATGAAAGTCGGCCGCATCCTATCTCGGAAAATATCTTGACTACCGATGACAAAAACTCGCTAACTCAAGATCAAATCATGGATTTGGTTGCCAACAAAGTCAAAACATTGGTAGCCGGAGAGCAAAAAGACGTCGTCAGTAGCGGGAGACCATATCCTGCTCGATACGATCTTGTGGAGTTTCCCACTGGCTATGTCGTCCCCAAATTTGAAAGGTTCGATAGGACAGGAAATGCGAACCGACACATTGCCCAATTTAAAGCATCATGCGCGAATACTGGGGACAATGATATGCTCTTTCTCCATCAGTTTGTCAATAGCTTGACATATGTTGCTTTTGATTGGTATGCAAGCATACCGGATGACTCGATCATGACGTTCTCTCAAATAGAATCCATGTTCAAGCAATGGTTCATGAGTGTAAGCGATAAAATCACCATTGCTGACCTCATAAGGACCGAGCTAAAGAACAACGAAAGCAATATGGATTTTATAGTCCGATGGTGCAATCTCTCTATCAAATATGAACCGCCGTTGGAGTAAGACCAATCCGTCAGCCTTCTTATAGAAAATCTGAACAACTGGATGGCCCCGTTTCTATGCACCGCGGGTCTCAAAACATTCCAAGAGCTGACCAAGAAAGTTCAAATGTTAGAACGCTCAAAGCCCGAGTCTAATCAAAATCTCCAATTCACAAACAGACCGAGACGTCAGAGGGACGACAACCGGAAAAGTGAAAGTTCCAACAGCACGGATTCTCTAAATAAGCAGAGAGCGGGCGGAGCAAAGACTAACAAAGCCAACTTTGGAGGAAAGAAGAAATAAGGTCCACTCTTTCAGAAGGGATAAGGTCCACAAAATTTTAAAAGATGCTCTGAAGACTGGCCTGCGACTACCAAAACCAAAAAGGCTAAGTGAAGCGAGCAGGACTGATCACCCCAATTTTTGCCCATACGACCGAGTTCTAGGACACACTATTGAAGACTGTTGCATATTCAATGATTGGGCCGAAAAGAAATACAAGGCAGGAGAGATAGAACTGTCTAAAGGCGTGTTAACAAACAGTCGAGATGCGACCGCCAATTTCATACAAACCGAGACTGAAGTCTTTCGGGGACCTGATTCTCTCAGACATCTGCCTTTCTCTGAAAAAAGTGGACCAAGGCAACAAGCTAAGAGCCGAGCGAGCAACATTGCCGATGAAGAAGCAATAAACTGGTACACAACCCATACGGTCTACATGATGGAGCTCAGAGGAACAAGTCCTCCTACGCCTCGTACCCTTGACAATGGCGTGGTTGTTGCTACCCAACATCGACTCAGTCTAAATGATGAAGAGACCGCTCAGGCCATTAAGCCAAAGGAACCCGTAGTTCTTGTTGAATCAAGCTCAGGCGGTAAGGATGACCCCGTTGTCATACCCGGAACTATAGAACAAGCATTATTCCAATGGCTTCAAAGGCAGCTTTAGGACAGGGACGAGAAGATGGCCAAGGTCCATTCCAAGGTCGACGAGCTGGTAAACGTCATGGCAGATCTCACAACCCAAGTCGCCCGATTGCAATCATAGCAAAATCAAATTTTGGTTCATGGGCCAGGGATTGATATCCGAAAGCAGCAAACTGATACTCCCTCCATCCCAAAAGCAGAGCACTTTTGCGGAAAACGGCTGCGATCAGCTTCCAGTCTCTCCGATGCGTACACTGAATGGGTTAAACGGACAACAGGCGAACCAAAGACTGATTAGCCTCAAGGACCGGCATCAGGAAAGGCACCTACTCTAATGGAGAGAAAGAAGAAAGTATACTCCTTCAGGAGAGATGAAGTCCGCAAAATATTCGAGGATGCCTTAAACAACGGTCTGCAATTGCCCATTCCAAAGAGGTCACATGAAGAAAACATGATCGACAATCCACTGTATTGCCTATATCATAGAGTGGTAGACTGTTGCATGTTTAAAGATTGGGTAGAGAACCAATACAAGCTTGGGAGAACCTCACAGTCCTCGGATGTACCAGCAAGCCATAGCGCTATGGTCATCAACACAGCTCCGCCAAGATCAAAGTTCGAGGAGCTGGGATAAGCAAATACACATGACCACCACATTGTTAAACTGGAAACAGTCGACCCCTGAGTCGTTAAACTGGGAATGTAAAAAAAAGTGTAAATAAAAAAATGTGTAAAATAAAATAAAATAAAATAAAGAAGAAAAAAAGGAAAAGAAATAAAGCCGAAATGCTGGGGCAACTCGCAATAAAAATCAGCAAGTAAAATAAAGATGAAAATAAAGTCGAAATGATGGGGCAACCGCGAATAAATAGCCTAAATGATAGGGAAATCGTGACCTTCGCGATAAGAAAAGCTGAAATGATAGAGCAATCGCGGTAAAAAAAACCTTCAAAGGCGAATGATGAGTCGCTTCTGAAACCATATTTCAGTGTTAGCGATGCAGACGCCAACCAAAATTCAAATCCCAACGGCGAATGATGAGTCACTCCTGGTACCATATTCTAGTGCAGCAATGCAGACGCCGATAAAATCCTAAAATTCTCCCAGCCCTACGGTTGGTCCCTAAGTTGACTACCGTATATAATCCACGGGCTCAAATAATTCTCATCATACCCATACCCCGCTGCAATCACCCGTCCAGCGGCCGGTCTCTGCCCTTGGAATTATGCTCCATTTGGGAAGACCCACTCATGTGTCCTCACGATATAGGAGGAGAACAAACTTATGAGATCCTCTAGACTCGTAAGAAAACACCTTCGTGGGATCCTTACGACTCACAAAGGAAAAACACACTTGGGAGTCCTCACGACTCCTAAGGAGAAAATACACTTACGAGATCCTTTCGACTCGCAGGGAGAAAATGCTTTAATGGGACCCTTACGGCTCATAAAATTGAAAAGTCTTAGATGATAAGGAGCTAAACCTATCTCCTAAGCCATCGCTCCCCAATAGGGAAAGGCAAATGATGAATTGCTCCTGGCACCTGTGCTTCAGTGTTAGCAACGCCGATGCCGACCCCTACCCCAAAATTCCAAATCGATCCGATAGACCCCTAAGTCTTTAAACTGGGAACAGACGACCTCTAAGTCGTTAAACTGGAAACAGATAACCTCTAAGTCATTAAACTGGGCACAATAGACCCCTAAGTCTTTAAACTGGGAACAGCTGACCTCTAAGTCGTTAAACTGGAAACAGATGACCCCTAAGTCCTTAAACTGGAAACGAGGGAAATCCACTCATGTATCCTCACGATGCATGAGGAGAACAAAACTTGCGAGATCCTTACAACTCGTAAGAAAACGCCTTCGTGGGATCCTTACGACTCACAAAAGAAAGACACACTTGGAGGTCCTCACGACTCCTAAGGAGAAAGTGCACCTACGGGATCCTTACGACTCGTAGGGAGAAAATGCTTTTATGGAACCCTTACGGCCCATAAAATTGAAAAGCCTTAGGAGATAGGGATCTAAACATGTCTCCTAAGCCATCGCTTCCCAATAGGCAAGGCAAATGATGATTTGCTCCTGGTACCATATTCCAGTGTAGCGGTGCTAATGTCGACCCAAAAACCAATTCCTAAGTCCTCCCGGGGCAAATGATGAGTTGCTCCTGGCATTATTCCAGTGTAGCAATGCAGATGCCCACCAAAACCAAAATCCCCAAATCCTCTCATGGAAAATGATGATTCGCTTCTGGTACTATATTCCAGTGTAGCGATGCTGATGTCAACCGAAATCAAATCAAATCAACAATCTCTGTGTCGGAATCATGCTTCGTCTCAGAGTGTACCCCGTGTCGAAATCATGCTTCGCTTCGGTGTATCTTCCTTTCCTGTCGGAATTATGCTTCGACTCGGAATAAACCGGCGACACTTTGCGCCATCGACCGTCCATGTCATAAAAAGGGCAATGCCAGCTTCCCACAAAGTGGGAACCAAATCACTCCATACCTGTGAAACGTCTACTACAAACACTCCGTCTCGGAAACGCATCAAGCGTTGACCGTCCATGTCGTAAAAAGAGCAGTGCTATCTTCCCACAAAGCGGAAACCAAATCACTCTATGCCGGGGAAACGTCTGTTAGTTATATGTATGCCCTAGAGGCCATTACTGTACATACGATGTATATTGTAGTGGATGCTTGGACATATATAAGGAGGACTTTCTTGCTCGACATGATAGTATGCTATCTGGTTGCTCTTTATCTTAACATGTATACTGATCGTCTCTATGTTACATGTTGATAAAGCCCTTAGGATGATTACTTGACTACCAGGACTATGATGCAGATCATACTAGTGGGGACAGTGTAGTTGCTAAGTACATCCTTCAAATGTTCCTAGTCGTGGGTGTATCGTGACAGGGCATCGATATACCAGAGTAGACTAGCGTATAGCTTCTCGACCCATGTAGATGGGTGATGGATGATCCCATATCCATTGGTGTTTGACATCAGAGACAGTATACGGATGCTCAGTGGAGACTGGGTGCTCAGTGGAGACTGGGTACACTGGACGGACTCGCCGAGAACTCCCAGATGGTATTATACCTAACGTCATATGGCAGTTCTCTGGTGACACTGGTACAGGTTAGTCTGTAGACCCGAGATCTTCATAAAGTCTTATGTGATTCCCACTGTGCTTTGATTTCCACCTTACCACGTTCAAGAGAACATGAAAAACGGCGGCTTTTGGGTACAATCCCGAATCACATGGAGGCAATGAGCGATAGGAGGGGTTTCGTCTCTCCCGGTATTGGGAGTTGATGTTGCGCTGTGCTCGATTGGCTATAACAGGAAGTCCCTGGCCAAGGCTGCTTCAGAGATATACTGGTAAGTGTTATCAGTAGTTTCTCGACCCATTATGAGACTCATATCGACATGACTTATCGAGTTACTGGGGTCTGACGTTTACCACCCCTAGACGAGATATGCGACATATCAGACGAAGAGACCGGACTGTACGGTAGTGTTACTGATTGGATTCGCAGGAGTATGAGCAGGCTTGCTTGTTGATCTTCTGATCGCTCAATACCCGAATGGCCGTTACGTTTAGCAGACCGCTTGCATCTTGTGGTTGTTTGATATGATCATCACCTACTGTCGGTGTATTGACGAGTCTTTAGAGTCCTACACAGAGGTTTCCTGGCTCAAGAGAAACGGAGTAGGAGCACATATGTAATATGTGCGGGACTGAGATTAATACGATATGTGATACCGTATTCTATTCTCGTGATTTGTGACATCGGTCGGCTATATGCGATATAGCCGGGTTATCAGATCAAGTGTTGATTCGATGAGTTGTTACACATGATATTAGTCGGTTATATGTGATATAGCCAGATTATTAAATCAAGAGTTGATTTAATAATTTAATGTATAATTATATATTTGATACATTAAATTGCATTAACTAATGTTAGCTCACTTAAGTATTCATTTTTCTTACTTGATGATACTTTGCATATATGTGATATACGTATTGTTTTCTTTGTACACAAAATATATATGTGATATATATTGTTGTGTCATGTTAGGTTACACTTGCAACAAGGGTGTATAAGACTTATACCATGCTAGGGTTTATGCTTGGGTTATATTTATTGCTTAAGTTATCACAAAAGAATAAAGACTTAGTCAATGTTTTCAAGCTTGGATGAAGCTTGTAGAAACATTGACAAAATCCATTCTTTTGTCATTCCTTAAGATATTTGTTAACCCAACTTTAACCCTTGACCTTAGTTTATTCTCTATATGAGTTAGCCATGACACTAACTCACCCATGGTTGCAATTCTAACCTCACTCTCATTCTCTCTTGATTATTCTTCATCTTCTTCATGAGCTCAAAATGAAAAGAGTTTTCTAGGGTTTGAGTTTGTGATGAAAACTTGTGAGAAAATTAAAACTAAAGTGAGCCCACTTCCTATTTCATCATCCTCTACTACTTGCCATTTAGTATAGGGTGTTTGCTTCACTAATTCCGTAATTAGTGAAGAGATAGCTTGGGTTAGTGTCTCCTCGACGTAGATCATCTTCGGTCTCGAAGACTTCGAAGCAAGCATGCTCGTTTCTTCATGGGAGCCTCTCTAGAGTCCGGAGTTCATGATCGCAGCGAAGGGACTACTACACAGAGCTATTGAAGTGAAGGACCGGTTGTTCCCCCAATCAGAGCAAGGCTCTGTTTGAATTTCAAAAATTCAAATTTTGAAGCAACGCTTCAGATCCCGTGCGCTGCGCCCAACGCGCCACGTGTCAGAAGTTGACACGGCAGCACAACGCCCAAGGCAGTGCGCCCAATCAGAGCAAGGCTCTTTAAAAAACATAAGCAACACTCAGTTGCTCAAGCGCTGCGCTGCGTGACACGTGTCTGCGCAGTTGCGCAAACACAACTGCGCAAGCGCATCGCTGCACGACACGTGTCTGCGCAGTTGCGCAAGCACAACTGCGCAAGTCCTCCGCAGCGAGCCACGTGTCTGCGCAGTTGCGCAACCACTGTTGCGCAAGTGCACCGCTGCGCGACACGTGTCTGCGCAGTTGCGCAATCGCAGTTGCGCAAGCGCTTCACTGCTCGACACGTGTCTGCGCAGTTGCGCAATCGCAGTTGCGCAAGCGCTTCGCTACGCGACACGTGTCAGGCGCTGGGGAGTTGCGCAAAAAACAGAATGAAGATTTAAGGAAATATTTTTTTTCTGTTCTTGTTAAAACAAGAAGATTTCTTCTGTAAAATAGGGGTCTTTGGATCAAAGATCCAACGGTGGGGAAAATTCCCCAAATCACCCAGAAAAAGATCTTTTTAACAAATTTAACTAATTTTTGAGCACTATAAAAAGGACCCCAGGCCTCATTTCAAAATCATTGAGATCAGACTAAAAAAAAGAAGAGAAGAGAACTCTGGAAAACTCCTTGAGAATAAAAAAAAAAGGTAAAAAACCTTTAAAATAAGAGAAAATTCTCTTAGGAATAGATCATTGATCTAAGAACAAGATTAGTGATCTTCAATAAATAAATAAATAAATAAATAAAAATAATAAAAAATAGTGCCTTGCACTTGCTATGAACCTTTGGTTCTCTGAAACAAGAAAAAACTTGTTTTTCTTTGATCCAAATTTAGATCAAGGGATAAAAAGTGCTTTGCACTTCTTGAATCTACAAAGATTCTCAGTGCTTTGTACAAATGCAATGCATTACTTGAAGGGCCAGGCCCAAATCAGAAAAGACCTAACAGGCCAAAATAAATTGCAAAGCAATAAAGGGCAGAGCCCAAATGAAATTGATGCTCTGCATCATTATAAAGGGCAGGGCCCAAAACAAAATTGATGCTTGGCATCCTTCCTGGGCAAGGCCCAAATAAAAATAAAAAGAAATGTTCTGCAAAAGCAGATAAAACGTTGGATATTCTCAACTGGACTTAGCCCAATTTTGGCCATAAGTCCTTAAATTAAATTGACTGAGCAAAATTGCTCTACTAAATCAATTTACAATCAGTCCGAAGGTACATCTCCGAACTCCTTTGACATCCATCGTTGTAATTCTTCAACGACGTCAAAGAGGTGACGGATCCCAACGACCACACATCAATGTGGACTGAAACGTCCTTAAACTAATATTGGACCGAAACGTCCTTAAACTAACATTGGACCGAAACGTCCTTAAACTAACATCGGACCGAAACGTCCTTAAAACTAATATCGGACCGAAACGTCCTTAAACTAATATCGGACCGAAATGTCCTTAAACTAATATGGGACCTAAACGTCCTTAAACTAATATCGGACCGAAACGTCCCTAAACTAATATCGGACCGAAACGTCCCTAAACTAATATCGGACCGAAACGTCCCTAAACTAATAATGGACCACCACGTCTCTAAACTGGAATATGGACCACTACGTCCCCAAACTGGAACAATAGAGCCTCCTAATGCTCCTTTGCCGGATCTAAACGGTCCCGTTTAAGTTGATCTTAGCCCCAAATACGGCTAACGTATCCTTAAACACTCAAATGAACGATAAAATTCCAAATCGACCTTGGTTCAAGGGTACATCTCCGAACTCCTCTGACATATGTCGTTGTAATCCTTCAACGACGTCAGAGAGGCGACGAGTCCCGACGGCCATATATTAAATGGATCACCCCGTTAAGTCGATCTTAGTCTCAAACAGGACTAACGTATCCTTAACAAACGTTTAAGTTGATCTTAGCCGCAACGCGGCTAACGTATCCTTAAACTAAAAACACCGAACCCAAATCTAAGTAAATACGGATTTGGACTAATCCACGTCCTACGGACGACGGCATTACTCAGTCTCCGTATACAATCCACGGGCAACCACAAACAAAACAAACACACACGGCACGAAGTGAAATTCTGGAGAAGGAGAAAGTGGCTACCGCGATGCGGTAGCGTAATTAACTGCAGGGGCTTGCGCCTGCAGGGAAGAGCATCCCCACAATCAAAAACCCCTCAAGCGAGTAGGAATCTGACAAAGTCTGCTACATCGGCCGCATCCGTCTAAACCTTCGATACACGGTGCCATAAATCAACTTGGCATCTTCGGAGAGGTAGACGGATAAAACCAAATAGCATCTGCCCCGAATCTCAGTGCCAGACGTCCTAACGTCTCGGCCGCCATTCGGAGGGGAACAGATTCTGGCACGCCTGGTGGGACCTCTTTCTCTTTCCACTCCACACTTCGTGTGTCGTCTTCGCGAACCAATCGCGGTTTGTTAAATGGTTGCCTTTGGATTCCAAGTTTACTAAGATTTGGTCTCTCATTGGGTGCAGAAGAGAAATCAAGCATCGATGGCCTCAACCTGTTCGAAGTGCTCCAATTGCGGTTGCAGCTCGCTTCCGGCCTCAACTGGGGGCATAACCTACGGGCCCCAAGCGGCCTCTTTGTTCACCATGCCAGTGGAACAGGTAACTCAAGCCACCACTGGGCTCTTCTTCGGGACCATGCTCCCGCCGACGAGCTTTAGCACTCCTGTGCCCGAACAAGAAGATCCCAAGAAGTCGGTTTTCGATCAACTTTCAATTACTGCGGCCCCTGTCAACAGGTCGCATAATGCCAAACCAACGGCCTCTGTTTTCACCAGGCTAGATCAGAACCATAGAGTGGCCGTCCCAAAGAGGTCAACGGCCGCTGCTCCGGAAGACGTTAAAGCGGTTTCTCCCATCAAAGAATCGGTCTTCGCGAGATTGACGATTCCCACTCCTGCCCCTATTGGTCAAAGGACATCAGTCTTCAATAGGCTGACATTGGCAGTCACCCCACATTCAAACAGGGGGCAAAAAGAAACTATCTCAACTTCCGAACCAATCCCGATGGCTCGTCGTGCGCGACGTCGCCATTGGCAACGAGTGAGGAAAGCAGGGGACAACTCCCCCTCAGGGCTTACTCTACCTGCTCCAATGGTGGAGGTCAACGCTGCTGTTCCAACTGGGAACAGTTTTGAATCGCTGAGGAAAGTGAGGAAGAACTCTCAAATTGCTACATTGAAAAGATCTCCGCCTATGGAGAAAGCTCCGGAGACAAAGCAGGAACAGCCCCCTCAACGGCTGTCGTCAAAAATTTATAAAGTTTGGCGGAGGGTTCAAGACTCCATGATTGACCCGGACCACTTTCATCGCCAGAAAAAGGCAAAGGTGGAAAAAGACAAAAACCGCCCCATTAAACAACTGGGGGCAACAATTGCTAGGATGCCCACTTCAACGGTCCACAAAAGAAGGAGGCCAGAGAAAGCTCCCGTGACAGCGGCAAAGATTAAAAATGGTGAACCTAAACGCCCCAAGTCAGGAGGCATAACAGTTCACACGGTTTACATGGCATTGGGAAAAGAAGACAGCCGTGCATCAACGGGTCATAGACCGCTTACACGGTCAGTGACCAAGGCTCAGGAGCAACAACAGAAGCTCCAAGAGATGATGAACGCTATGGCTGCACTTACAGGGCCAAAAGAAAGCCCTGGAACCTCTTTAGATGAACGTCAGGAACAAGAGACTGACGCTGAGTTCCTTCGCCGAGTATTGGAGAAGAAGGACATAGAGGCTGCCGAACAGGCAGCCAACATACAGCGTATGGGCCTCCTCTTCCAGGACATGATAAGGATGATGATACAACAAGATCCTCCCGCTGAAGAGCCCCCGATCGTCCTTGGAGATGATAGAGGAGAAACATCAAATCCTCAGCCCGCTCTATCAACGGCTAAAGAGGATACTATTTCTAAAACGGTCCTGGACGAATATATAGCCCAACAAATACGGGTTCATCATGCGGCTGAGACAGCTGGCCATGTCGTAAAAACGGGGCGGCCGTATCCAGGTTGGTACGATCAGATCAAGTACCCGCCAGGTTACACGATTCCTAAATTCCATGTCTACAAGGGGACGGGCAATCCTCACCAGCATGTCGCCCAGTTCAGGGCCCTCTGCGGCAATACCGGTGGTGACGACAAGTTGTTGCTTCGCTAGTTCGTTGGAAGTTTATCAGATACAGCGTTCGAGTGGTACTCTGAGCTCCCTAATGACTCTATTAAGACCTTCGCGGAGATGGAGCTGCTATTTACTCAGCGTTTTGCAAGCGCCAGTGAACGTACCCCGATGACGGCACTGATTAACGCCAGGGTAAAGCCGGGCAAGACGTGGGTCCAATACGCTATACGGTGGCGTAATTTATGGTCAAAATGCGAGCAGCGTATTGAAGAAGCTCCCGCAGTGGGTATGTTTGTGGGAACCCTCGATCCACAAGCAACCATCTCGCAATTTATGATGTTCTTCAAGCCGACTACCTTCCAGGCTCTGATTGACAAACTAGCGCAGATGGACCAGATGGGCCATAAACCCCCTCTCCCAAAGCCGGACTCCCGAAATGAGAAAGGAAAGGGAAAAGCGATCGTTGTCGCTAATGCTCAACAACAACCGAGCGACTCGAAGCCGGTTGCTCGTCAAAATAATATGCGACCGTACGTACCCCTGGAGGATAGGATGGGACGTCCTTATTCCTTTCCCCGCGATAAAACGAAGAGGTTATTCGAGCTGGCGTTGCGCAACAGACTCATAAATCTGCCAGATCCAAAGCGTCCGTTGCAACCAAGTGACGTCAACGAACCCAACTACTGTCCTTATCATCGAGTACTAGGCCATCCGATCGAAGATTGCTACGTCTTCAAGAATTGGCTTGAAAACCAGTACCGACAGGGCAAGTTCGCGTTATCTGACAAATGGAAGGTGAATCCCCCGCAGCCCCACACCTCTAAAGGGACGAATACGCCGGGGGCAACATGCTCCGTCATTGAAGAAGCTCCTTGGGAGGTCGTATTATCAGCCAAGACAAAGAGGATGCTGAACGATCTTCAGACATGTCCAGCGGTCAAGTGGAAGAATCCGTTGGAACCGCAGGTCATTGAAGGGATGTTGAAGCCACGTCCAACTCCAAGGACCGATGGTGGCGGTTCAAGCACTTGCAGCCAACCGTCAAAATCTTCGAAAAAGAAGAAGAAGAAATCTAAGAAGCCCGTGAAGCCTGGTGACAAACACACGGACTTACAAAAGCAAATTGACGCGTTGGAAGAATATAACCAAAAGGCGCGGACTCCCATTACGCTCCAAGAGTTCCTCAACCACGTCTTTCAAGAGGAAGCTGAGGGAGAAAGTTCGTCAGATGAATCTGAAGAATGCGTGGCGAGCTGTCATATGATTTCCCATTCGAACGACGAGGAGACCCCTTGTACTGAAACGCTGGGGGCAGACTCTGAACCAAAAGTTCTGGGGCCAACAGAGGAAATAATCGACGCATTCCTTAATGAAGCTCGGTTGAAAAGTAAAGCTGATCGGGAGCGCGAGGCGGTTATATTCGAAAGGGCCAAACGCCAACGACTTGATGAAGGAGCTGAGACGATCCCGTTGGAACTAGATGCCTCCGCTACCGACAAAAGCCAATTCAAGATGAGGAAAAAGTTTGCTAAGGCCATATCAATGGGCATGAAGCTACCATCCTCTGAAGGAAACATCACTAGTGAGACGGAAACGCACCCCTCCTATTGCTTATATCATCAAAAGATTTCGCACCCCACTCAAGAGTGCAAAGCTTTCGATGGATGGTGGCAAGGATACATTGCTCACCGACAACACTTTAAGTGGGAAAAGCGTAAAGCTCGTCGAGAGCAAAGAAATATGACCGAAAGGCTTAAAAGAACTGCTGGCGATTGTTGCGTGGTTAACACCGGTGGGTCACACGTGCCTACATTCGGGAGTGATTCTGATGAAGAACTAGAACTTGCCCCCCTCTTCAAAGAGTCTGCTTCGAGAACAGAAGAAGAACCAAAGGTTTGCGAAAATATCCGGCTACGTAATCGCACGCTGCCCGAAAAGAACCTCGGACCCTCGAACAGAAAAGATAAAGGGAAAGAAAAGGTCTCTGAAGATATCATCTTAGATGACCAAGTGGCGGAAGAGTTAAATGCAAAGAACCCGCCGAAGAGAAATAAGGTAGACTACAACGTTTTGGCGCATCTGAGAAAGCTGCCCTCACAGCTCAGCATTCTTGACGCCCTTTTGCTATCAAAAGAGGTGAGAGATTCGTTGATTAAGGCGCTCCAAGACCCGAAACAATTCCAAGCATGCCTGGCCGAGGAAAAGATGGAGGATGAATTAGAGGAAGTGCACACGGCTGATGTTACTTTTGGCGATGAAGACCTTCTACTTGGGACGTGCGAACATAATCGCCCTCTCTATGTCTCGGGATACTGCCATGATATAAGGATAGGCAAAATCCTGATCGATAACGGGTCGTCTGTTAACCTACTCAACGTGCGGGTGTTGAAGGAAATCTGCATGAGCGTCCAGCACCTTGCTCGGGACAAGATCACCATCTCCGGGTTCGACTCCCAATCGTCAAAGACTCTTGGATCTGTGATACTGACGCTACGCTTCGGGCTACTCGTCACGGACATTAAATTCCACGTCATAGACACCAAGACATGCTACAACGCTTTGCTCGGCCGACCATGGTTACACGAGTACAACATCATCCCTTCTACACAACATCAGTGTATGAAGTATTTTAAGGATGGTTTCGAGTATACCGTGATGGGAGAACTGAACCCGTTCTCTGTGAACGAGGTCCGCAAATACAAAGATGCCAAATACTTCTTGCCGGATTTCGAAGACACGGAGAAGTGTCACAAGCCGGAGAATAAAACTAACGCCACCATCCCTGTCTTCGGCAGTGATACCGAGGAGGAGGAGGATATAATTTATTCGGGTTCGCCCCAATACACCAAGCCGGGACCATCCACCCCTTCACTGATCTTTGGTAGTGATGCGGAGGATGAAGTCCATGCTGTATTCCCTGCTCGGCTTTCAATACGAGCTTCTGCTGATGAAGAGTGAAGTTTGCAGATAGCCATGGTGCCGCCCAAACATCATAAAGAACTGGACGCGCTTAATATCTACAGTGTAGAAGAGCTGCGGACATTCTATATCCCTCCCAGGAGAGAAAACGAGAAAGCAATTCTGTTTTACCGCTCTGAAGAAACCAAGGTGAAAAAAGAAATCTGGCATGGCGCGGATCCTACGCTCGACAGGCTTCGGCCTATCCGTCTTCCCAGATATTATACAGAGGGTTTGAAGAAGCTGCTGAAACGCCAGGGGATATCCTTCAAACAGACCGTTAGAGAGGCCAAATTCTATGACAGGGTCTGGGACGTTCCCGGGACTCAACGCAAACTGCCTAATGGGAGAATGGAAACGAGAGGGCTTGGATACATCCGGTCAGAGAAACGAGAGTTACTGCCCGGCTGCTACGTCGTGTATGACCTTGATGAAGAAGCGGATGCTCAATGGGAGGACGCTAATCCTAAGCCAGTGAAGGTTCCAGATGCAAAAGAGCCCAGTCCGTCGTTCGAGGAACAAATGGACAGACTTATAAAGAAAGCTGATCAAAAAGTCCGAGATGATCACAACCGTGAGACGGCCATCTACGAGAAAGCCAAGACGCAACGCCTTCTCCAACAAGCCGTGAAAGATGAAAAGGCTGCTCCCTGTCAACCTGTTATAAACAAGGCTCGACGCAAAAGCAGAAATAAATCGAAAGGCCGAAAAGGCGCTCAACAGCAGCAAAGCAGGGCTAAGAAGCCACGCAAACGGGAGTCGAGCGTTATTGATCTATCCCTCATGAAGAAAATGAATCGAGCATACTCTTTTCCTCGGGATAAGACAAGGAGGATATTTGAGCTTGCTCTAAAACATCAGATTCTCGCGCTGCCGGAGTCCAAACACCCGGAACAAGCAAGCGAAGTCTCTGACCCAAACTATTGCTCTTACCATCGAGTAATAGGGCACCCGCTCGAAGACTGCTTCACCTTTAAGAATTGGGTCGAAGATCAGTACCAGCTCGGCAAGTTCGCTCTGTCTGACAACTGGAGGGTAGAGCCGCCACAGAAACACGAACCCAAAGCCACAAGAACAGAACCAACTCCACATCGGGATTGGAAGAGGATTCGCACTTGTCACATGATAACAATATCAAAAGAAGAGCCCGAGAACATGGACAACCTTCCCTGGTGCTTCGAAAACAGCAGCGACGAGATAATCTCAGAATTCCCACCAGCGCCAAAAGAGCTGGAGGATGGAATCCATATCACTGCAGATAACCTTAAGAAGATTGAGTTGGGGACGGTAAACGATCCGCGACCGACATTTGTCAGCGAGCTGCTGTCTGAAGAGAGAGTGGCTGCGTTAAAAGACGTCCTCGTGCAGCATAAAGATTGCTTCGCATGGAACTATTCCGAGATGCCAGGACTAGATCCAGAAGTTGTTGTATATAGACTAGCAATATCCCCGGGTGTCAAGCCAGTCAAACAAGCGCCAAGAAGAATGCGGCTCGAGCTCGAGATGAGCATCAACGATGAAGTCAAAAAGCTGATAGACTCTGGCTTTATCCAGGAGGTTCAATACCCTGAATGGATTGCTAATATCGTCCCGGTGATGAAGAAAAATGGGACGCTGCGCATATGCGTGGATTTTGGGATCTTAATAAAGCCTGCCCAAAAGATGATTTTCCAGTACCAGTCACCGAACTGATGATAGACAATACGTCCACGCATGAGGTTTTCTCCTTCATGGACGGCTCATCAGGGTATAATCAAATAAAAATGCATCCTGAAGACCAGAAACATACGGCTTTTCGGACTCCTTTGGGGATATTTTGTTATAAAGTGATGCCCTTCGGTTTAAAAAATGCCGGTGCCACTTATCAAAGGGCCATGACGAAGATCTTCGATGACCTTATACATGAAAGCGTCGAATGCTATATCGACGACCTCGTTGTTAAAAGCAAATCATATGAGGAACATCTCGAGCATCTGAAGACTGTATTTCGACGCCTTCGACAATACAATTTGAAGATGAATCCTCTTAAATGTGCATTCGGGGTTTCCTCGGGCAAATTTCTGGGATTCATCGTCCGACACCGAGGTATTGAAATAGATCCGTCTAAAATCAAAGCGATCATGGAAATGCCTCCGCCGAGAACTCTTAAACAGTTGCGATCTCTCCAGGGAAAGCTCGCATACATTCGGCGGTTTATCGCTAATCTTTCAGGAAAGTGCCGTCCTTACAGTCACCTGATGAAAAAGGGAACCCCATTCGTTTGGGATCACAAATGCCAAGGCGCACTGGATGAGATCAAGCAGTATTTGCAAAACCCTCCAGTGTTGGCTGCTCCAGTTAAGGGAAAGCCTCTCATTCTTTACACGGCCGCTCTTGAAGGTTCTTTGGGCGCATTATGGGCACAAGAGAATGACCAGGGGAAAGAAAGAGCACTTTACTACTTAAGTCGAGTGCTGCTGGGGGCAGAAAGCAATTACTCCCCCATTGAAAAACACTGCCTGGCGTTGATCTTCGCAATAACAAAGCTTAGACATTACGCATTAGCGCATGAAGTCTATCTCATTTCAAAGGTGGACCCTCTCAAATATCTAATGTCAAAGGCCATATTGACGGGACGACTCGCTAAATGGGCCCTGCTCTTAATGGAGTTCTCGATAACATATCGACCACTCAAAGCAGTGAAAGGCCAGGCCATCGCCGACTTCCTTGCTGAGCACCCGATACCGGCCGACTCTCCTTTAAACTGCGATCTTCCAGACGAACATGCGTTTGATGCGATCGACGGTGATAATACCCGATGGGAACTTTATTTTGATGGTGCATCTTCCATGAAGAAGCGCAAACAAAACACCCCTATAATCAAATCGGGGGTAGGACTCATCTTTATAACTCCACAAGGAGGGATAATGCGCTACGCGTTCTCCCTGACGGAACCGAGGACAAACAACGAAGCCGAATACGAAACTCTGATAGCAGGCCTCGAGATCGCCATTGACATGGGAATTGAAAACCTCCTCATATACGGAGATTCTCAACTGGTCGTTAGTCAAGTAAACGGCGATTACCAAACATGCAAACCAGAATTGGTAAAATACAGTGAAAAGGTGCAACAACTGCTAACCCAAATTCCCTCCTATACTTTGGAGAGCATACCACGCGCGGATAACAGCAAAGCGGACGCGTTGGCCAAACTTGCTAAAGAAATGGCTAACGAGAACCTCGATGACGTTAGAATCATGGTACAAAGTCGTCGGGTGCTCGCCCCCGCAGAAATACCTTCGGAATCACCCGAAGAGAAGGGAGTGACTGAACAAGCGACCTTGCAAATAAAAGATCATGAGAAGGTCAAGGATTGGAGGGAAGTCTTCATAGACTACTTCAAGTCCCACCGAATGCCTGAAGAAGCGTCCGCAAGACATCAGCTCATAAAACGAGCTCTGTCTTTCGCCTTCGTCAATGATACTCTATACAAGAGGTCATTCGATTCTCTGTGGCTGAGATGCTTAGGACCGGACGAAGCGGAAAGAGTCATTCAGGAAGTTCATGACGGAATCTGCGGTTCTCACCAAGCAGGTCCAAAGATGAAGTTGAAGATCAAACGGATGGGCTATTACTGGCCCACGATGATTCAAGACTGCATCGAATATGCGAAGCAATGTCACTCATGCCAGATTCATGGGGACTTCATCCACCAGCACCCAAATCCGTTGCATCCAACGGTGGCTAGCTGGCCATTCGAAATGTGGGGGACTGACATAGTTGGCCCTATCGAACCAGCATCGTCTAGGGGACATCGTTTCATCCTGGCGACGACTGACTACTTCTCTAAATGGGCAGAAGCAGTACCGTTAAGAGAGGTGAAAACGGAAAATATCCTCCACTTCTTCAAGACGCATGTCATATATTGGTTTGGAACTCCGCGACGGATCATCTCCGATAACGGGCCAGCTTACAGAAGCCACAAGATCAGTCGCTTCGCGCGACAGCATAATATAGACTGGAGATATTCCTCGGTTTATAACCCGCGAGCCAATGGACTAGCTGAAGCCTTCAACAAGACATTGACAAAAATCGTAAAGAAAACGGTGTCCCGTAATAAGAAAGATTGGCACGAAAGACTGCAAGAAGCTCTCTGGGGATATCGAACTACATTCAAGACGGCCACGAACACAACGCCGTACGCGTTGGTGTTCGGTACGGAAGCAGTACTCCCCCTCGAGATAGAATTACCCTCTCTGCGAGTGGCAGTTCATTACGAGCTGACGGATGAAGAAAATGCTCACCTACGGTTTGAAGAGCTGGATGCTCTTGATGAAACCCGTCTACTAGCACAACAAAATCTGGAAGCTTATAAAGCAAAGATGACACGCTCATATGAAAGATTGACCCGACCAAGGACATTCCGCCAAGGCGAACTCGTGCTAGTAGTCAAAAGGCCTATGATCCCCAATCGCGCCAAGCGGGGAAAATTCGAGCCAAACTATGAAGGCCCGTACATCATAGATAAGGTCTACCAGGGTGGGGCCTACCTACTCATAGACATGCATGGTGAAAGGCCTTTCAGACCAATAAACGGTCGCTTCCTAAAGAAATACTACGCTTGATGAGCCACAGCCTAGGTCAATGATAGATGACGACGACTATGTCCGCTCGCTATCTTCCTAAGCTCAAGCTTTATAAGCAGTAGCCAGCTTCTCAATAGCGGACCGAAATGTCCTTAAACTAACAGCGGACCGAAATGTCCTTAAACTAATAACAGACCGAAACGTCTTTAAACTACAACCGCAGCATCTTTAGGCTGACAAGATATAAAAAATAAAAAAAACATATAAAAATAAAATTAAAAAAAAAGGGTATGTCCACAAGCAAAAAGGGCACGGATGAAAACCCGAAAGGGCTCCGTGAGTAAAAACAGCAGGGCTACCGGCGAGTGTTCGTGAAAACCCGAAAGGGCGCGACCTCGTAAAAAAAAAGAGAAAAAAAAATAAAAAGAATAAAAAAAACGGTATGTCCATAAGCAAAATGGGCGCGGATGAAAACCCGAAAGGGCTCCGTGAGTAAAAACAGCAGGGCTACCGGCGAGTGTTTGCGAAAACCTGAAAGGGCGCAATCTCGTTAAAGGACACTTATAGGGTCCTCTCGACCTTGTAAGGAGAAACCACTCGCGTGAGATCCTTACGACTCACAAGGGAGCAACACACTTAGGGATCCTCACGATCCCTAAGGAGAAAATACACTTGCGAGATCCTCACGACTCGTAAGGAGAACTCTCATATGGGACCCTCACGGCTCATAAGAGTTGAAAGTCTTAAGTTACAGAGACCTAAACCTGTGCTTAAGCAACCCCCACAACTTCCGCTATTGCCCTACAAGTGGTCCGATATTGGCCCTTGTATACAATCCACGGGCGCGAATAAACATTTCCCTAACCAAGGTCCATCCGTGACTGGAGATATGTTCGCATAACCCTTGTAAATCCTCTCGATTTACAAAGAGAAAACCCTCCTGTAGGATCCTTATGACTTACAGAGGAACAAAACACTTAGGAACCCTCACGATTTCTAAGGAGAAAATACACCTATAAGATCCTCACGACTTGTAGGGAGAAATAGCTTTGTGAGACCCTTACGGCTCATAAAGTCAAAAGCCTTAGTCGACAGGACCCTAACCCTGGTCGCTAATCCTCCTTTGTTCGACAATGACAGAGGCAAATGATGATTCGCTCCTGGCGATATCCCAGTTGTAGCGGTGCTGATGCCGAAATCGGTGTTCAATTTTAGGTTTACGGCAAAAAGCCGGTAGGCCACACACATGCATACAAAATAGCCGAAATGATTGGGCAACTCGCAATAAAAAAATAGCGAGTAAAGATAAAATAAATAGCCGAAATGATTGGGCACCGCGAAAAATAGCCGAAATGATTGGGCAATCGCGACCTTCGCGATATAAAAGCTGAAATGATAGAGCATCGCGGAAATAAAACAAAAAAAATGACGATAAAACTTTGGCCCTACAGTTAAGATCACATCGATCCCTGTATACAATCCAAGGGCGTAAACAAAGGGGGAACCATACTTTCCCAACAGACTCCGTCAGACGACGAAGCCAAACCTCGACGGTTCGTTTCAACCGAAGAAGCCAGTGTGTTCAACAAACTCCTCGACTCACGGATACAAACACTCCTTGACGAGAGCCTCCTGATCCGCGTCGACTCGCAGAGCCACCAGTGCCTCCATGGGAACCCTCGACTCGTTTCAAACCCCAAGGAAACAAATAATCCTTGGCGCTCGGGAAACAAATAATCCCTAGCAAATTCCTCGACTCACGGATACAAACACTCCTTGACGAGAGCCTTCTGATTCGCGTTAACTCGCAGAGCCACCAGTGCCTCCATGGGAACCCTCGACTCGTTTCAAACCCCAAGGAAACAAATAATCCTTGGCGCTCGGGAAACAAATAATCCCTAGCAAATTCCTCGACTCACGGATACAAACATTCCTTGACGAGAGCCTTCTGATTCGCGTCGACTCGCAGAGCCACCAGTGCCTCCGTGGGAACCCTCGACTCGTTTCAAACCCCAAGGAAACAAATAATCCTTGGCGCTTGGGAAACAAATAATCCCTAGCAAAATTCCTCGACTCACGGATACAAACACTCCGTGACGAGAGCCTCTTGACCCACGTCAACTCGCAGAGCCACCACTATCTCCGCAGGAGAATTCCCGGTTCGTCCCAACTTGCAAGATGAGGTCTCGGGCAGCAAGAATTGAAAAACTTGCTTCCTGAACAATGGGGCCCTGCAAGTCAATCCAAAATGGTCTCTTGCATACTATTCACGGGTCTCACTCTCCGAAGTCGATTTTCGACAAGGAGGGAAACAACCGCTTACGAATCCTCTCGACTCGTAAGAGCGAAAATTCTCTTATAAGGATCCTTACGACTTATAAGAGAAAACCACACTTAGGAATTCTCATAATTCCCAAGGAGGAAATCCACCTATGGGATCCTCTCGACCCGTAGGGAGAAAAGCCTCTATGAGACCCTCACGGCTCATAGAGTTGAAAAGTCTTAGGCAGTAGACCTGAACCTGCGGCCTAAGCCATCGCTATTTCTTAAGGAAGTCAGAATACTCGTTTTAGATATCTATCGATCATGGTTATTAAGACAGCCTGCTGACAATAAAAAGAAGATGACAGAAAGAATATCTGATCTACATTTGATCTGGCGTTCGTGACGCATTCATTTATGCACGGGCAGAAGACTCAGGACGAAAAATAAGACAAGCTGAAATGAAAAGGAGGAGGGTTTCCATTCATACCGCTAGAAAATTTCTTTTTTTTTACAATCATAAGAACAATAAATAAGAAACATTATTCAAATTATTACAACGGTATAACCTCAGATCCGGGGCACGGATTAAGGAAATCGAAAGTAAGGCCATCCAGAGCCCTTCTGGCCTTTCTAATTATTCTTATGCGCAGTCTTTCGCGCTCCTCTGTGTCAAGATCATCGGCAAGCCCTCCTAGCCTTCGATAAGCAGCAACTATCGTCGTCTGCTGGAAGACTTGGTGTAGGATGTCAATGAGGCTGTTCCGCCGTTTCTTTGAGATCAGCCCTGTCAGGTACAATGAATGCACCTTGTCTTCGGTATCATCCAGCGCATTGAGTGGTAAGGCCTCATGAAGACCCGGAAGTGCTCTCCATACGGCTCCCAACACGACTTTCAAAAGGGCCGAACGACGAGGCAACAGCCAACCACCGCTTGCGTTCAGACGACCCATGACTTCTGCACATTCAGCGTCTGTAAACTCCTGGTTTTGTTGACGACCCTGAGCACGGATATCGTCGTAGGTAATGAACTCGTGCAAACTGTATAGATGCACCGCCGCCATTATGCCTGGAAGAAATATTACAGGAAGATCAGTAATAGAAAAGCAACAGTATACATAGAGGACTAAATTCCTAGAGAGCAAAACTATGTTCAAGGATAAAATCCCCTGGACGAAAGCTCTGCTGGTTAAGATTAATCTAAGAATCGATTTTACCTAAAGTTTTTCTAAAAACTTTGAAAAAAGGAGCAAGGCACCGGAGTTCTTGAAGGCAAGAACAAAGCTCTGAAGTTTTTGAAAATAAAAATCTGAAAGATGATAAGTATCTGTGGGGGACCAAAGATCCTATTTATAGGCATCAAGTGCCTCTTCGACTTCCAAAAGTTGTCACGGCGGTTTATCCCAATCAGAGCAAAGCTCTGTCTTGAAAGTTAATTCAATGAAGCGACGCTTCAGATTATTTGCGCTGCTCAACGTGCCACGTGTCTGACGCAGACGCATCAGCGCAACGCCCAAAGCAGCGCACCCAATCAGAGCAAAGCTCTATTCCAAGCAAATTTAAGGAAGCAACGCTTCAGCTGCGCTGCGCCGTGCACTATACGACACGTGTCAGCGCAGATGCGGTAGCATAGTTGCGCTGCGCCGTGCGCTACATGACACGCGTCAGCGCAGATGCGCTAATACAATTGCGCTGCGCCGCGCGACATGTATCATACTATGGAGCATTTGCGTCAAATAAAATTAAAGTTCTGAAGAAATCTTTTCCGTTCTTGTTAAAACAAGAAGATTTTCTTCTGTAAAACAGAAGCCCTTGGATCAAAGATCCGATGGTGGGGGAAGTTCCACCAAATCATTCAGAAAAGGGATTTCTTCAACAAATTGAACTTGCTTATCAATTTGCAAGATGAAGCCTCAGGCAGCAGGGGTGGGAAAACTTGCTTCCTGAAAAATGGGGCCCTGCAAGTCAATCCAAAATGGTCTCTTGCATATTATTCACGGGTCTCACTCTCCGAAGTCGATTTTCGACAAGAAGGGAAACAACCACTTACGGGTCCTCTCGACTCATAAGAGGGAAAAATTCTCCTGTAGGATCCTTACGACCTATGAGAGAAAACCACACTTAGGAATCCTCACGATTCCTAAGAAGAAAACCCACCGACGAGATCCTCTCGATCCGTAGGTAGAAAAGCCTCTATGAGACCCTCACGGCTCATAGAGTTGAAAAGTCTTAGACGGTAGACCTGAACCTGCAGCCTAAGCCATCGCTATCTCTGGGAGAAATGAAGTTATCGGCCAATGAGGTTCATCAAAGATATCATGCAAAAAAAGGGGGGGCGGAGAAATGACACAAGACATTACAAAAATGTGCACCTTTTATTCATAAATATTGATCGAGTACAGGATACATTGCACTAAAGAATAAAAAATGTATATACATCTATTTTACAAGGAGAATTACTGAGAAGGAAGCGTCTTGCATAGATTTAGCAATTGCTCGCATACTTCCTTCCACGCCTTCTCTTGATCAGCTGCCATCGCCAGTTCGGCCTCTGCTTGAGCCCGCTGCTGCCTGAAGGATGCAAGCTGTTCCCCAACAACCTGCTGAGCTGCTTCACAGCCTCGGGCATCACGCTCGGCGGCATCAAGCTTCCGCCTCAGTGCTAGCCCATTAGAGATATGCTCCAGGAGGCCTTCAAACACGGCTTTCACTTCAGCAGCATTCGTCCTAACTTCAGTGCGCAGGCGAGCGGTTGCGCTTGAAGATTCCTGACGCTCCTTCAACCGTAAAGCTTCTTCCTGCTCCAAATGGCGGAGATAAGAAGCGCTCTGCTCGAGCCAGACTGTCCGTTCGGTGCTCATGGCCAAAACTTCGGGAGAAGGGCGCATCGTCTCCAACCGATGCAAGCAGGCCTCAATCTCTCTGCAGTGGTTAACCCAAGATTCGACGACGCCTTCATTGTGAAAGTTTACGAGCGCCGCCAACATCGGGTTAACCTCCATTGTGAAATCCACGGCAGAAGGGAGAGCGTCCATGTTAAGCTCTTCGATATACCCGCTCAGCATGCCCAAACTCATCACGGCACCTTTTGAAGATGGACGTTTCAAGAAAGGGCCCGCTGGTGAAAGAACACGAGACTCAAGGGAGATCGGAGCTGGAACAATAGCTGCAAAACGAAACATGGTTAAACAATGATTCGAAAAGATACTGAAGGATCATATAAAAAGAGGGGAGGAATATACTGTACCAGCTGCAACGGACGGCAAAGCCAGAAGGGCCGGTGGCGTGGCAGGTCTTGCGTCCCCTCCTTCGATTTGTGGCACTATAATAAGGAAGAGGAAAAGTCAGAAATAATCCTTTTGCTAAAAAAAGGGGGAGTAAATAAAGACATCGAAATAACACTCACCGGCACCACTAGAAGGAGAAGCGAGTTCGGATGAGAAGGAGAAGTGTGGGAGCAACACTTGGTATAAATGATCAAAGAGCACTCCTGAAAGGGCACAGTGATATAACGTTAGTACAAAAGCTACATTTTAAAAAAAAAATTTATTAATGCATGAAATCCATACCTTCCAACATCCGCGATGGTACAAGGGAAGGCGGGGAAGTGACCACCGCCAAAGCAGTAGTTGACGGTGCTCCCTCGAGCAACGGAGCGTCGGCACTGGCCGCACCTGCAAAGACAAACTTGTTAGAAGAGGTCGTGAGACATATATAAAAAAAAAAGAACGCTGGTGACTAAAAATTTACCCGACGAGCTGCCAGCCGAAACTGAAGCAATCCCCTCCTCCAGTGATATGAGACCACCGCCCGTAGCCTCATCACCCGACTCGATGGGAACCGTTGTTGTGCTCGCGAGCCCTGGAGACGGCAAGGAACCATACGCGGGGAGGGCTATGATCGGAGTATTGCCAGATTCCTGGGAAAGAGCGGTTAGCTCCTCCTCAGGAATCGTGGCCGCCTCACCCGATACTCCCTCGGGTTCTGCGGTCGTGGTTGTCTCATCCATCGGCACCACGAGGTCTCCAGCCTCAAGCGCCTCGCCCTCTACTGCCTTCGGCTCGGTTAAGACAATCATTTCATCTGTCACCACTTCAGGCGCGGCATCAATCACCCTCTCGGCGGCGGATCCCTCAACCTCTGTTTCAGGCCCCGTGGCCCCGACGACGTTGCTCACTGTCGGCTCGGGTTCGGCAAGTACCGCTTCCTCCGCTCCCCTGGGTTCAACGGTCTCCGCCTCCCCCTCAGTCGGACTTGGCCCTGCAAGATGGAATGCATATGAGCCAATGGCTTTATAATTCTTACAACAAGGTTCTGAAAGAAATGCTACCTGAAGAGGATTTATCGTTTGCACTTCGGGCCGCGCGCGCCACTCGCCTATGAGCAGTAGATAGGACGACAGGGGCCTCTTCAGAAGGAGTGTCAGCGTGAGGAATAGTGCTAGGGCCCGCTCCCGTGGCCAAAGCAGCTCTGCGCGCCTTTGCTTCGCGTCTCAACCGCTTTCGATTCTCCCGAGCCGTTGAGACGGATGCCACTAGGGCTTCTTTAATTGAGGCGTCCTCGTCCGTGAATAGGGATGCCTCCAGATTTTTCAGGGCATCCCTTGTCGTTTTGTCAAGTCGAGGCTCCTGCAGCAGCCTCGACGAGATCGGGACTTCAGTAACGGCCTCGGGAAGGATCCCCGCATCAATTGATACAACCCCTGCAAAGAAACAAAAGAAGGTTAGGTTGACCATCAGAAAAGATGACAAACTTTTCTTATCAAAGAGAAAGAGGTGAGACATACCAACGCCTGCTAAAGCGCGCTTCTCCTCCTCCTCTTGGAAGGTTTTCAAAGAGGCAGCGATAGCCTCTTCAGTAGAGACACCTGTTGAAAAGGAAGCAAATATTAGTTAAAGATAATAATAAAAAGTGCAATAAAATGACAAATAAAGCGGCTGATGATTACCTGACTCAGCGAGTTTGCTTAACATCGCTTCGAGCCTCGCCGATCGCTCCGAAGCTGCAATGGCGGCAGCCAAATTAGTGTCTGCAGGGTCTACCAAGAAGCCCTCGTTGCTGCCATATTCACATATGCCTTCGGTGGAAGGAGCCGTAGGCTTTAAGCTGAGGATCGCATCGAGGGAAAGGGTGGACTTCTTCTTCTTCTTCTGTCCGCCAGCTTTAGATCCATCCGGAGTAGATTTGCGCTTGGCAGTCACTTTAGGGCGGCGGGTCCCGATATCTGCTCCTGCGCCGGACCCTGGCGATACCACATTAACCGTCTTTGTGGGAGCACGGGGCGCCGGTGGTGCATCCACCGTAGTCGGCAGTGGCAATCCACGCGGGGGGCTCAACACGCGTGGTCAATCGACTCCAGCATCTTTTAGCGGAGGGACGACCGAGAGCCTTGGCTGCAAAGGGGCCTTGCGATCGCCGCCGGGAGGCGCACCCCTACGGTCAACCAGCATACGCTTCTCCGTTAAGATAATTGGGCCCATCGCGTGCGCATACCAGGCCACATATGAATTAAGCATCTTAGGGGCACAGCTGGGTTCACTAATGAAGAAATAGGAACCTGTGTTAAGCCGTGTAAAATGATGCATCGCATTCTTTATCCCCTCTGGGCCGACCACGGGCGTTTCCAAGAAAGCTTCCAGCGGGATCCCTTGGTTGTAGCTTGACTGCCGGGCAAATCGGTGTGGGTTATATCTCATAAACAAGGCTGTCTTATTCTTCCTGAACACTAGATAGCCCGGCCGGATGGAGTAGAGATGGAGGATTTCCCGAGCTTTCAATACAGAAGCCCCATCTTTGAAGTCATCGCGCAGGGGCACCACTGACTTGGTGGTCTCTGAGCCTATGGTTATAACCTTATCCATAAAAGAAACCTTCGCTCCGACCAGATGTGGACGAAGGAGCAGCCCTCTAGACTCCCGCGGGGCTGGAACCACAATTGAAGCCCCAACCAACCGCATGACCCTCGGGAGTCTGTATTTCTCGAAGAACGGAGGAGTCTTGTGGGCACCAAACACCCCTCGCACATGCATCTCCATCCAAGAAGTGAAGTAGTGCATTGGGAAGTTAGCAGGCTGTACCCCGGGCTCACTGGCGTCCGCCGCTACGCTAAGTCCATGATAAAGGTAAGCCAGCCTGGCGATTCCTACCGATAACTGCAAACCAGCCACCATCCGATGCGCTGGGTAAAAGACAGAGGGCCGCATGAGGCGGGGGTGCATGGGGAGTGCAAAGTTGCATAGCCACAAGCCCAAGAATCCAATAAAAAAAGGTTTTCTCATCCATGCCTGGGACGGCAATTTCCGAGAAAGCAGCAATGGCAGCGTTGGGGAGATAGAAATCCTTCTGGTTATTGTCCGATACGGGTCGGCGGTCCAAGCCGAAACCAAAAGGGTCACCAAGCTGAGCGAACTTCTCGCTCTCCTCTGATAGGAACTCTGGGCGAATGAAGCGAGCAATAAAATCTGCGAAGCTGACGCCCCGGTCGCCCGATTCCAGATGGAGTTCCTCATAGATCTCCAATACCTTCACCAAGCCCGGATACTGATGCTGAATGGCGTTCTCCGGAGTCAAGTCAAACACCAGCTGCTTGGTTGCAAAGACGTACTCGTCAGGAGGAAGCAGCTCCTCGTAGTGCTCTCCCCTCATTGGTAGACCCGAAATCTCAGCGAGTTCCTCCAAGGAGAGAGAGACTTCCCTATCCGTCATCAGGAAGGTGTGAGTGGGGATATTCCATTGTTCGATAAAGGCCTTGACCCACCATGTTGGAGGAGAGGGATACTCGAAAAGCGAAACGTAGATGGCTGGATATAAACCAATCCTCGTTAGATGAGTCCTTTTCGCCGATAAGATGTACCGGGCCCACTGCAAATATCCGGCGGGGGGTCGCGGGATCAGTCCAATATTGTAAGCCGGTCCCCAAGGGCGTGCTTCACCCTGACAGATTCGCCTCCCCAGAATGTCTATTGTCGGCGGCGGCTGCACGGGAATGGCACCGATCGCAGGCTGGAGGAGGTCATCAGAATTCCAGTTTTTAACCTCCACGGCATACTTCACCGGGGGTTCGTCTGCATAGGGGATCATGACTGTAGGCTCAGACGGCGAGGCGGAACTGAAGCTGCGACGGCCTTGGATGATCTGGCTGTACCACCTTCCCCACAGGTGGAGTTTTTTGCACTCAGGGTCATGATCTTTAATGAGAGCGAACGCCACCCGGTCCACCGGCGAATGGGGGAACCCTCCTTCTGAGCGAAGAAAAGGGAAGGACAAATCTTCAGACATGTTTCCTGAAGAAAAAACAAAAAAATAATAATAACCGTTAGTGTTCCAATGCTTCACATTTTAAAGTCCTACATCACACTGCAATACAGTGGGTAGGGGACCAAAGGGGGGGCCCACAAAATCTGGATGACGGCGCATCATTTAATAAAACAGTCCCATCATTGGATGAAACTGTCAGTTAATGAAAAAGACCCCCAAGAGAATATCCTCATTAAAGGGAAATCCCTAGAGACAAGGAGAAAATCTTCTCTTTTAGAGCAAAGCTCTGTCACAGAGTGACATTTGTTAAACTCTGGTCTCAAGGAAATAAAACTTCCTAAAAAAAAAGGGGCCTAGCTCTGTAGTAGTAATGAAAACTATAACTCCTAAGGATTAAAAGAAAAATTTTGGGATCTTAAAAATCCATGAAAACTTTTAGGAGTTCTCCATTTGATCTACAAGCAAGGCTCTGTTCATGGGTTAAAACCCAGGAACAAAATCTCTGTAAATTTTTGAGAGCAAGGCTCTGTTGAAGAAACCCCAAAGGGGTTTTCTTTAGATCAAAGATCTATAAGAGCAAGGCTCTGTTAATTAAATTTAATTTAAATTAATTTAAATTAAATTTAATTATTTAAATTTAATTTAATTAACAGATTCTGAACTTTAAAGTTCTTGGGAAGAAGCAAGAGCAAGGCTCTGAGAGTTCTTAAGCAAGAGCAAGGCTCTGAATCAAAGTTCTTGAAACGGTAAAGAAATCAAAGGACCAAGGGTCCCATTTATAGGCGCCTACGCCTCTTCACCTGACCTCCATGATCCAACGATCGGGATCTTGCCATCGCTGCACACACGTGCGCGCCACGTGAGCGCAACGGTGGGGGGGCATTTGATCCCCCAATTAGAGCAAGGCTCTGTTTGAAATTCAAAAATTCAAATTTTGAAGCAACGCTTCAGATCCCGTGCGCTGCGCGCAACGCGCCACGTGTCAGAAGTTGACACGGCAGCACAACGCCCAAGGCAGTGCGCCCAATCAGAGCAAGGCTCTTTAAAAAACATAAGTAACACTCAGTTGCGCAAGCGCTGAGCTGCGTGACACGTGTCTGCGCAGTTGCGCAAACACAACTGCGTAAGCGCATCGCTGCGCGACACGTGTCTGCGCAGTTGCGCAAGCACAACTGCGCAAGTCCCCCGCAGCGAGCCACGTGTCTACGCAGTTGCGCAAACACTGCTGCGCAAGTGCACTGCTGCGTGACACGTGTCTACGCAGTTGCGCAACCACTGCTGCGCAAGTGCACCGCTGCGCGACACGTGTCTGCGCAGTTGCGCAAGCGGAGTTGCGCAAGCGCTTCCCTGCTCGACACGTGTCTGCGCAGTTGCGCAAGCGGAGCTGCGCAAGCGGTTCACTGCGCGACACGTGTCACGCACTGGGGAGTTGCGCAAAAAACAGAATGAAGATTTAAGGAAATATTTTTTTTCTGTTCTTATTAAAACAAGAAGATTTCTTCTGTAAAACAGGGGCCTTTGGATCAAAGATCCAACGGTGGGGAAAATTCCCCAAATCACCCAGAAAAACATCTTTTTAACAAATTTAACTAATTTTTTAGCATTATAAAAAGGACCCCAGGCCTCATTTCAAAATCATTGAGATCAGACTAAAAAAAAGAAGAGAAGAGAACTCTGGAAAACTCCTTGAGAATAAAAAAAAAGGTAAAAAACCTTTAAAATAAGAGAAAATTCTCTTAGGAATAGAACATTGATCTAAGAACAAGATTAGTGATCTTCAATAAATAAATAAATAAATAAATAAAAATAATAAAAAATAGTGCCTTGCACTTGCTATGAACCTTTGGTTCTCTGAAACAAGAAAAAACTTGTTTTTCTTTGATCCAAATTTAGATCAAGGGATAAAAAGTGCTTTGCACTTCTTGAATCTACAAAGATTCTCAGTGCTTTGTACAAATGCAATGCATTACTTGAAGGGCCAGGCCCAAATCAGAAAAGACCTAACAGGCCAAAATAAATTGCAAAGCAATAAAGGGCAGAGCCCAAATGAAATTGATGCTCTGCATCATTATAAAGGGCAGGGCCCAAAACAAAATTGATGCTTGGCATCCTTCCTGGGCAAGGCCCAAATAAAAATAAAAAGAAATGCTCTGCAAAAGCAGATAAAACGTTGGATATTCTCAACTGGACTTAGCCCAATTTTGGCCATAAGTCCTTAAATTAAATTGACTGAGCAAAATTGCTCTACTAAATCAATTTACAATCAGTCCGAAGGTACATCTCCGAACTCCTTTGACATCCATCATTGTAATTCTTCAACGACGTCAAAGAGGTGACGGGTCCCAACGACCACACATCAATGTGGACCGAAACGTCCTTAAACTAACATTGGACCGAAACGTCCTTAAACTAACATCGGACCGAAACGTCCTTAAAACTAATATCGGACCGAAACGTCCTTAAACTAATATCGGACCGAAACGTCCTTAAAACTAATATCGGACCGAAACGTCCCTAAACTAATATCGGACCGAAACGTCCCTAAACTAATATCGGACCGAAACGTCCCTAAACTAATAATGGACCACCACGTCCCTAAACTGGAATATGGACCACTACATCCCCAAACTGGAACAATAGAGCCTCCTAATGCTCCTTTGCCGGATCTAAACGGTCCCGTTTAAGTTGATCTTAGCCCCAAATACGGCTAACGTATCCTTAAACACTCAAATGAACGATAAAATTCCAAATCGACCTTGGTTCAAGGGTACATCTCCGAACTCCTCTGACATATGTCGTTGTAATCCTTCAACGACGTCAGAGAGGCGACGAGTCCCGACGGCCATATATTAAATGGATCACCCCGTTAAGTCGATCTTAGTCTCAAACAGAACTGACGTATCCTTAACGAACGTTTAAGTTGATCTTAGCCGCAACGCGGCTAACGTATCCTTAAACTAAAAACACCGAACCCAAATCTAAGTAAATACGGATTTGGACTAATCCACGTCCTACGGACGACGGTATTACTCAGTCTCCGTATACAATCCACGGGCAACCACAAACAAAACAAATACATACGACACGAAGTGAAATTCTGGAGAAGGAGAAAGTGGCTACCGCGATGCGGTAGCGTAATTAACTGCAGGGGCTTGCGCCTGCAGGGAAGAGCGTCCCCACAATCAAAAACCCCTCAAGCGAGGGGGAATCTGACAAAGTCTGCTACATCGGCCGCATCCGTCTAAACCTTCGATACACGGTGCCATAAATCAACTTGGCATCTTCGGAGAGGTAGACGGATAAAACCAAATAGCATCTGCCCCGAATCTCAGTGCCAGACGTCCTAACGTCTCGGCCGCCATTCGGAGGGGAACACCGGTCTACAAAGGTTGTATTCCTTGCTCACTATACTTGCAAAGTGTTTGCATTTACATTTCCGTAGATTTCTAGTATACGATTCTAGGGTTAGGGTTAGCTAGAACGGAAAAATTTGAATTTGGCATGGACGATGCCTCTTGAAACCTTGCTATCGTGCTAGATAACCCTGCAGTGGTATCAGAGCCAAGCTAGAAATTTAGACGGATTTTGTTAAGATTACAAAACCGAAATACTCCGAAACTTGAAACACAAAAATCAAGTTTCTGTCGAATTTAAAATATTGTCAAAAAAATTTTTAAACAAGTACAGAGTATTGTATGTGATATAATATGAACACTGTGAAAATTTGATGGGGTTTCATGCATTTTTGGCCGACCACTACCCCTCATCTCAGCCAAAATCCGAGCTCCCCCTGAAATTTTTTATGTGTTCCAGTGACTTGGTTTTGATGTTTCAGGTATTGTATGTTTTTGCTAATTTTGCATGTGATGTAATCTTATAAGCAATTCGGAGTGTTTCGTATTCATAGTTTTAACAATGTTTCGGGTTATTCACATATTGTTTAGGCGAAGTTTAAAAGTTCGATCGAATGTCAAAAACCCATTTTTCCAAGTTTAACGTATTCGGAAAAATATGCAAGTAATTCTATGAACCCTCTAGAAGAATGAAACCCTAACTCGACTTTTTGGATCGCGGAACTGCGGTCATACCCTAGGGTTTGCCGCAGTTCCGTGGCGACATGAGTGAGGCTTGGGTTTTCCTTTCTACGGCTGGTGCATAGGTACTGTGGCATATTCTGGATATTACTAAAACTGTGCTCAAGTGTTGAGCTGTCGGGAAATTGTGGGACTTTGATGAATCGATCGAAAAGTTTAATGTCGTCCGGGTATTATGTGATAGGATACAATATTTGGAATCCACACAAGTAATTATGAGATAACTAGTTTGAATTATAAATATAGCAGTTTAGTCTCATTTGATCGGTTGCTACGGGATTTTGATGTGATCAAAAGTCCGTCGCAATCACGTAGCATACGCGGATACTCACCGGCTAACATTATTAGATAGCCACTCCCTATAGCCCCGACCAAGTGACTGTAGGAGAACCCCGTCGCCAAAAGCATCCGTTCGGGTGCTCACGGCAGCGGTGTTCCGCCTTAGTGCACTTCGTCGACGGCATCGGGGGGTGCGGCCGTCTATTAAAGTTTTCGACGAGCATTCGATCAGGATGTCGGGGATCTTGTTAAATTGCCCAACTTGATATTGAAAAGTGTTTTCAATATCGAGACTAAAATGTGGGGTTTATAATTGTTAGGCATGTGATGTCTAAGGAATTCATTTGGTTAGGCATGTGATGTCTAAGGTGGTTGCGGATTCCAACTGTTGTAGTTTTTCACTTTCTTTTCTGCGACCGTAAGTGTAATATGTGGTGTATCGCCGGTTTTGGTGCTATATGTCAACGACAATTGGGATACGCATATTTACTTACGTTGATGACATGTGATGTTATGTGTTGCTGGGATATGTTATATTGGATCGTCGTGTTTTGAATAGCCGGGGGTTTTATGTGAGATGAGAGTTTTTCATTTTCATTCATGTAAAATTCATTGTATATAATATTCTTTTATTGGGGCACTTCCGGGTTGAGGATGATGTCACCATTGTATATTATTTACTTTTCCGCATTAGGATAGACCCAAGGCAGGGAGCACAAGTAACCGGGTTCTAGGGTCCAGTCGGAGACCATCTCGAGGAGTCGAGACCGGGTTTCCTAACTCTAGAATTGGTAGGGTTGCTTGCCGCTCTCGTAGGGGTCTAGGGATGTGGGTTTGTCTATTCATCACGACCGTGGAATCCGTATTCTATACAGGCTTAATCTAAAACACGGAAATCCTAGTATATCCAATATTTCATATGTTGTTTTCTGCTGCGATATCTGTGATGTGATCATTTGATATATATGTTGAGATAGATACTGGATATAGAATATATGATATATTATATAGACGTTGCTTATGTTTTTCACTCGTGCTAGCACTGCTCCACTTTACCGTTAGTTACCTAACCTAACGGTGCACGATGGGACATCGAGACGAATGCGGATGGTATAAGCGTACGTTGTATTTATCTATGATGTTTAGGTAACTTAAACGATGGGACTTCATTAATGATATTAATGAAATAAAAGAAACCTAAAAGATGTTGTAGAAACTTGTTTTAAAAACTGGTAACTCTAGTTCTTGCTTTGCATAGTGGTATTTATGAAATATCATGCACCTTATTCGATAAGGAAAGAGCTGAGATCCCTTCACCGGGAGTGACCTCTTTAGCAAAACTAGTAAAAGTCTCAAAAACACTCCTTTTCAAAATCACTTGATTCTACGACAATACCAAGTTCATTACGCAAACGGTTTTCTTAACAACCTGTCATAGCCCTCCGTCATTTCAGATAAGTACTACTTAGTATTCGTGCTGCGTTTGTTGACCTTAGCCAAGGCGTAGTGTGCGGTAGCTGATTAGTGCTTATCTGCATAAGCATATGAAGCGATTGAGTTAAGGTAGTCATGCTGCTTTGTTGACCTTCGCCAAGGGTCGTGCGGGTGGGTTTTTCAATCGGAAAATGACGGGTTGAACTTGGCTAGCGCTTATGATTTGTTGACCTTAGCCAAGTTCATAAGTTGCTAGGGGCAAAACATTATCGGGAATTTTAAGTGTTGAAATTTGCAATGAGATTGCATACCTCCTATGAGATAGTTGGATCCCGATACCCACTGCGAGTAAGAGTTACTCCTGAGAGAGTTTTACATATTAAAATTAGCCGATCAAGTAGGTGTCTAGAAAGGTATCAACGGGGTTACGCCCCTGGGAAAATGAGGTTTATTTTAATTAGGTCCGTGCGAAAGCACGGACAAGCTCCCTCAAAGTACCGACACTGGCCTAGCCGAAAAATTGGCAAACTTGTAGGGTGTAATTAATCCCGGCTAGTCTTTCCTTTTAGGGTTTGAAGGAAAATTTGACTAAAATAGTAGGAGCCATCCTGATTAGATAAATTAATAACTAATCTAATTTTGCAAGAGCATACGCTGAGTGTTTTCTTCTCTCTCTCTCCAGGTAGCGACCATGTCACGCCTTAATCAAGATAATAATACGGATGTATTGAACGAACCCGCTTGTTATACTGAGCTGGGGAACGTTGGTCCCGCTCGAACTTATAATTGTTATAAGACCGAGCAGAAAATAGGGGATTACCAGGATTCCCATGCCGTCCAAACGAAGAAAGTGCATGATGATGCATCTTCTTCGGGTATGTTCATTACCCAGAACTATTTTTCAGTATCCTTTACGTCCTGCGTATGTGATACCGGATAAGGATCCCGCATATTTAATATGTTACATGGGCTACAGAAAGGTAGAGAACTGGGAACGGGTGATAAGTTTCAAGAGTTGGAAACGGTGCAAGTATTGCAGCCAAGCTTGTTGGCAGTTATCACCCTGTATTACCAAATACATTGATTCTGAATGAATGTTATTAGATACCGAACCTGATATACAATATCATATCAATCTCTTTATTTAGTAAAGAAGGATATAATTTTGTATTGTTGGATAATGTTTTGAACATTTCCTATATCAAGAGTTGATCGGTTCAGGCATGTTATCTAAAAGCATATACGTTCTAAATCAAACCACAATTCTTAACGTACAAAACACACACAAGAGGAAAAGTTCAGAAATGGATGAATCCTTCTTAAGGCATTGTAGACTAGGTCATATCAATGCGACCCGACTAGCTGAAGTTACATAAAGATGCATATTTAAATCAGTTTGAATTTACATCTTGTGAAACTTTCCAGTCATGTCACAAAGATAAGATGACCATAGCTCCGTTTATTGGAAATAGAGAAAGAGTTAGATGAACTCTTGGGATTGATACATGATGATGTATATAGGTCCCCTGTCTACACATGCCAGGACTGGTTCTTTGTACTTCATTACATTCACTGGTGATCTCTCAAGATTCAGACATATGTTCCTGTTGAAACACAAGTCTGAAGCTTTTGAGAAATTCAAAGAATATAAGTCAGAAGTAGAGAACCAAAACGGGTATAAGTATTATGTCCTTTGATGTGATCAGGGAGGAGAATACTTGAGCACGGAATTCCTGGACTATTCTAAAGGAGAATGAGATTCTCTCAGTATTACTCCTCCGTATACACCACAGCACGTTGGTGTATCGGGGCGGAGCAATCGCACTCTATGTGATATGGTGTGCTCTATGATGAGTACTACTGAGTTGCCTATTTCTTTTTGGGGGTTATGCACTTGTGAAGCTGCATACCTATTGAATAGGGTTCCAATCAAATCAGGTGCCTACCACTCCATATGTGATATGGTATGGGAAGAGCCCATCTCTTAAAAATGTTAAGATTTGGGGTTGTCCGGCCTATGTCTAAAAGCAAAATCCGGACAAGCTCGAGGCCAGATCAATTCTATGGAAGTTTGTTGGATATCCCAAGTATTCGCAAGGGAATATCTTCTATGGCACTGAAGATCAAAAGATGTTTTGTTTCTCAGCATGCCACCTTTTAGAAAAGGAATTTTATGTGAAGAAATTAGTGGTCATAAGGTAGAACTGGAAAGAGTTCCAGCTATACAAACTACAGCTGATGATTTGGTAGAACCGGAGGATTCAATAGTTCCCAACGAACCTCAGCCTCTCCTCCGATCTGGTAGGGTTTCTCACCCACCTGAGAGATACTTCAATTTTCTCTATGACAGTGGGAGCGAGGATGGCATCATGAGATGATGACCTAACTAGTTTCGAATAGGCCATCAAGAGTGGGGACTCTGTAAGAATGGTTGGATGCTAAGCGATCTGAGATGGAATCCATATACACCAACAAAGTATGGACTTTGGTTGCTTTATCTGAAGGGTTAAATCCCCATCAAGAGCAAGTATATCTTGAGAAGATTACTTGGTGTACATAGAAAAGTTGAGACTTTCAAAGCTAAGACTTGTTGCAAAAGGTTCTCGTCATCAACCAGGTGTGGATAATGATAAAACCTTTTATGGTGTCTATGCTTAAGTCCATCCGGATCCTACTTGCCATTGCTACATACCATAACTACGATATCTGGTAGTTGGGTGTCATGACGGTTGTTCTAGATAGTGATTTAGAAGAGAGCGTCTATAAGTACACAGCCAGAGGGCTTCGTAGACAGTAGGAGCTGCGGAAACGTGTGCAAGTTGCTTTATGGGTTAAAGCAGGCATCGCGGAGTTGGAACATCTATTTTGATGTAGTAGTCAAAGCGTTTGACTTCATCAAAATGGTAGATAAACCTTGTATATACAAAAAGGTAGTAGGGAGTATGGTGGTGATCCTCGTATTGTACGTGGACATACTCTTGATAGGAAAGCAGTTTCCTATGCTACACTCGGTCAATCTCCTCTTACCACAAGGATTCTCCATATAGGATCAAAGTGATACCTCCTAAATCCTGGGTTCTGGATCTATGAGATAGATCTAAGTGAATGATAGGATTCTCACTAGGTGTAGTGAGTTGGTATCAATCGATCCTGGGGAGAATCACTGGATAGCTTCCAGGATGGTAAGATCGGCTGAATGTCAGTCACAGGCATTGTCTTTACCCTCAGTGAAGGGATGGTATGTTGGAAGAGTTCCAAGCTAGATACCGTGACATACTAGACGATAAAGGCTGGATACTTCGCTACCAAGGATACTACCAAAGAGGTAGTCTGGATGTACATTAGTTCATGAGATGAACTTCATTCCTACCATTGTGTGACAATGGAGTTGTGGCTTATGCCTAGGAACCCCCATCCCATCAGTAATCCAGACATATTCTTAGGCAGCATCACCTGATCATGGAGATGGTTGATCTCCGGGGAGATCGAGGTTAGGAGAGTAGACAAAGAGGAGAACAAGACGGATCCACTCACAAAGGCCTATTCCTAGGAGAGACTTTTATTGGATGGTTAAGTATGAGATACTTCAACCACTGCTGATTGTTGGGTATTGGATACTACAACAAATGGCCCTAGTGCAAGTGGGAGATTGTTAGTTATATGTATGCCCTAAAGGCCATTACTGTACATACGATGTATATTGTAGTAGATGCTTGGACATATATAGGGAGGACTTTTTTGCTCGACATGATAGTATGCTATTTGGTTGCTCTTTATCTTAACATGTACACTGATTGTCTCTATGTTACATGTTGATAAAGCCCTTAGGATGAGTACTTGACTACCAGGACTATGATGCAAATCATACTAGTGGGGACAGTGTAGTCGCTAAGTACATCCTTCAAATGTTCCTAGTTGTGGGTGTATCGAGACAGGGCATCGATATACCAGAGTAGACTAGCGTATAGCTTCTCGACCCATGTAGATGGGCGATGGATGATCCCATATCCATTGGTGTTTGATATCAGAGATAGTATACAGGTGCTCAGTGGAGACTGGGTACACTAGACGGACTCGCCGAGAACTCCCAGAGGGTATTATACCTAACGTCAGATGGCAGTTCTCTGGTGACACTGGTACGGGTTAGTCTGTAGACCCGAGATCGTCATAGAGTCTTGTGTGATTCCCACTGTGCTTTGATTTCCACCTTACCACGTTTAAGAGAACGTGTAAAACGGTGGCTTTTGGGTACAGTCCCGAATCATATGGAGACAATGAGCGATAGGAGGGGTTTCGTCTCTCCCAGTATTGAGAGTTGATGTTGCGCTGTGCTCGATTGGCTATAACAAGAAGTCCCTGGCCAAGGCTGCTTCAGAGATATACTGGTAAGTGTTATCAGTAGTTTCTCGACCCGTTATGAGCCTCATATCGACACGACTTATCGAATTACTGGGGTCTGACGTTTACCACCCCTAGACTAGATATGGGACATATCAGACGAAGAGATCAGACTGTACGATAGTGTTACTGATTGGATTCGCAGGAGTATGAGCAGGCTTGCTTATTGATCTTCTGATCGCTCAATACCCGGGTGGCCGTACGTTTTGCAGACCGATTGCGGTTTGTGGGTGTTTGATATGATCATCACCTACTGCCGACGTATTGATGAGTCTTTAGAGTCCTACACAGAGGTTTCCTGGCTCAACCGAAACAGAGTAGGAGCACTTATGTGATATATGCGGGACCGAGATTAATACGATATGTGATACCGTATTCTATTCTCGCGACATTGGTCGGTTATATGCGATATAGCCGGGTTATCGGATCAAGTGTTGATTCGATGAGTTATTACACGTGATATTAGTCGGTTATATGTGATATAGCCAGATTATTAAATCAAGAGTTGATTTAATAATTTAATGTATAATTATATATTTGATATATTACATTGCATTAACTAATATTAGCTCACTTAAGTATTAATTTTTCTCACTTGATGATACTTTGCATATATGTGATATATGTATTGTTTTCTTTGTACACAAAATATATATGTGATATATATTATTGTGTCATGTTAGGTTACACTTGCAACAAGGGTGTATGAGACTTATACCATGCTAGGGTTTATGCTTGGGTTATATTTATTGCTTAAGTTATCACAAAAGAATAAAGACTTAGTCAATGTTTTCAAGCTTGGATGAAGCTTGTAGAAACATTGACAAAGTCCACTCTTTTTTCATTCCTTAAGATATTTGTTAACCCAACTTTAACCCTTGACCTTAGTTTATTTTCTACATGTGTTAGCCATGACACTAACTCACCCATGGTTGCAATTCTAACCTCACTCTCATTCTCTCTTGATTATTTTTCATCTTCTTCATGAGCTCAAAAAGAAAAGAGTTTTCTAGACTTTGAGTTTGTGATGAAAACTTGTAAGAAAATTAAAACTAAAGTGAGCCCACTTCCTACTTCATCATCCTCTACTACTTTCCATTTAGTATAGGGTGTTTGCTTCACTAATTCCGTAATCAGTGAAGAGATAGCTTGGGTTAGTGTCTCCTCGACGTAGATCATCTTCGGCCTCGAAGACTTCGAAGCAAGCATGTTCGTTTCTTCATGGGAGCCTCTCTATAGTCCGGAGTTCACGATTGCAGCGAAGGGACTACTACACGGAGCTATTGAAGTGAAGGACCGGTCTATAAAGGTTGTATTCCTTGCTCACTATACTTGCAAAGTGTTTTCATTTACATTTCCGTAGATTTCTAGTATACGATTCTAGGGTTAGGGTTAGCTAGAACAGCAAAATTTGAATTTGGCAAGGACGATGCCTCCCGAATCCTTGCTGCCATGCTAGGTAACCCTGCAACGTCTACTACGGACACTCTGTCTCGGAGACGTGTCAAGCGTCGACCGTCCATGTCGTAAAAAGGCCAGTGTCGGCTTCCTACAAAGCGGGAACCAAATCACTCCGTGCCGGGGAAACGTCTACTACGGACACTCCGTCTTGGAGACGCTTCAAGCGTCGACCGTCCATGTCATAAAAACGGCAGTGCCAGCTTCCCACAAAGCGGGAACCAATTCACTCCGTGCCGGAGAAACGTCTACTGCAGACACTTCGTCTCGGAGACGCGTCAAGCGTCGACCGTCCATATCTTAAAAAGGGCAGTGCCAGCTTCCCATAAAGAAGGAACCAAATCACTCCGTGCCGGGGAAACGTCTACTACGGACACTCCGTCTCAGAGACGCGTCAAGCATCGACCGTCCATGTCGTAAAAAGGGCAGTGCCAGCTTCCCAAAAAGCGGGAACTATATAACTCCGTGCCGGGGAAACGTCTACTACGGACACTCCATCTCGGAGACACGTCAAGCATCGACCGTCCATGTCGTAGAAAGGGCAGTACCAGCTTCCCAAAAAGCGGGAACCAAATCAAGTCGCCTCCACGTGAAAAAAGATCCATCAATTTCATGCACACGACCCACATGTGCAGTGTGCATTTACTGATGGGGGCACTTTGTTGGGGTCAAAAATTACACCCCGGTTAACCAAGTCAAAGTCAAAGTCAACCCCAAGCCAAGTGGGCCCAAACTCAGGCCAATTGGGCCCATGCCCAAGTCGAGCCCTGCAGCCAGCCTCCCCCATGTCAATATAAAAATCATGTAATAAATAATTTTAATGTAATTTTTATGTTTGAATGGGCATAAAGCCAAATTTTTGTAAAGCCCATGGCTCATGTGCAAAAGAAATGAGCACATGAGGCATGAGATGGGCAAAATGCCATTTTGTAAAGCCCAAGAGGCTATATGTAAATTTGTAAGTCATATAAGGCATTATGATAATGAAATAAAGGAGGAACTTTTCATTCTCTAAAACTCTAGGGTTTTTTTTGTCTCCTTCTCATTCCTCAAAGTTCTAAACCTTCTTCCCATTTTCTGAATTAAATCAAGAGTTTTACTCTTCCTTTTCCGAAAAGAAAAAGTTATCCACCACAAAACCCTTGAAGGGGAACGCGGATCTTCTACTAGATCTCAAAAAGGGGAGAATTTTAAATTTCAACCCTCCCCCCCCTCCCCCGCGCTTTCTACAAGATTCGGCCAACTGAGAGGAAGAAGAAGGAGACCCACCTCCAAAAACCCCACTTTGGGGAAGATCCAGGTCTCAAGGGGGAAGAAAAAAGTCCCTTTTCATCAGCTCTGAAAATATCTTAGGAGTTTAACTCCTTAAAAAAATATATATTTATAAAATAATAAATCTTTCTTTTTAGGAGTACAACTCCCAGTGCAGGGGCTAAGCCCACTTGTCCTCTCTGTCAGGAGTTCAACTCCATAAGTCAAATCGGGAGCACGGCTCCTAGTGCAGGGACAAAGTCCCTTTTGCTGCTGACGCCCAGCACCCGCGTGCCCAGCACCCGGGGCGCTGGCGCTAAGTGCCCAGCGCCCGCGTGCCAAACACGTGGGGCACTGGCGTCCAGCGCCTGCGTGCCAAGCACGTGGGGCGCTGGCGCTCAGCGCCTAGCGCCCACGTGCCAAGCACGTGGGAGCACCAGCGCCCAGCGCCTGCGTGCCATGCACATGAGGCGCTGGCCCCACGTGTCCTTTGGATGCTTTTTCCCCTTTATATACACACACACACACACAATCTCCACGACATTGTCCCTGTTAGAAAAAAATTCTAACGGGGTGCTTCCCCTCACCCTGCAAGGGGGCTGCTAGCCCCCTGACCCCCAGCCCGCTATCCGGGTAGCGGGACCCCCGTAAAAAACTCTGCGAAGCCCCCGATATATCCAAAACGCTTCCAAAACACAACATACGCACACTGCACATTGAGTTCGCTTGACCTGTTTGACCCGTCAATCGGAGGTTCTCTCACTCCAAAGACGAGAGGTAATTAACGGCAGCTTAGTCCGCGGCTGCCGGAGATTCGGATCCCCATAATCAATAAACCCCCACCTACCCTGGGCAGGGGGAATCTGTAGTGCGCCTGACAAACGCGTGCATATTCTCATCTCAATGGGGTGACGGAAAACACCCTACAAGGTTATTTAGACGACGTTAAAAAGTTCGAACGGATATCAATAACCCATTTTCTCCCTCGCTTCCCATCTCAATGGGATGACGAAAAACACCCTACAGGGTTATTTAGACGACGTTAAAAAGTTCGAACGGATATCAAAAACCCATTTTCTCCCTCGCTGGAAATTTTCCAAGAGTTGGATTTTCCAAGTTGAAAATCTTCAGAAAATCATGCAGGTGTTTTCTATGGACCCTCTAAAAGAACAAAATCCTAACTCGATTCTGTGACCGTCGGAACCGCCACTAAACCCTAGGGTTTGTGGTAGTTCTACGGCGCCATAGGTGAGGCAAGGTTTGACCCTTCTACGGTTGGTCCATAGGTGTTGTGGCATGTTCTGGGTACTTTTTAAACTCCGCTCAAGTGTTGAGCTCTTTGGGAATTTTTGGGTGTTTGTTGATTCAATCGAAAAGTTTAATATAGTCTAGCTATCTGTGATTGTGATACAATACATGAAATCCACAATATTTAGTTTTGTGAAAACTAATTTGAATTTTATAAATCTAGCAATTCAGTCTCATTTGATCGGTTGCCACGGGATTTTGATGTGGATCAAAAGTCCATCGCAATCACATAGCGTACGCAGATACTCGTCGGGTAACCTTACTAGATAGCCACGCCCCATAGCCCCGACTAAGTGACTATAGGAGAACCCCATCGCCAAAAGCCTCCGTTCGGGTGCTCACGGCCGCGGTGTTCCGCCTAAGTGCACTTCGTCAACGGCATCGAGAGTGCGGCCGTCTACTAAAGTTTCCGACGAGTATTCGATCAGGATGTCGGGAATCTTGTTGAATTGCCCGACTTGTTATTGGAAAGTTTTTTCAATAACGAGACTAAAATACGGGGTTTATAATTGTTAGGCATGCGATGTCTAAGGAATTCATATGATTAGGCATGAAATCCAAAGTATGTGATACATTGGGTTTATGATGTCTGAGGTGGTTGCGGATTATAATTGTTATAGTTTTCACTTTCTTTTCTGCGACCGTAAGTGTAATATGTGGTGTATCGCCGGTTTCGTTGCTATATGTCAACGACAATTGAGATACGCATATTTACTTACGTTGATGACATGTGATGTTATGTGTTGCTGCGATATGTTATATTGGATCGTCGTGTTTTGAATAGCCGGGGTTTTTATGTGAGATGAGAGTTTTTCATTTTCATTCATGTAAAAACTTGTATGTAATATTCTTTTATTGGGGCACTTCTGGGTTGAGGATGATGTCACCATTGATGTATATTATTTACTTTTTCGCATTAGGACAGACCCAAGGAGGGGAGCACAAGTAACCGAGTTCTAGGGTCCTGTGGGAGACCATCTCGAGGAGTCGATACCGGGTCTCCTAACTCTAGAATTGGTACGGTTGCTTACCGCTCTCGTAGGGGTCTAGGGATATGGGTTTGGCTATTCATCACGGCCGTAGAATCCGCATTTTTTACTGGCTTAATTTAAAACACGAAATTCCTGGTATATCCAATATTTCATATGTGTTCTTCTGCTGCTGATATTCTGTGATGTGATCACTTGATATGTTGAGATGAATGCTTATATTATATATATGATACATTATAAATATTGCTGCTTTCGTTTCTTCTATGATGCTTAGGAAGCATAATTGATAGGACTTCATTAATGAGATTAATGAAATAAAAGAAAGCTAAAGATGTTGCAGAATCTTATTTTAAAAACTGGTAGCTCTAGTTCTTGCTTTGCATAGAGGTATTCCTTGTAGAATATCTTCGATAAGGAAAGAGCCGAGATCCCTTCACCAGGAGTGACCTCTTTAGCGAAACTGGCAGATGCTACAACCCACTCGGTTTTGTTTTTGATTGCTTTTTTTGTTCATGCTTTGTATGGTGGTATTTATGAAATATCCAGCACCTCATTCGATGAGGAAAGAGCTGAGATCCCTTCACCGGGAGTGACCTCTTTAGCAAAACTAGCAAAAGCCTCAAAAACACTCCTTTTCAAAATCGCTCGATTCTACAACGAGATCAAGTTCATTACACAAAATGTTTTCTTAAAAACCTGACGTAACCCTCCGTCATTTGAGGAAGTAGAGTACTTAGTATTCGTGCTACGTATGTTGACCATAGTTAAGGCGTAGTGTGCGGTAGCTAAGTGATATCTTCGTACATAGCATATGATGCGATTAATTAGGACAGTCATGTGACTTTGTTGACCATAGTTAAGGGTCATGTGGATGGGTCTAATTAATCACGAAATGACAGGTAGAACTTGACTAGTGCTTATGATTTGTTGACCATAGTTAAGGTCATAAGTCACTAGAGGTAAAATACTATCGGGAATTTCAAGTGTTGAAATTTGCAATGAGATTGCATACCTTCTATGAGATAGTTGGATCCCGATACCCACTGCAAGTAAGAGTTACTCCTGACAGAATTTTACACATTACAATTAGCCGATCAAGTAGGTGTCTATAAAGGTGTTAACGGGGTTACGCCCCTGGGAAAATGAGGTTTATTTTAATTAGGTCTGTGCGAAAACACGAAGAACCTCCCTCAAAGTACCGACATTGGCCTGGACGAAAGATTGGTGAACTTGTAGGGTGTAATTAATCCCGGCTAGTCTTACCTTTTGGGTTTGAAGAAAGATTTGATAAAAACAATGGGAGCCATCCTGATTAGATAAAATAATAACCAATCTGATCTTGCAAGAGCATATGCTGAGTGTTTTCTACTCTCTCTCTCTCCTGGTAGCGACCGTAACATGCCTTAATCAAGATAATAATATGGATGCATTGACCGAACCTGCTTATTATACTGAGCTGGGGAACGTTGGTTCCGCTTTATCTTATAACTGTTAAGTCCGAGCAGGAAATAGGGGAATATCCGGATTCGTACGCCACCCAAACGAGGATGAGCATGTTGATGCATATTCTTCGGGTGTGTTCGTTACCAAGAACTGTTTCTCAGTATCCTCTACGTCCTAGGTAAGAGATATCGGATCAGGATCCCATATATGTGATTTGTTATATGGGCTACAGAAAGGTAAAGAACTGAGATTGGGTGATATGTTTCTAAATGTTAGAGAATAATACAATTGTTGCAGCCAAATCAGTTGGCAAATATCACCTTGTATTACCAAATGGTAAATACATTGATTCTGAATGAATGTTATTATATACCGAACCTGATATACAACATTACATCAGATTCTTTATTAAGTTAAAGAAGGATATAATTCTGTATTGGAGGATAATATTGTGAACATTTTCCTGAATCAAGAGTTGATTGGACCAAGCACGTTATGAAAAGGCATGTACGTTCTAAACCAAACCACAGTTCAAAGTATGTAGAACACACACAAGAGAAGTAGTTCAGAAATGAACGAATCCTTCTTGTGGCATTGTAGACTGGGTCATACCAATGCGACACGACTAGCTAAGTTACATAAGGATGAATATTAGAATCTGTTCGAATTTTCATCTTATGATACTTGCCAGTCTTGTCTCAAAGGTAAAATGACCAACACTCCGTTTATTGGAAACAGAGAAAGAGTTATTGAACTCTTGGGACGGATACATGATGTTGTATTCGGTCCTATGTCTACAAATGCCAGGGTTGGTTCTTTGTACTTCATTACATTCATCGACGATCTCTCAAGATTCGAACATGTGTTCCTGTTGAAACACGAGTCTAAAACTTTTGAGAAATTCAAGGAATATAAGCTTGAAGTTAAGAACCAGATGAGTAGAAGTATTAAAGTCCTTCGATATGATCGAGGAGGAGAATGCTTGCCATGGAGTTCCTAGAGTTTCTAAAAAGAGAATGTGATTCTCTCTCAGCTTACTCCTTTGTGTACACCATAGCACAACGATGTATTGGTGCGGAGGTATCGCGCCCTATGAGATATGGTGCGCTCTATGATGAGTACTGCTGAGTTGCATGTTTCCTTTTAGGGGTTATGCACTTGAGAAGCTGCATACCTATTGAATGGGGTTCCAACCAAATCAGTGCCGACCACTCCATATGAGATATGGTATGGGAAAAGACCATGTCTTAAACGAGTAAAGATAAGGGGTTGTCCGGCCTATATTGAAAAGCGAAATCCGGACAAACTCGAGGCAAGGTCAGTTCTGTATAAGTTTGTTGGATATCCCAAACATTTGCGAGGGAATATATTCTACCACACTGAGGAGCAAAAGGTGTTTTGTTTCTTAGCATGCCACCTTTTTTAGAAAAGGAATTTCTTATGAAGAAATTAGTGGTCATGAGGTAGAATTGGAAGGAGTTCCAGCTGGACAAACTAACAGCTGATGATTTGGTGAAACCAAAGGATTCAATAGTCTCCAACAAACCTCAGCCTCTCCACGAATCTGGTAGGGTTCCTCATCCACCTAAGAGATACTACGGTTTCCTCGGTGACGGTGGGAGTGAGGATTGCATCATGGTAGATGATGACCCAACTAGGTTCAGGAAGGCCATCACGAGTGGGGACTCTGTGAAATGGCTGGATGCTATGCAATCAGAGATGGAATCCATGTACACCAACAAAGTATGACTGAATGTTGCACCTGAAGGGGTAAAACCCATCGGGAGCAAGTGGATCTTGAGAAGATTCTTGGTGTAAATGGAAAAGTTGAGAATTTCAGAGCTAGACTTGTAGTAAAAGGCTATCGTCAATAACCAGGTATGGTTTATGATGAAACTGTTGGATATAGTGCCCTCAGAGTCAATTATTGGATCACAAGCACGTGATTGCAATGATTGAGGGAGGACCTATACCGGTAGGACAGTCTTACTCGAGAGGTTTGTATACTATCTTGTTTGTCTTTATCATCGTGTACATGCTTTAGGTGACATTGTAGTTACCTATTACACGTTGATAGAGAATAGTATGCTACCATGGTTTGTCTTTATCATCGTGTATTGCTTTAGGTGACCTTACAGGTCACTATTGCGCGTTGATAGAGCCCTTAGGATTCTTGCTTGACGGCCAGCAGTATGATGGCGATCATATACGTGGGAGCTGGGGTCTATAAGCACATCCTTAATAGGTCCCTAGTCGTGGGAGTTTTCGAGACAGATCATCGATACTCCAGAGTAGACTGGTGTATACAGTCGAGACCCCGACGAGGGGCGGTGGCCGGTCTCACAAGCCAGTGGTGTCAGTTGGTTCACCTAAGATGTATACATGTGCTCATTGGGTTATGAGTACACCGGACAGGACTCGCCGGGAACATGCTAGTTGGGATTATACCAGACGTCAGATAGCAGTTCCCTGGTGACATGTGTACAGGTTAGTTCATCAACCTGAGATCGTCATTTGTCTCGTGTGAGTTCCCACTGTACTTTGATTACTACCCTACCACGGCTCAAAGGAGGCGTGCAAACAGGTTTTAGTTGGGTACAGTCCAGAGCCACATGGAGGCAGTGAGTGGATCGGCAGGGGTTTCGTCTCTCCCGGTATTGGGGGTGAGATCGTGCTGTGTCTAGGAGAGCCATTACACAAAGCCCTCGGCCGAGGCCGGAGATTTACTGGTAGGTATTCCAGTAGTATCTCAGGGTGTTCTGGGCTACACTCCGACACGACTTGTACCGCTTTTGGGGGTCTGACTTTTACCAACCCCTAGGCCCGCCATGCGATGCTCATAGACGAACGGACCGGACTATACGGATATTATCACTGACAGGCTCAGTAGGGTGTCAGGATGAGTTCGCTCATCGACCTTCCTTTTGGTCAATACTTGGTAGCCCGTTATGTACGGCTAATACCTCTGACGTGCTAGTGGTTAAATCCACAGCCAAAGTATTGACGAGTCTTCAGAGTCCCCACAGACAGTTTCTTAAGTTTCGGGCGAAACGCTGTAGAGGCCGTATAGATATATGGCAGGGTTCGATCATGTACATGCGGTACTGCACGGATCATGATCGGACGGATAATACTAGCGGGTTTTGGTTTAAGCCGGATCCTAGTATTGTACAGTGTAGATTTTGTCCCATTGCATTTGTATTCGGTCGCAATATAAATGCGGGTATGTATATACAGTCGCGGGGTTATCTGGTAATTTGTTACCAGATCGCTTTTTGAGGTTTCCAGTTTGCTTTCCGTTTCGTCCATTTTTCCTTTGTTCCTTCTTTGGCTGAAAATTGGTGTGGAGGGACTTATTTGCAAATGTGCAAATTAGCAAAATGGAGGGTGGTTTTTGTAAGTAGTTGCTTCATGATGGTTCTAGATTGACTTTGACTTCCTTTGTTAATCGTTGCTTGCTTTATGGTGATGGGTTTTTGATGAGACTTTGGTGTGACCTTTTTTGATGATGATCACTCATCATTCTCTCTTGCATTATTGATCCACCCCCTTGGACTTTTTCCTCCTCCCATTTTACATGGCCGGCCACACACAAAAGAGGTGGGGTTGATTCATTTGGTGGGAAAAAAAAATTATTCATTCTCATTAGGCTTGCACAAAATGAGGGAGCACCCTTTCAAAGCTCACCTCCTTCTCCACTCAAAACATGGCAACTTCATAACCCCATGAGATAAAGTTTTCTACACTAAGCCTACAGCATTCTTAGATACGTCGGCTCGCTAACTTCATGCCCGAGTTGCCTCGGTCCAGAGGTGGGAGCCCGTAAAAAGAATCGGCGATGTGGTGCCCTTTCCGACGAGGAGATGAAGACCGAAGATTCCGCCAGGAGATCGGGATGGAGGCCGAAGACCGAAGGACACGGATCGCTCGGTATAGCATTCTACCCATTCTCTAGTTAACTAGTAGTAGGTTAATGGTCCGATCCGGGTTAACAGTCCGCGGTAGCGCCGGTTTCTTGTTAAAGAAAAGTTTTTGTTTTCCGCATTTTGGCCTCGGAATGACGGCCGGGGCGCTGCCGTGCACTAATATGGTATCAGAGCCACGCCATTAACCTAGTCTAGCTTACTCAAACGTGTTTACAAGTTCGATCGAACGGATTTTCCAAAAAACCCCATTTTCAAGTCCAGGTTTCTGTCGAATTTTTGCTGTGCTCAAAAAATTATTTGGTACATTGGAAAAATACGTGCAGGGTTTTATAAGAATTCTGTGAAAATTTGGTCGGCTGAAATTACTGTAGAGCGGCGGATCAGCGGCCAAAACCACGTTTTGGCCGCGGATCCGCCGCCGTACTGTGGCCAAACTGCACCAAATTTCTACAGTGGTTTTCTGACATGGAAATAGGGTTTCTAGTATATTCTTTTTGGGCCCAGTTTTATTTTGAGTGCTACAGTAGTGCTTGGGGCCCACTTCGGGAAATTTAGTCGATCGAAAATTTTAAACATGTTAGTTCACAGTATTTACATTATATCTGCGACCATGATGTCATTTGATCGGTAAATCCTGTCTAACTGCTATAGCCCTTTTAGACGGATTTGCGTTCGTGACATTCACGTTGATGTTCTGTATTGTACTGTGATGTTGCGGATTTGTCATGGTGGATAGCCTGGATGCAATAGTAGTACAGTTTAGTTGTTTATGTACATTTGATATTGCGGGGCGAGCGTCCGACATGTGGACTGCCTCACTGCCTGTTTGTATATTATTCTTTTGGGGCACGACCGGGCTGAGGTTGATGTACCCGTTGTATTTATATTTTACTTTCTGTACTAGGATTACCCCGCGGAGAGGTGCACGGGTAGCCGGGTTCTAGAGGGAAACGGGCCCGCATCTCATGGCTTTGAGACGGAGGGGGCTTCACTCTAGAATTGGCGGGCTATTTGCCGCACTCGTAGGGGGTACAGGTTGACCTAAGGAGGGGTGCCCAAATTACCGGATTCCGTGAAGTGCTGGGTGGTCCATTCACGTTGTTGAAGGGGGCTGCCTCGCTTTAGGTTTTAGCGGGTAACTTGCCGCGCCCGTAGAGGTCTAGGATTTCATTGCACAGGCTATCTACATGACCAGGGGAACGTCGGGTTTCAGTAGTGGCTCTATGAAACCCGGAGATCCCAGATATCTGTATTGTTCTGTGATGCTTATTACATTTCTGTGATGTTGCATTTTATCACGCCTTGAGCGATTATTATATATTGATATATATACTAGTAGATGTTGTATATGTTTTGCACCCGCGCTAGTCCAGTCTCCGCTCGGTCGTTAGTTAAGTAACCTAACGGGCGATGACGGGACCCAGTGGCGAATGCGGGTGGCATATACGTACATCGTATTTTTGTTCTTTATGGTGTGATCAATTGATGGGACTGTATTGATTCGGATCAATGCAAGCTAAACAAACCTATTCTGATGTTGTTGGAACATTTTTAAAAAAGCTGTTATTGTAAGGATGTTCTCTTTTGTTTTGCACAGTGGTATTCGGTTATGAATATCCAGCACCTCAGTCGACGAGACAAGGGCCGAGATCTCTTCACCGGGAGTGACCCCTTGGACAGAAGTTTGCGTTAGGGTAATAACTTCACTATAGCCGATTGCCTTTTGCTTTGCATCGTGGTATTCAGTTGAAATATCCTGCACCTCATTCTACGGAGAAAGAGCCGAGATCCCTTCACCGGGAGTGACCTCTTTAGCAAAGGTTTTCGCCACTATATTTTTATAAAAAGCTATGCAGTTCCTTCAACGATATCAAGTTCATTACGTTAAAAGTTTTTTGCCAAAAACTAGACGTAGCCCTCCGTCATTTCTTACAAATATTACTTAGTATTCGTGCTGCGTTTGTTGACTGTGTCAAGGCGTAGTGAACAGTAGCTAAGTAGTGTTTGTTTGTGGCATATTAATGGGATTGGTTAGGACAGTCGTGCGGCCTTGTTGACTGTGTCAAGGGCTTGTACGGGTGGGTTTAATGCAATCCAGGATAATGACGGGTTGAACTTGACTAGGACTCTTTGATTTGTTGACTGTGTCAAGGTCACTTGGGTCCTAGGGGTAAAAATCACATCGGGAGTTTCTAAAGAAACTGAAACTTGCCAGGTATGTGCATACCTTCTGGAGTGTGATGACGTGAGTGGATTCCGTCACGCTATCATGCGATGATAGTTGGATCCCGATTCTCACTGATGAGTTGGTTTACTCCTCGGGTGATCCCGACTAATTCTTCTTTCAGGTTTGGAGGAGAATTTGAGGTTACAGTGGGAGGTTTCCTGATTAGATAAATTGATAACCATTCTGATCTAGGTTAGAGTGCACGCAGAGTGTTTCTTTTCTCTCTCTCTTTGGCAGCGACCATGACCCGACCCTAGACTATGACTCAGTGACCAAATTAACCGAACCTTCTTAAAGACTGGCTTTTGGATTGTCAGAGTTGCATACCTCATTGCCACTCCTACTTTTACCCTTTTCTCCAGGACACCCCGTATTATTACGAACGTCCACTTCCATTGGATAAAACCATCGTATAGTTATATACGAACTTGAAGGAACTTGTTCCAGATTCGAGGATGGTTCCGGTTCTGGAGAAAACGAATAGGACTATTCAGTTGTCTTTTCCTTTTACCTTCTCTCAGGTTGCGAGTGCTCCTTGGATTAGGACAGTACACCTATTACGCAAATTGGATAGTCTTATTCCAAACCATAGGCAGGTGTCGACCGGTAGGGAATGAAGAAAACCAATTAGCCTAACGATGATGTACAGAAGGTATTATGTAAAGACAAATAAAGGGATTAGTAAGAGGGCAAAGTAAACTGCGACTGTTATTCACGACCAAACCAAGTATTTCATTACCACTCCCACTTCACCTTTGTATTTTTCCAGGACACTCCGTATCACTACGAAGATCCACAGTTATTTGGATATTCCATCGTATGGTTATATACGAACTCGAAAGGAACTTGTTCCAGTTCGGGGATGGATTCTGGTTCAGGAGAAATAGGAATAAGGTTTATTCGGTTGTCTTTTATCTTCACCTTCTCTCGCGTTGCGAGTGCTCCTAAGATTAGGACAGTACACCCATTACGCTTATTGGATAGTCTTCTTCCAAACCATAGGCTGGTGCCAAACGGTAGGAAAGGAAGAAAACCATTTAGCCTAAGAGGGTGTACAGAATGTAATGACTAAAGACATATGAAGGGATGTGGAGAGATGGCATAGAAATATACGGTTACAGTTGTGAATCTGGATAATGGAAGAGGCATTACTAGGAATACCAGGATACCCCTACGAAACATTTCAATATTTCAGTTTCACTGTGTACAGTTAAAGGAAAACTGATTTCCCAACTAGACACTTGCTCCAGGGTATGTATTTACCAGGTATGATTCTCACATCTGTATGGTTTTATAGATGATGAGTGGGAGTAAGTTATTGGGAATTAGGTGATCATCCTCATTATATCGGAATTCGTTGTAATTGGTGATATTTGAGAAAATCACCTAGGTTGTTTGCCGGACGGCAAATATTTGGTTTTGAATATCCATTGTTATGCACCAATTTCAAATTTATATATCTGTACGTCTATTTTTATAGAGTGAGATATACCTTTTTAAAATTATGTCCATGACATTTACCTATATCAGTGGATGGTTAGGTAAGGAGCATTAAACAGCGGTGTAATTCTTCTTAACCATAAGTACAGTTTTCAACCTACGACACACAGGGAATGAGTTATTAGACTCAGGGGACTCATACAGAGTATTGTATGTTGTCCAGTATCCATTAGGACAGAGGGGTTGGTCCTCGTACTGTATTCGGTTTACTTATGACTTCTCTAGCTCTTAGACAAGTGTTTCGTAGAAACACAAGGTCCAAATTTTGAGAAGTTATAGGTATATGAATAAAGTAAAGAATCGGATATTGCATGTATCGGGATTCTTCGAGGAGATCAAAGATGTAGATACTTGTGTATGGTATTCAGTTGATAGTAATGGTTTTAAGAAACTTGTTTCTCTTTCAGGTTACTCATAATTGGAAGCACTCCTAAGTTGAGTAATGTTGATCGGCCTCTCTCCATTTAGTTAACATGCACTGGAGACAGCTGCATGATTTGAATCTGGTTCTAATTAAATCAGTGCCTCTGTTTCTGTATTGGATATAGAACAGTTCATATCTTAACGATGTTAAGGTACGGGGAGTTGTCCGGCTTATGCTTAAAACCAAACTCTGGATAACTCAAGGCACGTTTCTGTAATGGTTGTTTGTGGGTTGACCCGGGCTATGACGAGGGTTAACTTTCTACCATCTGGAAGATCAATAGTGATATTGTTCTTGACTCGCCACAGTTTTAAAAGAAATGGATTTTTTCAGAAAACAGTAGTGGGAGTATGGTAGAACTGGAAGTGAATCCAGAACCGCAAACAATTACTGAAGTTTTGATAAGAACCTAAAGATTCAATTTGGTTTGACATTCCATTGGCCACTCCGCAGATATGGTGGGTAACCTCAGGCACCCGAGAGGTACTCCGGTAGCCTCAAAGACGGTGACAGGGAGGTTCTTGTTTACCCAGACTTGCCATTGCTGTTGTTTCGGACTGTGAGACCTGGCAGGAGGATGAGTATAGCGTCGTTCTAAACTGGCTATAGAAGTGTACGTGTATATGACTCTGCCAGAGGATTGTCGTAGTCAGTGGGAGCAGCGGAAGTATAGTGGACAGGTAGCTTATGTCTATTTATAGACTAAAGCAGATATAGCGGAGATAGATCATCTATTTCTGATGTGACGGTCATAGGTTTTACTTCATCAGAATAGGGGATGGATCAGTTAAGAAGGTAGTAGGGTGTGATGTCCTGGTATTTGGATGACATACACAGAGTAGGAAGTGAAATTCCTATACTACGATCGGTTATACTTTGGTTGTCACACAGTAGTTTCTCCACATAGGACATGGATATTATATCAGATATTCTGAAAACTAAATCTATAGTTTTAGATCTTGATTTGGGTAGTTTCCCAATCAGGGTACTTAGACAGCATTCTATGAGTATTTAGAATGGACGACTCCTGGCATGGTAGTGTACCTGCAGGTGATGGAGTCACCCTCTCTAAAAGTGTCTTACAGACTAAAGGGGAGAGGGATGTACATGATTGGCAGATCACTTGCTTAGGCAATTGAGTCAATCATAAGATGTCAAGTACCACACCAGATGGTGTTTTTGCAGTAGATGCAATAGTTGATATTAATCCAATCCTGGAGAAACATTCGGAAGCAGTTTTAGAACATAAGTGGATGTTCTAGGGATATGATAACAGCAGCCCCTTTCGGGGGACGGTTATCATTCCAGGCTTCCAAGGTGACCTGGATGACAGAGTGACTGTCAGAGTTATAGTTTTTCCCTCTGACGAGGGGCAGTGTTTTGGACAGGTGATCCAAGCGGACACTGAGGGAGGCATTATGCAGGATGCTGATTAAGTTCAGTTGACGATACAGTCTAAGAAGTTTGGATTTGGAGTTCATTTATGAACTAGGTCCCATCAGATATCCAGACATATTCTAAGACAGGTATTGCTCATTTCGGGAGATAGGTTTCTCCGCGAACTTGAGGTTATGAGAGATATGGAAAGAAACATCAGGGTGGATCCACTAGCTGAGGATATTTCTCGAACACAATAGTTTCGCAAACGGGTTTTGTGAGACTGATTAGTAGAGGAGTTGGGTGTTCGGTATCACACGGGCTGTGAGTATGCGACATCGCAATAATTATCCTTGAGTGCAAGTGGGAGATTGTTGGATATAGTGCCCTCAGAGTCAATTATTGGATCAAAGGCACGTGATTGCAATAATTGAGGGAGGACCTATACCGGTAGGACAGTCTTACTCGAGAGGTTTGCATACTATCTGGTTTGTCTTTATCATCGTGTACATGCTTTAGGTGATATTGTAGTTCACTATTACACGTTGATAGAGAATAGTATGCTACCATGGTTTATCTTTATCATCGTGTATTGCTTTAGGTGACCTTATAGGTCACTATTGCGCGTTGATAGAACCCTTAGGATTCTTGCTTGACAGCCAGCAGTATGATGGCGATCATATACGTGGGAGCTGGGGTCTATAAGCACATCCTTAATAGGTCCCTAGTCATGGGAGTTTTCGAGACAGGGCATCGATACTCCAGAGTAGACTAGTGTATACAGTCGAGACCCCGATGAGGGGCGGTGGCCGGTCTCACAAGCCACTGGTGTCAGTTGGTTCACCTAAAATGTATACAGGTGCCAATTGGGTTATGAGTACACCGGACAGGACTCGCCGGGAACATGCTAGTTGGGATTATACCAGACGTCAGATAGCAGTTCCCTGGTGACATGTGTACAGGTTAGTTCATTGACCTGAGATCGTCATTTGTCTCGTATGAGTTCCCACTGTACTTTGATTACTACCCTACCATGGCTCAAAGGAGTCGTGCAAACAGGTTTTAGTTGGGTACAGTCCCGAGCCACATGGAGGCAGTGAGCGGATCGGCAGGGGTTTCGTCTCTCTCGGTATTAGGGGTGAGATCGCGCTGTGTCTAGGAGAGCCATTACACAAAGCCCCCGGCCGAGACAGAAGATTTACTGGTAGGTATTCCAGTAGTATCTCAGGGTGTTCTGGGCTACACTCCGACACGACTTGTACCGCTTTTGGGGGTCTGACTTTTACCAACCCCCTAGACCCGCCATGCGATGCTCATAGACGAACGGACCGGACTGTACGGATATTGTCACTGACAGGCTCAGTAGGGTGTCAGGATAAGTTCGCTCATCGACCTCTCTTTTGGTCAATACTTGGTAGCCCGTTATGTACGGCTAATACCTCTGACGTGCTAGTGGTTAAATCCACAGCCAAAATATTGAAGAGTCTTTAGAGTCCCCCACAGACAGTTTCTCAAGTTTCGGACGAAACGCTGTAGAGGCCGTATGGATATATGGCAGGGTTCGATCATGTACATGCGGTATTGCACGAATCATGATCGGACGGATAATACTAGCGGGCTTTGGTTTAAGCCGGATCCTAGTATTGTACAGTGTAGATTTTGTCTCATTGCAGTTGTATTCGGTCGCAATACAAATACGGGTATGTATATACAGTCGTGGGGTTATCCAGTAATTTGTTACCGGATCGCTTTTTGAAGTTGCCAGTTTGCTTTCGGTTTTGGCCATTTTTCCTTTGTTCCTTCTTTGGCTGAAAATTAGTGTGGAGGGTTTTATTTGAAAATGTGCAAATTAGCAAAGTGGAGGGTGGTTTTTGTAAGTAGTTGCTTCATGATGGTTCTAGATTGACTTTGACTTCCTTTGTTAATCATTGCTTGCTTTATGGTGATGGGTTTTTGATGAGACTTTGGTGTGACCTTTTTTGATGATGATCACTCATCATTCTCTCTTGCATTATTGATCCACCCCCTTGGACTTTTTCCTCCTCCCATTTTACATGGCCGGCCACACTCAAAAGAGGTGGGGTTGATTCATTTGGTGGGAAAAAAAATTATTCATTCTCATTAGGCTTGCACAAAATGAGGGAGCACCCTTTCAAAGCTCACCTCCTTCTCCACTCAAAACATGGAAACTTCATAACCCCATGAGATAAAGTTTTCTACACTAAGCCTACAGCATTCTTGGACACGTCGGCTCGCCAACTTCATGCCCGAGTTGTCTCGGTCTAGAGGTGGGAGCCTGTAAAAAGAATCGGCGATGTGGTGCCCTTTCCGACGAGAAGATGAAGACCGGAGATTCCGCGAGGAGATCGGGATGGAGGCCGAAAACCGAAGGACACGGATCGCTCGGTATAGCATTCTACCCATTCTCTAGTTAGCTAGTAGTAGGTTAATGGTCCGATCCGGGTTAACAGTTCGCGGTAGCGCTGGTTTCTTGTTAAAGAAAAGTTTTTGTTTTCCGCATTTTGGCCTCGGAATGACGGCCGGGGCACTTCCGTGCACTAACAGAAACCTTTTCTCTAGTGGCTATGCTTAAGTCCATCAGGATTAAAGCACGCATCGCGGAGTTGGAACATCTGTTTTGATGTGGCAGTCAAAGTGTTTGACTTCATCAAAAAGGTAGATGAACCTTATATATACAAGAAGGTTGTAGAGAGTAAGGTTGTCTTCCACGTATTGTACGTAGATGACATACTCTTGATAAGAAATGGTTTCCTATGCTATACTCGGTCAAGCTCCTCTTATCACGAGGTTCTCTATGGAAGATCTGGATGATACCCACTACATCTTGTGGATTATGATTTATGGTGATAGATCTAAGTGGATGTTGGGAGTGTCCCAAATCCAGGCACATTAACACCGTACTAAAGGGGTTTAGTATGGAAGATTCTAAGCGTGGTGGTTCGCCCACTTACTCATGAATCACTCTCTCCAAAAAGATGTCTCCTGAGACTGATTTGGAGAGAGCTCGTATGCAAGGGATACCCTATGCTTCGGCAGTAGGCTCTATCATGTATGCGATGTTATATACCAGACCAGATGTAGATGACTCACTAGGTGTAGTGATCAGGAATCAATCGGATCTTGGGAGAATCACTGGACAGCTGTGCAGGACATTCTTAAGTACTTGAGAAGCACTAAAGAAATGTTCTTGGGGTTTAGTGACGGTGAACTTCAGTGGGAGTCCTTTACCAATTCTAGCTTTCAGAGTGGTAAGGTCGACTGAAAGTCAGTCTCAGGCTTTGTCTTTACCCTCAGTAGAGGGACGGTATGTTGGAAGAGTTCCAAGCTAGATACCGTAGCAACTAGACGATAAAGGCTAAATACAACGCTACCAACGATACTACCAAAGTGGATATCTGGATAATTCCTGTTCATGAGATGAACATGGTTCCTACCATTGAGCATCCAATAACTGTTATTATGACAACAATGGAGTTGTGGCTTTGGCCTAGGAACGCCGGCCACATCAGCAATCCAGACATATTCTGAGGACAGTATCACCTGATCAGGGAGATGGTTGATCTCTAAGGGATCGAGGTAAGGAGAGTTGATGCGAAGGATAACATGGTGGATCCACTCATGGAGGCCTTTCCCTAGAGAGACTTTTACAGGGCATTGAGTATGAGATACTACGACAAATGGCCTTAGTGCAAGTGGGAGATTGTTAGTTATATGTATGCCCTAGAGGCCATTATTATACATGTGATGTATATTATAGTGGATGCTTGGACATATATAGGGAGGACTTTCTTGCTTGACATGATAGTATGTTATCTGGTTGATCTTTATCTTAACATGTACACTTATTGTCTCTCTATTACATGTTGATAAAGCCCTTAGAATGAGTACTTGACTACCAGGATTATGATGCAGATCATACTAGTGTGGCTGAGGTAGTCGGTAAGTACATCCTTCAATTGTTCCTAGTCATGGAAGTATCGAGACGGGGCATCAATATTCCAGAGTAGACTAGCGTATACGCTTCTCGACCCATATGATGGGCGATGGGTGATCCCGCATCCATTGGTGTTTGACATCAGAGAAGGTATACGGGTACTCAGTGGAGACTGGGTATACTGAACGAGCTCACCGAGAACTCCTAAATGGTATTATACCTATCGTCAGATAGCAGTTCTCTGGTGACACTGGTACAGCTTAGTCTGTCGACCCGAGCTCGTCATAGAGTTTTGTGTGATTCCCACTGTGCTTTGATTTCCACCTTACCACGTTCAAGAGATCGTGCGAGACGGTGGTTTTTAGGTACAGTCCCGAGTCACATGGAGGCAATGAGCGATAGGAGGGGATTTCGTCTTTCCCGGTATTGGGGGTTGATGTTGCGCTATGCTCGATTGGCCATAACAGGAAATCCCTGGCCAGGGTTGCTGAGATTTACTGGTAAGTGTTATCAGTAATTTCTCAAACTGTTATGGGCCTCATATCGGCATGACTTATCAGGCTATTGGGGTCTGACGTTTACCACTCCCAAGCTGAGATATGCGACATATCAGATGAAGAGACCGGAATGTACGGTAGTGTTACTTATTGGATTCGCAGGAGTATGAGCAGGCTTGCTTGTTGATATTCTGATCGCCCAATACCCGGGTGGCCGTTACGTTTAGCAGACCGCTTGCAGCTTATGGATGACTGATATGATCATAACCTACTGCTGGCGTATTGACGGGTCTTTAGAGTCCTACACAGAGGTTTCCTGGCTCAGGCGAAACGAAATAGGAGCACATATGAGATATGTGCGGGACCGAGATTAATACGAGTATGTGATACCGTATTCTATCCTGGCGATATGTGATATCGAACGGTTATATGTGATATAGCCGGGTTATCAAATCAAGTGTTGATTCGATAAGTTGATACATTTGATATTAGTCGGTTGTATGTGATATAGCTGGATTATTAAATCAAGTGTTGATTTAATAATTTAATTTATAATTATATATTTGATATATTAACTTACATTAACTAATATTAGCTCACTTAAGCATTTCTTTTTCTTACTTGTGTACACTTAGTATATATGTGATATATATTAATGTACATTCTTTTGTGTCATGCTAGATGATACATGAGACATGGGTGTATGAGACTCACACCATACTTAACATAATCAGGTGTTTTATTTATTTAAAGTAATTCAAAATTGGGTGGAAATTAGTCATGGTTGATGCTTAGTGGAAGCTTGTATAATCATTGACTAAGTCCACCAATTTTGTTTTACTTAAGATATTTATTAACCCAACCATTATGATTAGCCATGGTTTAGCCTCTATATGAGTTAGTATATGATATTAACTCACCCATGGTTCCCATTCTATAGTAGACTTTTTCCATGGTTGCTTTTCTTCATCTCCTTCCTCTAGCTCTCTTGCAATTTGGGAGGTGAAGAAAATGAGTGAGAAAAATATTTCTAAAGTGAGCAAAAATCCTACTTCATCATCTTCTACTAGACTAGCCATTTAGTTTACGGTGTTAGCTTCACTAATTCTATATTAGTGAAGAGGTAGCTTGAGTTGGTGTCTCCTCGATAGATCATTTTCGGCCTCGAAGACTTCAAGCAAGCTTATTCCGTTCATCTTGTGAAGCCTTTCTATAGTCTGGGAGTTCATTACTTAGAGCGAAGGGACTACTATATGGAGCTATTGAAGTGAAGGACCGATGTACAAAGCTTGTATTCCTTGTTCACTTAGATATAAAGATATTTACATTCTAGTTTTATCTAATTCTCTAATTAAGTTTCTAGGTTAGGGTTCTTTAGCGCGCCAAATTTTTGAAAACGGCATGGTCGATGCCTCCCAAAACCCGGCGGCGACCCTAGGGAACCCTGCAGTTTTCCTGTCACGATAAGAAAAATTAAATTAGGACATGTAGTGTATTATCGGATCTTAAAATTTGACACATAGAAAGTAAGAATAGGAATAAGCAACTTAGCAGCCAAATGGCCGGCAAAACGACTTATCCCTACCTCTTTAGGTTATGATATAACATATGTATAAAATATAGATCTAGATTTATTCTAACATGCAGAAAGAATGATTGAAAGAATATAACTAGAAAATACAAAGCCTGTTTTGGAATATTTGTCGCGTTACGCCTCCTCCGGATCCCGCAGGAACTTCATCACCACTTGCTTGAGAACTTTGGAATTGTTCTCTGACCTTTGAAATTAGCACCGAGCTTTTGGATTTTGAGATAAGAACTCGAGATGAAAAAAATAAAGAGATGAAGACCCTATTTATAAGGTTTGGATTGATATCGGGTGAAATCTAACTGTTTTGCGCAGTTGCAGAATTCAGTTCTCCATGCGTTGGTCCGTCCAACGAATGAAGTGAAGGAACCAAAATTGTTGAAAAATATTAAATTTGTTGCGGTTTGGCTTTGAAGAAGGCCATGCGTTGGTCGTTCCAACGCATGGTGAACTGTGTTTTCAATTTTCAAAATTTTACAATCAAAAATTATTATTTTGTAGAGATTTTACAGTTGCAGTTCATCATGTGCATGGGCCCCAACGCATGGTGAACTACAACAAAGATTTGTTGTTTTCTGGCGAAACTTCTCGATTTAAACAATATTTTATTGTTGCGAAATGGTATTATATTGTTGTAGTTCATCATAAGTATAGGGACCCAACGCATGGTGAACTATAAAGGAAATTTTGTTCCAAAATATTTTTAAATTATTTTAAAATTATGGAGTTAAAGAATGTCACGGTTCATCAGGCGCATAGGACCCAACGTATGGTGAACTGTAGACCTAAAATTTAATTTAAAACTCTAATAAAATTGATAAAATTCCTTAAAAAAATCCTAAAATATATATTTTCACTCACTTTCTCAGAAATTGTTGTTTTGGCACTCAAAATGATTTTAAAAATAGAAACATGTTGGATATAGGTGCCCTCAAGGCAATTATTGTAATTATAGAAAGACCTATATGGATAGAACAGACTTACTCGAGATGATAATAAGTTATCTGGTTTGTCTTTATCATTCATGTGTGTGTATTTTACTTGCTATTACGTATACCTACTACATGATGATAAAACCTATAGGATATTTGCTTAACGATCATAATAGTGGGACCTGGATAGTTCATGAGCACATTCTTAAATGTCCCTAGTCGTAGGAATATCAAGACTGGGCATCGGTACTCCAGATTATACTAGTGTATACGTTTTCTTATCCGGTTAGAGGGCGATAGCTGGTCCCACAGCTATTGATGTTTTATACCGAAGATTGTATACAGGTACTCATTAGAGAATGAGTTTCACTGGACGGGCTCACTGAGAACTCCTATATAGTATTATATCTATTGTCAGATAGCAATTCTCTGGTGACATGAGTACAGGGTAGTCTTTTGACCTGAGATTGTCATAGTGTCTTGTATGTGTTCCTACTGTGCTTTGATTACTACCCCACCATGGCTCTACAGAGTCATGGGTACATTCCGGAACCACATGGAGGTAGTGAGTAGCCGAGGGGATTCGTCTCTCCCGGTATAGGGAGTTGATGTCGCGTTGTGCTTGATTGACCATAACCAGAAGTCTTCTGCTGAAGCGATTGAGATAAACTGATAAGCGTTATCAGTTGTATCTCATGTGTTTATGAGTTTTACATCAGCACGACTTATCGGGTTATTGTGGGTCTGACAGTTTCCACCCTCAAGACCCGGTATGTGACACTCTCTGACGAAGAGACCGGACTGTACAATGACTGTTACCAAAAGGCTCTGATTGCGTACGGAGGATCTTGCTTATCGACCTTTCTTTTGATTAATACATGGGTAGCCGTTACGCACAGCTAGTACCGCTGACATGCTTATGGGTTAACCCATGAAAGAATTGATCTGAAAATATTTCAGATCAATCAAATATAATCCTAACCTACTGCCAGCGTATTGATTGAGTCTTTAGAGCCCCATGCAGAGGTTTTTCCCGCTCAGGCGAAATGATGTAGTGTGTGTATGGTGATACGTGCGGGAGTTCGATTAAATATGTGTATTTGATACATGTAGTTTAATCGGATGTTTTATAATACTAGCCGGTTTATGTTTAAGCCAGATTATTAAATCAAGTAATATATAAATATATATATGTATGTATGTATGTATGTATGTATGTATGTATTCTAGTAGAGAATAATGGAGGAAAGATGCCATAGGAGGGAATTTCCTCCTATGGCGTCGAAAAAATACAATCTCCATCGTTTTTTCCGACGATCGGCACCCATCATCTTCATCGTTATCATCTAAGATATGGGTACACCAAATTTCATATGATTCTACAACTTTTTCACCGTTGAATTAGTGGGTTCAAAATTAACGGTTTGCCGACAATAGAACTTTTTACATTGCTAAACCAACGGTGAAAAAATTGTAGAATCACATGAAATTTGGTGTACCCACATCTTCGATGATAATGATGAAGATGATGGATTCCGATCGTCGGAATACATGATGGAGGGCGTATTTTTTGACGCCATAGGAGGAAATTCCCTCCTGTGGCCTCTTTCCTCCATTATTCTCATTCTAGTAATATTTCTCTCTCATTTTGCTATTCGTATTTTTATACGAATACATGTATATGTATACGATACATATACTTGAATGTATTGTGTATATGATACACAAGGTATACATCTAGAAGGAAGACATCTTATTTCCTTTTCTTTTTGTGAAAAAGAAAAGAGAAATGAGTCACCTAGTGAGGTGGCATGAAGGAATGGTGCTAAATATTTTATTAAAAAATACAACACTATTCAAGCATGGTTGATGATTGTTTTTGTATTAAATATTCATTCCTCTCATGCCAATTCTCTCTCCTCCTCTTCTCTTCATTTTTGTAGAGAGCACTTGAGAGAAAAGAAAAATGTGAGTGATCTCTACATCTTATCCCTTCTTGATTTAGAAAATAATGAAGGAAATGTTACTTCACAAGATGTTATCTTTTGATGGAGTTGAATCATGAGTTGGGGTTTTCTCGATGTGGACCATCTTCGGTGAGGAGATGGCTTGCAAGCTTGTTCCTACGGAGACGGAGTCTAGTTTGGATCTTCCACGATTGGGTGGACACGCTACAAAGGTTGTACCATCCTGACTCCTTTGCTTGCTAACTACTATAATTTGAATGATTTTGGGGTTGGTATTTGGTTCTATGTTCTTGAAATTTTTGTTCATTATTCCACTGCGGTCCGCTAGTGTAGCGACCCTAGCACCAAAGCCCAACAAAACCACCCAACTTTACGTAAAATAGCACGATTTGGTTGAATTTGGCGTATCAACACAAGCCACGTTTCTTTAATGGACAGATACCTCTTTTAAGATATCTAACTTAGGCTTTGAAAGCAAAAACTTCTCTTGGGGTTCCCATCTGAACAAAGGGTGAATACCTAATTTGAGATATCAGAAATTGGCCCTTTATGGATAATAACACATGTTTGTATTATTTCCAAAGTTGTTGTGAACACAAGTATATGTATTATGTTCACGAATTTATTGAGAACATGTTCTGTTTTGATTTTGAGAGAATAGAGCCGGTTCCTAATTTCAAGTTTTATATGCAGAAAATAGAGTTTTTTCTATTTCTAGATTTTGTTCATTTAAAATAGGGGTTTATCCTATTTTCAGTGTATTTGAGAGAAATGGGGGTTTCCCCATTCTCAAGTTTGAGACAACAGAATTTTCTCCATGTCTACGGATTAAAGTGACATAAAACCTTTATGTCATAGTTCGTGTGCCAGAATATAGGATCATCCTTACGTCCAGAGTCTCTTTTGTTCTTTGGAATTTTAAGTATTCCATGTTCTTTGTTCAAGAACATAAAGTTCAACACATTTGTACCAAGAACTTGTTGAAGTTCTTCAAATAGTCCTCTCGGACCATGGAGACATGAGAAGAAGAGTAGAGAAACTTGGCTCTAGGTTCTCACATTGTCTTCTTTCTTTTTTCTTGATGCGGCTAAGCATGGAAGAAAAAAAGATTCATCCCTCGTCCCTTAAAATGGGTATTTATAGGGTGTGGGGAGTTATAAAACTAATCCCGTACTTGTAGAGGAGTGGGGAAGGATATAGCCACATGTTGAGGGTTTTAAATAGTTATCGCAAGTGCACAGCATACTATGTAGTATGGATGCAGGTATGGATCGACGTACAGAAAAAACGTTTATTCTTAGTTATACTCAGACGAATTAAAAGAAAAGATTTTTAAGAGTAATATCTAACAACTAAATTTCTTAAAAGAAAATAGTTTAAATAAAGTATACCTGGGATATTGAATCCTCTAGGTGTATTCATAAGCTAACAATTTCATGATTCTATCTCTTTTATTCCCACTTCATAATAATTATAAACTTGATGTAAAAAGCATAAACTATTAGTCCATCGACATAATCTATCAATTATACCGATTTATAATTATTAATAAATTATTGTTCTAATTAATATAACATTAATCTAATCCATACCTTCCCTGAGCATATATATGATTCTCGTCATAACTTATCAAAGTTTATCAGCAGGTTAGAGTTGATTTATATTAATTAGGTCAAATATAGATCAACGCAAGATTAATCTCAACCTCTACTTTCCCTAAGAATAGACCTTATGCTTGTCATCACATGATAATCTATCAAAACTTTTTTTAAGGGTTTAATTAAGATATCGATCTTCTATTTATTTAAATTTGTTTTTAAGCACAAGAGAAGAATACATATAAATTATCAACTCATTTTTTCAAGCTAGATTCAACAACCCTATGTATTATAAATTTAGCTATGCATAATAATTAAAGACGCAAAATAAAATAAAAATAATTCATTGCAGAAAATAAATAAAAACTTACAACCTAATTGCAAAGATCTTCCGAAAATTCAAGAGAAAAAGAGAGGCGAGCCAGAAAACCCTACCAATCGGTCCCTTTTTATAGGCTAAAGGGTTAGGTTACAGATAAAATTGAATTATTTAATTAAACTTGGAACACAGGAAAAATCTTGACAGATATCTGTACTATTGGGCCGCGGATCCATAGGTATGGCCACTACTTAGCCGTTCGATTTGGCCTTAATGATTTGATATTTCTCTTGTTGTTTTAGTATGTCAAATTAGCCTTGTTTAAATATTCCATTCGCAAATATCGCTTCTCATGGCCTTGTGCTCTTTATGACATTTTTTGTAGCCTAAAACCCTGCAAATCTTTTTCTTTTGCAATGAAACTTGTAGCCTGCAAATTATTAAGAAAAATATCTCGAGTAGCAATTATTGGTAATTAAAAAATAGATAAAATGGGAAGTAAAATATACAATAAAATGTGATGATCGCCACTCATACTCCTAAGGCATGCATGGCCTAGGAGGCTATTTAAAATACCTCTCTAGAGGTATTCGTTGCCGCTTCATTAGGAGAAAATACCCGCAATGGGTATCCGCTTAGAACTACTCGTTCAAGGGTTTTCGTCTAGGGATTTCCGCCTAGGGGTTTCCAGTTTAAGGGTATCCACATAGGGACTACCCGCTTGGGAGTATCCTTCTTGGGGGTATCCGTCCAGGGGTATCTGTTTGATATAGGTGCCCTGAAGGGAATTATTGTAATTGTACAAGGACCTATATAAATAAAACAATATTGTTCAAAATGATAGTATGCTATCTAGTTTACTTTATCACTTATGTGTATATGTTTTGATTGTTATTACGTATCGCTAATATATGATGATAAAGTCCTTAGAATGTAGCAGAATTACCAGGATTATGAATGAGATCATAATAGTGGGGCTTGGTTAGTTGTTAAGCACATTCTTAAAGTGTTCTTAGTCGTAGGAGTGTCGAGGCAGGACATCCGCACTCTAGAGTAAACTAATGTATACGTTTCTTAACCCCGAGGAGGACGATGGCTGGTCCCACAACCATTGGTGTTTGACACCGAAGATTGTATGCAGGTGCTTATTGGAGAATGGGTACACTAAACGAACCCGCCAAGAACTCTTAGATGATATTATATATATCTGTCAGATAGCAGTTCTCTGGTGACAACAATGATACAGAGTAGTCTGTTGACCTAAAATCGTCATAGTACCTTATGTGTGTTCTGACTATACTTTGACTTGCGAAGTCGTGAATACAGGTTTTAGTTGGGTATAGTCCTGAAACATATGGAGGTAGTGAGCGATCAAGATGGGATTCGTCTCTCCCGGTATAAAGAGTTGATGTCGTCCTATGTTAGATATAACTATAACCCGAAGTCCCTGACCAGGGTGATTGAGATAAACTAATAAGGGGTTATCAGTTGTATCTTGGACATTTATGATTAGTATATACATGACTTATTGGGTTATTGGTAGTCTAACGGTTTCTACACCCTAGACCCGATATGCGACACTCTCTGACGAAAAGACCGGACTGTATGGTAATTGTCACTGATAAGCTTTGTTGGGTACGGATGAGTTTACTTATCGACCTACCTTTTGACATATACATGGGTAGTCGTTACATACAGTTAGAGTCACTGACATGCTTGTGAGTTTACCCGTTTATAGGATTGATCTAAAATTGTTTCAAATTCAATCGGATATGATCCTATTAATTCACTGCCGGCGTATTGTCAAGTTTTTAGAGTCCCACGCCGTAAGTACCCGCTCAAGTGAAATGATGAAGTGCATATAGTTGATACGTGCGAAATTTCAATTAAACATGTGTATATGATACACTTATATTAATCGAACGTTTGATGATACTGTTCAGTAATACACACACTCACTCTTTATCTCTCTCAAGTATTTGTATTATGTATATGATACATATATACACTTTGAATACTTTTCTAGAAAGAGACACCTCATCTCTTTATATGATAAAGAAATGAGGAGCCATCTCTTTATATTGATAAAGAAAGAGGCATGGGCAAGAGGCATGGTTAGAGAGGTATGGGTTTTATTTTAATATATTGATATTGAAATAATATCTATTCTTTTCTAGCATGGTGGCCTCAATTCTCTACTCATTCTAACATTCATCTTCTCTCTCATGTATTGAGAACAAGAGAAGTGCTAGAGAGAAAAGGAGAGAGAATTCACTTCATCTTATTCTTTTCATTTATTAGCCATTTGTGAGAGCAAATTGCTTCACATAGAAGAGTTCTGGTATTGAGTCGAAGCTTGTGGTGGATTTATTTTAAGGTGGATCATCTTCAGCGAGAAGGTCGTTGATCAAGCTCGACCATACACCGGGAACAAAGCTTAGCTCTTTCACTTGAGTGTGAACACGCTACAAAGGTTGTAGCTCGCATACCCTCTAGTATAGCTTGTTTTATTTTTCAATTTCTACTTGATAGATATGATCTTATTTGGTTTAGAGTTTTCGGTGTTTAATTAGAAATTTTTGTTCTGTATTCTGCCTTGGTTGCTAATGTAGTGACTATAAGCACCATGAACTTACAGTGTCCACCTGAAAGTATCCGCTAGGGCACTCCAACACTTGTTAGTGGAAAAAATTCTAACGAACGCTCCCCCATACCCCGCAATGGGGCCGCTAACCCTCTTGACCCTCAGTCCGCTGACCCGGTGGAAGGACCACCGAAAACTCTGCGGGGCCCAACAAAATCTAAAGCGGGTTATTTTTTAGTGTCAATTGTAACTGTATGGTGTTGGGGTCGCAACACTTGCAAACTATGTAAGTCGATGTACAACACCCCACGACTTGCGGGGAGGCGGAAAAATGAAAAACGATCTTGTTCTTTGCTTAAACATCGACTAACCGCATGAATCGAAGCTAAACGATAACTAACATCAAACATAGAAGTTCTAAACTACTATGTAAAGGGATTATACCTAAAGAACCGTGTCCTTCGTCTTTATGAACTCCACCTCCTCTTCGACCTTCTCCAAGTAGTAGACGATCCACCACGAGAGCTAAACTCCAAGCTTTGCCTCTAAACTTGAGGCAACTAGGTATCTTTAAGTGCTAATCAAAGTACCTAGATGAAATAGAGTATGGTTATGGATTAAGTAGTCTAACTAATCCTTGTACTCAACACATGAGAGGGGAGGATTAGGGTTTGAAGAGGGAGAGCTTGAGGAGAGAGAAGATGAACATAATAATGAGAAGAGAAAATGAGTTATCATAATATATATCAAGCATTTTATTTTATCAAGAAAAGAAAAGAAAATGATTTACAACCATGCTTGATAAATATCTTATGGTGATTCATCTCCATGAGTCATTAAGCAATTATGAAGCATTAATGACATGGATGAATCATCCATATGACTCGCTAATCTCATTCATTGTATATGCCACCTAAACCTCCTTAGTCACCATCTTCTAGAAGCTTCTCGCGCAATTACGAGAACGCCCCTCCTATCCGTGAAAACACGGAAAAACTTTAGACTGTATGAATCCAATAAGCGGATACTAGTAACTGGCTTAAACCAAAGCTGACTAGTAAAAACTGTCCGAAAGTCGTACGTACGTAAACACATGTATGCGTCCGAACCCTTGTCGTAAAACCATACGACCTCTATATCATTTCGCCTGGAGTAGGGAAACTCTCTGCGTGGGACTCTAGAGACTCGACTACTACGCTGGCAGTGGGTTTAACCACAGACCGCAAGCGGCACTAGCTGTACGTAACGGTCCCCAGGTAGATGTCGATAAGAAGGCCGATGAGGAAACCCATCCGAACTCCTACTGAGTCTGATGTGACAATCTCCGTACAGTCCGATCTGTTCGTCTAAGACTATCGCATATCGGGCCTAGGGGGCGGCAAGCGTCAGTCCCCTAATAGCGATATAAGTCGTGTCGGAGCGAAGCCCATTACACCCTGAGAAACTACTGGAACCTACCAACAAATCTCGCTTGCCCTGGCCAGGGACTTTGCGTAATGGCTCTCTGACACAGTGCGATATCAACCCCCAATACCGGGAGAGACGAATCCTGTCTAACCGCCACTGCCTCCAAGTGCTCGGGACTGCACCCAACTACTACCTGTTTGCATGACTCCTTTGAGCCGTGGTAGAGTAGCAATCTAAGAACAGTGGGACACACTCGAGGCGAATTAGCAGTGTCAAGTCTGCGGACTATGCTGTACTCATGTCACCTGAGAACTTTTCACTGACGACTGGTATAAAACCAACCAACAGTTCCCTATGAGTCCTGTCCGGTGTACCCATAACCTAACGAGCATCTGCATACTATCTTCAGTACAACGTACTGACGGCTGTGGGACAGACCATCTCCCCAACTGGGATGAGAAGCGTACACACTAGTCTACTCCGGAGTATCGATGCCCTGTCTCGATAATCCAACGACTAGGGACCTGAATAAGGATGTGCTTGTAGACTACCCAGCCCCCACTAGTGTGACTGCCATCACAACGCTGGTAGTCAAGCAAGATCCTAAGAGCTCTATCAATACGTATACTCATATATTAAGATAGAAAAAACCAAGTAGCATACTACCATGTTTAGCAAGACTGTTATATACATGTGAATATCCCAAGCTTCCATTAAGTAATATACAAACTAGTATGATACAATAATGGCCCCTAGGGCATATACACTAACAAACCACAGCAAAACATGGAACAAAAATTTCTAACTTAGCACCATATACTACAAATCAAGATCATCCAAAAACTAGCAATTGTAAAGCCACATACACATCTATTCTAGGAGTTTGAGGGGGCTACAACCTTTATAACGTGTCCACTCTCTAGTGGAAGACCCAAGCTTCGCTCCTGGATTGGCGGATCAAGCTTGATCTACAACATCCTTGCTGAAAATGATCCATCTTGAAAGCAACCCACCCAAGTTCCAACTCTACTAAAGAACACTTCTTTGTGAAGCTACTAGCTCCCACAAATTGACAGTAAGTAAGAGGTAGAAGAAGCTCTCTCTTTTCTCTATTTGTTCTTCTCTTTTCTCAACTTATGAGAGAGATGAAGAAAATGGAAATGATAATCCTCACATGCATTCTCTCTCTCTCTTCCAAGCATATAAGTGAAGAGATAGGGCTTGAGAAAATATCTAAATATTTTCATAAGTGGACCCCACTAGCCCACATGCATCCTTGCCACTAAATGACAAGGGGTATATGTATCAAATACATATATACATTACGTATCATATGTTGGATATGTATGCCCTAGAGGCCATTATTGTATATGTATACATGTGGATGCTTGGACATATGTATGTACAGGACAATCTTGCTCGATATGATAGTATGCTATCTGGTTTGTTTTTATCTTAACATGTGCATATGTTCTACTGTTATTACGTATCATCTATACATGTTAATAAAGCCCGTAGGATCATTGCTTAACTGTAGGGTTACTAGGAACTCTCACAAGGGTCTACAAGGCATCAACCATGTCCGATTTAAAATTTAGACATGCCGAACAACCCTAACCAAGATCTTTAAACTAGAGATTAGACGAAACAAAGCATGTTAAACACTTTAACACTAAGAGTTTGGGATTACAACCTTTGTAGTCCGGTCCTTCACTTCTAAAGCTCCGTGTTGAGGTCCCTTCGCTGCGATCATCGAGTTCCCGGACTCTAGAGAGGTTCCACAAAGTGAAAGATGCATGCTTACTTCCGATCTTCGATAACAAAGATGATCTACCTTGAAGATTATTTAACACAAGCTCTCACTATCTAATGAAGTGAACACCCTAATCTAAATGGCTAGGATAGATTAGGATGATGAAGTAGGATTTTAGCTCTCATTTGTTTTCATAATCTCACACTAATCCATCACAAAACCCAAAACTAGAAAGCTTTGCAAGGAAGAAGAAGAAGAAGATGAATGAATAATCCTTTTGTGATGAATAATGAATTGTTATGATAACTACAAATGCAACCATGGTTGACCAAAGAAAAGGCTAATCAATGTAGAGAGTTAACTAGGGTTAAAAGGTGTGGGTTGGGTTAGGAAATATCTCACAAAATATCATTGCAAGAAACAAAGTAAAAGCTTCTAGAAGCTTCTAGAAAAGTTTAACCCAAATCAAACCCTAACCATGATTAATCTCCACTAACCATGTTGCATTAGTAATTATAACTTGTTACAATATTATATATCACATATATAATATATTTTTGTAACAAAAGAAAATAATACAATTGACATATATCGCATATATATCAATGTATTACCCGAGTGAGAAAATGAATCAATAAGTGAGCTTATATTAGTTAATGTAATTTAATATATCAAATATATTATTATACATTAAATTATCGAACCAACACTTGATCCGATAATCCAGCTATTTCCCAAATAACCGACTAATGTAATCTGTATCAGTTCATCGAATCAACACTTGATCCGATGACCCCGCTATATCTCATATACCCGGTTGATATCTCATATCACGAGAATCTAATACGGTATCACATACACGTATTGTTCTCGGTCCCGTACATATCATATATGTGCTCCTACTCCGTTTTTCCTGAGTCAAGAAACCTCTGTGTAGGACTCTAAAGAATCGTCAATACGCCGGCAGTAGGTGATGATCATATCAAACACCCACAAGCTGCAAGAGGTCAGCTAAATGTAACAGCCATCCAGGTATTGAGCAATCAGAAGATCAACAAGCAAGCCTGTACATTCTCCTGCGAATCCAGTCAGTAACACTCCCGTACAGTCCGGTCTCTTCGTCTGATATGTCGCATATCTCACCTATAGGTGGTAAACGTCAGACCCCAGTAGCTTGATAAATCGTGTCGATATGAGGTCTATAACAGTTTGAGAAACTACTGATAACACTTACCAGTAAATCTCAGCAACCCTGGCCAGGGATTTCCAGTTATAGCCAATCAAACACAGCGCAACATCAACTCCCTATACCGCGAGAGACAAATCACCTCCTATTGCTCATTGTCTCCATGTGATTCGGGACTGTACCCAAAGCCACCTTTTTGCACGCCCTCTTGGATGTGGTATGATGGAAATCAAAGCACAGTGGGAATCACACAAGACTCTATAACGATCTCGGGTCTACAGACTAACATGTACCAGTGTCACCAGAGAACTGCCATCTGACGTAAGGTATAATACCATCTGGGAGTTCTCGGTGAGTCCGTCCAGTGTACCCAGTCTCCACTGAGCACCCGTATACCTTCTCTGATGTCAAACACCAATGGATATGAAATCATCCATGGCCCATCATATGGGTCAAGAAGCGCATACGCTAGTCTACTCTGGAGTATCGATGCCCTATCTCGGTACTCCCACGACTAGGAACTTTTGAAGGATGTACTTGGCGACTACACTGTCCTCACTAGTATGATCTGCATCATGGTCCTGGTAGTCAAGTACTCATCCTAAGGGCTTTATCAACATGTAACATAGAGACAATCAGAGTACATGTTAAGATAAAGAGCAACCAGATAGCGTACTATCATGTCGAGCAAGAAAGTCCTCCCTATATATGTCCAAGCATCCACTACAATATACATCGTATGTACAGTAATGGCCTCTAGGGCATACATATAACTAACAATCTCCCACTTGCACTAGGGACATCTGTTGTGGTATCGCATACTCAACAATCAGCTGTGGTTGAAGTATCTCATACTCAACCATCCCATAAAAGTCTCTACTGAAAAAAAAGGCCTTTGTGAGTGAATCCGCGCTGTTGTCCTCTGTGTCTACTCTCCTAACCTCGATCTCCCTGGAGATCAACCATCTCCATGATCAGGTGATACTGCCTAAGAATTATATCTGGATTTCTGATAGGACGGAGGTTCCTTGGCATAAGCAACAACTCTATTGTCACACAATGGTTGGAACGAAGTTCATATCATGAACTTATATATATCCAGACTGCCTCTTTGGTAGCATCCTTGGTAACGATGTATCTTGCCTTTAATCGTCTAGTAAGTCATGGTATCTAGCTTGGAACTCTTCCAACATACCGTCCCTCCACTGAGGGTAAAGACAATGCCTGCGACTGACATTCAGTCGTCCTTATCACTCTGAAACTTTTTCAGTGATTCTCCCCAGGATCGATTGATACTATCTCACTACAACTAGTGAGAATCCTAACATCCAAATAGATCTATCTCATAGATCCATAACCCAGGATTTAGGAGGTATCACCTTGATCCTATATGGAGAATCATTGTGATAAGCGGAGATTGACCGAGCGTAGCATAGGAAACTACTTTTCTATCAAGAGTATGTCATCCACATACTCTGTGAGGATCTGTACCATACTCTCTACTACCTTTTTGTATATACAAGGTTCATCTACCATTTTGATGAAGTCAAACTCTTTGACTACCACATCAAAACAGATGTTCTAACTCCGCGATACCTGCTTTATCCTATAAAGCATCTTGCACACGTTTCCGCTCCTCCCACTGTCTACGAAGCCCTCTGGCTATGTACTTATAGACGCTCTCTTCCAAATCATCATTTAGAAAAGCAGTCATGACACCCAACTACCAGATATCGTAGTCATGGTATGTAGCAGTGGAAAGTAGGATCTGGATGGACTTAAGCATAGCTTTGAAAGTCTCAACTTTTCCATGTACACCAAGTAATCTTCTCAAGATATACTTGCTCCTGATGGGGATTTAACCCTTCAGATAAAGCAACCAAAGTCCATACTTTATTGGTGTATAAGGATTCCATCTCAGATCGCTAAGCATCCAGCCATTCTTACAGAGTCCCACTCCTGATGGCCAGCTCGAAACTAGTTGGGTCATCATCTCATGATGCAATCCTCGCTCCCATTGTCATAGAGAAAACCGAAGTATCTCTCAGGTGGGTGAGGAACCCTACTAGATCGGTGGAGAGGCTGAGGTTCGTTGGAAACTATTGAATCATTTGGTTCTACCAAATCATCAGCTGCAGTTTGTATAGCTGGAACTCTTTCCAGTTCTACCTCATGACCAATAATTTCTTCACAAGAAATTCCCTTTCACAAAGGTGGCATGCTGAGAAACAAAACATCTTTTGTTCCTCGGTTTGGTAGAAGATATTCCCTTGCTAATGTTTGGGATATCCAACAAACTTTCACAGAACTGACTTTGCCTCGAGCTTGTCCGGATTTTGCTTTTAGACATAGGCCGGACAACCCCAAATCTTAACTTACTTAAGATATGGGCTCTTCCCATTCCATATCACATATGAAGTGGTAGGCAACTGATTTGATTGGAACCCTATTCAATAGGTATGCAGCTTCACAAGTGCATAACTCCCAAAAGGAAATAGGAAACTCAGTAGTACTCATCATAGAGCGCACCATATCAAATAGGGTGTGATTGCTCCGCCCCGATACACCGACATGTTGTGGTGTATACGGAGGAGTAATGCTGAGAGAGAATCTCATTCTCCTTTAGAATAGTCCAGGAATCCCGTGCTCAAGTATTCTACTCCTTGATCTCATCAAAGGACATAATACTTATACCCGTTTTTGGTTCTCTACTTCTAACTTATATTCTGTGATTATCTCAAAAGTTTCGGACTTGTGTTTCAATAGGAACATATGTCTGAATCTTGAGAGATCATCAGTGAATGTAATGAAGTACAAAGAACCGGTCCTGGCATGTGTAGACAGGGGACCTTCATACATCAGCATGTATCAATCCCAAGAGTTCACTAACTCTTTCTCTGTTTCCAATAAACAGAGCTGTGGTCATCTTATCTCTGTGACATGACCGGCAAGTTTCACAAGATGTAAATTCAAACTAATTTAAATATGCATCTATATGTAACTTCAGCTAGTCGGGTCGCATTGATATGACCCAGTCTACAATGCCTCAAGATGGATTTGTTCATTTCTGAACTATTCCTCTTGTGTGTGTTCTATACGTTAAGAACTGTGGTTTGATTTAGAACGTCTATGCTTTTAGATAACGTGCCTGAACCGATCAACTCTTATTATAGGAAATGTTCAAAACATTATCTAACAATACAAAATTATATCCTTCTTTACTAATAAAGAGACTGATATGATGTTGTATCTCAGGTTCGGTATCTAATAACATTCGTTCAGAATCAATGTATTCTGATAATACAGGGTGATAACTACCAACAGACTTGGCCGCAACACTTGCACCGTTTCTATCTCATGAAACTTATCACCCGTTCTTATTTCTCTACCTATCTGTAGCCCATGTAACAAATTACATATGTGAGATCCTGATCCGGTATCAAATACCCAGGACGTAAAGGATATTGAGAAACAGTTCTGTGTAATGAACACACCCGAGGAAGATGCATCAACATGCATTTTCTTCGTTTGGGCGGCACGGGAATTCTGGTAATCCCCTATTTCCTACTCGGTCTTATAACATTTATAAGTTGGAGTGGGACCAACGTTCCCTAGCGCAGTATAACAAGTGGGTTCGGTCAATACATCCGTATTATTATCTTGATTAAGGCGTGGCATAGTCGCAACCAGGAGAGAGAGAGAAGAAAACACTCAGCGTGCGCTTTTACAAGATTAGATTGGTTATCAATTTATCTAATCAGGATAGCTCCCACTGTTTTAGTCAAATCTTCCTTCAAACCCTAAAAGGAAAGACTAGCAGGGATTAATTACACCCTACAAGTTCGCCAATCTTTCAGCCAGGCCAGTGCCGGTACTTTGAGGGAGGTTCCCCGAGCTTTCTCATGGACCGAATAAAAATAAACCTCGTTTTCCCAGAGGCGTAACCCCGTTAACACCTTTCTAGACACCTACTTGATCGGCTAATTGTAATGTGTAAAACTCTCCCAGGAGTAACTCTTACTCGCAGCGGGTATCGGGATCCAACTATCTCATAGAAGGTATGCAATCTCATTGCAAATTTCAACACTTGAAATTCCCAATAATATTTTACCCCTAGCATGCTATGACCTTGACGCATGCCAAACAACCCATAGTCCGCTAGTCAAGTTCAACCCGTACATTTCTTGATTGAATTAAACCCACCCGCACGACCCTTGACGCATGCCAAACAACGTCATACGAATACCCTAATCCAATCGTATCGTATGCTACCAGATAAGCACTAGTTAGCTACCGTACACTACGCCTTGACGCATGCCAAACTACCGCAGCACAAATACTAAGTAGTACTTATCTGAAATGACGGAGGGCTACGACAGATTTTTAAGAAAACCCTTTGCGTAATGAACTTGATATCGTTGTAGAATCGAGTGATTTTTAAAAGGAATGGTTTTGAGGCCTTTTCTAGTTTTGCTAAAGAGGTCACTTCCGATGAAGAGAGCGTTGGCTCTTTCCTTATCGAATAAGGTACAGGATATTTCATAAATACCACTATGCAAAGCAAGAACTATAGAAGCAATCAAAAGACAAACCGAGTTTGTAGCATCTGCTAGTTTCACTAAAGAGGTCACTTCCGGTGAAGAGATCTCGGCTCTTTCCTTATCGAATAAGGTGCTGGATTCTCTACAAGGAACACCGCTATGCAAAACAAGAACTAGAGCTACCAGATTTTAAACAAGTTTCTACAACATCTTTAGGTTTCTTTTATTTCATTAATCTCATTAATGAAGTCCCATTTTATTATGCTTCATCACATTTGAAACGAAATCTTCAATATAATATATATCTCATATATATAATATAAACATTCGTCTCAGGCAGTAATATGATCTCATCACAGAACATTACAGCAGAAGAACACATATGAAATATTGGATATACTAGGACGTCCGTGTTTTAATACGAGCCTGTATAAAACACGGATTCCATGGTCGCGATGAATAGCCAAACCCACATCCCTAGACCCCTACGAGAGCGGCAAGCAACACTGCCAATTCTAGGGTTAGGAGACCCGGTCTCGACTCCTCGAGATGGTCTCCCACTGGACCCTAGAACCCGGTTACTTGTGCTCCCCGCCTTGGGTCATCCTAATGCGGAAAAGTAAATAATATACAATGGTGACATCATCCTCAGCCCGGAAGTGCCCCAATAAAGAATATTATATACAAATGAATTTTACATGAATGAAAAAGAAAAACTCTCATCGCACATAAAACCCCCGGCTATTCAGAACACGACGATCCAATATAACATATCACAGCAACATATAATATCTCATATCATCAACATAAGTAAGTATGCATACACCGATTGTCGTTGATGTATAGCAAAGAAAATCGGCGATACAACTACATACTACACTTACGGTCGCAGAAAAGAAAATGTAAAACTACAACAGTTGGAATCCGCAACCTCCTTAGATATCGCATGCCTAACCAAATGAATTCCTTAGACATCTCATGCCTAACAATTATAAACCCCGCATTTTAGTCTCTTTATCGAAAACTCTTTTCAATATCAAGTCGGGCAATTCAACAAGATTCCCGACATCCTAATGCTCATCGCAAACTTTAGTAGACGGCTGCACCCCCGGATGCCGTCGACGAAGTGCACTAAGGCGGAACACCGCTGCCGCGAGCACCCGAACGGATGCTTTTGGAGACGGGTTTCTCCTACAGTCACTTGGTCGGAGCTATGGGGCGTGGCTATCTATTAAGTTTACCCGGCGAGTATCCGCGTACGCTACGTGATTGCGACGGACTTTTGATCGCATCAAAATCCCGTGGCAACCGATCATATGAGACTAAACTGCTAGATTTATAACATTCAAATTAGTTATCTCATAACTACTTGTGGATTCCAAATATTATATCACATTCCAGATAAATAGACAATGTTAAACTTTCCGATCGAATAACCAAACACCCAAGATTTCCCAAATAGTTCTCAACACTTGAAATTAGTTTAAAAACATCCATCACATGCCACAGTACCAATGGTCCAGCCGTAGAAGGGTCAAGCCAACGCCTCACATGTGGCAACGCCGTACTGCCCCAAACCCTAAGGTTTAGAGGCAGTTCAAGACGGTCACATAATCGAGTTAAGGTTTGTTGTCTTCTAGAGGGTCCACCGCGTTACTTGCATGACTTAGAACGTTCTTAAACTACGGAAAAATCCAACACTTGGAAATTTTCAGGCAGGGGAAAAAGTGAGTTATTGATATCCGTTCGAACTTTTTAACACGTTCTAAAAATTATCTGGAAAAACTAAACGAAGTTATAATTTCAGATCGAATCAACGAGCTTCCAATACAACCCAGAAAACTTAACACTTGAGTAGAATTAAAAATCCCCAGAAGCATGCAAAAGTACCTACAGATGTTACTGTATAAAAACTATCTCTCAATCTACAGTACTTGACGCGGAACCGTCGCCAATACCCTGGTTTGGCTGCGGTTCCACGGCGCTTTAATTGATTTAGGGGGTCGTTTTTCACAGGTCACCATAAAATTACCTGCTGAATTTTCTGAGAATTTTTAATATGAAAAATGTCAACCTTTTGAAAAATTTCCAGAAACTAGGGTTTTACGGGTATTCGGAGTTCGATCGGACTTTAAACTTCACCTATACTTCGCCTAAAGCTCTAGCTTGGCTCTGATACCACTGTAGGGTTACTAGGCACTCTCACAAGGGTCTATAAGGCATCAACCATGCCCGATTTAAAATTTAGACGTGCCGAACAACCCTAACCAAGATCTTTAAACTAGAGATTAGGCGAAACAAAGCATGTTAAACACTTTAACACTAAGAGTTTGGGATTACAACCTTTGTAGTCCGGTCCTTCACTTCTAAAACTCCGTGTTGAGGTCCCTTCACTGCGATCATCGAGTTCCCGGACTCTAGAGAGGTTCCACGAAGAGAAAGATGCATGCTTACTTCCGATCTTCGATAACAAAGATGATCTACCTTGAAGTTTATTTAACACAAGCTCTCACTATCTAATGAAGTGAACACCCTAATCTAAATGGCTAGGATAGATTAGGATGATGAAGTAGGATTTTAGCTCTCATTTGTTTTCATAATCTCACACTAATCCATCACAAAACCCAAAACTAGAAAGCTTTGAAAGGAGGAAGAAGAAGAAGATGAATGAATAATCCTTTTGTGATGAATAATGAATTCTTATGATAACTACAAATGCAACCATGGTTGACCAAAGAAAAGGCTAACCAATGTAGAGAGTTAACTAGGATTAAAGGGTATGGGTTGGGTTAGGAAATATCTCACAAAATATCATTGCAAGAAAAAAAGTAAAAGCTTCTAGAAACTTCTAGAAAAGTTTAATCCAAATCAAACCCTAACCATGATTAATCTCCACTAACCATGTTGCATTAGTAATCATAACTTGTTACAATATTATATATCACATATATAATATATTTTTGTAACAAAAGAAAATAATACAATTGACATATATCGCATATATATCAATGTATTACCCGAGTGAGAAAATGAATAATAAGTGAGCTTATATTAGTTAATGTAATTTAATATATCAAATATATTATTATACATTAAATTATCGAATCAACACTTGATCCGATAATCCGGCTATTTCTCAAATAACTGACTAATATAATCTATATCAGTTCATCGAATCAACACTTGATCCGATGACCCGGCTATTTCTCATATACCCGGTCGATATCTCATATCGCGAGAATCTAATACGGTATCACATACACGTATTGTTCTCGGTCCCGCACATATCATATATATGCTCTTACTCCGTTTTGCCTGAGTCAAGAAACCTCTGTGTAGGACTCTAAAGAATCGTCAATACGCCGGCAGTAGGTGATGATCATATCAAACACCCACAAGCTGCAAGCGGTCAGCTAAACGTAACAGCCACCCAGGTATTGAGCGATCAGAAGATCAACAAGCAAGCCTATACATTCTCCTGCGAATCCAGTCAGTACCACTCCCGTACAGTCCGGTCTCTTCGTCTGATATGTCGCATATCTCGCCTAGGGGTGGTAAACGTCAGACCCCAGTAGCTTGATAAGTCGTGTCAATATGAGGTCTATAACAGTTCGAGAAACTACTGATAACACTTACCAGTAAATCTCAGCAACCCTGGCCAGGGATTTCCAGTTATAGCCAATCGAACACAGCGCAACATCAACTCCCTATACCGGGAGAGACGAATCCCCTCCTATCGCTCATTGCCTCCATATGATTCGGGACTGTACCCAAAAGCCACCTTTTTGCACGCCCTCTTGGACGTGGTATGATGGAAATCAAAGCACAGTGGGAATCACACAAAACTCTATGACGATCTCGGGTCTACAGACTAACCTGTACTAGTGTCACCAGAGAACTGCCATCTGACGTGAGGTATAATACCATCTAGGAGTTCTCGGTGAGTCCGTCCAGTGTACCCAGTCTCCACTGAGCACCCGTATACCTTCTCTGATTTCAAACACCAATGGATATGAGATCATCCATCACCCATTATCTGGGTCAAGAAGCGCATACGCTAGTCTACTCTGAAGTATCGATGCCCTGTCTCGGTACTCCCACGACTAGGAACTTTTGAAGGATGTACTTGGCGACTACACTGTCCTCACTAGTATGGTCTGCATCATAGTCCTGGTAGTCAAGTACTTATCCTAAGGGCTTTATTAACATGTAACATAGAGACAATCAGAGTACATGTTAAGATAAAGAGCAACCAGATAGCGTACTATCATGTCGAGCAAGAAAGTCCTCCCTATATATGTCCAAGCATCCACTACAATATACATCGTATGTACAGTAATGGCCTCTAGGGCATACATATAACTAACATTGACTACCTGCATTATGATGGCGATCATACTTGTGGGAGCAGGGTAGTCAATAAGCACATCCTTAAAAAGTCCCTAGTCATGGGAGTATCGAGACCGGGTATCAATATTCCAAAGTAGACTGGTGTATACATTTATAGACCCTGACAAGGGGCAATGGTTGGTCCCGCGGCCATTGGTCTTTTGCATCTAAGATAGTATACAGGTGCTCAATGGGGGTGAGTACACTGGACGGACTCGCCAAGAACTTTTAGATGGTACTATACCTATCGTCAGATAGCAGTTCTCAGGTGACATGAGTACAGGTTAGTCTTTTGTCCCGAAATCGTCATTTGTCTCGTGTGAGTTCCCACTGTACTTTGATCACTACCCTACCATGGCTCTACTGAGTCATGCAAACAGTTTTTGGTTGGGTACAGTCCCGAGCCACATGTGTAAGTCTATGTAGCACACCCCACGTGTTCGTGGGGAGGCGGAGTACATCAAAAACGATTTTTCTCATGTCAAAAGTTCATGTTTGGCTTTGCAACATAGACTTTTTCCACTTTAGGATCTTGATTAAACCTTAACTAACAAAAATAAACTATTAGAGGGCGTTAACTACTCGGTTAAAGTATTATACCTTCGTGTCAAGTCCTTTGGGTCTTCAAGTGTTTCTTTGCTCCTTGGTTCAAGCTTCTTCTTGATCTCCTTTCTTTGACTCCTCCAAAGCTTCAAAAGAACTCAGTTGCCGGTCTCCTTTATGCCGAAGAAAGATCCACCCAAGGGCCTACGGTCAAGCTCCAACCTCAAAAGAGGTAACTTAGTTATCCAACTTGCTAAGGAAGACTACTAAGTAGAAGTAGAGAACATATATATTGGATTAATTTGTCTCAATGCTCATTGATTCACAACTCATGTGATGGCATGAGCTTGAGGGGGGAGGAAAGAAAACCTAGGAGAGAGAATGATATCATGAGAATGAACTTGAGAAATGAGTGTGAGAATAACTAAGTCAATTTCCAAATAATTCAAGCATGGAATAAAATACACATATAAAATGCAACCATGCTTGAATAGAAAACCCAAATGAATAAACAATATACAAAGCCGTGTTTGCAACTCATTCCTCAAACATCTCCTAATTTCCACCTCATTAATCCTTTATCAAAAAAGGATAAATCAATAATGAGGTGTCTCCTTCTAGAAGCTCATTCTTATAAAATTATAAGAATGCCCTCACCGTATATACATACCCGTATCCGTATTCCGAAAAATATGGATACACAGAGGCAAGTATAATCCAATAGTATAATACTAAGATCCGTCTTAAACCAAAAACCATTAGTATTATCTGTCCGAACATCATTCGTGTAGCCAGTACACGTATGCGATCGAAACCCTGCCGTAAGACCATACGGCCTCTACATCATCTCGCCTGATCCAGGGAAACCCTCTGTGTGGGACTCTAAAGACTCGACATTATGCTGGCAGTGGGTTGAACCATAAGTCCGTCAGTGGCACTAGCTGTACGTAACGGCAACCCAGGTACATATCGAAAAGGAGGCCGATCAGCGAACTCGTCCGAAACCCCTACTGAGCCTGTCCGTGACAATATCCATGCAGTCCGGTCTGTTCGTCTGAGAGTATCACATGTAAGGTCTAGAGGGTGGAAAAATGTCAGACCCCTAATAACCGTACAAGTCATGTCAGTGTGGCTCAAGACCATCCAAGAATCTACTGGTCCGTCCACCAGTAATTCTCAATCAGCCCTGGCCAGGGACTTATGGTAATGACCAACCGATCACTGTGTGATTTCGACTCCCTATACCAGGAGAGACGAATCCCCAACAGTCGCTCGTTGCCTCCATGTGGCTCAGGACTGTACCCAACTAAAATCTGTTTGCACGACTCCTTTGAGCCATGGTAAGGTAGTAATCAAAGCACAGTGGGAAGTCACACGAGACAAATGATGACCTTAGCTCGACAGACTATCTGCACACATGTCACCTGAGAACTGCTATCTGACGCTAGGTATAATACCATCTAGTCAGTCCTCAGCGAGTCTTGTCCGGTGAACTCACACCCAGTGAGCATCTGTATACAATCTTAGGTGCACATCACCAATGGTTGTGGGACCAATCCATCGCCCCTCGTCAGGGTCTAGATATGTATACACAAGTCTACTCTAGAGTATCGATGCCCAGTCTCAATACCCCTATGACCAAGGACATTTAAGGAGGTGCCTATTGATCACCCAGCTCCCACAAGTATAACTGCCATCACAATGCTGGTAGTCAGGCAAATATTCTACGGGCTTTATCAACATGTATACAATTTATGAAATACAAAGTAAAATATATCACATGTTAAGATAAAGACAAACCAAATAGCGTACTATCATATTGAGCAAGATTGTCCTGTACATACATATCCCTAGTATCCTATACAATGAAGGCCTCTAGGGCATATATATCCAACAACATGAAGGCAGTGAGTGATTGTTGGGGATTCATCTCTCCTGGTATAGGGAGTCGATATCGCACAGTGTTCGATTGGTCAGGACCATAAGAACTTGGCCAAGGCAGTTGAGATTTACTGATAGGTTGATCAATAGTTTCCCGGATTAGTCCTGAGCCGCATCAGCACGAATTATCGGGTTATTAGGGTCTGACGTTTACCACCCCCTAGACCCGATATACGATACTCTCAGACAAAGAGACTGGATTGTATGGAGATTGTCACAGATAGGCTCAATAGGGATCCGGATGAGTTTGCTCATCGGCCTTCCTTTTCGACAGATACCCGGGTAGCTGTTACATACAGCTAGTGCCGTTGACATGCTTATGGTTTTGGATTTATCTAATAACTCACTGCCGGCGTACTATCGAGTCTTTAGAGTCCCATACAGAGGGTTTTCCTAGTTCAGGCAAAATGATGTAGTAGCCGTATTGGATAAGTGTAGGGTTCCGATCGATTGATTGTACTATGTACAAGGACTTTCGATCGGATGGTTGATAATACTAGCCAGCTCGGGATTGAGCCGGATTATTAAATCAGGTATTGATTTAATAATTTACATATATGCATTTCGATATGTATATTCTAGTATTATGTTCTTTGTGTTATTCTATCTCTTTTCTCTTTGGGTATTCATATTTCGATACGAATACAGGTATGTATATACAGTAGACTGTAATCTGTATTTTATACGGAAAACATTCTAGAAGGTGGACACCTCATTTTGGTGATTTCCATTTATCTTTTAAATGGATAATGAGGTGTAAAACAAGGTGAGGGGAGTATAGTAAGAACCATGTCTCAATAGTATAATTCATTTGTGATCACTATTGAAGCATGGTTGGATATTTTAATTGTAAGAATTGTTTTACAAAACCATAGTGAGGATTTTCTCTCACTTGTATGCTTCAATATTTTTTTAAGTTCACCATGTGCTTCACTCTCCTCTCCTTCTCTTGAGCTCCACCACCTTCATCATCTACCTCCTCTCTACACTCTCATGTGTTAAGAATCAAGAGAGGAGGTGAGATAGAAACACACATTGAACCATACACTACATTCTAGATCCCTTAACATAGAAATCTAAGGCCTCTAGTTGCTCCACTTGACACTTAGTGTGGAGCTAGAGCCATGGACTACATCCCTCGGGTGGATCATCTTCGACGGAGGAGCACCGACGAACAAGCTCGTTCAAGGAGGTCACTTGGAGCTAATGAAAAGAAAAGAAGACTGAAGGACACGGATCTTTTGGTGAGGCTTTTCTATTATAATAGATAGCTCCTCTTAGTTAGCTAGATTAGGGTTTATGGTAGTTCCTAGATCGGGTTATTCTAGCGCCATTTTTATAAACCCTAGGAAAAAAAAATTCCGCAAACGACCACGGTAGATGGCCAGGGCGTTAGTGTAACCCAATATGGTATCAGAGCCAGCCCATAAACCCATACTAGCTAGTTTAGACGTGTTCAAAATATCAATCGACAAAAATTTTCAAAACCGCAATTCCATTTTTATACTTTCTGTCGAATTTTAAAAGGGTTCAAAAATTATTTAGAGTGATTTAAAAATACATGCAAGGTATAATATAGAGCCACAAGAAATTTGAGCACGTAAGCTCTTCATTTCGCCGCGGAAGCGCCGCGAAACATGCATGTTTGCGGCGGTTCCGCGGCCGAAGTGGGGCTTCAATGCTCAAAAAATTCTTCTGGGGTTCTATTGTCTGGAATTGTGAATTTTGGGATGTATATTTTTAGCCCAGATTTGTTTGAGTACTGGTTAGCGCTTGGGGCCTATACATAAAAGGTTAGTCAATCGAAATTTTAGATACGTGTGTTTCGGTGCATACATTATTATCTGCGACCGTGAATGTCATTGAGCAGTATAACCCGTCTAACTGCTATATGTTCTATTAGACGGGTTTGCGAACATGACATTCATGTTGATGTTATGTGTTTGTGTTGATATTGTGGTTGGATTGTTGTGGTGGATAGCTTGCCGTGCAATGGTAGTAGTACAGTTAAGATTCATTTGTTTATTTGTTATTGCGGGGCAACCGTCCGACATGTGGACAGCTGTTTCTTCCGTGTTGTATATTATTTGATTGGGGCCCGACCGGGTTAAGGTCGATGTCGCCTTTGTACATATATTTTTCTTCTTTTTTTGTACTAGGATTACCCCGCGGTGGAGTGCTTGAATAGCCAGGTTCTAGAGGGTAACGGCCCCGCATCTCATGGCGTTAAGACGGAGGGGGCCTTACTCTAGAATTGGCGGGTTATTCACCGCACTCGTAGGGGGTATAGGATGACCCATGGAGGGGTGCTCAAGTTAGCGGATCCCGTGAAGTGTTGGGTGGCCCATTCACTTTTTTGATTGGGGCTGCCTCACTTCTGGGATTGGCGGGTAACTTGCCGCGCTCGTAGGGGTCCAGGTTTTCATTGCACGGGTTATCCACACGACCGGAAACGTCAGGTTTTATTTGCGGCTCAAGTAAAACCCGAGGATCCAAGATTATCCACCATTCTGTGTTGCTTGTTGTTGATCTGTGATGTTGTTTATATCATGCCTGGGACGAATGCTATATATATATATATACTAGCAGATATTGTATATGTTTTGCACCCGCGCTAGTCCATCCCCTGCTCTGCCATTAGTTAAGTAACCTGACGGTGCATGACAGGGCCCCGTGGCGAATGCGGATGGCATATACGTACATTGTATTTTCATTCTTTTCTGGTGTAATAGGTTAATTAATGGGACCGCATTAATTTTGATTAGTGCGAGAAAAGAAACCTAAAAGATGTTGTTGGAACAAATTTCGAAAAACTGTAGTAATATTCTTTCGCTTTGCATAGTGGTGTTTGGTCATGAACATCCAGCACCTCATTCTAGGAGGCAAGAGCCTAGATCCCTTTGCGGGGAGTGACCACTTGAGCAAAAGTTTATGCTATAGATTACTCGATTTTCTTCAAAACCACTAGTTTTCAAAAGCGGAGCCTAAACCACTCATTTTCAAAACTACTCGGTTCCTCCAATGATATCAAGTTCATTACGTTAACGGTTTTTCGCCAAACAAACTAGCCGTAGCCCTCCGTCATTTCAGATGAGTACCACTTAGTATTCGTGTTATATTTGTTGGCAAGCGTCAAGACATAGTGAACGGTAGCTGAGTGATATTTATCTGTTGCATGGATATGCGATTAATCGAGACAGTCGTACAGCTTTGTTGGAAAGCGTGAAGAGTTTATGCAGGTGGGTTCGAGTTAATCCAGGACAATGACGGGTTAAACTTGACTAGTGGTCTATAACTTATTGGTAAGCGTCAAGGTTATAGGTCATTATGGGCAAAAACCACATCGGGAGTTTCAAACATACAGGAAACTTTCTGGTGTTGCATATCTTCTGGAGTGTGGTGACTAGAGTGGCTTCTATCTAGTTTATCATGCAATGATAGTTGGATCCCAATTCCACTGATGAGTAGGATTACTCTTGGGAGATATTTTTCACTTCACAATTAGCTAACTTATTAAGTGTCTGGAAAAATGTTAACGGGGCTACGCCTCTACGGAAATGAGGTTTATTTTAATTAGGTCCGTGCAAGAGCACGAGGAACCTCCCTCGGAGTACCAACACTCACCCGGCTGAACGGTTGGCAAATTTGTAAGGTGTTAATGATCCCAGCTAGTTCTCTTTTTAAGGTTTGAGGGAGAATTTGAGGATACAGTGGGAGCCATCCTGATTAGATAAACTAATAACCAATCTAATTTTGCAAGAGCACACGCTTAGTGTTTCTTTTCTCTCTCTCTAGGTAGCAACCATTTCACACCCTAATTAAGATAATAAAATGTATCGCTTGACCGATCCAAATTCTTATTCGGGGCTGGGAAACGTCGGTTTGGCTCTAACGTATGACAACAGTCATGAGTATGAGCATAGGAAAGAGGATTTCATGAATTTCTTGATGACCCCATCGAAGAAGAAGCATACTATTGCGTCTCCTTCAGGTGTTCTTGTTATGAGAACTGCTTTTCAGTCAGTCCTACCTTCTGGGTACTAGATACCGGATCAGGATCTCATATCTGTAATTTATTTTAGGGACTGAGAAAAAGTAGGATAATTGGACCTGGTGATATATCCCTCAGAGTAGGGAACGAAGCACAAGTTGATGTTGCTGCCGTCGGTGAATATCACCTAGCATTGCCAAGAGGCAATACTATGATTTTAAACAATTGCTACTATATACCTTCCATGATTTGCTACATCATATCAGTTTCTTTACTTGATAAAGATGGATATAAGTTTATTCTTGATAGAAATATTATGAACATTTACCTTAATCAGGTATTGGTTGCAGAAGGTACACTGTGTAATGGTATCTATGTTCTAAATCAAAATGCAGTATTCAATATACTAAACACACGTAAGAGAAAGAGTTCAGAAGTGAACGAATCCTACTTGTGGTATTGTAGACTTGGTCATATCAGAGAGAAAAGACTAAGTAAGTTTCATAAAAATAGATATTTGAATGCATTCGAATTTTCATCTTATGAAACTTGTCAGTCTAGTCTCAAGGGAAAGATGACTAAATCTCCTTATACCGGACACGGAGAAAGAGCAGCAGAGCTCTTGGGACTCATACACAGTGCTGTATGTGGTCTGATGTCTATACATGCAAGGGGTGGGTTCTCGTATTTCATTACATTCACAGACGATCTCTCAAGGTTCGGGCATGTGTATCTTTTGAAACACAAATCTGAAACTTTTGAGAAATTCAAAGAATATAAGAACGAAGTAGAGAACCAGACTGGCAAAAGTATCAAGATCCTCCGATCAAATAGAGGAGGGGAGTACTTAAGTACAGAATTCCGGGACTTTCTAAAAGAGAATGGTATTCTCTCTCAGCTTACTCCTCTGTATACACCACAGCACAACGGTGTATCAGAGCGGAAGAACCGTACCCTATTGGACATGGTTCGCTCCATGATGAGTAACGCCGAGTTGCCTCTTTCATTCTAAGGATATGCACTTGAAACGGCTGTGTATGTATTAAATAGGGTTCCTACCAAAACTGTGCCTATCACTCAACATGAAATATGGGAGCGGAAGAGACCATACCTTAATTTTGTTAAGATATGGGGTTATCCGGCTTTTGTTAAAAGCAAAATCCGGATAAGTTAGAGGCACGATCAGTTCTTTGTAAGTTTGTAAGATATCCTAAGCATTCATAAGGATATCTGTTCTACCACACTGAGAAACAGAAAGTGTTTGTTTCTCGCCATGCCATCATTTTAGAGAAGGAATTTCTTGCAAAAGAAATTAGTGGGAGCACAGTAGAACTGAAAGAAATTCCAGAGGGACAAACTATAACTGAAGAATTGGTAGAACCAGAGGATTCAATAATCCCAAACGAAGCTCAGCCACTCCGCAGATCTAGTAGGATTTCTCGTCCGCCCGAGAGATACTACGGTTTTCTCATAGACGGGAATCGAGAGGATTGTATCTTGGAAAAAGATGATCCTACTGTAAGTACGCGGCGGCGCCCCGGCCGTCTAACAGACGCCAATATGCGGAACAAAACTTTTACGACTGGCGCTATCGCGTACTTTATCCCGGATCGTCCATTAAAGCTAAACTAACAAATTGTAAAGAGGGTAGAATTGTTATACCGAATGATCCGAGTCCTTCGGTCTTCAACCATCATCCCACGCTATGTTGCAACTGATCCGAACTTGCTCGATCTCCGGTCTCGTCGTCCAGGTGGCACCACGTCGACGGATCTTTAAACGGGCTCCCGCCTCTGAACCGAGGCAACTCGATCGTCAAGTTTGCCAAAAGAGACGACCAAGATGAAGTAGAGAATGAGTAGAATACTTTGTCTCGTTACATCCAAGGCGATGGAAGAACGGTTATAGAAGTTGCCTTTTGGAATCGGGTAAATAGAAATTGAACTGTATGAGATTTCCATACCCTAAACTATCATAATCTTTTCTCTCAAGCAAATGAAAAACCATCATCCTCTCACAAGAGGGGCCGGCCATATATATAAAGAAGAGGGAGAGTGAGTGTAGGAGCAAGGAGAGTGAGTGTAAGGAAAAATATCAAGGATATTTATCATATGCAAAGAATGAGTGGTATGAACACATTAAATGAATTAATCCACCTCACTTAACACCTCACCTCACAATTAATGCAAATGATGAGTCACTAATCCTAGTCACCATTTCTAGAATCTTCTAGAACCATGACTCACCCAAAAGACGAAAGGATAAATCCGCATTTAACCGAATGTCAAATACGGGTGATAGAAAACTGGAAACTGGCAACTTCCAAAAATCATCCCGAAACGAATTTCAGGATAACCCCGTATCGGTATAAACATACCCGCATTTGTATTACGACCGAATACAAATGCAACTGAGACAAAGATATTATATCTACACAGTATAATACTGGGTTCCGGCTTAAACCAAAGCCTACCAGTATTATCTGCCCGAAAACTGACACGTGCGAAAATGCACGTGCATTTTCCGAACCTTGCCATAAACCCATACGGCATCTACAACGTTTCGCCCGAACTTGGGAAAGTGTCTGTGGGGGACTCTAATGACTCATCAGTACACTGGCACTGGGTATAACCACTAGCACGTCAGAGGTACTAACTGTACGTAACATTTTGCCTATGTATTGATTGGAAGGGAAACTGACGAGCGAACTCATCCAATAAACCCTACTGAGCCTGACAGTGACAATATCTGTACAGTCCGGAACATTCATCTATGAGTATCGCATATACGGCCTAGGGGGCCGGTAAACGTCAGACCCCCAACAGCGATATAAATCGTGTCAGAGAGCAGCCCAGAACATCCTGAGATTCTACTGGTATACCTACCAGTATATCTCGATTACCCTGGCCAGAGATTTCGTGTAATGGCTCTCCTAAACACAGCGCGATCTCACCCCCCAATACCGGGAGAGACGAATCCCCGATGATCCGCTCACTTGCCTCCAATGTGGCTCGGGACTGTACCCAACTAAAACCTGTTTGCACAACTCCTTTGAGCGTGGTAAGGTAGTAATCTAAGCACAGTGGGAACTCACACGAGACAAATGACGACCTCAGGTCGATGAACTAACCTGTACACATGTCACTAGGGAACTGCTATCTGACGATATGTATAATACCAACTAGCATGTTCCCGGCGAGTCCTGTTCGGTGTACTCATAACCCAATGAGCACCTGTATACATCTTAGGTGATACAACTGACACCAGTGGCTTATGAGACCGGCCACCGCCCCTCGTCGGGGTCTCGACTGTATACACTAGTCTACTCCGGAGTATCGATGCCCTGTCTCGAAACTCCCACGACTAGGGACACTTTAAGGATGTGCTTATAGACCCCAGCTCTCACGTACATGATCGCCATCATACTGCTAGTAGTCAAACAAGAATCCTATGGGCTTTATCATGATGATAAAGACAAACCAGATTGCATACTATCATCTCGAGTAAGACTGTTTTATCGGTATAGGTCCTCCTTCAATCATTACAATCACGTACCTGCGATCCAATAATTGACTTAGAGGGCACTATATCCAACAATCTCCCACTTGCACTTAAAGCTAATTATTGTGATGTCGTGTACTCACAGCTCGTGTGATACCGAGCATCCAACTTCTCTACTAATCAGTTTCACAAGGCTAGTTTGTAAAACTCTTGTGTTCGAGAAATAACCTCAGTGAGTGGATCCGCTTTGGTGTTTCTTTCTGTATCTCTCTATATCTCAACTTCGCGGAGAAAACCATCGCCCGAATTGAGTAATACGTGTCTTAGAATATGTTTGGATATCTGATGGGACCTAATTCACAAATGAACTCCAAATCCAAACCTCTTAGACTATATCGATCACTGAAACTAATCAGTGTCCAGCACCATGCCTCCCACAGTATCCTCTTGGACCGCCTGTCCATAATACTGTCCCTCGTCTGAGGAAAAACTATAACTTTGACAATCACTCTGTCATCTATGTCACTTTTGAAGCCTGGAATGATAACCGTCTCTCGAAGGAGGCCGCCGTCATCTGATCCGTAGAACATTCACTTATGTTCTAAAACTGCTTCCTAATGTTTCTCCAGGATTGGATTAATATAAACTTATCGCATCTAGTGCAATAAAACATCTGGTGTGGTACTTGACATCTCACGATTGACTCAATTGCCTAAGCAAGTGATCTGCCAATCATGCACGTCCCTCTCCCTTTTAGTCTGTAAGACACCTTGAGAGAGGGTGACTCTATCACCTGCAAGCACACCACCATGCAATGAGTCATCTATTCTAAAATACTATTAGAATATAGTCAAAGTACTCAAATTGGGAAACTACCTGGATATAATATAAAACCATAGATCTAGTTACCAGAATGTTTGATATTATATCCATGTCCTTTGTGGAGAAACAACTGTGTGACGACCACAGTACAACCGATCGTAGTATAGGAATTTTACTTCCTACTCTGTGTATGTCATCCAAATATCAGGACATCACACCCTACTACCTTCTTAACAGATCCATCCTCTATGCTGATGAAGTCAAACTCATGACTGTCACATCAAAAATTAGATGATCTATCTCCGCTATTTCTGCTCAAGTCTATAAATAGACACTAGCTTCTTGCCCACTATGCTTCTGCTGCTCCCACTGACTACGACAACCCTTTGGCAGAATAATATATACGTACATTTCTAAAACTAGTTTAGAGCGACGCTATACATATCTTCCTGCCGTGTCTCATAGTCTGGAACAACAGTAGTGTCAAGTTTGAGTAAACAAAAATCTCCCTGTCACCGTCCTTGAGGCTACCGGAGTACCTCTCGGGTGTCTGAGGTTACCCACCATATCTGCGGAGTGGCTAATGGAATGTCAAACCTGATTAAATATATAGGTCCTATTAAATTTTCCGTAATCGTTTGCGGTTCTGGAATCACTTCCAGTTCTACCATACTCCCACTTCTGTTTTCTGAAAAAAATCCATTTTAATAAAACTGTGGCGAGTCAAGAACAATATCACTATTGATCTTCCAGATGGTAGAAAATCAACCATTGTCAAAGCTAGGGTCAACCCACAAACTGTCATTACAAAAACGTGCCTTGAGTTTTCCAGTGTCCGTTTTAAAAGCATAAGCTGGACAACTCCCCTTACCTTAACATCGTTAAGATATGAAGCAATCTATATCCAATATAGAAACATAGGCACTTATTTTAATTTGGAACCAAATTCTAATCATGCAGCTGTCTCCAGTGCATATCAACTTAATGGAGAGAGGCTAATCAGCATTATTCAACTTAGGAAGCCATCCAATTACGAGTAACCTGGAAGAGAAACAAGTTTCTCAAAACCATTACTATCAACTGAATACTAATCACAAGAATCTACATCTTCGATTTCTTTGAAGAATCCCGATACTTGCGATACATGGTTCTCTACTTTATTCCTATACCCACAACTTCTCAATACTTAGACATTGTATTTCTACGAAACACTTGTCTATAAACTAGAGAAGTCACAAGTAAATAGAATATAGTACGAGGACCAACCCCTTTGTCCTGATGGACACTGGACAACATACAATACTCTGTATAAGTCCGCTGAGTTTGAATAACTCAAAACCTGTGCGTCGTAGGTTGAAAACTGTTCCCAGGCGATTTCCTCAAATATCACCAATTACAACGAATTCCGATATAATGAGGATGATCACCTAATTCCCAATAACTCACTCCTACTCAACATCTGTAAAACCATACAGATGTGAGAATCATACCTGGTAAATACATACCCTGGAGTAAGTATCTAATCGGGAAATCAGTTTTCAATTAACAATGCACAGTGAATATGAAACATAAATATGTTTCGTAGGGGTATCCTGGTATTCTTTAGTAATGCCTTTTCCATAATCTATATCATGACTTTAACCGTATATTTCCCTGCCATCTTTCCAATTCCCTTTAATTTGTCTTTAGTCTTTACCTTCTGTACACCTACATTAGGCTAAATGGTTTTCTTCTTTCCCTACCGTTCGGCACCAGCCTATGGTTTGGAAGAAGACTATCCAGTAAGCATAATAGGTGTACTCTCCTAATCCTAGAAGTACTCGCAACTTGAGAGAAGGTGATGATAAAAGACAACTGAATAAACCTTATTCCTTTTTCTCCTGAACCAGAATCCATCCTCGAAAAAATGTCCTTCGAGTTCGTATATAACCATACGATGGATTTATCCAATGGAATTGGATGTTTGTAGTGATACGGGTTGTTCTGGAGAAATAAAAGGTGAAGTAGGAATGGCGATGAAATACGTGGTTTGGTCGTGAATGTTAATAGTCGCAATTTACTTTGCCCTCTTTCTAATTCCTTTATGTTGTCTTCACATGTCACCTTCTGCACACCCTACTTAGGCCAATTGGTTTTCTTCATTCCCTACCTTTCGGCACCTGCCTATGGTTTGGAATAAGACTATCCAATAAGCATAATAGGTGTACTCTCCTAAACCAAGGAGCCCTCGCAACCCGAGAGAAGGTGATAATAAAAGACAACTGAATAAACCAATTCTATTTCTCCTGAACCTGGATCCATCCTCGAAGAAGTCCCTCCGAGTTCGTATATAACCATACGATGGATCTATCCAATGGAAGTGGATGTCCGTAGTAATACGGGTTGTTCTGAGAAATACAAAGGGTAAAAGAAGGAGCTGCAATGACTTATGCAACTATAGACAATCCAAAAGCCAGTATATTAAGAGGATTCGATCAACTTTGGTCACTGAGTTATAGTCTAGGGTCGGTCAAAAGTCGCTGCCATAAGAGAGAGAGAGAAAAGAAACACTCTGCATGCACTCTAGCTTAAATCAGAATGGTTATCATTTTATCTAATTAGGAAACCTCCCACTGTTTTCTCAAATTCTCCTCCAAACCTGAAAGAAGAATTAGTCGGGGTCACCCGCGGAGTAAACCAACTCATCAGTGAGAATCAGGATCCAACTATCATCGCATGATAACTTGATGGAAGCCACTCAAGTTAACACACTCCAGAAGGTATGCGCAAGTCTGGCAAGTTTCTTGTATGTTTGAAACTCTCGATGTAATTTTTATCCTATGCTCTTATGACCTTGACGTAGGCCAACAAATCATAAGCAACATGTCAAGTTCTACCCGTCGTTGTCCTGATCAACTTAAGTCATCGTACAAGCCCTTGACGTAGGCCAACAAGGTGTACGTCTGACTTAAACTAATGCATCTATCTATGCAACAAATGAATACCCAGCAGCTACCAAACACTATGTCTTGACGTAGGCCAACAAACATAGCTTGAATACTACTGACCATCCATAAGAAACGACGGAGGATTACGGCTGGTTTTTGGCGAAAAACCTTTAATGTAATGAACTTGATCTCGTTTGAAGGAACCTGATAGCTTTATAAAAATATATAGTAGCGAAAACCTTTTGTTAAAGAATTCACACCCGGTGAAGGGATCTCGGCTCTTTCCTCGTGGAATGAGGTGCAGGATATTCCAACTGAATACCGCTATGCATAACAAAAGGAAACGTCTTCGTAATAATTTTAAAATTTGTTCCAACAACATCAAATATAGGTTTGTTTTATCCTTGCATTGAAAAGAATCAATGCATTCCAATCAATCAATCACACCAGAAAAGAACGAAAATAAAATGTACGTATATGCCATCCGCATTCGTCACTGGGTCCCGTCATCACCCGTTAGGTTACTTAACTAACGACAGAGCGGGGACTGGACTAGCGCGGGTGTAAAACATATACAACATCTAATAGTATATATACTAATATACAATAATCGCTCCAGGCATGATAAATGCAACATTACAGAAAAGCAATAAGCATCACAGAACAATACAGATAATCTGGGATCCCCGGGTTTCATAGAGCCGCTGCTGAAACTCGACGTTCCCCTGGTCGTGTGGATAGCCTGTGCAATGAAACCTGGACCCCTACGGGTGCGGCAAGTTACCCACCAAAACCTGAAGCGAGGTAGTCCCCACAACATAGTGAATGGAATACCCGGCACTTCACGGAATCCGGTAAATTGAGCACCCCTTCTTAGGTCAACCTGTACCCCCTACGAGTGCGGCGAATAGTCTGCTAATTCTAGAGTGTGGTCCATTTGCCTCTTAATGCCATGAGATACCAACCCGTTGCCCTCCAGAACCCGGCTATTCGTGCACCCCACCGCGGGGTAAACCTAGTACAGAAATAAAAATAGTACAATAGGTACATCGACCGCAACCTGGTCGTGCCCCAAAAGAATATTATACAAACAGGCAGTGACGGCAGTCCACAAGTCGGACGCTCGCCCCGCAATATCAAATGTACAAATAAATTTAAACAACACTATCATTGCACCCTGCTATCCACCACGACAAATCCGCAACATTACAGCACAACACAGAACATCAACGCGAATGTCACGTTCGCAAACCCGTCTAAAAGAACTATAGCAATCAGACGTGGTTTACCGATCAAATGACATTCCCGGTCGGAGATATAATGAAAGTACTGAAAAACTAACAAGTTTAAAATTTCGATCGACTAAATTTCCCGAAGTGGGCCCCACATACATCTGGTGTACAGTAACAAAATTTTGGCCCAAAAGACATATACCAAAAACCACCATTTCCCATGAGAAACCCACTGAAAAAATTTTGCGCACTTTTCCCACAAAAGCGCGGCAGATCAGCGGCCAAACCATGGTTTGGGCCGCGGATCCGCGGTCGTTTTGTGGGATCACGTGTCCAAATTTCACCAGTATTCTTCAAAAACCCTGCATGATTTTCTAAAATGCTCAAAATGAATTTTAGAACATTTTAAAAATCGACAGAAACATCATGTACAGAAAATTGTGATTTCGCGAAATCCGTTCGATCGATCTTTTAAACGTGTTAGCACAGGTTAGTATAGCTTAATGGTGAGGCTCTGATACCACTGTAAGTACGCGGCGGCGTCCCGGCCGTCTAACAGACGCCAATATGCGGAACAAAACTTTTACGACTGGCACTATCGCGTACTTTATCCCGGATCGTCCATTAAAGCTAAACTAACAAATTGTAAAGAGGGTAGAATTGTTATACCGAATGATCCGAGTCCTTCGGTCTTCAACCATCATCCCACGCTATGTTGCAACTGATCCGAACTTGCTCGATCTCCGGTCTCGTCGTCCAGGTGGCACCACGTCGACGGATCTTTAAACGGGCTCCCGCCTCTGAACCGAGGCAACTCGATCGTCAAGTTTGCCAAAAGAGACGACCAAGATGAAGTAGAGAATGAGTAGAATACTTTGTCTCGTTACATTCAAGGCTATGGACGAACGGTTATAGAAGTTGTCTTTTGGAATCGGGTAAATGGAAATTAAACTGTATGAGATTTCCATACCCTAAACTATCATAATCTTTTCTCTCAAGCAAATGAAAAACCATCATCCTCTCACAAGAGGGGCCGGCCATATATATAAAGAAGAGGGAGAGTGAGTGTAGGAGCAAGGAGAGTGAGTGTAAGGAAAAATATCAAGGATATTTATCATATGCAAAGAATGAGTGGTATGAACACATTAAATGAATTAATCCACCTCACTTAACACCTCACCTCATAATTAATGCAAATGATGAGTCACTAATCCTAGTCACCATTTCTAGAATCTTCTAGAACCATGACTCACCCAAAAGACGAAAGGATAAATCCGCATTTAACCGAATGTCAAATACGGGTGATAGAAAACTGGAAACTGGCAACTTCCAAAAATCATCCCGAAACGAATTTCAGGATAACCCCGTATCGGTATAAACATACCCGCATTTGTATTACGACCGAATACAAATGCAACTGAGACAAAGATATTATATCTACACAGTATAATACTGAGTTCCGGCTTAAACCAAAGCCTACCAGTATTATCTGCCCGAAAACTGACACGTGCGAAAATGCACGTGCATTTTCCGACCCTTGCCATAAACCCATACGGCATCTACAACGTTTCGCCCGAACTTGGGAAAGTGTCTGTGGGGGACTCTAATGACTCATCAGTACACTGGCACTGGGTATAACCACTAGCACGTCAGAGGTACTAACTGTACGTAACGTTTTGCCTATGTATTGATTGGAAGGGAAACTAACGAGCGAACTCATCCAATAAACCCTACTGAGCCTGACAGTGACAATATCTGTACAGTCCAGAACATTCATCTATGAGTATCGCATATACGGCCTAGGGGGCCGGTAAACGTCAGACCCCCAACAGCGATATAAGTCGTGTCAGAGAGCAGCCCAGAACACCCTGAGATTCTACTGGTATACCTACCAGTATATCTCGATTACCCTGGCCAGGGATTTTGTGTAATGGCTCTCCTAAACACAGCGCGATCTCACCCCCCAATACCGGGAGAGACGAATCCCCGATGATCCGCTCACTTGCCTCCAATGTGGCTCGGGACTGTACCCAACTAAAACCTGTTTGCACAACTCCTTTGAGCGTGGTAAGGTAGTAATCTAAGCACAGTGGGAACTCACACGAGACAAATGATGACCTCAGGTCGATGAACTAACCTGTACACATGTCACTAGGGAACTGCTATCTGACGATATGTATAATACCAACTAGCATGTTCCCGGCGAGTCCTGTCCGGTGTACTCATAACCCAATGAGCACCTGTATACATCTTAGGTGATCCAACTAACACCAGTGGCTTATGAGACCGGCCACCGCCCCTCGTCGGGGTCTCGACTGTATACACTAGTCTACTCCGGAGTATCGATGCCCTGTCTCGAAACTCCCACGACTAGGGACACTTTAAGGATATGCTTATAGACCCCAGCTCTCACGTACATGATCGCCATCATACTGCTGGTAGTCAAACAAGAATCCTATAGGCTTTATCATGATGATAAAGACAAACCAGATTGCATACTATCATCTCGAGTAAGACTGTTTTATCGGTATAGGTCATCCCTCAATCATTACAATCACGTACCTGCGATCCAATAATTGACTTAGAGGGCACTATATCCAACACCTACTAGTTTCAAGCAGGCCATTATCAGTAGGGACTCTGAAAAATGGCTAGATGCTATGCGATCTGAAACGGAGTCCATGTACACCAACAAAGTTTAGACTTTGGATTTTGCTCCTCCTGAGGTAAAACCCGTTAGATGCAAGTGGATCTTCAAGAAGAAAATTGGTGCAGATGGACAGGTAGAAACCTATAAAGCTAGGCTTGTTGCAAAAGGTTTTCATCAAAGACCAGGATTGGACTATGATGAAACTTTTTCTCCAGTGGCTATGCTGAAATCCATTCGGAATCTACTTGCCATTGCTCCCTACCATGACTACGATATCTGGCAGATGGACGTAAAAACAGATTTTCTAAATAGAAGTTTAGATTAGTGCATTTATATGGATCAGCCGGAAAGTTTTGTAGACAATAGGAGCAGCGAGAAGGTGTGCCAGTTGCTTAAATCCATTTATGGATTAAAGCAGGCATCGCGGAGCTGGAACGTCTGTTTTGATGAAACAGTCAAGGAATTTGACTTCATCAAGAACGAGGATGAGCCTTGTATATATAAGAAGATTGTAGGACGAACTGTCGTATTCCTTGTCTTGTACGTGGACGACATTCTTTTGATGGGAAATTATATTCCTATGCTACAATCGATCAAGTTGTTCTTGTCACAAAGGTTCTCCATGAAAGATCTGGGTGATGCCTCGTACATTCCGGGGATTAAGATCTACAGAGATAGATCCAAGAGATTACTGGGACTTTCACAGTCCAGGTACATAGAGACCATACTAAAGAGATTTAGTATGGAAGATTCCGAGCGCGGTAATATACCCGCATTGCACGGAATCACCCTCTCCAAAGAGATGTCTCCCAAGACTGATGAGGAGAGGGTTCGCATGAGCACTATACTCTACGTCTCGGTGGTAGGATCTATAATGTATACGATGCTATGTACCAGACCAGATGTAGCATACGCGCTTAGCATGGTGAGCCGGTATCAATCGAAACCGGGTGAGGATCATTGGACAGCTGTGAAGAACATTCTTAAGTATCTGAGAAGGACTATAGAGATATTCTTGGTTTACGGTAATGGAGACATTAAGGTCGAGTCATTTACCGATTCAAGCTTCCAGAGTGACAGAGATGATAGCAAGTCTGTCTCGGTTTTGTGTTTACCCTCAATGGAGGGGCTGTGTGTTGGAAGAGCTCTAAACAGGACACCATCGCAGACTCGACGATGAAGGATGAATACATTGTTGCGAACGATGCCGTAAAAGAAGCGGTATGAATGAAGAAGTTTATTGCTGAACTTCAGGTAGTTCCATCCATTGTTGATCCAATACCTTTGTATTGCGATAACAATGGGGCTATAACTCTAGCGAAGAAACCACGATCCCATCAGAAATCCAGATACATCTTGAGGCGGTATCACCTGATCAAGTAGATCGTTGATCGCCGGGAGATCGAGGTGCGGAGAGTGGACATAAAAGACAACACGGTGGATCCATTCACGAAGGCCCTCCCTCAAGCGCAGTTCGAACGACTTTTTGAGATGTTGGGTATGCGATACGCCAACAGCTGGCCCTAGAGCAGGCGTTGGGTACTCGGTGTGCCAATACATGGCCTTAGTGCAAGTGGGAGATTGTTGGATATGTATGCCCTAGAGGCCATTATTGTATATGTATACATGTGAATGCTTGGACATATGTATGTACAGGACAATCTTACTCGATATGATAGTATGCTATCTGGTTTGTTTTGTCTTAACATATACATATGTTTTACTTGTTATTATGTATATCTATAAATGTTGATAAAGCCCGTAGGATCATTGATTGACTACCTGCGTTATGATAGCGATCATACCTGTGGGAGCAGGGTAGTCGATAAGCACATCCTTAAAAGGTCCCTAGTCATGGGAGTATCGAGACTGGGCATCGATATTCCGGAGTAGACTGGTGTATACGTTTCTAAACCCCGACGAGGGGCAATGGTTGGTCACGCAGCCATTGGTCTTTTGCTCCTAAGTGTTAGTTATATGTATGCCCTAGAGGCCATTACTGTACATTGGATGTATATTGTAGTGGATGCTGGGATATATATAGGGAGGACTTTCTTGCTCGACATGATAGTATGCTATCTGGTTGCTCTTTACCTTAACGTGTACACTGATTGTCTCTCTGTTACATGTTGGTAAAGCCCTTAGGATGTGTACTTGACTACCTGGACTATGATGCGGATCATACTAGTGGGGACATGGTAGTCCATAAATACATCCTTCAAAGTCCCTAGTCGAGAGTGTATCGAGACGGGGCATCGATATACCAGAGTAGACTAGCGTGTACCTTCTCGACCCATACAGATGGGCGATGGATGATCCCATATCCATCGGTGTTTGACATCAGAGATGGTATACGGGTGCTCAGTAGAGACTGGGTACACTGGACGGACTCGCCGAGAACTCCCAGATGGTATTATACCTCACGTCAGATGGCAGTTCTCTGGTGACACTGGTACAGAGTAGTCTGTTGACCCGAGATCGTCATAGAGTCTTGTGTGGTTCCCACTGTACATTGATTTCCATCTTACCACGTCCAAGAGGGCGTGCAAAACGGTGGTTTTTGGGTACATTCCCGAGTCACATGGAGGCAATGAGCGATAGGAGGGGATTCGTCTCTCCCGGTATAGGGAGTTGATGTTGCGCTATGTTCGATTGGCTATAACAGGAAATCCCTGGCCAGGGTTGCTGAGATTTACCGGTAAGTGTTACCAGTAGTTTCTCGAATTGTTATAGACCTCATATCGACACGACTTATTGAGCTATTGGGGTCTGACGTTTACCACCCCTAGGCGAGATATGCGACATATCAGACGATCAGACCGGACTGTACGGTAGTGTTACTGGTTGGATTCACTGGAGTGTGAGCGGGCTTGCTCGTCGATCTTCAGATCGCTCAATACCCAGGTGGCCATTACGTTTAGCAGACCGCTTGCGGCTTGTGGGTGTTTAATATGATCATCGCCTGCTGCCGGCGTATTGACGAGTCTTTAGAGTCCTACACAGAGGTTTCCTGGCTCAAGCGAAACGAAATAGGAGCGCATATGAGATATGTGCGGGACCGAGAATAATACGTGTATGTGATACCGTATTCCATTCTTGCGATGAATGTGTCGAATGGTTGTATGCGATATAACCTAGTTATCGAATCGAGGGTTGATTCGATAAGACGATACATTGGATACTAGTCGGTCATATGCGATATGACCGGATCGTTAAATCAAGTGTTGATTTAATGATTTAATGTATAATTATATATTTGATATATTACTTTGCATTAACTAGTATCGGTTCACTTTAAATGGATTTTCTCGCTCGGATGTGCATATTGTATATTTGATATAGTTTTGTGCACATGATTGTATCATGTTTGATGATGCATGTTTACTTGGTTAAGTGTAAAGAATAAACCATGGTTAAACTAATGATTAGGGTTTTATTTATCCATTACTTATTTATTCATTTATTAATTTGTTTATTCTTTTTGGAAAATAAATGGCATGAATATAAAATGGTGGCTTGATTTGTTTTGTAGTTGAATCTTCATGAAGGTTTGACTTTGTTAACCACTTTGTCTTCATGCTTAACCCTAACCATTTAATCAAACCATGGTCTACTCTCTACACTTAACTAGGGTTAGGAGATGATAAGTATTCTTATTATTTTCTTTTTAGAAAAGAATATATTATAACTTATCATCTTCTTCTTCTTCTTCTTCTTGATGAAGAAACCTTACTTCATCAATGGTGGATTGATGAAACAAGTGAGAAATCCAATTCTAAAGTCTACCCACTTCCTATTTCTTCATCCTCTACCTCTTGCCAAGTAGTAGAGTGTGTTCTCTTCACAAGTTTTTGGACTTGGTGAAGTTGGAGCTTGATCTAACGATGCCTCGACATAGATCATCTTCGGCATGGACATCGATGACCTAGCCCGTCCATTCTCCGATGAAGCCGACGCTAGAGCCCGGGACTTGTTATGGACAGCGAGGAGACTTCATTGCGGAGCTATGGAGGTGGAGAACCGGATCTACAAAGGTTGTATTTCCGTATCTCTTAGTTAAGTGTTAACTAGTTTACTTTTCGCCTAGATATCTAGCCAACGATCCGTACACTAGGGTTTCTCGGCACCATAATTTTTGAAATTGGCATGGTTGATGCCTTGTGAGACCTCATTAGGATGCCTAGGAACCCTACAGTGGTATCAGAGCCTAGCTAGAGCCTTAGGCGAAGTCTAGACGGAATTTGAAGTCCAAACGAACCCGAAACCCGATCACAAAATGGCTCTCTAGACTTTTTCTGAAAACAGGGATTTTTCAGTATTAAAAATATGTAGAAATATCAGCAGGAATATCTAAGAGTTACTGTAAATTTCGATGCCCTAATTCCATTAAAGCGCCGCGCTTCCGCGGCACGAGCATGGCTCGTGCGGCGGAACCGCGGCCTGTTTGTCGTGTTGTGAGGTGATGTTTGCACAGTAACTCCTATTTAACAGTGCTGGTTTTCCTGGGTATTTTTAATATTTTTTCAAGAGTTGAATTTTTCTGGAGTTGTTTTGGGGATTCGGTGTTTCGATCGGGGTATCAAATTTCGTCTTTGTGTATTTCCGGATAATTTTTAGAATATGTTAAAAGGTTCGACCGGATATAAATACCCAATTTTTCCCCTGTCGGGAAATTTCCAAGTGTTGGATTTTTCCGTAGTTTAACGACGTTCTAAGTAGTGCAAGTAACTCGATGGACCCTCTAGAAGACAACAAACCTTAACTCGATTATGTGACCGTCTTGAACTGCCTTTTGAACCTTCGGGTTTGGGGCAGTACGGCGTGCCACATGTGAGGCGTTGGCTTGACCCTTCTACGGCTGGACCATTGGTACTGAGGCACGAACGGAATGTTGTTAGACTTATTTCATGTGTTGAGCTGTATCGGGAAAACTTGGGTGTTTGACTGTTCGATCGAAAAGTTTAACATTTTCTGTTTATCTGGAATGGGATACAATAATTGGAATTCACAAAAGTTATATGATAACTGAATGAATGTTATAAACGTAGCACTTTAGTCTCACTTGATCGGTTGCCACGGAATTTTGATGCGATCAAAAGTCCGTCGCAATCACGTAGCGTACGCGGATACTCGCCGGGTAAACTTAATAGACAGCCTCACTCCATAGCCCCGACCAAGTGACTGTAGGAGAACCCCGTCGCCGAAAGCATCCGTTCGGGTGCTCGCGGCAGCGGTGTTCCGCCTTGGTGCACTTCGTCGACGGTATCGGGGGTGCGGCCGCCTACTAAAGTTTGCGATGAGTATTCGATCAGACTGTCGGGAATCTTGTTGAATTGCCCGACTAGATATTGAAAAGTGTTTTCGATAATGAGACTGAAATGCGGGGTTTATAATTGTTAGGCATGTGATGTCTAAGGAATTCATCTGGTCAGGCATGCGATGTCTGAGGTGGTTGCGGATTCCAACTGTTGTAGTTTTACACTTTCTTTTCTGTGACCGTAAGTGTAATATGTGATATCGCCGGTTTCGTTGCTATATGTCAACGACAATTGGGATGCGCATATTTACTTACGTTGATGACATGTGATGTTATGTGTTGCTGGATATGTTATATTGGATCGTCGTGTTTGAATAGCCGGGGGTTTTTATGTGAGATGAGTGTTTTTCATTTTCATTCATGTAAAAATCTGTATGTAATATTCTTTTATTGGGGCGCTTCCAGGTTGCGGAAGTTGTCACCGTTTGTATATTATTTACTTTTCCGCACTAGGATAGACCCAAGGAGGGGAGCACAAGTAACCGGGTTCTGGAGTCCAGTGGGAGACCAACTCGAGGAGTCGAGTCCGGGTCTCCTAACTCTAGAATTGGTAGGGTTGCTTGCCGCTCTCGTAGGGGTCTAGGGATATGGGTTTGGCTATTCATCACGACCGTGGAATCCGTGTTTTATACTGGCTCGTATTGAAAACACGGACGTCCTAGTATATCCAATATTTCATATGATTCTTCTGCTGCGATATCTGTGATGTGATCATGTGATATGTTCTGTGATGGATACTTTATATAGTATATATGATATATTATATAGACGTTACTTATGTTTTACACCCGTGCTAGCCCTGCCCTGCTCTGCCGTTAGTTACCTAACCTAACGGTGCACGAGGGGACATCGAGGCGAATGCGGATGGCATAAGTGTACGTCATATTTATCTGTGATGTTTAGGTACTTAAATGATGGGACTTCATTAATATGATTAATGAAATAAAAGAAACCTAAGATGTTGTAGAATCGAATTTCAAAATAAAACAGATAGCTACAGTTCTTGCTTTGCACAGCGGTATATATGATATATCCTGCACCTTATTCGATAAGGAAAGGACCGAGATCCCTTCACCGGGAGTGACTCCTTTAGCAATAACTGGCAGATGCTACACACTCGGTTTGTCTTTTGATTGCTTTTAAATGTTTTTGCTTTGCACAGTGATATATATGATATATCCCGCACCTCATTCGACAAGGAATGGACCAACGATCCCTTCACCGGGAGTGACTCCTTTAGCAAAACTAGAAAAGCCTCAAAAACACTCCATTTTTAAATCATTTGATTCTACAACGATATCAAGTTCATTACGCAATAGGTTTTCAGAAAAACCTGTCGTAGCCCTCCGTCATTTCAGATAAATCCTGTTTAGTATTTGTGCTGCGTTTGTTGACCTTGTCAAGGCGCAGTGTGCGGTAGCTAACCAGTATTTATCTGCTTATGCATATGATGCAGATTGAGTTAGGGTAGTCGTGCGGCCTTGTTGACCTTGTCAAGGGTCGTGCGGGTGGGTTTGATTCAATCAAGAAATGACGGGTTGAACTTGACTTGCGGTCTATGGTTTGTTGACCTTGTCAAGGTCATAGATCGTTCGGGGAAAAATATTATCGGGAATTTCAAGTGTTGAAATTTGCAATGAGATTGCATACCTTCTATGAGATAGTTGGATCCCGATACCCGCTGCGAGTAAGAGTTACTCCTGGGAGAGTTTTATACATTACAATTAGCCGATCAAGTAGGTGTCTAGAAAGGTGTTAACGAGGTTACGCCTCTGGGAAAATGAGGTTTACAGTAATTAGGTTCGTGCGAAAGGACGGGGGACCTCCCTCAAAGTACCGACACTGGCCTGGCTGAAAGATTGGCGAACTTGTAGTGTGTAATTAATCCCGGCTAGTCTTTCCTTTTAGGGTTTGAAGGAAGATTTGATAAAAAGCAGTGGGAGCCATCCTGATTAGATAAAATAATAACCAATCTATTCTTGCAAGAGCGCACGCTGAGTGTTTTCTTCTCTCTCTCTCCAGGTAGCGACCATATCACGCCTTAATCAAGATAATAATACGGATTATTGACCGAACCCGCTTGTTATACTGAGCTGGGGAACGTTGGTCCCGCTCCAACTTATAATTGTTATAAGACAGAGCAGGAAATAGGGGATTACCAGAATTCCCGTGCCGCCCAAACGAAGAGAGTGCATGCTGATGCATCATCTTCGGGTATGTTCATAACAAGAACTGTTTCTCAGTATCCTCTACGTCCTGGGTATGTGATACCGGATCAGGATCCCAGATATGTAATCTGTTACATAGGGCTACAGAAAGGTAGAGAACTGAGAACGGATGATAAGTTTCATGAGACAGAAAACGGGGCAAGTGTTGCAGCCAAGTCTGTTGGTCACTGTCACCCTGTATTACCAATACATTGATTCTGAACGAATGTTATTAGATACCGAACCTGATATACAAAATCATATCAGTCTCTTTATTAGTAAAGAAACGGTAAAATTTTGTATTGTTGGATAATGTTTTGAACATTTCCTATATCAAAAGTTGATCGGTTCAGGCACGTTATCTAAAAGCGTTGATGTTCTAAATCAAACTACAGTTCTTAGTATATGGAACACACATAAGAGGAAGAGTTCAGAAATGAACGGATCCTTCTTAAGGTATTGTAGACTAGGTCAGATCAATGCGACCCGACTGGCTAGAGTTACATAAAGATGCATATTTAAATTAGTTTGAACTTACATCTTGTGAAACTCGCCAGTCATGTCACAAAGATAAGATGACCTTAGCTCCGTTTACTGGAAACAGAGAAAGAGTTAGTAAACTCTTGGGATGATACATGTTGATGTATGTAAGGTCCCCTGTCTACACATGCCAGGACAGGTTCTTTGTACTTCATTACATTCTCTGATAATCTCTCAAGCTTCAGATATATGTTCCTGTTGAAACATGAGTCCGAACCTTTTGAGATATTCACGGAATATAAGTTAGAAGTAGAGAACCAAAATACGGGTATAAGTATTATGTCCTTTGATGTGATCGAGGAGGAGAATACTTGAGCACGGAAATCCTGGACTATTCTAAAGGAGAATGAGATTCTCTCTCAGCATTACTCCTCCGTATACACCATAGCACGATGGTATATCGGGGCGGAGCAATCTCACCCTATATGATAGGGTGTGCTCTATGACGAGTACTACTGAGTTTCCTATTTCCTTTTGGGAGTTATGCACTTGAGAAGCTGCATACCTATTGAATAGGGTTCAAACCAAATCAGTTGCCTACCACTTCATATGTGATATAGAAAGGGAAGAGCCCATATCTTAAGTTAGTTAAGATTTGGGGTTGTCCGGGCTATGTCTAAAAGCATAATCCGGACAAGCTCAAGGCAAGATCTGTAATGTAGAACTGGAAAGGTTCCAGCTATACAAACTACAGCAGATGATTTGATAGAGCCAAAGGATTCAGTAGATTCCAACGAACCTCAGCCTCTCCGCCGATCTAGTAGGGTTCCTCACCCACCTGAGAGATACTTCTGTTTCTCTATGACAGTGGGAGCGAGGATCGCATCATGAGATGATGACCCAACTAGTTTCGAGCTGGCCATCAGGAGTAAGACTCTGTAAGAATGGCTGGATGTTTAGTGATCTGAGATGGAATCCTTATACACCAACAAAGTATGGACTTTGGTTGCTATATCTGAAGGGTTAAATCCCCATCAGGAGCAAGTATATCTTGAGAAGATTACTTGGTGTACATGGAAAAGTTGAGACTTTCAAAGCTAGACTTGTTAAAGGTTTGCATCATTGACCAGGTGTGGATCATGATGAAACTTTTTCTAAAGATCTATGCTTAAGTCCATCCAGATCCTACTTGCCACGGCTACATACCATGACTACGATATCTGGTGGTTGGGTGTCATGACGGCTTTTCTAAATGATGTTTTAGAAGAGGGAGTCTATAAGTACACAGCCAGAGAGCCTCGTAGACAGTGGGAGCAGCGGAAACGTGTGCAAGATGCTTTATAGGATAAAGCAGGCATCGCGGAGTTGGAACGTCTGTTTTGATGAAGTAGTCAAAGAGTTTGACATCATCAAAATGGTAGATGAACCTTGTATATACAAAAAGATAGTAGGGAGTATGGTGGTGATCCTCGTAGAATACGTGGATGACATACTCTTGATAGGGAAGGAGTTTCCTATGCTACGCTCGATCAATCTCCGTTTATCATAAAGATTCTCCGTGTAGGATCAAAATGATACCTACTAAATCCTGGATTTTGGATCTATGAGATAGATCTAAATGGATGTTAGGCTACTCACTAGTTGTAGTGAGATGGCATCAGTTGATCCTGGGGAGAATCACTGGAAAGGTTCCAGAGTGATAATGACGACTGAGTGTCAGTCACAGGCATTGTCTTTACCCACAGTAAAGGGACGGTATGTTGGAAGAGTTCCAAGCTAGATACCGTGACATACTAGACGATAAAGGCAGGATACATCGCTACTTAAGATGCTACCAAAGTGGCTGTCTGGGTGTATATTGGTTCATGAGATGAACTTAGTTCCTCCCATTGTGTGACAATGGAGTTGTGGCTTATGCCATGGAACGTCCGTCCCATCAGTGATCCAGACATATTCTAAGGCAGTATCACCTGATCATAGAGATGGTTGATCTCCAGGGGATCGAGGTCAGGAGAGTAGACTCAGAGGACAACACAGCGGATCCACTCACAAAGGCCTGTTCCCAGAGAGAGACTTTTATGGGATGGTTGAGTATGAGATACTACAACCACTGCTACAGATGGCCCTAGTGCAAGTGGGAGATTGTTAGTTATATGTATGCCCTAGAGGCCATTACTGTACATTGGATGTATATTGTAGTGGATGCTGGGACATATATAGGGAGGACTTTCTTGCTCGACATGATAGTATGCTATCTGGTTGCTCTTTACCTTAACGTGTACACTGATTGTCTCTCTGTTACATGTTGGTAAAGCCCTTAGGATGTGTACTTGACTACCTGGACTATGATGCGGATCATACTAGTGGGGACATGGTAGTCCATAAGTACATCCTTCAAAGTCCCTAGTCGAGGGTGTATCGAGACGGGGCATCGATATACCAGAGCAGACTAGCGTGTACCTTCTCGACCCATACAGATGGGCGATGGATGATCCCATATCCATCGGTGTTTGACATCAGAGATGGTATACGGGTGCTCAGTAGAGACTGGGTACACTGGACGGACTCGCCGAGAACTCCCAGATGGTATTATACCTCACGTCAGATGGCAGTTCTCTGGTGACACTGGTACAGAGTAGTCTGTTGACCCGAGATCGTCATAGAGTCTTGTGTGGTTCCCACTGTGCTTTGATTTCCATCTTACCACGTCCAAGAGGGCGTGCAAAACGGTGGTTTTTGGGTACAGTCCTGAGTCACATGGAGGCAATGAGCGATAGGAGGGGATTCGTCTCTCCCGGTATAGGGAGTTAATGTTGCGCTGTGTTCGATTGGCTATAACAGGAAATCCCTGGCCAGGGTTGCTGAGATTTATCGGTAAGTGTTACCAGTAGTTTCTCGAATTGTTATAGACCTCATATCGACACGACTTATTGAGCTATTGGGGTCTGACGTTTACCACCCCTAGGCGAGATATGCGACATATCAGACGATCAGACCGGACTGTACGGTAGTGTTACTGGTTGGATTCACTGGAGTGTGAGCGGGCTTGCTCGTCGATCTTCAGATCGCTCAATACCCGGGTGGCCGTTACGTTTAGCAGACCGCTTGCGGCTTGTGGGTGTTTGATATGATCATCGCCTGCTGCCGGCGTATTGACGAGTCTTTAGAGTCCTACACAGAGGTTTCCTGGCTCAAGCGAAACGAAATAGGAGCGCATATGAGATATGTGCGGGACCGAGAATAATACGTGTATGTGATACCGTATTCCATTCTCGCGATGAATGTGTCGAATGGTTGTATGCGATATAACCTAGTTATCGAATCGAGGGTTGATTCGATAAGACGATACATTGGATACTAGTCGGTTATATGCGATATGACCGGATCGTTAAATCAAGTGTTGATTTAATGATTTAATGTATAATTATATATTTGATATATTACTTTGCATTAACTAGTATCGGTTCACTTTAAATGGATTTTCTCGCTCGGATGTGCACATTGTATATTTGATATAGTTTTGTGCACATGATTGTATCATGTTTGATGATGCATGTTTACTTGGTTAAGTGTAAAGAATAAACCATGGTTAAACTAATGATTAGGGTTTTATTTATCCATTACTTATTTATTCATTTATTAATTTGTTTATTCTTTTTGGAAAATAAATGGCATGAATATAAAATGGTGGCTTGATTTGTTTTGTAGTTGAATCTTCATGAAGGTTTGACTTTGTTAACCACTTTGTCTTCATGCTTAACCCTAACCATTTAATCAAACCATGGTCTACTCTCTACACTTAACTAGGGTTAGGAGATGATAAGTATTCTTATTATTTTCTTTTTAGAAAAGAATATATTATAACTTATCATCTTCTTCCTCTTCTTCTTCTTGATGAAGAAACCTTACTTCATCAATGGTGGATTGATGAAACAAGTGAGAAATCCAATTCTAAAGTCTACCCACTTCCTATTTCTTCATCCTCTACCTCTTGCCAAGTAGTAGAGTGTGTTCTCTTCACAAGATTTTGGACTTGGTGAAGTTGGAGCTTGATCTAACGATGCCTCGACGTAGATCATCTTCGGCATGGACATCGATGACCTAGCCCGTCCATTCTCCGATGAAGCCGACGCTAGAGCCCGGGACTTGTTATGGACAGCGAGGAGACTTCATTGCGGAGCTATGGAGGTGGAGAACCGGATCTACAAAGGTTGTATTTCCGTATCTCTTGGTTAAGTGTTAACTAGTTTACTTTTCGCCTAGATATCTAGCCAACGATCCGTACACTAGGGTTTCTCGGCACCATAATTTTTGAAATTGGCATGGTTGATGCCTTGTGAGACCTCATTAGGATGCCTAGGAACCCTACACTAAGATCGTATACGGGTGCTCACTGGGGATGAGTACACTGGACGGACTCGCCGAGAACTTTTAGATGGTACTATACCTATCGTCAGATAACAGTTCTCAGGTGACATGAGTATAGGGTAGTCTTCAGACCTGAGATCGTCATTTGTCTCGTGTGAGTTCCTACTGTACTTTTATGACTACCCTACTACGGCTCTACAGAGTCATGCAAACAGGTTTTGTTTGGGTACAGTCCCGAGCCATATGGAGGCAGTGAGTGATTGTTGGGGATTCGTCTCTCCCAGTATAGGGAGTCGATATCGCACAGTGTTCGATTGGTCAGGACCATAAGACCTTGGCCAAGGCAGTTGGGATTTACTGATAGCTTGATCGGTAGTTTCTTGGATTGGTCCTCAGCCGCATCAGCACGAATTATCGGGTTATTAGGGTCTGACGTTTACCACCCCATAGACCTAGTATGCGATACTCTCAGACGAAGAGACCGGACTGTACGGAGATTGTCACAGATAGGCTCGGTAGGGATCCGGATGAGTTTGCTCGTCGGCCTTCCTTTTCGACAGGTACCCGGGTAGCTGTTACGTACAGCTAGTGCCGCTGACGTGTTTGTGGTTATGGATTTATCTAGTAACTCACTATCGGCGTACTGTCGAGTCTTTAGATTCCCACACAGAGGGTTTCCCTGGTTCAGGAAAAATGATGAAATAGCCGTATTGGATACGTACAAGGTTCCGATTGATTGATTGTACTATATACCAGGACTTTCGATCAGACGGTTGATAATACTAACCGGCTCGTGATTAAGCCAGATTATTAAATCAGGTATTGATTTAATAATTTACATATATGTATTTCGATGTATATATTCTAGTATTATGTTCTCTGTGTTATTATATCTCTTTGGGTATTCGTATTCCGATACGAATAGAGGTATGTATATACAGTAGACTATAAATCCGTATTTTATACGGAAAACATTCTAGAAGGTGGACACCTCGTTTTGGTGATTTCCATTTATCTTTTAAATGGATAATGAGATGTAAAGCAAGGTGAGGGGAGTATGGTGAGAACCGTGTCTCAATAGTATTGACAAATGAATTTTCAATTCATTTGTGCTCACTATTGAAGCATGGTTGGATATTTTAATTGTAAGAATTGTTTTACAAAACCATAGTGGGAATTTTCTCTCACTTGTATGCTTCATTATTTTCTTGAGCCCGCCATTTACTTCACTCTCCTCTCCTTCTCTTGAGCTCCTCCACCTTCATCATCTACCTCCTCTCTACACTCTTATGTGTTGAGAATCAAGAGAAGAGGTAAGATAGAAACACACCTTGAACCATACACTATATCCTAGATCCCTTAGACTAGCAATCTAAGACCTCTGGTTGCTTCACTTGACACTTAGTGTGCAGCTAGAGCCATGGACTACATCCCTCGGATGGATCATCTTCGACGGAGGAGGACCGACGAGCAAGCTCGTTCAAGGAGGTCACTTGGAGCTAATGAAGAGGAAAGAAGACCGAAGGACACGGATCTTTTGGTGAGGTTTTTCTATCATAGTAGATAGCTCCTCTTAGTTAGCTAGATTAGGGTTTATGGTAGTTTTTAGATCGGGTTATTCTAGGGCCGGTTTTACAAACCCTAGAAAAATTTTGTTCCGCAAACGGCCACGGTAGATGGTCAGGGCGTTAGTGTAACCCAACATCATATATAAATGTGTGAGAGAGAGAGTGTGTGTGTATAATACTAGCAAACCTTAACCATATCATATATGGTCATTAAGTCAACCTTTGATTTAATTAGCGGGCTCTAAAATAATCGGCTAGTATTATCAAACGTCCGGTTAATATGCGTGTATTATATACACGTATTTAATCGGGCTCCTGCACGTATCACCATACGTACACCACATCATCGTTTCGTCTGAGCAAGCAATTTCGGCATGGGACTCTTAAGACTTAACAATACACTGGCAGTAAGTAACATGATCATATCCAGTATAACCCACAAGCACGTCATTGATGCTAGCTGTATGTAACGGCCATCCAGGTATGTGTCAAAAGGTAGGTTGACAAGCAAACTCCTCGAACCCAACAAATCCTATCAGTGATAATTACCGTACAGTCTGGTCTCTTCGTCAAAGAGTGTCGCATTCCGGGTTTGGGGATGGAAACTGTCAGACTCCCAATAACCCAATAAGTCATGCTGATATCGAATTGATAACCATCTGAGATACAACTGATAACACATATCGGTTTATCTCAACCTTCCTGACCAGGGACTTCAGGTTATAGTTATATCATGCACAACGCGACATCAACTCCCTATACCGGGAAAGACGAATCCCATCTCGACCGCTCACTGCATTCATGTGCTTCGGGACTATACTAAACAAAAACCTGTATGCACGGCTCATCAAAGACATGGTTGGGTAGAAGTAAAAGTATTGTAGGAATACACACAAGACACTATGACGATCTCAGATCAAAAGAATACCATGTACCATTGTCGCCAGAGAACTGCTATCTGACAATAGGTATAATACCATCTAAGAGTTCTCGTACAGTCCGTTCAGTGTACTCATTCTCTAATGAGCACCTGTATACAATCTACGATGTCAAACACTAATGGCTATGGGACTATCCATCGCCCTAGTCAGGGTCAAGAAACGTATACACTAGTTTACTCTGGAGTATCGATGTCCTATCTCGACATTCCCACGACTAGGAACATTTAAGAATGTGCTTATAGACTACTCAGGCCCCACTAGTATGATTGTATCATAATCCTAAAATCAAGCAAACATCCTAAGGGATTTATCAATATGTTTTAGTGATGCGTAATAGTAAGTAAAATATATACACATAAAAAGATAAAGCAAACCAGATAGTATATTATCATCTCGAGTAAAAATGTTCTATTCATATAGGTCCTTGTACAATTACAATAATTGCATTCAGAGCACCTATATCTAACATCAACAACGAAATACAAGGGACTCTTCCTTCACTTATTTGGCATATTTTTGATTTGCCAAATCTTATTAAACAGTTACCCATCTAACGTCTATCTCTCATAATACCATAACACCTTTTATCAAATCATAATATTATTTATCATAATATTTTATCAAATCATAACACATATTTTATGAAATTTTAAAAGGTATTATTGGCAATACATGCACAGATACTTGTACAAATGAAAGTTTGGTTTTAAAAGAAATTCAGTATTAACTTTTGAGTTTTCTTACAATTTTGCAACATCTTGGGTTTAAAAATAAATCAACGACACAACCCGGATCGGCACGGGAGAGTTCATCTAGGCGGTCAGGGCATTTCGCCTACGGTATATTACGCCTATCAGGGTCTGAACTTGCATCCTCCTGATTTACGCTCAGGGATATTCGTTCAGGAACCCACGTCCCCTGCGGCCCCATCTGCATATCCGTCCACTCCGGTATTCCGTGGAAAAGGCCCGTCTCCTCATACTTCCGTGGGTTCTCGAGCACCTGTCTTCTCATCTCCTTCTACATCTGGACCCTCGTCGGCTTCATGTTCACGAAGGAGGATGTCCCAAGAAGAAGTCCATGAAGCTATTAAGACGAGGATAGACATCATCCGGAGCTTGAGGGTCCAAGGGAAGAAAGTACCGGATGTAAGTTTGATAATCCTTGATTTCAATACATATTTCATATAATCATCGACAATATTGTGTACTAATGCTTGTCTATTGATAACAATATAGTGCATACTCAATTTCAAGGACTTTCCAAACGACAATGGCGACTAGTGAGTTTGAGACGGAGTGGAAAAGCACAAAACGCATGCATCGACGAATCGCTCCATTTCGTACATTTTTTTCGTTTTAAAAAGCTATAAAATACGTATATGAATAAATTTGTAATTGAATTGAATAATGAATTTAATTTAATTGATTTGAGTCGTGGAAGTTTGTGTATTAATAATTGAATTGAATTGAATTGAGTTATTGTTGTTTGTATATCAGTAATCCAATTGAATTTGTATCGAATGCTCGAAAACCATGTAAAACCTGCTCTATTTTTTTCTCTGTATGCAACTTATTTTGTCGGGTTATTTCCAACGAAATAACTTATTTCGTCGGAAATAACCCGAAGAAATAAGTTGCAACCATGAAAATTTCCCCAGTTTTTAAGAACGTATTCCGTCGGATATATTCCGACTGAAAAAAATTAGGCACCCGACGAAATAACATTTTTTCGTCACAATTTATTATGTCGGGCATCAGCCGACGAAATAAGTTTATTTCGTCGTGTGTACCTTTATTTCGTCAAGCATAAACCGACGAAATAAGGGGGTATTTCTTGTAGTGAGTTAAGAGTCTAGACCCGGAAACAATTTTCTCATCTCATATTGGTTTTTTGTATACTCTCCTTTAGATTTGATGCGACTATTCTGCAATAGAGATACCATCATGGGGGCAGAATTCCCTCGACAAAGGGCAAAGGAAAATTTAGAGCATGCGAAATACAAAAGGTTTTCAATTCAGTTAAATATAGTTACTTGTATTGCGGGATTGAACTTATACCTTCCCATATACGGATTTCAAGTTTATATTATATGGTATGACATTTCGACTTAATCTTTGATTGAGTAATATTTATTGGTTCATTGTATGGCTTGATTGAGCATTATTGAGTCTCCAATAATTGGACTTGATGAACCGTAACAACGGACACAGCAAGATCACAAACTAGCAGTCTCCTAGGATTAAGGAAAGCTTATGGACTTACAAATAAGTCCAAATTTGTAATGTAATATAATCTACTAATCTAGCATGTTTTTAGTTTGTTCGTTAATTCATATAAAATATGCATAATCAAACTTTGGTTGCATTACTACTTTCATCGAACACATGCGCTGCATTAATTAATTTTTAAGCATATGCTCAACACTTAAAATTTACCTCATATTCTTATTCTTATTTGCATTTTGAATACATAATGATTTATATCATCTCTTTTTTTTTTATCTTAGTTGGCGTAGCCACGGCGTGGGATAGATATCACTTATGGACATGAAGGAATAGCTATTGTGCAGAATGCAGACAATTTTATTGAAATATGTTAAAAGTAGGCAAAAACACTTTTAAATAGTCAAACCCTACAACGCTAATAACGCAAAAGACGAAAAGTTCCTAATTCGGGTAACTTAAAAAATACTAAATAAACAGTTGATTTCTAAATTTACCAAATTTGCACACAGCATTTGGAGCCTCCATACACCCTTTAATAGACCTCAAAATTGCGAACAACCCGAACGCTCAACAAGAAATCTTTGTGGCCATCATTTAGGACTTTCAATGTCGATTTCAAAAACATATAGAGAAAGTGACTCTAACGCCCGGATCAAATGTCATGGGCTCCTGAAGTGGACCCTAAAATCTTACTTGTTTCGGTCACAGTGACCGCTATTCTTTTGCAACCTGCCAAGCATCATTAAGTTATCCCTCCTCATATTTAAATTATTCTCATTTTTGTTGAATGCATAATTGAACTTATGAGCTTTGTATCACAAATCAGAAGTCTTGGCCAGCTTATTTTTGTTAAAAATTCATTTTGTTTCTTCATGATATCATTATTAATTTTTTATATTTAGCTTGGTTAGTATTGTAGAGACAGTGCTCTTAGGAAAATAGTCAGCATTATTGATGGAGGGCAGGATCTCCTTCGGATGCTGTTTTCCGTTGATCTGTAGCGAGCGTTGTTGAACAGCTGAGATTTGAGTTGAAAGTTGTCTCCTAAAGTGTGTGGATCTCAATGGGTTGAGTTTGAGATGGAAGCCGAACTACCTGCAAGTAAGTCCCGGGATGGATGGCCACCGTAGGACCCTCCGACAATCAAGTTAGAGCCGAGAAATATTGGCAGAGTAGTGGCTTATTGGAGAAAATTGTGTTACCTGAGTCGTCTGAGAGAGAGGCTTTTATAGTGGTCGTGTGGAGCGAGCAGGTGCGAGATCTTCGCCGTCAGTTACGCCCCTAACATTACGCCTGCTTGAATGATAGGATCCCTCCATTAATGATGGGATACGCTCATTAATAGGGGGATGCGCCAGCGCGGGACGTGGGACGGCGGTTATCTCGCTTTGGTGAAATACGCGGAGCCGTTGCGGAAGCGCTAGAGATCTTTGTTCTCGTTTGATCGGGAGAGCTGGGGAAGCTTAGCTCGGCGGATGCCTCGGAGAAGAGCCGGGAGGCCGAGGAAGCTCGGCAAGTCAAAGGCTCGGAGACGTGTTGTTGGTAGTTTCTTAGGTGAAGGTGGAATATATTTAGGGAGGTCTCCTGGAAGGTCGGACACATTCCTCAGGACGAAGTCCCGAGGAATTCTCATTATGCAACTCATTTATTCCACCCTCGTAGCCTTCGGGACACGTCATCCACCACGTGTCGCGATCTTGAGGAGATACCACTTGTGAGTATCATCATTAGCCCCTCACTCTCGTTCCGACCTATCAAAGGGTCGGGTCGAGAGTTGTCTGCTCGATTTTTCTTCTGTTCAATTTGGCGCCAAGAATCATAATGCGGACGCCCGGGAACGGAACGGCGTTTGGTGGTTGCATTGTTTCAATCTTTGGGCCCACGTATCGTCTCGTCGTGCGCCTGAATCTTCGCGCGTATCCCCGATGGCGTCAGCGGATCAAATGAAATGATCGTGCTTTAAAAAGGGAGCGCCATTTGAGTCAATTGCCAGTTGGGATACGGGCCACGTATCGGACGTCGGTTGGCGGAAGTGACAGGCTGTCTCTGACTCCTGCAGTCAAAAAGACGACCCCCAATGGCCAATCGCCACGTGGAGCCCCGTCGATTGTTGGGTGTGACATTTCGTTTTGGCGAGAATCAATTAGGGCCGTTGGATGTTTTCTCATCTGTGTCGAGCTCCCCCGTAGAGCCAGGGCTGCCCGTGTCGTTCACCATCAGGCGGCGACAAGGGCCTCTAAGGTGCGCATCAGGAACGTCCGTGATGCGGCCTCCGTCTTGAGGAATGTAAACGAGCTTACCGAAATTCGGGCTTGATTCCATATTCCCTCCAACTATTCGCTTCGTTTGGCTAGGGAGGGTGAGCGGGCGGACCAAGTGCAAGTCAAGGAGATTGCCCTGTATTTGGAAGCATTCCGGGCCGGAATGCGTCTGCTCTTCTCAACCGAGGTATGTGAGGTGCTTCGTTTGACCCTGGCACTTAAAAGAATGAGCCGAGCTGGGTGTATTTTTCTTTCCAAAAACATAAGGGTGGGTGGCCGGGTCGGGTGTGGTAGTCATCCCTTCTTCCATCCATGAATGGAAGGAGAAGTTCGTATTCGTCGGGCCACCCTATGGCGAGGATTGGCATATGCCTACACAATGGCATAAAGCTGACTGCCCGAGGGCAAAACCGTCATCCTCACCCGAAGCAAGGGTGGTGTCTTTATAGGAGCCGATCCAGCGGGCCGGCATCCTGCTTTCTGAGCAGGCTCTGAGCTAGGCTGGGCTCAGCCCTGCGAGCTTTCTGGATAAGTTAGGGCCGTGGACGATCTATTTAAACTTTGATGAATTTTCTTTATTTTTTTTCAGCGTCACTAACTCTCTTTCGTCTATTCTTCTTTTTGCAGAGCAAATGGACCGATCCAAGTTCTTAGCTGCTATGGCCGCGAAGGCCCAGAAGAAGACTGGGGGTGGAAGTTCGTCCCGACCCGGTTCGAGTTCGGCCCCGAAGCCAACCCCGCCAAGCAAGCCTTCCGCTGTGCCCCGAGCCCCGGAAGACAGCCGCGGGGAGAGCCAGGAGCATGCACGGGACCCGGCTCCCCGGGCGAGGGAGGAGGAACCCACCGTCGGTCCCCTCAAAAGGAAAAAAAGAACGGTCTCTCAGGCACCCTCCACCGGAATTCCAGTGTAGGAGGGGACTTCTGCTTCGGGGTGCCCTTGGGGCTCTCCGTCGCCGACAGCCTGCTCTCCGACATAGAGCAAGAAGCTGGGGACAAGATTCCCCGAAGGACCCTGAAGGCCTAGGTGGCAACCATTGCTCAGGAGGCAGTTCAGGTCGGTATCCGTTTTCCTTTAAGAATTTTCTTAAATATTTTTTTTTAGTTTGAACATTTCTAACTCCTTTTGCTGCTTTCCTCGGGTCTTCCACCACTGCGCCCTTATTGTCAATATGGAATCCGAGGAGATAGCTCCGGCCATGAAGAAGGCGGGCGAATCGTCCTCGCGGGAGGAGGATCTTCACCTTTGGCTGCAACAGGCGGAGGAGAAGATAGCCGCCCTCGAAACCCGGGTGGTCGCCGAGGAGCTGACGAACTCCAAGTACAAGGAATCTCACCTACTTCTGAGTGAATCCAACCTGGCTATCCAGGCCAAGTTGGAAGAGGTTGGTAACCTCTATAACGCAATGAAGAAGTCGAAGGACGTCAGCAGGAAGGACGCCCGGGTGGCGCTCGAGGACGTGAAGCTCGCCAAGGTCCGAGCGGTGAAGTCCGTGGAGAGGTATAAGGCATCGTACTAGTTCTACGCCGACCTCGCCGAAGCCTCGGCCATCGTTTGGCATGAGGCTCTCGACGCCGTCAAGGTGTCAATGCCGGAGTTTGCCGACGGTGAGCTCCGCGCTAAGTACCTGCTCTCCGAGAATGTGCCATAGGGGGCGGGCGCCGAGGTGGCCGCAGGGGGCGAAACCGTCCAAAAGACCGAAGCTCCGGCCCCCGAGGGTGGAGTCGAGCAGGGTGAGATCCCGACGGAGCCCACGGCCTAAGCTTTCATCCCTTGGGAGCTTTTGTTTTTCTTTCCAAAATTTTGTAAGCCTCCGGGTATTTTTTGTAAGGCCGAGGAGCCATGAATACCTTGTAAACTTTTGGAATATAAATAAAGTTGAGCTTATTTTCCTCTGCATGACTGTCTGCTTTCGGCGTGAGTTCTTTAGCTCATCAGTCTTCTTCTTGTTTGAATTTTTATTCTGCTGCAAGTGTTAGGTCGTAGGTCGTTGCCTGACTTTTTAGATGACAATCGTGCGTTGAGTGTAAGTCGAATAATAGCCAAGTGTAGGAAGGTCGGTACCCTCCCGCTCCCTAGAATCAAGGTGGTGGTCGCTCATTTAGCGTGAGTCAAAAAATACCCGAGTAGGAAGGTCGGTATCAGTCCATACCTTGGAGTTGAGATGACGACCACATGTCTTAGCACGAGTTGAAAAACAGCCAAGCTAGAATAGGTCGACATTGACTGATTCCTCATTGATGTGGGTCCTAGATCCGTTTCTTCGTAGGGTAGGAATCTACCCCTCGAAGATTAGCCGAATAGGAATCTGCACGGTGGCCTCTGTAGGAGGGCTTTAGATCCTTAGTGTTGGTCGGTAAGAAGCTACCCGCTAGGGATGGACTGGGCAAGGATATTGTTCGGTGGCCTCGTTAAGAGGGCTTTAGATCCTTAGCGTTGATAAGTAGGAAGCTACCCACTAGGGATAGACCGGACAGGGAAGCTGCTCGGTGGCCTCGAGAGGAGGGCTTTAGATTCTTAGCGTAGATGGGTATGAAGCTACCCACTGGGAATGGACCGGGCAGGGAAGCTGCTCGATGGCCTCGAGAGGAGGGCTTTTGATCCTTATCCTTGTTGGGTAGGAAGCTACCCGCTAGGGATGACCGAGCAGGAAGCTACTCGGTCGCCTCGCGAGGAGGGTTTCGATCCACGGCGTAGTTAGGCATGAAACTACCCACTACGGATGGATCGGGTAGGGAAACTGCTCGGTGTCCTCGACAAGAGGGCTTTTGATCCTTAGCGTTGTTGGGTCGGAAGCCACCCGCTAGGGATGACCGAGCAGGAAGCTACTCTGTCGCCTCACGAAGAGGGCTTCGATCCACAGCGTAGTTGGGCGGGAAGCTACCTACTGCGGATGGACCGAGCAGGGAGCTGGACGGCGGCCTCGAAAGGAGGGCTTTTGATCTTTAGCGTTGTTGGGTAGGAAGCTACCCGCTAGGGATGACCGAGCAGGAAGCTACTCGGTCGCTTCATGAGGAGGGCTTCGATCCACAGCGTAGTTGGGCAAGAAGCTACCCACTGCAGATGGACCGGACAGGAAAGCTGCTTGGTGGCCTTGAGAGGAGGGCTTTTGATCCTTAGCGTTGTTGGGTAGAAAGCTATCCGCTAGGGATGACCGGGCAGGGAAGCTGCTCGGTGGCCTCGATAGGAGGGCTTTAGATCCTTAGAGTAGATGGGTAGGAAGGTACCGCTAGGGATGGACCGGGCAGGGAAGCTGCTCGGTGGTCTCGAGAGGAGGGCTTTAGATCCTTAGCATACATGGGTAGGAAGCTACCCGCTAGGGATGGACCGGGCATAGAAGCTGCTCGGTGGTCTCGAGATAAGGGCTTTAGATTCTTAGCGTAGATGGGTAGGAAGCTACCCGCTAGGGATGGATGACCGAGCAGGAAGCTACTCGGTCACCTCGCGAGGAGGGTTTTAGATCCAGCATTGTTGGGAAGGAGGCTACCCGCTGGTGGATGACCGAGCAAGAAGCTACTCGGTCGCCTCGTGAGGATGGCTTTAATCCACAGCGTAATTGAGCAGGAAGCTACCCACTGTGGATGGACCGGGCAGGGAAGCTGCTCGGTGGCCTCGAGAGGAGGGCTTTTGATCCTTAGCATTGTTGGGTAGGAAGCTACCCGCTAGGGATGACCGAGCAGGAATCTACTCGGTCGTCTCACGATAAGAGCTTCGATCCACAGCGTAGTTGGGAAGGAAGCTACCCACTGCTAATGGAACGAGCAGGAAGCTGCTTGGCGACCTCGAGAGGAGGGCTTTTGATCCTTAGCGTTATTGGGTAGGAAGCTACCCACTAGGGATAACCGCTCGGAAGCTACTTGGTCGCCTTGCGAGGAGGGCTTCGATCCACAGCATAGTTGGACAGGAAGCTACCCACTACGGATGGACCAGACAAGGAAGCTGCTCGGTGGTCTCGAGAGGAAGCTGTCCGATCGAAAATCCGAGTACCAAGTACATCAATCGATCGAACCCTGCACGTATCCAATACGATTACTACATCATTTCGCCTGAATCAGGGAAACCCTCTGTGTGGGACTCTAAAGACTCGACAGTACTCTGGCAGTGGGTTTAACCACAAGCACGTCAGCGGCACTAGCTGTATGTAACGGCTACCCAGGTACCTGTCGAAAAGAAGGCCGATGAGCAAACTCATCCGGATCTCCTACTGAGCCTATCCGTGACAATATCCGTACAGTCCGGTCTCTTCGTCAAAAGACATCGCATACCGGGTCTAGGGGATGGTGAATGTCAGACCTTAACAACCTGATAAGTCGTGCCGATGTGGCTCAGGACCAATCCGGGAAACTACTGATCAACCTATCAGTAAATCCTAAGTGTCTTGGCCAAGGTCTTATGGTCCTGACCAATCGAATCACAGTACGATATCGACTCCCTATACCGGGAAAGACGAATCCCCGACAATCGATCACTGCCTCCATGTGGCTCGGGACTGAACCCAACCAAAACCTATTTGCACGACTCAGTAGAGCCGTGGTAGGGTAGTGATCAAAGTTCAGTGGGAACTCACACGAGACAAATGCCGATCTCGGGTCCAATGACTAACCTGTACACATGTCACCTGAGAACTTCCATCTGACGATAGGTATAGTACCATATGGAAGTTCTCGCCCAGTCCGTCCAGTGTACTCACACCCAGTGAGCACCTGTATACGATCTTAGGTGCATCAGACCAATGGCTGCGGGACCAACCATCCCCCGACGGGGCTAGAAACATACACACCAGTCTACTCTGGAGTATCAGTGCCCAGTCTCGATACTCACGCGACTAGGGACCATTTAAGGATGTGCTTATGGACTACCTTGCTCCCACAAGTATGATCGCCATCACAACGCAGGTAGTCAAGCAAGATCCTAGGGGCTTTATCAACATGTAACCGCAATATATAATAACGAGTATGACATATGCCATGTTAAGATAAAGACAAACCACAATAGTATACTACCGTATCGAGTCTTTATCAATATGTGCAAATCAGATATAATAACAATAAATACACATATCCCGATAAAGACAAGTCAAATAATATACTATAAAACCGAGCAAGACTGTTCTGTACATACATATCCCTAGTATCCATATGTATACATATACAATACTGGCCTCTAGGGCATATACATCCAACAATCTCCCACTTGCACTAAAGGCTAGTGATTGGCGTACCGAATACCCAACGTCTGCTCTAAGGCCAGCTGCTGGCGTACCGCATACCCAACATTCCAAAAAGTCGCTCGAACTGTGCTTGAGGGGGGGCCTTTGTAAATGGATCCGCCGTGTTGTCTTTCGTATCCACTCTCCGGACCTCGATCTCCTGGCGATCTGCGATCTCCCTGATCAGGTGATACCGCCTTAAGATGTGCCTGGATTTCTGATGGGACCATGGTTCCTTCGCTAAAGCTATAGCCCCATTGTTATCACAATACACTGGTATTGGATCAACAATGGACGGAACCACCTGAAGTTCAGCTATGAACTTCTTTATCCAGACCGCCTCTTTTGCAGCATCGCTTGCAGCAATGTATTCAGCCTCCATCGTCGAGTCTGCGACGGTATCCTGTTTGGAACTCTTCCAACATACCGCCCCTCCGTTGAGGGTAAACACAAAACCCGAGACAGACTTGTTGCCATCCTTATCACTCTGGAAGCTTGAGTCGGTAAAGAACTCGACCCTGAGGTCTCCATTACCGTAAATCAGGAACATCTCCTTAGTCCTTCTTAGGTACTTGAGAATGTTCTTTACTGCTGTCCAGTGGTTCTCACCCGGGTCTGACTGATACCGGCTCACTATGCTTTGCGCGTAAGCTACATCCGGTCTTGTACATAGCATCGCATATATTATAGATCCTACCGCCGAAGCGTAGGGTATAGTGCTCATGCGAACCCTCTCCTCGTCAGTCTTGGGAGACATCTCCTTGGAGAGGGTGATTCCGTGCAATGCGGGTATGTTACCGCGCTTGGAATCTTCCATACTAAATCTCTTTAGTACGGTCTCTATGTACCTGGACTGCGAAAGTCCCAGTAGTCTCTTGGATCTATCTCTATAGATCTTGATCCCCAGAATGTACGAAGCATCACCTAAGTCTTTCATAGAGAACCTTTGTGATAAGAATAGCTTGACCGATTGTAGCATAGGAATGTCATTTCCTATCAAAAGAATGTCGTCCACGTACAAGACTAGGAATACGACAGTTCGTCCTACAATCTTCTTATATATACATGGCTCATCTTCGTTCTTGATGAAGTCAAAGTCCTTGACTGTCTCATCAAAACAGATGTTCCAGCTCCGCGATGCTTGCTTCAATCCATAAATGGATTTGAGCAGCTTGCACACCTTCCCGCTGCTCCCACTATCTACAAAACCTTCTGGCTGATCCATGTAAACGCACTCCTCTAAACTTCCGTTTAGAAAAGCCGTTTTTACGTCCATCTGCCAGATCTCATAGTCATGGAAGGCAGCAATGGCAAGCAGGATCCTAATGGATTTGAGTATAGCCACTGGAGAAAAGGTTTCGTCATAGTCCACTCCTGGTCTTTGACGAAAACCTTTTGTAACGAGTCTAGCCTTATAGGTTTCCACCTGCCCATCTACACCAAGTTTCTTCTTGTAGATCCATTTGCATCCAACGGGTTTTACCCCAGGTGGAGCAACTTCCAGGGTCCACACTTTATTGGTGTACATGGACTCCATTTCAGATTGCATAGCATCCAGCCACTTATCAGAGTCCCTACTGATAATGGCTTGCCTGAAACTAGTAGGATCATCTTCTTCCAAGATGCAATCCTCTCGATCCCCATCTATGAGAAAACCGTAGTATCTCTCGGGCGGATGTAAAATACTACCAGATTTGCGGAGTGGCTGAGGTTCATCCGGGACTATTGAATCTTCTGGTTCCATTAAATCCTCAGTTTGAATTTGTGGATCTGATGTTTCATCCAGTTCTACCGTGCTCCCACTTATTTCTTTTGCAAGAAACTGCCACTCTAAAAAGGTGGCGCGACGAGCAACGAACACCTTTTGTTCCTCAGTGTGGTAGAATAAATATCCCAGAGAATTTCTAGGATATCCCACAAATTTGCACAAAACTGATCTTGCCTTAAGCTAGTCTGGATTTTGTACCTTTACATAGGCCGGAAAACCCCATATCTTAATACGTTCAAGATATGGTGTTTTACCACTCCACATTTCATATGGAGTCCTAGGCACAGATTTAGAAGGAACTTGATTCAGCAGGTACGCTGTTGTTTCTAGCGCAAGTTCCCAAAATGAAAGAGGTAACTCAGCATTACTCATCATGGAGCGAACCATGTCCAAAAGGGTACGGTTCCTCCGCTCTGATACGCCGTTGTGCTGTGGAGTATACGGAGGAGTAAGCTGAGAGAGAATACCATTCTCTTTTAGAAAGTCCCTGAATTCCGTACTTAAGTACTCCCCCCTCTATCAGATCGGAGGATCTTGATACTTTTTCCAATCTGGTTCTCTACTTCCTTTCTGAATTCTTTGAATTTCTCAAAAGCTTCGGAATTTGTGTTTCATGAGATACATATATCCGAATCTAGAGAGATCGTCAGTGAATGTGATGAAGTACGAGAACCCACCCCTTGCATGTATAGACATCGGACCACATATATCGCTGTGTATGAGTCCCAAGAGCTCTACTGCTCTTTCTCCATGCCCGGTGAACGGAGATTTGGTCATCTTTCCTTTGAGACAAGACTGACAAGTTTCATAAGATGAAAATTCGAACGTATTCAAGAGTCCATCTTTATGCAACTTACTTAGTCTTTTCTCTCCGATATGACCAAGTCTACAATGCCACAAGTAGGATTCGTTCGTATCTGAACTCTTCCTCTTGCGTGTGTTTTGTATATTGAGAACTGTGTTTTGATTTAGAACATAGATACCATTACACAGTATACCTTCTGCAACCAGTATCTTATTAAGGTAAATTTTCATGATATTTCTATCAAGAACAAAGTTATATCCATCTTTATTAAGTAAAGAAACTGATATGATGTTGCAAAGCATGGAAGGCACATAGTAGCAATTGTTCAAAATCATAATATTTCCATTTGGCAATACTAGGTGATATTCACCGACGGCTGCAGCATTAACTTGTACTCCGTTCCCTACTCTGAGGGACATATCACCAGGTCCAACTATCCTACTTTTTCTCGGTCCCTGCAATAAATTACAGATATGAGATCCTGATCCGGTATCGAGTACCCAGGAGGTAGGACTGACCGAAAAACAGTTTTCAATAACAAGAACGCCTGAAGAAGATGCAACAGTATGTTTCTTCTTCGATGGGGTTGTCAAGGAATTCAAACTTTCCTCTTTCCCTTGCTCATACTCATGACCGTTGTCATAAGTTAGAGTCGAACCAACGTTCCTCAGCCCCGAATAAGAATTCGGATCAGTCAAGCGATACATTTTATTATCTTGATTAGGGCGTGAAATGGTTGCTACCTGGAGAGAGATAGGGAAAACACTCAGCGTGCGCTCTTGCAAGATTAGATTGGTTTATTAATTTATCTAATCAGGATGGCTCCCACTGTTTCCTCAAATTCTTCTTCAAACCCTAAAAGAAGAACTAGTCAGGATTAATCGCACGTCACAATACTTGCTTAAACTTTCAGCCAGGCTGGTGTTGGTACTTTGAGGGAGGTTTTCCAACGCTTTCGCGAAGTTCCTTAATTATATAACCTCTTTTCCCTGGAGGCGTAGCCCCGCTAACACCTTTCTAAACACCTACTTGGTTTATAGCATTGATTGTTAAGTGAAAAAATCTCCCAAAAGTAATCCTACTCATCAGTGGGATCGGGATCCAACTATCATTGTGTGATGTACTAGATGAAATCCACTCTAATCACCATACTCCAGAAGGTATGCTAAATCTGCAAGTTTCCTGTATGTTTGAAACTCCCAATGTAATTTTTACCCCTAACGGCTTTATGACCTTGACAATGCCAACATATCATAAGTCGCTAGTCAAGTTCGGCCCGTCATTATCTTGATTAACTTAGACCCACCCACATATCTCTTGACAATGCCAACATAGCTATGCGACTGTCCTAAATGATCTGAAACAAAGCTACAAACAAGCAATACTCAGCTACCGATCACTACGCCTTGACAATGCCAAAATACGCAGCTCGAATACTAAGTAGTACTTGTAGGAATAGACAGAGGGCTACGGCTGGGTTTTTAGCGAAAAACCCGTTAACGTAATGAACTTGATTTCGTTGAAGGAACCTGAGTAGTTTTGTAAATATATAGTGGCGAAAAACCTTTGCTAAAGAGGTCACTCCCTGTGAAGGGATCTCGGCTCTTTCCTCCTCGAATGAGGTGCAGGATATTCTAAAACGAATACCACGATGCAAAGCAAAAATAGTCGACTATATTAAAGTTATTACCCTGACGCAAACTTTTACTCAAGGGGTCACTCCCGGTGAAGGGATCTCGGCCCTTGCCTCATCGAATGAGGTGCAGGATATTCTAAATTGAATACCACTATGCAAAGCAAAAGAGAACGTCTGTAATGTCAGTTTTTAAAACTTGGTTCCAACAACATATTTTAGGTTTATTATCTTGCATTAATTAAAATTAATACGGTCCCATCAATTTGTAACCTATCACACCAGAAAAGAACGAAAATAAAATGTGCGTATATGCCATCCGCATTCGCCATGGGGCCCCGTCATCACCCGTTAGGTTACTTAACTAACGACAGAGCGGGGGCTGGACTAGCGCGGGTGCAAAATATATACAACATCTACTAGTATATATATAAGTATATATAACATTCGTCCCAGGCATGATAATAAACAACATCACAAATAACATTACAGAATGGTGGATAATCTTGGAGCCCCGGGTTTCATTCGAGCCGCAAATAAAACCCGACGTTCCGGTCGTGTGGAAAGCATGTGCAATGAAAACCTGTACCCCCTACGAGTGCTGCAAATAGCCCGCCAGTTCTAGAGTGAAGCCCCCTCCGTCTCAACGCCATGGGAATGAAGCCTCCTCCGTCTCGACGCCATGAGATGCGGGCTTGTTGCCTTCTAGAACCCGGCTATCCGTGCACTCAGCCATGGGGTAATCCTAGTACAGAAAAGTAAAATAATACATACAACCAGTGACATCGATCTCAGCCCGGTCGTGCCCCAAAAAATAATATACAACCCAGCAAAGACGGCAGTCCACATGTCAGACGCTCACCTCGCAATAACAAATGTACAAATGAATTTAAACTGTATTCTAATATTGCACCACATGCTATCCACCACGACAATCCAACCACAATCACAGAACAAGCACACAACATCAACGCGAATGTCACGTTCGCAAAACCCGTTTAAAAGAACATATAGCAATCAGACGAGTTTTACCGATCGAGTGACATTCCCGGTCGCAGATAAAAGTGAATGTAATGAAGATAAAATACGTATTTTAAAATTACGATCGACTAAACTTTCCAAGTGGGCCCCAAGTATTAAACCAACACTGTAACAAACTGGGCCCAAAAAAATAATTATTCCAGAAACCACAACTACAAAAATAAGAGGCCCAAAAGAAAACTTGGTCACGTGGGCCCCAAAAGGGCCGCGGAACCGCCGCCAATAGGGGGTTTGCGCGGCGGTTCCGTGGCGGTTTAGAGGGATCACGTGACCAATTTTCTTCTGTAGTCTTAAAAAAGCCTGCATGATTTTCTGAGACCATAAAATTGATTTTTCGAGCACGTTTAAAAATCGACAGAAACTGCATGAAATGAAATGTGGTTTTTGGAATTTTCGGTTGATCGTTATTCTAAACACGTTTGAACTAGCTAGTATAGGTTTTATGGGATGGCTCTGATACCATGAAAGGTTACCCTAGCGCCCCGGCCAACTCCCGTGGCCAAATGCGGAACAAAAATTTTCTTGCGAACAAAACTTGGCGCTAGACTAAATCCTAAAACCGGATCTTTCCATAAAACTAACTAGCTACACTAGGAGAGCTATCTACTATGATGAGGAATTCTTACCAAACGAACCAAGTCCTTCGGTCTTCTTTCTTCATCCTTAGCTCCTAGCAAGCGCCTTGAACATGCTTGAACTCCAAATCCGGCTCCATCGGTCCATCGGGATCTGGCTTGTTCTCCGGTCTCCTTTTGCCGTAGATGATCCACCCGGGGAGTATGATCCATGGCTCTAGCTCTTTGCAAAGTGTCAAAAGAGTAACTAGAGAACTTGGGATGCTAGTCTAAGTAATCTAGGATGTAGTTTGGATGTCTAAGTGTTCTATCTCTTTCTAGCCTCTTCACTTGTATCTCAACACATGAGAAATGTAGTGTAGAGGAAGAAGATGAAGGTAGAGGAGAAAGCTAGAGGAGGGAGGAGATGAGAGCTCAAGAGGAAAAATGAATCAAGCATGAGAGAGAAAATAACACACATAGGTTTTGTATGCCATTTTCTTTCATTAAACAATAGCAACCATGCTTCAATAGTAAACCCAAAATGAATTATAAATTCATTTGACTACTATTGAAGCATGGTCACCTCTTTTCCTCCCATACCCTTTACTTTACACCTCATTTCCAATTATCAAATAAAAGGAAAATACATAATAAGGTGGCCACCTTCTAGAAGGAAATCTGTATTAAATACGGATTTCAGTCTACAGTACAAATATAACGGCAATCAGATAAAAATCCGAACGCCCAAAAGAGATAGAATAACACGAAGAACGTAATACTAGAATATATATATCGAAATACATATACGTAAATTATTAAATCAATACCTGATTTAATAATCCGGCTCAAACCCGAGCCGGCTAGTATTACAAACTGTCCGATCGAAAATTCGAGTACCAAGTACATCAATCGATCGAACCCTGCACATATCCAATACGGCTACTACATCATTTCGCCTGAATCAGGGAAACCCTCTGTGTGGGGCTCTAAAGACTCGACAGTACTCTGGCAGTGGGTTTAACCATAAGCACGTCAGCGGCACTAGCTGTACGTAACGGCTACCCAGGTACCTGTCAAAAAGAAGGCCGATGAGCAAACTCATCCGGATCTCCTACTGAGCCTATCCGTGACAATATCCGTACAGTCCGGTCTCTTCGTCAAAGAGTATCGCATACCGGGTCTAGGGGATGGTGAACGTCAGACCCTAACAACCTGATAAGTCGTGCCGATGTGGCTCAGGACCAATCCGGGAAACTACTGATCAACCTATCAGTAAATCCTAAGTGCCTTGGCCAAGGTCTTATGGTCCTGACCAATCGAATCACAGTGCGATATCGACTACCTATACCGGGAGAGACGAATCCCCGACAATCGCTCACTGCCTCCATGTGGCTCGGGACTGAACCCAACCAAAACCTGTTTGCACGACTCAGTAGAGCCGTGGTAGGGTAGTGATCAAAGTTAAATGGGAACTCACACAAGACAAATGCCGATCTTGGATCCAAAGACTAACCTGTACACATGTCACCTGAGAACTTCCATCTGACGATAGGTATAGTACCATATGGAAGTTCTCGCCCAGTCCGTCCAGTGTACTCACACCCAGTGAGCACCTGTATACGATCTTAGGTGCATCAAACCAATGGCTGCAGGACCAAGCATCCCCCGACGGGGCTAGAAACGTACACACCAGTCTACTCTGGAGTATCAGTGCCCAGTCTCGATACTCACGCGACTAGGGACCATTTAAGGATGTGCTTATGGACTACCCTGCTCCCACAAGTATGATCGCCATCACAACGCAGGTAGTCAAGCAAGATCCTAGGGGCTTTATCAACATGTAACCGCGGTATGTAATAACGAATATGACATATGCCATGTTAAGATAAAAACAAACCACAATAGTATACTACCGTATCGAGTCTTTATCAATATGTGCAAATCAGATATAATAACAATAAATACACATATCCCGATAAAGACAAGTCAAATAATATACTATAAAATCGAGCAAGACTGTTCTGTACATACATATCCCTAGTATCCATATGTATACATATACAATACTAGCCTTTAGGGCATATACATCCAACAAGCGGGAGTGGGGGTGTCGGTTGTGCCTAGAAGCAAGCGAACTGACTGACATCTCCTCAGGCGGTGTGAGCACGCGGCGAATGTTGGAACGACGGCCTAGTCTATCCTGAGATCGGGGTGTGGAGCTGTCCGGCGCCCAGCAGGTCATGGAATCATTCACTGCGCGAGGGCCGTGGTTGCCGGGGTTGGCACGCCGGTGCTCGGTAACGCTAAGGTGAGCGTGATTGAGGGCCTGAGCATGGCCATCCATCCTTCTTCGGGCGTCGTCATACCAAGGAGGGGGAACTGCGATCTGGTGGGTAGGGCCCACCGCTTGAACGCGGACGAGGGCATCCACCAGTGATGTGAGACTGTCTATACGAGCAGATAAGGCGTTGATGACGTTAGAAGGGGAGAAGAGCCGCTCTCACCTCCGTTGTGGCGGCTCGTATTCGGATTGTTGCGGTCATCGCTCGCCATTGGGTCGAGAGCGGAAGATCAACTTTATTGTGGAACAAAAAAGTTCTTTCGTACCCACAGACGGCGCCAACTAATGGAGGGTATGATCTCCTTCAGATGCTGTCTTCCGTCGATCTGTAGTGAGCGTTGTTGAACGACTGAGATTTGAGTTGAAGGTTGTCTTCTAGAGTGTGTGGATCTCAATGGATTAAGTTTGAGGTGGAAGCCGTGTAGGGTTCCTAGGCACACTAGTGAGGTCTCACAAGGCATCGAACATGCCAATTTCAAAAAATCTAGGTGCCGAGAGACCCGACTACGGATCGTTTGCTAGAAAAACTAGGCGAAAAACAATCTAGTTAACACTTAACTAAGGGAATACGGATATACAACCTTTGTAGATCCGGTCTTCCACCTCCACGGCTCCGAGATGAGGTCCTCTCCGCTGTCCAAATCTAATCTGGGCTCTAGCGTCGGCTTCGTCGGAGAATGGGCAAGCTAGGTCGTCGATGTCCATGCCGAAGATGATCTACGTCGAGGCATCGCTAAATCAAGCTCCGACTTCACCAAGTCAAGAAACTTGTGAAGAAAACACACTCTACTACTTGGCAAGAGGTAGAGGATGAAGAAATAGGAAGTGGGTAGACTTTAGATTTGGATTTCTCACTCTTTTTCATCACTTGCCATTGATGGAGGCAAGCTTTCTTCACTTGAAGAAATGAAGAAGAAGAAGGAAATTGTTATGATAAGAATTTTAGAAAATAGAAAATAAAAGAATACTTATCATCAACAACCATGGTCAAGTGTAGAGATTAAACTAGGGTTAATGGAGTGGTTAGGGTTAAGCATGAGACAAAATGGTCACTTTGGTGAAAGTCTTCATGAAGCTTCAACAAGCTTCCAAATAAAGCCACCATTTTGCATTATGTTTATCATTTTCCAAAATAAATAAACAAATAAATAAATAGATATGAAAATGAAAACCCTAACCATTACATAACCATGGTTTAAACTTTACACAAAACACAAGTTAGCATGCATCATCAAACATGATACATACAAGTGTACAAAAGTATATCACATATACAATGTGCACAAAATAAGTGAGAAAATCCGTTTAAAGTGAACCAATACTAGTTAGTGCAAAGTAATATATCAAATATATAATTATGCATTAAATCATTAAATCAACACTTGATTCAATGATCCGGTTATGTCGCACACAACCGACTAGTATTCAATGTATCGGTTTATCGAATCAATACTTGATTCGATAACTAGGTTATATCGCATACAACCATTCGATACATTCATCGCGAGAATAGAATACGGTATCATATACACGCATTATTCTCGGTCCCGCACATATCTCATATGCGCTCCTATTTCGTTTCGCTTGAGCCAGGAAACCTCTGTGTAGGACTCTAAAGACTCGTCAATACGCCGGCAGCAGATGATGATCATATCAAGCATCCACAAGCCGCAAGCGATCTGCTAAACGTAACGGCCACCCGGGTATTGAGCGATCTGAAGATCGACGAGCAAGCCCGCTCACACTCCAGTGAATCCGACCAGTAACACTACCGTACAGTCCGGTCTGATCGTCTGATATGTCGCATATCTCGCCTAGGGGTGGTAAACGTCAGACCCCAATAGCTCGATAAGTCGTGTCGATATGAGGTCTATAACTGTTCGAGAAACTACTGGTAACACTTACCAGTAAATCTCAGCAACCCTGGCCAGGGATTTCCTGTTATAGCCAATCGAACACAGCGCAACATCAACTCCCTATACCGGGAGAGACGAATCCCCTCCTATCGCTCATTGCCTCCATGTGACTCGGGATTGTACCCAAAAACCACCGTTTTGCACGCCCTCTTGGACGTGGTAAGATGGAAATCAAAGCACAGTGGGAACCACACAAGACTCTATGACGATCTCGGGTCAACAGACTACTCTGTACCAGTGTCACCAGAGAACTGCCATCTGACGTGAGGTATAATACCATCTAGGAGTTCTCGGTGAGTCCGTCCAGTGTACCCAGTCTCTACTGAGCACCCGTATATCATCTCTGATGTCAAACACCAATGGATATGGGATCATCCATCGCCCATCTGTATGGGTCGAGAAGGTATACGCTAGTCTACTCTGGTATATCGATGCCCCGTCTCGATACATCCACGACTAGGGACTTTGAAGGATGTACTTATGGACTACCATGTCCCCACTAGTATGATCTGCATCACAGTCCAGGTAGTCAAGCACACATCCTAAGGGCTTTACCAACATGTAACAGAGAGACAGTCAGTGTACACGTTAAGGTAAAGTGTAACCAGATAGCATACTATCATGTCGAGCAAGAAAGTCCTCCCTATATACGTCCTAGCATCCACTACAATATACATCATATATACAGTAATGGCCTCTAGGGCATACATATAACTAACAAGCCGTGCTACCTGCAAGTAAGTCCCGGGATGGGTGGCCACCGTAGGACCCTCCGACGATCAAGTTAGAACCGAGGAATATTGGCAGAGTAGTGACTTATTGGGGAAAACTGTGTTACCTGAGTTGTCTGAGATAGAGGCTTTTATAGTGGTCGCATGGAGCGAGCAGGTGCGAGATCTTCGCCATCAGTTACGCCTATGATGTTACGCCTACGTGAATGATGAGATCTCTTCATTAATGATGGGATACGCTCATTAATGGGGGGATGTGCCAGCGTGGGACGCGGGACGTGGGGCGGCGGTTATCTCGCTGTGGTGAGATACGCGGAGCCGTTGCGGAAGCGCTAGGGATCTGTGTTCTCGTTTGATTCGGAGAGCTGGGGAAGCTTAGCTCAGCGAATGGCTCGGAGACGAGCCGGAAGACCAAGAAAGCTCGGCATGTCAAGGGCTCGAAAACGAGCCGGGAGGCCGAGGAATCTCGGCAAGTCAAGGGCTCGAAGACGAGCTGTTGGTAGTTTCCTAGATGAAAGTGGAATGGATTCAGGAAAGTCTCCTAGAAGGTCGGACACGTTCCTCGAGACGAAGTCCCGAGGAATTCTCATAATGCAACTCATTTATTCCACCTTCGTAGCCTTCAGGACACGTCATCCGCCACGTGCCGCAATCTTAAGGAGATACCACTTGTGAGCATCATCAATTACCGTTTAGATATCATGGAAACTAAAATCATTGCCCCCAAGTGTAGGAAAGATAAATTTATATAAATACTTTGCCATTCTAGTCTTAATTAAGATAAAATATCTCTCCTAACTACCGAACTATACAAATTTCTTTTCTTTCACCTTAAAGATTTAAAATTGTATTTACAAAATACATGTAAATTCACAGGCATTCGCTTTTCATAGCTTCATATTTTATGTGACAAAAAAATTCAATAAACGCGAGAATTTCCCACCAAATAGCAACTCGCTATAATTTAAAATCCAAGGTGTATTAATAAGATAAAATTCACTTCTACATTAGGGCATTAATTATGCTCTCCCCTAATTAATGACCCTTAACCTAATCACCACAACTTTTGTTGCATTAAAATAATCTCTTTATTAAGGAAGAGGAAAGATTTGATTAAGGAAGAGAGGAAAAAGATAAGAGGGGGATAATCCATCAACTAAAATGGTAATTAGTAAATTACAAAAGCTTTGGGAGCATGAAAACAACCTCTCATTGGCCAAAGCCTCCTGCGCTTTGCTCTCAGCACAAATACCCCAGGTTTCTCCTCTCTCTCTCCTCTCTCTCTTCCCCCATTGGCCTCTGATTCCCTTCTCTCTACTGATGCTCTGAGAATCTCTTGCTGCTCCTTGAGCTGAAACGTGAGTGCCCTCTTTCATCTATCTTCTAGCTTTCCCTGCTTTTTATTTAATTCATTTTGCAATCGTTTTCACTTGTTTGGTGAGGTTTTGAGACTGTTCCTTTATATGGGTTCTTCAAAAAGTTGGTATTTTTCTGTAGGGAGGACTATACCCATGTGTGAATCTAGTGAAATTTTTTGCTTTTTTTGGGTTTTTGGCTTCAGTCTTGTGGATTGTGAAATGGGTATCTCTTGGAGCTTTGAAATTTTGATGTGGGCGTCTTGAATTTTTAAGTTTTGGGACTGTTTTTAGTTTTTTATTTATTTATGTGAAGCATAATTTATCTGGAGAGACTTTTGTTTTAGTGGGTTTTCTTTCCTTCTTCAAGTTCATGTAGATTCTGAAATGGGTTCCTTCTAAACATGTGAATTTGACCTGGGTTACTGAAAATTTGATGATTTGGTTAGCAAATTTGGCAGTCCTTGACAATTTCTTAGTGCTTTTTACATGCTTCAATCAATTTTGTTTATTTGAAATGTGTGATGAATACCATTTTTACTTCTTTTGATTTCACAGGATATGAAGGGATAGGGAGCTATTTGTAAAGCCATCTTTTGATTGAAAAAAAAATTAATACAATATTTTGATTGTTTGGTGATTTTGTTTCTTGCCGGAAGATGCAAACTGCGATGTGCTTCAAAACAAATGGAGGAATTGGGCAGCTCTCTCTTCCTCAACAATCTCAAGCTACTCTTGTGCCTTGGTGGATCGGAACACAACCAATCTATGGAGAATCTTTTGCCCAATCAAAACCATTAACTGGAAATTGCCCTAGTGGAGATCGAGGCCCCGCAAACTCGGATAAAGAGGGTGGTGATACTGCGAAATTTTCGATAATTCAAGGTAAAAAAAAGAAGAAGAAGAAAACCTCGGATTATTGTCGCTTTTTCATGATATTTCTAAAATTAGGAAAGTTCCTCATTTGCATGCTTTCTTGTAGTCATCTACTGTCGGGTATCAAATTTCTATAGATACTACAAGATTTCTTGTAATATTGTATCAGGTAATACAAATCACAAGTCAAAGACCTGGATGTATGTACCCTAGTTTTAAATAGTACTAATTATTGTCAATGTAATTTTCACTAGTTTGTTTAGGAATTAAGTTCATAGAATGGCCGGTTGTCTCGCCAGCGAGCTATACGAAAAACGGGTCTTTGAACAGTTTCTTGTTGGTTGGCAATTTGATGCCATTTTATTATACAGTTGTGTCCTTAGTCCCTTGTTTTCTCCCCTAATTAAAAAATGAAAGAGAATAAATAAAGAAAAGCTTAACAAATGCACTGATAATGAAACTATAGCCATTAACTCATGTCCTAGGTATTTGGGTTAGGCTTGCAAAAGATAAGCAAGGGCATAAGCTAAAACTTTAATGTTCAATGCTGAAGATACAAAGAGATGAAAACGCTATATAGGTAAATTATGTGTAAGAATTAGTAAAGATGAGCAATTGATGATTAACGATGGGTAACTTGTTTCATGATTGTAATTTGTAGAGGTCAATTCATTTAGGGGGCATTATAGAAAACATAGATGGAGTATAGCAAAATATAGTGACTACTTACATTTAAGGGGGACATTATAGAAAACATAGTTGGCATGAAGAAGCTAATACCAATCATTATCCGTTAAATTCGAAATTCGGTGGCTATGGAGCATATTTTCATATTAAGGAGACTCGTAACTTGGTAGAATATTTAACAAATTTTACTACCAGCTATATGCTTGATGCCAAACCAAACAAAAGAAAAAAGAAGATTATTATTTGCCCGTGTGTTGCTCAAGTAATTGAAGACAATTAATTTTGTAGAGATTAATAAATTAAGAAAGAAGAAAGAAATCAATGAATACAAATCTAATCGTTCCTCAATCTCAATGGCTATATCTCTAAACAAACATACAATAATATGTGAAAAAATCACAATTAATGATATCAACTCAAACACACTGACGGAAAAAAAATTAATCTCAATCATCACATCAATATCTCCTTGATGAAAATCCCTATCCAAAGCATTAAACATATTTTATCTACGTTATTGGTCAATTGGTACATAAGAAAATTATTAGTCATCAGGTAAGCTTTATGTTTTAGGATTTTTTACTAAAAAGCCTCTTCATATTTCACTAATTACTCCCTTCATACTTCATATTTACTTAAAAACCCTCACATACATTTATGTTGCACCAAAAAGCCCCTCAACAAACGAAAAAAGGAATTTTTTGGCATTTTCCATCACTCTATTAGGAGGCCAACGGTGAGTATCGGTCATGGTTTTAAAACCTTTCCAACCCCTCTTTTTTTCCCAAAATTCCTAAATTTTCCCCCAAATTGGCTTTAGCATTAGGGTTTTGATAAAAAAAAAATCTCTCAAATTGATCATGAAAATCGGCTCGTTTTTTCTCAACCTTCTCCTGTAACGAGCTTGTGGAGTGTCGTTGTCCCTTTCAAATGCAAGCTTTGAGTACTTGGACAATCTCATTTGAAAGGAGAGCGATTCTTTAGTTGCGATAAATCTCAATTTTCAACTAAACAAGAATGTGAGTTATTTTTATGGGAAAAAGACCTACCTAAATACCTAGAAGATAAGAGAACAGCTCAAACATAAGCTCCAGTTCTATTTTCCTAACGGGACTCTAACTTTTGATGGAAGACTAGTGAGGGAGGTTTTTTAGTGCAATTTAAATGTATGAGGGATCTTTTAAGTAAATATGAAATATGGGGGCTTTTTAGTAGTTAGCGCAGTATGGGGGTTTTTTAGTAAAAAAACCTTTGTTTTAAGGTAAATAACACAAAATCATCCTAGATTTTTGTTTCTTTAATTATAAAAGAATCTGGTAGAAGGTAAGATGATGATAAGCTTTAATATAGACAATTGCACTAAACACATGCCCATAATAAAATCTATGTAATTTTAGTGAAAATAAATTTATTGATGAGAATTGACAGGGTAACTGTTGAAAGAAGTGGGTTACAAAGTCCTCGCTCGTCATAAAGAGAGCAAAAGTCCTGACTCGCAGAGGGAATTCTTGGCTCCCTTTTTCTACCCAAATCCTTAGCTAAGAATTATTCTTCCAGGTATCTAAAAGAAAAAAAAGACATTATTCTTCCAGCAAAAGAGTTAGAACTCAGTGGAAGAATTATAATTATCAGCAAGTCTCTTCCTTTAAAATAATTTTCCACAGACATGGAACATGTTTTGACATATAGCACATTCTATCGGAATTTTGATGCCAGCAAGATTGTTACAATATGTATTTCGTTTTCGAGAGCATTTTGTAATTATTAATAGCTTTTAAATGATATCAGGGTTATTATCTACCATTTCTCTCAAACAAAAAAACATTATTACAATCTGAATCTAGGCTCGCTTGAAATTTTGGTTGTCCATAATTAGTTACAATAATTTAAGTGAGAAAATATGGCACTTGTTCTCTGTATACTTTTTGCATTAGTTAACACGCTTTGCTTGTGGAATCTAGTTATCTGCCAAATAAAGAAGAAAAGGCAACTCTGCAACTATTGGAGATAAGTAATGTCATTCATGAATCATGGCAAAGTTTTGGGTTTTATTTATTAATTAGGCCAGAAATTATAAACTTCACATATTTATCAAACAACTCAAAGTTGGAGGATATTAAAGGAATCCAATCTCAAGAACAGAAATCATTATCTATCAAGTTCAAATTAGGAAGCATTGAGAAATAAGTGAAACGTGTAATCTAAATCCGCATGACAGTATCTGGAGTATTAGCTGTATGCTGAAGATTTTACTCTTTTAAGGACTCCAAGGGCTTCACTGTCTTGAAAACATAATACAATTCCTTCTTAACTGGATATTTGGTATGACTTCTTGATCGCCTAACTTTTTTTTTTGTTTCAGACAAGGATTCTGGAAAAGATCAGAAAAAATCTCTGCAATCACCATTTGAATACCAAGGGCGTTTCGAACTGGGACTGGGCCAGGCTATGGTATTCTTTTTCTATCCACATACTATATTTTGAATTGGAGAATTTCAGGAATCTTATACAATCGAAAGGATAAGTTTCAGTAAACTACCTTTAAATTATCGCTGACTTTCAGTAAACTAAGCTAAAGTCCATTTAGCTTAAACTTTGGTTTCAAGGGAGTTTTATAGCACTTCAAGGGAGCTTATGTGATTAAAAACTCTATGGTAGTTTATTGAAATACAGTAATAATTAAGAGCATGTTAGATTGTTAATGATCAACCTAATTTAATAAAGTTAGGAAGAATTATATAGTCTTTACCTAATCTTTGGTGTTGCAGACTTCTTCAAATTATCCTTATGCTGAGCAATGCTACAGCCTATTTGCAACGTATGGAGCTCAAGCAATGGTTAGTTTCTCTATAAAAAAATTTAAATCGCTGTATTTTCCTCAGACAGACATTTCCCTTCTTTATATCTATAATGAATTCAAGAAATCTGCAAGTTTCTAGCGAGTGGTAAATAAAAGCTAAGAAGCTTTAAAATTTTTGCCCCAGGAAATTGATAAATTGTGCATTAAGTATAGTGAAGAGTGAAGACATCAAAAATGGAGTTATTATGAACTTTTCCTGTTAATGACCTAAATCTCTCAACATTTTACATCGGTTAAAATTGATCTGCCACATATTGGATGTTATTTGCTGATTCTTTCTCCTGTTCCAATGAAGCATGGGCGTGTGCTTTTACCATCAAATATGACAGCTGACATGCCAATTTACGTGAATGCAAAGCAATATCATGGAATTGTTAGGCGTCGACAGGCTCGTGCCAAAGCAGAAATGGAGAATAGACTCATCAAAACTAGGAAGGTAATTTATTGGTGATAGCCAAGTTTCTAATGTTCTGTGCATGTATGGCATGCTGTCATGCCATTCATCATCATCTTCATGGCCATCGTCATCACCGCCACCCCCTGTCAGAATTCACCTTTGATGAAAAATTTATAAAGTTTTATGATTGTCTGGTGATGTGGTGTGAAACTTTGCCAGCTTGGCTTCATAGCATATCAAATTTGATGAAAAACGCTTAGATGACGACGATGATGAAATTGTTGTCCAGTGACGCTATAGACGAGAGATGAACTTATTGTTTTCCCAAGTAACCATTTGACATCTCACGAATTCTTCTATGCTAGGGGCGGAAAATAAAAGGGGAAAGATTATAGATTTGCTATAGAAAATTATGTTCAACTATAAGACTTATGTAATTCTAAGATCGAGCATATAACTGTCGCATATATTTCTCACTGAATGATTTTCTCTTATCATTTCAGCCGTATCTTCATGAGTCCCGCCACCGTCACGCCATGCGTCGAGCAAGAGGAAACGGGGGCCGTTTCCTCAACACGAAGAAAGAAGGCAATGTACAAGGTGCAACTAATAACAACACCGTCAAGGCTCGAGACAATAAGACGACCCCTAAAGCCCTGATCTCCACATCTCCGAGCTCCGTGTTCCAACACTCCGACAGCGGAAACCTCAACAACTCGTGCGTCTCCGGATCTGAGGCCATGAGCATCTACTCCCGCGATAACTCGGATCACTTCCAATTCATCGATCATCTCTACGGAGATCATGTGGGCCCCACTATCTCAACCAAGTGGGGCCCCGCAGATCTCCTGAAAGCGTAGCTACTTGGTCTCGGGGATGACTCTAGCGGACGTCCCCGAGACTTAGACAACCAGATGGAAAGAACAAGCTATGTCGATGACTATAGTAAGTTCTTTTGGTTCGAAGGCAAGTCCGCAGCCATCATCTGGTTGTTTGAAAGGCAAATCATTCTTGGCTTATTCTGCATTTTCGATCTTTCCGCACTTGGACTGCCACCTGTGGTAGTTTATGATGCTGATAGCTCTTTGTGCAGGAAAAAAACTTATTATTAGCGTCGAGTGTTCGACTTTTTAGTAGTGTGAGAAATAAGAAGCAAAACTGATGTGGTTTGGTGCTTGTTTGCTTTCCTATAATGTCTGTTGTGTGCTAGGCTTAGTCCTGGGACTTGGTACTGTATTGTATTGTGTTTGCTGAGACCATATTATGTTTATATAACTATAGAACATAGTTTGATGCTTTATCCTTAGAGATGACATATTTGTACAGGCAACAATGCTTTAATTGAAAAACCGTGCAAGGATTTATATGAATGAATTCTTATTTCTATGAAGGGAAACAACTTGATACCTTTCACATTTACTCTAAATATGTCAGTTAAAAACAGAGTTGTTGAAAAATCACCATGCAAAAAGAGAATATTGTATTACAGAACATGAAATCAACTGCAGAAAACTACCATCATGTAATACTCAATACACAGACCAAGAAGAAACTAGCGGGGGAAAGAATCATGATTTCATAAATGAGAATTAATCTGTCACTATTAAACATAAGGGTTTATATTACAGTATGACATCAAGAAAAGAACAAGGACAATAAAAAAAATTCCTTCAAGTGGCTAACAATTAAGTTGATTTTTGTAAGAACTGAACCATTATCAGAATTGCATTAATCATGAGGTGACGTTGTTGATGCCAAAATAGACAGTCTTCCTTCGAAAGGCGTTGATGGCATAGTCAACCCGAAGCTGACCCAAATGCGAGTTGAAGCGCAGGCCGTAGCCAAATCCAACGCCAAACCCAGGTTTCCCTTGTCTAAGTGCAGGATTGCCTGATAACAAATCAGTCATAGGAGACAACATTAGAAGAAAACTCTACAAGAACTTTATATTTGATTCCTCATGCATCACTTGTACAAGTAATTTTCTGAACAATAAATTATAGGTTTATCACATCTCAACTAGCTATTACCTAATATCCTTGTAGTTTATCACGGTCTGGGCTATACGCTAGTAACAGCACTTATAAAATCCTTAATTGACTAATTTCAATGATCTTGGCTGCTAACACGCCAGCTGAGAGGTTGTAGGTGCTGGATAACGAACATATCATAAGTTCTATAAGCAACTGACTCTAATATTAACTATTAGGGTCTCAACAGATAATCCCCCGACAATAACAGTCAAAATTTTATGGCAACACGTGACTAGCTGAATCAACTCAATAAAGAAACCAAATCATCTATAAAACCATTTCCAGAGGCTATGTTTGAGATAATTAGTTCTAAGCAGATAATATAAGTGTAAGCATCAAAGTCTTCTATTCATGCTTCTCTCTGATAATCAAAGTGCATTTGGTAATGATGCTTCTCTACAAAGAAAAACTTACCAGGGACATGGTGAGCTGAGCCCAAGTCTGTTCCACAATCCATGAAGACGGCGCCTTCCAACTCCTTTGTCTTCAGGGAAAAGGAATTTTATCATTTTTAGTATGATCAATTAATAAGAGATTAAAGATTAGTTTAAAGAGTATGCTGCCAAGTTTTTGGAGGGGGATAAAAAAAAGGACCTAACATCCGCAGCAATATTTATCTGATTTTTGACATAATAAATATACAGTTTTATTCCATTCTAACATCATGAAGATTTGCCTGTGAAATTTTTTTGAAAACCAAACACTTTGTTTTTCTCAATCCATTTATGAAGATGGTTCACAAGGAAAGCTATATATGAGAGTGAGTATTATTATATAGGAATGGTTATTAATAAGATAAATGGTTATTAATAGGAATGGTTATTAACAAAAGTGACCGTTGGGGCCTTTGAGCTTTCTCTTGAGTGTCGTTTACGGATTGTTTTCTGATATAAACTATTAATTAAGATGAAGAACACATCATCTATTTTGTCTAAATTCATGTAAAGAGGATGGAACTCATGCAAAACTACATAGGAGAGTGGATATTGTTAATAACAACGAATGGCAGATCTTCTTTAATTATCACTAACGATCAAGCGAGGCATCAACGACAGAAAAAAAAATGAAATAATTACTCTCTTAAATTAAATTAATATACTGAATTTGGTGTGCCAATCAGTATTCAATTGCTGATGGCTCCTGATGATTATAAATTTTTCAGTCACTAGAAATTCAGAACTCGGACTTTTCCTAGTCTCAGAGTCAAGAAATCATAAGAGGATAATATTTGAGGGTTGATTCTTTGTTATAGAATCTCAAGATTAATTGAAAAATGAAAGCTTGAGCTCTTGATTTAATTTTTAGAAAAAGAAGAAAAGAAAGTTTAAAACCTTGAGGAAGGAGAAGTCGGCACAAAACCCTAAAAAGATTGAGAGATGGAAGTTGTTCTCGATTTCCTCATCATGTTTGCCTTTTATAGGCTACACACTTTACATGTAATCCCTTGGGCTTTTCCAAATGGCACTTGTGCCTCCCCATACCTCATGCACATAAGCCATAGAGTTTATAAAATTTTGGTTTTTTGCCCATTTTCCATACATTTTCTTCTAAAAATTATATTAAACTAATTTATTGCTTCATTCTTTGTCATAGAGCCGGCTCCTTCCATGCTTGGGCTTGACTTGGACTCGGGCCCGCTTGCTTGCGGTTGATTTTGACTTTGACTCAATCAACGGGGTGTAGTTTTTGACCCCAACAAACATGTAGAATATCTTGGACGGAACGGATCGTTGAAAGGAGATCACACAAAAAAGTTCGTGAATTTGAAAAAACACGAATCCGCCCTAACGGATCCGCACTATATATATATATATATATATATATATATATATATATATATTGGAATCGCTATCCTAAAATTGAATAGCATAATGTTGTATGGTTCTCTGGATGTTGTCCTAAAATGAATCTCTGCACTTGCAAAGCAATCATGAATAGATTGCTAACTAGAGACAAACTACTGGGGAATGCAAGTGGATCAAACTTGTGGATTATATTCATTGTTTCACAGGAATTGGAAATAACTGATTATCTATTCTTTAAATGCAGTTATTCCTGCATATGTATGAAAGTTATGCAGAGCAAAGCTAAAGAGCACAGCAAGAAGAGTATGCGCACTAGAGCAAAAGGCTAGATTTATTCCATGCTACTTCACCTTTAAAGAGCAAATTGGCCAGCTTGGACTAGCACAAACTGCAATTGAGTGGCATTTATGGAAAGAGAGAAATTGAAGAATTTTCAAAAGAGCAAAAATGCATAAAGTTATTGTTGATAATATTATTGTGGAGGATGTCAAAATACTGATGAGCAAAAGCAAGAAACATAGAGATGAAACTACTTATAATCTATCTCTGTTACAAAATTGAGGTATTGAGCCAAATCAATGAGAGTTAACTGTAAGAGATTGCTAATATATAATCTTTATGATAAAGCTCGAGGGGCTAGTAGATGAATGAGGTAACCATTGTAAACTATCTCATAACGTTAATATAATTTAAATTTTTTTCATATATGTGTGAATAATGAAGGACAAAGACCATAAAAGAGCATTTTCTCCTATGGCGTTTAAAAAAGTATATCTCAGCACCCACCATCTTCATCTTCATTGGGTAAGAAATAGATACACCAAATGTCATATGATTCTAACATTTTTCACCGTTGATTACACATTGATAGGCTAAACATTGAAGGCTTCAGGGTAATCTTTCGTTAAGAGAGCACATAGAGTGAAAAGCAACCACATTTAAAAAAAAGGTAACATATTTAATACCAATATCCTCTAATGTGTGATACAATATAAAAAACTTGTCAACTTTTGTTGATTTTCATAGTCTAAGCACTTCAAACATCAATAAACTGGAAAACACAAAATCTTCCACTGAGAGAACGCAAAGAGAGGATGGAGAATGTATGCAAATATTATCCTTATTTTCAATGCGCTGCTTTCCACCAACTCTATATGCTCGCTGCATACAAAGCTGTCGTTAATTACCGCTCGCCCTGAAACGGGAGCCTCCGATTAACAGGTCGTGCGAACCATGCGAACTCAATATGAAATATGCGTGTTCGAAAATAAATGCAAATGCGTTCACTTCACTTCATTTTTATTTCTTTGTTTATGTTTTATTTTTTAATTTTTAATTTTCTGTTTTTTATTGTTATTTTATTTTTATGTTTTTTTAGCAACGCTCCGCCTCCGAGACAACGGGATCCTTCCCATTGGGGGTCCCCGAAGCGAGGACCCCGAAAAGGGTCCCCGGAGGCCGGGGATCTCCTCTAGGGTGGGTTCCCAAAACTGGGGATCCTCCTTGAGGGAGGGGTCCCCGAAAATTAGGGTTTAGTTTTATTTCTTTGTTTATGTTTTATTTTTTAATTTTCTATTTATTATTATTATTATTATTTTATATTTTTTTAGCGACGCGCCGCCTCCGAGGCAACGGGAACCTTCCCGTTAGGGGTCCCCGAAACGAGGTCCCCGAAAAGGGTCCCCGGAGGCGGCGGATCTCCCCTAGGGTGTGAGGACCTCCCCCTTGGGGGAGGGGTCCTCGAGTAGGGGACTTTCCCCCCTTTCGGGAGGTGGGTCCCCGAGGCCGGGGACCTCCCCTCTATGGGGGTCCTTGAAGGTTTGGGGACCCAAAAATGGATCCCCGAAAAGCAGTCGGATAACCTTTTGGGGTACCCAAAACGGCGAAAATCGGTGAGTTTTGCCCGGGTCGGGCATTTCCCCCCGATTTCAAAGTATTTTATTTTGAGTTTCATTTTATTTTATATTTAGTTTTATGAACAAAATTAAATACGCAGATTTCGACAGAATTTTGATAACATGACTGCTAGATTCATCGATTTATCGTATGAAAAGATGAAACACGGAAAAATCCGCACCCACAAAAAAAAAATACGGACCAAAACCCGCATCCCCAAGAGTTTCCGGAGGGAAATACGAATCGAAATCCATATTCCCGAGTCACAGAAGGGAAATACGGGTCGAAACCCGCATTCCCGAGGGTTTCCCCAAGGGAAAAACCCGAAGGCTTTTCCTTTAATGGGTCACCCGCAACCTTTTCCGACTAAGCTCTGGAAACATTCTCTTTCATCTTCAAAGCCTTGGATTTGATTCTTAAATATAAAAAAAAGTCTAGTTTTCTTCTTACTAAGTTCTGGAACTTCCTTGGGATTTGACGGGATCTTGATTTTCTCTTTTTCTTTTTAATGGATTTGGGATCTAAAATATATTTACTGTAAAAAAAAAGAAAGGTTTTCTCTAAGAAGGATGAACCTAAGTTAGAAAGAGAGAGAGAGAGGCTTGAAACCCTAGAATGATTGAGGGAGAAAAAAATGTTAATGATTTCTTGTTTTGTTGGCCTTATATAAACTTTACATATTATCTTTTACCTCTAGGGCTTTACAAATTTGCTCTTTTGCCTCTCACATGCCCAAATGCTCATTTCTTTTTGCACATAAGCCATGAGTTTTACAGAATTTGACTTTTAGCCCACTTTTCTTACATTTACCCTAAGAAATTATATTTAAATTTATTTATTACATAATTCTTTCTCTTTTTCTTCTTTGATGGCTGGCCGGCCTCGCTTGGGCTTGAGAAGGTTTGGACATGGGCCCAGTTGCTTGGGGTCGGAGCAGGATTAGTCGGACCTGGGTCCACTTGGGGGTGACTTTGACTTTGACTTTGACTTGCTGACTTTTTGGCTTTTTGATCTCGACTGTGGGGTGTAATTTTTGACCCCAACAAGTTTAACAATCATTCTCCATGAATCCAAAAGATCCGATAAGGATACGAATTCGATATAGATGTCTCCTCGTCAATGAATCTGTGCAACTAGGTGTATGCATATATCTTTTTCTTAAATGTGATCATTCCACCTTTTAGCCATGTTTAGCAAACAAGTTCCTGGATCCCCAAAATCATTAATGTTTAGCATGTTTCCTATGGAACTAGGTGAAACTTGACAAAAATTTTGATTGCATATTGACATATATGAGTGGTACAAAGTTAATATCCTTTTCTTAAAATTTTGGTAGTTTCTGACCCTCTCCATGCACTTTCTCAAGGAAAGTTTTTCTTCCAAAACCATCAATGATCGGCATACTATATCCAACTAAAACCACACCCTCTCCGTGCGCTTTCTTGATGAAAGTTCTTCAGAATTAACAATGTTGCATACTGTAACCAACCTAATTACCTAAATCACCAAAAATCAACATTTTCCCTTGCATAAACCTATAAATATGAGTATATTGGGACGAATATTTTATACTTCCATTAAACAAGATAATTTCACCCCATCTCCATGAAGCCGCTGAAGAAAAATTTGCTCTCCAAAACGATCACTGTTGGCATGCTTCGAAAATCGGTAAAATCAACAGATTTTTGTCACATATTACCATGTAATCTGATAATAGTAGACATTTTTTAGCCTTCTATTGAATGTGTTAGTTCATAACCTCTTCATACTAACTTGATGAAAAATTAGATTCCCTAAAAGAATCGATATTGTCATATTATACTTCTTTTAAATGAGTTTATGCCACACTCTATTTATAAGCTCGTGGACGGAAATTTTATTCCCTAAAATAATAGATGTTAGGCATCGAGTATTTGTTCTTGTATGTTCACATATAAGGGGTGTATTTTCACATATAGGGTGCATTCGGATATAGATATCGGGATATTTCCATATCACATACGGATACAATTATCCATATCTGGTGGAATACAAATACGTACATGTGTGTGTGTGTGTGTGTTTTCTTAGCTATGAATACGATTTAATGAGATTATTCGGATACAGATAAGGATATTTGGATGGCAATATGGATACAAATATGGTATTCGAAGACAAATACAATTAAATATATCATTGTATATTTTTTTATAATAATGCTTATATGAACAGCATATGGTTTGCTCATCTTATACGTCATGCATCTAAAAGAATATCAATGCTCGTTTCTAAGTATGCAAATTAGGCTAGTAGCATGTGTAGTATCATTGTTTTAATCAAATGTTTCGAATACCATTAAATTAGTATTCAATTTTCGTATGTATCGTTTACACAAATTTTCGTTCCGCATCATATTTGTATACTTTGTATCTATTCTGTACAGACGTTTGATTCATATATGTATCCATCTCATATTTGCTTCGTATCTGTATTTGATTTTGTAAACTATGGATATAACTTTTTATTATCAAACTATATCCGTATCCATGACAACAAATCAAATACGGATATGGTAATGTTCATATCCTCTTCATATCCAATTCAAATGCAGCTCTATTCACATAATACGAATAGTGGTATAAGGGTTATCATTTTGTTAATGTGGTTGTTCCCCACCTTCTCAATGCACTCCCATAATGAATTTATTTTGTTCCTTAAATCAATGATGCTATAGCCTACAAAAATTGATAAAAATTGGCAATTTTATCTTGTTGCATATTCACCTATGCAAATAGCGATAGATAGATATTATCGTTTTCTTATATTCGGTCGTGACCCGCCATCTCCATGTGCTTTCTCAATACAAGTTTTCCCCCAAAAATTATCAATGTCTGGCAGCTAAAGCTTTAATCGGCAGTTGTTGGATCGCATATGAACATATACAAAGAGGTTGGTATAAATATATTATTATGAACTACACCCCATCCAACAATTTTGATGGGGTCGCCTAGCTTTCACGAAGAAAGCTTGCAATGGAAGGATAAATTCATTTCAAACACAATTAACAGCAAAACAACAGTATATTTAAGAATTCTGTAACAACTTTCAGAAGAGCATGTCATATGAGGGTTTGGCTACCATTACTAACAACAGGGTTCTATCCGGCATCTACATATTTAATTCTCTAATTTAAAATCTCAAGCTTTTTATTTTTTATGATCTGTTGATTTTAAGCTCCTCTGCATTCTTTTACCTCCACGAAAAAAAGACGATAATAACAGTATCAAGAAATACAAATAACCTCTCATGTGAATGCCATATGAAAACCATGTAGGAGTTCCAAATGACTTGGGGAATAGAGTCGGTATTTTTCACAAACCAAAAACCTAAGAGAGGAAAGGGGAGGCATATACATACCAAAGGGATTGTAAATTCACTGTTCATCACAAGGCATGACCTTCCTGAGCCGACCGCGCCTTCACCATAACCTCGAACACTACCAAGGCCCCCAATTGTGAATGCCTGATGAGGTGCCATGTCGCCTACAATGGAACCACCTGTGAGGCTGCACCGCAGAAAATGATAGAGTTTATTTGTGATGGCTCCATGAAAATAAAAATAATAATTACAAAAGGCTCAGGAAATTTGATCACCTTGAGACTAACAAAGCTGGCCCAAATTTGACCCCCTTTGAAGCAACAAACTTAAATCGGTTGAAGACTAACCATTTTGCTAGAAGAGGCAACCCTTGTTCCATTTGAAAATTTAACTGACCAACAAAGAGCTAACTTAATAACTACATAATCAATAAGACCACAAATATGTATATCACTTACTCTGGAAAAACTATGATCATTTGCAGTTGCATATTGTGACTCTTGCTTCAAAATAACCATATTATCATAAGAATTGCCGCTGCATGAAGAGAATGTTAGAAGTTGGTTTATTCGCTTGAAGCAACGAAAAGACTATTGTATGAGGTATAATTATACCTGCATGTTAGGGGAAAGCCATCAAGGTCTCGACTTATTGCACGGCCATCATCACTTATGGGGCGAACATGCTGAATTTGAAATAAATAAAAAATGAATGACATGTGGCAGATTAACCTATGTAAAAATACTAAATATAATTCAAAATTAAGGCGTTGTTCGGCTCTGGAATTATGTTAGGATAACTAGAATTTTGTAGAGTTCGCTAAACCTAACTCCAAAATCCTGCTTTACCTTGGTTGGCCATTGCCCTTCATTTTGGTGTTGGGATAACAAGAGTGATCTCAAGCTAAAAGTTGATATAACCTTGTGTTACCATAAATCGCTAAACTATTAGTGATTTGCGATTTGGAATGATCACTCCCAATCAGGGAACACCAGTGATCCCGCTCGTAAGAACCACTGTTCCAATCTAGGTTGAAAGAGGTGAATTGACCTTTAAGAATTTTAGTCAAATGAGAGTAAAGTCAAGTTTGTTTTAAGTTATACCAACGAATATTTAATTTTTTCAAGAATTTAGATACAGATAGCTAAAGAAATTAAATTACGTATACGTATATCGAGCGAGTGCGCACACACAAATGATCCAAAAATACTCCACGTTCTAAACTAACAATTTTTCGTTTTGTATAAACTTACCAGAGAAGACTACCCCTATTGTACCAAGTGGTGTTGCACGTTTCCATTTTCGTTCGCTGTACCAAAATGTTCCGCGTTGCGGGCAACATTGATATATCCTGAGTTATCTAACTCCATTCCAGCATCATCTATCTCACTTCTCAACTCCCACACGGAAAAAAAAAATAGAGTAGACAAGACCTTTGAGGTTAAGATAACTCCAAAGCCAAACAACACACCAAAAGATATGTTTTAGCCTTTTAACTGGAGATAGAGCCTTGGAGCTAGAGGTTCTGTACTCTATACCGCCACTTGAAATATATATATATATATATATATATATATATATATATATATATATATATATATAGAGAGAGAGAGAGAGAGGGGGGGGGAGAGAATAATGGAGGAAAGATGCCAGAGGAGGGAATTTCCTTCTATGGCGTTGAAAAAGTACGTCCTCCACTGTGTTTTCCGACGATCGGCACCCATCATCTTCATCGTTATCATCTAAGATATGGGTACACCAAATTTCATGTGATTCTACAACTTTTTCACCGTTGAATTAGTGGGTTCAAAATTAACGGTTTACCGACAATAGAACTTTTTACATTGCTAAATCAACGGTGAAAAAGTTGTAGAATCACATGAAATTTGGCGTACCCACATCTTAGATGATAACGATGAAGATGGTGGGTGCCGATCGTCGGTAAATACGAGTGTATATATATTTATGAGAATAATGGAGGAAAGAGGCCATAGGAAGGAATTTCCTCCTATGGCGTCGAAAAAATACGCCCTCCCTCGTATTTATCGACGATCGGCACCCACCATCTTCATCGTTATCATCTAAGATGTGGGTACGCCAAATTTCATGTGATTCTACAACTTTTTCACCGTTGATTTAGTGGGTTCAAAATTAACGGTTTACCGACAATATAACTTTTTACATTGCTAAATCAACGGTGAAAAAGTTGTAGAATCACATGAAATTTGGTATACTCACATCTTAGATGATAACGATGAAGATGGTGGGTCCCGATCGTCGAAAAAAATGAGGGAGGGGGTATTTTCTCGACGCCGTAGGAGGAAATTCTCTCCTATGGCATCTTTCCTCCATTACTCTCTCTCTCTCTCTCTCTCTCTCTCTCTCTATATATATATATATATATATATATATATATATATATATATTCTGCTTATCCTAAGTCCTAATTCCAAAGCCAAATAGTTACCATTTATGTTGAAGAAAATGATACTAACCTCAAATTTGACGCTGGTTGTGGTATTCCAATGGGAAGTAGCAGGTTCGCTGAGATCTACACCTGCTGAGATGCGGCATAGGTTGACACCTCCACTCCCTGATCGGGAGAAATTATTGACTGGCAATCCATGAACAGCAATCTCAGGTGTAATTGAGTGCTGGATATTAAAAGAAAATTAGATGATTGTGAAGGGAAGAAAGTCAACTAATAGACCAAAACAGTTTATAAACACTTCATCAATTATATATAGTAATTCTTTAGAGAAATTACACATAAGTCGATATGATATACTTCTCAAATAAGAAAATTTACATTAGTCCACTTTCCACTGGTATATAGATCCTGAGGGAAGAAATATTTTAAAGGGGCTCCCTTGACTCAAAGGTAAATATGGATGTCATCTTTCCCTTTTTAAATTTCAGAACGTTCATATGATGACGGATGATGAATGCACTTGGCACGCCTCGATTAAGATCCGACATTTTTTTGGCATAATTATCAGCATTATCATCGTAGTTTTGTGCCATCATGATGTGTTTAACTATTAACTAAAACATCCATCTACTAGCGGCTGCAAAGTTCATAGTTGATTGATGCATAGGAACAAAATTTTGTCAAACATGGTTGTGTGTCCACTACTCGAGCCCTAACTGTTCTTTCTGATAACTTTAGTGCATTTTAGAAATCAAGACTACAATTTAGTCCATAGAATACACTGCATTTATCTTCTTGTTATTTCATATCACTAAAGTGCTAAAGGAGACTAACCGACCTGAATAACAAATGACTGCTGCGAGAGCCAATCGGGCCTCGGTCGCCTGAAGGCAATGATCACGCTCGAATCTTGAAGCCCTTTGTCCCACAAAAGATCCAACTTCTCGCTTCTTCCAAAAAGGCTTGGATGTTTAACACTCAGCCTGCAAAATTCAGACAAACATTAAAAGAACAGTGTCTCTTGCATATCACACCCTTCATCGATACTTGATTCAGCACATATAACCCCTAACCTGAAATATTAGTACACACTAAAAGCTTGAAAAAAATAGTCAGTCGAGGGGTTATAAGCATTGTTCAAGCCCATATCGAGACTAGCTCAGGGAGTTGTTGAGTACTAAGGGGCTATTCGCTTTGCAGGAACTAGGCCGGCACTACACTATTATTGCATCCCTGTTTCATAGGAATCGGGTCCTAACCGCACTTCCAAAAACATCAGCAAACGCGGTGAGAAATGAAAATGTGATTCTATGCGGAACAGATTAAATTGGGTCAAATTTCAATATGTTCAAAATAATAACATGGGTCCACGCAAAGAACGGCAAGGCCTCGTTATATTAAATTATCTACTCCAATCCCTTACAAGCAAACAAAACAACTGCAAATTGATAGCCTCGACTCAATTCCAACCATCTCAATGCGAAGCAAACAAACAAAAGAAATCTATATTCCAAGGGAACAAAACAATAAGTAATTGTATAAATAAATGGTGTTTGCAATCGAATTTCCAAGCTAAGCCTAACCCAATTTAGTATCAAAGCAATAAAATAATACCTTCCAATAATCTGTGAAAAGGGGTTGCTTGAACTCCTGAAAAACAACCAAAATACATATCATCTGCGAGATGGGTATTTTTTTTTTTAATCCAAATAGATGAGGGGTAACAACCTTAGAGGAGGAATCATGAAGGCCCCGCATAGCTTGTGAGTGAAATCCACATTGAAATCTATCTTCGCTGTATAAACATTTGTTTCATCATCAAATCAAATTCAAATGAAATAAGATGGGCAAAAAAAAAAATTGGGGAATTGTTTTTGGCAGACCTTTTCCAGCATTGATGCTCTGCTGAGCTCCCATCAAATCTAAGAAGGAATCCTCTCATTCATGCAGCACGCACGCATTGATGGCGAAAGAAATAGGAAGAAAAGGAGGAGGTAAAAATCAAATGATGAATGAATTGATTGCAGATAGTTCGATGGGTTTTTTTTTTTTTTCTCAATAGAGCAACGATTGATGAGTGAGATGAAGAAAATCGATCTCTTTTTGTGGTACTTTGCGTAGGTGAGAGGATTTGGAGGGGAAGGAATTGCTGTTGTTTCTTGATGTCGAGGGTTTGTAGTTTGTACTCTTTGTTTTTTGGGGGGGGGTTAATTTGCTTAACAACCCCTTAAGGTTTCACAACCCGTGCAATTTAATATCTTATGGTTTGTTTTTTCTCAAGTATTTCTTTGTTGGACAAAAGGGCCTGCCCCCTGCGTACGCTAGGGTTTTAATGGAGGAAAAAACTTGAGACCCGCGGTGACAGTCAAGGCACTGCAACCCCTCAAACCCTTCTTGATGATACTCGATATCGGTAATCTCCCAGATCATGGTATGTGGCTGATGACGTGTCCCGAAACTCACAAAAAAGGACCTGCAGTGGCCGACCATGCCACTCCTGTGCCCGTCCTACAAGCAAACAACTGTCGGCTCACATCCGAGCCCCCTGCACAATTGGCCGCCTCGGCCCTATCAGCTCGTCTCTAGGCTACCGCAGAACCAAGATACATCGGCTCTCCCGCTCGTCCGCGAGCTCTCCCGCCGAGGTCATCTTCCTCGGTCTCATTGACCGACCAACGGCACCACTCACAGGTGCAACCGCCATCCCGCGAATCTCGCCATGCGCGAGATATCCGCCGGTCACATCCCACGTTCCACGCCATCACAATCCCCATTAACGAGCCTGTCTCGCCATTAATGCGGGATCCCGCACATCATGCAGGCGTGACGTCGGGAGCGTAACGGCCGGCGTGATTCTCGCGCCTGCCTGCCTGTTGCCACCGCTATATAAACCCCTCCTTCAGACGATTTAAGTAGGCCATTTTTACTCCACTATGCCGTTACTCTGCTCGGAATTCCTCTCTAACTTGACCGTTGGAGGGTCCTCGGTGGTACAACCACCCCGGGACTTCCTTGCAGGTAGCTCGGCCCAAACAACCTCAAACCCATTGAGATCCACACGCTTCAGGAGTCGGCCTCCAGATCCAATCTCAGCCGGCTATCGCCGCCATCAGCAGATCAACGAAAGGTAACATCTTAACGTGATGCGACGCACGTCAGCTGGCGCCGTCTGTGGGAACTCTTGATTCCACAAAAACAAAAGTTCATCTTCCAATCCAAACCAATGGCAAGCGGTCACCACGACGATCCAAGCACTAGCCGCCGCCTCCCCCACAACGGAGGCACGGACGAATCTCCTCCTCCGAACACCATCATCGCCTTCGCCGCTCGAATAGATCGACTCGCGTCCGTCGTGGACGCACTCGTCCGTGTCCAGACGGCGGGGCAAGCTCCCCAGGTCGCCGCTCCCCCACCTCGGGACCGGGACCCCTGCAGAGGGAGAGAAGACTCGCTCGAGTTAGCATTGCCGACCACCGCCTCGCTGCCTCCCACAGCCACAGATCCCCCGGGCCGATACATTCTGCGACCCGCTGGACGCCCCACAATTCAACACCGAGATCCGTCGCCAGAGTGCCTCGCACCGAGATCCTTCGCGCACCTGTCTCTCCCAAGGAGATGTCGGTCAGCTCGCATGTTACCAGGCATGACCGACACCCCCTCTCTCGACGGGGTCGCACGGACGGGGCTCGTCACGGCAGCTCAAAGACTACCTCGCCCGGGGATCTAAGGAACCTCATTGAAAGGAACCGGAGCCGTGGCCAAGCACAGGTCTCCATCAGCAGAGGCCAAAGGTCAGAATGTGCCGAATCGTCGGGATACCACGGCCGACTAGACGCCCTCGAGAAGAAGATCGAAGGTATGCGTCGGGAAGGTCACCGCTCGAGCGACGGGGCTAAATACGCCGCCGACTCGCTCACCAAACCATTCACCGAGGAGCTGCTCGCTGTCCGTGTCTCCTCCCGGAACAAGCCCCCGAAGGTCTCTCTCTTCGACGGTAAGTCCGACCTGAAGGACCATTTGGATGCATTCACCGCGGGAATGAGCTTCCAAGACAACTCCAATGCCGCCCAATGCCGGGCTTTCCCGGCCACTCTCATCCGCTCCGGACGAGACTGGTTCCGAGGACTTGAGCCACACTCGATCTCAACTTTCGACGAGCTATGCTCGATCTCAACTTTCGACGAGCTGGCCACCCAATTCCTCGGCCACATCGTCGGGAACAGGCGGCAGAAACGCACAGTCGACCATCTCTTCACAATCAAGAGTGGGGACAAAGAGACATTCAATGCGTACGTCACCCGCTTCTATAACGCCCTTCTTGAGGTCTCGGAGCACTGGGACGAGACCGTCATTACGGCGCTTAGGTCTGTTTTTAGGCACAAAGAGTGGTTACGCTCTTTTGCATTGGCGCAACTTAAGACCATGGCCGAGGTAAAGGCCTGGACCGAGCGTGAGGTCCAGCTCGAATCCAAGGTAAACGCAAATCTTCCCGGGGCAGAGCAAACCGACCAGAAGAAAAGGGCAAGGGAAGAGAGAAGGAGACTCGAACGGTCAAAACCCTACTCACCGAAGTTCCATGAGTACACCCCGCTCAACGTCTCCCAGACTGTACTGCTAGAGGAGGCTAAGGGCGAGGGGTTCTTCAAGCTCCCCCCGATCTCGCGCATGGCATCAAAGCGCACCCGAGACCCCTTCTGTGGTTTCCACAGGTCGCAAGGCCACTCCATGAAAAGCTGTAAGCAGCTCCAAGACTACATCGAGGAGCTCATCCATTCGGGACACCTCGCAGCGTACTTGCGAGACAAGCGGCAAGCTGACCGCGAGCAGGAGCAGCGTCCCCTTCCCGGCGAGCTGACAATCGGCCAAATCATGGTCATGTCAGCGGAGGGTACGTCGGGTACCTACGAGGCTCAGCACCCTATGCCGGTCGTGGAGGCCAACAGACATCCGAGGGGCTCAAGCTGCATGAATAAGAGCATCTACTAGCGTGTACTTCTTTTCAAGGCAATGTAAACCTTTCTTGAGATCTTTTTGTTTATGTAATAAAGGGATCAATAAAACATTGCAAAAAAAGAGTCTTATTTATTCAAAAAGGTACTATGGGCTTTTCAGCCGTACATCCAAAAAGAAAAATTACAGTAGCGGGGAAGGGGGTGCAGGAAACATTGCTCGTGGTACTCCGAAAATATCTCCGCCAACCGAGCCCTCATAGCCTCAGACCTCTGCCCCCGGTGCCGCCCGCGGACATCGGCATCGTGCCTCAATTGGTAGCACTCAAGAACGAGCGCCACCGAGCGTTCTAGACGACCCGCGGAGATCAAGCCGAAGCGCCTCAGAGACCTTAGCTTGTCAACGGCCTCGTCCTTCAGCTGTTCGGACAAGGGGTTGTAGAGCCCCGGCGACGCCCTCCAGATGGAGTACATCAACAGCTGAAGTAAGGGGAAGCGCTGAGGAAGCAATCAGCCAAAATGATCCTCGATACGGCCTATTACCAACTGCACCGTATCCTCAGTACAGTACTGATCGTAGAGGTACACGTCCTCGAAGTTTACGATGTCAGGGATGGTAAAAGGGAACTCCTCCATTCTTACGTTTCGGGTGTGAGGAGAGGAGTAATCAACACTCCCTCCGTTTAATAGCCCACAACGCCCCGGAAGTCTGACGGTCGCTCGTTTCACCCGCAACTGTGCCGCCACGCGGCAGACATCACGCCGCCCGATGCGAAATCGAAGCGACACTGCTCAGGCGCTTCGTCTCCCCCCACGTGCTCATGACACGTGTCTCCCGCGACTGTCCATCTTCCCGATACTCACACCGAGAAGGCCGAACAGAACCTGACGAATTAACTGAGCAGCTTCACTGACCGGTCCATCCTTAGCAAGCCTCGTACGACCCCTCTCAAGCTAAGGATCAAAGCCCTCACCAAGAGGCAGCCGAGCAACTACTCTGCTCGGCTATCCCTGGCTGGTAGCTCCCTATCTCGCAACGCCAGGGATCAAAGCCCTCACCCAAAGGTAACCGGGCCTACCCTGCTCGGTTATCCCTGGCTCGTAGCTCCCTACCCCACAACACCAGGAATCAAAGCCCTCACCAAGAGGCAGCCGCGCGGCTACTCTGCTCGGCTATCCCTGGCTGGTAGCTCCCTACCTCGCAACGCCAGGGATCAAAGCCCTCGCCAAGAGGCAGCCGAGCAGCTACCCTGGTCGGCTATCCCTGGCTGGTAGCTCCCTACCCCCACAACGCCAGGGGTCAAAGCCCTCACCAAGAGGCAACCGGGCCTACCCTGCTCGGTTATCCCTGGCTCGTAGCTCCCTACCCCACAATGCCAGGGATCAAAGCCCTCACCAAGAGGCAGCCGCGCGTCTACCCTGCTCGGCTATCCCTGGCTGGTAGCTCCCTACCTCGCAACGCCAGGGATCAAAGCCCTCGCCAAGATGCAGCCGAGCGGCTACCCTGCTCGGCTATCCCTGGCTGGTAGCTCCCTACCTCGCAACGCCAAGGATCAAAGCCCCCACCAAGAGGCAGCCGAGATGCTACCTTGCTCGGCTATCCGTGGCTGGTAGTTGTTGGGGTCGAATGACCAAGTCAAAGTCAAAGTCAACCCCACGCCAAGTGGGCCCAAGCCCAGATCAAGTGGGCCATGCCCGAGTCGAGCCCGAACATGAAGCGGACGGCCTCCCCCATGCCAACATAAAAATCATGTAATAAATAATTTTGATGTAATTTTTTATCCATGAATGTAAGCAAAATGGGCATAAAGCCAAATTTTTGTCAAGCCCATGGCTTATGTGCAAAAGAAATGAGCACATAAGCCATGGGATGGGCAAAATACCATTTTGTAAAGCCCAAGGGGCTATATGTAAATGTGTAAGTCTATAAAAGGCAACATAATGATGAATGAAAGGGAGACTTTTCATTCTCTAAAAACTCTAGGGTCTTTGTGCCTCCTTCTCCTTCCTCAAGGTTCTAAACCTTCTTCTTTCTTTGGAATTAAATCAAGAGTTTTACTCTTCCTTTTCCAAAACTAAATAGTTTTTCACCACAAAACCCACAAAGGGGAACTCAGATCTCCCACTAGATCTTAAAAAGGAGAGATTTTTAAAATCTCACCTCTCTTGTTATCCAAGAGCCGGCCAACAGAGGAGGAAGAAGGAGACCCATCTCCAAAGACCCCACTTTGGGAAAGATCCAGGGCTCAAGGGAGAAGCCCCTTCATCAGCTCCAAAAAATATCTTAGGAGTTTAAATCCTCAAAAATATATATATATATATACAAAATAATAAGTATTTCTTTCTGGAAGTACAACTCCCAGTGCAGGGACCGGCTCCCTTTTGCCGCCCAGCGCCCGAGCACCCACGTGAGGCGCTAGCGCCCAAAACGCTAGCGCCCAAGCACCCAAAGCGCGAGCGCCCACGTGCCTGGCACGTAAGACGCTAGCGCCCAAGCACCTAAAGCGCAAGCGCCCGAGCGCCCGCGTGCCTGACACGTGAGGCGCTAGCGCCCAAAGCGCGAGTGCCCGAGCGCCCACGCGCCTAGCACGTGAGGCGCCAAAGCGTTCAAATCGCTAGCGCCCGAGCATCCACGTGCCTGGCACGTGAGGCGTTTGTGCCCGAGCATCTACGTGCTTGGCACGTGAGGTGCTAGCGCCCAAAACGCTAGCACCCTGGCGCTTAAAGCGCTAGCGCCTTGGCGTCCAAAGCGCTAGCGCCTAAGGCGATAGCGCCTGCGCCCAAGCGCCCGCGTGCCGCGCACGTGAGGCGCTGGCGCTTTCTCCCACGCATCCTTTGGATGCCCTTTCCTATATACATATATGTATATGTATATATACATATACATATATATGTATATGTATATATATATACATATACACACACATACTCTACAACACTGTCCCCCGTTAGAAAAAAATTCTAACGGGGCGCTGCCCCGCACCCCGCAAGGGGGCTGCTAGCCCCCTTGACCCCCAGCTCGCTATCCGGGTAGCAGGACCCCCGTAAAAACTCTGCGGGGCTTCCGATATATCTAAAACCTTTTTCAAAACACAACACACATACACTGCACATTGAGTTCGCATGACCCGTTTGACCCGTTAATCGGATGTTCTCTCACTCCAAAGGCGAGGGGTAATTAACGACAGCTTTGTCCGCGGCTGCCGGAGATTCGGATTGTTAGTTATATGTATGCCCTAGAGGCCATTACTATACATAGGATGTATATTGTAGTGGATGCTTGGACATATATAGGGAGGACTTTCTTGCTCGACATGATAGTATGCTATCTGGTTGCTCTTTACCTTAACGTGTATACTGACAGTCTCTCTGTTACATGTTGGTAAATCCCCTAGGATGTGTACTTGACTACCTGGACTATGATGCGGATCATACTAGTGGGGACATGGTAGTCTATAAGTACATCCTTCAAAGTCCCTAGTCGTGGGTGTATCGAGACGGGGCATCGATATACCAGAGTAGACTAGCGTATACCTTCTCGACCCATACAGATGGGCGATGGATGATCCCATATCCATTGGTGTTTGACATCAGAGATGATATACGGGTGCTCAGTGGAGACTGGGTACACTGGACGGACTCGCCGAGAACTCCCAGATGGTATTATACCTTACGTCAGATGGCAGTTCTCTGGTGACACTGGTACAGAGTAGTCTGTTGACCCGAGATCGTCATAGAGTCTTGTGTGGTTCCCACTGTGCTTTGATTTCCATCTTACCACGTCCAAGAGGGCGTGCAAAACGGTGGTTTTTGGGTACAGTCCCGAATCACATGGAGGCAATGAGCGATAGGAGGGGATTCGTCTCTCCCGGTATAGGGAGTTGATGTTGCGCTGTGTCCGATTGGCTATAACCGGAAATCCCTGGCCAGGGTTGCTGAGATTTACTGGTAAGTGTTACCAGTAGTTTCTCGAACTGTTATAGGCCTCATATCGACACGACTTATCGAGCTATTGGGGTCTGACGTTTACAACCCCTAGGCGAGATATGCGACATATCAGACGATCAGACCGGACTGTACGGTAAGTGTTACTGGTTGGATTCACTGGAGTGTGAGCGGGCTTGCTCGTCGATCTTCTGATCGCTCAATACCCGGGTGGCCGTTACGTTTAGCAGACCGCTTGCGGCTTGCGGGTGTTTGATATGATCATCACCTGCTGCCGGCGTATTGACGAGTCTTTAGAGTCCTACACAGAGGTTTCCTAGCTCAAGCGAAACGAAATAGGAGCGCATATGAGATATGTGCGGGACCGAGAATAATGCGTGTATGTGATACCGTATTCTATTCTCGCGATGATTGTATCGAATGGTTGTATGCGATATAACCCAGTTATCGAATCGAGGATTGATTCGATAAGCCGATACATTGTATACTAGTCGGTTGTGTGCGACATGACCGGATCATTGAATCAAGTGTTGATTTAATGATTTAATGCATAATTATATATTTGATATATTACTTTGCATCAACTAGTATTGGTTCACTTTAAATGGATTTTCTCACTTGAAGTTCACAAGTTGTATATGTGATATACTTTTGTGCACTTGATTGTATCATGTTTGATGATACATGCTTACTTGAGTTTGTGTAAAGATTAAACCATGGTTGTGTAATGGTTAGGGTTTTCATTTAATTATCTATTTATTTATTCTTTATTCTTTTTAGAAAATAATTAGCATAATGAGAAAATGGTGGCTTTCTTTGTATGTATTATGAAGCTTCATGAAGCTTTGACTAAGTGACCATTTTGTCTCATGCTTAACCCTAACCATTCCACTTAACCCTAGTCTATTCTCTACACTTTACCATGGTTGAATTATGATAAGTATTCATTTTATTTCCTTTTTGAAAACAACTTATCATAATATTCATCTTCTTCTTCTTCTTCTTCACTTGAAGAAAGCATGCCTCCATCAATGGCAACTTGATGAAATGAGTGAGAAATCCAATTCTAAAGTGAACCCACCTCCTATTTCTTCATCCTCTACCTCTTGCCAAGTAGTAGAGTGTGTTTTCTTCACAAGTTTCATGACTTGGTGAAGTGGGAGCTTGATCTTGTGATGCCTCGACGTAGATCATCTTCGGCACGAAGCCGACGACCTTGCCCGCCCATTTCTCCGATGAAGCCGACGCTAGAGCCCGGGATTTCATTTGGACAGCGGAGAGGACTTCATCACGGAGCCGTGGAGGTGGAGGACCGGATCTACAATGGTTGTATTTCCGTACTCTTAGTTAAAGTAGTTAACTAGTTGCTTTGTCGCCTAAACTTCTAGCCAACGATCCGTATTAGGGTTTCTCGGCACCGTAATTCTTTGAAATTGGCATGGTTGATGCCTTGTGAGACCTCCTTAGTGTGCCTAGGAACCCTACAGTGGTATCAGAGCCTAGCTAGAGTCTTAGGTGATGCGTAGACGGAATTAGAAGTCCGATCGAACCGAAACCCAAACCCTAAAATGCTCTCTGTACAATTTTGAAATTCGTGGATTTTTGTGAATTAAAAATATGCAGAAAAGTAAGCAGGAAAAACTAAGAATTATTGTGAAGTTTGGGCCCCTAATTCCATAATTCGACCGCGGAACCGCGGCCAAACCAGGGGGTTTGGCGGTGCTTCCGCGGCCCAAATTTGGACTTAGTCCCTCAAATTTCATATATTTATTCTTAGGTCCTTTATTGGCAATTTTTTATATGAATTTTTTAATTCCACTCAAGTGTTGAGTTTTCTAGGGTTTTATTGGGGATTCGTTAATTTGATCGGATAATTTAACTTCGTTTATGTTTTTCCGGATATTTTAGAAACTGTTAAAAAGTTCGACCGGATATAAATACCCACTTTTTCCCCTGCCGGGAAATTTCCAAGTGTTGGATTTTTCCATGGTTTAAACATGTTCTAAGTAGTGCAAGTAAAGCGATGGTCCCTCTAGAAGACAACAAACCTTAACTCGATTATGTGACCGTCTTGAACTGCCCTTTGAACCTTAGGGTTTGGGGCAGTACGGCGTGCCACATGTGAGGTGTTGGCTTGACCCTTCTACGGCTGGACCGTTGGTACTGAGGCACGAAGTGAATGTTTTTAAACTTATTTCATGTGTTGATCTGTTTCGGAAAACTTGGGTGTTTGAATGTTCGATCGGAAAGTTTAACATTTTCTATTTATCTGGAATGTGATACAATAATTGGAATTCACAAGTAGTTATGAGATAACTGAATGAATGTTATAAATCAAGCACTTTAGTCTCACTTGATCGGTTGCCACGGAATTTTGATGTGATGAAAAGTCCGTCGCAATCACGTAGCGTACGCGGATACTCGCAGGATAAACTTAATAGACAGCCTCACCCCATAGCCCCGACCAAGTGACTGTAGGAAAACCCCGTCGCCGAAAGTATCCGTTCGGGTGCTCGCGGCAGCGGTGTTCCGCCTTGGTGCACTTCGTCGACGGCGTCGGGGGTGCGGCCGCCTACTAAAGTTTGCGACGAGCATTCGATCAAGATGTCGGGAATCTTGTTGAATTGCCCGACTCAATATTGAAAAGAGTTTTCGATAATGAGACTAAAATGCGGGGTTTATAATTGTTAGGCATGCGATGTCTAAGGAATTCATTTGATTAGGCATGCGATGTCTATGTAGGTTGCGGATTCCAACTGTTGTAGTTTTACACTTTCTTTTCTGTGACCGTAAGTGTAATATGTGATATCGCCGTTTTCGTTGCTATATGTCAACGACAATTGGGATGCGCATATTTACTTACGTTGATGACATGTGATGTTATGTGTTGCTGGATATGTTATATTGGATCGTCGTGTTTGAATAGCCGGGGGTTTTTATGTGAGATGAGTGTTTTTCATTTTCATTCATGTAAAAACTTGTATGTAATATTCTTTTATTGGGGCACTTCCAGGTTGCGGAAGATGTCACCCTTTGTATATTATTTACTTTTCCACACTAGGATAGACCCAAGGAGGAGGGCACAAGTAACCGGGTTCTGGAGTCCAGTGGGAGACCAACTCGAGGAGTCGAGTCCGGGTCTCCTAACTCTAGAATTGGTAGGGTTGCTTGCCGCTCTCGTAGGGGTCTAGGGGTGTGGGTTTGGCTATTCATCACGACCGTGGAATCCGTGTTTTATACTGGCTCGTATTGAAAACACGGACGTCCTAGTATATCCAATATTTCATATGATTCTTCTGCTGCGATATCTGTGATGTGATCATGTGATATGTTCTGTGATGGATACTATATATAGTATATATAATATATTATATAGGCGTTACTTATGTTTTACACCCGCGCTAGCCCTGCCCCGCTCTGCCGTTAGTCACCTAACCTAACGGTGCACGAGGGGACATCGAGGCGAATGCGGATGGCATAAGTGTACGTCGTATTTATCTGTGATGTTTAGATATTTAAATGATGGGACTTCATTAATGTGATTAATGAAAGTAAAAGAAACCTAAGATGTTGTAGAATCGAATTTCAAAAATAAAACAGCTAGCTACAGTTCTTGCTTTGCACAGTGGTATATGTGATATATCCTGCACCTTATTCGATGAGGAAAGGACCGAGATCCCTTCACCGGGAGTGACTCCTTTAGCAATAACTGGCAGATGCTACACACTCGGTTTGTCTTTTGATTGCTTTTAAGTGATTTTGCTTTGCACAGTGATATATATGATATATCCCGCATCTTATTCGATGAGGAAAGGACCGACGATCCCTTCACCGGGAGTGACTCCTTTAGAAAAACTAGAAAAGCCTCAAAGACACTCCATTTTAAAATTCATTCGATCCTACAACGATATCAAGTTCATTACGCAATAGGTTTTCAGAAAAACCTGTCGTGGCCCTCCGTCATTTCAGATAAGTCCTATTTAGTATTCGTGCTACGTTTGTTGACCTCCGTCAAGGCGTAGTGTGCGGTAGCTAACTAGTATTTATCTGCTTATGCATATGATGCAGATTGGATTAGGGTAGTCGTGCGGCCTTGTTAACCTCCGTCAAGGGTCGTGCGGGTGGGTTTAATTCGATCAAGAAATGACGGGTTGAACTTGACTAGTAGCCTATGGTTTGTTGACCTCCGTCAAGGTCATAGGGTGCTAGGGGCAAAATATTATCGGGAATTTCAAGTGTTGAAATTTGAAATGAGATTGCATACCTTCTATGAGATAGTTGGATCCCGATACCCGCTGCGAGTAATTGTTACTCCTGGGAGAGTTTTATACATTACAATTAGCCGATCAAGTAGGTGTCTAGAAAGGTGTTAACGAGGTTACGCCTCTGGGAAAACGAGATTTACATTAATTAGGTTCGTGCGAAAGCACGGGGGACCTCCCTCAAAGTACCGACACTGGCCTGGCTGAAAGATTGGCGAACTTGTAGTGTATAATTAATCCCGGCCAGTCTTTCCTTTTAGGGTTTGAAGGAAGATTTGATAAAGAGCAGTGGGAGCCATCCTGATTAGATAAAATAATAACCAATCTATTCTTGCAAGAGCGCACGCTGAGTGTTTTCTTCTCTCTCTCTCCTGGTAGCGATCATATCACGCCTTAATCAAGATAATAATACGGAATATTGACCGAACCCGCTTGTTATACTGAGCTGGGGAACGTTGGTCCCGCTCCAACTTATAATTGTTATAGGACAGAGCAGGAAATTGGGGATTACCAGAATTCCCGTGCCGCCCAAACGAAGAGAGTGCATGCTAATGCATCATCTTCGGGTGTGTTCATTACAGAGAACTGTTTCTCAGTATCCTTTACGTCCTAGGTATGTGATGCCGGATCAGGATCCTGCATATGTAATATGTTACATGGGCTACAGATAGGTAAAGAACTGAGAACGGGTGATAAGTTTCATGAGGCAGAAAACGGGGCAAGTGTTGCAGCCAAGTCTGTTGGTCACTGTCACCCTGTATTACGAATACATTGATTCTGAACGAATGTTATTAGATACCGAACCTGATATACAAAATCGTATCTATGTCTTTATTAGTAAAGAAATGATAAAATTTTGTATTGTTGGATAATGTTTTGAACATTTCCTATATCAAAAGTTGATCGGTTCAGGCACGTTATCTAAAAGCATTAATGTTCTAAATCAAACTACAGTTCTTAGTATACGGAACACACAGAAGAGGAAGAGTTCAGAAATGAACGGATCCTTCATCAGGCATTGTAGACTAGGTCACATCAATGCGATCCGACTGGCTGAAGTTACATATTGGATGCATATTTAAATCAGTTTGAATTTACATCTTATGAAACTTGCCAGTCATGTCACAGAGATAAGATGACCATAGCTCCGTTTACTGGAAACAGAGAAAGAGTTAGTGAACTCTTGGGATGATACATGTTGATGTATGTAGGTCCCCTGTCTACACTTGCCAAGACCGGTTCTTTATACTTCATTACATTCTCTGATGATCTTTCAAGATTCAGACCTATGTTCCTGTTGAAACATGAGTCCGAACCTTTTGAGATATTCACAGAATATAAGCTAGAAGTAGAGAACCAATACGGGTATAAGTATTATGTCCTTTGATGAGATCAAGGAGGAGAATACTTGAGCATGGAATTCCTGGATTATGCTAAAGGAGAATGAGATTCTCTCTCAGCATTACTCCTCCGAATACACCATAGCACGATGGTATATCGGGACGGAGCAACATCACCCTATATGATAAGGTGTGCTCTATGATGAGTACTACTGAGTTACCTATTTCCTTTTTGGGAGTTATGCACTTGAGAAGCTGCATACCTATTGAATAGGGTTCAAATCAAATCAGTTGTCTACCACTTCATATTTGATATGATAAGGGAAGAGCCCATCTCTTAAGTTAGTTAAGATTTGGGGTTGTCCGGCCTATGTCTAAAAGAAAAATCCGGACAAGCTCGAGGCAAGGTCTGTTATGTAGAACTGGAAATGTTCCAGCTATACAAACTGGAGCTGATGATTTGGTAGAACCGAAGGATTCAGTAGATTCCAACGAACCTCAGCCTCTCCGCCGATCTAGTAGGGTTCCTCACCCACCTGAGAGTTACTTCGGTTTCTCTATGACAGTGGGAGCGAGGATTGCATCATGAGATGATGACCCAACTAGCTTCGAGCTGGCCATCAGGAGTGAGACTCTGTAAGAATGGCTGGATGCTTAGCGATCTGAGATGGATATACACCAGCAAAGTATGGACTTTGGCTGCTATATCTGAAGGGTTAAATCCCCATCAGGAGCAAGTAAATCTTGAGAAGATTACTTGGTGTAGATGGAAAAGTTGAGACTTTCAAAGCTAGACTTGTTAAAGGTTTTCGTTATCAACCAGGCGTGGATAATGATGAAACCTTTTCAAGTATCTATGCTTAAGTCCATCTAGATCCTACTTGCCACGGCTACATACCATGACTACGATATCTGGCGGTTGGGTGCCATGACTGCTTTTCTAAATGATGTTTTGGAAGAGAGCGTCTATAAGTACACAGCCAGAGGGCTTCGTAGACAGTGGGAGCAGCGGAAACGTGTTCAAGATGCTTTATAGGATAAAGCAGGCATCGCGGAGTTGGAACATCTGTTTTGATGTGTTAGTCAAAGTGTTTGACATCATCAAAATAGTAGATGAACCTTGTATATACAAAAAGGTAGTAGGGAGTATGGTGATGATCCTCGTAGAGTACGTAGATGACATACTCTTGATAAGAAAGAAGTTTCCTATGCTACGCTCGATCAATCTCCGTTTATCACAATGATTCTCCACATAGGATCAAAGTGATACCTACTAAATCCTGGGTTTTGGATCTATGAGATAGATCTAAATGGATGTTAGGATTCTCACTAGTTGTAGTGAGAAGGTATCAATCGATCCTGGGGAGAATCACTGGAATGGTTCCAGGGTGATAAAGACGACTGAATGTCAGTCACAGGCATTGTCTTTACCCTCAGTGGAGGGACGGTATGTTGGAAAAGTTCCAAGCTAGATACCGTGGCATACTAGACGATAAAGGCTGGATACATCGCTACTTAAGATGCTACCAAAGAGGCAGTCTGGGTGTATATTGGTTCATGAGATGAACTACGTTCCAACCATTGTGAGACAATGGAGTTGTGGCTTATGCCAAGGAACGCCGGTCCCATCAGTGATCCAGACATATTCTAAGGCAGTGTCACCTGATCATGGAGATGGTTGATCTCCAGGGTGATCGAGGTTTGGAGAGAAGACTCAGAGGACAACACAGCGGATCCACTCACAAAGGCCTGTTCCCAGAGAGAGATTTTTATGGGATGGTTGAGTATGAGATACTACAACCACTGCTATCAGATGGCCCTAGTGCAAGTGGGAGATTGTTAGTTATATGTATGCCCTAGAGGCCATTACTATACATAGGATGTATATTGTAGTGGATGCTTGGACATATATAGGGAGGACTTTCTTGCTCGACATGATAGTATGCTATCTGGTTGCTCTTTACCTTAATGTGTATACTGACAGTCTCTCTGTTACATGTTGGTAAAGCCCCTAGGATGTGTACTTGACTACCTGGACTATGATGCGGATCATACTAGTGGGGACATGGTAGTCTATAAGTACATCCTTCAAAGTCCCTAGTCGTGGGTGTATCGAGACGGGGCATCGATATACCAGAGTAGACTAGCGTATACCTTCTCGACCCATACAGATGGGCGATGGATGATCCCATATCCATTGGTGTTTGACATCAGAGATGATATACGGGTGCTCAGTGGAGACTGGGTACACTGGACGGACTCGCCGAGAACTCCCAGATGGTATTATACCTTACGTCAGATGGCAGTTCTCTGGTGACACTGGTATAGAGTAGTCTGTTGACCCGAGATCGTCATAGAGTCTTGTGTGGTTCCCACTGTGCTTTGATTTCCATCTTACCACGTCCAAGAGGGCATGCAAAACGGTGGTTTTTGGGTACAGTCCCGAATCACATGGAGGCAATGAGCGATAGGAGGGGATTCGTCTCTCCCGGTATAGGGAGTTGATGTTGCGCTGTGTCCGATTGGCTATAACCGGAAATTCCTGGCCAGGGTTGCTGAGATTTACTGGTAAGTGTTACCAGTAGTTTCTCGAACTGTTATAGGCCTCATATCGACACGACTTATCGAGCTATTGGGGTCTGACGTTTACCACCCCTAGGCGAGATATGCGACATATCAGACGATCAGACCGGACTGTACGGTAAGTGTTACTGGTTGGATTCACTGGAGTGTGAGCGGGCTTGCTCGTCGATCTTCTGATCGCTCAATACCCGGGTGGCCGTTACGTTTAGCAGACCGCTTGCGGCTTGTGGGTGTTTGATATGATCATCACCTGCTGCCGGCGTATTGATGAGTCTTTAGAGTCCTACACAGAGGTTTCCTAGCTCAAGCGAAACGAAATAGGAGCGCATATGAGATATGTGCGGGACCGAGAATAATGCGTGTATGTGATACCGTATTCTATTCTCGCGATGATTGTATCGAATGGTTGTATGCGATATAACCCAGTTATCGAATCGAGGATTGATTCGATAAGCCGATACATTGTATACTAGTCGGTTGTGTGCGACATGACCGGATCATTGAATCAAGTGTTGATTTAATGATTTAATGCATAATTATATATTTGATATATTACTTTGCATTAACTGGTATTGGTTCACTTTAAATGGATTTTCTCACTTGAAGTTCACAAGTTGTATATGTGATATACTTTTGTGCACTTGATTGTATCATGTTTGATGATACATGCTTACTTGAGTTTGTGTAAAGATTAAACCATGGTTGTGTAATGGTTAGGGTTTTCATTTAATTATCTATTTATTTATTCTTTATTCTTTTTAGAAAATAATTAGCATAATGAGAAAATGGTGGCTTTCTTTGTATGTATTATGAAGCTTCATGAAGCTTTGACTAAGTGACCATTTTGTCTCATGCTTAACCCTAACCATTCCACTTAACCCTAGTCTATTCTCTACACTTTACCATGGTTGAATTATGATAAGTATTCATTTTATTTCCTTTTTGAAAACAACTTATCATAATATTCATCTTCTTCTTCTTCTTCTTCACTTGAAGAAAGCATGCCTCCATCAATGGCAACTTGATGAAATGAGTGAGAAATCCAATTCTAAAGTGAACCCACCTCCTATTTCTTCATCCTCTACCTCTTGCCAAGTAGTAGAGTGTGTTTTCTTCACAAGTTTCATGACTTGATGAAGTGGGAGCTTGATCTTGTGATGCCTCGACGTAGATCATCTTCGGCACGAAGCCGACGACCTTGCCCGCCCATTTCTCCGATGAAGCCGACGCTAGAGCCCGGGATTTCATTTGGACAGCGGAGAGGACTTCATCACGGAGCCGTGGAGGTGGAGGACCGGATCTACAAAGGTTGTATTTCCGTACTCTTAGTTAAAGTAGTTAACTAGTTGCTTTGTCGCCTAAACTTCTAGCCAACGATCCGTATTAGGGTTTCTCGGCACCGTAATTCTTTGAAATTGGCATGGTTGATGCCTTGTGAGACCTCCTTAGTGTGCCTAGGAACCCTACAGTGGTATCAAAGCTTAGCTTTCTTTATACTTTTAAACCTCTGGGAAAACGAGGTTTACCTCTGGGAAAACGAGGTTTACATTTATACCGCCCATTTCTTTTTACTTTTCATTTTTTAATATACTTATCATAACAATATTCTTCTTCTTCTTCATTTTCTTCATGTGAAGAAAGCTTGCCTCCATCAATGGCAAGTGATGATAAAGAGTGAGAAATCCAATTCTAAAGTCTACCCACTTCCTATTTTTTCATCCTCTATCTCTTGCCAAGTAGTAGAGTGTGTTTCCTTCACAAGTTTTCTTGACTTGGTGAAGTTGGAGCTTGATCTAGCGATGCCTCGACGTTGATCATCTTCGGCATGGACATCGACGACCTAGCTCGCCATTTCTTCGACGAAGCCGACGCTAGAGCCCGGGAATTCATTTGGACAGCGAGGGGACTTCGTTGCGGAGCTATGGAGGTGGAGCACCGGATCTACAAAGGTTGTATTTCTGTTTAAACTTTAGTTAAGTTGTTAACTAGTTACTTTGTCGCCTAGATTTCTAGCCAACGATCCGTATTAGGGTTTCTCGGCACCGTTAGAATTTGAAATTGGCATGGTTGATGCCTTGTGAGACCTCTTGAGAGTGCCTAGGAACCCTACAGTGGTAGGGTTCCTAGGCACACACTAGAGGTCTCACAAGGCATCAACCATGCCAATTTCAAATTTTATGAGTGCCGAGAAACCCGACGACGGATCGTTAACTAGATATCTAGGCGAAACATGCAACTAGTAAACTACTTTACTAAGAGAACGGAAATACAACCTTTGTAGATCCGGTCCTCCACCTCCACGGCTCCGTGATGAAGTCCTCTCCGCTGTCCAAATCAAAATCCGGGCTCTAGCGTCGGCTTCATCGGAGAAATGGGCGGGCAAGGTCGTCGGCTTCGTGCCGAAGATGATCTACATCGAAGCATCACAAGATCAAGCTCCCACTTCAACAAGTCATGAAACTTGTGAAGAAAACACACTCTACTACTTGGCAAGAGGTAGAGGATGAAGAAATAGGAAGTGGGTTCACTTTAGAATTGGATTTCTCACTCTTTTCATCAAGTTGCCATTGATGAGGCAAGCTTTTTCTTCAAGAAGAAGATGAAGAAGAAGAAGATAATATTCCCCACAATCAATAAACCCTAGGCTACCCTAGGCAGAAGGAATCTATAATGCGCCTGACAAGCGCGCGCGTATTCCCATCTCAATGGGGGTGACGAAAAACACCCTACAGATTCTAGCACGCCCGGTAGGACCATATTTCTCCTCCCATATTTCGGGTTAAACGTTCATGCGAACTCAATCAAATATACATGTCTATATTTATACTAAAATAATGCACTTTCATGCAGGTTTTCAAGCAATCGCTTTTCAACAATGTCTCCAAAGATGAACTCAGCTCTCAGCATGGCTCCCATCTCCTACACGATGAAGATGGACGCCAGGACGGTCCTTCCGGCCAGTCTCGGGCGACAGTGGGAGGAGCCGCCGCTACCATTTGGCTCTATTACGTTCGTGTCAGCTAACGCCGTCCCAGCTCCTCAAGCTCCGACAACTGACAAACCGGTCTCAAAAAGGAAAAGGCTGAATGTCATGATCGCGAGGGCACCTCAGCCCAAGCACAAGTCCGTTTCCGGACGACTCTCCATTGCTCCAGCTGGGGGCAAGGCCATCGACGTCAACGAAGCAACGGGGCGTCTCGAGCAAACTCCGGCGGTGCCCTCGACAACTGCTCGATCGGGTATCTTCTCTAAGCTCCTCATCAATCGACTCACGGTGGCTTCCCAGGAAACAGATGCCCGCCAAGCCCTTAAAATTGAGAAGCTAAGGAAGAAAAGGCTCAGATACAGAGCCAACAAAAGGGCTAGGGCTCCTGCTAGGTTGAACTTCATGAGGTTCGAAGAACAGGGTTACCCCGCCAAAGATAAAGAGACGGCTGGATATGTGGTCCACACTGTCTACATGGTCGGACATGAAGAAACGGACCCTCCTATGCTTCACAGCCATGGTGATGATATGGTGGACGCTACCCAACGTCGACTCGGTCTAAATGATGAAGAGCTCGGTCAGGACGATAAGCCAAAGGAGCCCGGGGTTCCTGCGGAATTGTGCTCAGGGAATAAGGATGACCCGGTTGTCATAACCCCACAGTCGCCTGATTAGAAGTCAAAATCAAATTTTGGTCCATGAGGCAGGGATTGATACCCGGAGGCAGCCAACTGATATCCCCTTCAGCCTAAGAGCGGAGCGCCTTCGCGAAAAACGGCCGCGATCAGCCTCCAGTCCCTCCGTTACATACGCCGAAGGGGAGTCGCCTCTGAAAGAGAAATTGGTTAAGGTCTATTCCTTCAAAAGGGACAAAGTCCACAAAATATTCAAGGACGCCCTAAGAAACGGTCTACAACTGCCAGAATCAAAGAGACCGCAAGAAGTGAATATGACCGACGACCCAAAATATTGTCCCTATCACAGAGTGATAAGTCATGCCATTAAGGACTGCTTCGTCTTTAAAGATTGGGTCGAAAGGCAATACAAGACGGGAGAGATAGAACTATCTAAAGGCGTGTTAACAAACAGTCCAGCTACGACCGCCAATTTCATACAAACGGAGACTGAAGTTCTTCGTGAAACCGATTCTCTCAGACATCTGCCTTTCTCTGAAAACAATAGACTGCCAAGTCTTTAAACTGGGAATCGTCGACCTCTATGTCGTTAAACTGAGAATGTAAAAAAAATGTATAAATAAAAAAATGTGTAAATAAAAAAAAGCCGAAATGATGGGGCAACTCGCAATAAAAATCAGCGAGTAAAATAAAGATGAAAAATAAAGCCGAAATGATAGGGCAACCGTGAATAAAGCCGAAATGATAGGGTAACCGCGAATAAATAGCTGAAATGATAGGGCAATCATGACCTTCGCAATAAGAAAAGCTGAAATGATAGAGCAATCGCGGTAAAACAAAAAAAATACAAAAACAAAAAAAATGGCGAATGATGATTCGCTCTTGGTACCATATTCCAGTGCAGCGATGTAGACGCCAACCAAAATCCAATTTTCCAAAATTCCTCCAGCCCTACGGTTGGTCCCCAAGTTGACTGCCGTATGCAATCCACGGGCTCAAATAATCCTCACCATACCCATGCCCCACCGCAATCACCAGTTACACGGCTGGTCTTCGCCCTTGGAATTATGCTCCATTTGGGAAGACTCACTCATGCGTCCTCACGATGCGTGAGGATAACAAACCTTGCGAGATCCTTACGACTCACAAAGGAAAAACGCACTTAGGGGTCCTCACGACTCCTAAGGAGAAAATGCACCTACGGGATCCTTACGACTCGTAGGGAGAAAATGCTTTTATGGGACCCTTACGGCCCATGAAATTGAAAAGCCTTAGGTGATAGGGATCTAAACATGTCTCCTAAGCCATCACTTCCCAACAGGGAAAGGCAAATGATGAATTGCTCCTGGCATTATTCCAGTGCAGCAATGCAGATGCCGATCTAAAAAACCAATCTCCAAATATCCCAATGACGAATGATGAGTCGCTCCTGGTACCATATTCCAGTGTAGCGATGCAGAAGGCAACCAAATTCCAAATCCCATACCCCAATGGCGAATGATGAGTCGCTCCTGGTACCATATTCCAGTGCAGCGATGCAGACGCCAACAAAATTCCGAAATTCTTTCGGCCCTACGGTCTGGATCATACATCCTGCAAAACCGTATACAATCCACGGGCGTAAAACGATCCCAATCTCTCCCAAGTCCTACCGGTGAGACCACGTTCAAAGTCCCACCAGCGATGAAGATTCCCAAAAAAATGGTATGTCCACAAGCAAAATGGGCACGGGTGAAAACCCGAAAGGGCTCCGTGAGTAAAAACAGCAGGACTGCCCGCGAGTTTGTGAAAACCCGAAATGACGCAAACTCATGAAAAAGAGATGAAATGCACTCGCAAAGTCTTCTCGACTTTGTAAGGAGAAAATTCTCGCGTGAGATCCTTACGACTCACAAAGGAAAAACACACTTAGGAGTCCCCACGACTCCTAAGGAGAAAATACACCTACGAGATCCTTACGACTCGTAGGGAGAAAATGCTTTTATGGGACCCTTACGGCTCGTAAAATTGAAAAGTCTTAGGGGATAGGGACCTAAAACCTGTCTCCTAAGTCATCGCTTCCTAATAAGCAAACGCAAATGATGATTCGCTCCTGGTACCATATTCCAGTGTAGCGATGTTGATACCAAACAAAAACCAAAATCCCCAAATACTCTCATGGCAAATGATGATCCGCTTCTGGTACCATATTCCAGTGTAGCGATGCTGATGTCAACCCAAATCAAGTCGACTAACAAGCTCTGCGTCGGAATCATGCTTCGTCTCAGAGTGTACCCCGCGTCGAAATCAAGCTTCGCCTCGGTGTATCTTCCCTCCCTGTCGGAATTATGCTTCGGCTCGGAATCAACCAGCGACCTCCTCGTCGGAATTAAGCTCCGCCTCGGAATCAAGTCGACCAACAAGCTCTGCGTTGGAATCATGCTTCGTCTCAGAGTGTACCCCGCGTCGAAAATAAACTTCGCATCGGTGTATCTGCCCTCCTTGTCGGAATTATGCTCCGGCTCGGAATCAACCAGCGACCTCCTCGTCGGAATTAAGCTCCGCCTCGGAATCAAGTCAACCAACAAGCTCTGCGTCGGAATCATGCTTCGTCTCAGAGTGTACCCTGCGTCGAAATCAACCTTCGCCTCGGTGTATCTGCCTTCCCTGTCGGAATTATGCTTCGGCTCGGAATCGACCAGCGACCTCCTCGTCGGAATTAAGCTCCGCCTCGGAATCAAGTCAACCAATAAGCTCTGCGTCGGAATCATGCTTCGTCTCAGAGTGTACCCCGCGTCGAAATCAAGATTCGCCTCGGTGTATCTGCCTTCCCTGTCGGAATTATGTTTCGGCTCGGAATTGACCAGTGACCTCCTCGTCGGAATTAAGCTATGCCTCCCCTGTCGGAATTAAGCTCTGCCTCCTCTGTCGGAATTATGTTTCGGCTCGGAATCAACCAGCAAGCTCTGCGTCGGAATCATGCTTCGTCTCAGAATGTACCCCGTGTCGAAATCATGCTTTGTCTCGGAGCATCTGCCTTCCCTGTAGGAATTATGCTTCGTCTGGGAATCAACCTCTGCATCGAAATTATGTTTCGGTCAGAATGTCTGCCGCCCGTCGAATTATGCTCCTCCGACCCTTTGGAATCATACTCCGCTCATCGGAATTATGCTCCGATCCCTGGAATCATGCTCTACTCATCGGAATTATGCTCCGACCCCTGGAATCATGTTCCGCTCTTCGGAATGATGCTCCGATTCTCGGAATTATGCTCTGATCTCCGAAATTATGCTCACGGAATGATGCTCCGCCCCCGGAATGATGTTCCACCTCGAATTCCAACTCCAAGATCCATCAATTTCATGCACACAACTCACATATGTGGTGTGCATTTATTGATGGAGGGCACTTTGTTGGGGTCGAAAATTGCACCCCGGTTGACCAAGTCAAAGTCAAAGTCAGCCCCAAGCCAAGTGGGCCCGAGCCCAGGTCAAGTGGGCCCATGCCCGAGTCGAGCCCGAACATGAAGCGGCCGGCCTCCCTCATGCCAACATAAAAATCGTGTGATAAATAATTTTAATGTAATTTTTTATGCATGAATGTAAGCAAAATGGGCATAAAGCCAAATTTTTGTAAAGCCCATGGCTTATGTGCAAAAGAAATGAGCACATAAGCCATGGAATGGGCAAAATGCCATTTTGTAAAGCCCAAGGGGCTATATGTAAATGTGTAAGCCTATAAAAGGTAACATGATGATGAATAAAAGGGACACTTTTCATTCTCTAAAAACTCTAGGGTATTTGTGCCTCCTTCTCCTTCCTCAAGGTTCTAAACCTTTTTTCTTTATTTTGAATTAAATCAAGAGTTTTACTCTTCCTTTTCCAAAACTAAATAATTTTTCATTACAAAACCCATAAAGGGGAACTCAGATCTCCCATCAGATCTTAAAAAGGAGAGATTTTTAAAATCTCACCCATTTTGTTATCCAAGAGCCGGCCAACAGAGGAGGAAGAAGGAGACCCATCTCCAAAGACCCCACTTTGGGGAAGATCCAGGGCTCAAAGGAGAAGCCCCTTCATCAGCTCCAAAAAATATCTTAGGAGTTTAACTCCTCCAAAAAAAAAAAAAAATATATATATATATATACAAAATAATAAGTATTTCTTTTTGGAAGTACAACTCCCAGTGCAGGGACTAGCTCCCTTTTGCCTTCCAGCACCCGAGCGCCCACGTGCTTGGCACGTGAGGCGCTAGCGCCCAAAGCGCGAGCGCCCGAGTGCCCGAGCGCCTGGCACGTGAGGCGCTAGCGCCCGAGCGCCCACGTGCCTGGCATGTGAGGCGCCAAAGCGCTAGCGCCCGAGCACCCACGTGCCTGGCACGTGAGGCGCTGGCGCCCAAAGCGCGAGCGTCCTGGCGCCCAAAGTGCTAGCGCCTAAGACAATAGCGCCAGCACCCGAGCGTCCAAGTGTCCGCATGCCGCGCACGTAAGGCGCTGGCGCTTTCTCCCATGCATCCTTTGGATGCCCTTTCCCATATACACACACACACACACACACACATACTCTACAACACTGTCCCTCGTTAGAAAAAATTTCTAACGGGGCGCTGCCCCGCACCCCGCAAGGGGGTTGCTAGCCCCCTTGACCCCCAGCCCACTATCCGGGTAGCGGGACCCCCGTAAAAACTCTGCGGGGCTTCTGATATATCCAAAACCCCTTTCAAAACACAACACACGTACACTGCACATTGAGTTCGCATGACCTGTTTGACCCATTAATCGGAGGTTCTCTCGCTCCAAAGGCGAGGGGTAATAAACGACAGCTTAGTCCGCGACTGCCGGAGATTCGGATCCCCACAATCAATAAACCCTAGCCTACCCTAGGCAGGAGGAATCTGTAATGCGCCTGACAAGCACGCGCGTATTCCCATCTCAATCGGGTGACGAAAAACACCCTACAGTAGTTCCCTACCCCACAACGCCAGGGATCAAAGCCCTCACTAAGAGGCAGCCGACCGGCTACCCTGCTCGGCTATCCCTGGCTGGTATTCCCTACCACACAACGCCAGGGATCAAAGCCCTCACAAAGAGGCAGCCGAGCGGCTACCCTGCTCGGCTATCCCTGGCTGGTAGTTCCCTACCCCACAACGCTAGGGATCAAAGCCCTCACCAAGAGGCACCGGGCAACAACCCTTCCCGGCCTATCCTTAAGGATCAAAAGCCCTCGCAAGAGGCAACCGGGCCCGCCCTTGCTCGGTTATTCCTGGCTGGTAGTTCCCTACCCCACAACGCCAAGGATCAAAGCCCTCGCCAAGAGGCACCGGGCAGCAACCCTGCTCGGCCCATCCTTAGTAGGCCTCTTACGACCCCTCCCGCGCTAAGGATCAAAAGCCCTCACCAAGAAGCAACCGGGCCCGCCCTTGCTCGGTCATCCCTGGCTGGTAGCCCCCTACCCTACAACGCCAGGGATCAAAACCCTCGCCAAAAGGCACCGGGCAGCAACCCTGCCCGGCCATCCTTAAGGATCAAAAGCCCTCGCAAGAGGCAACCGGGCCCGCCCTTGCTCGGTTATCCCTGGCCGGTAGCTCCCTACCCTACAACGCCAGAGATCAAAGCCCTCGCCAAGAGGCACCGGGCAGCAACCTTGCTCGGCCCGTCCTTAGTAGGCCTCTTACGGCCCCTCCCGCGCTAAGGATCAAAAGCCCTCACAAGAGGCAACCGGGCCCGCCCTTACTTGATTATCCCTGACTGGTAGCTCCCTACCCCACAACGCCAGAGATCAAAGCCCTCGCCAAGAGGCACCGGGCAGCAACCCTGCACAGCTATCCTTAAGGATCAAAAGCCCTCACAAGAGGCAACCGGGCTCGCCCTTGCTCGGTTATCCCTGGCTGGTAGCTCCCTACCCCACAACGCCGGGGATCGAAGCCTTTGCCAAAAGGTACCGGGCAGCAACCCTGCTCGACCCGTCCTTAGTAGGCCTCTCACGGCCCCTCCCGCGCTAAGGATCAAAAGCCCTCACCAAGATGCAACTGGGCCCGCCCTTGCTCGGTCATCCCTGGCTGGTAGCCTCCTACCCCACAACGCCAGGGAGCTAAGCCCTCGCCATGATGCGACCGAGCAGCTACCCTGCTCGGTCCATCCTTAGCATGCCTCTCCGTGCCTCCCACGACTAAGGAACAAAAGCCCTCACCAAGAAGCATCCGGTTTATCTACGTCTGAGCGATCTCCACCTCGACTTCGGGGCCATGGAGATACCGTCTTCCCGCCGGTCTTTGCACACTTGGCAAATGAACAGATTCAACTCGACGCGTAATCCATAGACGAAGAACCGACATAACACAAAGGCAGTACTGTGCAAATACTAGTGTTTACCGACAAAGGAAAATACGCGCGCAAATACCACTGCAAAAATAATTCATTCCCAAAATCAAAGTCTTTACAAGGATATTGGGGGCTCCCCAGCCTTACAAAATGCCCGGAGGCCTACAAAATCCTCGATACAACAAAAGAAAAGAAACAAGAAGACAAGAGGCTTCAGGCCTCAGGGCCCGGCGCAACCCCAGGAAGCTCAATATCTACCACGAGTCAGGCTACGTCTGGGGGCTCAGCCCCTATCACAGGAGCCTCGGCATCGCCCTCGCCGGGAGTCTCTTCCCCGGCCTCGCCCCCAGGGTCGTCCCCCTGCTCGTCATCCCCGCGAGGATATTCATCTCAGAGCTCTGCGTCGGCGAACTCCGGCATCCGAGCCTTGACGGCATTGAGGGCCTCGTGGAAGATGAGGGTAGTGGCCGAGGCTAGGTCGGTGTAAAAATGTTCCAACTTCTTGTAGTTCTCCACCGCCTTCGCCGCTCTGAGATTGGCTCGCTTCGTCCCCTCTACCGCCACCTCCAGCTCCTTCCTTAGGGTGCCCGCCGACTTCCTTAGGGTGCCGACGAGCACCTTGAAGTCCTGAAGCTTGGCCTGTAGGGTTACTAGGCACTCTCACAAGGGCCTATAAGGTATCAACCATGCTCGATTTAAAATTTAGACGTGCCGAACAACCCTAACCAAGATCTTTAAACTAGAGATTAGGCGAAAACAAGCATGTTAAACACTTTAACACTAAATGAGAGGGATTACAACCTTTGTAGATCCTGTCCTTCACTTCTAAAGCTCCGTGTTGAGGTCCCTTCACTGCAATCATCGTGCATCCAGACTCTAGAGAGGCTCCACGAAGAAAAAGATGCAAGCTTGCTTCCGATCTTCGATAACAAAGATGATCTACCTTGAAGTTTCATTAACACAAGCTATCACTCACAAAATGAAGTGAACACCCTCATCTAAATGGCAAGGGTAGATGAGGATGATGAAGTAGGATTTTAACTCTCATTTGTTTTCTTATTCTCACTCACTTTCATCACAAAAATCAAAGCAAGAAAGCTTTGCAAAGAGGAAGAAGAAGATGAATGAATGAATAATCCTTTTATGATGAATAATGAAAGTTAAGTGAGGTTAGAAATGCAACCATGGTTCAAGTAACCTTTGTAGAGATTTAACTAAGGTTAAAGGGTTGGGTTGGGTTAAACAAATATCTTGCAAAATATCAAAACAAATATCTTTGCACAAAACAAAACAAAACCTTCTAGAAAGTTCTAGAAAAGATTAACCCAAATCAAACCCTAACCATGTTTAATCTCCACTAAACATGTTGCATTAATAACCCTAACATGTTACAATATTATATATCACATATACAATATTTATTGTAACAAAATAAAATAATACAATTAACATATATCGCATATATATCAATGTATTACCCGAGTGAGAAAAAGAATCTTTTAGTGAGCTTATATCAGTTAATTTAATTTAATATATCAAATATATAATTATACATTAAATTATCGAATCAACACTTGATCCGATAATCCGGTGATCGCACGCTTTTGGCGTGTCTGATGTTTAAAGTTCTAAAGTTTACCGTGATCAGGACGGTGTCGCTATGCAGCTAGCCGGTTGAGCACGGGTCGATCCACAGGGAGATAGTTGTATGTCCGTTCTTGTTTTAGACGAGTCAATAAAGAATTTGTATATGTTTGTTCAAATCTAACCTATGTGTTTATATGCAAGAGTAAAGTTGTTAAGAAAAAGATACGAGAGTGTAAGCTAAGGAAATCCGCACTCAAAACCTTTGAGCCGAGTCTTGACCAATTGAAGCTAGAGCAATCGGCAACAATGTGGATTAGGGGATTTAAGCACGGTATTCGTGAAATCCGGCTTATCTACCTTTGTCCTTCCGTTCTTGTCTCCTGCTTTCGCCTCCGGCCAAACTGAACGCAACCGGTCGCGGTTAGGAATCACCGTTATCTTGGTAGGGTAGGATGCCTAACGGAGCGCTTGCGTATCGTTTGGGCGGAGTTCAATGGAAAATAACGGGAAAAGAAAATGAGCAAAGAAACATTAACTTACAATATCGTATTTATTCTTAACAACAATAATTACAACCATTCACAAAACGAACCAAAAAAGAGAGAACAAAAAGATAAACAAAGAAAAGAAAAGATTACAAGCAAGTAATTAAAGTGCATGGTAATAAATTGCAAGTAATAAAATACAAGAATAAAAAAATGCAAGAAAGAGATAAGCAAGAAAGTAATACTAAGAACCATAGATCTCAAGACAAGCCATGGGATCAATAGCCAACCCTTAAACTTGCAAGCTCAATCAAGAGGTTGCAAGATCAAGAGAAGGGTAAAGAACTCATGTGAAATGAAGCACAAAAGAGAGAACAAAATGATACAACCCCTTGAGATCAATGACCAAAGCTTAAACTTGCAAGCTCACTTAAGAGATTGCAAGATCAAGTTAAGGTAGAGAGCTCAAGGGGGAAGCTAAGCAAAAGAATGATACAAAAACCCTCATCTTCATTTAACATCCACTCAATGCTCTCACTACATTTTCATGGAGGAAAGAATGAAGAAGAAGAAGAAGAAGACTAAAAACTAACAAAAAAGATAGCATAAGAATGGACTCCTTTGGCTTGGCAAGTTCTGGGGTATTTATAGGCAGGGAACTGGAAACCTAGGGCAAGAATCGGGCTTTACATGAATGTACCAATATAACCCCAGAAAACGACACAGTGAGGAGCCTATATGGCCGCGGTTCCGCGGCCTAAGCGCGCTTATGCCGCGGTTCCGCGGCCTTTTAGAAGGATCGTGCCTTCATCTTTTGTCGTATCCCCTAGTTTGTGGTCCTCTTCAGTGTGGTGTAGTACTTTTCTCAGAATCTCTTCACAATTCTTCCAGAATTTCAGTAGATCAAAAGGTGAAGTGATGTGGATCTTTTGCTATGATTTCCTCGAGCTCCGTGTAGATATGTTGGATCTTGTGTTGACATTAAGCTTTGTGCATGAAAATAACATCGATTTGCCATTTTGTCCCTTAAACTGGTGTGTGGCAACATACGGATAGAGAGCGGAGACCCGTGTTTTATCTGTGGTTGGCAGTAATCCGGAATTTGTCGTACTTTTCCATGAATTTCATTGTTTAGAGCTGAGAACCAGTATCCTGTAAATATGTAGCAAACACTGATTAAAAGCACCTGCCTATAACCAAATGAGCGTAAGAATGGGCGGTATAAAATGCAATATTCTGGTATGAACAAATACCCCCAAACTTAACTTTTGCTCGTCTCGAGCAAAACCAATTATTCACAAAAAAGTCCTACCCGCACTTTCACAGGGAACGCGATTGCACTGAGCACGTGCAACAAGCCGTTAAACCTCTAAGTGTCCCTAGTAGGAGGAGTGTTGTCTCCTGAGGGTTTTCAGCGGATTACACCCACAAAATCCCGTCAAGCTAGTGTCATAAGTTAATATCGATTCTACTCCTACAGTTTAGTATTTACGTTAGAAATTCTATTATCCTAAGTTAGAAATATCCAACCCTTATGTTTCACACCTCCTGTCTATTTAACTTTAGGTCCTATACGTTCCAAAAGTTTAGAAAGATGTTAGTTCTCCTGAGTTTTCCTTCTAAAGTGCGGCCTTAAATCAGGTATTTTTATCAACTTTACAGAAAACACAAGTCTTATTCTTCATTTCTCTCTTTTATCCAAACATCGATTGTATACCCCTACGTGTGTGTAAATTTGCACCCCTACACTTAAGAATTCAATTCAAGCTATAGTACCCTTATCCTAATACCTAATGTTACTTCTTTTCATTAAGGATGGACAGTGTTGCTCACATACCTTTTATGCGACTATTAATGCTTCTTGAGGCACTAACAGCCGATTACTGAATGTGTGGGCTTAAAGCGTAAATAGCAGTTTCCAGGTCTTGACTTTATTCTTTTTTTTTCTTTTTCTTTTCCAAGACCGGATATATTTTTCAATAATGCTCTTTTGGTGTTTAGCTTTAAATACCGTTTTTTTCTTTCATACTAGGCTTTCAGGCAAGAGTATTTCTAGGTATCCTCTACTATCCCAAGTTTCAAGGTGCGTGTAAGTGCAGTTTGTAGGGTATATACTTTCTAAATTTGAACTCAAGAAAAGAAACTATTTTTCAGACTTATCCTTCAGTAAAGCTTCAATACTTTTCCTTCATCTTGACTTAACTCAAGAACTGAACTCAAGATTACCTATTTCTCAAAAAAAACTGTAAGGACGTATACTTACCAAAATTAGACAGAATGAGGGTTATTTTTAGGATTTTCAATTCCTAAGACTAGAATTTAGTTATTTCTAACATATCAACTAAACTTTCAGAATAAAAATCTAAGTTACCCTATTAGCTAACTTGACGACAAAGTTTTTATATTTTTGGAAAAAATTTTGATTTTTATGGGTTTTTTAATAAGGTATGCAAATGCAGAATATACAAATGAATGCGAAGGAAGAAAGCTTACCGAGCACACCCCCAAACTTAAACTTGACAGTGCCCTCACTGTCAGGCTACACCAAGAGGGTCAAAATTGTCGGCGCTCCCTAGAAACAAATTATATACAAACAAAAAGGAAAACAAAAAAATATATACAAAAAAGGAGTCCCCCCCAAATTTAAGTAAAACAGTGTTTCCACTGTTAAGCGTTGAAGTTCAGGATTAGGGGGGAAAGAGAACAGTTTCAAACTATACAAGGCATTACACAGGCCAAAAGAGAGCACCAACCATTCAAAGATTTTATCTCTATAATGTGCTGGTTGGTGAAAGAACGCGGAGAGGTAAGAAATGGAGAATACGCGAGACCGTATGGAGATAGAAGTGGGATACGGTCTTGGTATATGAGAAGAAGAATGGCGGAAGGGAGAGAGAAGTGGAATACGAACTTGAGGGTGGAAATGGATTGAATAAATTAGTACAATCTGTAATGATCGATGTGAAAAGATGGATTGTACTAATCTATCAATATGGCGAGAAATTGGGTCAAATCCCTCAAGATTCGTGAGAAACCATGGGTACGCCGAACTTGGTAAACTAGACATATGAAATGAAAGTGATACGGTTTCTTGTAAGGTCGGAACGATGGATGGGATGGAGGTAGGTGATTGAGGAAGGTTATCGGTTAAAGGTTAAGGAGGGTGTACACAGTCAATGAAAGGAACAGGATGAATTGGAAAATCCGACTCATCAAGCAAAACTGGTTCATCCTCAAAACTATCCTCAAAATTTTCCTCAAAATTCAGCTTATCCATGCAAATTTCATCAAAATCAAGACGCATATGGGGTTCAGGAAAAACAGTTAATGACTCGGGATGATGAATTGGAGAGAAAAATTCTGCCAAATCTACAGGTTCATCATCCAAAATATTCCCAGCGTCGATATCCTCAATCAAGTGAAAATCAATATTCTCAGACACCTCAACAAAAGCATGGATATTAATCAATTCAGGTTCTAGAGTGGAGGTGTAGAGGTCAAAAGGATTGGGTGTGGTTTCACTCGAAAGGGACCCTTCACAATCGGGCAAATCAAACACTACAAAGTCACACAACTCATTATCTGTTCTATCTTTAATCAATGAATCGTTTGGAACACTAGATAGACATTCAAAACCGGAGTTGTGGGATACAATTTGAAATGGGTAGGCTTGATTCGGAAGGGGGTACAGATCACTCTCTCCACTCAAATTCTCAACCTGTCCTACCGCCTCTTCATACATTGGAAAATTTGGAGCTAGTTGAAAACTGGCTACCGGGTCACTAGGTTGTATGAGGGCGGCCATGGACGCATTCAAATCCATCATTTGTTGGTACGACGCTACCCTAAAGTCTTCTAAAGACTGTTCCAGACTAAACATGGGTTGTGAAGGGGTTTCAGTAAAAGATTCAAAGTTGTGTGGATACTGAAAACTTCCAAATGACGGTTCAGAAGCAATGTCTAGGGAATGTGCAAAAGTCGGGTAGGACTGGTAGGAATTGAATGGCTGGACAGGAACAGGATCAACATTTGGATAAGAAGGTGAATGGAATTGTTGATCCCAAGAATCTGTAGTGGTGAAAGGAGTGAAAGATCGGCTACAAGATTGTTCGATATGTTCAGAGATGGACAAAGGACGACTTGCAAAAGGGGTATCAACATAAGAGGGTGGGGGAGGTTGAAAAGGTTGATGCAAAGTGGATTGCGGAGGGCAAGTGTTTGTCCTAGATGCGTCTATCCGATCTTTCAAAGAGATTTTGGGCATGGATGGATCGTTTGACGTTCGGCCAAAGCAAGAACCGTAAGAAGTAATGTCTGGTTGTGGGTACCAAAGTTCGGCAAGAGTTTTGCGAGGTGGGGTACCCATGATATGAAGAGAGAAAGAAAGAAAGGCAAAGAAAAAGAGGGGGAAAAGAATGTGATTTTTTTTTAGTTAGATATTAACAAAAGAATGAAATATACACACCAAAAGAAACTGGACAAAAACAATCACGACACAAAAATACCACACACCTAATCGTTCTAGGGTACTCCTAGGTCAACTAGACCTGCTCCAGAACTTGATTGTCGAAGTAAAACTGTGTCGAGAAACGGGCTCAAGATACACTGATCACGAGACCAGGTAAGTGCAGAGATAAGGGGAGGTTTTCCAACGCTTTCGTGAAGTTCCTTAATTAAATAACCCTTTCTCTTTTGGCGGTTTCGCCGTTAACACTTTCCTAGACACCCCGTAAACAATATACCGTTAAGCGAGGTTCTAAACACAGTTAACTTCTCCTAGTGAGCGCGAAGTCCTTAAGGCTTAAAGTCTAGTTTCTTTTAAATTTTATGCGGGTAACGTTATGCTCAAGTTCGTGATTTGTGGGCCACGAAAAAGGTGATGAAATCCTTTACCGTATGTTGTGGGGTTCGCTTGCCCTTAAGTCCGTATTAATGTATGCAATGCGCAATTCAATAAAAATTCTATAAAGAATCAAACAATCGTTTTTTAGTTTAAGCACGGCACTGCAACAAATACGGGTTAGTCAATTTTTAGCGTTTGCTAGCGAACTTGCAAAGAATCCTGCAAAGAATAGTATATTAGATGCGTCGGATTTGAGAAGAAGGTGTTAGTAAAGTACGTACCATTAAGTTTTTGAGTTAGGAAACCCCCGTTGAATCAAAGCCGGTAAGCTTGAAAAGTTCGCTTGCACGGGTCAAACTACCCGGATCTTTGGCACTGTACTTTGCAATTACCTTAGCCTTGAACGTACACTTTGCTCCCCACAATTGCAGTTCGCAAATCCGCAAAAATCTGCAGACTTGCTCACAAAAATTATCAAAAATAACAAAAAGATTTTTTTTATAAATATATACAAAAAGAATATTAACCCGAATAACAAGAAAGAAAATACGCTACCGTCTTCCCGGCAACGGCGCAATTTGATCGCACGCTTTTGGCGTGTCGGATGTTCAAAGTTCTAAAGTTTACCGCGATCAGGACGGTGTCGCTATGCAGCTAGCCGGTTGAGCACGGGTCGATCCACAGGGAGATAGTTGTATGTCCGTTCTTGTTTTAGACGAGTCAATAAAGAATTTGTATATGTTTGTTCAAATCTAACCTATGTGTTTATATGCAAGAGTAAAGTTGTTAAGAAAAAGATACGAGAGTGTAAGCTAAGGAAATCCGCACTCAAAACCTTTGAGCCGAGTCTTGACCAATTGAAGCTAGAGCAATCGGCAACAACGTGGATTAGGGGATTTAAGCACGGTATTCGTGGAATCCGGCTTATCTACCCTTGTCCTTCCGTTTTTGTCTCTTGCTTTCGCCTCCGGCCAAACTGAACGCAACCGGTCACGGTTAGGAATCACCGTTACCTTGGTAGGGTAGGGTGCCTAACAGAGCGCTTGCGTATCGTTTGGGCGGAGTTCAATGGAAAATAACGGGAAAAAGAAATGAGCAAAGAAACATTAACTTACAATATCGTATTTATTCTTAACAACAATAATTACAACCATTCACAAAACGAACCAAAAAAGAGAGAACAAAAAGATAAACAAAGAAAAGAAAAGATTACAAGCAAGTAATTAAAGTGCATGATAATAAATTGCAAGTAATAAAATACAAGAATAAAAAAATGCAAGAAAGAGATAAGCAAGAAAGTAATACTAAGAACCATAGATCTCAAGACAAGCCATGGGATCAATAGCCAACCCTTAAACTTGCAAACTCAATCAAGAGGTTGCAAGATCAAGAGAAGGGTAAAGAACTCATGTGAAATGAAGCACAAAAGAGAGAACAAAATGATACAACCCCTTGAGATCAATGACCAAAGCTTAAACTTGCAAGCTCACTTAAGAGGTTGCAAGATCAAGTTAAGGTAGAGAGCTCAAGGGGGAAGCTAAGCAAAAGAATGATACAAAAACCTTCATCTTCATTTAACATCCACTCAATGCTCTCACTACATTTTCATGGAGGAAAGAATGAAGAAGAAGAAGAAGAAGACTAAAAACTAACAAAAAAGATAGCATAAGAATGGACTCCTTTGGCTTGGCAAGTTCTGGGGTATTTATAGGCAGGGAATTGGAAACTTAGGGCAAGAACCGGGCTCCATATGAATGTACCAATATAACCCCAGAAAACGACACGGTGAGGAGCCTATATGGCTGCGGTTCCACGGCCTAAGCGCGCTTATGCCGCGGTTCCGCGGCCTTTTAGAAGGATCGTGCCTTCATCTTTTGTCGTATCCCCTAGTTTGTGGTCCTCTTCAGTGTGGTATAGTACTTTTCTCAGAATCTCTTCACAATTCTTCCAGAATTTCAGTAGATCAAAAGGTGAAGTGATGTGGATCTTTTGCCATGATTTTCTCGAGCTCCGCGTAGATATGTTAGATCTTGTGTTGACATTAAGCTTTGTGCATGAAAATAACATCGATTTGCCATTTTGTCCCTTAAACTGGTGTGTGGCAATATACGGATAGAGAGCGGAGACCCGTGTTTTATCTGTGGTTGGCAGTAATCCGGAATTTGTCGTACTTTTCCATGAATTTCATTGTTTAGAGCTGAGAACCAGTATCCTGTAAATATGTAGCAAACACTGATTAAAAGCACCTGCCTGTAACCAAACGAGCGTAAGAATGGGCGGTATAAAATGCAATATTCTGGTATGAACATCCGGCAATTTCATAAATAACCGACTAATATAATCTGTATCAGTTCATCGAATCAACACTTGATCCGATGACCCGGCTATATCACATATACCCGGCCGATATCTCATATCGCGAGAATCTAATACGGTATCACATACACGTATTGTTCTCGGTCCCGCACATATCACATATGTGCCCCTACTCCGTTTTGCCTGAGCCATGAAACCTCTGTGTAGGACTCTAAAGAATCGTCAATACGCCGGCAGTAGGTGATGATCATATCAAACACCCACAAGCTGCAAGCGGTCAGCTAAACGTAATAGCCACCCAGGTATTGAGCGATCAGAAGATCAACAAGCAAGCCTATACATTCTCCTGCGAATCCAATCAGTAACACTCCCGTACAGTCCGGTCTCTTCGTCTGATATGTCGCATATCTCACCTAGGGGTGGAAAACGTCAAACCCTGGTAGCTTGATAAGTCGTGTCGATATGAGGTCTATAACAGTTTGAGAAACTACTGATAACACTTACCAGTAAATCTCAGCAACCTTGGTTAGGGATTTCCAGTTATAGCCAATCGAACACAGCGCAACATCAACTTCCTATACCGGGAGAGATGAATCCCCTCCTATCGCTCATTGCCTCCATGTGATTCGGGACTGTACCCAAAAGCCACCTTTTTGCACGCCCTCTTGGACGTGGTATGATGGAAATCAAAGCACAGTGGGAATCACACAAGACTCTATGACGATCTCGGGTCTACAGACTACTCTGTACCAGTGTCACCAGAGAACTTCCATCCGACGTGAGGTATAATACCATCTGGGAGTTCTCAGCGAGTCCGTCCAGTGTACCCAGTCTCCACTGAGCACCCGTACACCATCCTTGATGTCAAACACCGATGGATATGGGATCATCCATCGCCCATCATATGGGTCAAGATGCGTATACGCTAGTCTACTCTGGTGTATCGATGCCCTGTTTCGATACACTCTCGACTAGGAACAGTTATAGGATGTACTCGTCGACTACCATGGCCCCACTAGTATGATCTCATCATAGTCCCAGTAGTCGAGTACATATCCTAAGGGCTTTATCAACATGTAACATAGAGACAATCAGAGTACTGTAGGGTTCCTAGGCACACTAATGAAGTCTCACAAGTGATCAAACATGGCTAATTCAAATTTTACAAGTGCCTACAAACCCTAATACGGATCGTTAACTAGATAATGAGGCGATGCAATGCAAATCAACAAATTTTAACTAAAGGAAAGAAGCTACAACCTTTGTAGATCCGGTCCTCCACCTCCATAGCTCCATGATGAAGTGTCCTCACTGTCCAAATAGAATCCCGGGCTCTAGCGTCGGTTTCATCGGAGAAATGGGCGGGCTTGGTCGTCGGCTTCGATGCCGAAGATGATCTACGTCGAGGCAACACTAGATCAAGCTCCAACTTCACCAAGTCAAGAAACTTGTGAAGAAAACACCCTATACTACTTGGCAAGAGGTAGAGGATGAAGAAATAGGAAGTGGGTTCACTTTAGAATTGGATTTCTCACTCTTTTCATCAAATCACCATTGATGAAATCAAGGTTTTCTTCTTGAAGAAGAAGAAGAAGAAGATGAAGATAATATGATAAGTCTTTTTTAAAAAGAAAACAATATGATACTTATCATGTATTCAACCATGGTTTAGTGTAGAGATTTAACTAAGGTTAGATCAATGGTTAGGGTTAGAGAAGAGACAAGAATGGTGGACTTGTTCAAAACTTCAAGAAGCTTCAACAAGCAAACAAAACAAGCCACCATTATCTTTTCTTCTTTTCTAAAATAAATAAATAAATAAATAGATAAGAAAAAGAAAACCCTAACCATTACACAACCATGGTTTAATCTTTACACAAACCCAAGTGAGCATGTATCATTAAACATGATACAATCTTGTGCACAAAAATATATCACATATACAATGTGCACATGCAAGTGAGAAAAACCATTTAAAGTGAACCAATACTAGTTAATGCAAAATAATATATCAAATATATAATTATGCATTAAATCATTAAATCAACACTTGATTTAACGATCCGGTCATATCGCATATAACCGACTAATATCCAATGTATCGGCTTATCGAATCAATCCTTGATTCGATAACTAGGTTATATCGCATACAACCATATTGATACATTCATCGCGAGAATAGAATACGGTATCACATACACGCATTATTCTCGGTCCCGCACATATCTCATATGCGCTCCTATTTCGTTTCGCTTGAGCCAGGAAACCTCTGTGTAGGACTCTAAAGACTCGTCAATACGCCGGCAGCAGGTGATGATCATATCAAACACCCACAAGCCGCAAGCGGTCTGCTAAACGTAACGGCCACCCGGGTATTGAGCGATCAGAAGATCGATGAGCAAGCCCGCTCACACTCCTGTGAATCCAACCAGTAACACTTACTGTACAGTCCGGTCTATTCGTCTGATATGTCGCATATCTCGCCTAGGGATGGTAAACGTCAGACCCCAGTAGCTCGATAAGTCATGCCGACGTGAAGTCCATGACATGTGTGAAACTACTGATAACACTTACCAGTAGGTCACTGCAACCCTGGCCAGGGATTTCCTGTTATGGCCAGTCGAGCATAGCGCAACATCAACCCCCAATACCGGGAGAGACGAATCCCCTCCTATCGCTTATTGCCTCCATGTGAATCGGGACTGTTCCCAAAAACCACCTGTTTGCACCACTCAGTAGAGCCGTGGTAGTGTAGAAATCAAAGCACAGTGGGAGACACACAAGACTCTATGACGATCTCGGGTCGACAGACTAAGCTGTACCAGTGTCACCAGAGAACTGCCATCTGACGTGAGGTATAATACCATCTGGGAGTTCTCGGCGAGTCCGTTCAGTGTACCCAGTCTCCACTGAGCACCCGTATACCATCTCTGATGTCAAACACCAATGGATATGGGATCATCCATCGCCCATCGCATGGGTCGAGAAGATATACGCTAGTCTACTCTGGAATATCGATGCCCCGTCTCGATATTCCCTCGACTAGGAACATTGAAGGATGTACTCATGGACTATCCAGGCCCCACTAGTATGATCTGCATCACAGTCCTGGAAGTTGAGTACACATCCTAAGGGCTTTATCAACATGTAACAGAGAGACAGAAAGTATACACGTTAAGATAAAGAGCAACCAGATAGCGTACTATCATGTCGAGCAAGAAAGTCCTACCTATATATGTCCCAGCATCCACTACAATATACATCCAATGTACAGTAATGGCCTCTAGGGCATACATATAACTAACAATCTCCCACTTGCATTAGGGCCATCTGTAGCAGTGGTTGCAGTATCACATACTCAACCATCCCATATAAGTATCTCTCTGGGAAAAAGCCTTCGTGAGTGGATCCGCCGTGTTGTCCTCTTAGTCTACTCTCCTAACCTCGATCACCCCGGAGATCATCTATCTCCATGATCAGGTGATGCTGCCTCAGAATATGTCTGGGTCACTGATGGGACCAGGGTTCCTAGGCCAAAGCCACAGTTCCATTGTCATACAATGGTAGGAACCTAGTTCAACTTATGAACCAATATACACCCAAACTGCCTCTTTGGTAGTATCTTTAATAGCGATGTTACCAGCCTTTATCGTCTAGTTTGCCACGATATCTAGCTTGGAACTCTTCCAACATACCGTCCCTTTACCGAGGGTAAAGACAATGCCTGCGACTGACATTCAGTCGTCCTCATCACCCTAGAACTTTTCCAGTGATTCTCCCCAGGATCGAGAAGGTATCACCTTTATCCTATTTGGAGAATCCTTGTGATAAGAGGAGATCGACCGATCGTAGTATAGGAAACTCTTTTCCTATCAAGAGTATGTTGTCCATGTACAATACGAGGACGGCCACCTTACTCTCTACTACCTTTTTTGTATATACAAGGTTCGTCTACCATTTTGATGAAGTCAAACACTTTGACTATCACATCAAAACAGACGTTCCAACTCCGCGATGCCTGCTTTATTATGTAAAGAAACTTGCACACGTTTCTGCTGCTCCCACTGTTTACGAAGCCCTCTGGCTGTGTTCTTATAGACGTTCTCTTCTAAATTATTATTTAGAAAAGTAGTCATGGCACCCAACCACCAGATATCGTAGTCATGGTATGCAGCCGTGGCAAGTAGGATCTGGATGGACTTAAGTATAGTCCCTGGAAAAAGGTTTCATCATTATCCATGCTTGGTTGATGACGAAAACCTTTAACAAGTCTAGCTTTGAAAGTCTCAACTTTTCCATCTACACCAAGTAATCTTCTCAAGATATACTTGCTCCTGATGGGGATTTAACCCTTCAGATATAGCAACCAAAGTCCATACTTTGTTGGTGTATAAGGATTCCATCTCAGATCGCTAAGCATCCAGCCATTCTTACAGAGTCCCACTCTTGATGGCCAGCTCGAAACTAGTTGGGTCATCATCTCATGATGCATTCCTCGCTCCCACTGTCATAGAGAAACCGAAGTATCTCTCAGGTGGGTGAGGAACCCTACTAGATCAGCGGAGAGGCTGAGGTTCGTTGGATTCTATTGAACGCTTTGGTTCTACCAAATCATCAGCTTTTGATTGTATAGATGGAACCTTTCCAGTTCTACATAACTGACCTTGCCTCGAGCTTGTCCAGATTTTGCTTTTTAGACATAGGCTGGACAACCCCAAATCTTAACTTACTTAAGAGATAGGCTCTTCCCATACCATATCTCATATGGAGTGGTAGGCATTGATTTGATTCGAACCTAATTCAATAGGTATGCAACTTCATAAGTGCACAACCCCAAAAGCAAATAGGTAACTCAGTAATACTCATCACAGAGCACACCATATCTAATATTGTGCGATTGCTCCGCCCTGATACACCGTTGTGCTGTGGTGTATTCAGAGGAGTAATACGGAGAGAGAATCTCATTCTCCTTTAGAATGGTCCAGGAATGCCATGCACAAGTATTCTCCTCCCTGATCTCATCATAGGACATAATACTTATACCCGGTTATTGGTTCTCTACTTCTAACTTATATTCTGTGAATATCTCAAAAGGTTCGGACTTGTGTTTCAACAGGAACATATGTCAGAATCTTGAGAGATCATCAGAGAACGTAATGAAGTATAAAGAACCGGTCCTGGCATGTGTAGACAGGAGACCTTACATACATCATCATGTATCAATCCCAAGAGTTTACTAACTCTTTCCCTGTTTCCAGTAAACAGAGCTATGGTCATCTAATCTTTGTGACATGACTGGCAAGTTTCACAAGATGCAAATTCAAACTGATTTAAATATGCATCTAAAATGTAACTTCAGCCAGTCGGGTCGCATTGATATGACCTAGTCTACAATGCCTCAAGAATGATTCGTTCATTTCTGAACTCTTCCTCTTGTGTGTGTTCTGTATACGAGGAACTGTAGTTTGATTTAGAACGTCAATGCTTTTAGATAACGTGCCTGAACTGATCAACTTTTGATATAGGAAATGTTCAAAACATTATCCATCAATACAAAATTTTATCATTTCTTTACTAATAAAGAGACTGATATGATTTTGTATATCAGGTTCGGTATCTAATAGCATTTGTTCAGAATCAATGTATTGGTAATATAGGGTGACAGTGACCAACAGACTTGGCTGCAACACTTGCCCCATTTTCTGTCTCATGAAACTTATCACCCGTTCTCAGTTTTTCTACCCTTTTGTAGCCCTATGTAACAGATTACATATCTGGGATCCTGATCCGGTATCAAATACCCAGGATGCAGAGGATACTGAGAAACAGTTCTTTATAATGAACACACCCGAAGGAGATGCATCATATGCACTTTCTTCGTTTGGGCGGCATAGGAATTCTGGTATTCCCCTATTTCCTGCTCTGTCTTATAACAATTATAAGTTGGAGCGGGACCAACGTTCCCCAGCTCAGTATAACAAGCTGGTTCGGTCAATACATCCATATTATTATCTTGATTAAGGCGTGATATGGTCGCTACCTGGAGAGAGAGAGAAGAAAACACTCTGCGTGCGCTCTTGCAAAATTAGATTGGTTATATATTTTATCTAATCAGGATGCCTCCCACTGTTTTTATCAAATCTTCCTTCAAACCCTAAAAGGAAAGACTAGCCAGGATTAATTACACTCTACAAGTTCACCAATCTTTCAGCCAGGCCAGTGTCGGTACTTTGAGGGAGGTTCCCCGTGCTTTCGCACGGACCTAATTAATGTAAACCTCGTTTTCCCAGAGGCGTAACCCCGTTGACACCTTTCTAGACACCTACTTGATCGGCTAATTGCAAAGTGCAAAATTCTCCCAGGAGTAACAATTACTCGCAGTGGGTATCGGGATCCAACTATCATATAGAAGGTATGCAATCTCATTGCAAGTTTCAACACTTGAAACTCCCGATAAAGATTTTTACCCCTAGCACCTATGACCTTAACTATGGTCAACAAATCATAAGTACTAGTCAAGTTCTACCCGTCATTTCATGATTAATTAGACCCACCCACATGACCCTTAACTAAGGTCAACAAAGTCACGCGACTGTCCTAACTAATCGCATCATATGCGGTGTAGGAAGACATCACTTAGCTACCGTACACTGTGCCTTAACTAAGGTCAACAAACACAACACGAATACTAAGTACTCTACTTCCTAAAATGACGGAAGGTTGCGAATGGTTTTTATGAAAACCTTTAACGCTTTGAACTTGATCTCATTGCGGAATCAAATGGTTTTTAAATGGAATGTTTTTTAGGCTTTTCTAGTTTTGCTAAAGGGGTCACTCCCGGTGAAGGGATCGTCGGCCCTTTCCTCGTCGAATGAGGTGCGGGATATATCATATATATCACTGTGCAAAGCAGAAACTATAGAAGCAATCAAAAGACAAACCGAGTGTGTAGCATCTGCCAGTTATTGCTAAAGGAGTCACTCCCGGTGAAGGGATCTCGGTCCTTTCCTCATCAAATAAGGTGCAGGATGTTCTACAAGGAACACCGCGATGCAAAGCAAGAACTGTAGCTACCTGTTTTTTATTTTGAAATTCGATTCCACAACATCAGTTAGGTTTATTTTCTTTCATTAATCTCATTAATGAATATCCCATCATTTAAGTCCACCTAATCATCACAGATAAATATAACGTACGCTTATGCCATCCGCATTCGCCTCGATGTCCCGTCTGCACCGTTAGGTTAGGTAACTAACGGCAGAGCGAGGCAGGGCTAGCGCGGGTGTAAAACATAAGCAACGTCTATATAATATATCATATATACTATATACTATATCTATCACAGAACATCACATGATCACATCACAGATAACGCAGCAGAAAATATCATATGAAATATTGGATATACTAGGACGTCCGTGTTTTCAATACGAGCCAGTATAAAACACGGATTCCACGGTCGTGATGAATAGCCAATCCCACACCCCTAGACCCCTACGAGAGAGGCAAGCAACCCTACCAATTCTAGGGTTAGGAGACCTGGACTCGACTCCTCGAGTTGGTCTCCCACTGGACCCCAGAACCCGGTTACTTGTGCTCCCCTCCTTGGGTCTATCCTAATGCGGAAAAGTAAATAATATACATCAATGGTGACATCTTCCGCAACCTGGAAGTGCCCCAATAAAAGAATATTACATACAAGTTTTTACATGAATGAAAAAGAAAAACACTCTTCTCACATAAAAACCCCCCGGCTATTCAAACACGACGATCCAATATAACATATCCAGCAACACATAACATCACATGTCATCAACGTAAGTAAATATGCGCATCCCAATTGTCGTTGACATATAGCAACGAAACCGGCGATATCACATATTACACTTACGGTCACAGAAAAGAAAGTGTAAAACTACAACAGTTGGAATCCGCAATCTCTTTAGACATCACATGCCTAATCAAATGAATTCTTTAGACATCGCATGCCTAACAATTATAAACCCCGCATTTTAGTCTCATTATCGAAAACACTTTTCAATACCAAGTCGGGCAATTCTACAAGATTCCCGACATCCTGATCGAATGCTCGTCGCAAACTTTAGTAGGCGGCCGCACCCCCGACGTCGTCGACAAAGTGCACCAAGGCGGAACACCGCTGCCGCGAGCACCCGAACGGATGCTTTCGGCGACGGGGTTCTCCTACAGTCACTTGGTCGGGGCTATGAAGTGAGGCTGTCTATTAAGTTTACCCGGCGAGTATCCGCGTACGCTACGTGATTGCGACGGACTTTTGATCACATCAAAATTCCGTGGCAACCGATCAAGTGAGACTAAACTGCTATGTTTATAATATTCATTCAGTTATCTCATAACTACTTGTGAATTCCAATTGTTGTATCACATTCCGGATAAGATAGAAAATGTTAAACTTTCCGATCGAACAATCGAACACCCAAGTTTTCCCGATACAGTCCAACACATGAAATAAGTTTAAAAACATTCAGTTCGTGCCTCAGTACCAACGGTCCAGCCGTAGAAGGGTCAAGCCAACGCCTCACATGTGGCACGTCGTACTGCCCCAAACCCTAAGGTTCAAAGGGCAGTTCAAGACGGTCACATAATCGAGTTAAGGTTTGTTGTCTTCTAGAGGGTCCATCGCGTTACTTGCACTACTTAGAACGTCTTTAAACCCCGGAAAAGTCCAACAATTGGAAATTTCCCAACAGAGGAAAAATTGGGTATTTATATCCGGTCGAACTTTTTAACATATTCTAAAATTATCCGGAAAAGCACACAGACAAAATCAGACAATCCGATCGAAACACCGAGACCCCAATACAACCCAGAAAATTCAACTCTTTAAAAATTATTAAAAATTCCCAGGAAAACCAACACTGCAAACTAAGAATTACTGTGCAAAATTTAACGCAAGAAGAGACCACATGGCCGCGAAACCGCCGCATTAGCCATGCTAATGCCGCGGTTCCGCCGCACTTTGGTGGATTCAGGGGTACGGGCTTCTCAGTAATTCTTATAATCTTCAGCTGGTTTTTCTGTATATTTTTAATCTGGAAAAAACCCAGTTTTTCAAAATTGTCCAGAGAGCAAATTTGGGTTTGGGTTTTGATTCGATCGGACTTCTAATTCCGTCTACGCATCGCCTAAGGCTCTAGCTAGGCTCTGATACCACTGTAGGGTTCCTAGGCACACTAATGAAGTCTCACAAGTGATCAAACATGGCTAATTCAAATTTTACAAGTGCCTACAAACCCTAATACGGATCGTTAACTAGATAATGAGGCGATGCAATGCAAATCAATAAATTTTAACTAAAGGAAAGAAGCTACAACCTTTGTAGATCCGGTCCTCCACCTCCATAGCTCCATGATGAAGTGTCCTCACTGTCCAAATAGAATCCCGGGCTCTAGCGTCGGTTTCATCGGAGAAATGGGCGGGCTTGGTCGTCGGCTTCGATGCCGAAGATGATCTACGTCGAGGCAACACTAGATCAAGCTCCAACTTCACCAAGTCAAGAAACTTGTGAAGAAAACACCCTATACTACTTGGCAAGAGGTAGAGGATGAAGAAATAGGAAGTGGGTTCACTTTAGAATTGGATTTCTCACTCTTTTCATCAAATCACCATTGATGAAATCAAGGTTTTCTTCTTGAAGAAGAAGAAGAAGATGAAGATAATATGATAAGTCTTTTTTAAAAAGAAAACAATATGATACTTATCATGTATTCAACCATGGTTTAGTGTAGAGATTTAACTAAGGTTAGATCAATGGTTAGGGTTAGAGAAGAGACAAGAATGGTGGACTTGTTCAAAGCTTCAAGAAGCTTCAACAAGCAAACAAAACAAGCCACCATTATCTTTTCTTCTTTTCTAAAATAAATAAATAAATAAATAGATAAGAAAAAGAAAACCCTAACCATTACACAACCATGGTTTAATCTTTACACAAACCCAAGTGAGCATGTATCATCAAACATGATACAATCTTGTGCACAAAAATATATCACATATACAATGTGCACATGCAAGTGAGAAAAACCATTTAAAGTGAACCAATACTAGTTAATGCAAAATAATATATCAAATATATAATTATGCATTAAATCATTAAATCAACACTTGATTTAACGATCCGGTCATATCGCATATAACCGACTAATATCCAATGTATCGGCTTATCGAATCAATCCTTGATTCGATAACTAGGTTATATCGCATACAACCATATTGATACATTCATCGCGAGAATAGAATACGGTATCACATACACGCATTATTCTCGGTCCCGCACATATCTCATATGCGCTCCTATTTCGTTTCGCTTGAGCCAGGAAACCTCTGTGTAGGACTCTAAAGACTCGTCAATACGCCGGCAGCAGGTGATGATCATATCAAACACCCACAAGCCGCAAGCGGTCTGCTAAACGTAACGGCCACCCGGGTATTGAGCGATCAGAAGATCGATGAGCAAGCCCGCTCACACTCCTGTGAATCCAACCAGTAACACTTACTGTACAGTCCGGTCTGTTCGTCTGATATGTCGCATATCTCGCCTAGGGATGGTAAACGTCAGACCCCAGTAGCTCGATAAGTCATGCCGACGTGAAGTCCATGACATGTGTGAAACTACTGATAACACTTACCAGTAGGTCACTGCAACCCTGGCCAGGGATTTCCTGTTATGGCCAGTCGAGCATAGCGCAACATCAACCCCCAATACCGGGAGAGACGAATCCCCTCCTATCGCTCATTGCCTCCATGTGAATCGGGACTGTACCCAAAAACCACCTGTTTGCACGACTCAGTAGAGCCATGGTAGGATGGAAATCAAAGCATAGTGGGAGACACATAAGACTCTATGACGATCTCGGGTCAACAGACTAAGCTGTACCAGTGTCACCAGAGAACTGCCATCTGACGTGAGGTATAATACCATCTGGGAGTTCTCGGCGAGTCCGTTCAGTGTACCCAGTCTCCACTGAGCACCCGTATACCATCTCTGATGTCAAACACCAATGGATATGGGATCATCCATCGCCCATCGCATGGGTCGAGAAGATATACGCTAGTCTACTCTGGAATATCGATGCCCCGTCTCGATATTCCCTCGACTAGGAACATTGAAGGATGTACTCATGGACTATCCAGGCCCCACTAGTATGATCTGCATCACAGTCCTGGAAGTTGAGTACACATCCTAAGGGCTTTATCAACATGTAACAGAGAGACAGAAAGTATACACGTTAAGATAAAGAGCAACCAGATAGCGTACTATCATGTCGAGCAAGAAAGTCCTACCTATATATGTCTCAGCATCCACTACAATATACATCCAATGTACAGTAATGGCCTCTAGGGCATACATATAACTAACAAGTACATGTTAAGATAATGGGTAACCAGATAGTGTACTATCATGTCGAGCAAGAAAGTCCTCCCTATATATGTCCAAGCATCCACTATAATATACATCGTATGTACAGTAATGTTGGATATAGTGCCCTCAAAGTCTATTATTGGATCGCAGGTACGTGATTGCAATGATTAAGGCAGGACCTATACCGATATGACATTCTTGCTCGAGATGATAGTATGCTATTTGGTTTGTCTTTATCATCGTATACATGCTTTAGTTCACTATTGCATGATGATAGAGCCCATAGGATTCTTGCTTGACTACCAGCAGTATGATGGCGATCATATACGTGGGAGCTGGGGTCTGTAAGCGCATCCTTAAAGTGTCCCTAGTCGTGGGAGTTTCGAGACAGGGCATCAATACTCCAGAGTAGACTAGTGTATACAGTCGAGACCCCGACGAGGGGCGATGGCCGGTCTCACAAGCCATTGGTGTCAGTTGGTTCACCTAAGATGTATACAGGTGCTCATTGGGTTATGAGTACACCGGAAAGGACTCGCCGGGAACATGCTAGTTGGTATTATACATATCGTCAGATAGCAGTTCCCTGGTGACATGTGTACAGGTTAGTTCATCGACCTGAGGTCGTCATTTGTCTCGTGTGAGTTTCCACTGTGCTTTGATTTCTACCCTACCACGGCTCAAAGGAGTCGTGCAAACAGGTCTTTTTTGGGTACAGTCCTGAGCCACATGGAGGCAAGTGAGCGGATCGACAAGGGATTCGTCTCTCCCGGTATTGGGGGTGAGATCGCGCTGTGTCTAGGAGAGCCATTACACAAAGCCCTCGGCCGAGGCAGGAGATTTACTGGTGGGTACTCCAGTAGTATCTCTGACACGACTTATACCGCTATTGGGGGTCTGACGTTACCAGCCCCTAGGCCGATATGCGATACTCATAGACGAACGGACTGGACTGTATGTATATTGTCATTGTTAGGCTCAGTAGGGTTTCTGGATGAGTTCGCTCGTCAGCTTCCCTTCCAATCAATACATAGGCAACCGTTACGTACAGCTCGTACCTCTGACGTGCTAATGGTTATACCCAGTGCCAGTGTGTTGATGAGTCATTAGAGTCCCCCAAAGACAATTTCCCAAGTTCTGGCGAAACGTTGTAGAGGCCGTATAGTTTTATGGCAGGGTTCGGAAAATGCACGTGCGTTTACGCACGTGTCATATTTCGGGCAGATAATACTGGTAGACTTTGGTTTAAACCGGATCCAAGTATTATACTGTGTAGATATAATATCTTTGTCTCAGATGCATTTGTATTCGGTCGTAATACAAAAGCGGGTATGTTTATACTGATACGGGGTTATCCTGAAATTCGTTTCAGGATCGCTTTTGGAAGTTGCCAGTTTCCAGTTTTCTATCGGCCGTATTTAACATTCGGTTAAATGCGGATTTATCTTTTCTTGAGATGAGTGTGGAAGCTTCTAGATGATGACTAGGATGGTGAGGTGTTAAGTGACTCATTAGTGCATTTAATGATTCATTTAATGCAAGGGTAACTAGGTTAATGACTAGGTTTATGTTCATTGGTTTGCTTTTAATGTGTTCATACAAGGTGTTATATGACTCACTCTCTTCATTGTTATGGTCACTATTTCCTGATTTAAAATCAGGAAAACCAACGGAGAAGGCATCACGTGCTAGCACGTGACCAGCGGTCACGTGTTGACACGTGACATGTAAAAGCGGCGGCACAAGGCACATTCGTTCCCTGAGTAAATCAAGAAAAAAGCTCCAGAAAAGGCATCACGTATGCACACGTGACCAGTGGTCACGTGTTGGCACGTGATGACCAAGCAGCGGCAAAGAACAGAGCGCAGAAGGAAGGGAAGCCCATTCCAGGGGGGGTCACGTGCCTACACGTGACCAGGGGTCACGAGCACACACGTGATCAACGGTCACGTAGCCACACGTGACCAGCTTCAAGAGCCTTATTTTTATGACAGAATTAAATTCTGTGAAAAGATCTCTCAAATCTTTCCAAAGGAGAACGATTATTTGGAACCGATTGGATTAAAGATTTAAAGGTGATTAAATATCACTTATCTATGGAAAAATCTTGAACTTGGAAAGATTTCCCCTTAAAATCTAACCGAAATAACAAAGGGAAATCTTTGGATTTAAAATCCAATGGTGAATAAAATTCATCTAATAATCCAAAGGACCAGATGAATGATGAATGCAAATCAGATCTCTGAATGAATGCAAATCAAATCTCTCAATGAAAGATTCACTAAGACTAATTGATTCTGCTCCTTCTCCTATAAATAGGAGCCAACAGATATACAGAGGGAGAGAGAGGGATATACAGAAGAAGAGAGATAGAAAAAGAGAAATATAGAGCCTTGAGACTTTGGAAGAATTGGATCTTCTGCAGAAGAAAATCTTAGGCAAGAAAGGGAAGGCCTCTAAAAGAGAATTTAATTCTCAAAAGAGTTCAACTCTTATATTAAAAGAAGAACATAGTTCTCTCTTTAGTAGAGGATCTGCAAAGTGCACATCTCCCCATCAATTGAGAATTTAATTCTCATTGGGTTGAGATCCTGCCATGCAGATCCAAAGCATAGAGAGGGAATGGAAATTTGAGAATTTAATTCTCACAGAATTATAGGAATTTAATTCCTTTGAGATAAAATTAGGGTTTAACCCTATGTTATAGGAATTTAATTCCTTCAGAATGAACAGAATCAGGGTTTAACCCTAGTTAAGAACTTAGTTCTGTCAAAATAACAGGAATTTAATTCCCTTAAGAAAGAAGAAATTAGGGTTTCACCCTATGACAGAATCTCATTCCTCAGAATATAAATTAGGGTTTAACCCTATTTAAGAATAATTCTCTAAAAGAGAATGGGAATATAATTCCTCTAAAGCTTTTATTAGGGTTTAACCCTATGATAAAATTCAGTTCTTCACATATAGGAGGAATTTAATTCCTACAGGAAAATCAGAGTTCAACTCTGTCAAAGAATATAATTCTTCAGAAAAATGGGGATTTAATGAAGAATTTAATCAGAAATTGCAAAGAGGCAGGGTCACGTGCTACTACGTGACCCCCGGAAAGATCCACAGAGAAGGGCTTTTGAGGCAATGCCTCACATGACCCACGTGACCCTTGGCAGAAGCTTTAACGCACAAACACTTAAATGCCCATCACGTGACAGCACGTGATGCTCCAAAGTATTCAATATTCTCAGCAGAACAAATAAAGGGAGGGCGCCCTCACGTGCTACCACGTGACCCCTCTTGCCTTAGTGTTTAACACTAAATTGGAACCTCTGAACCCAGTGTTTAACATTGTTTTGCCTTGGTGTTTAACATTAATTAAAGAGCTTTACTTGCGGTGTTTAACATTGAATTTTTGAGTGTTTAACACTAAACTAAATCTCTGTTAACAGAGTTTAATATTAACTTTCTCAGTGTTCAACACTGATTGATCTTTAGTGTTTAACACTAACTTTAGCCCCATTGGCTAAGTGTCTAGAGGCAAAGCCTCTCCTCTAATGGACTAACAGAGGGCCAATATCCTAAATATGATTGGACTTAGCCCAAGATGGCCATCAGTCCTCAATTCAAATTCAACTGAGCCAATGGGCTCATAATATAATTAATTGGTCTTGGTTCCAAATTGGGCCAAAGACTGTCTAATCTACCTTGGTTTAAGGGTACATCTCTTCACTCCTTTGATACCTGGCGTTGTAATTCCTCAACGTCTTCAAAGAGGTGACGGGTCCCGATGACCACATATTGATACGGACTGTGGGGTCCTTAAACTCATGGACTATGAGGTCCTTAACCTTGACCGTGATGTCTTAAAACTAACGTCGGACTGTGGAGTCCTTAAATCCACGGACTATGAGGTCCTTAACCTTGACCGTGATGTCTTAAAACTAACGCCGGACTGTGGAGTTCTTAAATCCACGGACTATGAGGTCCTTAACCTTGACCGTGATGTCTTAAAACTAACATCGGACTGTGGAGTCCTTAAATACACGGACTACGACGTCCTTAACCTTGACCGCAACGTCTTAAAACTAACACTGGACAGCAATGTCCTTAAACTACCTATTGACCGCAACGTCACTAAACTAAATAACAGGGCTCCCTTAATGGCTCTATTGTTGGATCTAAATGATCCCGTTAAGTCGATCTTAGTCTAAAAACTAGACTAACGTGTCCTTAACAAACGTTTAAGTCGATCTTAGTCTCCAATGAGGCTAACGAATCCTTAAACCCAAACCCCCAAACCCAAATCTAAGATAATACGGATTTGGACTAGTCCACGCCCTACGGGCGACGACATAATTCAGTCTCCGTATACAATCCACGGGCAACTAAACACAAAATAAACACACACGACACAAAGTAACCATCTGGAGAAGGAGAAAGTGGTTACCGCGATGCGGTAGCGTAATTAACTGCAGGGGCTTGCGCCTGCAGGGAAGAGCGTCCCCACAATCAAAAACTCCTCAAGCGAGGGGGAATCTGACGAAGTCTGCTACATCGGACGCATCCGTCTAAACCTTCGATACACGGTGCCATAAATCAACTTGGCATTTTCGGAGAGGTGGACGGATAGCACCAATTAGCATCTGCCCCGAACCTCAGGCAAGACGTCCGCCGTCGTTCGGAGGGGAACAGATTCTGGCATGCCCGGTGGGACCTTTTCCTCTTTCCACTCCACACTTCGTGTGTCGTGTTCGCGAACCAAACACGGTTCGCTAATGGTTGCTCTTGGGTTTCAAGGTACTAAGATTCGGCGTCTTGCTTATTGCAGAAAGCAAAGAATCAATGGCTTCCGCTTGCGCGACATGCTCCAACTGCAATTGCAACCAACGCTCTGCATCACCAGGAGGTATAGCCTACGGACCCCAAGCTGCTTCGCTATTCACAATGCCCATGGAACAGGTCACTCGAGCCACCACAGGGTTGTTTTTTGGGACCATGCTCCTGTCGACAAGCTTCACCGCTCCGGTGCTGACAGCGGAAGCTCCCAAGAAGTCGGTCTTCTCCAGACTAAGCCAGAGCTCCTGTGAAACCACGATGGGGCCTACAATCCCAGAGAAGGCTACTCCTAAGAAAATAACCAGTCCCGCTCCTGAAGTCGTCAAGGCGGCTTCTCCTTCGAAAAAGTCGGTCTTTACAAGATTGACTGTTCCAGCTCCCGCTCCTGCTACCCGAAGGACATCAGTCTTTAACAGGCTGGCACCAGCAGCGACTCCCCACCTACACAGGGGGCAGGATGAGGTTATCGCCATCACCGAGCCGATGCCATCAGCACGACACGCTCGACGTTGTTACTGGCGCCGAGTGAGGAAGGCCGGAGGCAACTCCCCTTCTAGGCTAACTCCTCCAGCCCCGACGACAGAAGTTAATGCTGCTGTTACAACTAGGAACAGCTTCGAGATGCTAAATAAGGTGCGTAAGAATTCTCCTACCGCGGTGCTAAAGAAGTCTCCCCATCCGCTGAAAAGGGATATAGAAGTAAAGCCAGAACAGCCCCAATCTCCTCAACGGCTGTCCTCCCGAATTTATAAAGTCTGGCGGCAGACCCGAGACTCGGCGATCGATCCAAATTTCTCCCGCCAGCACAAGAAGCTGAAAATCCAACAGGAAGTCAGTCACCAGGCTAAGCTACGAAAAGCAGTCTGGGTGCCCACCTCAACGGCCCCCTCAATTTCCACTGCTCATAAAAAGAGGAAGCCGGAGAAGACCCCCGGGCCTGCAACGAAAGCTAAAAGCGCTGAGCCCAGACGCCCTAAGGCTGGGGGCAGGATGGTCCATACTGTATACATGGCATCGGGGAAGGAAGACAGCCGTGCGTCTGCAGGTCATAGACCGCTTACACGGTCGGTGACCAAAGCTCAGGAGCAACAGCAAAAGCTCCAGGAAATGATGATCGCAATGGCCGTGCTTACTGGGCCGAAAGAAAGCCCCGAGGCATCCTCGAATCAGCAACAAGAACAGGAAACCGACGCTGAGTTCCTCCGGAGGATGTTGGAAAAGAAAGACAAAGAGGCTACGGAACAAGCGGCCAATATAAAGCAAATAGCCCACTTATTTCAAGACATGGTTGGGATGATGATTCAACAGGATCCTCCCGTGGAAGATCCCCCGACCGTCCTCGAAGTTGATAGAGGAGAAACATCGAATCCACCACCGGCTCTTTCAACGGCCAAGGAGGAGACAATATCCAAGGCTGACTTGGACGACTATATAGCCCAGCAGATCCGGGTTCATCATGCGACTGAAGAAGCTGGTCAAGTCGTAAAAACGGGGCGACCATATCCGAGCTGGTACGACCAAATCAAATATCCGCCGGGTTATACAATACCAAAATTCCACGTGTATAAGGGGACCGGCAATCCCCACCAACATGTTGCCCAGTTCAGGGCCCTTTGCGGTAACACCGGCGGTGATGATAAACTGTTGTTTCGCCAGTTCGTAGGCAGCTTATCAGAAACAACGTTCGAATGGTATTCGGAACTCCCGAACGATTCCGTCAAGATGTTCGCTGAAATGGAGTTGCTATTCACTCAGCGATTCGCAAGCGCCAGCAAACGCACTCCAATAACGGCGTTGATTAATGCCAGGGTGAAACCAGGCGAAACGTGGGTCCAGTATGCTATACGCTGGCGAAATTTGTGGTCGAAATGCGAGCAACGCATTGAGGAAGCGCCCGCGGTGGGCATGTTCGTGGGTACCCTAGACCCTCATGCAACTATCTCCCAGTTTATGATGTTCTTTAAGCCAACCACATTCCAGGCTCTAATCGACAAGTTGGCCTAGATGGACCAGATGGGTCACAGGCCGCCTCCCTCGAAACCAGAACCTCAGAATGACAAGGGTAAAGGGAAGGCAACCTTCGTTGCGAACGCACAGCAACAACCCAGTGCCCCAAAGCCGGCGGATCAGCTGGAAGAAAGGCGGCGGTATTACAACGAGAAGATGAAGCGCCCCTACTCGTTCCCGTGGGATAAGATGAAACGGTTATTCGAGTCGGCAGTACGCAACAGACTTATAAACCTGCCAAATCCAAGACGACCGCCACAACCCATTGAGATGAACAACCCCAACTATTGCCCCTACCATCAAACGGTAAGCTATCCGATTGAGGATTGCTTCATTTTTAAAGGATGGATTGAAGATCAATACCTCCAGGGGAAGTTTGCACTATCCGAAAAGTGGAAGGTGAACCTGCCACAGCCGCATACTCCTAAGAAAGCAGATATGCCGGGGGCAACCTGTTCCTTTATTGAAGAAGCTTCATGGGAGGTCGTGCTGTCAACTAAAACCAAAAGAATGCTGAGGGACCTTCAGGCATGCCCGGCGGTCGAATGGAAGGACCCGCTTGAACCTCAAATCATCGAAGGGATGTTGAAGCCGTGCCCAACTACGAAGACTCGTGGTGATGGCCCGAATACTCACACCCAACCGTCAAAATCTTCGAAGAAAAAGAAGAAGGAATCCAAAAAGCCCGTGAAGCCTGGAGACAAGCGCACGGATTTACAGAAACAGATTGATGCTTTGGAGGAGTACAATCAAAAGGCGCGGATTCCCGTCACACTGCAAGAGTTCTTCAACCACGTCTTTCAGGAGGAAGATGATGGAGAAAGCTCGTCAGATGAATCCGAGGGATATGTGGCAAGCTGTCATATGATCTCACATTTGTTTACGGACGATGAAAGAACTCCTGGCACTGAGAAACTGGGGGCACAGCCTGAGCCAGAACTTGTATGGCCAACAGATGAAATGATCGACGCCTTTCTAGACGAGATTCGTTTGAAGAGTAAAGCCGATCAGGAGCGTGAGAGGGCCGCATTGGAAGGAGCCAAACGCAAGCGACCAAACGAAAGAGTCGGAGCACTCCCGCCAGATCAAAAGATATCCGATGCGAATAAAAACGTGTTCAAGACGAGAAAAAGGTTTGCCAAAGCCATGTCAATGGGGATGAAGCTACCACCTTCGGAAGAGAACACGTTCAATGGGGCGGAGAGGCACCCTAATTATTGCTCATATCATCGGAAAATTTCGCACCCCACTGAGGAGTACGACGCTTTTAAGATGTGGTGGCAAGGATATGTTGCTCACCGGCAACATTTTAAGCGCATGAAACGCAAGACTCGTCGGGAACGAAGAAATACGGTCAAAGAACACAAAAGAACTGCCGGCAATTGTTACACGGTTAACGCCGGAAGGTCACAAGTTCTCACCTTTGGAAGCGACTCTGATGAAGAAATGGCTCTGGGCCCTCTCTTTAAGGAATCCGTTTTAGGGAAAGAGGAAGAACCAGAGGCCTGCGAAAACATTCAGCTGCGCAATCGCACGCTCCTGGAAAAGAATCTCGGACCCGCGAATAGAAAAAGGGAAAGGAAAAGGCCACTGAGGATATCACCTTAGATGATCATGTCACGAAGGAGTTGGCTGCCAAAGATCCTCCCAGGAAGGGTAAAATGGACTACAACATCCTAGCGCACCTAAGAAAGCTACCTTCTCAGCTCAGCATTCTCGACGCCCTCCTATTATCAAAAGAAGCGCGAGATTCATTAATCAAGGCGTTACAAGAACCCGAGCAATTCTAAGCCTTCCTCGCCGCGGAAAGGATGAAGGATGAACTGGAAGAAGTGCACACGGCCGACATCACTTTCGGTGACGAAGACCTTCTCCTCGGGACATGCGACCATAACCGTCCCCTATACGTCTCCGGATACTGCCACGATATCAAGATAGGCAAAATCCTGGTTGATAATGGATCCTCCGTCAATCTCCTTAATGTTCGGGTGTTGAAGGAAATTTGCATGAGCGTGCAGCACCTCACTCGTGACAAAATTACCATCTCTGGTTTCGACTCCCAGTCATCACGGACTTTCGGATCCGTGATACTAACATTACGCTTTGGACTACTCGTCACGGACATCAAATTTCACGTCATTGACGCCAAGACCCGCTACAACGCCTTACTCGGTCGTCCTTGGTTACATGAGTACAACATTATCCCTTCTACACAGCATCAGTGTATGAAGTACTTTAAGGATGGCTTCGAATATACCGTAACAGGTGAGCTGAACCCATTTTCCGTGAACGAAGTCCGCAAGTACGAAGATGCGAAGTACTTTTTGCCAGATTTCGAGGATACAGAAAGGTGTCGCAAGCCGGAGAACAAAGCCGCTGCCACCATCCCTGTTTTCGGGAGCGATACCGAAGAAGGAGAAGAGATAGTTTACGCGGGTCCGTCCCGACGCAACAACCCGGGACCGTCCGCCCCCATATTGATCTTCGGAAGTGACTCGGAAGATGAGGTTAATGCCGTGTTCTCCAGTCGGCCGTCAATACAAGCATCCCCTGGCGATGATCAGAGTTTTCAAATCACCATGGTGCCGCGGAAACACTACAAGGATCTCGACACACTTCAGGCTCACAATGTGCAGGACCTGCAGACGTTTTACGTCCCTCCCAGGCGAAAGGGTGAAAAGGTGATCCTATTCTACCAATCCACAGAAACGAGAGTGGAGAAAGAGATATGGCATGGCGCGGATGTTACACTTGACAGGCTCCAACCCATCCGTTTGCCAAGATACTACACAAATGGACTAAAGAGGCTATTGAAGCGCCAAGGGGTACCCTTAAAACAGACTGTTCGACAAGCTCGATTCTACAAGAGGATTTGGGATGTCCCTGGAACTCAGCGCAAATTGCCCAACGGGAGAATGGAAACGCTCGGCCTTGGATACGTGAGATCCGGTAAACGGGAGCGAATCCACGGTAGCTACGCCGTATATAACTTCGATGAGGAGGAAAACGCCCTGTCCAACAATGCCAACCCCTCGTCAAAACTGGATCTTACGAGTGAAATGCCGAGTCCGTCATTTGAAGAACGAACGGGCAGGCTTATCAGGAAAGCGGGTCAAACGGCTCGGGAAAATCACAACCGCGAGATGGCCATCTACGAGAAGGCCAGGACGCAACGTCTGTTTCAACAGGCTGCAAAAGACAAAGGTACTCCTCCCTGTCAACCCGTTGTACAAAAGGCCCAACGCAGAGGCAGAAGTAAGTCAAGAGGCGGAAAAAGAAGTCGACAACAGCGACGCAGGATTAGAGAGTCGTGTGATCGGGCATTGCGCGTTCCGGATTTGTCCCTCATGAAGAAGATGAGTCGAGCGTATTCCTTCCTTCGAGACAAGACGAAGAAGCTACTCGAGCTCGCTATAAAACAGCAAATGATCTCACTTTCGGAGTCTAAGCACCCTGAGCAAGTTAACGAGGTTTCTCATCCGGGCTATTGCTCTTATCACCGAGCCATAGGTCACCCTATCGAAGACTGCTTCACGTTCAAGAACTGGGTCGAAGACCAGTACCAGCAAGGCAGATTTGCTTTATCCAGCAGCTGGAGGGTAACGCCGCCACAAAAGCACGAACCCAAAGCCACAAGAGCAAAGCCAGATCCACATCAGTCTTGGAAGCGGATTCGCACTTGTCACATGATTACAATATTAAAAGAAGAGCCCGAGAACATGGATGACCTTCCCTGGTGCTTTGAGAACAGCAATGATGAGGTGATCTCAGAATTTCCACCAGCTCCGAAAGAACTGGAAGATGGCATACATACGACTGCAGATAACCTCAAAAAGATTGAGTTGGGATCGGAAGACGATCCGCGACCAACATTCGTTAGCAAGCTACTATCTGAGGAAAGGGTGGCGGCGTTAAGAGACGTGCTTCTACAGCATAGAGATTGCTTCGCGTGGAACTATTCCGAGATGCTGGGATTAGATCCAGAGATTGCTGTGCATAAATTAGCAATATCCCCGGATATCAAGCCAGTCAAGCAGGCGCCGAGATGGATGCGGCTTGAGCTTGAAATGAGCATTAACGCCGAAGTCAAGAAACTAATCGATTCCGGGTTTATCCAGGAGGTACAGTATCCTGCTTGGGTCGCCAACATCGTCCCGGTAATGAAGAAGAATGGGACAGTGCGCATATGTGTGGACTTCCGAGATCTCAATAAAGCCTGCCCGAAGGACGATTTTCCGGTACCGGTCACCGAGCTGATGATAGACAATACGTCCACTCATGAGGTCTTCTCCTTTATGGACGGTTCATCAGGGTACAATCAGATAAAAATGCATCCCGAAGACCAGAACCACACCGCTTTTCGGACTCCTTTGGGTATATTCTGCTACAAAGTTATGCCCTTCGGTCTAAAGAACGCCGGTGCTACCTATCAAAGGGCCATGACAAAGATCTTCGATGATCTCATACATGAAATCGTCGAGTGCTATATCGATGACCTCGTAGTGAAGAGCAGGTCATACGAAGAGCATTTAGAGCATCTGAAGACCGTATTTCAACGCCTTCGGCAATATAATTTGAAGATGAATCCCCTCAAATGCGCGTTCGGAGTCTCCTCGAGTAAATTCCTGGGATTCATCATCCGACACCGAGGTATCGAAATAGATCCATCTAAGATCAAGGCGATCATTGAAATGCCACCCCCAAGGACTCTCAAACAGCTGCGGTCTCTCCAGGGGAAGCTTGCGTACATCCGGCGGTTTATCGCCAACCTGTCAGGCAAGTGCCGTCCTTACAGCCACCTGATGAAGAAGGGAACCCCGTTCGTCTGGGACCAAAAATGCCAGAGCGCGCTAGATGAGATCTAGCAGTACCTGCAGAACCCGCCGGTGTTAGCTGCTCCAGTCAAGGGAAAGCCTCTCATTCTTTATACAACCGCTCTAGAAGGTTCTTTAGGCGCATTATGGGCGCAAGAAAACGACCAAGGGAAGGAGAGAGCGCTCTACTACTTAAGTCGAGTTCTGCTGGGGGCAGAAAGCAATTACTCCCCAATCGAAAAACATTGCCTGGCGCTAATCTTTGCGATAACAAAACTCCGGCACTATGCATTGGCACATGAAGTCCGTCTTATATCAATGGTGGACCCCCTAAAATATCTAATGTCAAAGGCCATATTGACGGGGAGGCTCGCTAAATGGGCCTTACTCTTGATGGAGTTTTCAATAACCTATCGGCCTCTCAAGGCGGTGAAAGGCCAAGCCATCGCCGACTTCCTTGCTGAGCATCTAGTACCTGCCGGTTCACCTCTAAACTGCGATTTGCCGGACGAACATGCATTTGACGCGATCGACGGTGGTGATACCCGATGGGAACTTTATTTCGATGGAGCATCCTCCGTAAAGAAGCGCAAACAAAGTACCCCATTGATCAAATTAGGGGTAGGCCTCATCTTCGTAACGCCACAAGAAGGAATAATGCGCTTTGCTTTCTCCTTAACGGAACCGAGGACAAACAATGAAGCCGAATACGAAGCTTTGATAGCAGGCCTCGAGATCGCCATTGACATGGGAATTGAAAACCTCCTCAAATACGGGGATTCTCAACTGGTCGTTAGTCAAGTAAACGGCGACTACCAAACGTGCAAACCGGAGTTGGTGAAATACGGTGAAAAGGTGCAACAACTGTTGACCCAAATTCCCTCCTATACTTTGGAGAGCATACCACGCGCGGAAAATAGCAAGGCAGACGCGTTAGCTAAGCTTGCTAAAGAACTGGCTGATGAGAACCTCGACGATGTCAAAATCGTGGTACAAAGCCGTCGAGTGCTCGCCCCAGCGGAAATATCTCCGGAATCATCCGAAGAAAAGGGAGCGATTGAGCAGACGACTCTACAAATAAAAGATCGTGAGAAGGCTGAGGACTGGAGGGAAGTCTTCATAGACTACTTTAAGTCCCACCGAATGCCCGAAGAAGCGTCCTCAAGACATCAGCTCATGAAACGAGCTCTATCTTTCGCTTTCGTCAATGATACTCTATACAAGAGGTCATTTGACTCTCTATGGTTAAGATGCTTAGGACCTGACGAAGCAGAAAGAGTCGTTCAGGAAGTTCATGACGGAATCTGTGGTTCTCATCAAGCAGGCCCGAAGATGAAGTTAAAAATTAAACGGATGGGTTACTACTGGCCCACGATGATCCAGGACTGCCTCGAGTATGCGAAGCAATGCCACTCATGCCAAATCCATGGGGATTTCATCCACCAGCATCCGAATCCACTACATCCAACGGTGGCTAGCTGGCCATTCAAAATGTGGGGAACTGACATAGTCGGCCCCATCGAACCGGCATCGTCCAGGGGACACCGTTTCATCCTGGCGACGACTGATTACTTCTCCAAATGGGCGGAAGCAGTACCGCTGAGGGAAGTGAGGACGGAGAATATCCTCCACTTTTTCAAGACGCACGTCATTTATCGGTTTGGAACTCCACGGCGGATTATCTCCGATAACGGGACAGCCTACAGAAGCCATAAGATTAGCCGCTTCGTGCAACAACATAATATAGACTGGAGATACTCCTCAGTTTATAATCCACGAGCTAACGGTCTGGCCGAGGCCTTCAATAAGACCTTGACAAAGATCATAAAAAAGACGGTGTCCCGAAATAAGAGGGACTGGCACGAGAGACTGCAGGAGGCTCTTTGGGCATATCGAACTACGTTCAAGACGGCCACAAACACGACGCCATACGCATTGTTTTCGGTACGGAAGCGGTACTCCCCCTCGAGATAGAGCTACCTTCTCTACGAGTGGCAGTCCACCACGAGTTGACAGGCGAAGAAAATGCTCACCTTCGGCTTGAGGAGCTTGATGCCCTTGATGAAACACGGCTCGTAGCACAACAAAACTTGGAGGCTTATAAAGCAAAGATGACGCGCTCATATGAAAGATTGACCCGACCGAGGACATTCCGCCAAGGCGAACTCGTGCTAGTGGTCAAGAGGCCTATGATCCCCAACCGCGCCAAGCGGGGAAAATTCGAGCCGAGCTATGAAGGCCCGTACATCATAGACAAGGTCTATCAGGGTGGAGCCTATCTACTCATGGATATGCACGGTAAAAGGCCTTTCAGGCCGATAAACGACCGCTTCCTAAAGAAATACTACACTTAATGAGCCACAGTCTAGGTTAACGATAGATGACGACGACTATGTCCGCTCGCTATCTTCCTAAGCTCAAGCTCTATAAGTAGTAGTTGGCATTCTCCACGACGGACCGAAACGTCCTTAAACTAACGACGGACCGAAACGTCCTTAAGCTAACGACGGACCGAAACGTCCTTAAACTAATGACGGACTGAAACGTCCTTAAAACTACTACCGCAGCATTCTTAGGCTGATGAGATGAATAAAAAAAATAATAAAATAAATAATAATAAAAAAACAAAAAAAACGGTATGTCCATAAGCAAGAAGGGCACGGATGAAAACCCGAAAGGGCTCCGTGAGTAAAAACAGCAGGGCTACCGGCGAGTATTCGTGAAAACCCGAAAGGGCGAGACCTCGTAAAAAAAAATAATAAAATAAAAAGAATATAAAACGGTATGTCCATAAGCAAAAAGGGCATGGATGAAAACCCGAAAGGGCTCCGTGAGTAAAAACAGCAGAGCTACCGGCGAGTGTTTGTGAAAACCCGAAAGGGCGCAACCTCGTTAAAGGACACTTGCGGGGTCCTCACGACCCTGTAAGGAGAAACCACCCGCGTGAGATCCTTACGACTCACAAAGGAGCAACACACTTAGGAGTTCTCACAATTCCTAAGGAGAAAATACACTTGCGAGATCCTCACGACTCGTAAGGAGAACTCTCTTATGGGACCCTCACGGCTCATAAGATTTGAAAGTCTTAAGTCACAGAGACCTAAACCTGTGCTTAAGCGAAATCCCCCATACCCTTCGACAATGCCCTACAAGCGGCTCATACTGACCCTTGTATACAATCCACGGGCGTGAATGGGCATTTCCCCAGTAAAGTCCTACCCGTGACTAGGGATACGTCCGTATAATGAGCAACCCTTATAAGTCCTCTCGACTTATAAGGAGAAAGCCCTCTTATAAGATCCTTACGAATTACAGAGGAACATACACTTAGGAATCCTCACGATTCCTAGGGAGAAAATACACCTACAAGATCCTCACGACTTGTAGGGAGAAATACCTTTGTGAGACCCTTACGGCTCATGAAGTCAAAAGCCTTAGTTGACAGGACCCTAACCCTGTTTGCTAAGCCACCTTTGTTCAACATCGACAGAGGCAAATGATGATTCGCTCCTGGCCATATCCCAGTTGTAGCGGTGCTGATGCCGAAATCGGTGTCTAATATCAGATTTATGGCGAAAAGCCAGCAAGCCACACATGCATACAAAATAGCCGAAATGATGTGGCAACTTGCAATAAAAACAGCAAGTAAAAATGTATGCATGAAAAATAGCCGAAATGATGGGGCAACTCGCAATAAAAAGCAGCGAGTAAAAATGAAATAAATAGCCGAAATGATTGGGCACCGCGAAAAATAGCCGAAATGATAGGGCAATCACGACCTCCGCGATATAAAAGCTGAAATGATAGAGCATCGCGGAAAAAGAAATAAAATTAAAAAAAGAGGTTTTAATTTATGCCCTACAGGTGATGTTCCATCACGCCCTGTATACAATCCAAGGGCGTAAACAAAGGAGTGATCATACTTCCCCCCAGGTCTCATCAAAGAAAGAAGATAAGTCTCGACGGGCCGCAAGCGACCTAGAGATCATCCCAACACCCGTCTCGTAACAACGGACACAACTTCAGACAAAGCGGAGCAGCGGCAACCCCTAGCTCCATGGCTCGGCAATATACATATCACCAACAGCCAAACCTCCCTTCCGTGAAATGCGGATACAATCAGCAAAATTCCTGGTTACATGGAACGCGGATAACGTCACTCTTTGACCCCGTGGAAAACGCCCAGAATGGATCCTGGTCCTCGCAGAGCACGGCAGTGAACCCGTGTGAAGCATCCAGAGCGGAGCCTAGTCCTCGCCGAACACGGCAGTGAACCCGTGTGAATCATCTAGTGCAAAATTCCTGGTTACGTGGAACGCGGATAACGTCACTCTATGACCCCGTGGAAAACGTCCAGAGCGGATCCTGGTCCTCGCGGAGCACTGCAGCGAACCCGTGTGAAGCACCCAGAGCGGAGCCTAGTCCTCGCCGAACACGGCAGTGAACCCGTGTGAAGCATCTAGTGCAAAATTCCTGGTTACGTGGAACGCGGATAACGTCACTCTTTGACCCCGTGGAAAACGTCCAGAGCGGATCCTGGTCCTCGCAGAGCACGGCAGTGAACCCGTGTGAAGCATCCAGAGCGGAGCCCAGTCCTCGCCGAACACGGCAGTGAACCAGTGTGAAGCATCTAGTGCAAAATTCCTGGTTACGTGGAACGCGGATAACGTCACTCTTTGACCCCGTGGAAAACGTCCAGAGCGGATCCTGGTCCTCGCAGAGCACGGCAGTGAACCGTGTGAAGCATCCAGAGCGGAGCCTAGTCCTCGCCGAACACGGCAGTGAACCCGTGTGAAGCATCTAGTGCAAAATTCCTGGTTACGTGGAACACGGATAACGTCACTCTTTGACCCCGTGGAAAACGTCCAGAGCGGATCCTGGTCCCCGCAGAGCACGGCAGTGAACCCGTGTGAAGCATCCAGAGCGGAGCCTAGTCCTCGCCGAACACGGCAGTGAACCCGTGTGAAGCATCTAGTGCAAAATTCCTGGTCACGTGGAACGCGGATAATGTCACTCTTTGACCCCGCGGAAAACGCCCAGAGCGGAGCCTGGTCCTCGCCAAGCACGGCAGTGAACCCGTGTGAAGCATCCAGAGCAAACACCGGACTGTGGAGTCCTTAAAATCCATGGACTATGATGTCCTTAACCTCGACCGTAATGTCTTAAAACTAACAATCAACCACCCTGATTATGTATTAGTGCCACCTCGGTTTAGGGGTACATCTCTTCACTCCTTTGATACCTGGCGTTGTAATTCCTCAACGTCTTCAAAGAGGTGACGGGTCCCCGCAACCACACATCGGACTGTGGAGTTCTTAAATCCACGGACTATGATGTCCTTAACCTCGACCGTGATGTCTTAAAACTATCAGACTGTGGAGTCTTTAAATCCACGGACTATGAGGTCTTTAACCTTGACCGCGACGTCTTTAAACTATGATATTTTGAGCAACCCCTGACCCCGTGAAACACGGATAAGGGCGACCACATCCAGCACTTGCAGGTCCTCACGACCTGTAAGGAAGAAAACTCTCTTGTGAGATCCTTACGACTCTCAAGGGAAAACCTGCTTAAGAATCCTCACGATTCTTAAGAAGAACTTACGCCTATAGGATCCTCTCGACCTGTAAGGAGAAAAACTCTTTATGAGATCCTCATGGTTCATAAAGCGCAAAAGTCTTAGGAAGCATACCTTAACCCTGAATCCTAAGCCATCGCTGACCTACGAGAAGATCAAGATAAACTTTCCACAAAACACATTCAATGAAAAGAGACACACCGTTGAGAAGAAAAATGTATCTTTTATTCATAAACCAAAATGGATACAAAGTACAATTCATGAAAGAAACAAAAAGAAAATACTTTCATCCATGAGTATGTATAAAAAAGAAAGGAAAAGATACAAATGTTTCAAGCTGGTGGACGATTTAGCAGCCTAGTCAGCTCATCCTGCTTTTGTTGGGCCACGGCCTCATGATTTAAAATCGTCAGGAGACGGGCCTCCGCGTGAGCCTGCTGGGCCTGATACGAAGCAAGCCGAACTTCAAGCTCTTTCTCGGTGGCCTTATGAGCCTCGACCCTCTCACGAGTGAACGTAGAAGCTTTATCAAGAGTCACCACCTCCCTGATAAACTCTTGAAGCACCCGCCAGAGTTCATACGCTTTGTTGGCCTTGGCAGTAAGAATCGCCTGAAGCTTGCTCAGCGCTTTAGAAGCCAGCTCCCTCTCTGAGAATTTGCGACCGAGCCTCTTCTTGCATGATACCATATTTGCCGCGCACCACTTTATCAGCCTCCGCAAGTCCGCCTTTGCAGCCATGGCCTCCGAGGAAAGACGGGAACACTCTAGGGCGTGCAAGCAAGCCTCCACCTGCCGACAGAACTCCACCCAAACTCGCACCACCTCTTCGCCGTGGTAGGTGGCAAGAAAAGGAAGAGAACCGTTAGCTTCGGCGGCAAATGCTTCAGCTGTGGTTGCGCTGCCAGCACGAAACTTCTCAATTAAAGATGACAAGGAGACAAGGCTCAATTGGGCCAAGCGTTCTGAAGCTCGCAGAGCATAAGGACCGGGCTGCATGGCGATACGCGATTCCAACGCTATGGGGGCTAGCAAGGCTGTTCAGATTTGAAAAATGTCAGTAAAACTCTTAAGCAAAGGAACAAGTCAGACTATACCGAAATGTCACTCACCTACGGTCATGCAAGTAGGAGCTGAAGGTTCCCCTGGCCTTTCGAGGACCTCAACCTCGTCATCGGCCTCCAAAACTATAGAAAACATCAATGTCAATACGCAAAATAACAACGATGCTATGAGAAATGATGGACGACACCAACCTTGTCCGGATGAGAGGACGATGCGTTGGGGAGATATCGCCTGCGGAGCTGCCATCTCCAGCAGACGCTGAAAGGATTGCCGGGGAGACAGATCGGCAATAGAGGCCGCCAGCTCGCATAATTCTGAGAAAACAAAAGAGTTCAGACTACAGAAAGGTTGCTAATTTAAAATTCAGAAGGTTACCTTCAATACTCCTCCCATTCTGAGCCGGGGGGATTGCAGCTTCAACGGCCTCCGCCGTGACGTCGGGCTCCAACAAAGGGAGGGTAGTCCCGACTACCTCTCTCTCAGTCTCTAGGCCACCCCCAGGAAGAGTCATTGGGGCGGCAACCACCAAAGGAGCCTTCCCCAAAGGAGCAAGCGCTTCGTGATCAGGAACTGCCACTGGAGGCTCTATTGCAAGAGGAGCAGCCTCATCATCCCCCTCCACATCGAGCAACGCTTCATCGGGAATTTCGACAGGCTTTAGCTTCAACGAACCCGTAGGGAGCTCCCCCAGCGTCGAAGATTCTGCACAATTCATATAAGAATAAGGATACATATATACAGGCGTAAATAATCTGGAAAAAAAACTACAAAAAAGAACAACAACGTACCGATGCGCAAAGAAGACTTCAATATGGCTTCTTCAAGCCGCTCCTCCTTCTCAAGGAGGCGTGCACGCCGGGGTTCAAGGGTAGAATCATGACCGCCGGTCCACAAAGAAAGTGCGTTCGCTGCGTCTTCTGAAGCGGCCTGCTTCAGGGCCCGTTCCCCCCATTCCTCCAAAGGACCGATAAACCGCCGCCGAATCCACGAGGGGTCTTCGTAAAAGATTACAGCGGGGTAGGGCTTCTTCGGAACCCTGGCATTATGAGACGCGTCTTTGGAACGCCTTATAGCCTCAGCCAACTGTGCGGCTTCCTCAGCGGCCGAACCCGGGAAAAGTAGCCCAGCATCTGATTCCTGAAGGGCCAACGGTTCATCTTCAAGAATGGGCTCAGACTCTATTAAAGAGTCGAGCAAGTTAGTAGCAACCTTCCTTCGACGCTTGGACCCAGATCCGGTCGCCGAGGAAGACCGCTTCTTTCCCCGCGGAGCCTTAGTACGGCGACGACCCACATCGCCCTCAACACCCTCAACAACCTCAGCCCTGCCACCCTCACTCGCCGCCACAACTGGAGATGACATTGCCATCGTCGATGCCACGGAGAGTGGTGCTGCCTCGGGTGGTGGTACTATTACCGGAGCCCGTCTACCCCGCGATCGAGTACCCAGGGGCATACCAGCTATTGGAGTAAGATCTACTCCTGACTCTCCAGGAATAAGCGCAGCGCCGGTATCCCTCAGGGGAAAGCGGACCGGGGCACGCGGTCGCAGCGCAGCTCCCATGGCCAGAACCTGAATAGGGGCACCGTGGCCAAGAAGCACCCTTCTCTCCTCAATAATAATCGGGTTCACCCGATGGAGATACCAGCCCGTGAACGACCCCACGCATCGGGGAATGTAATCACCATCGGGGATCATGAACTGAGAACCGGTGTTCAGCCTCACAAAGTGGTGGGCGGCATCTCGGACGGCCTCGAGCGAAGGAACCGGCGCGACTATGAAAGCTTCAAACGGGACACCCTGATCATAGCCAAACTGCCAGGCAAAGCGATGCGGATTGTACCGCATGAAGAGAGCCGCATTGTCCTGACGGAACACCAAGTAACCCGGTCTGATTGCATATAAGCGTGCGGCTTCCCGAGGCTTCAAAGAGGGCGCGCTGTCTATCGACCGGTCCCAAAGCGGCTGGGCTGAACCCGGGGAAGAAGATAACACTCGATCATTAAATACCAACCCGCCAGCAGTAGCGTAAGGAGAAATCAACGTCTGAATAGCCCCGAATTGAGTCGGGTCAGCAGCAGATGCATCCACCAATCGCATAAGCCGCGGGAAGGTATAGGCGTCGTAGAATGCGGGCCTTTGATGCATGGCGAAAGCACCCAAGACATGCATTTCGATCCAAGACGTAAAGTAATGAAGTGAAAATTTTACCACATCTACGCCGGGGGTGGAAGTGTTAGCTGCAGCACCCAACCCGTGGTAAAGATACGCCAATGCCGGGATGCCAATGGCCAGCCGCGTTCCCTCAGCAATACAGTGAGCCGGATAAATGACCAAAACTCTCATAAAGCGGCGGTGCATAGGAATGGCGAACCAGCTGAGCCAGACGCTGATAAACCCAACAAAGAACGTCTCCTCATCCATGCCGGGAGCTGCAATGGATTCGAAAGACATCGGTGACATTATGGGGATGTAATATTGCGGTAGATCCGATTCATTAGTCGGCAGCTTCTTCGGACCAAACCCAAAGGGGTCTTTAATGTTTGCAAACTTCGGAGCTGACTTCGACAAGACGCCCTCGCGAAGGAAACAAGTAATGAAGCTCTTGAAAGTAACACCCTGCTCTTCAGATTCGGTGAACAAACGATCAAAGATACCCAGCACCTTGATTAAGCTGGGACGCTTGTGGCGGACGGCGTTCTCAGCAGACAAGCCGTCAAGCAGTACGGGCTCGGGTTCAAAGACGTATTCATCATAGGGCAGCAACTCCTCATAAAGCGCCCCTCGAATTGGCAGTCCCGAGATCTCATAGAACTCCCCTAAAGAGATCGAGACTTCCCTGTCCCCCAGAAGAAAAGTGTTGGTGGGGAGATTCCATTGATTCAAGAACGTCTTAACCCACCAGACATGCGGGGACTGATAATGGAAGAGTGACGCATATATTGCCTGGTAAAGCCCGACCTTCTGCAGCCGCGCACGATGGGTAGCAAGGATATAGCGATCCCAGAGGAGGTAGCCCGTAGGGTGTCGAGGAGTGAGCCCTATCTTATAAATTTTCCCCCATGGGTGGGCCTCACCCTGGCAAATGCGTCGTCCCAAGATATCTATAGCGGGGATTGGATGGTTCGAGATACCGGTCGTCGAAGGCTCGAGCCGTCCCGTCGGGGTCCAATTTGGCATCTCCACAGCGAAAACTGTCCTCGGAGGATCCATCGGCAAAAATGGGAAAGTGGGCTCTGTCGGCACTTCACAGAGGAAACTCCGGCGACCCCGGATAATATGGTTGTACCAAGTTCCCCATAGAAGAAAGTTGGTGCAGTTCGGGTCATGAGCCCGGATCATCGCCATCGCTTCCTCATCAGATGGTGACTGAGGAAAAGCAGCCTCCGAGCGAGTGAAGGGAAAGCACGAAACAGAAGCTATCGCACCTGAAACAAAGTAAAGGAAAACTGTTAAAAGTGGAGCCAGCAATATGTATATATATGTGTATACATATACATATATATATATATATATCCATACACATATATGAGCATAGATATATGAAGACAGTTAAAGAAAGCGACAGAGGACTTGTTTGGTAGGACCATTAGTTACAAAACATGGGGTCCCCACGAAATCAAGATGACGGCTGGTTGATGATGAGACACAGCAATTATAATGAGACAAGGGGGATATTCTGATTAAATAAACAGTGGACATTAAATGACCCTACACATTCTCCTAATAAAAATCCACCTTGGACTCTGCAACAAATCACACAGGATCAAGAGAATTAAATTCCCAGACAAGACATCATTGCAAGCATCTTCTCCGTTGAGTACAGAAGGACAACCTAGGGCAAGGAAACCCTAAGAAGCCTCCATGTGAAGAAACTGAGTTCTTCATAGGAATTAAATTCCTTATTAAGAGAAGGGAATTAAATTCCCAGAAACATTTTCTTCAAACGGAATTAAATTCCTTAAAAAGAGGCAACGGATCTCATCATCTCCCTAAAAGCATCAAGTGAACCCTAGGAGATCCATTGTTCGAAGATTAAATGGTTCTCTATTTTCGTTGATAAATTCGAAAAAAATGGGTTCATATTAAAAGAGGTAAAACCCCTAATGTGGATTTAAAATCCAGAGAGTTCTTTTAAAATGAAGGTGCTTCGACCGTTCAACATCATTACCTGAGGAAAAAGGATCCTTCAACAGAGTTAAACTCTGGAAAATGTTTGAGACAGAGACTAAGCTCTGGAAACGAGAATTAAATTCTCAAGGGAAAAAGTTCTCAAAGGAAGAAGATGAGCAAAGTGAAGGCTCTTCTGAAAAGGACATGGGCATTTATAGGATGTGATGGAAACGCTTCATCTCCCTGATTCCCTAGATGGATCCAACGGTCACAAAAGTGACAGCGTTGCACTCACGTGCTGACACGTGAGAACAACGCTGTGGGGGCATTTGTTTCCTGATTTAAAATCAGGAAAACCTACGGAGAAGACATCACGTGCTAGCACGTGACCAGCGGTCACGTGTTGACACGTGACATGTAAAAGCAGCGGCACAAGGCACATTCGTTCCCTGAGTAAATCAAGAAAAAAGCTCCAGAAAAGACATCACATGTGCACACGTGACCAGTGGTCACGTGTTGGCACGTGATGACCAAGCAGCGGCAAAGAACAGAGCGCAGAAGAAAGGAAGCCCATTCCAGGGGGGTCACGTGCCTACACGTGACCAGGGGTCACGTGCGCACACGTGACCAACGGTCACGTGGCCACACGTGACTAGCTTCAAGAGCCTTATTTTTATGACAGAATTAAATTCTGTGAAAAGATCTCTCAAATCTTTCCAAAGGAGAACGATTATTTAGAACCGATTGGATTAAAGATTTAAAGGTGATTAAATATCACCTATCTATGGAAAAATCTTGAACTTGGAAAGATTTCCCCTTAAAATCTAACTGAAATAACAAAGGGAAATCTCTGGATTTAAAATCCAATGGTGAATAAAATTCACCTAATAATCCAAAGGACCAGATGAATGATGAATGCAAATCAGATCTCTGAATGAATGCAAATCAAATCTCTCAATGAAAGATTCACTAAGACTAATTGATTCTGCTCCTTCTCCTATAAATAGGAGCCAACAGATATACAGAGGGAGAGAGAGGGATATACAGAAGAAGAGAGATAGAAAAAGAGAAATATAGAGCCTTAAGACTTTGGAAGAATTGGATCTTCTGCAGAAGAAAATCTTAGGCAAGAAAGGGAAGGCCTCTAAAAGAGAATTTAATTCTCAAAAGAGTTCAACTTTTATATTAAAAGAAGAGCATAGTTCTCTCTTTAGTAGAGGATCTGCAAAGTGCACATCTCCCCATGAATTGAGAATTTAATTCTCATTGAGTTGAGATCCTGCCATGCAGATCCAAAGCATAGAGAGAGAATGGAAATTTGAGAATTTAATTCTCACAGAATTATAGGAATTTAATTCCTTTGAGATAAAATTAGGGTTTAACCCTATGTTATAGGAATTTAATTCCTTCAGAATGAACAGAATCAGGGTTTAACCCTAGTTAAGAACTTAGTTCTGTCAAAATAACAGGAATTTAATTCCCTTAAGAAAGAAGAAATTAGGGTTTCACCCTATGACAGAATCTCATTCCTCAGAATATAAATTAGGGTTTAACCCTATTTAAGAATAATTCTCTAAAAGAGAATGGGAATATAATTCCTCTAAAGCTTTTATTAGGGTTTAACCCTATGATAAAATTCAGTTCTTCACATATAGGAGGAATTTAATTCCTACAGGAAAATCAGAGTTCAACTCTGTCAGAGAATATAATTCTTCAGAAAAATGGGGATTTAATGAAGAATTTAATCAGAAATTGCAAAGAGGCAGGGTCACGTGCTACCACGTGACCCCCGGAAAGATCCACAGAGAAGGGCTTTTGAGGCAATGCCTCACATGACCCACGTGACCCTTGGCAGAAGCTTTAACGCACAAACACTTAAATGCCCATCACGTGACAGCACGTGATGCTCCAAAGTATTCAATATTCTCAGCAGAACAAATAAAGGGAGGGCGCCCTCACGTGCTACCACGTGACCCCTCTTGCCTTAGTGTTTAACACTAAATTGGAACCTCTGAACCCAGTGTTTAACACTGTTTTGCCATGGTGTTCAACATTAATTAAAGAGCTTTACTTGCGGTGTTTAACACTGAATTTTTGAGTGTTTAACATTAAACTAAATCTCTGTTAACAGAGTTTAATATTAACTTTCTCAGTGTTCAACACTGATTGATCTTTAGTGTTTAACACTAACTTTATCCCCATTGGCTAAGTGTTTAGAGGCAAAGCCTCTCCTCTAATGGACCAACAGAGGGCCAATATCCTAAATATGATTGGACTTAGCCCAAGATGGCCATCAGTTCTCAATTCAAATTCAACTGAGCCAATGGGCTCATAATATAATTAATTGGTCTTGGTTCCAAATTGGGCCAAAGACTGTCTAATCTACCTTGGTTTAAGGGTACATCTCTTCACTCCTTTGATACCTGGCGTTGTAATTCCTCAACGTCTTCAAAGAGGTGACGGGTCCCGATGACCACATATTAATACGGACTGTGGGGTCCTTAAACTCATGGACTATGAGGTCCTTAATCTTGACCGTGATGTCTTAAAACTAACGCCGGACTGTAGAGTCCTTAAATCCACGGACTATGAGGCCCTTAACCTTGACCGTGATGTCTTAAAACTAACGCCGGACTGTGGAGTCCTTAAATCCACGGACTATGAGCTTCTTAACCTTGACCGTGATGTCTTAAAATTAACATCGGACTGTGGAGTCCTTAAATCCACGGACTACGACGTCCTTAACCTTGACCGCAACGTCTTAAAACTAACACTGGACCGCAATGTCCTTAAACTACCTATTGACCGCAACGTCACTAAACTAAATAACAGGGCTCCCTTAATGGCTCTATTGTTGGATCTAAACGATCCCGTTAAGTCGATCTTAGTCTAAAAACTAGACTAACGTGTCCTTAACAAATGTTTAAGTCGATCTTAGTCTCCAATGAGGCTAACGAATCCTTAAACCCAAACCCCCAAACCCAAATCTAAGATAATACGGATTTGGACTAGTCCACGCCCTACGGCGACAACATAATTCAGTCTCCGTATACAATCCACGGGCAACTAAACACAAAATAAACACACACGACACAAAGTGACCATCTGGAGAAGGAGAAAGTGGTTACCGCGATGCGGTAGCGTAATTAACTGCAGGGGCTTGCGCCTGCAGGGAAAAGCGTCCCCACAATCAAAAATCCCTCAAACGAGGGGGAATCTGACGAAGTCTGCTACATCGGACGCATTCGTCTAAACCTTCGATACACGGTGCCATAAATCAACTTGGCATTTTCGGAGAGGTAGACGGATAGCACCAATTAGCATCTGCCCCGAACCTCAGGCAAGACGTCCGCCGTCGCGCCGTCGTTCGGAGGGGAACAGTCACCTCCCTCTCTCTCCTACACTCACCCCTCTTCATATATAGTGGCCGACCACCTCTTGGTGGTGATGATGGTTGTTCATTTGAGGGAAAAGATTATGATAGTGTTTTGGTGTATGGAAATTAGATAGCTACAATTCTCATTTCACCCGATTCAAATTGCAACTTCATTAACCGTTCGTCCATAGCTTTGGACGTAACGAGACAAAGTGTTCTACTCATTCTCTACATCATCTTGGTCGTCTCTTTTAGCAAACTTGACGACCGAGTTGCCTCGGTTCAGAGGCGGGAGCCCGTTTAAAGATCCGTCGACGTGGTGCCACCTGGACGACAAGACTGGAGATTCAGGAGATCGAAGCAGCCGCAACAAAGCGTGGGATGATGGTTGAAGACCGAAGGACTCGGATCGTTCGGTATAACATTTCTACCCACTTTGTAGTTTGTTAGTTTAGCTTTAATGGCAGATCCAGATTATAGTACGCGATAGCGCCAGTTGTAAAAGTTTTTGTTCCGCATTTGGCGTCTGTTAGACGGCCGGGGCGCTACCGTGGACTTACAAGTAATAGCCTCTAGGGCATATATATAACTAACATGGCCTTGGCGGCCTGAGCGGCCTCGCGGTACCTGGCAACCTCCTGCTTCCCGGCCGCCACCTCCTGCTTCCATGCCGCCACCTCGCCCTCGAGGACAGTGACCCTCGCCATCGCCGCCTCCAGCTCCAACTTTAAGCTCTCCTCGCTCGCCCGCGGCTCGCATCGCCGGGGTAATCTCCTCGTCCTCCATATGGACGACGAGGGCGACGTGCTGGAGGACCTGAAGAAATCAGAGGGGGTCAGCAAGAAAAGGGAGGCACCAAATCTCACGAATGACAGGACGCTGAGTGAAAAATCAAGTGAGGTGCGAGCACTAACCTGCACGGCCTCTTGGGCGCTGGCCGCCATCTGCGCTCTGAGAGTTCCCCGAGGGACCTTCCCCCCGGCTGGCCTCTCCATGTCTGCCAGCAAGCTGTCAGCGACGGAAAGCCCCGAGGGAACCTCAAAGCGGAGGTCCCCTTCGTCCACCAAGATCGGGGAGGCCGGGATCCGCGGAACTGTCCGGGGGAACCTCTTGAGAGACGACCCCGGGGAGTCGATCTCTGTCTCCGAAGCCTGGGCCTCCTGTTCCCGAACCCGCTTTCGGCTCGGCGCCTAGCTGGGCTCCGGGGCATAGCCCGCACTCGAACGCCGGGGTGGGGCAGCTGCCGGGGGAGCTGGGGCCGACGTCGTACGGGAGGAGCTGGCACCTCCAGCTTTCTATCCCTTCTTCGGCTTGCGCATGGCCGCTCGAAGTTGGCTCAAGTCCATGGGTTCTGCACAAGACAAAGTACACTGGAGTCAGCAACACAAGTAGAAATGAAAATAAACACAAGTCTAACAGATTGCCTGCAAGCTTCTAACTTACCGACGAACTAGGCGGGGCTGAGCCCAGCCCAACTAAGGGCCCACTCAGAAAGCAGCACGTCAGCCCGGGGAATGGGCTCCCATTCCGCCACATTCACCGCGTCGGGATCGTTGGACTGACTCTCCCGCCGGCACCTATCCCTAGACCACTGGGTGGGCACGGGCCAGTCCTCGCCCTCTGGCGGCCCAACGAAGAAAAACTTCTTCCAATCGTGGATGGAAGAAGGCATGACGACGACTCCCGACCCGGCAGCATTCCCCCGTTGTTTCCTGAAGGAGATGTAAACCCACCACAGGTCGCCCGCGCGAGTGCCGGGGTGACGTTTGTAAATGAGAGAGGAAGCAAGGGTGGACAGCCTGAAAGGGATCAGCTGCAACTTCAAACGGACCAGGAACCCGAGGAGAATCCTCCAGGAGTTTGGCACTAGCTGGCCCGGGGCTAACCCGAAATGATTCAGCGCTCTAACAATCTCGGGGGAGAAGGGCAGGCGTATTCCAGCCCAAAAGGCTTCCAAATACAGGGCAATCTTCTTGTCTCGTACCTGATTCGCCCTCTCCCTTTCCCCGGCCAAACGCAACGTGTAGCCGGGAGGAATATGGAAACGAGTCCGAACGGTGGCGAGCTCTTCCTCGTACCTCACCGTGGACGACACGCCAGGCGCATCCACGACCTCCACTCTGGGAACCGCCCCCGTCGGGCGACCCTGGGAAGAGAATCTGACCCTAACTCTCTGGGATGACTCCGATCAAGAAGAAGAAGAAGAAGAAGAAGAATGGGAAGAGGAAGAATCCACAGAGGGCTCCCCAGACTCTACTCCAACTACATCTACAGACTCCTCATAGGAAGACATCTAACCTGATGAAGAGGAGTCCTTAGAAGAGAAAAATGCAGGAATCCCGATCTAAAGAGGAGAACGCCGAGCTGACAAGACTAAAGACGAAAAAATTATGAAGAGGAATGGGTCCTCATGTGGACCCCACCTCTATTTATGGCAGTCGGCGTATTCATCCAACGGCGACAGTCATCTCCAGCCAAAAGTGACTCCTCGTGTTCGACGGCCACCATCGCTCCACCTGTCATGCACATATTGGCCGCATCCCATCGGGCGCAGGGAACCTGCAGCCCGTCGCATCAGCCAACCGGCGCCCGACACGTGGGCAGTCGCTTCGGTGAACGTATGCACAATCCGGCGCATCCTCTTTAATGGAATATCTGATCCCTGATTCGTTGACGTCATCAGGAAAATGCGGCAGATTGCCCGGGAACACGCCCCGACGATATCTTCGAAAAGGAGCTCACCTCGGGTGACCCGGCAGACCACTCTCGACCCGACCTATGATCTGGTCGGGACGAGAGTAGGGGGCTAATGATGATGCTCGATATCGGTGATCTCCCAGATCATGACACGTGGCTGATGACGTGTCCCGAAGCTCACAAGAAAGGACCTACAGTGGCCGACCAGGCCACTCCTGTGCCCGTCCTACAAGCAAACAACTGTCGGCTTACATCCGAACCCCCTGCACAATTGGCCTCCTCGGCCCTATCAGCTCGTCTCCAGGCTATCGCAGAACCAAGATACCTCGGCTCTCCCGCCGAGGTCATCTTCCTCGGTCTCATTTACCGACCAACGGCACCACTCACGGGCGCAACCGCCATCCCGCGAATCTTGTCATGCGCGAGATATCCGCCGGCCACATCCCACATTCCACGCCATTAATGAGCCTGTCTCGGCATTAATGCGGAATCCTGCCCATCACGCGGGCGTGACGTCGGGAGCGTAACGGCCGGCGTGATTCTCGCGCATGCCTGCCTGCTGTCACCGCTATATAAACCCCTCCTTCAGACGGTTCAAGTAAGCCATTTTTACTCCACTAAGCCGTTACTCTGCTCGGATTTCCTCTCTAACTTGACCGTCGGAGAGTCCTCGGTGGTACAACCACCCCGGGACTTCCTTGCAGATAGCTCGGCCCAAACAACCTCAAACCCATTGAGATCCACACGCTTCAGGAGTCGGTCTCCAGATCCAATCTCAGTCATCTATCGCCGCCATCAGCAGATCAACGGAAGGTAATATCTTGACGTGATGCGATGCACGTCACTTCTTTGTTAGCATTTTTGTGCCTTCCGTTTCGCCGTCTAGTCCTTGCAAAAGCGTTGAAGTGTTTGAGAAAAATACTATGAAGTACTAAAATGTATACTGGATGAAACATCGAGGGATTATTAAGCAATTTTTCTTTTTTATGTCTTAATGACCAAACCGCTCCTTTAAGATCATACTAGCGAAGATTGGTCGTTCCAAACCAATTGCAATACTCTAGAATCGCCGTCTCATCAACATTGAGAACATGCACCTGCATTAAACTGAAATCCAGCTCCAACGCATCCTTCTTGAATGGTATGACAAACTCAAAATTCGAGCCACCATGTTGGTTTCTAAATATCCTATAGCATCAGCTTTGCAGTGTCTGAAGAAGTACTTTCATGGTTAGGTTAGTCCATTCTATAACCATACTTTGAATTGCTTTCTAGCCAAAGCTTTGTTGCATGCAGCTGAATGTTTGCAACATGGTAACTTCTCTAGTCGTCGAGAGTCCGACCAACATAACTCTTTTGTCTTGTTAAGTCTCCCCGCCCGTTCCACTTCCGTGCCGGAGGGGCGTACACATGCGCGCGTTTAAAGAGTAATCCTTAATCACGCGCGCGCGAAAGGGGGACTTGACTCTCTCTGCGCTTCACCTCCCGATACCCGTATGGAGTCTTGAGGACTCCAATCAGACAAGCGAGTGGTTGTCCAAAGGCGACCACGAACGATAGGAGCTTCCGTTGAAGGAGTGGAGCGCAACGGAACGGAACAGGTGGATGTGAACCCCGGCGATTGAGGGGGAGCTCCTCTGTCTGTTAAAACTTTCATGTCCGGCCGGTGAGCCCGAACCAGTGAGTGGTTGCCCAGTAGGCAAGCAGAGAATATCCTTGCTCATCTCAATATGTTACTCCAGTTCTTGCCATAGAGAATACTTTAATCCAACCATCAAAATTTATTATGGGTCACCGTTGATCATTCTAGTTAGCCATTGATAAACTCAAATAAATTTCCTGTCATAGCGAGAAAAGGAACCTATTCGTCTATCAAAGAATAATCATTAATCATCAATCTTATTTGAGGTGGCATCTCTAATTGAAGTAAAAGGTGAATCCGTGAATGATTGTTTTTAAAAAACTTTTTAAATTTTTCTTGAGAAAATGATACATGACCCCATCTTATTCTAGTCACAACAGTAGAGACGATGAATTAATATTTACAAAATGTTGTGATTGTGCTAAATTCATGTCTCGCAGAGAGATGGCCAAAAAATATTTAGGAGCTTAGTTAGGGTCAATCCCAATTCATTCATCTAGACTAGAAAAAGGTTTAGTTCGGATCAACCCTAATAATCCCAAGGCCGAAAGAATCGCAGGATTTTAGTTAATGAAGCATTGCAGACTAAAGCTAGGCTTCAAGAACAATGGTTGAAGATGATTAAAAATAACATTAGTTGTTATTTGTTAATATGATGGAAGAAAAGGGCTCATGTGGATGACCTCAAAAGCTTGGTGTAAATGCTTGCTGTAACTTGTTGTGCTTGTAGTGTTGCACTTGCCTACTTGAACATGATCGGTCATTTCTAAATTTTTGTTAATATGTTTTGCTTCATTCTAGTCTCTAAGATACTAGGCATTTTGCTTCCGTTTTTTTCCCATGTATTCCTGAACAATGTTCTCAAGAGCATGTACAATGCTGAGAAACGCGGGAAACGCCAGGTCATGATCAAACCATCCTCGACAGTGATCATCAAATTTCTTTGGGTGATGCAGAAACATGGTTAGCTAAAACTTGTTGTCCTTACCCTTTCCACATGTTGATCTCCGAAGATTTGAAATGTATAATTTCAATATTTAGGTTATATTGGTGAGTTCGAACATGTGGATGATCATAGAACTGGGAAGATTGTGGTCGAATTGAATGGATGACTGAACAAATGCGACGTTATTAGTCCTCGCTTTGATGTTCTAGTGAAGGACATTGAACCATGGACCGCGAGGTTGCTCCCATCTCGACAGGTTAGATGAGCAATTTAAAATTCTTCATGGCGTACTGCATTATTATCTTGGATAAATCAATACGGTCTTCTTTTTCAAAAACTATGTTACCTCCTCCTCAAACATCTGTCATTAGGTTTTTTTCATTTTATTCTCTATTAATTATCGGAATAAATATGATTGTCTTCTATAGTTTTTCTTAATACTTGCACTGATGGTCTAATTGGGAAAAGAGCCGCCGAAACAAGTAAAAAAGTGGTTGTTGATATAGGGGCAAAGTTTGGTGTCCCAACAGTATAGTCTTCAAGCTTCTTGCTTTTGACCAAGAACTCTGCATATAAATCCCGCTTGCACCAAAAAAAGTACTCCCTCCGTCACACGATAGAAGTTTTTTTGCCTCTTGCATGTTCTAATGAGAAGAGTAAAACCTCTCTAAAATCTAAAATGCCATAAATACGAAACCTCTAATTTAACCTTATTTAAAGTCCCTACTTAAAAGTGCATTGATTTTAAAATGAGATTCCTTTTTCAAATTTGTAGGTATAGTTTTGGAATTCCATACGTAAAAGTGCATTGATTTTAAAAGCATGAAGTATAGCATTTAGCTTGAAATACGGAAGGAACAAGTTTTTTTCTTATCTTAGGGGGTTTTTGTTTTTGTTTTTGTTTTTTTGGGGGGAAGGGGAGGGGGAGGGGAGAAGGGACTTAGATTGGGGAACGGAGGGAGTAGGGAGCAAAGTCCTCTCTCGGAAAGGGATGATGATATCCTATTGTAAATCAAAAGCGACAAAGTTCTCCTGCATTTTAGCCTTGTCCTTTCCATACATTGTATTTCGGTGTACTGGTTTCTGCTAATGTCCTCTGAAATTACTGCATTACGCTAGGTTAGTTTGTTATTAGATTACTCTTAATTTGGATCCTCTGATAAAATCGAATGGTTTATAACATAAAACATAGATGGGACTGTAGGTTTTGATAAGGTGATGAGTGGTTGGATTTTTTCACCATAACTTTGTGCAGAAAGAGCAAGAGGAACCTGATTCTTTGTTATTTTTCTTTTCATTTTTTTCATCTTTTTTATTCCCAGAAAACCCTTCTGATTTTTCTTCCACTTTTTCACCAAGATTGCATTAATAATACTTCAATTGAGGGTTAATTTGGGAATAAAACGCACTTGCAGAAACAATAATTTTTGCGGTAAGACAGGGCAAAGTGCTTGCCAGTGCCCCTATATTATGGTCTTAAAGCCCTTATATTATGGTCTTAAAGCTTCTCGCCGGTCGATCAGAGAGGCCTACATTTAAATCCTGCTTGCACCAACAAATAAAATATGATATTCTGCAATTAGGGTGTACACGAGGAAGCTCTCCTGCAATTTGTTATGTTGTGGAGAATTTTTCTAAAGATTATGATGAATTTGAATCAAGTTAGTTGGAATTGGATGTAGGGATTTATGTTAACCTCTATCTAAAAGCCTATATATATATATATATATATATATATAGATCGGCACCCATCATCTTTATCGTTAGGCCATAGAAGCGAATTTCCTCCTATGGCGTCGAAAAAATACGCCCTCCTTTATTTTTTCCGGCGATCGGCACCCAACATCTTTATCGTTATCATCTAAGATGTGGGTACACCAAATTTCATGTAGTTCTACGACTTTTTCACCGTTAATTTTGCAATGTAAAAAGTTATGTTGTCGGTAAACCGTTAATTTTGAACCCACAAAATCAACGGTGCAAAAGTCGAAGAATCGCATGAAATTTGGTGTACCCGCATCTTAGATGATAACGATGAAGATGATGGGTGCCGATCGTCGGAAAAAATAAAGAAGGGTGTACTTTTTCGACGCCATAGGAGGAAATTCCCTCCTATGGCATCTTTTCTCTATTATTCTCTCTCTCTCTATATATATATATAGAGAGAGAGATTAATTGGATTTTGTGAAGATTTAAATTACTCTAAGTTTAAATTTCACATTATCTACAAGGACGCCATTCACCTATATATATAATTAATTAGTAAATCAATTATATATATAATTGATTAGTAAATCAGTTATGTATGCATCCACCAAAAAGAAAAGGAGAAGCCACATTAATTTAACCGAGACTTATTAAAGGGCGACGGCTGCTATGTTAAATTAATTTCACAAGGTCAAGAAGAATTAATTTAAGAGATCATTGTATTGAGAGAGTGACGGCTAATAGAGAGATTTGAGAGAAATCTCCCAACATTGTTTTTAAACTTAATTCAAGGATTTAGTAGGCGTTTGCAGATTCCGCTCTACCGGAGACTAGCCATACGGTAAGTGAACCCCGTCAACAAAATCTAGTGCCTCTCTGATTTGCGTTTTTTATTTTATTCTCGCACTTATTTATTTATCTTTCGTTGATTAATTACGTGATTGTTGTTATTGCGTGATTTAGTTTGTCACGGGTATTGTTCCGTATATCGATTTTCTCCCAACAATTGGTATCAGAGCTTCGTTAAGAAACCTAGAGTTATTCAAATTTATGATCTAGGTCAACGGTGGGTAACGACAACTACGTCCTCTTCTCTATTTTCTTCGATTGTCATTTTGAAGGCGTTGCTTCAGATCTAAGAGAGAAGTTGTGTTTGCTGCGACGTTAGGTGAAAAAAGACGGAGGATAAAATAAGGATCGAAAAGTTCAATGGCCACAATTTTGGTTGGTGGCGCATGCAGATGAAGGACTACCTGTACCAAAATGATTTATATCTTCCGTTGCTAGGAGAAAAGCCTGAGAAGATAGCCGATGAAGTGTGGAACCTTTTGGATAGGAAAGCACTAGCGACAATCCGGTTGTCATTGACTCCGCATATGGCCTTTAATATCTCGAAGGAGAAAACAATCAAGACGCTAATGACGACGTTAGCGAAGTTATATGAGAAGCCTTTAACATCAAATAAAATATTTTTAATGAAGAAGTTTTTCAATATGAAGAGGGCTGAAAATGGCTCGGTGACGGAGCACCTGAATAAGTTCAACAGTGTGACGAGCCAACTCGAATCGATTGAAATCTACTTTGAAGACGAGATTCGAGCACTTCTATTCCTTTATTCGTTGCCGGAGAGTTGGGAGAACCTAGTGATGGCGGTTAGCAATTCGATCTCGGGGACTCTCAGGTTTAATGATGCGGTGAGTTGCATATTAAATGATGAGATGCGAAAAAGGGCCGTGAGTGAGAGTTCAGGAACTTCTGCACTTTCGGTGGAGAATCATGGTAAAACGATGGAAAGAGGAAAGGGCAAGTCTAAGAGCCGAGGAAAATCGAAGGCGAAGATCCAAGACGACTGTTGGAACTGTGGAAAGAAGGATCACAGAAAAAGTGACTGTAAAGCTCCAAAGAAAGTCCCGAATGAGAAGGCAGATGAAAAGAAAGCTAATGTGGTGTCTACACAAGAACATGGGGAACAAGGTCTTTGTTTATCGACGAGCGTGAGCACAAAAACAGATACTTGGTTCCTAGATTTGGGGGTATCTTTTCATTGCACCTCAGGCCGGTATCACTACAGCGAGTATGTTCAGAGACCTTGGACATGTGACGGTAGAGAACTGTCAGCCGTGTAAAATCGTTATAAAGGGGACGATCATCTTGCAACCGTCAGGAGGTGGTCAATTAAAATTTAAAAATGCTCGTCATATTCTAGATTTGAAGCCTGATTTCTACTAGTCAGCTTAACAACGAAGGTTTTATTACGACGTTTGGGAATTCGTAGTGGAAGATTACCAAAGGGTCGTTAGTGGTTGCTAGGTACAAGTTGAGTGATTCGTTGTATTCCTTCAGTGGGAGTAGCAGAGATTCGGTTGCATTGGTAACGGGTTCGGAGTTAAATTCGAAGACTTCGTTGTGGCATAGGCGATTGGGGCACCTTAGCGAGAAGAACTTGAAAATTCTTCAAGGAAGGGGGCTTCTTTTGGGGCTGAAAAAGGTGGAGTTGGGGCTGTGCGAGAGTTGTGTTTGCGGGAAGCAAAACGTGCTCGGGTTTTAAATTGGAGGCGGAGCGAAGAAGACCAAGAAGCTGGAGATGGTATATGGACGTATGGGGTTCGGCCTCGGTGGAGTCTTATGGTGGGAATCGGTATTTCATGACGTTCATCGATGATTCAAACCGGAAGACATGGGTGTATGCGATAAAGAAGAAGTCTGATGTGTTTGGAATCTTCAAACACTGGATTGCGCAGGTGGAGAACCAAACAAGGTTGAAGGTTAAATGCCTCAAGTCCGATAATGGAGGGGGATACTGCACACAGGAGTTCGAGGCGTTTTGCTCGCAGAAGGGTATTCATTGGCTGAAAACGGTACTGGGGACGCCACAACAAAATGGATCGCCGAAAAGATGAACAGAACAATCCTAGAGCGAGTGTGAAGCATGACCTTGGATGCGATATGCCTAAATTCCTATGGGCAACGGCGGTCGATACTGCTGTGTACTTGATCAACAGAAGCCCGGCAAGTGCGCTTGATGAAGGCATTTCGGAAGAAAATTAGTCAGGTAAACCGGTTGATTATTCGTACCTAAAAGTGTTTGCCTGTGTTGCGTATTCTTTGGTTGATAAGGCGGAAGGGAGTAAGCTTGATTCCAAGTTTAGTAAGTGCGCTTTCATCGGATATGGTGGTGATGAGTTCGGAAATCGGCTGTGGGATTACACAAGTAAGAAAGTAATACGAAACCGGAACGTCATCTTTGATGAGCAGCACTTATACAAAGAAGAAAAGCAAGCAAAGGAAGGTGCAGTACGTGAGTTCGTCGAGCTAGACGGAACTCAAGAGAGCATTCATGGACCTACAGGTGGTGATCAGAACTTGGAGGAAGTCGCAGTGCAGGATCAGGTTCAAGAACAGGATGGTGACCATGTTCAGCAAGCAGATGTGCCAGTTCTGAAGAGATTTACAAGAGAAAGAAAGATACCTGAAAGACTTGTGACCGACTGTAAGTCGATGTCGCGCACCCCACGTGTTCGCAGGGAGGCGGAAATTGCAAAAAATGATTTTTACGGGCTTCGCAACACCGACTAGAACCAAGGATCAATCATAAACCATAGCTAGCAAACTACGTGTTTAACTAATATGATACGAAGTTATACCTCACGATTCAAGTCCTTCGGGTCTTCATCGTTGTCCTCCACTAGTTGTCGGCTCCAAGGATCGTAACGGATCGTAGCAACCTCGACGGCCTCCTCGAGTCAAAGACGATCCACCCGAGAGTCTATAGTCTGAGCTCCTACCTCAAATCCGAGGTAACTACGACTTCTAGTTCGCTAAACTAGAAGTCTTAGAGGGTGTAGAGTGTGAAGATGGATTGCTTTGTCTCTTGGAACCCTAGGTTTCTCAACTCATGAGACTTTTAGGGTTTAGAGGAAGAAGAAGAAGACTTGAGAAATGAGAGAGGAGAGTGAACATTAGAGATAGGCTTGGCTGCCCTCTCAAGATAGAATGAAGAATATTAGATATTTTGTGAGATAAATATCACACTAAAATATCAACAACCCTTCACAAATATCTTATGGTGACTCATGACCATGAGTTACCAAGTAGCCATGCTAGGTTCAATGTAAAGATCCACCTCATTTCTCCACCCAAATAAAGTTTAATCCAAAAGGAAAAACCCTAATAGGTGTCCCCCTTCTAGAAGTTTTCCCGCACAATTACGAGAATGCCCCTCATCCGTATATACATACCTGCATCCGTATTCCGAAGAACACGAATACAAAGAGACGAAACAATCCATCAATATAATACTAAGATCTGGCTTAAACCAAAGCCTACTAGTATTATCCGCCCGATCATCATACGTGCATAAGTACATGTAAATGATCGTAGCCCTGCCGTAAAACCATACGGCCTTTACACCTTTTGCCCGGTGCAGGGAAACTCTCTATGTGGGACTCTAAAGACTCGACACTACGCTGGCAGTGGGTTTAACCACAAGCCGCAAGCGGTACTAGCTGCATGTAACGGCTATCCAGGTAACTGTCGATAAGAAGGCCGATGAGCTAACTCATCCGAACTCCTACTGCGCCTGTATGTGACAATCTCTGTACAGTCCGGTCTGTTCTTCTAAGAGTATCGCATATCGGGCCTAGAGGGGCGGTAATCGTCAGACCCCTAATAGCGCAATAAGTCGTGTCGGAGTATAGCCTAAAATACCCTGAGGAACTACTGGAGTACCTACCAGTAAACCTCGCTTGCCTTGGCCAAGGACTTTATGTAATGGCCTTCCGAACACAACGTGATATCAACCCCCAATACCGGGAGAAACGAATCCTATCTAACCGCTACTTCCTCCAAGTGCTTCAGGACTGCACCCAACTACTACCTGTTTGCACGACTCCTTTAAGCCGTGGTAGGGTAGTAATCAAAGTACAGTGGGAACACACTCAAGGCGAAGCAGCAGTGTCAATTCGATGAACTAAGCTGTACTCATGTCACTGATTGAGTGATTTAGCGTGCTTGCGCTTTCTAAAAGATAGATCAAAAATATTTGTAACCGCAATCAAGAACGGCGTCGCATGAAGCTAGCCGGTGAGTACGGGTCGGTCCACAGGGATTTTGTGAATTTCCGATTCGTTCTTACGAGTTAATTCCGAAGGGTGTTCGGTTGATTATTAAATCTAAAAATCTAATTAACCTAGGGCAATTATCTAGATCTACTCTTGCTAGGGCTAGGTTTAGGGATGGTTTGGAAATGTAATTAAATCTCACCGCTTTCAATACCCGAATGAAGATCTATGAGGAGTTATGGTAATTATCAATAAAGTAGATTATATCCGTTCGGGAAGGTGTTCCTTCCTCTAGGTTCTTGTCCTTCCTTTAGAGATCCTTACCCTAACCTCCATGGAAAACATCACACCCGGGCCTTTATACTACGGTATCACTGCTACCTCGAGAGATACAGTGCCGTAGGGAGCGGTATGTGCATGTATGCATGGAGTCCTATTGTAAATATTTGGTGGGTAAGAAAAGGATGAGAGATCTCATCTCTCAAAATCCTTCCCAAAAGCTAAACCCTAAACAAGTTCCTAGGGTATGAAATTAAATCTATCTAGGGCAAGGAATTTAAATCTACAATAAGGCAAGAAATTAAATCACTTACAGATGCATCCCTCCAATCATCCATGCAGGGTTGTCAGATCTGAATTTCTGAATGGAGAAGAAACACCGATGCTCTCCAAAAGATTTCTAAATTTTATTCATTAAAGGGAGGCATAAAGAAAATACAATGTTTTGGGTTCCTATTTATAGAGAATAGGAAACCCTAGGGTTACAATGACTTGCATGTCTGAAATTACAAAAACAGCCTTTAGGTTGACTAGTCAGCGCCGTACCAAAACAATGGTAAAAAGTTTATTTTTCAATCTCTCAAGATTGCCGCGGAACCGCGGCCCGAGGCCTGGTTTGGCCGCGGTTCCGCGGCCAAAATGATGAGTTGGCTGCTGAAATTTCTTGTCCTGGTTTCTGGCTCTCTGGTCTTCCTACTTATTTATTTCTTTTCTCAATTTAACTTCTGACTCTCTTCCAGATTTTCCAGTGAACATTGTTGTGGAATTAACCGTGGCTTTGTGTCGACGTCTTGAACCTTGCTTCGTGAACTGTTTCTTCTGTAGATTTGATCAAGATCTTCTGTTTATTGGTTAAAGTCCACTTTTTCATCGTCTTTACATCGTTTGCACTGTTTTCTGTCCAAGAACCTGTAACCTGTAACATGTAGCAGACATGCGTCAAAAGCACCCGTTTATTTATAAAAAGAACAAGAATGGGGAATATAATAATACAATATTATGGTGTGAACAAATACCCCCAAACTTATCTTTTGCTCGTCCTCGAGCAAACTTATTTTTATTCACTAAAATCCTAACCGCACTTTCGCAGGGAAACGCGATTGCATTGAGCACGTGCAATAAGCCGTTAAACCTCTAGGTGTCCCTAGTAGGAGGAGTGTTGTCTCCTGAGGGTTTTCAGCGGATTACACCCACAAAATCCTATCAACTCGGCCCATTGACTTTTGTTCTCCAATTAGGTTTTTTAACAAGGAATTCTATTATCTTTTACCTGTAAATTATCCACCCATATTCTTCACGCTTCCTCATTATTTAACTTAAGATTATATATATCCTGTAGACTTACTTAGCTTTCGGCATCTCTTAAGTTTTCCTTATAGGGTTCCATCTCCACTTAGGAATTTTTATCAACTCTATTAAAGATACAAGTTTTATTCTTCATTCCTTTCTCTCATCTAAACTCTAATCACATATCCCCACGTGTGTGTAAATATCACCCCTACACTTGGAAATTCAAATCAAGCAATCGTACTCTCGTCCATTGTCCAAAGCACTTATTAATTAGTGAATTTTTAAATGAAATTTGCTTACACATCCTTCATGCGATCGTTAATACTTCTTGAGGTACCAACAACCGATTACAAGATGCGTTAGCACTTTAAGGCGTACTTCCTAGTTTTGCAACACCCAAGGCTTTACCAGTGACTCCCAAACCAGTTGGTCTAAAGCACTAGGTGATAAGGCACCCTCGCTAAATATTTTTTCTATTTTTACCGCCTTAAGTAATCACAAAAACCAGTGTCCATTTTTTTTATTCACCCTTTTTTTTTTCTTTTTTTTTTCTTCGTACCAAGGACTTTAGACAAGAGCATTTCAAGGTCTCTTCTACTATTCTAAGTTTCAAGGTGCGTGATTGTGCAAGTTGTAGGGTATATATTTTCAGAATCTAGACTTAAGTTAGGAACTATTTTTCAAACTTATACTCTAATAAGAACACCAATACTCTTCCCTTGTTTTGACTTAGCCCAAGAAGTGAACCCAAAATTTGCCTATTTCTAAATAAACTACAAGGCATATACTTTCTACCGTTAAACTTTAAGGAATATTATTTTTAGGGTTTTTAATTTACTAAGTTTAAGATCTAGTTGTTCCTAGCCAGTTAACATATTTGTCAAACTCAAGTCAATTAGCCAAAATTGAATACAATAATTTTTATAATTTTTGAATTTTTTAATTTTTATAGGGTTTCAAATAAATATGCAAATGCAAAAATATGTATAAATGAATGCGAATGAAGAAGACATACCGAGCATACCCCCAAACTTGAACTTGACAGTGTCCTCACTGTCATACTAAACCAAGAGGGTCAAAATGTCGGCACTCCCCTGTTTATTTATTTACAATTTTTTTTAATGTTTTGAATTTTTTTTGAATTTTTTATAGAAAAAGAAAACTAAAAATATATATACATATATACAACAAGGCTCCCCCCAAACTTAAGCTTGGCCTTACACAAGCCAAAGGTTAACACCAACCATTCAAAGATCTTATCGTGGTAAAGGTATAGTCGGTGCAAGAATGGGGTGGAAATGAAAGAAATGAGAAATACGCGAGACCGTGTGGAAAGAAGAATGGTAGAATACGGTCTCGGTGGGGGAGAAGAAGGGCGGAAGGGAGAAAGAAGGATCGCGCGAACTTGAGGGTGTAAATCGAGTGAATAAATTAGCGCAATATGTGATGATCGATATGTTATAAGCGATTGCGCTAACCTATCAACCCGTCGGGAAATGGGGTCAAATCCCTCATGATTCGCAAGAAAACATGGGTACGCCGAACTTGGTATAGGAGATGAAAGCGTAACGGTCATTTGTTCGGTCGGGACAATAGGAGAGACGAAAGGGAGTGAATTAGGGATAATATCTTTCTCACCGTAGTAAACTGTTTCGAACTTGAAAGATTCCATTAATGGTTCGAAACTACTATAATCAACCGAGTCTGATGGCTCATCTGAAAATGTAAAGGACTCAAACTCGGGCGGTGAGTCATCAACATCGTCCGAAAAATTTAAACACTCGTAGGTGTTATCGTCTGCGAGAATTGTGTCAGATTCAAAGGAAAAGGTTTCAAGCTCACAGTCTTCAAGCGGGGTCGGAACGATGGGAAGGAGGGAGGGTGATATAACAGTCAAAGTTTCAGGAGGATGAATTGGAAAATCAGACACATCAAATAAAAATGATTCAACCTCAATATTATCCTCAAGACTCTCCTCAGTACTATCCTCAATATTCAACTCATCCATGCCATTATCATCAAAATCTAGACGCATATGATATTCGGGAGAAACATTTAATAACCCAGGATGATGATTTGAACATAAAATTTCAAGCAAATCGACAGGTTCATCATCCGAAATATTCCCGGCGTCTATATCCTCGATCAAGTGAAAATCAATTTCTTTAGACACCTCATCAGCATGGATATGTATCGATTTAGGTTCTAGAGTGGAGGTGTAAAGATCGAAAGGAGTAGGTGCGGTTTCACTCGAAAGGGGTTCCTCACAATTTGGCAAATCAAGCACTACAAAATCACACAACTCATTTTTATTTTCAACTGGTGAATCATTTAGGGCAATCGATGGCAAACAGAAGTTGTGGGCTTCAATTGGGTAAGGGTAGGTTTGATTTGTAAATCCTCTCTCATTCTCACTCTGTCCAACCGCATCCTTATACATTAAAAAAATTTGAGCTAGCGGGAAACTAGCTATCGGTTCGGTAGGTTGCATAAGGGCGGCTAAAGACGCTTCCACATTCCTAGTCATTTTATTCGTTGCTGCAATGTACGCTTCCAACGACTCTTCCAAACTAGACTTAGCTGGTGATGGGGTTTCAGTAAAAGATTCAAAATTGGTTGGATATGTGAAACTCCCTAATGGCTGTGTCGAAACAGTGTCTAGTGAAGGTGGGAAGGTCGGGTATGACTTGTAGGAAGTGGGTGGTTGGGCAGGGGTAGGATCAACATATGGATAAGAAGGTGAATAATCGTGCGGATCCCTAAAACTAGATGAGTGGAGTGGGGTGAAAGATCGACTGCGAGATTGAGCAATATGCTCAGCAATGGACATAGGCCTAGGAGTGACAGAAGGACTTGAAGAAGTGGTATCAACATATGTAGGTTGTAAAGGTTGACTCGGTTGACACAAAGTGGGTTGAAAAGTCAAACTATTTCTCCTAGACGCCTCTATTTGATCTTTCAACGAAATTTTTGGCAAGGAAGGATCGTTTTTAAATTGACCGAACAAATTAACGTAAGACGCAAAATTAGGTTCGGGATACCAAAGTTCGGCTAATGATTTATTGTGTGGGGTACCCATGTTAGAAGAAAGGGGAAAAGAAAGAAGGAAGGTTGGGTGGTGCAAGGATTTATTTGGGGCTAAAAAATTTTGCAAGTTCTATAAAATATTTGTCCTTTTTATTTTCATTTTTCATTGATTTTTTTCTTTCTCTTTATTTGGAAAAATTTTGTTGTAAAAAGATTTTTAGAGAAAAGATATGCAACAGCAAAATATTTTATAGAAAAGATATGCAACAGCAAAATATTACTTGCAATCTATTTTATTTCAAGCGGGGCCCAAAAATCCTGCACAAGATCGTTATTTGGAAGGGAATATATTTCTAAAGTGCACAAAATTCTGCAGGCATTTCCAGAAAATATATTTCAAAATATACAGAGGATGAACAGAAGATCTTACAGAGCAAAGTTGGTCTGATGATGTCACAATTCCACCGCCCTTCCGCGGCAAAACATGGCTCCCACCGCGATTTCACGGTCACATTAACTGCACAGTGCCCCAGAAATTTTTTTGTGCGACGAATCGACAAGATGGTCGCGGTTCCGCGGCCTAAGGTGGGTTTTGGCCGCGGAATCGCGGCGAGATAGGGGATTTGGGGCTCCAAAATTTTTGTACTCTTCTGTTAGTTAAAATCCCTTCTGTTCCGATACCCTTTTTTCTGTTTCGCTTTCTGGAATTTTCCAGATCCGATTCTGTATATCCTGCAAAAAATTCAACCACAAAGTATCCCTTCCAAAAATAACAAATGATATATATTTTTATATTTTTTTGATTTTTTCAGATTTTTATGAATTTTTAAATTTTATGATTAACCCGAAATTGCGAAAAGAAAATTCTACGCCATCCCCGGCAACGGCGCCATTTGATTGAGTGATTTAGCGTGCTTACGCTTTCTAAAAGATAGATCAAAAATATTTGTAACCGCAATCAAGAAAGGCGTCGCATGAAGCTAGCCGGTGAGTACGGGTCGGTCCACAGGGATTTTGTGAATTTCCGATTCGTTCTTACGAGTTAATTCCGAAGGGTGTTCGGTTGATTATTAAATCTAAAAATCTAATTAACCTAGGGCAATTATCTAGATCTACTCTTGCTAGGGCTAGGTTTAGGGATGGTTTGGAAATGTAATTAAATCTCACCGCTTTCAATACCCGAATGAAGATCTATGAGGAGTTATGGTAATTATCAATAAAGTAGATTATATCCGTTCGGGAAGGTGTTCCTTCCTCTAGGTTCTTGTCCTTCCTTTAGAGATCCTTACCCTAACCTCCATGGAAAACATCACACCCGAGCCTTTATACTACGGTATCACTGCTACCTCGAGGGATAGAATGCCGTAGGGAGCGGTATGTGCATGTATGAATGGAGTCCTATTGTAAATATTTGGTGGGTAAGAAAAGGATGAGAGATCTCATCTCTCAAAATCCTTCCCAAAAGCTAAACCCTAAACAAGTTCCTAGGGCATGAAATTAAATCTACCTAGGGCAAGGAATTTAAATCTACAATAAGGCAAGAAATTAAATCACTTACAGATGCATCCCTTCAATCATCCATGCAGGGTTGTCAGATCTGAATTTCTGAATGGAGAAGAAACACCGATGCTCTCCAAAAGATTTCTAAATTTTATTCATTAAAGGGAGGCATAAAGAAAATACAATGTTTTGGGTTCCTATTTATAGAGAATAGGAATCCCTAGGGTTACAATGACTCGCATGTCTGAAATTACAAAAACAGCCCTTAGGTTGACTAGTCAGCGCCGTACCAAAACAATGGTAAAAAGTTTATTTTTCAATCTCTCAAGATTGCCGCGGAACCGCGGCCCGAGGCCTGGTTTGGCCGCGGTTCCGCGGCCAAAATGATGAGTTGGCTGCTGAAATTTCTTGTCCTGGTTCCTGGCTCTCTGGTCTTCCTACTTATTTATTTCTTTTCTCAATTTAACTTCTGACTCTCTTCCAGATTTTCCAGTGAACATTGTTGTGGAATTAACCGTGGCTTTGTGTCGACGTCTTGAACCTTGCTTCGTGAACTGTTTCTTCTGTAGGTTTGATCAAGATCTTCTGTTTATTGGTTAAAGTCCACTTTTTCATCGTCTTTACATCGTTTGCACTGTTTTCTGTCCAAGAACCTGTAACCCGTAACATGTAGCAGACATGCGTCAAAAGCACCCGTTTATTTATAAAAAGAACAAGAATGGGAAATATAATAATACAATATTATGGTGTGAACAGTCACCTAGGAACTGCTACCCGACGATAGGTATAATACCCACCAGCAGTTCCCGACGAGTCATGTCCAGTGTACCCATAACCTAATGAGCACATGTATACTATTTCCAGTATGACGTACTAATGGCTGTGGGACAGACCATCTCCCCTGCTGGGATGAGAAGCGTATACACTAGTCTACTGTGGAGTATCGATGCTCCGTCTCGATAATCCTACGACTAGGGACCTGTATAGGATATGCTTATAGACTACCCAGCCCCCACTAGTGTGACTGTCATCACAACGCTGGTAATCAAGCAAAGATCCTAAGGGCTCTACCAATATGTATAAGCGATATGCTAAAAGAAACACATGCACATATTGAGGTAGAAACAAACCAGGTAGCATACTACCATTTCGAGCAAGACTGTTACTATATCCGTGTATATCCCAAGCTCCCATTAAATTATATACAATCCAGTATGATACAATAATGGCCTCTAGGGCATATATCACTAACAATTACCCACTTGCACTAAGGTCATATACTGGCATATCGCAGATCGAAGATCTCGAATAGCCTCTCAAACACTGTCTGAAGGATAGGCTCTGTGAGTGGATCTGCAGTGTTGTTCTCCGTATCTACTCTCTTCACCTCGATCTCCTGGGGATCAACGATCTCCCTGATTAGGTGGTACCGCCTCAAGATATGTCTGGATCTCTGATGGGACCTGGGTTCCTTCCCTATAGCTATAGCGTCGTTGTTGTCATAATACTAAAGTATTGGACCAATAATGGAAGGAACCACCTGAAGTTCAGTTAAGAACTTCCATATCCAGACTGCCTCTTTTGCGGCGTCTCATGCAGCGATCTACTCCATTTCCATCGTCGAGTCTGTAACGGTGTCTTGCTTGGAGCTCTTCCAACAGACCGCCCCTCCATTGAGGGTAAAGACATAACCCGACATGGACTTGGAGTCATCCTTATCACTCTGGAAGCTGGAGTCAGCAAAGGCCTCGATTTGGAGGTCTTTTCCGCCATACACCAAGAACATCTCCTTAGTCCTTCTCAGGTACTTGAGAACGTTCTTTACTGCTATCCAGTGCTTCTTCCCTGGGTTTGACTTATACCGGCTTAGCACACTGAGTGCATAAGCTACATCTGGTATGGTACACAATATCGCATACATTATAGAGCCTACCGCAGAAGCATAGGGTATAGATATGATGTGAGCCCTTTCCAAATCAGTCTTTGGAGTGGGTGATTCCGTGACAAGCCGGTAGACTACCGTGCTTAGAATCATCCATACTAAATATTTTTAGTATGGTGTTGTTGTACCTTGACTGTGAAAGTCCTACCATCCTCTTTGATCTATCACGATAGATCTGGATCCCCAGAATGTAGTTGGTATCACCCAGGTCTTTCATGGAGAACCTCTGTGACAAGAATCCTTTGACTGATTGTAGCATAGGAATGTCATTTCTTATCAAGAGAATGTCATCCACGTACTCAATGAGGAATTCCACAGTTCTTGCTACAATCTTACTAAAAATGCATGGTTCATCTGGATTTTTGATAAAGTCGAATTCTTTGACTGTCTCAATAAAAACAGATGTTCCAACTCCGCGATGCCTGGTTTAGTTCATAAATGGACTTAAGCAACTTGCACACTGTCCCGCTGCTCTCACTCTGATTGAAACCCTCTGGCTGATTCATATAGACACACTCTTCCAAATTACAATTTAGAATAGCCGTCTCTACGTCCATCTGCCGGATCTCAAAATCTTGGAAGGCGGCAATGGCAAGAAGGATCCGAATGGATTTGAGCATAGACACTGGAGAAAACGTTTCATCATGGTCCAAACCAGGTCATTAACGAAAACCTTTTGCAACAAGTCTAGCCTTATAGGTTTCAACTTATCCATCTACACCAATCTTCTTTCTGAAGATCCATTTGCAGCCTACGGGTTGTACCCTTTCTGGAGCAATGTTCAAAATGCATACTTTGTTGGTGTACATGGACTCCATTTCGGTCCGCATTGCATCCAGCCATTTTATCCAGTCACCGCTCTGAATGGCCTGCTGGAAGCTAGTTGGCTCATCATTGTCAATGATGCAATCCTCTCGATCCCCGTCTATGAGAAAACCGTAGTATCTCTCGGGCGGATGAGACTGCCTACTAATCCTACAGATTGGTGTAGGGTTGTCTGGTTCTTTTGAAACCTCTGGTTCTACCATATTTTCAGTAATAGTTTGTGGTTCTGGAATTTCTTCCAGTTCTATTGCGCTCCCACTATTTCCTTTTATAAAAAATTGATTTTCTAAAAAAATGGACATGACGAGGACCAAAAACCTTTTGTTCCTCTGCGTAATAGGAAAGATACCCTTTGGAGTTCTCTGGGTATCCCACAAACTTATACAGTACTGAGCGTACCTCGAGCTTGTCCGCATATTGCTTTTCAACAAAAGTTGGACATCCTTATATCTTCAGATACTGAAGATGGGGTTTCTTCCCACTCCACATCTGATATGGTATGATAGGCACAGTCTTGGTAGGAACCTTACTCAAAAGATATGCAGCTGATTCTAATGCATAACCTCAGAAGGATCGCGGTAACTCAGCCTTACTCATCATGGAACGAACAATATCCAATAGGGTTCTGTTCCTCCTTTCTTATACACCGTTGTGTTGTGGTGTGTATGGAGGAGTAAGCTGAGAGAGAATTCCATTCTCTTTTAGGTAATTCAGGAACTCGGCAATTCGGTATTCACCACATCGATCAGATCTCAGTGTCTTGATACTTTTGCCTGTTTGTTTTTCCACTTCATACTTAAATTCTCGGAATACCTCAAAAGGCCTTGGATTTATGCTTCATCAAGAAGACATGTCCTTACCTAGAGAAATCATCCGTAAAAGTAATGAAACAGGAATAACCACTTCGTGCATCTGTAGATATTGGACTACACACGTCGCTGTGTATGAGTCCCAAGAGCTCGCTCGCTCTTACTCCGTGTCGAGTGAACGGAGTCTTTGTCACCTTTCCTATGAGATAAGATTGACAAGTTGTATAAGACTGATATTCAAACAGATCCAAATATCCCTCTCTATGTAACTTCGACAACCGTGTTTCATTGATGTGACCCCTTCTACAATGCCATAAGAAAGTCCTATTTGATTCTAGAAACTTTCTTTTAAGTGTGTTCTGGACATTGAAAACCTGAGCTTGATTTGACACGTATATACTGTCCTCTAGGTACCCAATCACACTTTGATTTAGGTGGATGTGAACCACATCGCTTACATACTAGACTTGGTACACACAAACAGCTACGTAGAATCAATATTTGCCCACTTGTCAATTCTAGGTGATATACCCTATGGATACAGCATCCACGCTCATTCTGTTAGCAACACTGAGAGTCATATCATCTGCCTTGATAACTCTACGGTTTCTCAAAGCCTGTAATTGTAGGGTGTTTTTCGTCGCCCCATTGAGATGGGAATACGCGTGCGCTTGTCAGGCGTACTACAGATCCCCCCTGCCTAGGGTAGGATGGGGTTTATTGATTGTGGGGATCCGAATCTCCGGCAGCCGCGGACTAAGCTGACGTTAATTACCCCTCGCCTTTGGAGCGAGAGAACCTCCGATTGACGGTGTCACGCCCCGCTTCCCAGAGTACGCTAGATTGGGCACGTGACATAGCCAACCATGCTACCTGTGGGTAGGAAGTATCCATCCACAGTCACATTACGGCTGTAGAGATATCAAGAACAAGATAAAACTATCTAAAAACATGTCCATAATCCAGAATAACAGGAGTCAATGATAAATGAATGCGGAAGCAAATGATTCAATACAATAACTGAAAAGTAAGTCCCATAATGCGGGCTCAAATCTGGAAATAAATGCAGGAAATAAAACTAACCACTACAGGACTCACAACTCAGCCTGCTGGCTGAAGTACTCCTGCTCGGACTGCGACAGTGGTATAGAATCTGGGCCATGCAAAACCCAGACGTCAGCGCGTCATGTCAACCAGTAATATAATATGAAAATGTAACAGGCAATGCAAAACAAGCATGAATAAAGCAATAATGTGAAACAAGCAGTACAGGGTAATGTGCAGTGGGTAACTAAACTGTTCTATCAGGTTTTCTATTCTAAAGTCTTTGAAATCAAATTGAGTAATCCTCCATGTAACTCAAAGGATATGTCCCGTTACCTCCCGGGACCACGGATCAGGAATATGTGAACCAATAGTGGTTCTGTCCCGTTACTCCCCGGGACCACGGATCAGGAAAATGTAAGAGTCACGAATGGCTCTGTCCCGTTACCCCCCGGGACCACGGATCAAGAAAATATAAGAGTCATGAATGGCTCTGTCCCGTTACCCCCCGGGACCACGGATCAAGTCATACCCTTTTAAGTTACACTTTAGTTTACACTTTTGATTTCCCCATACCCCCAAGTTATATATGTCAGGTCAGGTATTCAGTAATCAAGAAACTAATGCCAACACAGGATCAGGTAAACAGGTTTGTCTGGATAGACAACAGGAACGGTCCATGAGGACTACATGTTATGTTTGTTGGCATTAGACACAAGATCAGGTAACAGGTAAAGCCATGGTACATCAGGTCAAGCCAGGTAATGTATAAAGGTGTCATGTCATGTCAAGAGTGTACGGTACCATGTCATGTCAAGTAGGAAGTGTAACAGGTCATGTCAGGAAGCACAAGATGTCATGTGGGTGCTCATAATCAACTAACATAAGCATGTGTATAAATAAACAAGCATGAGTACTATCAGAACAATAAACTGGAACATGTAATATGATATGCAAATAGATATAATTTCAAGGATATGGATGCACAGTTATCGATTAGGGTTACATTTATAGTTCCAATATTAATTAGGATGCAATTTATTAAACATGGAGTGCAATATCACACTATTATTTAGTAATGTGATCTATGGATGCAATTATATGTATCTTAAATGCGATGGATGCAAACGGGTATCCGAAAAGTTATAAAACTATAAAATGGTAATGTGGGATGTACAACTAAGCAATATGTGATATAAATATTGATATAATAATATTAATATGGATAGCATATTCAAAGCGATTAATAACGATAAAAGTGGTATTGATTAACCATGCACAAGAAAGTTCCGTTCAGAAATTCAGCGTCACCCTAATTTGTAAAATATCTTAAAAATAACAAACGTTCTACAAAAGGAACGTGTCTTATACCAAAACAAAGATAATTCAATAAGGTTTTCAGTTTTATAAGTATAAGCATCTCAGGTTGTCCCTACAAAAAGTTATGAACATTCGAAGTTGAACGTTTGCTGCTGGAATTTCCCTGGACAGCAGTTTGGAGACATTTGCATTTGCATTTTACGTTATTTAAACAATTTATTTTGCAAGTAAATATTTCATATAGTTATAGTATTCTGAGTTAGCTTCGTAACGAACTAAAGAACGTATACTAATGATTTTTCTATGATTTATAATGAATTTTATAAGATAAGGTGTACAGTAAATTTCAGATTTGTCATATCCGATTTTTCAACGACGTTTCATGTGTAAACTATAAGATTTTCAAATGTATAACATTATAAAATGAAGATTATAAACTAATTAAAGATAATAATAATAAATATTACGACGATATATATTTTAAATGATATGGTTGCAGTATAATGTAATCTAGTATGTCACAAGATAAGTTTTCATGATCTAGATTTAATATGATATAAACGGATGCAAACGGAACATCGAAACGTTATAAAATTAAACATGGGGCACTAGATTTAAACTATAGGTATGGTATTTATTTAAATAGGTATAAAATTAATTATATAGCATGTAGCAAGATTAACTTGCCTCGATGGATCGCGAATCGGGAAAACGGAACGTTAACCGTCGGCGGGGAAAACTCGCGACGGGCGCACGGTTCACGGAATGAACCCAAACGACGAACAAAGGAACCGCACGGGTCAGGGTACCTCGCTGGAACGTCGAGAAGCGTCACCGGCACGACGGAATTCCGGCAACAAAAGAACAGTTAAAAAAAATGAGAAACGAGACATGAAGCAAGAAGAGAAAGAATGATAAAGAGAAGTACGAGAGAATATATGAGAGAGAGATAGAGAGAAAGTGGAGAGAGAGAGAGAGAGCTGCAGGTGGGGGCCTACGGAATTAAAAGGAACGCGATTGGCTAAAGGGGAATCGTTAGTTAGGGATAAATATTAATTAAAGATTCAAAACATTTTAAGGAACAGTAGGATATATATATAGGTTAATTTAAAGATTTAAAAGATAGGTAATGAACAGTAAGATATCGTTAGTTAGAAAAATATATGCGATGGTTTTAATAATATTAAAATTTGGGATTTTGGCGCCAAATAAAACATTTCCAAATCGCGCCCGGGTCGAGTCCAAAAATTTGAAATTGAAATAATAGGATTTTAAGCGGGATCCAAATTTTAAAATTAAGTGTTTTATGATCAAAAAGCATACCCCCAAAACGGACACACGTACGTGCACGTAGCCGTCCAAACTCGCCCGTTTCACGGAACGGGACGAGAACACAATGCACGGACGCTACCACGAGGCTAGGGGTGTCAAGTAGGCCAAGAAGAATATTTTCAATTTTATTTTAGATGCCAAAATTTGTTATATGTAGAAATGACTTTGCCGGGTAAATTTTACAGTAAGCAACAAACAAGCAAGTTAAATGAAATGAGTACCACATTATACTCAAACAGTAACTGAAAATAGTAGCATTGGACTCGGGTGTTACATTATACCCGACTACAAAAAGAATTTCGTCCTCGAAATTCCAAGAATACAAAGATAGATAACTACAAGAAAAGGTGAGGAAAATTCTGCCGGATCTCATTTTCTCGTTCCCAAGTGGACTCTCCATGCGATCGATTTCCCCAAGAAACAAGCACAAGGGGAAAAACCTTGTTTTTGAGAACCTTTTCCCTTCGATCCACGATTTCAATCGGTCGCTCCTCAAAAGTCAAGTCTTCTCATACTATTAGCTCCGAATGATCCAAAACGTGTGTTTCATCTCGAACATACTTACGGAGTTGAGATACGTGAAACACATCGTGCACATTTGCCAAGGACTGCGGTAACGCCAAACGATACGCTACCTCACCAACACGCTCCACGATCTCAAGGGTCCAACGAATCGAGGACCAAGCTTTCCTCGACTTCCAAAACGAATCACCCCTCTAGTCGGTGATGTCTTCAAGAATACCAAATCATCCACGGTGAACTCTAGAGGTCTTCTTGACGTATCTGCCCAACTCTTCTGTCGCTCCTGTGCTGCCTTCGTATGATTTCTGATAGGGTTAACCTTCTCAACTGTCTGCACAACCAAATCTGGTCCCAATAATCTTCGTTCACCGACATCGTCCCAACAAACAGGTGAACGGCATTTACGACCATACAAAGCTTCAAATGGAGCCATCCGAATAGTCGCCTGAAAACTGTTGTTGTAAGACAACTCCACCAAAAGTAGATGATCCTCCTAAGACCCCTTGAAGTCCAACATGCATGCTTTCATCATATCCTCAAGAGTTTGGATCGTTCTCTCCGACTGACCATCAGTTTGAGGATGATAAGCTGTGCTAAACTTCAATCGAGTCCCCCAAACTTTCCTGTAAACTCCTCCAGAAGTGTGATAAGAACCGAGTGTCCCGATCGGACACGATGCTCACCGGTACTCCATGCAATCTTACAATCTCCTGCATGTACCGCTCTGCCAAACTCTCTGTTGATTGACCAACCCGAAAAGGAATAAAGTGAGCTGCCTTGGTCAGTCGGTCAACAATTACCCATACTGCATTGTTGCCTTTTGGACTTCGCGGTAAAGCCGTCACGAAATCCATGGTTATATGTTCCCACTTCCACTGAGAAATCGGAAGTGGTTGCAATAAACCCGCAACCCTTTGATGTTCAGCCTTAACTTGCTGACACACCAAGCACTTAGCCATAAAGCGAGCAATCTCCCGCTTCATGCCCTCCCACCAGAAATGCTGTCGAATATCTCGGTACATCTTTGTGCCTCCTGGATGTACAGAATAAGCTGAGCTGCGTGCCTCCTTCATAAGCTCTTCACGAACATCACCCTTTGGCACACACAAATGGCTACCATACCTCAACGAACCATCTTCGTGGATCAATAAATCTGTTCGTAGCCCGGCTTCAACCTGCTCTCGAAACTTTTGCAGTCTAGGATCCTACGATTGAGTTGCTTTAATATTCTCGATCAAAGACGAATGTACTTGCAGCTGCAACAACTGTCCCGTAGAACGCGGTAGCACAACCTCCAAGTCAAATATTCGAAAATCTGCGACGATCTCCTTCTGCGTAGTTAACACCTGAATTACTGGTAACCGACTAAGCGCATCCGGCACAACATTAACCTTCCCCGGATGGTACTTAAGATCAAGATCGTAGTCAGCCATCAGCTCCAACCATCTACGCTGCCTCATGTTAAGCTCCTTCTGTGTGAACACATACTTCAAGCTCTTATGATCTGTAAAAACTTCGACTCTTTCGCCCAAAAGGTAGTGTCTCCAAATCTTCAAAGCGAAAATCACAGCCGCAAGCTCCAAGTCATGAGTTGGATAATTCTTCTCATGGGTCTTCAACTGTCTCGATGCGTATGCTACAACCTTCCCATGCTGCATCAAAACACATCCCAATCCTTTCCCAGATGCGTCGCTGTGAATCACCAATCCTTCGGAATTGTCTGGCACGGTCAGAATAGGGGCGGTTATCAACTTCTGCTTCAACGTCTCGAAAGCTAACGCACACTTATCCGCCCATACAAAAGGTACCTCCTTACGCGTAAGCTTGGTCAACGGCTCTGCCAGACGAGCAAAGTTCTCCACAAATCTTCTGTAGTATCTGGCTAATCCAAGGAAACTTCTTATCTCAGCAACATTCTTTGGAATAGGCCAATCTCAAACTGCTGCAATCTTTTCTGGATCGACGGCAATGCCATCGCCAGACACAACATGCCCCAAAAACCTTACTTCCTCCAGCCAAAACTCACACTTACTCATCTTCGCATACAATTTCTCCTGTCTCAACGTTTGCAGTGCGATCTTCAAATGCTCAGCATGCTCTTCAAAACTCTTCGAGTAAACCAGAATATCGTCAATGAATACCACAATGAACTGATCCAAGAACGGTGAAAAGATTCGGTTCATCAAGTCCATGAATACTGCCGGCGCATTCGTTACTCCGAAAGGCATCACTAAGTACTCATAATGTCCATACCGAGTTCGGAACGCCGTCTTGCAAATATCTTCTGATTTCACTCGGACCTGATGATATCTGGATCGTAAATCCAACTTCGAGAATACCCTCACGCCACTAAGCTGCTCAAAAGTTCTCCAATGCGAGGGATCGGGTACTTGTTCTTAACAGTCACCCGGTTTAATTCCCGATAGTCGATGCACATCCTTCTCGTGCCATCCTTCTTCTTTACTAGAAGAACTGGAGCTCCACAAGGCGAGTTGCTGCTTCGAATCTAACCCTTCTCAAGCAATTCAGCAACCTGTTTCTTAACTTCTTCCAACTCTATTGGTGCCATTGGATAATACGCTTCAGATACTGGCGCTGCACCAGGAATAAGATCAATTGCGAACTCCACATCTCGCTTCGGCGGTAAACCCGATATATCTTCAAACACGTCCATAAAATCACGAACAACAGCCGGCTCTTCACTTTCATCACTTCCATTGATGCAAGAATATTATTTGTCGGCCTAGCCCTAAACTCGACTGGCCCGACAGAACTGCTTCCTTAACGCAACTGCTGCCTGCTGCAAACTCCCTTTCATCCCAGATAAACTCTGCTGCTCTTGGCTGCTGCAAGTATTTGTGAGAAAGTGGTCAAACCCAGGGAGACAATCTGCCTCTGGATGTCCACGTCCAGTCTGCGAATGAACCTCCGTGCCCTGTCTGCATCGTTGGCAACTAAAGGTCCAGTGAAACTACTGAGTCTCGTCCATTCTGCTACATGCACATCTACGGGTGCTCCATTCTGCTTTAGTCCGATGAACTTCTCTTCCATTTCCTCCCGTGCAGTCCGCGGGAAGAACTTCTCCAGGAAACTCTTCGAAAAATCCGCCCACTTGATCGGCTTGGGCAAACGGTTCTCTTCTACAAGCCACCATTCTCGGGCGTAATCCACTAGCTGAATGCGTACCGCAACAACTTTTTTGTCATCTGGAATCTGTGCCGTAAAAAGCAAGTTCTCTGTGTCAACTAGCCACTGCTCCACTGGCAACGGCTCCTTTAAACTAGTAAATATAGACGGACCCAACCGCCTGAAATCTGCTACGATCCCTACTCGGTCAACTGGTCTAGCTCCAACATTGTTCACAGACTGCTGAACGATCTGCAAACCTTCCCGAAACGAGTCCGCTTGCTGCTGGATCAGCTCGGTCTATTTCTTTGATTCTCCAGCATTCCTCTTATCACTCCAAGCATGGCGGCTTTGTCCACACGCCTCTGGTATGTCTTCAATTTCTTACCGACCATATTCCTAAACTCAAAATACCCAACATTAGCATGATGATAGATTTTGAATATAGATCAAGGCTAGAACTCCAAGATACTTAAATAGAGTACCGCATTGTAACTATGCCGCGGTATCATAGCCACAATTATATAACTCCATCCAAGTCGCCTAAGTCCTAGAGATAACAAGGAATCAGGTTTTCGAATCGATATGCAAAGGAAGTTTGCACATCGTAAAAGATATAATCATGAAGAATGTGATTCAAGAATGGTAAAACGGTCAAGGTGGCAGGACATGTTTCCTAAACACGGGTATTCTGATTCGTGTATTGGGTACAATACCCAACTACAAAAGAATCAACCCGACTATCCTATGGCTCTGATACCAAAAGAACCATGTCACGCCCCGCTTCCCAGAGTATGCTAGATTGGGCACGTGACATAGCCAACCATGCTACCTGTGGGTAGGAAGTATCCATCCACAGTCACATTACGGCTGTAGAGATATCAAGAACAAGATAAAACTATCTAAAAACATGTCCATAATCCAGAATAACAGGAGTCAATGATAAATGAATGCGGAAGCAAATGATCCAATACAATAACTGAAAAGTAAGTCCCATAATGCAGGCTCAAATCTGGAAATAAATGCAGGAAATAAAACTAACCACTACAGGACTCACAACTCAGGCTGCTGGCTGAAGTACTCCTGCTCGGACTGCGACAGTGGTATAGAATCTGGGCCATGCAAAACCCAGACGTCAGCGCGTCATGTCAACCAGTAATATAATATGAAAATGTAACAGGCAATGCAAAACAAGCATGAATAAAGCAATAATGTGAAACAAGCAGTACAGGGTAATGTGCAGTGGGTAACTAAACTGTTCTATCAGGTTTTCTATTCTAAAGTTTTTGAAATCAAATTGAGTAATCCTCCATGTAACTCAAAGGATATGTCCCGTCACCCCCCGGGACCACGGATCAGGAATATGTGAACCAATAGTGGTTCTGTCCCGTTACCCCTCGGGACCACGGATCAGGAAAATGTAAGAGTCACGAATGGCTCTGTCCCGTTACCCTCCGGGACCACGGATCAAGAAAATGTAAGAGTCACGAATGGCTCTGTCCCGTTACCCCCCGGGACCACGGATCAAGTAATACCCTTTTAAGTTACACTTTAGTTTACACTTTTGATTTCCCCATACCCCCAAGTTATATATGTCAGGTCAGGTATTCAGTAATCAAGAAACTAATGCCAACACAGGATCAGGTAAACAGGTTTGTCTGGATAGACAACAGGAACGGTCCATGAGGACTACATGTTATGTTTGTTGGCATTAGACACAAGATCAGGTAACAGTAAAGCCATGGTACATCAGGTCAAGCCAGGTAATGTATAAAGGTGTCATGTCATGTCAAGAGTGTACGGTACCATGTCATGTCAAGTAGGAAGTGTAACAGGTCATGTCAGGAAGCACAAGATGTCATGTGGGTGCTCATAATCAACTAACATAAGCATGTGTATAAATAAACAAGCATGAGTACTATCAGAACAATAAACTGGAACATGTAATATGATATGCAAATAGATATAATTTCAAGGATATGGATGCACAGTTATCGATTAGGGTTATATTTATAGTTCCAATATTAATTAGGATGCAATTTATTAAACATGGAGTGTAATATCACACTATTATGTAGTAATGTGATCTATGGATGCAATTATATGTATCTTAAATGCGATGGATGCAAACGGGTATCCGAAAAGTTATAAAACTATAAAATGGTAATGTGGGATGTACAACTAAGCAATATGTGATATAAATATTGATATAATAATATTAATATGGATAGCATATTCAAAGCGATTAATAACTATAAAAGTGGTATTGATTAACCATGCACAAGAAAGTTCCATTCAGAAATTCAGCGTCACCCTAATTTGTAAAATAGCTTAAAAATAACAAACTTTCTCCAAAAGGAATGTGTCTTATACCAAAACAAAGATAATTCAATAAGGTTTTCAGTTTTATAAGTATAAGCATCTCAAGTTGTCCCTACAAAAAGTTATGAACATTCGAAATTGAAAGTTTGCTGCTGGAATTTCCCTGGACAGCAGTTTGGAGACATTTTCATTTGCATTTTACGTTATTTAAACAATTTATTTTGCAAGTAAATATTTCATAGAGTTATAGTATTCTGAGTTAGCTTCGTAACGAACTAAAGAACGTATACTAATGATTTTTCTATGATTTATAATGAATTTTATAAGATAAGGTGTACAGTAAATTTCAGATTTGTCATATCCGATTTTTCAACGACGTTTCATGTGTAAACTATAAGATTTTCAAATGTATAACATTATAAAATGAAGATTATAAACTAATTAAAGATAATAATAATAAATATTACGACGATATATATTTTAAATGATATGGTTGCAGTATAATGTAATCTAGTATGTCACAATATAAGTTTTCATGATCTAGATTTAATATGATATAAACGGATGCAAACGGAACATCGAAACGTTATAAAATGAAACATGGGGCACTAGATTTAAACTATAGGTATGGTATTTATTTAAATAGGTATAAAATTAATTATATAGCATGTAGCAAGATTAACTTGCCTCGATGGGTCGCGAATCGGGAAAACGGAACGTTAACCGTCGGCGGGAAAAACTCGTGACGGGCGTACGGTTCACGGAATGAACCCAAACGACGAACAAAGGAACCGCACGGGTCAGGGTACCTCGCTGGAACGTCGAGAAGCGTCACCGGCACGACGGAATTCCGGCAACAAAAGAACAGTTAAAAAAAATGAGAAACGAGACATGAAGCAAGAAGAGAAAGAATGATAAAGAGAAGTACGAGAGAATATATGAGAGAGAGAGAGAGAAAGTGGAGAGAGAGAGAGAGAGAGCTGCAGGTGGGGGCCTACGGAATTAAAAGAAACGCGATTGGCTAAAGGGGAATCGTTAGTTAGGGATAAATATTAATTAAAGATTCAAAACATTTTAAGGAACAGTAGGATATATATATAGGTTAATTTAAAAATTTAAAAGATAGGTAATGAACAGTAAGATATCGTTAGTTAGAAAAATATATGCGATGGTTTTAATAATATTAAAATTTGGGATTTTGGCGCCAAATAAAACATTTCCAAATCGCGCCCGGGTCGAGTCCAAAAATTTGAAATTGAAATAATAGGATTTTAAGCGGGATCCAAATTTTAAAATTAAGTGTTTTATGATCAAAAAGCATACCCCCAAAACGGACACACGTACGTGCACGTAGCCGTCCAAACTCGCCCGTTTCACGGAACGGGACGAGAACACAATGCACGGACGCTACCACGAGGCTAGGGGTGTCAAGTAGGCCAAGATGAATATTTTCAATTTTATTTTAGATGCCAAAATTTGTTATATGTAAAAATGACTTTGCCGGGTAAATTTTACAGTAAGCAACAAACAAGCAAGTTAAATGAAATGAGTTCCACATTATGCTCAAACAGTAACTGAAAATAGTAGCATTGGGCTCGGGTGTTACAGACGGGTCAAACAGGTCATGCGAACTCAATATGCAGTGTTGTTTTTTGAAGGGGTTTTGGATATATCGGGGGCCCCGTAGAGTTTTTACGGGGGTCCCGCTACCCGGATAGCGGGCTGGGGGTCAAAAGGGCCAGCAGCCCCCTTGCGGGGCAGCGCCCCGTTAGAAATTTTTTTCTAACAGGGACAAAGTCGTGGAGTATGTGTGTATCTATATATATATACATATATACATATATATATAAAGGGGAAAAAGCGTCCAAAGGACGCGTGGGGGCCAGCGCCTCACGTGCGTGGCATGCAGGCGCTCGTGCTTCATGTGCTTGGCATGTGGACGCTAGCGTGCTGGGCGCCGGCACCCTATGTGCTTGGCACGCGGGTGCTGGGCGCCGGCGCCCCACGTGCTTGGCACACGGGCGCTGGGCGTCAGCAGAAAAAGGGACTTAGTCCCTGCACTAGGAGATGTGCTCCCGATTTAACTTCTGGAGTTAAACTCCTAAAAATAGATTAATTTATAGAGTTGAACTCCAACAGATCTTGAATGAAGTTAAACTCCTAGAAATCTTTGGCTCTTCTTTTGAGCTTTGGATCCTCCCAAAGTAGGATTTTTGGAGATGAGTCTCCTTCTTCCTCCTCTCGGCTGGCCGGCTCTTGAAGAACAAGAGGGGTGAGATTTTAAAAATCTCTCATTTTTAAGATCTGATGGAAGATCCAAGCTCTCCTTTGTGGGTTTTGTGGTGAAAAACTATTTAGTTTTGGAAAAGGAAGAGTAAAACTCTTGATTTAATTCAAAAGAAAGAAAAATGTTTAGAATCTTGAGGAAGGAGAAAGAGGCACAAAAAACCCTAGAGTTTTTAGAGAATGAAAAGTGTATTTATTTCATTATCATGTTGCCTTATATAGGCTTACACATTTATATATAGCCCCTTGGGCTTTATAAAATGGCATTTTGCCCATCCCATGCCTCATGTGCTCATTTCTTTTGCACATAAGCCATGGGCTTTACAGAAATTTGGCTTTATGCCCATTTTCTTACATTCATGCATAAAAAATTACATCAAAATTATTTATTACATGATTTTTTATTTCGGCATGGGGGAGGCCGGCCACTTCATGTTCGGGCTCGACTCGGGCATGAGCCCACTTGATCTGGGCTTGGGCCTATCTAGCTTGGGGTTGACCTTGACTTTGACTTGATCAACCGGGGTGCAATTTTCGACCCCAACAAAGTGCCCCCCATCAATAAATGCACACCACATATGTGGGTCGTGTGCATGAAATTGATGGATCTTCTTTCATGTGGAGGCGACTTGCTTTGGTTCCCATTTTTTAGGACGCACTGCTCTTTTTACGACATGGACGGTCGACGCTTGACGCGTCTCCGAGATGGAGTGTCCGTAGTAGACGTTTCCCCGGCATGGAGTGATTTGGTTCCTGCTTTGTAGGAAGCCTGCGCTGCCCTTTTTACGACATGGACGGTCGACGCTTGACGCGTCTCCAAGATGGAGTGTCCGTGGTAGACGTTTCCCCGGCCCGGAGTGATTTGGTTCCCGCTTTGTAAGAAGCCTGCACTGCCCTTTTTACGACATGGACGGTCGACGCTTGACGCATCTCCGAGGCGGAGTGTCCGTGGAGCGATTTGGTTCCCGATTTGTAGGAAGCCTGCACCGCCCTTTTTACGACATGGACGGTCGACGCTTGACGCGTCTCCGAGGCGGAGTTTCTATGGTAGACGTTTCCCTGGCCCGGAGTGTTTTGGTCGACGTGCCCCCGGCATGGAGTGTCGCTGGTTGTTCGACTTGTCCCCAGCACGGAGTGTCGCTGTTCGACATTTCCCCGGCACGGAGTGTCGTTGTTCGACTTGTCCCCGGCACGGAGTGTCGCTGTTCGACGTTTCCCCAGCACGGAGTGTCGCTGTTCGACTTGTCCCCGGCACGGAGTGTCGCTGTTCGACGTTTCCCCAGCACGGAGTGTGACTGTTCAACGTTTCCCCTGCATGGAGTGTCATTGTTCGACTTGTCCCCGGCACGGAGTGTCGCCGGTCGACCTGATTCCAAGGCGGAGCATGATTCCGACAGGGAGGTCGCTGGTCGACTTATCCCCGGCACGGAGTGTCGCTGGTCGACTTGTCCCCCGCACGGAGTGTCGCTGGCTGTTCAACTTGTCCCCGACACGTTGGTCGCTGGTCGACTTATCCCCGGCACGGAGTGTCGCTGGTCGACTTGTCCCCGGCACGGAGTGTCGCTGGCTGGTCGACTTGTCCCCGGCACGGAGTGTCGTTGGTCGACTTGTCTCCGGCACGGAGTGTCGCTAGCTGTTCGACTTGTCCCCGGCACGGAGTGTCGCTAGCTGTTCGACTTGTCCCCGGCACGGAGTGTCGCTGGTCGACTTGTCCCCGACACGGAGTGTCGCTGGTTGACTTGTCCTCGGCACGGAGTGTTGCTAGTTGTTCGACTTGTCCTCGGCACGGAGTGTCGCTGGTCGACTTGTCCCCGGCACGGAGTGTCGCTGGCTGTTCGACTTGTCCCCGGCATAGAGTGTCGCTGGTTAATTTGTCCTCGGCACAGAGTGTCGCTGGCTGTTCGACTTTTCCCCGGCATGGAGTGTCGCTGGTCGACTTATCCCCGGCACGGAGTGTCGCTGGTCGACTTTTCCCCGTCACGGAGTGTCGCTGTTCGACTTTTCCCCGGCATGGAGTGCCGCTGTTCGACGTTTCCCCAGCACGGAGTGTCGCTGTTCGACGTTTCCCCGGCATGGAGTGTCGTTGTTCGACTTGTCCCCAGCACGGAGTGTCGTTGGTTGACCTGATTCCGAGGCGGAGCATGATTCTGACAGGGAGGTCGCTGGTCGACTTGTCCCCGGCACGGAGTGTCGCTGATCGACTTGTCCCCGGCACGGAGTGTCGCTGGCTGTTGACTTGTCCCTGGCACGGAGTGTCACTGTTCGACGTTTCCTCGACACGGAGTGTCGCTGTTCGACTTGTCCCCGGCACGGAGTGTCGCTGTTTGACGTTTCCCCAGCACGGAGTGTCACTGTTCAACGTTTTCCCGGCATGGAGTGTCGTTGTTCGACTTGTCCCCGGCACGGAGTGTCGCTAGTCGACTTGTCCCCGGCACGGAGTGTCGCTGGTTGACCTGATTCCGAGGCGGAGCATGATTCCGATAGAAAGGTCGCTGGTCGACTTGTCCCCGGTATAGAGTGTCGCTGGTCGACTTGTCCCCGGCACGAAGTGTCACTGGTTGACTTGATCCCGAGGCAGAGCATAATTCCGGTAGGGAAGGTAGATATCCCGAGGCGAAGCATGATTTCGACACGGGGTAAATTCTGGGACGAAGCATGATTCCGCCGCAGAGGTTGTTGGTTTGATTTTATTTGGGTTGACATCAGCATCGCTACACTGGAATATGGTACCAGGAGCGAATCATCATTTGTCATGAGAGGATTTGGGGATTTGGTTTTTGGGTCAGCATCTGTATTGCTGCACTGGAATAATGCTAGGAGTAACTCATCATTTGCCCTTGCCCTTTGAGGAGCGATGGCTTAGGAGACAGGTTTAGCTCCCTATCACCTAAGACTTTTCAATTTTATGAGCCGTAAGGGTCCCATAAAAGCATTTTCTCCCTACGAGTCGAAAGGATCTCGTAGGTGTATTTTCTCCTTAGGAGTCATGTGGACTCCTGGGTGTGTTGCTCCTTTGTGAGTCGTAAGGATCTCACGCGGGAATTTTCTTCTTATAAAGTCGAGAGGACTTTGCAAGTGTATCTCATCTCTTTTTCACGAATTTGCGCCCTTTCGGGTTTTCACAAACTCGCCAGCAGTCCTGCTGTTTTTACTCACGGAGCCCTTTCGGGTTTTCATCCATGCCCATTTTTCTTGTGGACATACCATTTTTTTTACCGCGATTGCTCTATCATTTCAGCTTTTCTTATCGCGAAGGTCGCGATTGCCCTATCATTTCGGTTATTTATTCGCGGTTGCTCTATCATTTCGGCTTTGTTTTTCATCTTTATTTTACTCGCTAATTTTTATTGCGAGTTGCCCCATCATTTCGGCTTTTTAATTTTTTTTAATTTACAAATTTTTACAGCCCCAGTTTAACGACTTAGAGGTCGATTGTTCCCAGTTTAACGACTTAGAGGTCGGCTGTTCCCAGTTTAACGACGTGGTGGTCAGTCGTTCCCAGTTTAACGACGTGGTGGTCAGTCGTTCCCAGTTTAACGACGTGGTGGTCAGTCGTTCCCAGTTTAACGACGTGGTGGTCATCTTGCTTATCCCAGCTCCTCGAACTTTGATCTTGGCGGAGTTATGTTGATGACCGTAGCTCTGTGGCTTGTCGGTACATCTGACGACTGTGGGGCTTTCCCAAGTTTGTATTGGTTCTCCACCCAATGTTTGAAAATATAGCAGTCTTCGATGGTATGACTCACCATTCTATGATATGGGCAGTATATGGGATTGCCGGTCATGTTCATTTCATGTGACCTCTTTGGAACAGGCAGTTGCAGACCGTTGTTCAAGGTGTCCGCGAATATTTTGCGGATTTCATCCCTCCTGAAGGAGTATACCTTCTTCTTTCTCTCCATCGGAGTAGGTGCCTTTACTGATGCTGGTCCTTGAGGCCGATCAGTCTTCGATTCGCCCTTTTCAGATAATGACACATGTCTGAGAGAATCAGGTTCCCGAAGGGCTCCGGGCTCCATTTGTATGAAATCGGCGGTCGTAGCTTGACTGTTTACTAACACGCCTTTAGACAGTTCTAAATCTCCCGTCTTGTATTGCTTTTCGACCCAATCTTTAAAGACGAAGCAGTCCTCAATGGCATGACCTATTACTCTGTGATAGGGGCAGTATTTGGGGTCGTCAGTCATATTCGCTTCTTGCGGTCTCTTTGATTCTAGCAATTGTAGACCGTTTCTCAGGGCGTCCTTGAATATTTTACGGACTTTGTCCCTTTTGAAGGAATAGACCTTATCCAGTTTCTCTTTCAGAGGCGGTTCCCCTTCGGTGTATGTATTGGAGGGACTGGAGGCTGATCACGGCCGTTTTTCGCGAAGGCGCTCCGCTCTTAAGCTAAAGGGGGTATCGGTTGGCTGCCTCCGGGTATCAATCCCTGGCTCATGAACCAAAATTTGATTCTGCTGTAATTGCAATCGGGCGACTTGGGTCGCGAGATCTGTCACGACGTTTGCCAATTCATCAACTTTGGAATTGACCTTGGCCAACTTCTCATCCCTGTCCTGAAGCTTCCTTTGAAGCCATTGGAATAACACTTGTTCTGTAGTTCCAAACGTGACAACGGGGTCATCTTTACCGCCTGAGCTTGATCCGGCGAGAACCACGGGCTCCTTTGGCTTATCGGCCTGAGTGGGCTATTCATTATTTAGACCGAGTTGACTTTAGGTAGTGTCAACCATATCACCACCATGGCTGTGAAGCATTGGAGGGTTCGTTTCTTCATGTCCGACCATGTAGACAGTGTGGACCACATATCCAGCCGTCTCTTTATCTTTGGCGGGGTAACCCCATTCTTGGAGCCTCATGAAGCTCAGCCTAGCATGAGCCCTAGCCCTTTTGTTGGCTCCGTATCTGAGCCTTTTCTGCCTTAGCTTCTTGATTTTGAGGGCTTGGCGGGCATCCGTTTTCTGGGAAGCCACCGTGAGTCGATTGATAGGGAGCATAAAGAAGATACCCGATCGAGCAATTGTCAAGGGTACCGCTGGAGCTTGCCTGAGATGCCCTGTTGCTTCGTTGACGTTGATGGCCTTGCCCCCAGCTGGAGCGATGGAGAGTCGTTCGGAAACGGATTTGTGCTTGGGCTGAGGTGCCATCACGACCATGACATTCGGCCTTTTCACTTTTGAGACCGGTTTGTCTGTTACCGGAGCTTGAGGAGCTGGGATGGCGTTAGCTGACACGAACATAATAGAGCCAAATGGTAGCGGCGGCTCCTCCCATTGTCGCCCGAGACTGGTCGGGAGGACCGTCCTGGCGTCTATCTTTATCGTGTAGGAGATGGGAGCTGTATCGAGAGCTGAGCTGATCCTTAGAGACATTTTGTTGCTTCCGGAGATTGCAATTTGAAATTTGTTAACCTGCACAAAGAAGCATGATTTTAGTACAGCCAATCGATACGTATATTGATTGAGTTCGTACGAATGCTTAACCCGAAATATGGGAGGAAAGATCCGTCCCACCGGGCGTGCCAGAATCTGTAGGGTGTTTTTCGTCACCCCATTGAGATGGGAATACGCACGCGCTTGTCAGGCGTACTACAGATTCCCCCTGCCTAGGGTAGGTTGGGGTTTATTGATTGTGAGTATCCGAATCTCCTGCAGCCGCGGACTAAGCTGCCGTTAATTACCCCTCGCCTTTGGAGCGAGAGAACCTCCGATTGACGGGTCAAACAGGTCATGCGAACTCAATATGCAGTGTTGTGTTTTGAAGGGTTTTGGATATATCGGGGGCCCCGCAGAGTTTTTACGGGGGTCCCGCTACCCGGATAGCGGGCTGGGGGTCAAGAGGGCCAGCAGCCCCCTTGCGGGGTGCGGGACAGCACCCCGTTAGAAATTTTTTTCTAACAGGGACAGTGTCGTAGAGTGTGTGTGTGTGTGTGTAGGGGTAAAAGCGTCCAAAGGACGCGTGGGGGCCGGCGCCCCACGTGCTTGGCACGCGGGCGCTGGGCGCCGGCGCCCCAAGTGCTTGGCACGCGGGCGCTGGGCGCCGGCGCCCCACGTGCATGGCACGCGGGCACTGGACGTCAGCAGAAAAAGGGACTTGGTCCCTGCACTAGGAGCTGTGCTCCTGATTTAACTTCTGGAGTTAAACTCCTAAAAATAGATTAATTTATGGAGTTGAACTCCAACAGATCTTGAATGGAGTTAAACTCCTAGAAATCTTTGGCTCTTCTTTTGAGCTTTGGATCCTCCCAAAGTGGGATTTTTGGAGATGGGTCTCCTTCTTCCTCCTCTCGGTTGGCCGGCTCTTGGAGAACAAGAGAGGTGAGATTTTAAAAATCTCTCCCTTTTAAGATCTGATGGAAGATCCAAGCTCCCCTTTGTGGGTTTTGTGGTGAAAACTATTTAGTTTTGGAAAAGGAAGAGTAAAACTCTTGATTTAATTCAAAAGAAGGAAAAAGGTTTAGAACCTTGAGGAAGGAGAAGGAGGCACAAAAAACCCTAGAGTTTTTAGAGAATGAAAAGTGTATTTATTTCATTATTATGTTGCCTTATATAGGCTTACACATTTACATATAGCCCCTTGGACTTTACAAAATGGCATTTTGCCCATCCCATGTCTCATGTGCTCATTTCTTTTACACATAAGCCATGGGCTTTACAGAAATTTGGTTTTATGCCCATTTTCTTACATTCATGCATAAAAAATTACATCAAAATTATTTATTACATGATTTTTTATTTCGGCATGGGGGAGGCCGGCCACTTCATGTTCGGGCTCGACTCGGGCATGAGCCCACTTGATCTGGGCTTGGGCCCACCTGGCTTGGGGTTGACCTTGACTTTGACTTGGTCAACCGGGGTGTAATTTTCGACCCCAACAGTAATGAATTACAGATATGAGATCCTGATCCGGTATCTTGTACTCAGGAAGTAGAGTTAATTGAGAGACTGTTTTTAATCACAAACACACCCGAAGTTGAAGCCACAACATGCTTCGGATCCTAGATTCTGGCTTTCCAAGCCCTGTATCCCTTCTGCCAATGCCCTTCCTCGTGACAATAGGAACATCCCTTCTTCCCTACTGTTAACCCCGAAACTTTTGCCCTTTCCTTTTCTTCTACCTTACCGACACCGCCTATCGGCTATGTGGAGGTCTTCTTTTTCTCACCCTTGGCATCCGCCTTAGATCCAGAAGAGGAAGATTCCCCAATAAGCAGAGCGGATGTCTCCCTGGTTCCTTCAGGGTGCCCTTAACTGGAAGTATAACTTGCTTCCCCTGGGCATAAATTGAAGGTAGGGGCTGTAGAATCAAGTCAGTACATGACTCGTTCTCCAACGTAGTCTCCAGTTCCGTGAGCTTTTTAATATAGCTAATCATTGTAGGGACGTGGTCCCCTACAGATGACCCGACAGTCAACCTCGCTCGAAGCAATTCTTTCGAGATCTCATATCTTGCGATACGATATTGCTCTCCATATAAAACATTGTTATGAAGGAAGATAAAAACTAAGTCTATCTTCTCGTGCTGCCTCTGGTATACACCATCAACTGAGGCTAACATGATGGCATTCGCACGGTCTTTTTCCCTTGTCTTACGGATATCAACTTCCGCGACGGTAGAAACTGGACCTGGGACGGCGGAGGCTATGAGTAGTAATGAGGTGGTCTAGTTTGTCATAGGTAATGGACATTTGGACAAACATTTGCCAGTCAATATAGTATAACTCAGTCATTTTATTATCTATCTGTAACCTAATCTGGTCACCTGGTCGCTGCAATTAGGAGAGAGAGAAGAAAACACTCAGCTTGATGCTCTTGCAAGTTTAGATTGGTTTTTAATTTATCTAAACAGGATGGCTCCCACTGTTCCTAGAATCCTTCCTCAAACCATAAAAGAAAAATTAGTCAGGATTAATCTCACCGTACAATTCTTGCTTAACCGTTCAGCCAGGCTAGTGGCGGTACTTCGAGGGAGGTTTTACGATTCTTTCGCGAAGTTCCTTAATTAAATAACCTCTTTTTCCTAGAGGCGTAGCCCCACTAACACTGTTCTAGACACCTACTTGGTTTATAGCATTGATCGTTAAGTGAAAAACCTCCCGAGAAGTAGCATATACTCACAGTAGGATCAGGATCCAAATATCATTGTGTGATAATGCTGAAGGAATCCTACCAATATTATCACACTCCAAATGGTATGCAACACTAGCAAGTTTCAATTTCCTTAGAAACTCCCAATGTGGATTTTTGCCTCATGCTCTTATAACCTTAACTAAGGCCAACAAATCATAAGTCACATGTCAAGTTCTACCCGTCATTGTCCAGGTTAATTTGAAGCCACCCGTACATACCCTTGACTAAGGCCAACAAAGTAGTACAACTGTCCCAAACCAACGCATCTATCTATACAACATATGAATACCCAGCAGCTACCGATCACTATGCCTTGACTAAGGCCAACAAACATAGCTTGAATACTATTGAATATTTATATGAAATGACGGAGGGCTACGAATGGTTTTGGCGAAACCGTGAATGTAGTGAACTTGATATAATCGATGGAACCTGATAGCTTTTAAAAGGAGTGGTTTAAGCTCCGCATTTTTAAAAGTTTGCTGTTTTGAAAAACCGAGTGGTTTTAAAATTGTTCCAACGATTCTTGGTTTGTTTGCTTTGCATTAATGTAATGCAGTCCCATTATTTACACCTATCATCACAGAAAAAGACGAAAATACCACGTCCACTTATGCCATCCGCATTCGCCACTGGGCCCCGTCTAACACCGTTAGATTACTTAACTAACGCCAGAGCGGGGGCTGGACTAGCGCGGATGCAAAACATAAGCAACGTCTATTATATAATATATATATATAATAACCATTCGTCTGACGCAATAATAGGCATTTCAGATCACAAATGAACATATTGGATATACTAGGAATTCCGCGTTTCGTTTAAGCCTGTAACGAAAGATAGATTCCACGGTCGTGATGAATAGCCAAACCCCACCCTAGACCCCTACGGGTGCGGCAAACTACCTGCCAAATACTCGAAGTGAAGCAACCTCCCTCAGCAAAGTGAGTAGGCCACTCGGCACTTCAAAGTACCCGGTAGTTTGTGCACCCCACCTTGGGTCTATCCTAGGAGCAAAAATAGTAAAAGAAATAATACAACGGTGGCTACAATCTCAACCCGGATATGCCCCGCAAAAATAATATTACATCACTTTACAAATTTACATCGAATGAAAGAATGAAAACTCTCATCTCACATTCCCGGCTATTCATCCATGACGATCCAACAAGTTCATATACACAAACCAACATAACAACAACACCGATATGTGCAACCCCGACTAATCGACGTATAGCAATTAGTCGAAGTTTCCAAACACATATACACATCACAAAGCTTGTAAAGTAACTGCGACATTAGAATTCCGCACGCAATTAGCAAACTTAACCAATTTTCCAAAACATAAAAATCCAGTGAGCTAAAGTTCCAGAAACGATGGTTTGAATCCAATTCAGAAGTCTGAATCAAAACGAAACGCGTCCGAACCTTCGCGGAGAGTTAGAGCACGAAATTAACTTCAAGTTGGAAGGCCTAGAGGGGGTACCCCACCCCCAGGCCAGCACGAGGTGGCCATAGGGTGAGGCAGACCCGAAACTGCCTAAGGTGGGGCAGTTTTGGGTCCCCACCGCCAAGACCACCTTGTGGTGGTCTTGGGGAGTGCACCACCCCGCGGCTTCTCAGTTCAAACCGTGAGCCCGCGAGGTGTGCAAATATCTCAAACTATCATTTTTGGAAACTGTTTTTCTCGGCAGTTTTTGCGCGGCAAAAACGGCGGATTTCTAACGTCGCTACAAGCTATCTAAGGTTTATGAGAGCCTCTGATACCACTGTAAGTCGATATCGCGCACCCCACGTGTTCGCGGGGAGGTGGAAATTGCAAAAAATGATTTTTACGGGCTTCGCAACACCGACTAGAACAAAGGATCGATCATAAACCATAGCTAGCAAACTACATGAGGTTTAACTACTATGATACGAAGTTATACCTCACGATTCAAGTCCTTCGGGTCTTCATCGTTGTCCTCCACTCGTCGTCGGCTCCAAGGATCATAACGGATCGTAGCAACCTCGACGGCCTCCTCGAGTCAAAGACGATCCATCCGAGAGTCTATAGTCCGGGCTCCTACCTCAAATCCGAGGTAACTACGGCTTATAGTTCGCTAACTAGAAGTCATAGAGGGTGTAGAGTGTGAAGATGGAGTGCTTTGTCTCTTGGAACCCTAGATTTCTCAACTCATGAGACTTTTAGGGTTTAGAGGAAGAAGAAGAAGACTTGAGAAATGAGAGAGGAGAGTGAACATTGGAGATAGGCTTGGCTGCCCTATCAAGATAGAATGAAGAATATTAGATATCTTGTGAGATAAATATCACACTAAAATATCAACCCTTCACAAATATCTTGTGGTGACTCATGACCATGAGTCACCAAGTAGCCATGCTAGGTTCAATGTAAAAATCCGCCTCATTTCTCCACCCAAATAAAGTTTAATCCAAAAGGAAAAACCCTAATAGGTGTCCCCCTTCTAGAAGCTTTCCCGTACAATTACGAGAACGCCCCTCATCCGTATATACATACCCGCATCCGTATTCCGAAGAACACGAATACAAAGAGACGAAACAATCCATCAATATAATACTAGGATCTGGCTTAAACCAAAGCCCACTAGTATTATCCGCCCGATCATCATACGTGCACAAGTACATGTAAGTGATCGTAGCCCTGCCGTAAAACCATACGGCATCTACACCTTTTGCCCGGTGCAGGGAAACTCTCTATGTGGGACTCTAAAAACTCGACACTATGCTGGCAGTAGGTTTAACCACAAGCAGCAAGCGGTACTAGCTGCACATAATGGCTACCCAGATAACTGTCGATAAGAAGGCCAATGAGCTAACTCATCTGAACTCCTACTGAGCCTGTATGTGACAATCTCTGTACAGTCCAGTCTGTTCGTCTAAGAGTATCGCATATCGGGCCTAGAGGGGCGGTAATCGTCAGACCCCTAATAGCGCAATAAGTCGTGTCGGAGTATAGCCTAAAACACCCAGAAGAACTACTGGAGTACCTACCAGTAAACCCCGCTTGCCTTGGCCAAGGACTTTGTGTAATGGCCTTCCGAACACAGCGCGATATCAACCTCCAATACCGGGAGAGACGAATCCTATCTAACCGCTACTGCCTCCAAGTGCTTCGGGACTGCACCCAACTACTACCTGTTTGCACGACTCCTTTGAGCCATGGTAGGGTAGTAATCAAAGTACAGTGGGAACACACTCGAGGCGAAGCAGCAGTGTCAAGTCGACGGACTAAGCTGTACTCATGTCACCTGGGAACTGCTACCCGATGATAGGTATAATACCCACCAGCAGTTCCTGACGAGTCCTTTCCAATGTACTCATAACCTAATGAGCACCTGCATACTATCTCCAGTACGACGTACTAATGGCTGTGGGACAGACCATCTCCCCTGCTGGGATGAGAAGCGTATACACTAGTCTACTGTGGAGTATCGATGCCCCGTCTCGATAATCCTATGACTAGGGACCTGTATAGGTTGTGCTTATAGACTACCCAGCCCCCACTAGTGTGACTGCCATCACAACGCCGGTAATCAAGCAAAGATCCTAAGGGCTCTACCAATATGTATAAGCGATATGCTAAAAGAAACGCATGCACATATTGAGGTAGAAACAAACCAGGTAGCATACTACCATTTCGAGCAAGACTGTTACTATATCCGTGTATATCCCAAGCTCCCATTAAGTAATATACAATCCAGTATGATACAATAATGGCCTCTACGGCATATATCACTAACACCGACTTCGTTTTGTACACAGATGCGGAAGAGCCCGAATCCCTTAAAGAAGCAACAAGCGATGGTGCTAGCAAGCAGTGGGAGCGAGCAATGAACGAGAAGATAGATTCTTTGAAGAAGAACCTTACATGAGATCTAGTGAAGCTCCCCAAGGATCAGAAAGCGTTGCTTAATAGGTGGGTGTATAAGATTACAAATGAGGCCGATGGTGTGAAGCGGTACAAGGCTCGTTTGGTAGTTAAGAGATACGTACAAAAAATAAGGTATTGACTATCAAGAGATGTTTTCCCCTATGGTGAAGATGACATCCATTCAAGTAATCCTTAGTATTGTGGCGGTGGAGGATTTGCATTTAGGGCAGTTTGACGTGAAGACTGCGTTCTTTCATGACGATTTGGAGGAGGAGATCTATATGATACATCCATCGGGATACGAGGAGAAGGGGAAAGAAGATATAGCGTGTAAGCTGCGAAAGAGGTTGTACGGTCTTAAGCAAGTTCCTAGGTAGTGGTATCTCAAGTTCGATCGGTTTATGCTAGAGACGGGATTTGTGCGGAGTGAATCAGATCACTGCGTCTACGTTCAAACTTTCAAGTACGGAGACTACATTATTTTATCGTTGTATGTGGATAACATGCTGGTAGCGGGTCCGAATTTCGAGAAAATTCAAAATTTGAAGAAGATGATGGCCGAGAAATTCGCTATGAAGGATTTGGGAGCGGCGAAGCAAATCTTGGGCATGAAGATCGTTCGAGATAGGAAGCAGCGAAAGCTGTGGTTATCGCAAAGGGACTATATTGAGAATGTTTTGAAGTGGTTCAACATAGACAAGTCAAAACCGGTGAGTACGCCCTTAGTGAAACATTTCAAACTCATGGAGTTGTACCCGACAACTTAAGAGCAGAAGGACAAGATGGCGAGAGTACCATATGCTTCTACGGTGGGGAGTTTGATGTATGCGATGGTAAGTACGAGACCAGACATTGCACATACAGTGGGAGTTGTTAGCAGGTATATGCAAAACCTTGGGAAGGAACATTCCTCGCAAAAAGTGTGTTTTGGTCAAATTTTGGAGTTCGATAGTTTTTTCGATTTATGTTACCTGAGATTTCAACCTATTTTTGAGTGTTTGGAAATTATTGTTTGGAAGTGTATTACGTTCTTTTCTTTAATCATGCTTTCTTCGGTTTTCAGTAACTTACGATGTTTTTTTGATACTTTGATAAAAAAAACTAGCTTAGGTAAATTTTGTAAAGCACCATCAAATTTTTAAGTTTTTGAGATGGCTCTATTGAACTTTAAAAATGCATGAAGCCCTTTGAATAGGCAGTGCTGCACGAAAATGTTGGTTTTGTCAACTCATTTGAGACCTGAGCGTCTTGAATAACCCTATGCCCTTTGAATTGGGTAAAATATGTTTCCCACGGCGCATTATAGTAGTACATTTTAAGAACTTGAAGTACACATACACTTTTATTTATATATAGAAATGAAACGATCTATCTATTTATTATTATATATATTAAAGCTATAAAGAGGAGCTTCATGGAAATTGATGGGGTTTTGTTAAATTATCGCTTCAAGGGCCTTAACAAAATTTTACATCTACTCTAAAGTCATTGTTGTATCCACTCAAAACCAAAGAAATTAGAGGGGAAAGCTTAGATCGAGCTCGCTCTTCAACTTGAAGCTTCCTTTAATGGCGGTCGCCTCCCCTTCCTCCCTTGAAACCCTAGATTCCAAATCCGAACTCATATTCGAAAACCTTAATCCCGATCCCGCTTCTTCATCGTCGGTGTCCTCAAACCCTAACCCTAATCTCATGGCGCCGCATCTTTCTTCCTTCACCTCGTCCTTCAACCCCTTCGGGGTCCCGCCCATGCCCTAATATTCCACAATCACAAACCCTAACCTAATCCTAATTTCATTCAAAACCCAAACCCTAGCATTCAACTGTCGGGGGTTTCAGCTTCGGTCACGTACATGATTCTAGGCGTGGCGACTGGCGCCGGATTGATCATTGTTTGGGCCCCTCTGATGAGGTATCCGCCTCTAAATGCGCCACCGATGGCTTATGGGGGAGTTCCTAATGAATACATAGCGGTTCATTCGCCTGTTGGGTCCCTCTCTTTCTTCAAATCTTTGTTAAATATTCGATTTTTAAATTTAGAGTTTTCTGTTTATCGCCTTGGCTCATTAGTATGTTTATATGGGTTGTGATTTCCATATGATTCTTTGAATTATCAAAATATTGTGGGTATAATTTTACAATGTTATAAGATTATCTATGTAGGGTTCCTAGGCACTCTCAAGAGGTCTCATAAGGCATCAACCATGCCAATTTCAAATATTACGGGTGCCGAGAAACCCTAATACGGATCGTTGGCTAGATATATAGGCGAAAACTAGAACTAGTAAACTACTTTACTGAGAGTAAACGGAAATACAACCTTTGTAGATCCGGTTCTCCACCTCCATGGCTCCGCGATGATGTCTCCTCGCTGTCCAAATGGAAACCCGGGCTCTAGTGTCGGCTTCATCGGAGAATGGACGGGCTAGGTCATCGACTACGACGCCGAAGATGATCTACGTCGAGGCATCACTAGATCAAGCTCCACCTTCACCAAGCCATGAAAACTTGTGAAGGAAACACCCTATACTACTTGGCAAGAGGTAGAGGATGAAGAAATAGGAAGTGGGTTCACTTTAGAATTGGATTTCTCACTCTTTTTCATCAATCACCATTGATGGACACTAGGTTTTCTTCTTCAAGAAGAAGAAGAAGAAGATGAATAATATGATAAGTTAATTAGAATAGAAAAGAAAAATCAATCCTTATCATAATTTTAACCATGGTTTTGTGTAGAGAACTAACTAGAGTTTATATGGATGGTTAGGGTTAAAACAAGAAGACAAAAAGGTCATTTGGTCAAAGCTTCATGAAGCTTCAACAAGCTTCATGAAAGAAAGAAAGAAATAAACCATTTTGTTTTCTTTTTCACTTAAACCAAAAATGAAAAGATAAATAATTAAGTGAAAAGAAACCCTAACCATCCATTAAACATGGTTTAAGTCTTTACACAAATCCAAGAGAGTATGCATCATCAAACATGATACAATCAAGTGCACAAAAGTATATCACATATATAATGTGCACTTCCGAGTGAGAAAAACCATTTGAAGTGAACCGATACTAGTTAATGCAAAGTAATATATCAAATATATAATTATACATTAAATCATTAAATCAACACTTGATTTAACGATCCGGTCATATCGTATATAACTGACTAGTATCCTATGTATCGGCTTATCGAATCAATCTTCGATTCGATAACTAGGTTATATCGCATACAACCAATCGATACATCCATCGCGAGAATAGAATACAGTATCACATACTGGTATTATTCTCGGTCCCGCACATATCTCATATGTGCTCCTATTTCGTTTCGCTTGAGCCAGGAAACCTCTGTGTAGGACTCTAAAGACTCGTCAATACGCCGGCAGCAGATGATGATCATATCAAACACCCACAAGCCGCAAGCGGTCTGCTAAACGTAACGGCCACCCGGGTATTGAGCGATCAGAAGATCGACGAGCAAGCCCGCTCACACTCCAGTGAATCCAACCAGTAACACTACCGTACAGTCCGGTCTGATCGTCTGAAATGTCGCATATCTCGCCTAGGGGTGGTAAACGTCAGACCCCAATAGCTCGATAAGTCGTATCGATATGAGGTCTATAACAGTTCGAGAAACTACTGGTAACACTTACCAGTATATCTCAGCAACCCTGGCCAGGGATTTCCGGTTATAGCCAATCGAACACAGCGCAACATCAACTCCCTATACCGGGAGAGACGAATCCCCTCCTATCGCTCATTGCCTCCATGTGATTCGGGACTGTACCCAAAAACCACCGTTTTGCACGCCCTCTTGGACGTGGTAAGGTGGAAATCAAAGCACAGTGGGAACCACACAAGACTCTATAACGATCTCGGGTCAACAGACTACTCTGTACCAGTGTCACCAGAGAACTGCCATCTGACGTAAGGTATAATACCATCTGGGAGTTCTCGGCGAGTCCGTCCAGTATACCCAGTCTCCACTGAGCACCCGTATATCATCTCTGATGTCAAACACCAATGGATATGGGATCATCCATCGCCCATCTGTATGAGTCGAGAAGGTATACGCTAGTCTACTCTGGTATATCGATGCCCCGTCTCGATACACCCACGACTAGGGACCTTGAAGGATGTACTTATGGACTACCATGTCCCCACTAGTATGATCCGCATCACAGTCCAGGTAGTCAAGTACACATCCTAAAGGCTTTACCAACATGTAACAGAGAGACAAACAGTATACACGTTAAGGTAAAGAGTAACCAGATAGCGTACTATCATGTCGAGCAAGAAAGTCCTCCCTATATATGTCCAAGCATCCACTACAATATACATCCTATGTATAGTAATGGCCTCTAGGGCATACATATAACTAACAATCTCCCACTTGCACTAGGGCCATCTGATAGCAGTGGTTGTAGTATCTCATACTCAACCATCCCATAAAAATCTCTCTCTGGGAACAGGCCTTTGTGAGTGGATCCGCTGTGTTATCCTCTGAGTCTTCTCTCCAAACCTCGATCTCCTTGGAGATCAACTATCTCCATGATCAGGTGATGCTGCCTCAGATTATGTCTGGGTCACTGATGGGACCAAGGTTCCAGGGCCAAAGCCACACTTCCATTGTCATACAATGGTAGGAACCTAGTTCATCTTATGAACCAATATACACCCAAACTGCCTCTTTGGTAGTATCTTTAATAGCGATGTTACCAGCCTTTATCGTCTAGTTTGCCACGGTATCTAGCTTGGAACTCTTCCAACATACCGTCCCTTTACTGAGGGTAAAGACAATGCCTGTGACTGACACTCAGTCGTCTTTATCACCCTGGAACCATTCCAGTGATTCTCCCCAGGATCGATTGATACCATCTCACTTCAACAAGTGAGTATCCTAACATCCATTTAGATCTATCTCATAGATCCAAAACCCAGGATTTAGGAGGTATCATTTTGATCCTATATGGAGAATCATGGTGATAAGCAGAGATTGAACGAGCGTAGCATAGGAAACTCCTTCCCTATCATGAGTATGTCATCCACGTACTCTACGAAGATCATCACCATACTCCCTACTACATTTTTGTTTATACAAGGTTCATCTACCATTTTGATGAAGTCAAACTCTTTGACTACCACATCAAAACAGATGTTCCAACTCCGCGATACCTGCTTTATCTTATAAAGCATCTTGTACACGTTTCCGCTGCTCTCACTGTCTATGAAGCCCTCTGGCTGTGTACTTATAGACGTTCTCTTCTAAAACATCATTTAGAAAAGCAGCCATGGCACCCATCCGCCAGATATTGTAGTCATGGTATGTAGCCGTGGCAAGTAGGATCTGGATGGACTTAAGCATAGCCACTTGAAAAGGTTTCATCATAATCCACGCCTGGTCTATGGCGAAAAACTTTAACAAGTCTAGCTTTGAAAGTCTCAACTTTTCCAAGTACACCAAGTAATCTTCTCAAGATTTACTTGCTCCTGATGGGGATTTAACTCTTCAGATATAGCAACCAAAGTCCATACTTTGTCGGTGTATAAGGATTCCATCTCAGATCACTAAGCATCCAGCCATTCTTACAGAGTCACACTCCTGATGGCCAGTTCGAAACTAGTTGGGTCATCATCTCATGATGCAATCCTCGCTCCCACTGTCATCAAGAAACCGAAGTATCTCTCAGGCGGATGACGAACCCTACTAGATCGGCGGAGAGGCTGAGGTTCGTTGGAATCTACTGAATCCTTTGGTTCTATCAAATCATCAGCTGCAGTTTGTATGGCTGGAACATTTCCAATTCTACATAACAGACCTTGCCTCGAGCTTGTCCGGTATTTTGCTTTTAGACATAGGCCGGACAACCCCAAATCTTAACTAGCTTAAGACATGGGCTCTTACCATCCCATATCTCATATGGAGCGGTAGGCAACAGATTTGATTTGAACCCTATTCAATAGGTATGCAGCTTCTCAAGTGCATAACTCCTAAAAGGAAATAGGAAACTCAGTAGTACTCATCACAGAGCACACCTAATCACATAGGGTGTTATCGCTCCGCCCCAATATACCATCGTGCTATGGTGTATACGGAGGAGTAATGCTGAGAGAGAATCTCATTCTCCTTTAGAAAAGTCCAAGAATTTCGTGCTCAAGTATTCTCCTCCTTGATCTCATCAAAGGACATAATACTTATACCCGTATTTTGGTTCTCTACTTCTAACTTATATTCTGTGAATATCTCAAAAGGTTCGGACTTGTGTTTCAACAGGAACATAGGTCTGAATCTCGAAAGATCATCAGAGAATGTAATGAAGTATAAAGAACCGGTCTTGGCATGTGTAGACAGGGGACCTTACATACATCAACATGTATCATCCCAAGAGTTCACTAACTCTTTCTCTGTTTCCAGTAAACGGAGCTATGGTCATCTTGTTTCTGTGACATGACTGGCAAGTTTCATAAGATGTAAATTCAAACTAATTTAAATATGCATCTTTATGTAACTCTAGCTAGTCGGGTCGCATTGATATGACCTAGTCTACAATGCCTCAAGAAGGATTCGTTCATTTCTGAACTCTTCCTCTTGTGTGTGTTCCATATACTAAGAACTGTAGTTTGATTTAGAACATCAATACTTTTAGATAACGTGCCTGAACCGATCAACTTTTGATATAGGAAATGTTCAAAACATTGTCCAACTATACAAAATTTTATCATTTCTTTACTAATAAAGAGATATATATGATTTTGTATATCAGGTTCGGTATCTAATAACATTTGTTTAGAATCAATGTATTTGGAATACAGGGTGATAGTGACCAACAGACTTGGCTGCAACACTTGCCTCGTTTTCTGCCTCATGAAACTTATCACCCGTTCTCAGTTCTCTACCTTTCTGTAGCCCTATGTAACAGATTACATATCTGGGATCCTGATCTGGTATCACATACCCAGGACGTAGAGGATACAGAGAAACAGTTCTTTGTAACGAACACACCCGAAGATGATGCATCAGCATGAACTCTCTTCGTTTGGGCGGCACGGGAATTCTGGTAATCCCCAATTTCCTACTCTGTCTTATAACAATTATAAGTTGGAGCGGGACCAACGTTCCCCAGCTCAGTATAACAAGCGGGTTCGGTCAATAATCCGTATTATTATCTTGATTAAGGCGTGATATGGTCGCTACCTGGAGAGAGAGAGAAGAAAACACTCAGCGTGCGCTCTTGCAAGAATAGATTGGTTATTATTTTATCTAATCAGGATAGCTCCCACTACTTTTTATCAAATCTTCCTTCAAACCCTAAAAGGAAAAACTAGCCGGGATTAATTACACACTACAAGTTCGCCAATCTTTCAGCCAGGCCAGTGTCGGTACTTTGAGGGAGGTCCCCCGTGATTTCGCACGAACCTAATTAATGTAAACCTCGTTTTCCCAGAGGCGTAACCTCGTTGACACCTTTCTAGACACCTACTTGATCGGCTAATTGAAATGTGTAAAACTCTCCCAGGAGTAACTCTTACTCGCAGTAGATATCGAGATCCAACTATCTCATAGAAGGTATGCAATCTCATTGCAAATTTCAACACTTGAAATTCCCGATAATATTTTGCCCCTAGTGTTCTATGACCTTGACGAATGCCAAACAACCCATAGTCCATGTTCCCCCAATCAGAGCAAGGCTCTGCTTAAATTTTGAAAATTCAAATTTTGAAGCAACGCTTCAGTTCCCGTGCGCTGCGCGCAACACGCCACGTGTCAGAAGTTGACACGGCAGCACAACGCCCAAGGCGGAACGTCCAATCAGAGCAAGGCTCTTTAAAAAAAACATAAGCAACGTTCAGTTGCGCAAGCGCACGGCAGCGCGACACGTGTCTGCGCAGTTGCGCAAGCACGACTGCGCAAGCGCACGCCAACGCACGCCAACGCGACACGTGTCTGCGCAGTTGCGCAAGCACGACTGCGCAAGCGCACGCCAGCTCGACACGTGTCTGCGCAGTTGCGCAAGCACAACTGCGCAAGTGCACCGCTGCGCGACACGTGTCGCATGCTGGTGAGTTGCGCAGCAACCGAATGAAAATTTAATGAAATCTTTTCTGTTCTTTCCAAAAAATTTAATGAAATCTTTTCTGTTCTTTCCAAAAACCAGAAGATTTTCTTCTGCCTTTGGATCAAAGATCCAGCGATGGGAAAATTCCCAAAATCATTCAGGAAAGATTTTGTTAACAAATTAAACAAATTTGTGAGCACTATAAATAAGACCCCAGGCCTCATTCAAAAGGCATGATCAATCAAGAAGAAGAATCAACTTCTGGCATAAAAAAAAAGAAGAGAAAGAACTCTTGAAGATTAATCAAGAACAAAAAAAAGAGAAAAAGGTAAAAAACTTCTTTTGAAGAAGAGAAAAATCTTTGAAGAACAGAAGATAAAAAAAAATAAAAAATGAAGGAATAATAAATAGTGCCTTGCACTTGATATGAACCCTTGGTTCTGTAAAATCAGGGAAAACAAGAAGAACTTGTTTTCCTTTGATCCAAATTTAGATCAAAAGTGCTATGCACTTTTGTTCTTAAATCTGGAAAATTGTTGAGTTTCTGCACAAGTGCAACTCATTATTTAAAAGGGCCTGGCCCAAATCAAATCACAAAAAAATAATAAAAGGGCAGAGCCCTGTTTGAAAAATTCTTGAGGGCCTGGCCCAAATCAAATCACAAAAATAATAAAAGGGCAGAGCCCTGTTTGAAAAATTCTTGAGGGCCTAGCCCAAATCAAATCACAAAAAAAATAATAAAAGGGCAGAGCCCTGTTTGGAAAATTCTTGAAGGCCTGACCCAAATCAAATTGCAAAAATAATAAAGGGGCAGAGCCCTGTTTGGATTAGTCAGGCAAAGCCTAAAATAAATAAATAAAAATTGGACTTAACCCAATCCTGGCTGTAAGTCCTTAAAATTAAATTGATTGAGCAAAATGGCTCCCCTAAACTAATTCACGACCTGTTCGAGGGTACATCTCCGAACTCCTTTGACATCCCTCGTTGTAATTCCTCAACGACGTCAAAGAGGTGACGGGTCCCAACGACCACTTATCTAATCGGACCGAAACGTCCCTAAACTAATATCGGACCGAAACGTCCCTAAACTAATATCGGACCGAAACGTCCCTAAACTAATATCGGACCGGAACGTCCCTAAACTAATGATGGACCACCACGTCCCTAAACTGGCACAATAGGGCCCAAACGCTCTTTTGTTGGATCTAAACGGTCCCGTCTAAGTTGATCTTAACCCCAAATACGGTTAACGTGTCCTTAGATATTCAAATAAACGATAAAACTCCAAATCAACTTTGGTTCAAGGGTACATCTCTGAACTCCTCAGACGCCTGTCGTTGTAATCCCTCAACGACGTTAGAGAGGTGACGAGTCCCGACGGCCGGATAATTAAATCAATCACTACGTTAAGTTGATCTTAGTCTAAAACAGGACTAATGTATCCTTAACGAATGTTTAAGTTGATCTTAGCCGCAACGCGACTAATGCATCCTTAAACTAAAAACACCAAACCCAAATCTAAGTAAATGCGGATTTGGACTAATCCACGTCCTACGGGCGACGGCATTACTCAGTCTCCGTATACAATCCACGGGCAACCACAAACAAAACAAACACACACGACACGAAGTGAAATTCTGGAGAAGGAGAAAGTTGCTACCGCGATGCGGTAGCGTAATTAACTGCAGAGGCTTGCGCCTGCAGGGAAGAGCGTCCCCACAATCAAAAAACCCCTCACCCTGAGGGGGAATCTGACGAAGTCTGCTATATCGGCCGCATCCGTCTAAACCTCCGATACACGGTGCCATAAATCAACTTGGCATCTTCGGAGAGGTGGACGGATAAAACCAAATAGCATCTGCCCCGAACCTCAGGCAACGGACGCGAAGTCCGGGCCGCCGTTCGGAGGGGAACAGATTCTGGCACGCCCGGTGGGACCTTTTCCTCTTTCCACTCCACACTTCGTGTGTCGTCTTCGCGAACCAATCGCGGTTTGTTAAATGGTTGTCTTCGGATTTCAAGTTGCTAAGATTTGGTCTTTTGTCTGGCGCAGAATTCGAGATTCAATGGCCTCCAATTGCACCAGCTGCTCGAAATGCCACTGCAACAGACGCTCCACTTCACCAGGAGGGGTGACGTATGGGCCCCAAGCGGCTTCTTTCCTTACTCTGCCGGTAGGCCAGGTGACCCAGGCCACCACCGGCCTGTTTTTCGGGACCATGGTCCCACCTACAAGCTTCTCTATGCCGATATCCGTACCGGAAGCAAACAAGAAGTCGGTGTTCGACCGGCTCACTACTACCACGACCCCTGTCAACGGGTCGCCCGCTACTAAGCCGACAGCCTCCGTTTTCACCAGGCTAGGTCAGAACTATAAAGTGGCTGTCCCAAAGAGGGCAACGGCCGCTGCTCCGGAAGTCGTTGAAGCGGCTTCTCCTATCAGAGAGTCGGTCTTCACAAGATTGACGGTTTCCACTCCTCCCCCAGTTGGTCAAAAAGCATCAGTCTTCGATAGGCTGACGTCGACAGTCACCCCACACCCAAACAGGGGGCAAGAAGAAATTATCTCGATTTCCGAGCCAGTCCCAACGGCTCGTCGTGCGCGACGTCGCCATTGGCAGCGAGTAAGGAAAGCAGGGGGCAACTCCCCCTCAGGGCTAACCCCACCTGCTCCAGCGGTGGAGGTCAATGCTGCTGTTCCAACTGGGAACAGCTTCGAATTGCTGAGGAAGGTGAGAAAGAACTCTCCGGTTGCTACATTGAAAAGGTCTCCTCCGCCCATGGAAAAAGTTCCGGAGACGAAGCAGGAACAACCCCCTCAACGGCTGTCGTCAAAAATTTATAAAGTTTGGCGGAGGGTTCAAGACTCCGTGATTGACTCAGACCACTTCCGTCGCCAGAAAAGGGCAAAGGTAGAAAAAGACAAGAACCGCCCCATTAAACAGCAGGGGGCGACAAATGCTAGAATGCCCGCTTCAACGGCTCCTTCAACCTCAAAGGTCCATAAAAGGAAGAGGCCAGAAAAAGCTCCCATGACACTGACAAAGTTTAAAAGCGGTGAACCTAAACGCCCAAGTCAGGGGGCATAACAGTTCATACGGTCTATATGGCTTCGGGAAAGGAAGAAAGTCGTACTTCTACGGGTCACCGACCGCTTACCCGGTCAGTGACCAAGTCTCAGGAGCAGCAACAAAAGCTCCAGGAGATGATGACTACAATGGCTGCACTCACAGGGCCAAAAGAGAATCCTGAGACGTCCTTAGATGAACGCCAAGAGGAAGAGACCGACGCTGAGTTCCTCCGCCGAATACTGGAAAAGAGAGACAAAGAGGCTGCTGAACAAGCAGCCAATATACAGCGTATGGGCCTCCTCTTCCAGGACATGATAGGGATGATGATACAACCAGATCCCCCAACTGAAGAACCCCCGATTGTCCTTGGGGATGATAAGGGAGAAACATCAAACCCTCAGCCCGTTCTATCAACGGCTAGAGAGGATACAATCTCTAAAACTGATCTGGACGAATATATAGCCCAGCAGATAAAGGTTCATCACACGGCCGAAGCAGCCGGCCACGTTGTAAAAACGGGACGGCCATATCCAGGCTGGTATGACCAAATCAAATACCCGCCAGGTTACATAATTCCCAAGTTTCATGTCTACAAAGGGACCGGCAATCCCCATCAACATGTTGCCCAGTTCAGGGCGCTTTGTGGTAACACCGGAGGCGATGACAAGCTTTTGCTGCGCCAGTTTGTTGGAAGCCTATCAGATACGGCTTTCGAATGGTATTCCGAACTCCCCAACGACTCTATTAAAACCTTTGCGGAGATGGAGCTGCTCTTCACCCAGCGTTTTGCAAGTGCCAGCGAGCGTACCCCGATGACGGCACTGATTAACGCCAGGGTAAAACCCGGCGAGACATGGGTTCAATACGCTATACGGTGGCGTAATCTATGGTCGAAGTGTGAACAACGCATAGAAGAAGCTCCAGCGGTGGGAATGTTTGTTGGAACCCTTGATCCACAGGCAACCATCTCACAGTTCATGATGTTCTTCAAGCCGACTTCCTTCCAGGCTTTGATCGACAAATTAGCGCAGATGGACCAGATGGGCCATAAACCCCCTCTCCCGAAGCCGGACCCCCGAAACGATAAAGGAAAGGGAAAAGCGATCATCGTCGCTAATGCCCAACAACAACCGAACGACTCGAAGCCGGTTGCTCGTCCAAACAATACGCGCCCATACGTACCCCTTGAGGACAGGATGGGACGTGCTTACTCCTTCCCCCGTGATAAAACAAGGAGGCTATTCGAGCTTGCATTGCGCAACAGGCTCATAAATCTGCCAGATCCAAAACGTCCGTCACAACCGAGTGACGTCAACGAGCCCAATTACTGCCCTTATCATCGAGTGCTAGGCCATCCAATTGAGGATTGCTACATTTTCAAGAATTGGCTTGAGAACCAGTACCGTCAGGGCAAATTTGCGCTATCTGACAAATGGAAGGTGAATCCTCCGCAGCCCCACACCTCTAAGGGGACGAATACGCCGGGGGCAACATGCTCCGTTATTGAAGAAACTCCCTGGGAGGTTGTATTATCAGCCAAAACGAGGAGAATGCTTAATGATCTTCAGACCTGTCCAGCGGTCAAGTGGAAGAACCCCTTTGAACCGCAAGTTATTGAGGGGATGTTGAAGCCACGACCGATTCCGAAGACCGATGGTGGTAGTTCAAGCGCTCATAGTCAGCCGTCAAAATCTTCGAAAAAGAAGAAGAAGAAATCTAAGAAGCCCGTGAAGCCTGATGACAAGCGCACGGACTTACAAAAGCAAATCGACGCGCTGGATGAATATAACCAAAAGGCGCGAACTCCCATTACGCTCCAAGATTTCCTTGATCACGTCTTCCAAAAAGAAGATGAAGGAGAAAGTTCATCGGATGAATCCGACGAATATGTGGCAAGCTGTCATATGATCTCCCATTCGACCACGAACGATGAAGGAACTTCTGGCACGGAAACGCTGGGGGCAAATGCCGAATCAGGAACCCCAGGGTTACCGGTTGAAATGATTAGCGCGTTTCTTAATGAAGCTCGGTTGAAAAGCAAGGCTGATCGAGAACGCGAGACGGCTATATTCGAAAGGGCCAAGCGTCAGCGACTTGAGGAAGGAGCTGAAATGATCCCGCTGGAACAAAATGCCTCCACCGCTGACAAAAGCCAATTCAAGATAAAAAAGAAGTTTGCTAAGGCCATATCGATGGGCATGAAGCTACCACCCTCTGAAGAAAAAGTTACTGGCGTGGTAGAAATGCACCCCTCTTATTGCTTATACCATCAGAAGGTCTCGCATTCCACACAAGATTGCAAAGCTTTCAATGGATGGTGGCAAGGATACGTTGCTAATCGACAACGATTTAAACGGGAAAAACGTAAAATTTGCCGAGAGCAAAGAAATACGACTAAAGAACTTGAAAGAACTACCGGCAATTGTCACATGGTTAACACTACCGGGTCACAAGTGCCTACATTTGGGAGCGACTCCGATGAAGAGCTAGAGCTTGGCCCCCTCTTCGAAGAATCCACTTCGGAAAAAGAAAAAGAACCGAAGGCCTGCAAGAATATACAGCTGCGCAATCGAACATTACCCGAAAAGAACCTCGGACCCTTGAATAAGAAAAACAAAGGGAAAGAGAAGGTCTCTGAAGACATCGCTTTGGATGACCAAGTTGCGGAAGAGTTAACCGCCAAGAATCCCCCAAAAAGGAATAAAGTAGATTACAATGTCTTGGCGCATCTGAGAAAGCTACCCTCACAACTCAGCATTCTCGATGCCCTATTGCTATCAAAAGAGGCGAGGGATTCTTTGATTAAGGCCCTACAAGATCCGGACCAGTTCCAAGCCTTCCTAGCCGAACAAAAGATGAAGGATGAATTGGAAGAGGTGCACACAGCCGACGTTGCTTTTGGTGATGAAGACCTTCTCCTCGGGACGTGTGAACACAATCGCCCCCTTTATGTCTCAGGATATTGCCACGACGTAAAGATAGGTAAAATCTTGGTCGATAACGGATCGTCTGTTAATTTACTCAATGTGCGGGTGTTAAAGGAAATTTGCATGAGTGTCCAACACCTCGCCCGAGACAAGATCACCATCTCCGGGTTCGACTCCCAATCATCGAAAACCCTTGGATCTGTGATATTGACGTTACGCTTCGGGTTGCTCGTCACAGATATCAAATTCCATGTCATAGACGCCAAGACGTGCTACAATGCTCTGCTTGGCCGACCATGGCTACACGAGTACAATATCATCCCTTCTACACAGCATCAGTGCATGAAGTATTCTAGGGACGGCCTCGAGTACACAGTGGCAGGAGAGTTGAATCCGTTTTCCGTGAACGAAGTTCGCAAGTATGAAGATGCCAAATACTTCTTACCGAGTTTCGAAGACACGGAAAGGTGTCACAAACCGGAGAACAAAACTAACGCAACCATCCCTGTCTTCGGCAGTGACACCGAGGAGGAGGAGGATATAATCTATTCAGGTCCATCCCAATCCACCAGGCCAGGACCATCCGTTCCTTCATTGATCTTCGGTAGTGATTCAGAGGATGAAGTTCATACTGTATTCCCTGCTCGGCCTTCAATACGAGTCTCCGCTGATGAAGGGCGAAGTCTACAGATAACCATGGTGCCGCTTGAACATTACAAAGAACTGGATGCACTCGACACCAACAGCGTAGAAGAATTGCAGATATTCTATATCCCTCCCAGACGAAAAGGCGAGAAGGCAATCCTATTCTACCGCTCTGAAGAAAACAAGGCGGAAAAAGAAATTTGGCATGGCAAAGATCCCACGCTCGACGGGCTTCAGCCTATCCGTCTTCCCAGATATTATACCGAAGGTTTGAAGAAACTACTGAAGCGCCAGGGGATGTCCTTCACACAGACCGTTAGAAAAGCCAAATTCTATGACAAGGTCTGGAACGTTCCCGGGACTCAATGCAAACTGCCTAACGGGAGAACGGAAACAAAAGGGCTTGGGTACATCCGGCCAAAGAAACGGGAGCTAGTAAACAGCTGTTATGCCATGTATGACTTCGATGAAGAGGCTGACGCTCAATGGGAGGACGCTAATCCTGAATCAGCAAAAGTTCCTGACACAAAACCGCCCAGTCCATCGTCTGAAGACCAGATGAGCAAACTTATAAAGGATGCGAGTCAAAAAGCCCCAGATGATCACGATCGTGAAATGGCAATCTATGAGAAAGCCAAGACACAGCGTCTCCTTCGACAGGCAGTAAAGAACGAAGATGTTGCCCCACGTCAGCCTGCTACAAAAAGGGTTCGACGCGAAAGCAAAAACAAGTCGAGGGGCCGAAAAGGTGCTCGACAACCACAAGACAGAGCTAAGAAGCCACGCATCCGAGAGTCGAGCGTTATTGACCTAGCCCTTATGAAGAAAATGAGTCGAGCATACTCATTTCCTCGAAACAAAACAAGGAAAATACTTGATCTTGCTCTAAAACATCAAATGCTTACTCTGCCAGAGTCTAAACACCCTGAGCAAGCAGGCGAAGTCTCCAACCCAAATTATTGCTCTTACCATCGAGTAGTAGGGCATCCGCTTGAAGATTGTTTCACCTTTAAGAATTGGGTTGAGGACCAATATCAGCTTGGCAAATTCGCGTTGTCTGACAGTTGGAGGGTATCGCCGCCGCAAAAGCACGAACCCGAAAACACAAGGATAAAACCAACTCCGCATTGGGATTGGCAGAAAATTCGCACCTGCCATGTGATAACAATATTAAAAGAAGGGTCCGAGGACATGAACAACCTCCCTTGGTGCTTTGAAAGCGGCAGCGATGAGGTAATCTCAGAATTTCCCCCAGCTCCGAAAGAACTGGAGGATGGAATCCATACTACTGCAGATAACCTCAAGAAAATTGAGTTAGGGACAATAAATGATCCGCGACCGACATTCGTCAGCGAGCTGCTGTCGGAAGAGAGGGTGGCTGCGTTAAAAGATGTCCTTGTGCAGCATAAAGATTGCTTCGCATGGAACTATTCCGAGATGCCGGGGCTAGATCCAGAAGTTGCTGTACATAGACTAGCAATATCCCCAGACGTCAAGCCGATCAAACAGGCGCCGAGAAGAATGCGACTCGAGCTTGAGATGAGCATAAATACCGAAGTCAAAAAGTTAATCGACTCTGGCTTCATCCAAGAAGTTCAGTACCCCGAATGGATCGCCAACATCGTCCCAGTGATGAAGAAAAATGGGACAGTGCGCATATGCGTAGACTTTCGGGATCTTAATAAAGCCTGCCCAAAAGATGATTTCCCAGTGCCAGTCACTGAACTTATGATAGACAATACATCCACTCATGAGGTTTTCTCCTTCATGGACGGCTCGTCGGGGTATAACCAGATAAAAATTCATCCCGAAGACCAGAAGCACACAGCCTTCAGGACTCCTCTTGGTATATTTTGTTATAAAGTGATGCCCTTCGGTTTGAAGAACGCCGGTGCTACTTATCAGAGGGCCATGACAAAGATCTTCGACGACCTTATACACGAAATCGTTGAATGCTATATCGACGATCTCGTGGTTAAAAGCAAATCATACGAAGAACATCTCGAGCATTTGAAGACCGTATTCCAACGCCTTCGGCGATACAATTTGAAGATGAATCCTTTAAAATGTGCGTTCGGGGTTTCCTCGGGCAAATTCCTAGGGTTTATCGTTCGACACCGAGGAATTGAAATAGATCCGTCTAAGATTAAGGCGATCATGGAAATGCCTCCGCCAAGAACTCTTAAACAGTTGCGATCTCTCCAAGGAAAGCTTGCATACATTCGACGGTTTATCGCTAATCTTTCAGGAAAGTGCCGTCCTTACAGTCACCTGATGAAGAAGGGAACCCCATTCGTTTGGGATCATAAATGCCAAGGTGCATTGGATGAGATCAAGCAGTATCTGCAAAACCCTCCGGTGTTAGCTGCTCCAGTTAAGGGAAAGCCTCTCATTCTTTACACGACCGCCCTTGAAGGCTCTTTAGGCGCATTATGGGCACAAGAGAACGATCAAGGGAAAGAAAGAGCACTCTACTACTTAAGTCGAGTCCTGCTGGGGGCAGAAAGCAACTACTCTCCCATTGAAAAACACTGCCTGGCATTGATCTTCGCAATGACAAAGCTTAGACATTACGCATTAGCGCACGAAGTCCGTCTGATTTCAAAAGTGGACCCTCTCAAATATCTAATGTCAAAAGCCATATTGACAGGGCGACTCGCTAAATGGGCCCTGCTCTTGATGGAATTTTCGATAACATATCAACCTCTCAGGGCAGTAAAAGGCCAGGCCATCGCCGACTTCCTTACCGAGCATCCCATACCTGCCGATTCTCCTTTAAATTGTGATTTGCCAGACAGACATGCGTTTGACGCAAGCGACAGTGGTTATACCCGTTGGGAGCTTTATTTCGATGGAGCATCTTCCATGAAAAAGCACAAACAAAGTACGCCAATGATCAAATCGGGGGTAGGACTCATCTTCGTGACTCCACAAGGAGGAATAATGCGCTACGCATTCTCCCTGACAGAGCCGAGAACAAACAATGAAGCCGAATACGAAGCTTTGATAGCAGGCCTCGAGATCGCTATTGATATGGGAATTGAAAGCCTCCTCATATATGGGGATTCCCAACTGGTCGTCAGTCAAGTGAACGGAGACTACCAAACGTGCAAACCGGAGTTGGTGAAATACGGTGAAAAAGTGCAACAACTGCTAGCCCAAATTCCCTCCTACATTTTGGAAAGCATACCGCGAGCGGAAAACAGCAAAGCGGACGCACTGGCCAAACTTGCTAAAGAATTGGCTGATGAGAACCTCGATGACGTTAGAATCGTGGTACAAAGCCGTCGAGTACTTGCCCCGGCAGAAATACCTCCGGAATCATATAAAGAAAAGAGAGCAACCGAGCAGGCGACCCTACAAATAAAAGACCATGAGAAGACCGAAGACTGGAGAGAAGTCTTCATAGATTACTTCAAGTTCCACCGAATGCCTGAAGAAGCGTCCATAAGACATCAGCTCGTGAAACGAGCTCTGTCTTTCGCCTTCGTCAACGGTATTCTATACAAAAGGACATTCGATTCTCTGTGGCTGAGATGCCTAGGACCTGACGAAGCGAGAAGGGTCGTCCAAGAAGTTCACGACGGACTCTGCGGTTCCCACCAAGCAGGCCCTAAGATGAAGTTGAAGATAAAACGGATGGGCTACTACTGGCCCACGATGATGCAGGATTGCCTGGAATACGCGAGGCAATGTCATTCATGCCAAATTCATGGGGACTTCATCCATCAGCATCCCAATCCACTGCATCCAACAGTGGCTAGTTGGCCATTCGAAATGTGGGGAACTGACATAGTCGGCCCCATCGAACCAGCATCGTCAAAGGGACATCGTTTCATATTGGCGACGACTGATTACTTCTCCAAATGGGCAGAGGCGGTACCGTTGAGGGAAGTGAAGACGGAGAACATCCTCCATTTCTTCAAAACGCATGTCATATACCGGTTTGGAACCCCGAGGAGGATCATCTCTGATAATGGGCCAGCCTACCGAAGTCATAAAATTAGCCGCTTCGCACAGCAGCACAATATAGACTGGAGATATTCCTCAGTTTATAATCCGCGAGCTAACGGTCTAGCTGAGGCCTTCAACAAGACCTTGACGAAGATCATGAAGAAAACAGTGTCACGAAATAAGAGAGATTGGCACGAAAGATTGCAAGAGGCTCTTTGGGCGTATCGAACTACATTTAAAATGCCCACAAACACAACGCCATACGCGTTGGTGTTTGGGACGGAAGCAATACTCCCTCTCGAGATAGAATTACCCTCTCTCCGGGTGGCGGTCCACTACGAGCTGACAGACGAAGAAAATGCTCACCTTCGGTTTGAAGAGCTTGACGCCCTTGATGAAATCCGGCTTCTAGCATAGCAAAATCTGGAAGCCTATAAAGCAAAGATGACGCGCTCATATGAAAGATTGACCCGACCGAGGACATTTCGTCAAGGCGAACTCGTGCTAGTAGTCAAAAGGCCCATGATCCCCAATCGCGCCAAGCGGGGAAAGTTTGAGCCAAACTATGAAGGACCGTACATCATAGATAAGGTCTACCGAGGTGGGGCCTATCTACTCATGAACATGCACGGTGAAAGGCCTTTCAGGCCGATAAACGGTCGCTTCCTAAAGAAATACTATGCTTAATAAGCCGCAGCCTAGGTCAATGGTAGATGACGACGACCATATCCGCTCGCTATCTTCCTAAGCTCAAGTTTTATAAGCAGTAGCCAACTTCCCAATAGCGGACCGAAATGTCCCTAAACTAACAGCGGACCGAAATGTCCTTAAAATAATAGCAGACCGAAACGTCTTTAAACTAATACCGCAGCATCCTTAAGCTGACGAGATATAAAAAAAAACATATAAAAACAAAATAAAATAAACGGTATGTCCATAAGCAAAAAGGGCACGGGTGAAAACCCGAAAGGGCTCCGTGAGTAAAAACAGCAGGGCTGCCGGCGAGTGTTCGCGAAAACCCGAAAGGGCGCGACCTCGTAAAAAAAAAAAGAGAAAAAGAAAATTAAAAAAAAAAAACGGTACGTCTATGAGCAAAATGGGCACGGATGAAAACCCGAAAGGGCTCCGTGAGTAACAACAGCAGGACTACCGGCGAGTGTTTGTGAAAACCCGAAAGGGCGCAACCTCGTTAAAAGACACTTATAAGGCCCTCTCGACCTTGTAAGGAGAAACCACCCGCGTGAGATCCTTACGACTCACAAAGGAGCAACACACTTAGGTATCCCCACGATTCCTAAGGAGAAAATACACTTGCGAGATCCTCACGACTCGTAAGGAGAACTCTCTTAGGGGACCCTCACGGCTCATAAGAGTTGAAAGTCTTAAGTTACAGAGACCTAAACCTGTGCTTAAGCAACCCCCACAACTTCCGATTTTGCCCTACAAGTAGCTCAATACTGACCCTTGTATACAATCCACGGGCGCGAATAAACATTTCCCTAACCAAGTCTCATCCGTGACTGGGAATACGTTCGCATGGTAAACGACCCTTATAAATCCCCTCGATTTATGAGGAGAAAACCCTCCTGTAGGATCCTCACGACTTACAGAAGAACAAAACACTTAGGAATCCTCACGGTTCCTAAGGAGAAAATACACCTACAAGATCCTCACGACTTGTAGGGAGAAGTACCTTCACGAGACCCTTACGGCTCATGAAGTCAAAAGCCTTAGCCGACAGGATCCTAACCCTAGTCGCTAAGCCTCCTTTGTTCGACAACGACAGAGGCAAATGATGATTCGCTTCTGGTAATATCCCAGTAGCAGCGGTGCTGATGCCGAAATCGGTGTCCCATTTCAGGTTTACGGCGAAAGCCAGTAGGCCGCTCATGCATACCAAATAGCCGAAATGATGGGGCAACTTGCAATAAAAAGCAGCAAGTAAAAATGTATGCATGCTAAATAGCCGAAATGATTGGGCAACTCGTAATAAAAAGCAACGAGTAAAAAAAAAAATAGCCGAAATGATTGGGCACCGCGAAAAATAGCCGAAATGATCGGGCAGTCGCGACCTTCGCGATATAAAAGCTGAAATGATAGAGCATCGCGAAAATAAAATAAAATAAAAAGAAGAAATGATAAAACTTTTGCCCTACAGTTAAGATCACATCGATCCCTGTATACAATCCAAGGGCGTAAACAAAGTGGGAACCATACTCTTCTAGCAAAATTCCTCGACTCACGGATACAAACACTCCTTGACGAGAGCCTTCTGATCCGCGTCGACCTGCAGAGCCACCAGAGCCTCTATGGGAACCCTCGACTCGTTTCAAACCCCAAGGAAACAAATAATCCTTGGCGCTTGGGAAACAAATAATCCCTAGCAAAATTCCTCGACTCACGGATACAAACACTCCTTGACGAGAGCCTTCTGATCCGCGTCGACCTACAGAGCCACCAGAGCCCCCGTGGGAACCCTCGACTCGTTTCAAACCCCAAGGAAACAAATAATCCTTGGCGCTTGGGAAACAAATAATCTCAGCAAATTCCTCGACTCACGGATACAAACACTCCTTGACGAGAGCCTTCTGATCCGCGTCGACCTACAGAGCCACCAGAGCCCCGTGGGAACCCTCGACTCGTTTCAAACCCCAAGGAAACAAATAATCCTTGGCGCTTGGGAAACAAATAATCTCAGCAAATTCCTCGACTCACGGATACAAACACTCCTTGACGAGAGCCTTCTGATCCGCGTCGACCCGCAGAGCCACCAGTGCCTCCGTAGGAACCCTCGACTCGTTTCAAACCCCAAGGAAACAAATAATCCTTGGCGCTTGGGAAACAAATAATCCCAGCAAATTCCTCGACTCACGGATACAAACACTCCTTGACGAGAGCCTCCTGATCCGCGTCGACCCGCAGAGCCATCAGAGCCTCTATAGGAACCCTCGACTCGTTTCAAACCCCAAGGAAACAAATACTCCTTGGCGCTTGGGAAACAAATAATCCCTAGCAAACTCCTCGACTCACGGATACAAACACTCCGTGACGAGAGCTTCTTAACTCATGTCAACTGTTCCGCTACAACCGCAGACAGATCCCCGATTCGTCTCAATTTGTAAGAAGAAGTCTCAAACAGCAAGGATTGAAAAGCTTGCCTTTTGAACAATGGGACCCTGCAAGTCAATCCTAAATGGTCTCTTGCATACTATTCACGGGTCTCACTCTCTGAAGTCGATTCTCGACAAAGAGGGAAACAACCGCTTACGAGCCCTCTCGACTCGTAAGAGGGAGAAATTCTCTTATAGGATCCTTTCGACTTATGAGAGAAAACCACACTTGGGAATCCTCACGATTCCTAAGGGGAAAATCCACCTACGAGATCCTCTCGATCCGTAGGGAGAAAAGTCTCTATGAGACCCCCACGGCTCATAGAGTTGAAAAGTCTTAGACAGCAGATTTGAACCTGCGGCCTAAGCCATCGCTATATCTCGAAGAAACCAAAATGCTTACTCTATTACCTGTCAATCATGTTTATCAAGACAGCATGCTGATAATAAGAGAAGGGAGAAAACAAAGAAATGGTACAAGACATTGCAAAAAAATGTGTATCTTTATTTATTAATTCAATCAAGTACATGGCGAATCGTACAAAAGAATAAAGAATGTATACATCTTATTCGAAAAAAGAAAATTACAAGTATATTGATACAAGGGCAGCTATTGGGAAGGAAGCGTCTTAAGTAGCTTTATCAGTTGTTCGCACACTTCCTTCCAGGCCTTTTCCCGATCGGCCACCACCGCCAGCTCTGCCTCCACTTGGGCTCGTTGCTGCAAGACCGACGCAAGCTGCTCCCTGACGACCTGATAGGCAGCTTCCCGACTCGGGATATTGCGCTCAACTACGTCAAGCTTCCGCTTCAAATTTAGCCCATGAGAGATGCGCTCCAAGAGACCCTCAAAGATAGCCTTCACTTGGGCAGCATTTGCCTCAACCTCGGCGCGCAGATGGGCCGTTTCGTTTGAGGTCGTTTGGCATTCCCTTAGTCTTAAAGCTGCTTCTTGCTCCAAGTGGCGGGAGTGCGAAGTGCTTTGTTCGAGCCAAGTTGTGCGTTGGGTGCTCAGGGCTAAAACTTCGGGAGAAGGGCGCGTCGACTCCAGCCGGTATAGACAGGCCTCGATCTCCCTGCAATGATTAACCCAAGACCCGACGACGCCTTCGTCATGAAAATTTACGAGCGCCGCCAACATTGGATTAACCTCCACAGCGAAATCTACGGCAGAGGGGAGAGCGTCCATATTCAGCTCTTCAATGTACCCGCTCAGCATGCCCAAACTCATCGCAGCACCCGTGGAAGATGGACGTCTCGAGAAAGGGCCTGCCGGTGAAAGGACGCGAGCCTCAAAGGGGACCGGAGCTGGAACAATAGCTGCAAAACAAAACACGATTAAACGATGGTTCAGAAAATGTTGAAGGGCTACCAAAAAAGGAAATTTATTATACCGGTGGAAACGGGTGGCAAGGCCGGAAGGGCTGGTGGCGCAGCCGATCTTTCTGCTCCCCCTTCGATTTGCAACGCTGCAGTCAAAACAAGGGAGAGTTGGAAATAATTCTACCGCTAAAAAGGCAAAGTTACCAATCGGAAACAGTACTCACCGGCGCCACCAGAAGGAGAAGCGAGCTCGGATGGGAAAGAGAAGTGTGGGAGCAACACTTGATATAAATAATCGAAGAGCACTCCTGCAAAGGCACAATGATACGACATTAGTACAAAGCTACATTTTTTGAAAGATTAAATGCATGAGTCGTGAATCCATACCTTCCAACATCCGTGATGGTACAAGGGAAGGCGGGGAGGTGACCACCGCCAAAGCAGTAGTCGACGGTGCCCCCTCGAGCAAAGGAGCATCGGCACTGGCCGCACCTAAAAAAAAAAAAAAACAAGCTTGTTAGAAGAGATCGCAAGATATATAAAAAGGGGGACGCCGGTGGTAAAAGAAATTTTTTTTTTACCTGACGAGCTACCAGCAGAAACTGAAGCAATCCCCTCATCCATCGACATGAGACCACCGCCCGTAGCCTCATCACCCGACTCGATGGGAACCGTTGTTGTGCTCGCGAGCCCGGGAGACGCCAAGAGACCATACGCGGGGAGGGCTATGATCGGAGTATTACCAGATTCTTGAGAAAGAGCGGTTCGCTCCTCCCCAGGAATCGTGGCCGCCTCACCCGATACTCCCTCGATTTCTGCGGTCACGGTTGTCTCATCCATCGGCACCGTGACGCCTCCAGCCTCAAGCGCCTCCACTTCTACTGCCTTCGGCTCGACAGTCATCTCATCTGCCGCCACTTCAGACGCGGCATCAATGACCTTCTCGGCGGCGGGACCTTCAACTTCTGTTTCAGGCACCGTGGCCCCAACGATGGTGCCCGCCGTCGGCTCGGGTTCGACAGGCGCCACTTCCGCCGTTTCCTGGGGTCCGACGGTCTCCGCCTCCCCCTCGGTCGGACTTGGTCCTGCAAGATGGAATGCATATGAGCCAATAGCTTTATAATAACAACAAGGTTCTGAAAGAGATGTTACCTGAAAGGGATTTATTATTTGCGCCTCGGGCCGCGCGCGCCACTTGCCTATAAGCGGTAGACAGGGCAACGGGGGCCTCTCCAGAAGGAGTGTCAGCGCGAGGAATGGTACTGGGACCCGCTCCCGCGGCCAAAGCAGCTCTACGCTCCTTTGCTTCGCGTCTCAACCGCTTCCGCTCCTCCCGAGCCGTTGAGAAGGATGCCGCTAGAGCTTCCCTAATTGAGGTGTCCTCGTCCGTGAATAGGGAAGCCTCTAAGGTTTTTAGGGCATCCCTCATCGTTCTGTCAAGCCGAGGCTCTTGCGGCAACTTTGATGAAGCCGAGACTTCAGTAACAGGCTCGGGAAGGATCCCCGCATCAACTGATATAACCACTGCTAAGAAACGAAAGAAGGTTAGGTTGACCATCATAAAAAGACAACAAACTTTTCTTGTAAAAAAGAAAGGAGTAAAACACACCAGCGCCTGCTAAGGCACGCTTCTCCTCCTCCTCCTGGAAGGTTTTCAGAGAGGCAGCAATAGCCTCTTCAGTAGAGACACCTGTTGAAAATGGAGCAAATGTTAGTTAAAAATAATACAGGGTGCAATAAAATGACAAATGAAGCGTCTGATGATTACCGGACTCAGCAAGTTTGCTTAGCATCGCTTCGAGCCTAGCTGATCGCTCCGAAGCTGCAATGGCGGCAGCCAGATTGGTGTCCGCAGGATCTACCACGAAACCCTCATTGCTGCCGTATTCATATATGGCCTCGGTAGGAGGAGCCGCAGGATTTAAGCTGAGGACCGCGTCGAGGGATAGGGTGGACTTCTTCTTCTTCTGCCCGCCAGCTTTAGATCCACCCGGAGCAGCTTTGCGCTTGGCAGTCACTTTAGGGCGGCGGGTCCCGATATCCGCTCCTGCGCCAGACTCTGGCGATACCACATTAACCGTCTTCGTGGGAGCACGGGGGGCCGGCGGTGCATCCACCGTAGCAGGCAATGGCAATCCACGCGGGGGGGCCAACACGCGTGGTCGGTCAGCTCCGGCCTCTTTTAGCGGAGGGACGACCGGGCGCCTTGGCTGCAAGGGAGCCTTGCGATCACCACCAGGAGGCGCACCCCTACGGTCGACCAGCAGGCGTTTCTCCATTAAAATGATTGGGCCCATAGCATGCGCATACCAAGCTACATACGGATGGATTATTTTAGGAGCACAGCTAGGCTCACTGATAAAAAAATAGGAGCCTGTATTGAGCCGGGTGAAGTGATGCATAGCATTCCTTATTCTCTCTGGGCCGACCGCGGGTGTTTCCAGAAAGGCCTCCATCGGGATCCCTTGATTGTAACTCGATTGTTGGGCAAATCGATGTGGGTTATACCTCATAAAAAGAGCCGTCTTATTCTGCCTAAATACTAGGTAGCCCGGCCGAATGGAGTAAAGGTGAAGGATTTCCCGAGCCTTCAGTACAGAAACCCCGCCCTTAAAGTCGTCACGCAGTAACACCACTGACTTAGCGGTCTCGGAGCCTATGGTGATGACCTTATCCACAAAAGAAGTCTTCGCTCCGACTAGATGCGAACGCAGGAGCAGTCCCCTAGACTCCCGCGGAGGTGCGACCACAATTGAAGCCCCGACCAACCGCATGATTCTTGGGAGTTTGAATTTATCAAAGAATGAAGGAGTCTTATGAGCACCAAACACCCCTCGCACATGCAACTCCATCCAGGAAGTGAAGTAGTGCATCGGAAAGTTAGCAGGCTGTACCCCGGGCTCATTAGCGTCCGCCGCTACGCTAAGTCCATTATAAAGGTAAGCCAGCCCGGCAATCCCTACCGATAGCTGCAAACCAGCCGCCATTCGATGCGCCGGATAAAAGACCGAAGACCGCATGAGGCGTGGGTGCATGGGAAGCGCAAAGCTGCATAGCCATAGACCCAAGAACCCTATGAAAAAAGTCTCCTCGTCCATGCCAGGAACGGCGATCTCTGAGAAAGAGACGCTGGCAGTGCCGGGGAAATAAAAATCCCGCTGGTCATCTTCCGATGAAGGACGGCGGTCCAAGCCGAAACCAAAGGGGTCAGCAAGCTGAGCGAACTTCTCGCCCTGCTCTGATAGGAATTCCGGGCGGATAAAACGAGCGATGAAATCCGCGAAACTGACGCCCCGGTCGCCTGATTCCAAATGCAGTTCCTCATAAATCTCCAATACCTTCACCAAGCCGGGATGCTGATGCTGGATGGCATTTTCCGGAGTTAAGTCGAATACCAACTGCTTGGTGGCAAAGACATACTCGTCAGGAGGAAGCAGCTCCTCGTAGTGCTCCCCCCTTGCTGGTAAACCTGAAATCTCAACAAATTCCTCCAGAGAGATGGAGACTTCCCTATCCGCTGTCAAGAAGGTATGGGTGGGGATATTCCATTGTTCGATGAAGGCCTTTATCCACCACGTCGGAGGAGAGGGATACTCGAAAAGCGAGACGTAGACAGCTGAGTATAAGCCAACCGTCGTCAGGAGAGCCCTCTTCGTCGCCAAAATGTAACGGGCCCATGGCAGATACCCGGCAAGCGGTCGCGGAGTCAATCCAATATTGTAAGCCTGTCCCCAAGGGCGTGCTTCACCCTGACAGATCCGCCTCCCCAAGATATCTATAGCCGGCGGCGGCTGCACCGGAATGGCACCGATTGCAGGCTGAAGGAGGTCGTCGGCATTCCAATTTTTAACCTCCACGGCATACTCCACCGGGGGCTTGTCCGCATAAGGGATCTTAACTATGGGCTCAGAAGGCGAAGCGGAGCTGAAGCTGCGACGGCCTTGGATGATTTGGCTGTACCACCTTCCCCACAAATGGAGTCTCTTGTACTCTGGATCATGATCTTTAATCAAGGCGAACGCCACCCGGTCCACTGGTGCGTGTGGGAACCCTCCTTCTGAGCGAACGAAAGGGAAAGACAAATCTTCAGACATGTTCCCTGTAGAAAAACATATATAACCGTTAGTGTTCCAATGCTCCACATTTCAAAGTCATACATTACACTACAATGCAGTGGGTAGGGGACCAAAAGGGGACCCACAAAATCTAGATGACGGCGCATCATTTGATAAGACAGTCCCATCATTGGATGAGACTGTCAGTCAATGAAAAAGACCCCCAAAAAAGAATATCCCTATTGGGAGGGGATCCCTAGAGACAAGGAGAAAATCTCCTCTCTTTAGAGCAAAGCTCTATCACAGAGTGACACTTGTCAAACTCTGGTCTCAAAGGAATAAAACTTCTTAAAAAGAGCCTAGCTCTGTAGTAGTAATGAAAAATTATAACTCCTAGGAATTAAAAATTTTGGGATCTTAAAGATCCCTGAAAACTTTTTAGGAGTTCTCTATTTGATCTATGAGCATGGCTCTAGTCATGGGTTAAAACCCAGGAACCAAATCTTTGTAAATTTTTGAGAGCAAGGCTCTGTGGATGGAAACCCAAAGGGGTTTTCTTTAGATCAAAGATCTATGAGAGCAAGGCTCTGCTGAAGAAACCCCAAAGGGGTCTTCTTTAGATCGAAGATCTACAAGAGCAAGGCTCTGTTAATTAAAATTAATTAAAATTAATTTAAATTTTTACCTAGGAGTGATTCTAAGTTCTGAACTTCAAAGTTCTTTGGAAAGTACAAGAGCAAGGCTCTGAAAGTTCCTAGGCAAGAGCAAGGCTCTGAAATTCAAATTCTTGAGATCGGTAAAGAATTACCAAGGACCAAGGGTCCTATTTATAGACGCCTGCGTCTCTTCAACTGACCCCCAAAGATCCAACGGTTGGGATCTTGCCACCGCTGCACTCACGTGCACGCCACGTGAGCGCAACGGTGGGGGGCATTTGTTCCCCCAATCAGAGCAAGGCTCTGCTTAAATTTTGAAAATTCAAATTTTGAAGCAACGCTTCAGTTCCCGTGCGCTGCGCGCAACACGCCACGTGTCAGAAGTTGACACGGCAGCACAACGCCCAAGGCGGAACGTCCAATCAAAGCAAGGCTCTTTAAAAAAAACATAAGCAACGTTCAGTTGCGCAAGCGCACGCCAGCGTGACACGTGTCTGCGCAGTTGCGCAAGCACAACTGCGCAAGTGCACCGCTGCGCGACACGTGTCGCATGCTGGTGAGTTGCGCAGCAACCCAATGAAAATTTAATGAAATCTTTTCTGTTCTTTCCAAAAACCAGAAGATTTTCTTCTGCCTTTGGATCAAAGATCCAGCGATGGGAAAATTCCCAAAATCATTCAGGAAAGATTTTGTTAACAAATTAAACAAATTTGTGAGCACTATAAATAAGACCCCAGGCCTCATTCAAAAGGCATGATCAATCAAGAAGAAGAATCAACTTCTGGCATAAAAAAAAAGAAGAGAAAGAACTCTTGAAGATTAATCAAGAACAAAAAAAAGAGAAAAAGGTAAAAAACTTCTTTTGAAGAAGAGAAAAAATTTTGAAGAACAGAAGATAAAAAAAAATGAAGGAATAATAAATAGTGCCTTGCACTTGATATGAACCCTTGGTTCTGTAAAATCAGGGAAAACAAGAAGAACTTGTTTTCCTTTGATCCAAATTTAGATCAAAAGTGCATAGCACTTTTGTTCTTAAATCTGGAAAATTCTTGAGTTTCTGCACAAGTGCAACTCATTATTTAAAAGGGCCTGGCCCAAATCAAATCACAAAAAAATAATAAAAGGGCAGAGCCTTGTTTGAAAAATTCTTGAGGGCCTGGCCTAAATCAAATCACAAAAATAATAAAAGGGCAGAGCCCTGTTTGAAAAATTCTTGAGGGCCTAGCCCAAATCAAATCACAAAAAAAATAATAAAAGGGCAGAGCCCTGTTTGGAAAATTCTTGAGGGCCTGACCCAAATCAAATTGCAAAAATAATAAAGGGGCAGAGCCCTGTTTGGATTAGTCAGGCAAAGCCTAAAATAAATAAATAAAAATTGGACTTAACCCAATCCTGGCTGTAAGTCCTTAAAATTAAATTGATTGAGCAAAATGGCTCCCCTAAACTAATTCACGACCGGTTCGAGGGTACATCTCCGAACTCCTTTGACATCCCTCGTTGTAATTCCTCAACGACGTCAAAGAGGTGACGGGTCCCAACGACCACTTATCTAATCGGACCGAAACGTCCCTAAACTAATATCGGACCGAAACGTCCCTAAACTAATATCGGACCGAAACGTCCCTAAACTAATATCGGACCGGAACGTCCCTAAACTAATGATGGACCACCACGTCCCTAAACTGGCACAATAGGGCCCAAACGCTCTTTTGTTGGATCTAAACGGTCCCGTCTAAGTTGATCTTAACCCCAAATACGGTTAACGTGTCCTTAGATATTCAAATAAACGATAAAACTCCAAATCAACTTTGGTTCAAGGGTACATCTCTGAACTCCTCAGACGCTTGTCGTTGTAATCCCTCAACGACGTCAGAGAGGTGACGAGTCCCGACGGCCGGATAATTAAATCAATCACTACGTTAAGTTGATCTTAGTCTAAAACAGGACTAATGTATCCTTAACGAATGTTTAAGTTGATCTTAGCCGCAACGCGACTAATGCATCCTTAAACTAAAAACACCAAACCCAAATCTAAGTAAATGCGGATTTGGACTAATCCACGTCCTACGGGCGACGGCATTACTCAGTCTCCGTATACAATCCACGGGCAACCACAAACAAAACAAACACACACGACACGAAGTGAAATTCTGGAGAAGGAGAAAGTTGCTACCGCGATGCGGTAGCGTAATTAACTGCAGGGGCTTGCGCCTGCAGGGAAGAGCGTCCCCACAATCAAAAAACCCCTCACCCTGAGGGGGAATCTGACGAAGTCTGCTATATCGGCCGCATCCGTCTAAACCTCCGATACACGGTGCCATAAATCAACTTGGCATCTTCGGAGAGGTGGACGGATAAAACCAAATAGCATCTGCCCCGAACCTCAGGCAACGGACGCGAAGTCCGAGCCGCCGTTCGGAGGGGAACAGTCCACTAGTCAAGTTCAACCCGTACATTTCTTGATTGAATTAAACCCACCCGTACGACCCTTGACGAATGCCAAACAACGCCGTACGAATACCCTAATCCAATCGCATCATATGCTCAAGCAGATAAATACTAGTTAGCTACCGTACACTACGCCTTGACGAATGCCAAACTACCGCAGCACGAATACTAACTAGTACATATCTGAAATGACGGAGGGCTACGACAGGTTTTTCTGAAAACCTATTGCGTAATGAACTTGATATCGTTGTAGAATCAAATGATTTTAAAATGGAGTGCTTTTGAGGCTTTTATAGTTTTGCTAAAGGAGTCACTCCCGGTGAAGGGATCGTCGGTCCTTTTCTCGTCGAATGAGGTGCGGGATATATCATATATATCACTGTGCAAAGCAGAACTTTTAAAAGCAATCAAAAGACAAACCGAGTGTGTAGCATCTGCCAGTTATTGCTAAAGGAGTCACTCCCGGTGAAGGGATCTCGGTCCTTTCCTTATCGAATAAGGTGCAGGATATATCACATATACCGCTGTGCAAAGCAAGAACTGTAGCTACCTGTTTTAATTTTGAAATTCGATTCTACAATATCTTTAGGTTTCTTTTATTTCATTAATCACATTAATGAAGTCCCATCATTTAATTACCTAAACATCACAGATAAATACGACGTACACTTATGCCATCCGCATTCGCCTCGATGTCCCCTCGTGCACCGTTAGGTTAGGTAACTAACGGCAGAGCGGGGCAGGGCTAGCGCGGGTGTAAAACATAAGTAACGTCTATATAATATATCATATATACTATATAAAGTATCCATCACAGAACATCACATGATCACATCACAGATATCGCAGCAGAAGAATCATATGAAATATTGGATATACTAGGACGTCCGTGTTTTCAATACGAGCCAGTATAAAACACGGATTCCACGGTCGTGATGAATAGCCAAACCCACACCCCTAGACCCCTACGAGAGCGGCAAGCAACCCTACCAATTCTAGAGTTAGGAGACCCGGACTCGACTCCTCGAGTTGGTCTCCCACTGGACTCCAGAACCCGGTTACTTATGCTCCCCTCCTTGGGTCTATCCTAGTGCGGAAAAGTAAATAATATACAAAGGGTGACATCTTCCGCAACCTGGAAGTGCCCCAATAAAAGAATATTACATACAAGTTTTTACATGAATGAAAATGAAAAACACTCATCTCACATAAAAAAAAACCCGGCTATTCAAACACGACGATCCAATATAACATATCCAGCAACACATAACATCACATGTCATCAACGTAAGTAAATATGCGCATCCCAATTGTCGTTGACATATAGCAACGAAACCGGCGATATCACATATTACACTTACGGTCACAGAAAAGAAAGTGTAAAACTACAACAGTTGGAATCCGCAATTTCTTTAGACATCGCATGCCTAATCAAATGAATTACTTAGACATCACATGCCTAACAATTATAAACCCCGCATTTTAGTCTCAAAATCGAAAACTCTTTTCAATATCAAGTCGGGCAATTCAACAAGATTCCCGACATCTTGATCGAATGCTCGTCGCAAACTTTAGTAGACGGCCGCACCCCCGACGCCGTCGACGAAGTGCACCAAAGCGGAACACCGCTACCGCGAGCACCCAAACGGATGCTTTCGGCGACGGGGTTCTCCTACAGTCACATAGTCGGGGCTAAGGGGTGTAGCTGTCTATTAAGTTTACCCGGCGAGTATTCGCGTACGCTACGTGATTGCGACGGACTTTTGATCGCATCAAAATTCCGTGGCAACCGATCAAGTGAGACTAAACTGCTATGTTTATAACATTCATTCAGTTATCTCATAACTACTTGTGAATTCCAATTATTGTATCCCATTCCAGATAAATAGAAAATGTTAAACTTTCCGATCGAACATTCAAACACCCAAGGTTTCCCGATACAGATCAACTCATGAAATAAGTTCAAAGACATTCACTTCATGCCTCAATACCAACGGTCCAGCCGTAGAAGGGTCAAGCCAACGCCTCACATGTGGCACGCCGTACTGTCCCAAACCCGAGGGTTCAAAGGGCAGTTCAAGACGGTCACATAATCGAGTTAAGGTTTGTTGTCTTCTAGAGGGACCATCGCGTTACTTGCACTACTTAGAACGTCTTTGAACCACGGAAAAATCCAACACTTGGAAATTTCCCGACAGGGGAAAAATTGGGTATTTATATCCGGTCGAACTTTTTAACATATTCTAAAATTTATCCGGAAAAACACATAGACAGAGTTTGACAATCCGATCGAATGTACGAACTCCCAATACAACCCAAAATACTCAACTCGGGATTTCAGATTAAAAATTCCCAAGAAAACCAGCACTGCCAAATAGGAATTACTGTGCAAAATTTGATGGGAGAAGAGACAAAAGGGCCGCGGAACCGCCGCATTAGCACGCTAATGCCGCGGTTCCGCCGCACTTTTATGGAATTAGGAGCTAAATTTTGCGCCGTAATTCTTAGATTTCCCTGCTGATTTTTCTGCATATTTTTAATTTGCAAAAATCCACAAATTTGAAAAATGTACAGAGAGCAAGTTTAAGTTAGGGTTTCGAATCGATCGGGTTTCAAACTTCGTCTACGCATCGCCTAAGGCTCTAGCTAGGCTTTGATACCACTGTAGGGTTCCTAGGCACTCTCAAGAGGTCTCACAAGGCATCAACCATGCCAATTTCAAATATTACGGGTGCCGAGAAACCCTAATACGGATCGTTGGCTAGATATATAGGCGAAAACTAGAACTAGTAAACTACTTTACTAAGAGTAAACGGAAATACAACCTTTGTAGATCCGGTTCTCCACCTCCATGGCTCCGCGATGATGTCTCCTCTCTGTCCAAATGGAAACCCGGGCTCTAGTGTCGGCTTCATCAGAGAATGGACGGGCTAGGTCATCGACTACGACGCCGAAGATGATCTACGTCGAGGCATCACTAGATCAAGCTCCACCTTCACCAAGCCATGAAAACTTGTGAAGGAAACACCCTATACTACTTGGCAAGAGGTAGAGGATGAAGAAATAGGAAGTGGGTTCACTTTAGAATTAGATTTCTCACTCTTTTTCATCAATCACCATTGATGGACACTAGGTTTTCTTCTTCAAGAAGAAAAAGAAGAAGATGAATAATATGATAAGTTAATTAGAATAGAAAAGAAAAATCAATCCTTATCATAATTTTAACCATGGTTTTGTGTAGAGAACTAACTAGAGTTTATATGGATGGTTAGGGTTAAAACAAGAAGACAAAAAGGTCATTTGGTCAAAGCTTCATGAAGCTTCAACAAGCTTCATGAAAGAAAGAAAGAAATAAACCATTTTGTTTTCTTTTTCACTTAAACCAAAAATGAAAAGATAAATAATTAAGTGAAAAGAAACCCTAACCATCCATTAAACATGGTTTAAGTCTTTACACAAATCCAAGAGAGTATGCATCATCAAACATGATACAATCAAGTGCACAAAAGTATATCACATATACAATGTGCACTTCCGAGTGAGAAAAACCATTTGAAGTGAACCGATACTAGTTAATGCAAAGTAATATATCAAATATATAATTATACATTAAATCATTAAATCAACACTTGATTTAACGATCCGGTCATATCGTATATAACCGACTAGTATCCTATGTATCGGCTTATCGAATCAATCTTCGATTCGATAACTAGGTTATATCGCATACAACCAATCGATACATCCATCGCGAGAATAGAATACAGTATCACATACTGGTATTATTCTCGGTCCCGCACATATCTCATATGTGCTCCTATTTCGTTTCGCTTGAGCCAGGAAACCTCTGTGTAGGACTCTAAAGACTCGTCAATACGCCGGCAGCAGATGATGATCATATCAAACACCCACAAGCCGCAAGCGGTCTGCTAAACGTAACGGCCACCCGGGTATTGAGCGATCAGAAGATCGACGAGCAAGCCCGCTCACACTCCAGTGAATCCAACCAGTAACACTACCGTACAGTCTGGTCTGATCGTCTGAAATGTCGCATATCTCGCCTAGGGGTGGTAAACGTCAGACCCCAATAGCTCGATAAGTCGTGTCGATATGAGGTCTATAACAGTTCGATAAACTACTGGTAACACTTACCAGTATATCTCAGCAACCCTGGCCAGGGATTTCCGGTTATAGCCAATCGAACACAGCGCAACATCAACTCCCTATACCGGGAGAGACGAATCCCCTCCTATCGCTCATTGCCTCCATGTGATTCGGGACTGTACCCAAAAACCACCGTTTTGCACGCCCTCTTGGACGTGGTAAGGTGGAAATAAAAGCACAGTGGGAACCACACAAGACTCTATGACGATCTCGGGTCAACAGACTACTCTGTACCAGTGTCACCAGAGAACTGCCATCTGACGTAAGGTATAATACCATCTGGGAGTTCTCGGCGAGTCCGTCCAGTGTACCCAGTCTCCACTGAGCACCCGTATATCATCTCTGATGTCAAACACCAATGGATATGGGATCATCCATCGCCCATCTGTATGAGTCGAGAAGGTATACGCTGGTCTACTCTGGTATATCGATGCCCCGTCTCGATACACCCACGACTAGGGACCTTGAAGGATGTACTTATGGACTACCATGTCCCCACTAGTATGATCCGCATCACAGTCCAGGTAGTCAAGTACACATCCTAAGGGCTTTACCAACATGTAACAGAGAGACAAACAGTATACACGTTAAGGTAAAGACTAACCAGATAGCGTACTATCATGTCGAGCAAGAAAGTCCTCCCTATATATGTCCAAGCATCCACTACAATATACATCCTATGTATAGTAATGGCCTCTAGGGCATACATATAACTAGCAATCTATGAACCCGGAATTTGTGGCTGGGCACATGAAAGGGAGAGAGGGGGGTTAGAAAAGGGAAAAAGGTGAGAACAAAAAAGAACATGTAACACTCTATAACGATCGTACGTATTTGAGATAATAAATTAATGATATTGATTTACTGATTTATTGAGTTTTGGGTTTGGGGCATCTTGAGCCGGCTTAAGATTGACATGAGCCGTCTTATGCACACAGAGAATCATTATTTGATTGGAAAAGCTTGTGAGCCGGCTCAGGCTATTATTGAGCCGACTCAAACTGATCTACGACATGATATTGTTTTTCTGACTTGTTATCGACTCGTTATCGTTTCATTGGGCCTTGTTATTGATTGTTGAGATATGATAAAATATTACATTGATAAGATGTGCATGGTTTGATATGGGATTAATATTTTTACCTTATCTCTATCCTTAAACCTAATTGATCTAGGAATTGTAACCTATCCGGCCCATTGTTTGACCTATCCTATATAAACCCACACAACTTTCATGCAAACATATCAATCTCAAACCCTAGCCTCCATCTCTCTATACCAGAATCGAACCCTAACCCTATCTCCTTCATCTCGTGGCATTCTTCATCGATCACCATCGCTATTATTGTTTTCACTGTCTCGTGGAGATCATCGTGATCATCTTGTTTCTCTTGTTCTAGCAAGCAAAGGATCGAAGCCATCCAATCTAGAGCTCATCGTCATCTTGTTCATGAGATCGTATCGAGGCAAGTACTCGGTACTTGTTACATGCTAGGTTGAGATTAGATCTCATTAATAAATATATTACGATATATTTATATAACCTATATATCTTCGTCATGCAAACTTATTCCTTTAATCAATTCTTGTATTGTTGTTTATTGATTGCATTATTGACATGATTGAGATATTGCTAGATATTGTTATATTCTTGCATGATTGATAAAGATCGATTGACATTTAAGTTCTAATTTAATTAATGATACGTCGAGATCGGAATCATAACGTATCGATGAATCTATATATTTTATTGACGTTTTGTTAACCCTAAAAGTTGTCATCCTCGTGATAAACTAATTAACATATATTTATTGCATGTATCAACTTTAAAACCCTAATAAAATATCTAATCATGTCAGAAAATAGGTTTTGAGCCGGCTCAACCCAATCATGAGCCGTCTCATATCAACAGAGAATTTTAACTTGTGTTTCAGACATCCTTGAGCCGTCTCAAAATGGTTTGAGCCGTCTTAACATTACTTGAGTCGTCTCATATATACAGTGATTTTATTACTGTTTCAGGTATGATTTTGTGCCGTCTCAAGACCGCCTTGAGCCGTCTTTCACATTCATAGAATATATAATTAATTGGAACACTTTGTGAGCCGTTTCAACGTGACACTTAAACCCGATATATTTTATTGTTTCACGAACACGATTTATATATCGCCTGATCGTCTTACTTGACTTGTATCATGATATTTATGACATATTATTGATATGATATTGTTATTCCTGATATGGTTGTGTATTGATTGGTTCATGTATCCATGTTATCCTGATATTGTTATTGTATTACTATTGGAACATGACAACCTTACTTGTAACGTATGTTCACCCAGAATGCCAACAATTCATTGATATCGACTTGATCGATTTGTTGACTTGATAGACATAACATGTGCATGTATTAATTGACCTTGTGTTGGCAGTACGTAACATATATCATTGATACTTGACATGAACATGAAACTGAGGGAAAGGGAAAATCAAGAATGTAACCGAATTGTAACTCTAGTGGATATACTATTGTGCCGTTTTCCCAGGGGCGTATGGAATATACTATTGTGCCGTTTTCCCAGAGTTGTACGGGATAAAACTATTGGATTACAATGAGAATTGTATTGTTTGGTTTCAAATACCTATAGAATAGATAATTTAGCGACATGTACCCATAGGGACTACACGACATGATTGCCTTGATTATATCCTGATTGTTTATCATCTGACTTTGATATTGTTCATTGTTTACTCACATGATACATTGTTATGATAGATTACTTGCTATGATCACTTGACGTTGATTCCGGATTATATTCATTATGATTATATATTCGACGCTCTAACGTCTGGGTTTTGCATGACCCAAATTCCTTGGCTTTAGCACAGGAAGACAAAGAGTGCTTCGAGAAGCTTGATGAGCAGTGAAGGATATTGCTTTTGATCTAGTTATTATGTTTTAAGTTTATTTATCGTATCGAACCGTTTTATTGGATCTTTTGTGAACCCATAAGGGTCAACTATTTATTATTCTTAGTTATCCTTGGATCTTGAGACATAATCGTTATTATTGCTTCCGCTATTGATTCTATTAACTCATAATTATTGATTATCGTTATTTTTTATTATGTCTTATTGAACATGTGCTAGTTAGATATATATTATGTTGCGCTTAATTACTGCATGACAGGCTTAATGCGATTATTGGAAGGATGATTCGTTACCATAAGTAGTATGGTTGGCTTTATTACGTTTCCATATTCGTATATTTTAGGAGCGGGGCGTGACAGAGTTTTGTTGGTATCAGAGCCTAGGTTTAGATTAGCTGGGCTTGGTTCATTTTGTAGTTGGGTATTGTACCCAAATACATCGACCTGAAATGCTCGAACTATAAGAACATGCCTTTCCACATTACTGTCTTGTTATCCTTGAATCCATTGTTTATTGAATCCTTGTCTTTTATTGAATCTTGTTTCTGTTTTTAATCCCCGTCCTTCATCATTGATTTCAGAACTATGGTCGGAAAGAATCAACCCGCTCCACTTACTGACAATGCAGCACTTCTTGGAGTAATACACGGCATGCTGGAGAACCAGCAAAGACAGGTTGAGGATTTTCGAGAGGGCTTAAGGATAGCCTAATAGACTGCTACCACGGCAATTGAGAGGGAGGCGGTTCCTAAGCGGTGGCTTGTGGATACAAAGAACTTTTACAGGATCGGATGAACCACTTCATGCAAAGCAGTGGCTTGTGGATACAAAGAACTTGTTGATTGCTGCTCAGATTTCTGATGGGATAGTTGACCATGCTAGAGAATGATGGCTTGTTGAGGAGACTCGTTTGGCGAAGCCGATCGGCTGGGCGACTTTTATTCAGAGTTTCTTAGCGGAAATTCTTTCCGCAATCTGCGAGGGAGAAATGGAAGAAAAGTTCATTGGTCTAAAATAGAATGGTGGATCAGTTGATGCTCATGCGGATGAGTGGACCCGGCTCAGTCAATTTGCAGGGCCCTTGGTGGCTAATGAGGCTGACAGAGCACGACGGTTCCTGCGAAGTCTCGATGTAGAGATTCAGAAGCTTATAACTTCGTTCGAATTTACTACATTTTCTCAAGTTCTCACGGTGGCCAGAGAACAACCGAAGCTTGCAGAGAGAAAATGGTATACCTCAGCAAGATGATCCAGCACAGAAAACAGAGCAGGGACCAACCAGAGCTTAAGGACGTAGAGGTATACCTGTCAGGAGAAAGGGAACAGTTCCTATGAAGCGACCGTTTATTTCCGCTCCAAAGAATGTGATTTGTGATTTCTGCTAGCAACCGGGCCATATTCAGAAAAATTGCCGGAGGAAGCTTGGACAGTGCCTAGTTTGTGGAGCTACTGACCATCAGGTCAACACTTGTCCGTCAAGAGTACAGTTGAAGAGCGATACTCCGAGCCGTAGAAGCAGGCTTATGGATAGAAATAAATTACTCAAGTGCCTAATCAGGGATGGGCTTTCACCCTGACGGCTGAGGAGGCGAAATCTTCAGAAGATGTGGTTACAGGTATTCTACTTGTTTGTAGTTTTTCCGCATTAGCGTTATTCGATTCTGGCGCATCCCATTATTTTATGTCATCCAAGCTTGTCAGTGCATGCTCGATTCCACACGCGGCCTTGTCTAGTAGTTAGGACATACACACTAAGAACGGGAAAATTATTTCTAGTAGAGAATGCAAGGATTGTTTAGTTATTTGCGGAAGGGAGTTGTTTGCTGATTACCTGTTAATTGATACCGGAAGTTATGATGTTGTTTTGGGAATGGATTTTCTTAGAACCTTTCATGCTCACATATATTGTAGAGCAAAGAAGGTGATTTTCCAAATTCTTAGTTATCCGGAGTTTGAATTCTTGGGAAGCTGTAGATCCGTCGGGCCAGTCGAGTTGAAGGCTAAGCCGACGGATGCTATATTATCGGCGATGGAGGTGAACAAGGAGGAAGCACCGGAGGTAGTTCGGGAATTCATGGATGTATTCAAGGACATCTCGGGTTTACCGCCAAAGCGAGATTTGGAGTTTGCGATTGATCTAATTCTGGGAGCAGCGCCTAACTCTAAATTGTATTATCCAATGATATCGGTAGAACTAGAAGAGGTGAAGAAATAAGTTACCAAATTGTTAGACCTTTCGTTCATTACCTGGGTAGCCGTTACGTGCAGCTAGTACCGCTGACGTGCTTGTGGGATATAGATGTGATCCTAACCTACTGCCGGCGTATTGTCGAGTCTTTAGAGTCACACACAGAGATTTCCCAGTACATGAGAAACGATGTAGGGCACGTATAAGGATACATGCAGGAGTTCGATTAAACACGTGTATTTGATACACGTATTTTAATCGAGTGTATATTGATATTAGCCGGTATATATATGATATAGCCGGATTATTAAATCAAGTGTTGATTTAATAATTAAATATATATTTATATAATGATATATTTATATATTAACTAATATCATTCTCACTTAATTATTTTCTTCTCTTTAAATTAATATTTATATTTGATATAAATAATGAGACATGTATGTTGATACATGTATGATAGGAGTATAAGATTTATATGCAAAAAATGAGAATGAGTCATAATTGTAGAATTCATGAGATGCTTCTTTTTTAATAACTCATTTGTGTGAGTCATTATTGCTTCATGACTCATTCTTGTTTCTAATTGACATGTTGATTCATGCTTATCTTATTCATTCTCTTATCTCCTTCATGCTTCTTCTTCCTCCTCTTGATTTTTCTTCAAGTGAGGAATGGAAAAGAAAAGAGAAAAATTAAGTGAGCTAATTATTCTACATCTCCTACTAATCATTCTTAGCAAGTTTAATTAGTAGGTTGCTTCATTTTGATGAGATCAATTTGAAGGCATAGCTTGTGTTGGAGTTATCTCAAGATAGATCATCTTCTGCGAGGAGATCATCAAGCAAGCTTGTTCCGAACTTTGTGGAGACTAGCCAGAGTTCAAGGAGAGATGGCTAACACGCTACAAAGGTTGTAGTCCGCCAACTCTTATTTTTAGCTTACTAGTTTAGTGACAAGTTTAGTAGTTTAGTTTGATTCTTGGATTGGATTTGCTAATGCTCTCTAGATTTTTAAAATTACCGCTTCCACCATGCTTTAAACCCTACTAGAGCTGCCTAGCAACCCAACAAAAAAAGCCTCCGTCGAAGAAGAGGAGGCTCCCGCTGAGGAGCCGAAAGAGTACAACCCCCACATATGGTTCATTGGGGAAATTCTCTATGTTCGAGGGGAAGCTTATCGATGCGTGCGATGTAGTCATCCGCGTCTCTACCGCCGTGATGTACCAGGCTCACCATGGTATTACGGCTTTGCGAGAAAGGTCAACACCCGTCGTGCTAGAGCTGCTCGGGCTCATCCATACGCTTGATAGGACAAGAACGGGGCCAATAAGACTTGTTTTTCTTTTGGCCAAATAAAATAATGTATAGCAGCAGGGCCACGTTTATCCTTTGGTTGTACTCTTTTTGTTTGAAATTATGAAAAATAAAATTTCAGTTTCAAGCAAATCTTCTCTTGTGTCTCTTGTCCATAGCATTCCTTACCTTTATATACATCAGTTGTTCTTTTCCCTAACAATAATTATCATTCCATCTTACAAGTTACTATCTCATCCCATTCTTGAACTCATTGGTAACCTAACTACCGCCCTCTTTCCAAATAAGCTATGGCAGGATGTCACTTCAACCGAAACAGACGGGGAAATAGGAACAATAAAGCCGCTGCTCAGAATGCGGGGATGATGCAATTGATGCAGGGCCTGCTGGAGAATCAGCAACAGCAGACCGCTATACTGCAAATGTTCTTAAGTGAAATGGTGGGTGAAGCTCGAAGTCATGAAGCAACCGCGAAACAGTGAAGAAGGTATCATCATGCAGGGTCAAACGCCCCGTCAGTCAGATATCCGGGGGAGTATCTTCCAGGCCCAATGGGAATCAACTGTTCAGGAGGCTAGCAAGGCCATCTTTTTCATGACTGCCTACCTTAATTTGCAACCGCTGCGATAAGGTCGGTAATTACATGCGAGAATGTCGTGTACTGAATAAGCTCTGCCTAGCTTGCGAGTCTTCTGATCATAAGTTTGTTAATTGTCCTAAGAAGAAGAGACAACTTAGCCCTTCAAACAGGCCGGTCAACTATAGAGCGCCACGTTATGGGGCCCGACCTATCTCCGCAGCTAGACCAACCGGTCTAGGAGTACATCGGAAGGAACCACCCTTGCCTTCGCAGCGGCGAGTGTTCCAGTATGCGCAAAAGAACCTTTCTAAACACCATGCCCATAGGGCAAGTTATCAAGAGGCAATCCTTTCTTTTTGAATCAATCTTCATTTCCAGTACTTTACTTATTTTCTTTCGTTGCGACTCTTAGTTAAGCTCACCCGTGATCCTTCATGATTCCTAAGTTTCGACTAGTTATCTGTATTCTTGTATCTCTCAAGTTTTTCCTGCATGCACCCATAATACCTTTCTCACTAGATTGGAAACACTTAAAACCTTGTTTCAAATTTGGAGTTTTTTATCCGTAAACATTTCCCGATTTTACGCATTTCTGATTCCTTGTATCGAAACCTTTCCTAGACTTTTCCTTCCATCAGGCGATACACCAACCCTCGGGAGCGACACATGAAGCAAAGAAGATTCTTGATAGTGTTACTGATTACTGCGCCCAGCAGTGGTTACTCCTTTGAAAATTTCATATATGAAATTATTTTAAGGAAGGTAGATCGTAACGATCGCACCCATCCTTGCATCGCTAACAGACCCGGAAGTTTTAACATCCATTACGATGCTTCAGGGAAGGGACTTGGCGGTGTGATGTATCAGCACGGCAAGGTAGTTGCGTGTGCATCAAGATAACTAAAGATTCATGAACGCAACTACCCAACACACGATTTGTAGCTCGCCGCGGTAATCTTCGTACTCAAAATTAAGAGGCATTATTTATTAAGGGAGAAGGTGAAGGTTTATACCGATCATAACAGTTTGAAGTATATCTTCACTCAGAAAGAGCTATGCACAGGAACAAAAAAAATGAGACAAAGAAGATGTCTGGATGTAATGGCAGACTTTGACATAAATCTGCAATATCATCCAAGGAAAGTAAATGTGGTCCCTGACGCTCTGAGTCGCCAGTCAATGGCTTTGAGTCTGACTGCTCACTGGAGGGTCGACAAGATCTCGATGAGTAAGAGACAGAGATGATTATGCCAGGAGTACTCGCGTCATTTATGAATTTGCAAATTCAGTCCGTGTTGGTTGATCGGATCAAGAAAGCTCAGGCTGGGGATGCCAGATTGCAAAAGATTCGGGAACAGGTAGAAGCAAACTTGCGGACAGATTTTATTGTACACGAGAATGGATCGCTAAGGTATGTGAGCAGGATCTGTGTACCTATGTGCGAAATCAAAGAAGAACTGCTAAAGGAAGTGCACAGTTCCCCATACTCCGTTCATCCGGGGGTACGAAGATGTATAAAGACCTCCGACGGAACTATTGGTGGCATGGGATGAAACGGGAAGTAGTAAAGAGTGTGTCCAAATGCCTGGTTTGTCAACAGGCAAAAGCGGAGCACCACAGAGTTGCTGGTTTACTTCAGCCTTTACCCATACCTGAATGGAAGTGGCAAAACATCATGATGGACTTTGTAACTGCGCTCTCTCGCAGCACGAAAGGCAACGATGCGGTGTGGTAATTGTGGACCGACTTACCAAGTCTACACATTTCATTCCCTTCCGTGTCGGTGAGTCGACCGAAAGCCTAGCGAAGAAATATATGGAAGAGATTGTCCAATTACACAGAGTACCTGTATGCATTGTTTCTGATCGAGTCACTCGTTTCAGGTCCCAATTATGGAAGAACCTACAGGAGAGTCTCGGCACGAGCTTGAGTTTCAGTATTGCTTACCATCCCCAGACCAATGGGTAATCTGAAGGGGTCATTCAGATTCTTGAAAATATGCTCTGTGCTTTCATGTTGTATTTTAAAGGATCTTGGGAAGATCACTTGCACTTAATGGAGTTCGCATACAACAATAACTACCAGGCAAGTATTGACATGACACCATTTGCGGCCATATATAGGAGAAAATGTCGATCTCCACTGAGTTGGGATGATGTTGGAGATCGAGAACTACTGGTCCCTAAGATGATTGTAAAGACAGTGGACGTGGTGAGAACAATCAGTGAACTGTGGATAGCTTAGGTTCAGCAGAAACACTGGGCAGATACAAAGAGAAGGCACCTGGAATTCCAACTGGGTGACCATGTGTTCCTGAAGATTTCCCTGAATCATTGAGTGATGTTTGGGGAAGCGCGGGAAGCTTAGTCCGGATCCATCGTCCTGTTTGACATCTTGAAACGAGTCGATGAAATTGCTTATCGCCTGGCCCTACTACGTTCCTTGGAGGGTATACACAACGTCTTTCATATCTCGCAGTTGAGAAAGTATGTCAGCGACCCTAGTCATATCGTGGATCATTCAGAAATCACCATAGGGGCCGATCTAACCTACGAGCAACAACCGGTTGAGATTTAGACCGGAAGGAGAAGACCGTAAGGAACAAGACAGTTCAGTCGGTTAGGGTTGTGTGGAGGAAGGACCCCCCAGGCGAATCTACATTGGAGAGAGAGGATGAGATGAGAGGTTGTTATCACCATCTTTTTGTAATTCCCCCTTTGTAACTTTCTTCTTACTAGCCCGTAAATTCGAGGACGAAATTATTTCAAGGAGAGTAGATTGCAACGTCTGAGATTTTCCTATACATAATAAAAGGCTCTTTACAATTTTCTCGTGTCCAAAATAAATTATTTTAGCGCTTCTATTATTATAAAACACTTTAAAATATTTTCCTATAATTAATATAATTTTTAATAATTTTTAGAAGTTTAAAAAGGAATTTTTAGAAAAGGATAAAGTTCATCAAGTATTTTAAATACCAGAAAAGAAAGTTATTTTTGACTAAATTTTATTTAAAATTGAAGAAAACATTAAAATAGAATTTTTGGAATTTTTCATAATTTTTCCAATATTTTAAACTATTTTTAATTAATTTTTTAAATTAAAATTCAATTTTTTTCAAAACAGTTTTAAATTAAAAGAAAAAAAATTAAAAGGGGGGATCTGTGACCATTGGATCATCAAATCCAACAGTCAGAGTCGCCCACGTAGGCGTAGGGACCACGCACCCGCGTGTGCAGGCGTGTGCGCCCGGGGATCACCCTCGCTGGCGATCGTGCCTTCAGTGCGATTTGGGCACGGGTTGGGGCTTGGGGTTGGGCATGGATCGGCCCAGGCATTTAATGGGTTTAACCATATAAATAAACCCCCTTTCAATCTCGATTTTCTCACAAAATATTGGTCCAAAAATTCTGAAAAAAATCCTAGCTCTTCGCATTTTCGACGCCGGCGCCGTGGTGTCGACCGTTTGCCCAGCAAAAAATCCGAGAAGAGAAAGGCTCACGTTTCTATACAAAGTGACATACCGGCTTCAATAATCAGTATCTTAACATACGGTAGGATCCGCCTCTCACCTTTTTACTCGTCGCTTTCTTCTTCTTACTGTTAATCTCTAAAAAATATTAAAACGATAATCCTATTACTTTTCCTTGTTATTACTAGATTAAAGATACCACACGAAGAAAAAGCCTTCTCGACTATTTAAATAACTCTTGATCTTTTGTTCAAATTTCGTGTACACTAAATTCATGTGGTAATGACCTACCCCTTATCTAGTTTATTTATTTGATTGTATGTCGTATTGAGACTTTTGTATTGTAGTAAAATATATTTGACCCAAAAAGAAAATAAAGTTTCATTAAAATACCATCAACTATCAAGAGTAAGGTTTTCACTAATAATACCATTACTCCATCTTAAAGATTGAGTTTTTAACAAAATACCTTAAACTTGTCGATCTAAGTTCCACTAAAATACTATTACCCTTCGAAAACCAAGTTTCACAAAAATACCATTAACTTTCAAAGGTTAGGTTTTCTTTAAAATAACATTAACCCTTCTAAAAGCTAGATCTTTATGAAAATACCTTTAATTATCAAAAGTCAAAAATATATTCTTAACGGGAAGGTCAAGTTTTTCATTAAATTACCCTTTATTGTAAAAGTTGAGTTTTATAAAAATACCTTTAACTTATCAAATTTAAGTTTTAATAACAATACCCCACACTTAATATTTTACGTAAACACCCTATGGTTATGTGGCAATCGTCCTGGAAAACGATACAAATGCTGACTGCCCGCAGTGGTTGCCAACACGGGAATGCTTTCTAAAATATTAAGTTCAAATAAATACCGTGAACTTTCCTAAACGACTTTTATATTAAAATACTCTTAATTTTAAAAAGTGAACTTTTAACGTTAAATCTCCTAGATCTAAGATGGCACTAAGTTCTTTTGATATTGTATCTCCTGCAACTCTTTAGAAGGGCTCCTTTGTGGATGGTGTAGATTATCACATACCACGAGCAAAGCAGGGTTGATAGTGCCCTCACGGGAAAATCGATCAACAAAGAACTCTAAGTAACCCTTGATCTCTATAATATTAGAATTACTGTTATGAAAATTGTGTAATCTTAAATAAAACACCATGGTTCCTCATATGACAATAAATACAACAAAATACCATGACCTTTTATAAAAAGATATTAGCAATAAAAGTCCAATCACTTGACCTTTTCCCTACAGAAACACAATTATGGCATCTAGAGTGGATTGGGTTAGATGTGCGAACCTAGGTATGAAATACTTAAAGAAGATCCCGATATTATGGGTAACCAGTTTCAGAAGATCTCGATATTACGGGTGACCAGTATTTGAGAAGATCCCGTTATTACGGGTGACTAGATTTAGAAGATCCCGATATTACGAGTGACCAATATACTGTTCAAATTCCATGTTTAAACGAACTATGCGCTAACACTAATATGTAATTATTGAAAACAACGGAATGATCATAAGAACCGTGTACACTTGTTTAATCAAACTGAAACAATTACAATACTTAGCAGATACCTATTGGGGTTCACTCACATGACATAATGCACTGTATACACATATCTTCTTTACCTATTTTCCTTATGAGACAATCCTACTCGAGTGCAACTCGCTGACGATTTTCCTTTTCCTTTTCTTTATCCCTAGAATGTCCATTAGATGAAGACGAGGTTCGAAAAGACAATGAAGGAGCGGAGCCTACCGACGATGATTTTGCGGAGCTGACGTCCAATTACTAGGATTAGCGATTTTACTTTTCATGTTGCCCACCTGTTTAGGGCTTTACTTTCCATTCCTTTGATGTAATAAACAATCTTTTTATTTCAGTACCCAGTGATGTAATAAAGTTATCAGTTAATGAAAATAAATGCGTTGGCTTTTATTATTTATTTGGTACATTGCCTGCATGATACACGTGCGCGCGCTTAACGTAGCTGTATTGAGTTAAACCAGCCTCAATACAGTTAGGTTGCGAACCATGCTACATCACCGTTTCTGTCTTTTGGAAAGCAGGGCATGACATTTTCCATATTCGTGTATTTTAGGAAGCGGGGCGTGACAGAACATAAATAGATAAAGGGATGCATCTGATACCGATGACGTATATTTTCTCATACAATATTGTCATGGTGAGAATGGTCGGCCAAGCTTCTTCTTGTGACAGTTGAAATATCACTTGCGCTATGTGCTGTGATTAAATTCTCTTCATACTGTGTTTTTCTTCACGTAATTTTTTAAGTCAATCTTGCAGCTGGATTTCATTTTTGGATAAAAGAAAAACAAGAATTTTGATAATTGATATTTGTGATATAATATACTCTATTTAAAGAGTTTCCTATATAGGAGAATAAATTTTATTTAACCTATTGGCCTTTATAGATAATTTCTTGACAGTGGATCATTTATAGCATTTAACCGCCCATTGCAACATAACATTATAGAAAGTTCTAATTTTTCCCTATTTAGTTTTATTGTTTTATTATATATATGATTATTCTCCATTTCCTCTTTCTTTATAGATTCAATTTTGAACAATTTTGAAAGGGTTCCAAGTATCAGAAAATCTAGAACTTTCAGATTTGGAAAGGGGTTTAAGAATCTAAAAATCTGTGGATATTCTCAATTAATTTTCACATAAGTAAATTATTATATAAAGCTATTCATATGTAGACTGGGTTTCTTACAATGGGATTTCATTTCTTCTTTATTTTTGGACAAATAAAAATCTTGCAAAATCCATTTATATTTCTATGGAATATAGTGTAAAAAACAGCGGCGGCTTTAGAAAAAATCTAAACACGTTTTTTATTGACATATGTGATCGCTTTAACATTATATTTGTCTGGTAAAGATTTATAGGTAGATTTGTTATGGAGCTCTTTAATATTGCGTCCATACACAGTTTTTTAATGAAACTCTTCAATGCCTTCATATATTTTTTTATGTAATTTTGAAAATGAGACAATGAGTTTTGAGCCTCATGGCTCAGGGGCCCTTGCTAGCTATTTTAGTAAGCAAGTAAAACTTTGAATCTTGCATCCTTTCCATTTCAGCATCCAGATTTTCAATATTCTCAAGTTGTAATGAAGATAAAGAGTGCCTATTTACCATGCCATCGCAAAATATAATTTAGAAAAGCAATTTAAGTAATTCTTCAAACTAGAGAAAAGCACAAGCTATTCATATTGAATTAATCATCGTCTTTCTGCCTGATGAGGCTCGATATCGGTGACTCTCCAGATGCAGACACGTTGCAGATGACGTGTCCCAGAACCTACAAGAAAGGATCAAGAACTTCCTTTGGGATCGCACCTCGGCCATCCGGCCCGAGGAGTCTTCCGACCTTCGGTGGCCTTCCAGACCACCCCGGCCCGCCTCCGAGCTATCACAGAACCAAGATGCCTCGGCCTCCCGCTCGTGCCCAAGCCTCCCACCGAGCTCATCTTCCTCGGTCTCGTCTCGACCGATCCACAGCACTGATCACAGGCGCCTCCGCCACGGCTCCCCGAATTTCGCCATGCGCAAGATATCCGCCGCCCATGATCCCGCGTTCCACGCCATCACGATCCCCCATTAACGAGCCTGCCTCGCCATTAATGTGGGATTCCGCCTATCACGCGGGCGTGACGCCAGGGGCGTAACTGCCGACGTGATTCTCGTGCCCGCCTGCCCATTGCTGCCGCTATATAAACCCCTCTCTCAGACGATCGAGGTAAACCATTTTTACTCCACTAGGCCGTTACTCTGCCAAAATACCCCGCCTAACTTGATCGTCGGAGGGTCCTCGGTGGCACAACCACCCCGGGACTTCTTTACAGGTAGCTCGGCCTCAAGCACACCAAACCCATTGAGATCCACACGCTTCAGGGGTCAACCCTCCAACTCAATCTCAGTCGTCCGTCAACACGCGAAGAGATCAACGGAAGATAACATCTGAAGGAGATCCAGAGATCCATCAGTTGGCGCCGTCTGTGGGAAATCTTTAAGTCCACTCAACCAAAAGTTCATCTTTCGATCTCGACTACATGGCAAGCGGCTACCGCGACGATCCAAGCACCAGCCGCCGGCCTCCCCACAGTGGAGACGAGGGAGAATCCCCTCCTCCACCAAACGCCATTCACGCCCTATCCGCTCAGATGGATCGACTCGCGTCCGTCATAGATGCACTCGTCCATGTCCAAACGGCCGGGCAAGCTCCCCAGGTCGCCGCTCCCCAATCTCGGGACCGAGACCCCTACAGAGGGAGAGAAGACTCTGCCCGCGCTGGCACAGCCGATCACCGCCTCGCTGTCTCCGGCAACCGCAGATCCCCCGGGCCATCATACTCCATAACCCGGTGGGCACCGCACAGTTTAACTCCAAGGTCTTACTCCAGAGCGCCTCGCCCCAAGCCCCATCGTGCCCCCGTCCCTCTCGAGGAAGTGTCTGTCAGCTCGCCTGCACCCAGGCATGACCGGCACCCCCTCCCTCGACGGGATCATGAGCATGGGACTCGCCACGACAGCTCGAAAACGACCTCGCCAGGAGACCTGAGGAACGTCATCGAACGGAATCGGGGCCGTGACAACGCAGAAGTCTCCGGAGTCGAGGCCAAAAATCGGAGTATGCCGACTCCTCGGGATACCACGGCCGACTCGACGCCCTCGAAAAGAAGATCGAGGGTATGCATCGGGAAGGTCGTCATTTGAGCGACGGGGCTAAATACGCCGCCGACTCGCTCACAAAGCCCATCACCGAAGAACTGCTCGCCGTCCATGTCTCCTCCCGGAACAAGCCCCCAAAGGTCTCACTCTTCGACGGGAAGTCCGACCCGAAGGACTATTTGGACGCATTCACAGCCGGGATGAGTTTCCAGGACTGTTCCGACGCCGTCCAATGCCGCGCTTTCCCGGCCACTCTCATCCGCTCCAGACGAGATTGGTTCCGAGGACTCACGCCGCGCTCAATCTCAACCTTCGATGAGCTGGCCACCCAATTCCTCGGCCACTTCGTTGGGAACAGACGACAGAAGCGGACCGTCGACCATCTCTTCACAATAAAGAGCGGGGACAAAGAAACCTTCAAAGGTACGTCACCCGCTTCTACAACGCCCTCTTCGAGGTCCTGGAACACCGGGACGAGACAGTCATTACGGCACTTAGGTCAGGTCTTAGGTACAAGGAGTGGTTACGCTCCTTTGCATTAGCGCAACCTAAGACCATGGTCGAGGTGAAGGCCTGGACCGAGCGTAAGATCCAGCTTGAATCCGAGGTGAACGCCAATCTGCCCTGGACAAAATAAACTGATCACAAGAAAAGGGCCCAGGAAGAGAAAAAGAAGATTGAGCGGCCGAAGCCCTACTCCCTGAAGTATCAGGAGTACACCCCGCTCAATGTCTCCCAGACAGTACTACTGGAGGAGGCAAAGGGCGAGAGGTTCTTCAAGCTCCCCCCAGTCTCGCGCATGGCGGCAAAGCGCACCCGGGGCTCCTACTGCGGCTTCCACCGGTCGCAAGGCCACTCCACGGAGAACTACAAGCAGCTCCGAGACTACATCGAAGAGATCATTCGTTCAGGGCACCTGACAGCGTACTTGCGGGACAAGCGGCAAGCTGACCGTGAGCAAGAGCAATGTCCCCCTCCCGGCGAATTAACAATCGGCCAAATCATGGTCATGTCAGCGGGGGGTACGTCGAATACCTACGAGGCTCAGCACCCCTCACCGATCGTAGAGACTGACGGTGTAACATTTCAAAAAAAAATAAAATATTAATTTTTGAGAAATTTTATAATTTAATATTATTTTAATGAATATTTTAATATTTTGGCATTATTAAATACAAATAAATGGGAAAAATTATGGAAAATTCTAAAATAGGGTATTTTAGGGAATTATGCCATTTTCTAAGTTTTTATGATTAGTTATATGCTAATTTAGTGCTAATCGCGATTAAAAATCGCTAATCGGATTCTTAGCTTTTTTGTGCAAAAGTGTGCACATATCATTTTCCACACTTGTCATACTTGTTACATGTTTTGGGAATATGGTTGCTTAGGGCTTGCTATTGAGTGAGAAGGAAAGGAGAAAAGAAAAGAAAAGAAAAGAAAAGGCTTCATGATGAGAGAGAGAGAGACCAAGTCAACCTTTACCTTTTGAACCATACTCCCATCATTTCCCTTCTCATTTTCTCTCCCCCCCTTCATGAAGAGCTGCTGCTGCTCCTGCTCCCACTTCTTTCTCCTCTCTCTTCAACCCTAGATCCACAACGAAATCCACCCCAAAACCCTATTCCCATTTCACAATAAATGTTCCCGAACTCACTAGCTACACTTTGAGCCTAGGAAGAGTGGATTTGGAGGACTTTGAGCAACTCAAGAATTTTCTTGAGTTGCCAAAGAAGGTAATTTTTGCACCCCTAGTTTAGTATTTCAATTCTTATTGCATCAATTCTAGTTTCATGTCGATATGATGTTGTTTGATGGACTTGTGAACTTCAAGTTAGGGTTTAGGGTTAGACCTGAGATTAAAAGTGAAATTGAGATTTGTGATGACCCTAAAACCCCTGGTGTGATGATAGATTGGACCAAACCTAAAGCTAGAACACAGAATACGGATTGACGGAATCAATATCGGGGAAAACTGTGAATCTGTGATCGTATTTTGGAATCTGCTATCACCCCGAGACCCCAAAAATAAAACTGAGTTGACAGTGAGATGTGCAGGCACCATGGAACCACCACACCAAACCCTAGCCCCCAACTCCAACTCCAGGCCGCCAATTTATTCCAATTGGCCACAATTTGCGGCCATACCTGTCCCATTTTGCCTCGTTTTGGTTCTGCCGCTCCTACATGTATAGATTAGACCTCTGGTATATATAGATTTGTCTAATTTGACCTAGGGTGAAATCTGGAGCATATTTCCTTAGTTGCTGTTTTGGATTCGTGTTTCCGTATTCCGTATTTTTAAATCTGAATTTGTGTATTGTGTTTTACCTCGACTATTTGGCGTTTATACGACGATATCGAGGGTTGTTGTTGGTTTTGGAAGGCGTTGTCCATAGGTTCTAACCTATAGATCATAGCGTATCGTTTTGGGATTCGTATGCCGTTTTAGTTTGGATTTGGTTTTGATACGCATTTGCGATACGTTAATGTGTAGGTACCCCATGAAGACTTCGGGACGACAAGCAAACACGTGGTGACGTCGACAACGAAGACGCAAGGTGAGTAGATTATATCTATAGGGGGAATCGGGTGGATGGCGTATAGCACCCCCGCAGTCCATAGTTGATATACTATATATATATGATAGTTATAGTGTGTCTTGGATATTGTGTTAGGTGTATTATGGATAGTTTAGGGTTAAAGGTAACTAGTGTAGTTCATAGTCGCGAACCCTAGAATAGATTTACACCTACACGCACACCTTTGCATACTCATTATACTTGCACTGTGTTGGATGATATTGGATGCCTGTGGGGACGCGTCGATGATTTTGGGCATTGTGCCGTGAGATCGGTGTTTTGACGTGATTCGTATATGGGATACGACATGTGGTTCTTGCGGGCTTGGGATGTGTGTTTACCCCCGCATTCATACTTTATAGGTGGTATCGATTTGTACTAGACTTAGATCAGTACCCCAGATCATGTGATATGATGATATGATACCTGATATTTGATGAGAGGAATGTGATGCTGACCCGTACCCAGCCATTGGGATGCCGTACGACGATTTACCGTACGAGCTTTATATTGATGATAGATCCGCACTCATGACTTGAGGAGATCATATGATTTACTGTATCGTACACGATACTATTGAGGCGGGATCACCGACTATTATATCTCTATATATATCGACTCAGATTTAGGTGGTTTCCATACCTCTCCCGATTGACTTGATACTTAGATCTGTAGTTTACATAGTAGATTCTTCACTGTGGTGTTGATTATTTGATTTCCGCATATTCATGCTATTCACATTGCTTTGCATATGTTTATTGCTATATTATTATCATGCTGTTAGGACACCAGCACCATTATCGATGATGCGTATGTTCCACGTACACTATTTGCCGGCTCACACACTTCATCATTGATAATTGCCATGCCACTACACTGTAGTACTGTTGCATTCATGATATGATTCTTGCATGGTATATTGTACACTTATACCTGTACACATACATAGATGATTCTGACTTGATTAGAGATTTGAGAACCGCAAGATATTCTTCAAAAACTGATTCATTTTAAAAGGAGCGGTTTCCCTCGACATGTGCACATTACTATTCCATGCTGCATGACTTACTGATATGCTTACCTTTCTTTACATGTAGCATACATCATGTTTTGATTATACGCATTGAGATATGCTGTTTCTATGATATTTCTGGATTTGGGAACCGTGGGTATTTCAAAAGAGAATATATAATTGTATTAAAAACCCGGTTACCCTTGATATGATATTTCAGTGCGTCCACCATGTGTTTTCTCGGTGCTGAGAGCGACATGTGAAACCCGATTCGAGGAGGCGGATGAGGCCGATTGCGGGTACATGGTGGACCCGGTATGGTACCTCGGGGCGAGAACGGTTTCGCTGTGTAGTAGACGGTGAGCCTGGCAGAAGGACTACTACCTACCGGTGATTGTATTTGAGCTCAGCGGATATCTGGAGGATACCGACCGGAGTTGAGAGATGGACATGGGCTGACCCGTACTGCCGGGGCCGAGGGCCGATACCGCAGACGGAGCCCCATATGGATGAGGATTTACGTGCCGATGCTAGGCACAGGTTTCATGATGATTTCCATGATTTGATTACATCCTCATATTGTCATGCATGATGCTTATTGTCATTGGGTGACAGGTGGACGGGATCCACATATATACAGACATTGATTACATACAGACTTTGACTACATTGATCATACTTCATTTGTATATATAACAGGGTATGAGGGCGCTGTTATATATACCCTTACACCAATATTAGTGGAATGGGACGCTAATATATGTGTATTGATTTTCATTTGATACTTCATCATATTTACTTCATCCAGACATACCTTATATTTATGACATGTTATTACCTGAGGCACTACCTACATGTTTAGATGTTACATTGCCACCTTATCACGCTTCATACTTATTCTTTGAGGTTTATATCTGATTGTATTGACCTAGGATTATGTCATGCATTCGGTTTCTGCTTGTAGATATTTTCTATTCACGAGTTGGCAACTAACCCCCGTTGTGCCACAGTTCTTACAGGTTTTGCCGTACAGGTTCCTTAGCGGCATTTCTGGCACACTGCTTCCTTGCGGGTGAATTGCTTTTGGTAGGTGGGCTCTTTTGTATCAAGAACCACCACTGTACTTGTATTATTCATTGTATCTAGAAATTCCATCAACCAAAACTTGTATTTTGTTTCAGACTTGGACATTAGTGATGTATTATTCGACCTTAGAGTCGCGCTTAGTAGTATTGCGGTTTTCATGCTTATTGAGTTTCTTTTTTGGATTTGGCCCTCGCCATTCGGCGTTGTATATTATTGCTTGCGTGGTTGTGACCGTCAATTGACGAAGAGCTAGCTCTCGCTTGGGGATGCCTTTTTCATTGCATATATATTGTTCTTGTTGTACCCCGTTCGGGGCCAGTATTTACAAAAGAAACTCTGCCGAAATTTTTAGAAAAGACTTGCAAAATTTAAAATGTATATTCGGCTTAGTTATTTAAAAACCTTGACTTCAAACATGTTTTTCTTCACTTCTTTAAACCAGTTTTCTTTACTTACTCTTAAAACGGTTTTAGATTTCTGGGTTTTTGGCTTACTTGGATCAGATGGAGTCCTATAGACTTCATATGGTTCAAGGGCCAGTCACGTGCTCTTTCGGGTCGTGACAAAGTTGGTATCAGAACGCTAGGTTGACCTTGGTTCGAATCTAAGTTTGACTATGTGGAGTCTAGGGCGTTTATATATATATATATATATATACGGAAGTTAGGCTTGACCTTACGGAACTTAGATTTAGTCGAGGGGGTATTAGACCCGAACTTTCATCGCGTAGGATGACCCTTGGTTGATGGAATAGGTGACTAAAGTAGAGTGACGTACCGTGGGTATGTTCCGCGGCATACTTACGACACGCCACTCCGCTTAAAGAACCTTAGGATGTACATATTTTCGAGATCAGTGATTCTCTTCATATCCATGATTATACATCCATTTGAGATCCTCGATTCTATTTGTTCCATGATCATACTTTCATTGATGCTGTTCCTTCTTATGATCATGTATCCACTCTGGATCTGTTGTTTCTTTCTTGCCATTGATCTGCTCTCTTCGATACTTGATTGAGGTTGCTGTCGCCATGTTTGAGCGCAGTTTGGGCTGCTGCTAAGGTTATGGTCAGGGCGAGCTCGTCTGGTACGAGGGCCGACCATTGTGTTTTCTGGTGACATGGGAACGTCTCGAGTTAGTATTGGTGATTGTGACCTCTAGTGGAGGCAAGTGCTTGGTTTTGCACCGGATGATCGGGCCATTATTAGAGCTGCCAGTTGAGAGAGGACTGTTGATGTATAGCATACCTCAGAGATTATGATGTCGCCTACCGTGCAGATAGATGGACCAGCTGTTGCTGAGATTGACAGGATGTCGTTTCCGGAGCTTGCGAGCTGAGATCGCCGGAGCTTCCAGGCGGATATGAGACAGATGACAGTTAGTCTACCCGATTTGAGAGACGAAGGTGATTCGTTCGATTGTGCGTCGGAGCAGGCCCAGTTGAGTTAAAGATTTCCAGTGTGGGGAGTCTTACTCAGATCTAGAGCAGACCGATTTAGAGATGACCGCTAATGTATCGCCTTTCCTGGAGGATTGCGGCGCTGTTCAGCGTACAGACGAATGAGCCAATTGCTGCTGCAAACGACGACATATCGCCCAGATGATTGGAGCTACTGCAGCATGAGTATATACTTAGAGATATGATGGACGGTCGCTAGTCACCTGAGGATGAATGACTAGGACATATGGTTCGTTCACCGATGCGAGGTTATCAGATAGATTGTTTCCAGCTAGAGACGACTTCACGCAGAGACGTTGAGAGTCGATAGAAACGATCGAATGTCAGGAGCCCATTTTCCAAGTTTAAAGTATACGGAAAGACATGCAGGTGATTCTATGGACCCTCTAGAAGAATGAAACCCTAACTCGACTTAATGACCGTGTGAAAGCCTTTGAACCTTAGGGTTTGCGGCAGTTCCGCGGCGCCATTAGTGAGGCTTGGGTTTGCCCTTCTACGGCTGGACCACCGACGCTGTGGCATGTACTCGATACTATTAAACTGTACTCAAGATGTTGATCTCTTGGGGGATTATGAGGGTCTGACGAGTCGATCGGACGATTCGACATCATTCGGACATCATGTGATGGGATGCATTGCTTGGGAGACTCCAGATACGAGTATAGCCGTTGGAGCGCAGTCCGTGCAGCCACGATGAGGCGAGTCCGAATCAGTCGACATTGAAGCAGAGTGAAGTGAAGAGTTCGCGAGAGATTTCGATGAGATGACGTTCCACTCCGCCGACATCAGAGATGCGATACACACGCAGAGGCAATGTATATGGATATAGCTTCCAGAAAGAGGCGCGATGAGTATGCAGCTATTCCGAAACAAGGATTAGCTTCAGCATTGGACGATGACTTTCGGGCAATTCGGCAGAAAAGAGATATGCGAGAGACTTCGGATCGACCGTAGCCGAGAGCATTGCAGTGCGCAGATTGAGACGTGACGTCGAAGTGGACGGAGATGCAGACAAGCGGACAAGAGGTTCGTGCGAGACGCTGACGAGCTGTCATTACCTCCCGTCGAGACCAGAGGTCAGATATGCTTACAGAGGCGTTGGGATGCAACCAGCTTCCGAGAAATGTTGTGCTGAGGATACAGATGTCCATTGAGAAGGAAGAGATTTGCAAGAGTATCAGCCTCCGTACAAACCGGCATAGGCAAGATCGGAAGAGACCTTGAGCGGGATTCCTTCCAGGACACTACTGCAATGATGTTTGCACCCAGGATCAGATGTGTGATGTGCATTCAGAGAGCCAGAGGCCGACGCCAGTGATATGCTGCTTTATGAGTGGTCGTGATGATTGACCGAGAGATGACCAGAGAAGTGCCAGAACGGAATTGTCCCCGTTAGCACACCTGACAGGGCCGATGAGCCAATTGTTTGCGAGATAGGTAATCCGCAAAGAAGATAAGGACCCAGAGGCAGAGGACGCCAGACCGTGAGCAAGAGGCAAGTAGATATCTTGCGATGCTAGCATTGGATGCACCGACTCCTTCTCGACCTTGAAGGAGGAACTACCGACGACGGTATTTATGATTTGTGATTTTGTGATTCGGTTATCACGTATCCGTCATCTTGGATTTCGGTATTTTGGGCGTTCTGTTTGCATGATTTAGTTTTGATGACTAAATTTCATGATATTTGTTTTCATGCACCCACTGGGTATTGATATTTTGCGCATAGTCATTACATTTGAGGTATTGATTGTGATTTCACGCCTATCTTATGCAGTGATTTGATTAACACTTCCAGCATAGTTTTCATGCACCTATAGTGTTTTGATATGCGATTTTGGTGCACACCAGATGCACTAAATCGAAATTCTTCGTGCATGTCAAATGCACCTGATTTTGCTGTCAGGCACATACGTTGCCTATGACAGATGTTGCGTGCACACCCGTTGCACCTAGATGTTGTTTTGTGCCCATGTATGGCACATATATGGATTTTGATTTCCGTGCGCACCAGACGCACGGGGTATTCTTATATACATTTTTGGGGGTTGATTTCTTATAGAGCAGTACATTTTTTTTATGATATTCGCTATGTATAGATGTTTTCGGAAACCCGGCAATTTGGACTTTTACTGAAATGTTTTAGTATTTGGGGGTTTAAATTTAAATTCGGGGACCGAATTTCTTTAAGGGGGGTAGATTGTAACATTTCAAAAAAAAAATAAAATATTAATTTTTGGGAAATTTTATAATTTAATATTATTTTAATGAATATTTTAATATTTTGGAATTATTAAATACAAATAAATGGGAAAAATTATGGAAAAATTATGGAAAATTCTAAAATAGGGTATTTTAGGGAATTATGCCATTTTTTAAGTTTTTATGATTAGTTATATGCTAATTTAGTGCTAATCGCGATTAAAAATCGCTAATCGGATTCTTAGCTTTTTTGTGCAAAAGTGTGCACATATCATTTTCCACACTTGTCACACTTGTTACATGTTTTGAGAATATGGTTGCTTAGGGCTTGCCATTGAGTGAGAAGGAAAGGAGAAAAGAAAAGAAAAGAAAAGAAAAGGCTTCATGATGAGAGAGAGAGAGACCAAGTCAACCTTTACCTTTTGAACCATACTCCCATCATTTCCCTTCTCATTTTCTCTCCCCCTTCATGAAGAGCTGCTGCTGCTCCTGCTCCCTTTTCTTTCTCCTCTCTCTTCAACCCTAGATCCACAATGAAATCCACCCCAAAACCCTATTCCCATTTCACAATAAATGTTCCCGAGCTCACTAGCTACACTTTGAACCAAGCAAGAGTGGATTTGGAGGACTTTGAGCAACTCAAGAATTTTCTTGAGTTGCCAAAGAAGGTAATTTCTGCACCCCTAGTTTAGTATTTCAATTCTTATTGCATCAATTCTAGTTTCATGTCGATATGATGTCGTTTGATGGACTTGTGAACTTCAAGTTAGGGTTTAGGGTTAGACCTGAGATTAAAAGTGAAATTGAGGCTTGTGATGACCCTAGAACCCCTGGTGTGATGATAGATTGGACCAAACCTAAAGCTAGAACACAGAATACGGATTGACGGAATCGATATCGGGGAAAACTGTGAATCTGTGATCGTATTTTGGAATCTGCTATCACCCCGAGACCCCAAAAATAAAACTGAGTTGACAGTGAGATGTGCAGGCACCATGGAACCACCACACCAAACCCTAGCCCCCAACTCCAACTCCAGGCCGCCAATTTATTCCAATTGGCCGCAATTTGCGGCCATACCTGTCCCATTTTGCCTCGTTTTGGTTCTGCCGCTCCTACATGTATAGATTAGACCCCTGGTATATATAGATTTGTCTAATTTGACCTAGGGTGAAATCTGGAGCATATTTCCTTAGTTGCTGTTTTGGATTCGTGTTTCCGTATTCCGTATTTTTAAATCTGAATTTGTGTATTGTGTTTTACCTCGACTATTTGGCGTTTATACGACGATATCGAGGGTTGTTGTTGGTTTTGGAAGGCGTTGTCCATAGGTTCTAACCTATAGATCATAGCGTATCGTTTTGGGATTCGTATGCCGTTTTAGTTTGGATTTGGTTTTGATACGCATTTGCGATACGTTAATATGTAGGTACCCCATGAAGACTTCGGGACGACAAGCAAACACGTGGTGACGTCGACAACGAAGACGCAAGGTGAGTAGATTATATCTACAGGGGGAAATCGGGTGGATGGCGTATAGCACCCCCGCAGTCCGTAGTTGATATACTATATATATATGATAGTTATATTGTGTCATGGATATTGTGTTAGATGTATTATGGATAGTTTAGGGTTAAAGCTAACTAGTGTAGTTCATAGTCGCGAACCCTAGAATAGATTTACACCTACACGCACACCTTTGCATACTCATTATACTTGCACTGTGTTGGATGATATTGGATGACTATGGAGACGGGTCGATGATTTTGGGCATTGTGCCGTGAGATCGGTGTTTTGACGTGATTCGTATATGGGATACGACATGTGGTTCTTGCGGGCTTGGGATGTGTATTTACCCCCGCATTCATACTTTATAGGTGGTATCGATTTGTACTAGACTTAGATCAGTACCCCAGATCATGTGATATGATGATATGATACCTGATATTTGATGAGAGGAATGTGATGCTGACCCGTACCCAGCCATTGGGATGCCGTATGACGATTTACCGTACGAGCTTTATATTGATGATAGATCCGCACTCATGACTTGAGGAGGTCATATGATTTACTGTATCGTACACGATACTATTGAGACAGGATCACCGACTATTATATCTCTATATATATCGACTCAGATTTAGGTGGTTTACATACCTCTCCCGATTGACTTGATACTTAGATCTGTAGTTTGCATAGTAGATTCTTCACTGTGGTGTTGATTATTTGATTTCCGCATATTCATGCTATTCACATTGCTTTGCATATGTTTATTGCTATATTATTATCATGCTGTTAGGACACCAGCACCATTATCGATGATGTGTATGTTCCATGTACACTATTTGCCGGCTCACACACTTCATCATCGATAATTGTCATGCCACTACACTGTAGTACTGTTGCATTCATGATATGATTCTTGCATGGCATATTGTACACTTATACCTGTACACATACGTAGATGATTCTGATTTGATTAGAGATTTGGGAACCGCAAGATATTCTTCAAAAACTGATTCATTTTAAAAGGAGCGGTTTCCCTCGACATGTGCACATTACTATTCCATGCCGCATGACTTACTGATATGCTTACCTTTCTTTACATGTCGCATACATCATGTTTTGATTATACGCATTGAGATATGCTGTTTCCATGATATTTCTGGATTTGGGAACCGTGGGTATTTCAAAAGAGAATATATAATTGTATTAAAAACTCGGTTACCCTTGATATGATATTTCAGTGCGTCCACCATGTGTTTTCTCGGTGCTGAGAGCGACATGTGAAACCCGATTCGAGGAGGCGGATGAGGCCGATTGCGGGTACATGGTGGACCCGGTATGGTACCTCGGGGCGAGAACGGTTTCGCTGTGTAGTAGACGGTGAGCCTGACAGAGGGACTACTACCTACCGGTGATTGTATTTGAGCTCGGCGGATATCTGGAGGATACCGACCGGAGTTGAGAGATGGACATGGGCTGACCCGTACTGCCGGGGCCGAGGGCCGATACCGCAGACGGAGCCCCATATGGATAAGGATTTACGTGCCGATGCTAGGCACAGGTTTCATGATGATTTCCATGATTTGATTACATCCTCATATTGTCATGCATGATGCTTATTGTCATTGGGTGACAGGTGGACGGGATCCACATATATACAGACATTGATTACATACAGACTTTGACTACATTGATCATACTTCATTTGTATATATAACAGGGTATGAGGGCGCTGTTATATATACCCTTATACCAATATTAGTGGAATGGGACGCTAATATATGTGTATTGATTTTCATTTGATACTTCATCATATTTACTTCATGCAGACATACCTTATATTTATGACATGTTATTACCTGAGGCACTACCTACATGTTTAGATGTTACATTGCCACATTATCACGCTTCATACTTATTCTTTGAGGTTTATATCTGATTGTATTGACCTACGATTATGTCATGCATTCGGTTTCTGCTTGTAGATATTTTATATTCACGAGTTGGCAACTCACCCCCGTTGTGCCACAGTTCTTGCAGGTTTTGCCGTACAGGTTCCTTAGCGGCATTTCTGGCACACTGCTTCCTTGCGGGTGAATTGCTTTTGGTAGGTGGGCTCTTTTGTATCAAGAACCACCACTGTACTTGTATTATTCATTGTATCTAGAAATTCCATCAACCAAAACTTGTATTTTGTTTCAGACTTGGATATTAGTGATGTATTATTCGACCTTAGAGTCGCGCTTAGTAGTATTGCGGTTTTCATGCTTATTGAGTTTCTTTTTTGGATTTGGCCCTCGCCATTCGGCGTTGTATATTATTGCTTGCGTGGTTGTGACCGTCAATTGACGAAGAGCTAGCTCCCGCTTGGGGATGCCTTTTTCATTGCATATATATTGTTCTTGTTGTACCTCGTTCGGGGCCAGTATTTACAAAAGAAACTCTGCCGAAATTTTTAGAAAAGACTTGCAAAATTTAAAATGTATATTCGGCTTAGTTATTTAAAAACCTTGACTTCAAACATGTTTTTCTTCACTTCTTTAAACCAGTTTTCTTTACTTACTCTTAAAACGGTTTTAGATTTCTGGGTTTTTGGCTTACTTGGATCAGATGGAGTCCTATAGACTTCATATGGTTCAAGGGCCAGTCACGTGCTCTTTCGGGTCGTGACAGACGGCCATCCAAGGAAGAAGGCCAAGGCAACCGAGCCGATCGTTTTTAACGATGAAGACCTCCACGGTATATCCCTGCCTCACAACGACCCGCTGGTGATCACAGCTTGGGTCCACCGCTACGAGGTGCAAAGGATACTGGTCGACTCTGGAAGCTCGGCAGACATTCTATTTTATGACTGCTTCCTGCGTATGGGACTCTCCCCGTCGGACCTAAGGCCGACCACCCACATCCTGTCAGGTTTCACTAACTACTCCATCCCGGCGGAAGGGGTGATCACTCTCCAATTTAACATCGAAGAGGCCGGCAGTACGCGCACCGTGCCTGTGGAATTCATCGTAGCGGGAATCCCGTCGGCCTACAACATCCTCCTCGGCCGTCCAACGCTGAACTCCCTCAGGGCCCAGATATCGACCTACCACCTGGCGATGAAATTCCCGCTTGACCAAGACGGTATGGGTCGGGCCTACGGAGACCAACGGACTGCAAAGGTTTGCTTCACCGCAACATCTTCGTCTGAGCGGCCAAGCAACGATGTTGAGGGCGAAGGTGACATCAGGGGTTCCATGGATACTCGAGACGAGAAAAAAGAGATCCGAGGGACCCCGGTGGAGCCACTGAGAGAGGTCCCCCTCGTCGAAGGGGACGACGAACAAACCGTTCAGGTCGGGTCGCTTTTAACAGGGGCACAGCGAGATGACCTGGTTCATTTTCTCAGAAACAACTCTGTCGTGTCCGTCTGGGCACTTGTTGACATGCCTGGGATCGACCCCGAAATCATATCTCACAAGCTTGGGGTAGATCCTACAGCCCGACCCGTCAGGCAGAAAAAGCGAAGCTTCACCCCGATCAAACAGAAGGTGATCGAGGACGAGGTAGACAGGCTCCTCGCCGCCAACTTCATTCGCAATGTGCCCTACTCGGAATGGCTGGCGAACGTAGTCCTGGTCAAAAAGTCAAGTGGGAAGTGGCGCATGTGCGTCGACTTCACCGACCTCAACAAGGCCTGCCCAAAAGACAACTATCCCCTCCCTCGGATAGATCAGCTCGTCGATAGCTCGGCAGGCCACGAGCTATTGAGCTTCATAGATGCTTTCTCCGGCTACAATCAGATCCGTATGAATCCGGCAGACGAGGATCTCACCGCATTCACAACGGACCGAGGGGTATACTGCTACAAGGTAATGCTTTTCGGCCTCAAAAACGTTGGAGCTATATACCAACGCTTGGTCAATCGCATGTTCAAACTGCAGATCGGCAGGAACATGGAAGTTTATGTCGACGACATGCTCGTCAAGTCGGTCTCATCGGTTAATCACGCCAAGAATCTGGGTGAGGCCTTCGACGTCCTCCGCAAGTTCAAGATGAAACTGAACCCCGCCAAGTGCGCTTTTGGGGTCACTGGGGGAAAGTTCATCGGTTTCATGGTCACTCACCACGGGATCGAAGCTAACCCGGAGAAAATCAACGCCATCCTCAACATGGCCGCGCCCAAGACAAATGTCGAGATCATGCGGCTGACAGGGCGGGTAGCCGCTTTGTCACGTTTCATGTCGAGGTCTGGGGAGAAGTGCCTCCCGTTCTTCAAGGCTCTAAGGAAAATTCCAAGGTTCGAGTGGTCGGAGGACTGCCAGACCGCCTTTGACCAATTGAAGAGGCACCTTGCGACCCCATCGTTGCTCACCCGACCGGTTGAAGGGGACGAGCTATCGCTATATGTGGCGGTATCCGACCAAACAGCGGGCTCAGTGCTCGTCCGAGAGGTCGACGGGGTCCAGAAGCTGGTATACTATGTGAGCCACGTCTTCAAAGACACAGAAACGGGGTACCCATCCATAGAGAAGATCGTCTTGGCACTCATCGTAACCTCAAGGAAGCTGCGGCACTATTTCCAGGCCCATACCATCATCGTCCTTACTGAGCGGCCTTTGGGGGCTATCTTCGCTTCCCACGAGTCCTCTGGCCGCTTGGAGAAGTGGAGATTCGAATTGTCCCAGTTCGACATAAAATACCGCCCGAGGCAGGCCATCAAAGCACAGGCCCTGGTCGATTTTATCGTCGAGTGCACCATCCCCAGCAAGGAGCCGGAGTCAACGCCGGCCCCCGCAGCTCAACCCTCTGTCGACGGGAAGCCCGACTCAATCCCTGATTGTATCCTTTACGTCGATGGGTCCTCGACCGAGGAAGGCTGTGATGCCGGCTTCATCATTCGGGGCCCGAACGAGACAGAAATGGAGTATTCCCTGAAACTCGGGTTCAAGGCCTCAAATAACGCGGCGGAATACGAGGCTTTGCTAGCCGGACTGCGCATAACCTCCGGACTAGGGCTGAAAACAATTCGGATCCGAAGCAACTCAGCCCTAGTCGTTGGCCAAGTGACCAGCCGTTTCGAGGCATGGGAGCCTCTGATGGTGAAGTATCTGGCCGAGGTAAGAAGACTGCGGAAGGACTTCGACGAAGTCCAAGTATAGCAGATCCCCAGACAGCTCAACGTCGAAGCCGACGCCTTGAGTAAGATGGCTTCGTCCTACTCGGCCAACAACAAGAGGAGCATCCTCTACGAGGTCTTGCCATGGCCCAGCGTGGAAGACGGGGCAACAATACTTCAAGTGTATACAGCCCGGGAAGAACACAGGGACGGGAGAAAGCCCCTCGTGGAATTCCTGAGGGAAGGTATGCTCCCAGAAGATCGGGGAGAAGCCCACCGTCTCCGATCAAAAGCTCGTCATTTCGTCTGGAGCAATGGGAACCTCTACAAGAAGTCCTTCACTCAGCCTCTGCTCCGGTGCGTCGACTCCCACGAAGCCGACTATGTCCTCCGGGAGATCCATGAAGGGGTCGGCGGCGCGTACCAAGGGGCTCGTACCTTAATCCAGAAGGCATTGCTCCAGGGGTACTACTGGCCGACAATTCATCAGGACACCCAAAAGCTCGTCAGGAGATGCAAAAGCTACCAACTCCACGGAAGCATTCCTCGCCTTTCGGCAACCGAGCTAACCGCCCTAACCTCCCCATGGCCGTTTGCCCAGTGGGGAATGGACATGATAGGCCAGTTCCCTACCGGTATGGGTGGACACAAGTACGTCCTTGTCGCAATGGGCTACTTCACGAAGTGGATCGAGGCCATTCCCATCAGGAAACCGGACGCTACCACAACTATCAGGTTCCTGCAGAACAACGTGATACTCCGGTTTGGCATCCCGATGTGCATCATCACCGACCACGGGATGAATTTCGAAAACGAAAAAGTTAAGGAATTCTATATCATATCCTCATGAAGTTTGCCGCGGTCGCACATCCCCAATGCAACGGGCAAGCCGAGGTCGCTAATCGGTACATCCTCCGAGGTCTTCGAACACACCTAAAAGGACGCCAAGGCAGTTGGGTCGAGGAATTTCCCCGGGTCCTATGGGTCCTGCGCACGTCGAAGAAAACCCCTACCGGAGAAACTCCTTTCAGCCTCTGCTACGGAACCGAGGCAATGGTCCCAGCGGAGATCGGGCTCCCCAGTCACCGGGTCAAGCATTTCGACGATGAAGCGAACACCTCGGCACTCCGAACTAACCTGGACATCTTGTTGGAAAAACGAGACCGGGCTCAAATCAGAGCTGCCGCCTATCAACAACAGACCGGCCGCTACTACAATGCGAGAGTCAAGCGTCGCTTCTTCAAGGCCGGAGATTTAGTCCTAAAGCGGAACAGGTTCGTCGACCAAGGCAGGCTGCATAAGTTTTCCCCAAAATGGGACGGTCCTTTCCTCGTCTCCGAGGTACTGCCCGGCGGAGCCTACCGTTTGCAAGACGTGGAAGGACGTAAGTTTCCACGGCCTTACAACGCTGAGAAGCTCAAGCTGTACCTCTGAAAGAGTATCTATGTATATTTCTTCTTTCGCAAAAGCAATGTAAATCTTTCTAAAGTTCTTTCTGTTCAAATAACAAGAAGGGAACACTAGAACATTGCAAAAAGAAGAGTTTTATTCATTCAAAAGGTACTACGGGCTCCTCAGCCTTACAGGGAAATAAAAAGAAACATTTACAACAGAGGTGACACGAGATCGAGGAAGTACTCCTGGTGATACTCAGAGTAGATTTCCGCTAGCCGAGCCCTAACCTCTGCAGCCCGTTCCTGCCGATGCTGCACGTGAACCCGGGACGCCACAGAAGCACCCAACGCTCCGTCCCCTGCTCCTTGGCTCACGATTTACCTGTTGGCTATAGTGCCCTCAAGGCAATTATCACAGTCGCGGGTATGTGATCATGATGATTGAACGAGGACCTATACCGATAAAACAGTCTTACTCGAGATGATAGTATGCTATCTGGTTTTTCTTTATCATCATGTATATGTTGATAAAGCCCTTAGGATCTTGCTTGACAGCCAGCATTGTGATGGCGATCACATACGTGGGAGCTGAGGGTCTATAAGCACATCCTTAAATGTCCCTAGTCATGGGAGTATCGAGACTGGGCATCGATACTCCAGTGTAGACTGGTGTATACTTATCTAGACCCTGACGAGGGGCGGTGGCCGGTCTCACAAGCCATTGGTGTTCACCTAAGATAGTATACAGGTGCTCATTGGGTTATGAGTACACTGGATGGACTCGCCGGGAACATGCTAGTTGGTATTATACCTATAGTCAGATAGCAGTTCCCTGGTGACATGTGTACAGGTTAGTCTGTCGACCTGAGATCGTCATTTGTCTCGTGTGAGTTCCCACTGTGCTTTGATTACTACCCTACCACGGCTTAAAGGAGTCGTGCAAACAGGTTTTAGTTGGGTACAGTCCCGAGCCACATGGAGGCAGTGAGCGGATCGTCGTGGATTCGTCTCTCCCGGTATTGGAGGTTGATGTCGCGCAGTGCACGGGTAGCCATCACTAGAAATCCTCGGCCGGGGTATGTGAGATTTACCGATCCAAGATCGATAGTTTCTCAGGTAGTGATGGGTTTTCATACCGACATGAATTATCGCGTTATTAGGGGTCTGACTTTATCCACCCCCCTAGACTCGATATGCGATACTCTTAGACGAACAGACCGGACTGTACGGATATTGTCGCTGACAGGCTCAGTAGGGGTTCGGATGAGTTTGCTCGTCGGCCTTCCTTTCGCTCAATACCTGGGTAGCCGTTACGTACAGCTAATGCCGCTGACGTGCTTGTGGTTAAACCCACAGTCAGCGTATTGACGAGTCTTTAGAGTCCCACACAGAGGGTTTCCCTGGTTCTGGCGAAATGGTGTAGTAGCCGTATTGGATACGTGCAGGGTTCCGATCGATTGATGTACATAGTACTCGGACTTTCGATTGGACAGTTGGTAATACTAGCCGGCTCGGGTTTGAGTCGGATTATTAAATCAGGTAATGATTTAATAATTTACATATATGTATTTCGATGCGTATATTCTAGTATTATATTCTTTATGTTATTCTATCTCTTTGATATTCATATTTCGGTACGGATACAGGTATGTATATACAGTAGAATGTAATCCGTATTTTTTACCGGATAACATTCTAGAAGGTGCCATCTCATTTTGGATTTGACCATTTTTATTAAAATGGATAATGAGGTGGAAAATAGCATGAAGAGGTATGGTGAGAACCATGCTTAGAATAGTGCTCACAAATGAATTGTTAATTCATTTGTGTGCACTATTCAAGCATGGTAGGATTTTTAAATTGGAAAAATGGTTTTTACAAAACCAAGCATGCTTGATTTTCTCTTACCAAGGCTTCATTTTTTTGCTAGCATGCTAAGTTTTTCCTCTTGAGCTTGAGCTCCACCCTCACCATTTTGTTCTTCACCCCTTCTAATCATGTTTGCTTCCACCTTCTTCATGATATGAGATAGCAAACACTAAGAATACATACACACTACATCCTAGGCTCTCTAGAGTAGCATCCTAGAGACCCTAGTTGCTCCACTAGTATCTTGGCGTGGAACTAGAGCCGGAATTACATCTCTCGGGTGGATCATCGGAGATGAAGGAAGACCGGCGACCAAAGTCGATCCGCAACATCACTAGGAGTTTGGAGATGGTTGAAGACCCGAAGGACTTGGTTCATTAGGTATAACCATTCCTATCTCTTTTCTTAGATTACTAGTTTTAGGGTTAATGGTTTCGATCTTGTTAATCGGGTAATGGTAGCGCCGGGTTTTATAAAAATTTTGTTCCGCGTTTGGCCACGGTTCGATGGCCGGGGCGCTCCCACTACCCAACAATGGTATCAGAGCCACCCATTAACCCTCCCTAGCTAGTTTGCATAAGCTTAAAATCTCGATCGATCAAAATTTCGAAAACATTTTTCCGTATTTTCAAGTTTCTGTCGATTTCTAGAAGTGCTCCAAAAACTATTTCCAGTAGCTTAAAAATCCGTGCAGGCGATTCTATGAGTGCAGAAAAAATTTGGGCTCCTGAAGCCTCTAAAACGCCACGGAACCGCCGCCCTAACCCTCTTTTGGCGGCGGTTCCGCGGCCGTTTAGTAGCGACGGGCCATGAAATTTTTACTGTTGCTCAGAACTTTAAAAAGATGATTTTTGTGATGATTTGTTTTGGCCCAGAATCTTTTGAGTACTGGATTTGCTTTTGGGGCCTTTGCGGATAAATTTAGTCGATCGAAATTTTAACTGTGTAATTTTTCGGTACTTTACATTTCTATCTGTGACCGTGAATGTCATTTGATCGGTAAACCTTGTCTAATCGCTATAGTCCTTTTAGATGGGTTTGCGAACGTGACATTCATGTTGATGTTCTGTATTGTGCTGTGATGTTGCGGATTGTCGTGGTGGATAGCTTATGTGCAATGGTAGTGCAGTTCGGATTTATTTGTATATTTGATATTGCGGGGCGAGCGTCCAACATGTGGACTGCCGTCACTGCCTGTTTGTATATTATTCTTTTGGGGCACGACCGGGCTGAGGTCGATATCACCGTTGTATATTATTTTTTTTTCTGTACTAGGATTACCCCAAGGTGGGGTGCACGGATAGCCGGGTTCTAGAGGGCAACGGGCCCGCATCTCATGGCGTTGAGATGGAGGGGGCTTCACTCTAGAATTGGTGGGCTATTCGCCGCACTCGTAGGGGGTACAGGTTGACCCAAGGAGGGGTGCTCAAGTTACCGGATTCCGTGAAGTGCTGGGTGGTCCATTCACTTTGCTGAAGGGGGCTGCCTCGCTTCAGGTTTTGGTGGGTAACTTGCCGCGCCCGTAGGGGTCTAGGAGTTCATTGCACAGGCTATCCATACGACCAGGGGAACGTCGGGTTTCAGTTGTGGCTCTATGAAACCCGGTGCTTCCAGATTATCTGTATTGTTCTGTGATGCTTATTACTTTTCTGTGATTTTGCATTTATCATGCCTGGGACGATTGTTATATATATTTATATATACTAGTAGATGTTGTATATGTTTTGCAGCCGTACTAGCCCAGTCCCCGCTCTGTCGTTAGTTAAGTAACCTAACGGGTGATGACGGAACCCAGTGGCGAATGCGGGTGGCATATACGTACATTTTATTTTCGTTCTTTTCTGGTGTGATTAATTGATGGGACTGTGTTGATTCTTATCAATGCAAGGAAAAAAAACCAATATAAAAATGATGTTGTTGGAACCAATTTTTTTTAAAACTGACATTACAGACGTACGCTTTTGCTTTGCACAATGGTATTCGGTTATGAATATCCAGCACCTCATTCAACGAGGCAAGGGCCGAGATCCCTTCATCGGGAGTGACCCCTTGGGCAGGAGTTTGCGTCAACGTAATAACTTCACTATAGTCGTTTACTTTTAGCTTTGCATCATGGTATTCATTTTGGAATATCCTGCACCTCATTCGACGGGGAAAGAGCCGAGATCCCTTCACCGGGAGTGACCTCTTTAGCAAAAGTTTTCGCTACTATACTTTTATAAAAACCACTTGGATTCCTTCAACGATATCAAGTTCATTACGTTAAAGGTTTTTCGCCAAAAACCAGCCGTAGCCCTCCGTCATTTCAGAAAAGCAGCGCCTAGTATTTGTGCTATGTTTGTTGGCTTCCGTCAAGGCATAGTGTGTGGTAGCTATGTGTTACTTTTCTGTAGCATGGATATGCATTAATCTAGGACAGTCGTGCAGCCTTGTTGGCATCCGTCAAGGGCGAGTACGGGTGGGTCTAGATTAATCAGGACAATGATGGGTAGAACTTGACTTGCAACTTATGATTTGTTGGCATCCGTCAAGGTCATAAGCAGCTTGGGGTAAAAATCATATCGGGAGTTTCAAACATACAGGAAACTTGCCAGGCTTGCGTATACCTTCTGGAGTGTGGTAACTTGAGTGGCTTCCATCAAGTTATCATGTGATGATAGTTGGATCCCGATTCCCACTGATGAGTAGGATTACTCCTCGGGTGATTCCGACTAATTCTCCTTTTAGGTTTGGAGGAGAATTTGAGAAAACATTGGGAGCCATCCAGATTAGATAAAATGATTATCCATTCTGATCTAGATTAGAGTGCACCCTGAGTGTTTCTTTTTTCTCTCTCTCTTTGGCATCGACCATGCCCCGACCCTAGACTATGACTCAGTGACCAAGTTAACCGAACTTTCTTAAAAACACTGGCTTTTGGATTGTCCAAGTTGCATACATCATTGCCACTCCTTCTTTTACCCTTTGCTTTTCTCTAGAACACCTCGTATCACTACGTGTATCCACTTCCATTGGATAAATCCATCGTATGGTTATATACGAACTCGAAGGAACCTTTTCGAGGATGGATTCTGGTTCTAGAGAAAAAGAATAAGACTATTCAGTTGTCTTTTCCTTTTACCTTCTCTCAGGTTGTGAGGGCTCCTAAGATTAGGAGAGTACACCTATTATGCTTATTGGATAGTCTTCTTCCAAACCATAGGCTGGTGCCGAAAGGTAGGGAATGAAGAAAACCAATTAGCCTAAGTATGGTGTACAGAAAGTAATAAGTAAAGACAAATAAAGGGATTAGAAAGAGGGCAAAGTAAAATGCGACTGCTGTGATTCACGACCAAACCACGTATTTCATCGCCACTCCTACTTCACCTTTGTATTTCTCCAGAACACCCCGTATCACTACGAACATCCAATTCCATTGGATAAATCCATCGTATGGTTATATACGAACTCGAAGGAACTTTTTCGAGGATGGATTCTGGTTCAGGAGAAATAGGAATAAGGTTTATTCAGTTGTCTTTTATCCTTACCTTCTCTCAGGTTGCGAGTACTCCTAGGATTAGGAGAGTACACCTATTATGCTTATTGGATAGTCTTCTTCCAAACCATAGGCTGGTGCCGAACGGTAGGGAAAGAAGAAAACCACTTAGCCTAACGATGGTGTACAGAAGGTAATGAGTAAAGACAAATAAAGGGAATTGGAGAGATGGCAAGGAAATATACGGTTACAGTCATGAATCTGATAATGGAAGAGGCATTACTAGGAATACCCGGATACCCCTTCGAAACATATTCATGTTTCAGTTTCACTGTGTATTGTTAATAGAAAACTGATTTCCCAATTAGACCCTTGCTCCAGGGTATGTATTTACCAGGTATGATTCTCACATCTGTATGGTTTTACAGATGATGAGTGGGAGTAAGTTATTGGGAATTAGGTGATCATCCTCATTATATCGGAATTCGTTGTAATTAGTAATATTTGAGAAAATCACCTGGGTACAGTTTTCAACCTACGACGCACAGGGTTTGAAAGATTAAACTCAGGGGACTTATATAAAGTATTGTATGTTGTCCAGTGTCCGTTAGGACAAAGGGGTTGGTCCTCGTACTATATTCTGTTTACTTGTGACTTCTCAAGTTTTGGACAAGTGTTTCGTAGAAATACAAGGTCCAAGTTTGAGAAGTTATAGGTACAACAATAAAGTAGAGAACCAGGTGTCGCAAGTATCGGGATTCTTCAAGGTGATCGAAGATATAGATACTTGTATGAGATATTCAGTTAATAGTAATGGTTTTGAGAAACTTGTTTCTCTTTCAGGTTACTCTTAATTGGACGCACTCCTAAGTTGAGTAATGTTGATTGGCCTCTCTCCATTTAGTTGACATGCACTGGAGATAGCTGCATGATTTGAATCTGGTTCTAATTAAATTAGTGCTTTTGTTTCTATATTAGATATATATATAGAATCAATTTATATCTTAACGATGTTAAGGTATAGGGAGTCGTCCGGCTGATGCTTAAAATTGAATAAATTGTGGATTTTTGGAGCAAATTTTGGATGAACTTTGATGAAAGAAGAGGGGAGATTTGTGGCTGTTTTTTCTGCAGGAATTCAGCAGTGAGGGAGTGGGGAGAAGTGTGGGGAAGTGGGGAAAAAAAGTCCAAGTCAACCCTCTCATATTACCATAATACCCTTACCTTATAAATATATATATATATATATATATATATAACCATTTTTAACCTATTCCTCGCATGATTTAAGGTCAAAAAGAGGGAAAGAAAATTCTTGGGCTGCTACAACAGTATGGGGCCAGCCAAGGGGAGTGAGGGTGAGTGTGAGAGACTTTACAAAAAAATTCTATGCAAAAAGACCCCCCACAATACCATATTTGCAAGTTTTAGCTCAAGATAATTATATTTTTGTTTCCCATAATAAAAACCAATTAAAACTAGAAATAAAATACAAAAAAATTATATTACAAACTAGATTTTAATTAACATGATTTTAAAGATTAAAATTAGCCCATTTAAATTTGTATTTATCGCTAATTTAATATATTTTTTTACCGGCTTAAAATAATATTAAAAATTGAAAAATTAGGGAAAAATTTTAAACGACCAGAATTTTATAAGTAACTCATTAGCTACTAAAAACTAGCAATTACCTATCCAAAATAGGTATAATTAGGCCTAAACTGCAAAATAACAAAAAAGACGATTTACGGAAAAATACCGAATTTTCACCGATTTTCGGGAAAACACCAAAACGACTTTTCAAGGCGTTACAATCTTCCCCTCTTAAAGAAATTCGGTCTCCGAATTTAAAAATATAGCTACGCGTACCTTCAAAGAGATGGGGATATTTCTTCCTCATCTCGTCCTCGGTCTCCCAGGTGACCTCCTCGCTGCTCGGGCCACGCCAAAGGACCTTGACGGTCGGTATAACTTTCGATCTCAATTTCTTCACCTGCCGATCCAGGATGACCACCGGCTGCTCTGCAAAAGAAAGGTCGCGCTCTAGCTGGACTGTCGGGTGCTGAATCGCATGCGAAGGGTCGTGAAGGTACTTGCGGAGCATCGAAACATGGAAGACGGGGTGAATATCGGGAAAGCTGGGTGGAAGAGCCAAACGATACGCAACTGCGCCGACACGCTCGAGGATCTCGAAAGGACCCACAAATCTGGGACTAAGCTTTCCTTTCCGCCCAAATCGCATCACACCCTTCATCGGAGAGACCCTCAGAAAAACATGATCGCCAACTGCGAACTCTAGCCTGTGACGGTGCCTGTCTGCATATGATTTCTGCCTGCTCTGAGCCGCTCTCATCCGGTCTCGAATCAACTGTATCTTCGCGGTCGTCTCCTCAACAAGCTGCGGCCCCAATACTGCTCTCGCTGAGCTCTGTCCAACAGACGGGCGATCTGCATCTCCTCCCATACAATGCCTCGAAAGGTGCCATCTGAATAGTATCCTGGAAGCTGTTGTTTTAGGAGAACTCCACTAAGGGTAAATGATGATCCCAGCTACCTCCGAAGTCTAAAACACACGCTCGGAGCATGTCCTCAAGAGTCTGAATAGTCCGCTCTGACTGGCCGTCGGTCTGCGATTGAAATGCCGTGCTGAAACTCAAATAGGTGCCCAATGCCTCCTGAAGTCGCTGCCATAGTCGGCTGGTAAATTGGGTGCCTCGGTCGGACACGATACACGCCGGGACTCCATGCAGTCATACGATCTCGTCGATGTAAATCTGGGCATACTGAGCAAAACTGAAAGTCGTCTTCACTGGCAGGAAGTGAGCCGCTTTCGTCAATCGATCCACGATCACCCAAATGGAGTCGTACCCTCGACTGGTCCTGGGTAGACCCACAATGAAGTCCATAAAAATCTGCTCCCATTTCCACTCCGGAATGGGCAAAGGCTGCAACTCTCCCGCGGGTCTCTGGTGTTCGGCCTTGACTTGCTGACAAGTCAGGCATCTCGATACGAAGTCTGTGACGTCCCTCTTCATCCCGTCCCACCAATAGACATCTCTCAAATCGCGGTACATCTTGGTGGAACCCGGATGAACGTTGTATGTCGATCTATGCGCCTCCTCAAGAATCTCACGCCGCAGTCCCTCAGAATCTGGTACGCACAGTCGAGTCCCAAATCGCAGTACTCCCTGATCATCGATCATGAACCCAGAATCTCTGCCCTGCTTGATCTGTTCCATGATCTCTGAAAGACGGTCATCACTTGGCTGTGCCTCTCGAATACGGTCAAGTAACTGCAGACGTGCACGAACATGCGCAAGTTGTCCCCCTGTCGGAGTGAACTCGAACTCAACTCGGCTGTCGCATAAAATCTGCTAATCTGCTGACGACTGCCTCTGTACGGTGCGCAAACAAGATAGACTACCCCGGGCCTCCTACTCAAAGCATCCGCCACTACATTAACCTTGCCCGGGTGGTACAAGATCTCACAATCGTAGTCCTTCACTAGCTCCATCCAACGGCGCTGTCTGAGATTCAGGTCTCGCTGCTGAAATATATACTTTAAGCTCTTGTGATCAGTGAATATCTAGCACGACTCGCCGTATAGGTAATGTCGCCAGATCTTAAGTGAAAAAACCACTGCAGCCATCTCCAAATCGTGAGTGGGGTAGTTCTGTTCATGTTTCTTCAACTGCCGTGAAGCATACGCGATCACCCTGTCATGCTGCATCAATACGCACCCTAGCCCCACTCGTGAAGCGTCACAATAGACCACAAATCCGCCTGATCCTGACGGCAAAGATAATACCGGCGCCGTAGTCAAACAAGTTCGTAGCTGCTGAAAACTGTGCTCGCACTCCTCCGTCCAAACGAAAGGAACTCCCTTCCGGGTCAATCCGGTCAAAGGTGCAGCAATACGGGAGAAATCCTGAACGAATCGCCTGTAATAGCCAGCCAGGCCTAAGAAACTGCGGATCTCCGTAACTGATGTCGGTCTGGGCCACTGCTGAACGGCCTCGATCTTCTTCGGGTCCACACATATGCCATCTCTCGTAATCACGTGACCCAAGAAACCAACGTTGTCCAGCCAGAATGCACACTTGGAAAATTTTGCGAAAAGCTGGTGCTCCCTCAGAGTCTATAACGTAATCCGCAAGTGCTGCTCGTGCTCCTCTCGGCTCCAGAAATACACCAAAATATCATCAATGAACACTATGATGAACAAGTCGAGATACAGCCGGAATATACGGTTCATCAATTCCATGAATGCTGCTGGGGCATTGGTGAGTCCGAACGACATCACCGAAAACTCATAGTGGCCGTAGCACGTGCGGAAAGCTGTCCTCGGTATATCCTCCTGTCGAACTCGTAGCTGATGGTATCCTGATCGCAAATCGATCCTCGAAAAATATCCCGCACCCTGAAGCTGGTCGAACAAATCATCAATGCGTGGCAAAGGATATCTGTTCCGCACGGTAACTTTGTTCAGCTGGCGGTAGTCGATACACAAACGCAGACTGCCGTCTTTCTTCTTGACGAACAGGACAGGAGCACCCCATGGGGAAACGCTAGGTCGAATAAGCCCCTTATCTAACAAATCATGCAACTGATCCTTCAGCTCTCGAAGCTCCGCCGGGGCCATCCGATAAGGCGGTATAGAAATAGGCCCCGAGGCGGGAATCAAGTCAATGCAGAACTCCACATCGCGCTCAGGCGGTAGCCCAGGCAGCTCATCAGGGAAAACATCAGGGAACTCACAAACAACCGGGACCTGGTCCAACAGAACCTCTGCAGCTCGAGTATCACAAATATACGCTAAGAATCCCTGACATCCCCTCCGTAGTAGCCGACCAGCGCGAAGAGACGAAATCAAGCTGGGAGGGTGACGCTGCGGTCTCCCTGAATAACAAGGACTGGCTCTCCCGGAAAGCTAAATCTGACCGCCTTCTCACGGCAGTCCACCGAAGCATAACAAGTGGCTAGCCAATCCATGCCCAGAAGCACATCAAAGTCCAACATATCGAGGAGAATCAAATCTACCAATGAATCCCTCTCTCCGATACAAACGGAACACAAACGAAACACAAAACGAGCGACAAACGACTCGCCTACCGGGGTAATAACAACAAGCGGCTGATCTAATGACGACGACTCACAGCCCAGCATCTGTGCAAAGTGTGTAGATACATATGAATATGTATAACCTGGGTCGAATAATACCCGTGCGTTGAAAGAACATACTGGTAAGGTACCTGTCACAACGGCGTTGGATGCCTGTGCATCCTGCGGTGTCAAAGCAAACACTCGGGCATGTCCTCCACCAATAGCTGGCTGACCTCGGCCTCGGCCTCTGCCTCTGCCTCTTCGTCCTCTCTGGATCGGACCGCCACGTCCACGGCCTCTGGGTGCATCAAACTAATGTGGAGCGTCGCCTGTGGTAGGAAGTAGAGCTCTCCGAGGAGGAGTTGGTGATGGTGGTAGGGTCACATGTAGAACTGTCGCCGCTCCCTGTCGTCTCACCGGACAGTATCTGATATGATGGTGCGGACTCCCGCATCCAAAACATCCTGGCGACACCTGCTGTCCCTGTGGATATGAACCATATAGCTGACCTCGCCCAACCCCTCTGCCTGCACCATCTCTCGGAAAGGATCTGGCATGATGCCTCTGATCTGGCATACCGGTACGAATCCTCTTCGGCCCGGGAATGGCCGAAGTCGCTGAAATGTGTGCCTCCATCCGCAACGCCGTATCCATAGCAGCTGAATAAGTGTCGAAGTGCTGGGCACCAATAGTAAGAAATAGCTGGGTGTCAAGTCCCTGCACGAACCTCTTCACTCTCTTTTCTTCAATATCCACCAAATACGGAGCATATCTGGACAACTGTGTGAACTGGACATCGTATTCAGACACCGTCATCCCTGGGGTCTTGATCAAAGCTTCAAAACTGCGAGCCCTAGCATCACGAACGCTCTCTGGGAGGAAACGAGCTAGAAATACTGCTGTAAACTCGGCCCAAGTCATAGGAGGTAGACCTGCAGCTCGACCTCTCAAGACTGACTTCCACCATGTCTGCGCGAGGCCTTCTAGACGGAAACTCGCGAGCTCCACTCATCGATCGTCCGAACATCTGAGCGAACGGCAGATCCTGGCTAAACTATCAAGAAATGTCTGCGGATCCTCTGCTGCATCGGTGCCCGTGAAGACTGGAGGTCTCAGCCTTATGAAATCCTGTAGCGATACTGGGATAGCCACGGTAGTAGTAGTAGGAGCAACTGTCTGGGTAGCAGGCACCATGGTAGTCTGTGATGTGGTAGGTACGTCCTCCGATCTCGGTGCACGACTGGCCGCTACTAAGGATCCCACCAACTGTCGTAACTCCTGCATACCCCCCATCATCTGTCGTATCTCCTCCATACCAGACTCTAGCCTGTCCATGCGGCATGGGGAATGCGGATCAGTCTGTCCCTGAGGCGTAGGTATGCCACCCTGCTCGGTCCTCGTCTCAGACGAGCCTGCTCGGATCTCATCTCGGGCGACAGTCCTCTGCGCTCTCGTAGCCTTCGGTGGCATAGTGGCAGGTACAGGAAACAGGATAATAAGAACAGTGCAATGGAATTATAGGATACACGGAATTGAAGAAGGAATTTCAAGCAAGTATATCCTAAAGTCACTTAGGCGGAGTACCGTATCGCAAGCATGCCGCGGACATACGCACGCTACGTTACCCTGCTTAAGTCACTTACTCCATCTACCAAGGTCATCCTACACTCAGAAAGGTAAAACCTATCGATCTGATACCAACTTTGTCATGACCCGAAAGGTACGGAACGTAACTGGCACTTAAATTACGAAACGTCTCAAGGCGTCCGTAAAATAAGTAAACCAAAGCCTAGAAATCAAAACCATATAAGCAGTAGAGTGAAGGAAAAACCAATCAATTGAAAACGAATTTATCAAATAAGTTATATCAAGCCCTTTTTAGAAACAATATCAATTTTTCCGAAAAATTCGGCAGAGTCTCCTTTGTAAATACTGGCCCCCAAAACGGGTACAATAAGAATATATATGAATAAAACAAATAAGGCATCCCCAAGCGGGAGCTAGCTCTTCGCCACAAGGCGGTCACAAATCCCACACAATGTAAATTAGCAATGTGCATAAATAAACATAAGAAGCACAAGTAAAACATCATGTCGACTCAAGTGAGCTCGACCCCAAAATACAGCATAAAAAGTCCACAAATCTCACAGTCTCGTCTCTAGGTCAATATACAACAATACTGGTAGATATAGTAGATGGAGTACTCTAGATACAAAGAATATATAAGGTGGTACAAAAATAATAATACAACCCACCTACGAGCAAAAGCCTCGAGTCCAGGCAAAGTAGGCAAAAGAAACGGTGCGCTCGCCGCTAATGTGCTGACGGAGCGGACCTGCAAAAGACTGTGGCACAACGGGGGTGAGTTGCCAACTCGTGAGTAATAAATAACATTTATAGAGGCTATCGCAAGCATGCACACAAGCATCCTAGCATCTATAATACAGGTATGACAGGATATACTAGCAGGTATGTATGCAACATGAATATACTAGCAGGTATGTATGCAATATCAGCACAATACCAATAGAATCAACCAGAATCCGTGTCCAGCAACGACACCTCAAAACTGTCTCAAATCTCATATATCCATATCGTAGTATCTCTGACCTCAGCCGTCCGGCTGACCCATCTCAAATATCAATATCTCATCATCTCGCGGCCACGGTCGGTATCCTCTGGATATCCGCCGTGCCAAAACAGTCACTGGTAGGTAATCCATCCCCTGCCAGTCTCAACGCCATCATCTGCGATCTTCTTGCCCCGGGTACCTCACCGGGCCCACCATGTACTCGAGACGGTTCATCCAACTCCTCGAAACGGGTCTCGAAAACCACAGCAAACTCATGGTGGACGACACTTACATCACTAGAAAACCGCAACTTTTCATATTTTAAAAGATAATAAGTTTGTAAATCTTGCGGATTTCCCCCGAAATCCAGAAATATCATAAAATCTCAAGAAACCATCATTGGTGCATATATCAATGATAATGAATGCATAAGGTATCAATGTTCAGGTTGCAATGTATGATTAATAACTAGGCATGAACAAATGATATAATGATATACGTGCACATGAGTATCAATTCTACAATTTTATTTTAAAGATTTATTGCAATAGTACAGGTTTAAGTATCAAATGGTGACAATATTCTAGATTATAAGTTATCTAGTGTCGTGGCATGGCAATTACCAGGGAGTGTGTATACGCATGAATAGTGCTCGTGCTGCATATAAAAACCCTGGTAATGGTGCATGTGTCCTATAGAATGGGTTCGCATATGTATGACAATATAAAGCATGGATGTAGCAAGATGTTACGCAAACATTTACTCCTAATTACTAATATCACTAGAAATCTTTAAACTACTTAAACTATCGGGCGACTTGCGCCATCCAAACGATAGTCCCCCGTAAATGTTACATCTACTCACCGGAATCCCCAGCTAGCTATGTCCAATCATCGCTTTCCCTTTTCGTGCCGCGTCCGAAGTCTCCGCGACCGAACCTGGAATTTGCACCAATACAAAACATAAGGTTACATATCATGAAACGACGCAATCCCAAACGAAAATATCAATGTTCACGAGTTAGGCACAACGTGCATAAAGTGCGCGGAACATACACGAAAATCACAAAAACTAACTATAATCGTCGTTTTGGAGCGCCCAGCAAAACTAAAACCCGAACACACAAAACTCCACACTCACACATCCTAAATGTCATAGGATATGCTAAAAATATCATCAAGATATCACAAATACATCACCACAATATTTTAATAGAAACTAGTAAGCACAAAAGACTTCCAAATTCGTGCAAACTTCGCGGATTTGCGATAAAGTGCACAAATATCGCGCAAACACCCAGGTTAACCATAGATAGCCACTACACTAATTTCCAACATGGTAGCAATGCTTCAAAACCAAATTTCCATAAGCAAATCCTTTCTTGATTTTTATAAATAGCAATTGCAATCAAAATTTCACACTAAAATAACTTAGATTAGCATAATTTGAAGCCACATAAGCAAAGTAACCCTATTGATTAGGTTAGTAAAACACTAGATAGCAAAATAAATTAATTAACCCAATAATGGTTTTTTAAATCCTAATTAAAATTTCAAGCCATGAACTTTTAAAACCTAGACTAGAAATTAACACTAATATTTACACTAAAACAACTCAATTAAAGAAATCTAACCAAAAGAATTTAAACGGGTAAGGATTATACTTCTAGATCTAGAGATCTAGCAAGAAATTTTGACTCCAAAGATGGTCTCCTAGCATCCAAGATCCATGCAAGAAAGGTTAAGAAGAATGGATGAAGGATTTGGTTTGAATTTTGAATAATTGTGGATTTTTGGAGCAAATTTTGGACGAACTTTGATGGAAGAACAGGGGAGATTTGGGGCTGTTTTTTCTGCAGGAATTCAGCAGTGAGGGAGTGGGGAGAAGTGTGGGGAAGTGGGGAAAAAAAGTCCAAGTCAACCCTCTCATATTACCATAATACCTTTACCTTATAAATATATATATATAACCATTTTTAACACATTCCTCACATGATTTAAGGTCAAAAAGAGGGAAAGAAAATTCTTGGGCTGCTACAATAGTGTGGGGCCGGCCAAGGGTAGTGAGGGTGAGTGTGAGAGACTTTACAAAAAAATCTATGCAAAAAGACCCCCCACAATACTATATTTGCAAGTTTTAGCTCAAAATAATTATATTTTTGTTTCCCATAATAAAAACCAATTAAAACTAGAAATAAAATATTAAAAAATTATATTACAAACTAGATTTTAATTAACATGATTTTAAAGATTAAAATTAGCCCATTTAAATTTGTATTTATCGCTAATTTAATATATTTTTTTACCGGCTTAAAATAATATTAAAAATTGAAAAATTAGGGAAAAATTTTAAACGACCAGAATTTTATAAGTAGCTCATTAGCTACTAAAAACTAGCAATTATCTATCCAAAATAGGTATAATTAGGCCTAAACTGCAAAATAACAAAAAAGACGATTTACGGAAAAATACCGAATTTTCACCGATTTTCGGGAAAACACCAAAACGAATTTTCAAGGCGTTACAGTCCGCGTGTGTATCGTGATATTTACCGTCGTCGTACGCGCCGTACGCACCCGTATTGAGATCCTATTAGACAAGTTTATCTTGCTACATGCTATGATATTATATTTATATTCATATGAATAAAAGTATTACATATCGTTTAATTATGCATCATATGTTACAGTTTTACAGTTTTATAATACCCGTTCGCATCCGTACAGTTTATTACATATCTAGTCGCATGCAAGTTTATCTTTCTACATGTTATGATATATATTTTGCATCCATATTAATAATAATATTACATGTTTAGTGCATTGTGCATCCCCTGTTACCGTTTTACTGTTTTACGATATTTGTTTGCATCCGTACAATTTATTACATATCTAGTCTCATGCAATTTTATCCCGTTATAAGCTATGCAGCGTATTTTACATCTATAAGTATAGAATTATTACATGTTCATTGCAGTTCACATCCATGTTACAGTTTTACCGTTTTTCCGATATCCGTTCGTATCCGTGTTATTGATTATATATCTAATTGCATGCCATGTCTTTATATCATGTTACCGTTACATTAGCACCCCATGCTTGATATTGTGCATCTCATGTAATCATGGAGTTGTAGATGTAATCCCTGATAGATACTGTGCATCCGTATTTCACTGTGCATCCGTACTTTTATCATGCATCCGTATTTGCTAAGTTTTATTACGAGTATTCGTTTGATACACTGTGCACTACTTGACATGTCCTGATACACTACTTGACCTGATACTTGAATTCTGTTACTAATGCCGACACTCCTGACTTGTTGTCCCGATGGACGTATCTTGTTGTCTATTCAGACAAACCTGTACCTGCTTGATCCTGTGTTGGCATTAACTTCAGATTTATCAATACCTGACCTGAACACATAACTTGGGGGTAAGGGGAAATCAATAATGAAACCTGACTTGTAACTCGACCGTTCGATACTTATACTGATCAGTTTTGAGGGCTAGGCCAGTCCTGGGATGCTGCTGCTGACATCATTCATCTATACATGTTTCCTATTTTGTGCTTAGTGGCACGTTTCGGTTTCAGCCCGAGAATCTGGAACGTGGTCCCGGACATGCACGGGCTACTATTGAGTTACATCGACGATTTCATTAAATGGATTTCACAAACTGTAGAATAGATAACCCGGTAGTTTAGTTCAGATTACTCACCGCACGTCACATATGCTTATACACTTCACGGTTCCATATTCGTGTTACTGTTATACACTTATTACTGTTCATACTCATGCCTGCATATCTTGTTACCTCCTGGTTATATTTTATTGTTTGATATTATGACGCACTGAGGTCTGGGTTTTGCATGGCCCAGATCCTTTATCTCTTTCACAGGCCGACCAGGAGTACTTCCGCCGACAGGCCGAACAGTGAGGAGCATGTTGGACTTTAGTTTAGTTTAGTTTTCTTTCAGCACTTTCCTTTCCTGATGTGAGCCCGTATTTGGACGTACTTTCCTGATGTTATTGTTTATTGGATTTATTGCTTCCGCATATATATTTCTTGACTCGTTTATTCTGGCAAATGGACATGTATTAGTTAATAGTTTTATATTTTTCCTGTTCTTGATATCTTCTAGACAGTCGTAATGTGATTGTGGAGGGATGTTTCCTAACCACAGGTAGCATGGTTGGCTCTGTCATGTGCCGATCTTAGCGCACTCTAGGAAGCGGGGCGTAACAATACAAGTCCTTCGGGTCTTCTCTGCTGTCCTCCTTGTCATCGTAAGCTCCAAGGATCGATCCGGATCGTAGCAATCGCTACAACCTCCTCGAGTCAAAGACGATTCACCCGAGAGTCTATAGTCCGAGCTTCACTCAAAACCGAGGTAACTAGGGCAACAAGCTTGTTAAACTTGATGGCCTAGGTGATGTAGAGAATGGGGATGGATTTATTTGTATCTTGAAACCCTAGTTTACTCGACTCATTAGACCTTAAGGGTTTTTGATGTGAGGAAGAAGAAGATAGCTAACATGAGAAAAGAGAAATGGTTTTTGATAATGATAGTGATAAAATGAGATGACTCCTTTGACTTAACTACAAGCATGGCAAGAAAATATCTCACCCAAAATATCTAGTGCCACAAAATATCTCACAAGAAATATCTAGTCAAACCAAGTCAAGTGGTCAAACCAAATAGCCATACCTCAATTATCATTTACAAATATAACAAATACTTTTCTCCACCTCATAATTGTTTTAATCAAGTAAATGGTCAAAACCCTAATGAGGTGTCTCCTTCTATGTCCCTCTCATCCGTATATATATACCCGCATTCGTGTTCCGAGAAACACGAATACAAAAAGACGAAACCGATCCATCAATATAATACTAAGATCCTGCTTAAACCAAAGCCCACTAGTATTATCCGTCCGAACATCATACGCGCACAAGTGCACGTAAGCGATCGAAGCCCTGCCGTAAAACCATACGGGCTCTATACCTTTTGCCCGATGCAGGGAAACTCTCTATGTGGAACTCTAAAGACTCGATACTACGCTGGCGGTGGGTTTAACCACAGGCCGCAAGCGGTACTAGATGCACGTAACGGTCCCCAGGTTGATGTCGATAAGAAGGCCGATGAGGAAAACCCATCCGAACTCCTACTGAACCTGAATGTGACAATCTCTGTATAGTCCGTCCTGTTCATCTAAGAGTATCGCATATCGGGCCTAGGGGACGGTAAACGTCAGATCCCTAATAGCACAATAAGCCGTGTCGGAGAGTAGCCCAATACACCCTGAGAAACTACTGGAATACCTACCAGTAAATCTCGCTTGCCTTGGCTAAGGATCTTGTGTAATGGCTTTCCGAACACAGCGCGATATCAACCCCCAATACCGGAAGAGACGAATCCTATCTAACCACCACTGCCTCCAAGTGCTTCGGGACTGCACCCAATTACAACCTGTTTGCACGACTCCTTTGAGCCGTGGTAGGGTAGTAATCAAAGTACAGTGGGAACACACTCGAGGCGAAGTAGCAGTGTCAAGTCGACGGACTAAGCTGTAGTCATGTCACCTGAAAACTGCTACCCGACGACATGTATAATACCCACCAACAGTTCCCGACGAGTCATGTCCAGTGTACTCATAACCTAATGAGCACCTGCATACTATCTCCAGTACGACGTACTGATGGCTGTGGGATAGACCATCTCTCCTGCTGGGATGAGAAGCGTATACACTAGCCTACTGTGGAGTATCGATACCCCATCTCGATAATCCTATGACTAGGGACCTGTATAGGATGTGCTTATGACCACCCAGCCCCCACTAGTGTGACTGCCATCACAACGCTGGTAATCAAGCGAAGATCCTAAGGGCTCTACCAATATGTATAAGCAATATGCTAAGAAAACACATGCACATATTGAGATAGAAACAAACCAGGTAGCATACTACCATTTCGAGCAAGACTGTTACTATATCCGTATATATCCCAAGCTCCCATTAAGTAATATACAATCCAGTATGATACAATAATGACCTCTAGGGCATATATCACTAACAATCTCCCACTTACACTAAGGCCATATACTGGCATATCGCAGACCGAAGGTCTCGAATAGCCTTTCGAATACTGTTTGAGGGATGGCCTCTGTGAGTGGATCTGTAGTGTTGTTCTCCGTATCTACTCTCCTCATCTCGATCTCCTGGGATCAACGATCTCCCTGATCAGGTAGTACCGCCTCAAGATATATCTGGATCTCTGATGGGACATGGGTTCCTTCCCTAAAGCTATGGCGCCGTTGTCACAATACTAAAGTATTGGACCAACAATGGAAGGAACCAGCTGAAGTTCAGTTAAGAACCTCCATATCCAGACTGCTTCTTTTGCGGCGTCTCATGCAGCGAACTACTCTGTTTTCATCGTCGAGTCTGCAACGGTGTCCTGCTTGGAGCTCTTCCAACAGACCGCCCCTGCATTGAGGGTAAAGCCATAACCTGACATGGACTTGGAGTCATCCTTATCACTCTGGAAGCTGGAGTTAGTAAAGGCCTCGATCTGGATGTCCTTTTCTGCCATACACTAAGAACATCTCCTTAGTCCTTCTCAGGTACTTGAGAATGTTCTTTACTGCTTCCCGGTGTTTCTCCCCTGGGTTTGACTGATACCTGCTTACCACGCTCAGTGCGTAAGCTACATCTGGTCTGGTACACAACATCGTATATATATAGAGCTTACCGCAGAAGCATAGGGTATAATCGACATGCGAGCCCTTTCCAAATAAGTCTTGGAAGACATCTCTTTGGGGAGGGTGATTCCGTGACAAGCCGGTAGACTACCGCGCTTAGAATCGTCCATACTAAATATTTTTAGTATGGTGTTGTTGTACTTTGACTGTAAAAGTCCCACCATCCTCTTTTATCTATCACGATAGATCTGGATCCCCAGAATGTAGTTGGTATCACCCAGGTTTTTCATGGAGAATCTCTGCGACAAGAATCCTTTGACTAATTGAAGCATATGAATGCCATTTCTTATCAAGAGAATATCATCCACGTACTCAACGAGGAATTCTACGGTTCTTGCTACAATCTTACTATAAATGCATGGTTCATCTGAATTTTTGATAAAGTCGAATTTTTGACTGTCTTAATAAAACAGATGTTCCAACTCCGCGATGCTTGCTTTAGTCCATAAATGGACTTAAGCAACTTGCACACTGTCCCGCTGCTCCCACTCTGATTGAAACCCTTTGGCTGATCCATATAGACACACTCTTCCAAATCACTATTTAGAAAAGTCGTCTCTACGTCCATTTGCCGGATCTCAAAATCTTGGAAGGCAGCAATGGCAAGAAGGATCCGAATGGATTTGAGTATAGACAGTGGAGAAAAGGTTTCATCATGGTCCAAACCAGGTCTTTGATAAAAAACTTTTTGCAAAAAGTCTAGCCTTATAGGTTTCAACCTATCTATCTACACCAATTTTCATTCTGAAGATCCATTTGCATCCTATGGGTTTTATCCCTTCTGGAGCAATGTTCAAAGTGCATACTTTGTTTGTGTACATGGACTCCATTTCGATCCGCATTGCATCCAGCCATTTTACCGAGTCACCGCTCTGAATAGCTTACTGGAAGCTAGCTGGCTTATCATTGTCAATGATGCAATCCTCTCGATTCTCGTCTATGAGAAAACCGTAGTATCTCTCGGGCGGATGAGATGCCTACTAGTCCTGCGGATTGACGTAGGGATGTCCGGTTCTTTTGAAACCTCTGGTTCTACCACACTTTCAGTAATAGTTTGTGGTTCTGGAATTTCTTCCGGTTCTATTGCGCTCCCACTATTTCCTTTTAAAAAAATGATTTTCCAAAAAAAAATGGGCATGACGAGGAACAAAAACCTTTTGTTTCTCTGCGTAATAGGAAAGATACCCCCTGGAGTTCTTTGTTTATCCCACAAACTTACACAGTACTGAGAGTGCCTCGAGTTTGTCCGCATACTGCTTTTCAACAAAAACTGGACATCCCTATACCTTCAGATACTGAAGATAGGGTTTCTTCCCACTCCACATCTGATATGGTGTGGTAGGCACAGTCTTGGTAAGAACCTTATTCAAAAGATATGCAGCTGATTCTAGTGCATAATTTCAGAAGGATCGTGACAACTCAGCGTTACTCATCATAGAACGAACAATATTCAATAGGGTTCTGTTCCGTCTTTCCTATACACCTTTGTGTTGTGATGTGTATGGAGGAGTAAGCTGAGAGAGAATTTTATTCTCTTTTAGGTAATTCAGGAACTCGGCAATTTAAGTATTCACCACATCGATCAGATCTCAGTGTCTTGATACTTTTACCTGTTTGTTTTTCCATATCATTCTTATATTCTCGGAATTTTTCAAAGGATCTCGAATTTATGCTTTATCAAGAAGACATGTCCTAATCTAGAGAAATTATCCGTAAAAGTAATGAAATAGGAATAACCACTTCATGTATCTGTAGATATTGGACTATACATGTCGCTGTGTATGAGTCCCAAGAGCTCGCTTGCTCTTATTCTGTGTCCAGTGAACGGAGTCTGTCATCTTTCCCATGAGACAAGATTGACAAGTTGCATAAAACTGATATTCGAACAGATCCAAATATTCCTCTCTATGTAATTTTGACAACCGTGTTTCATTGATGTGACTCTGTCTACAATACCATAAGAAAGTTTTATTTAATTCTGGAGACTTTCTTTTAAGTGTGTTCTGCACGTTTGAAAATCTGAGCTTGATTCAATATATATTGTCCTTTAGTGTATCTGACCCAATCAAACTTTGATTTAGGTGGATGTGAACCACATTGCTTACATACTAGACTTGGTACATACAAACAGTTACATAGAATCAATATCTGCCCACTTATCAATTCTAGGTGATATACCCTATGGATACAGCGTCCACGCTCATTCCGTTAGCAACCCTGAGAGTAATATCACGTGCCCTGATAACTCTACGATTTCTCAAAGCATGTAATGAATTACAGATATAAGATCATGATCCGGTATCTTGTATCCAGAAAGTAGAGTTAATTGATAGACTGTTTTCAATCACAAACACACCCGAAGTCGAAACCACAACATGCTTCGGATCCTGAATTCTGGCTTTCCAAGCCCTGTATTCCTTCTGCCAATGTCCTTTCCCGTAACAATAAGAACATCCCTCCTTCCCTACTGTTAATCCTGAAACTTTTGCCCTTCCCTTTTCTTCTACCTTACGGACACCGCCTATCGACTTTGTGGAGGTCTTCTTCTTCTCATCCTTGGCATCCGCCTTAGATCCAGAAGAGGAAGATTTCCTAATAAGTAGAGCGGGTGTCTCCCTGGTTTCCTTCAGGGTGCTCTCAACTGGAAGTATAACTTTCTTCCCCTGGGCATAAATAGGAGGTAGGGACTGTAGAATCAAAGTCAGCATATGACTCGTTCTCCAACGTGGTCTCCAGGTCCGTGAGCTTTTTAATATAGCTAATCATTGTAGAGACGTGGTCCCCTACAGATGACCCGGCAGCCAACCTCGCTTGAAGCAATTCCTTCGAGATTTCATATTTTGCGATATGAGATTGCTCTCCATATAAAACTTTGTTATGAAGGAAGATAGAAACTAAGTCCATTTTCTCGTGCTGCATCTGGTATACACCATCAACTGAGGCCAACACGAGGCACTTGGCATTCGCACTGCCTTTTTCCCTTGTCTTACGGATTTCCTTATCCGCAATGGTGGAAACTGGACCTGAGACGGCGGGGCTTGAGTAGTAATGAGGTGGTCCAGCTTGTCATAGGTAATGGACATTTGGACAAACCTTTGCCAGTCATTATAGTATAACTCAGTCATTTTATTATCTATCTGTAACCTAATCTAGTTACCTTGTCGCTGCAATTAGAAGAGAGAAGAATACACTCAGCATGATGCTCTTGCAAGTTTAGATTGGTTTTTAATTTATTTAAACAGGATGGCTCCCATTGTTTCTCGAATCCTTCCTCAAACTATAAAAGAAGAATTAGTCAGGATTGATCTTACCGTACAATACTTGCTTAACCGTTCGGTCAGGCTAGTGTCGGTACTTCGAGGGAGGTTTTACTACGTTTTCGTAAAGTTCCTTAATTAAATAACCTCTTTTCCCTAGAGACATAGCCCCGCTAACACTGTTCTAGACACCTACTTGGTTTATAACATTGATCGTTAAGTGAAGAATGTCCCGAGGAGTAGCGGATACTCACAGTAGGATCGGGATCCAAATATCATTATATGATAATGCTGAAGGAATCCTACCAACATTATCAAACTCCAAATGGTATGCAGCACTAGTAAGTTTCAGTTTCTTTAGAAAGTCCCGATGTGGATTTTTGCCCCATGCTCTTATGACCTTGACGAAGGCCAACAAATCATAAGTCACATGTCAAGTTCTATCCATCATTGTCCAGGTTAATTTAAACCCACCCTTATATACCCTTGACGAAGGCCAACAAAGTAATACGATTGTCCCAAAACAATGCATCTATCTATGCTGCATATGAACACCCGGCAGCTACCAATCATTATGCCTTAACGAAGGCCAACAAACATAGCTTGAATACTACTGACTATCCATATGAAATGATGGAGGGCTATGAATGGTTTTGGCGAAACCGTGAACGCAGTGAACTTGATATAATGGAAGGAACCCGATAGCTTTTAAAAGAAGTGGTTTAAGCTCCGCATTTAAAAGCCTGCTGTTTTAAATAACCGAGTGGTTTTAAAATTTGTTCCAACGATTCAGCTTTGGTTTATTTGCTTTGCATTAATTTAATGCAATCCCATCAATTAACCTACCATTGCAGAAAACAACGAAAATACAACATACGCTTATGCCATCCGCATTCGCCACTGGGTCCCGTCGTCACCCGTTAGGTTACTAAACTAACGACGGAGCGGGGACTGGACTAGCGCGGATGCAAAACATAAGCAGCTATTAAATAATACATATATAATAATATCCATTCGTCAGACGCAATGATAGGCATTCCAGATCACAGATGAACACATTGGATATACTAGGAATTCCGCGTTTCGTTTGAGCCTGTAATGAAAGACAGATTCCACGGTCGCGATGAATAGCTAAACCCCATCCTAGAACTCTACGGGTGCGGCAAACTACCCGCCAAATACCCGAGTGAAGCATCCTCCCTCAACAAAGTGAGTAGACCACTCGGCACTTCAAAGTACCTGGTAGTTTGTGCACCCTACCTTGGGTCTATCCTAGAAGCAAAAACAATAAAAGAAATAATACAACGGTGACTACAACCTCAATCCGGATGTGCCCCGCAAAAATAATATTACATCACTTTACAAATTTACATCGAATGAAAGAATGAAAACCCTCATCTCACATCCCCGACTATTCATCCACGACGATCCAACAAATTCATATACACAAACCATTACAACAATATCACAGATATGTGCAATACCTACTAATCAACGTATAGCAATTAGTCGACGTTTCCAAACACATATATACATCACAAAGCTTGTAAAGTAACTACGATATTAGAATTCCGCACGCAATTAGCAAACTTAACCAATTTTCCAAAACTTGAAAATCCAGTGAGCTGAAGTTCCAAAAACGATCGTTTTAAGCCAATTCGGGAGTCGAAACGAACTTGAAACCCGCCCGAACCTTCGCGGGAAGTTAGAGCACGAAATTAACTTCGAGTCGGAAGGCCTAGAGGGGGTACCCACTCCCGAGGCCACCACGAGGTGGCCAGGGGGTAAGGCAGACCCGAAACTGTTAGGTTTACCTAGCACCCTATGAAAGGTTTGGAAGCATCACATGTCTCAAAGATTAAGTTTTTAGAGTGCTAAGTGAACACACAACGAATCAATCCTAGAAAATTAGGGTTTTATGACTTTACAAGTAACAAAGACTAGGGTTTTGAGAGTACAACCTTTGTAGCTCCCTACGCTAGACTCCTTGGCCACTTGAGGGTTGGAGAAGGGTTTGCTTGAGGTCTTCTAATGTCCACGACGATCCACCCGAAGCTCCTTTGTTCAAGCTAACAACTTCACTTGATCAAGAGAAAGAAATGAAGCTAACACTCTAAACAAGTGGGCAAGACTTGTGTAGAATGATGTTGTGGTGGCTTTTCTCACTTCAAAATCCTAACTTGGTGAGTAATTTGCTCACTAGAGAAATCTAAAGAGCAAAAGAAGAAGGAGGAAGAAGATGATGGCTTTTTTGAACAAGAGTAAAAGATAAACTCTCATGAGAAAATAGAAAATATATCTATATATATTTTCCCTCTTCATCTCAAACCATGGTTATATATTATGGATATTTATTTCACTTGAGTTAAAACACAAGAGGAAGATTAAATCATGGTTAATAAGTAGGTGAACATGGTCAATTCAAGGAAGAGTGTAGAATATAACCATTTATTAATCTTTTCTCTTTTCTTTTGTTTTAACATAAATAGAAATAATAATCCATACATATAAACCATGGTGTGAGTCTTATATTGCCACCATTTTCAATGTATATGCAACCATGAAGGATGATGTATGTATGTATGTGTGCATGCACATCCATATGTGCATGAATCTAGAAAGAATGCATACATGCATGCATACATCCAAAAATACAAGAAAGGATTTCTAGTGAGAAACTAATGGTTAAATGATAAATCAACACTTGATTTATCAATCCGGCCATATCACATACGACCCAACCAAAAGCAAGCCGTCCGATTAATATACGGTATCTTATACGCGCATTTTAACCGGGTCCATGCGCCTATCGCATACGCACACCACAACGTTTCGCCTGGACTAGGTAACTCCTTTGTGGGACTCTAAGACTCGTCAATACGCCGGCAGTGGGTGATGATCATATCAAGCACCCCCAAGCCGCAAGCGGTCAGCTAAACGTAACGGCCACCCGGGTATTGAGCGATCAGAAGAAAACAAGCGAACCTGCTACAACTCCCATCGAGCCAACCGGCAACACTACCGTGCAGTCCGGTCTTTTCGTCAGATATGCTGCATATCGAGCCTAAGGATGGTAAACGTCAGACCCCAATAATCGATAAGTCGTGCCGATGTGAGGCTCATAACGGGTCGAGAAACTACTGGTAACACTTACCAGTAAATCTCTAAAACAGCCCTGGCCAGGGACTTCCCTGTTACGGCCAATCGAGCACTGCGCAACATCAACCCCCAATACCGGGAGAGACGAAACCCCTCCTATCGCTCATTGCCTCCATGTGACTCGGGACTGTACCCAAAAACCACCGTTTTGCACGCCCTCATGGACGTGGTAAGGTGGAAATCAAAGCACAGTGGGAATCACACAAGACTTTATGACGATCTCGGGTCTACAGACTAACCTGCACAAGTGTCACCAGAGAACTGCCATCTGACGTGAGGTATAATACCATCTAGGAGTTCTCGGCGAGTCCGTCCAGTGTACCCAGTCTCCACCGAGCACCTGTATACGATCTCTGATGTCAAACACCAATGGATATGGGATCATCCATCGCCCATCTTATAGGTCGAGAAGCGTATACGCTAGTCTACATTGGTATATCGATGCCCCGTCTTGATACACCCACGACTAGAGACCTTGAAGGATGTACTTATGGACTACCACGTCCCCACTAGTATGATCCGCATCATAGTCCAGGTAGTTAAGTGTTGGAGATAGTGCCCTTATAGTCAATTATTGGATCGCAGGTACGTGATTGCAATGATTGCGGAGGACCTATACCGGTAGGACAGTCTTACTCGAGATGATAGTATGCTATCTGGTTTGCCTTTATTAGTCGTGTACATGTTCAGGTGACTGATTACATGTTACACTTTGATAGAGCCCTTAGGATCTTGCTTTACCACCAACAGTATGATGGCGATCATATACGTGAGAGTTGGGTGGTTTATACGCATATCCTTAATTGTGGTCCCTAGTCGTGGGAGTTTCGAGACAGGGCATCGATACTCCGGAGTAGACTAGTGTGTACAGTCGAGACCCCGACGAGGGGCGGTGGCCGGTCTCACAAGCCACTGGTGTCAGTTGGATCACCTAAGATGTATACAGGTGCTCATTGGGTTATGAGTACACCGGACAGGACTCGCCGGGAATCTGCTAGTTAGTACTATATCTATCGTCAGATAGCAGTTCCCTGGTGACATGTGTACAGGTTAGTTCATCGACCTGAGGTCGTCATTTGTCTCGTGTGATTTCCCACTGTGCTTTGATTTCTACCCTACCACGGCTCAAAGGAGTCGTGCAAACAGGTAGCTTTTGGGTACAGTCCCAAGCCATTTGGAGGCACGTGAGCGGATCGGCAGGGGATTCGTCTCTCCCGGTATTGGGGGCGAGATCGTGCTGTGTCTAGGAGAGCCATTACACAAGCCCACGGCCGTGGCAGGAGATTTACTGGTAGGTACTCCAGTAGTATCTCAGGGTGTTATTGGGCTACACTCCGACACGACTTATACTGCTATTGGGGGTCTGACGTTGCTAGCCCCCTAGGCAGATATGCGATACTCATAGACGAACAGACCGGACTGTATATACATTGTCACTGTTAGGCTCAGTAGGGTTTCCGGGTGAGTTCGCTCATCGGCCTCCCTTGAGGTCAGTCCATGGACAGCCGTTACGCATTGCTAGTGCCGCTGACGGTTTGTGCTTAAACCCACTGCCAGGGTACTGACGAGTCATTAGAGTCCCCCACAGACAGTTTCCCAAGTTCGGGCGAAACGTTGTAGAGGCCGTATGGTTTTATGGCAGGGTTCGGAAAATGCACGTGCGTTTACGCACGTGTTATTTTTCGGGCAGATGATACTGGTCGGCTTTGGTTTAAGCCGGATCCGAGTATTGTATTGAGTAGATATAATATCTTTGTCTCAGTTGCATTTGTATTCGGTCGTAATACAAATGCGGGTATATTTATACAGTTTCGGGGTTATCCTAAAAGTCGTTTCAGGATCACTTTTGGAAGTTGCCAGTTTCCAGTTTTCTATCAGCCGTCTTTTAACATTCGGTTAAAGACGGATTTATCTTTTCTTGGATGAGAGTGAGTCATGCTTCTAGAAGGTTCTAGAAGTTTCTAGAATGAGGTGACAAGGATTATGACTCATGCTTTGATTTCTAATAATTCTTGTTTTCCTTAAGATATTTTATTTTGTGTTCACATATGATATTTGCTTAAGGTTACTCTCCCCTCTCCTACACTCACCTCCCTCTTTGCTATATAGTGGCCGGCCCTCTCTCTCCTCACTCTCTCTCTTGAGAAAATTATGGCTGCTAAAAAGAAAAAGACTAAAGTTTTGGATGCATGGAAATTTCATAGTTCATTTCTTGTTCCATTTCATTTCCATCGACAACTTCATTAACCGATCGTCCACGGCTTTGGACGAAGTGAGACAAACTCATCTACTCATTCTCTACATCATTCTTGGTCGTCTCTTTTAGCAAACTTGACGACCGAGTTGCCTCAAGTCAGAGGCGGGAGCCCGTTTAAAGAATCGTTGACGTGGTGCCACCTAGACGAGCATATTGGAGATCGATGAGATCGGAGCAGCCGCAACGGAGCATGGGATGATGGTTGAAGAACGAAGGACTCGGATCGTTCGGTATAACCTTTCTACACTCTTTACAGTTTGTTAGTTTAGCAATAATGGCAGATCCGGGTTAAAGTATACGATAGCGCAAGTTAAAAAGTTTTTTGTTCCGCATTTGGCGTCTGTAGACTGCCGGGGCGCTACCGTAGACTTACAGTGTCTACTCACAACCCGTGTGATCAAGTACACATCCTAAGGGCTTTACCAACATGTAACTATAAGACAGTATATAGAGACAAGTATACATGTTAAGATAAAGAGCAACCAGATAGCATACTATCATATCGAGCAAGAAAGTCATCTCTATATATGTCCAAGCATCCAATATAATATACATCATCTGTACAATACTGGCCTCTAAGGCATACATACAACTAACAATCTCCCACTTGCACTAGGGCCAGCTGCTGTAGTATCGCATACCGAGCATCCCGAAGAGTCTCTCAAACTGTATCTGGGGAATGGCCTTCGTGAGTGGATCCGCTGTATTATTCTTCGTGTCAACCCTCCTGACCTCGATCTCCCGGCGATCAACTATCTCCCGGATCAGGTGATATCGCCTCAGAATATGCCTGGATCGCTGATGGGACCTGGTTTCCTTGGCCAAAGCCACCGCTCCATTGTTATCACAATATAAAGGTATTAGATGCTCAATGGATGGAACCACTCCAAGTTCTGTAATGAACTTCTTGATCCAGACAGCCTCTTTGGCAGCATCGTTGGCAGCGATGTATTCAGCTTCCATCGTCGAGTCTGCCATGGTTTCCTGTTTGGAACTCTTCCAGCGAACCGCCCCTCCGTAAAGGGTAAAGACAAATCCCGACTGCGACTTAGAGTCGTCCTTATCACTCTGGAAGCTTGAGTCGGTAAAGGACTCCACTTGGAGTTCTCCATTACCATACACCAAGAGCATCTCTTTAGTCCTTCATAAGTACTTGAGAATACTCTTCACAGCTGTCCAGTGACTCTCTCCAGGATCAGCTTGATACCTACTCACTACACTTAGTGAGTATGCTACATCGGGTCTGGTACATAGCATCGCGTACATGATAGAGCCTACAGCCGAAGCATAGGGTATCCCTTGCATGCGAGCTCTCTCCAAATCAGTCTTAGGAGACATCTCTTTGGAGAGAGTGACTCCAGAGATCGTGGGTAAGTTCCCACGCTTGGACTCTTCCATACTAAACCTTTTAGTATGGTGTCAATGTACCTGGACTGGGACAATCCCAATATCCTTTTAGATCTATCTCTATAGATCCTGATTCCCAATATGCACGAGGCATCACCTAGATCTTTCATTGAGAATCTTTATGATAAGAAGAGCTTGACCGATTGCAGTATAGGAATGTCATTTCCTATCAAGAGTATATCGTCTACGTACAATACGAGGAAGACAACCTTACTCTCTGCCACCTTCTTGTAGATACAAGGTTCATCTACGTTTTTGACGAAATCAAACTCTTTGATAACGACGTCAAAGCAGATGTTCTAACTCCGCGATGCTTGTTTTAATCCATAAATGGATTTAAGCAGCTTGCACACCTTCCTGCTGCTCCCACTATCTACGAAGCCCTCTGGCTGAGTCATGTACACGCACTCTTCTAAATCTCCGTTTAGAAAGGCGGTCTTAACATCCATTTGCCAGATTTCGTAGTCATGATATGCAGCGATGACAAACATGCTCCGGATGGATTTAAGCATAGCCACTGGAGAAAAGGTTTCGTCATAGTCCACACCTGGTCTTTGACGAAAACCCTTTGCAACAAGTCTAGCTTTGAAAGTCTCCACTTTTCCATCTATACCAAGTTTTTTCTTGAAGATCCACTTGCTTCCAATGGGTTTTACCCCTTCCCGAGCATCTTCCAAAGTCCATACTTTGTTTGTGTATATGGATTCCATCTCGGACCGCATAGCATCCAGCCATTTCACTGAGTCCCCACTCGTGATGGCCTGCTCGAAGCTAGTTGGGTCATCATCCTCCATGATGCAATCCTCGCTCCCACCATCCATGAGAAAACCGTAGTATCTCTCAGGTTGGCGAGGAACCCTACTAGATCGGCGGAGAGGCTGAGGTTCATTGGGAGCTACTGAATCCTCTGGTTCAACCAAATCTTCTGTCGTAGTCTGTATTGCTGGAACCTCTTCCAGTTCTACCTCTTTGCCACTAATCTCTTTTTCAAGAAATTCCTTTTCTAAAAAGGTGGCATGTCGAGAAACAAACACCTTTTGTTCCTCGGTGTGGTAGAAGATATACCTACGCGAATGTTTGGGATATCCAATAAACTTACACAGAATGGACCTTGCCGCGAGTTTGTCCGGATTCTGCGTTTTTACATATGCCGGACAACCCCATATCTTAACATAATTAAGACATGGTCTCTTTCCTTTCCATATCTCATATGGAGTGGTTGGCACGGATTTGGTGGGAACCATATTCAATAGGTCTGCAGCTGTTTCCAGTGCATACCCCCAGAGGGAAATAGGTAACTCAGCTGTGCTCATCATAGAGCGCACCATATCTAATAGGGTGCGGTTCCTCCGTTCCGATACACCGTTGTGCTGTGGTGTATATGGAGGAGTTAGCTGAGAGAGAATCCTATTCTCTTTTAGGAAGTCCAGGAATTCATTGCTCAAGTATTCACCTTCTCGATCAGATCGAAGGATTTTAATACTTTTTCCGGTTTGGTTCTCGACTTCTTGTTTATATTCTCTAAATTTCTCAAAAGCTTCTGATTTGTGTTTCATCAGGAACACATATCCGAATCTAGAGAGATCGTCAGTGAATGTAATGAAGTACGCAGAACCATTCCTGGCATGTGTAGACATTGGACCGCATACATCACTATGTACCAGTCCCAAGAGTTCCGTAACTCTTTCTCCGTATCCCGTAAACGGAGTTTTGGTCATCTTGCCTTTGAGACGTGACTGGCAAGTGTCATGAGATGAAAATTCAAACGGATTCAAATATCAATCCTTATGCAACTTAGCTAGTCGCGTCGCATTGATGTGACCCAGTCTACAATGCCACAAGAAGGATTCGTTCAGTTCTGAACTCTTCCTCTTGTGTGTGTTTGTTATACTTAGAACTGTTGATTGATTTAGAACATAAATGCCATTGCACAACGTGCCTGATCCAACCAACTTTTGGTTACGGAAAATGTTCATAACATTATCCTGTAATACAAAATTATATTCTTCTTTACTCAACAAAGAAACTGATATAATGTTGCATATCAGGTTCGGCATATAATAGCAATCGTTCAGAATCAATGTATTACCTGTTGGTAATACAAGGTGATATTCCCCAACGGTCTTAGCTGCAACAATTGCACCATTTCCAACTCTTATGTCTTTATCACCTTCTCCAAGTTCTCTACCTTTCTTAAGCCCATGTAACTGATTACATATATGGGATCCTGACCCGGTATCTAATACCCAGGACGTAGGGCAAATGAAGAAACAGTTCTCTGTAACGAACACACCCGAAGAAAATGCATCAACATGTACTTTCTTCATTCGGGTGGCATGGGAATCCTGGTATTCCTCTATGTCCTGTTCAGTCCTATAACTCTTATAAGAAAGAACGGAACCAACGTTCCTCAGCACAGTATAACATGCGGGTTCAGTCAATACATCCATATTATTATCTTGATTAAGGCATGACATGGTCGCTACCTGGAGAGAGAGAGAAGAAAATACTTTAGCGTATGCTCTTGCAAGATCAGATTGGTTATTATTTTATCTAATCAGGATGGCTCCTACTGTTTTTATCAAATCTTCCTTCAAACCCTAAAAGGAAAGACTAGCCGGGATTAATTACACCCTACAACTTCGCCGATCTTTCAGCCAGGCCAGTGTCGGTACTTTGAGGGAGGTTCCCCGTGCTTTCGCACGGACCTAATTAAACTAAACCTCGTTTTCCCAGAGGCGTAACCCCGTTGACACCTTTCTAGACACCTACTTGATCGGCTAATTGTCCTGTGTAAAACTCTCCCAGGAGTAACAATTACTCGCAGTGGGTATCGGGATCCAACTATTTCATAGAAGGTATGCAATCTCATTGCAAATTTCAACACTTGAAATTCCCGATAATATTTTGCCCCTAGCGTCCCATGACCTTGACGCAGGCCAACAAACCATAGTGCGCTAGTTAAGTTCAACCCGTCATTTCTTGATTGAATTAAACCCATCCGTACGACCCTTGACGCAGGCCAACAAAGTCGCACGACTACCCTAATCCAATCTGCATCATATGCACAAACAGATAAATACTAGTTAGCTACCGCACACTACGCCTTGACGCAGGCCAACAAACGTAGCGCGAATACTAAGTAGGACTTATCTGAAATGACGGAGGGCTACGACAGGTTTTTCTGAAAACCTATTGCGTAATGAACTTGATATCGTTGTAGAATCGAGTGAATTTTGAAATGGAATAATTTTGAGGTTTTCATTAGTTTTGCTAAAGAGGTCACTCCCGGTGAAGGGATCTCGGCTCTTTCCTCATCGAATAAGGTGCGGGATATATCATATATATCGCTATGCAAAGCAAAAACTCCAAAAGCAATCAAAAACAAACCGAGTGTTGTAGCATCTGCCAGTTTTGCTAAAGAGGTCACTCCCGGTGAAGGGTTCTCGGCTCTTTCCTCATCGAATAAGGTGCGGGATATATCATATATATCACTATGCAAAGCAAAAACTGTAAATACCCTTTTTTGAAAAATTGATTCTACAACATCTTTTAGCTTTCTTTTCTTTCATTAATCATATTAATGAAGTCCCATCATTTAAGTCACCTAAACATCACAGATAAATACGACGTACACTTATGCCATCCGCATTCGCCTCGATGTCCCCTCGTGCACCGTTAGGTTAGGTAACTAACGACAGAGCAGGGCAGGGCTAGTGCGGGTGTAAAACATAAGTAACGTCTATATAATATATCATATATACTATATACTGTATCCATCACAACATATCAAATGATCACATCACAGATATCGCAGCAGAAACATAGATATAATGTGGGATATACTAGAACGTCCGTATTTAGTATTTAGCCAACAATAGAAAATACGGATTCCACAGTCGCGATGAATAGCCAAGCCCACACCCTGGACCCCTACGAGAACGGCAAGCGACCCTACCAATTCTGGAGTTTAGGAGACCCGGTCTCGACTCCTCGAGATGGCCTTCCACTGAACCCCAGAACCCGGTCACCTGTGCTCCCCTCCTTTGGTCCATCCTAATGCGGAAAAGTAAATAATATACAACACTGGTGGCATCAACCTCAATCCGGAAGTGCCCCAAATAAAAGAATATTACATTACATTTGAATTTACATGAATGAAAATATAAAACTCTCATCTCACATAAAACCCCCCGGCTATTCAATCGCGACAATCCTGCACATCATATCTCAGTAACACAAAATATCATATATCATCAACGTAAGTAAGTATGCGTACCCCAATTGTCGTTGATATATAGCAACGAAACCGGCAATAACGACATACTACACTTACGGTCACAGAAAAGAAAGTGTAAAACTACAATATTTGGAATCCACATTCTCTTTAGACATCGTAAATGCGAAATATCACATATTTCGTATTTCATGCCTAACTATATGAATTCCACATATTGTATCACATTCCAGATAAATAGACAGTATTAAAGTTTTCGAACGAATGGCCAAATACCCAAAATTCCCTAAAGCCCAACACTTGAGCAGAGTTCAAAAACCCGGAGTGTATCACAGTAGTAGCGGTCCAACCGTAAAAGGGTCAAGCCAACGCCTCACATGTGGCACGCCGTACTGCCCCAAACCCTAAGGTTCAAAAGGCAGTTCAAGACGGTCACATAATCGAGTTAAGGTTTGTTGTCTTCTAGAGGGTCCACCACAAAACTTGCACATATTTCCGAAAGATTTAAACCCCGTGAAAAGTGAGCAAACGACACTCGTTCGAACAATTCAATACTTTCTAATTATCCGGAAAAAACATGAAGTTAAAATTCCGATCGAATCAATGAACTCAAAACAATCTCCAGAACAAACAGCACTAAATTCAGATTAAAAATACCCCAAAAAAATACACAAGCAGATAAAATAGTTACTGTACAAAAATAACACAATGATGCATTCGTACGGCCGCGGAACCGCGGCCTAAGCAGGCTTTTGCCGCGGTTCCGCGGTGGAAAGAACTGTTCATGGCATCGTTTTTTACATTTGTTCTTAGATTTACCTGCTGAATTTTTTGCATATTTTTAATTCTGGAAAATAACAGTTTTCAAAAAATGTCCAGAGAGTGTCCCGAAAATCCGTATTTCGGTTCGATCGGAGTTTTTACTTCGCTAAAGTGTCGCCTAATGTTCTAGGTCGGCTCTGATACCAATGTTAGGTTTACCTAGCACCCTATGAAAGGTTTGGAAGCATCACATGTCTCAAAGATTAAGTTTTTAGAGTGCTAAGTGAACACACAAAGAATCAATCCTAGAAAATTAGGGTTTTATGACTTTACAAGTAACAAAGACTAGGGTTTTGAGAGTACAACCTTTGTAGCTCCCTACGCTAGACTCCTTAGCCACTTGAGGGTTGGAGAAGGGTTTGCTTGAGGTCTTCTAATGTCCACGACGATCCACCCGAAGCTCCTTTGTCCAAGCTAACAACTTCACTTGATCAAGAGAAAGAAATGAAGCTAACACTCTAAACAAGTGGGCAAGACTTGTGTAGAATGATGTTGTGGTGGCTTTTCTCACTTCAAAATCCTAACTTGGTGAGTAATTTGCTCACTAGAGAAATCTAGAGCGCAAAAGAAGAAGGAGTAAGAAGATGATGGCTTTTTTAAACAAGAGTAAAAGATAAACTCTCATGAGAAAATAGAAAATATATCTATATATATTTTCCCTCTTCATCTCAAACCATGGTTATATATTATGGATATTTATTTCACTTGAGTTAAAACACAAGAGGAAGATTAAATCATGGTTAATAATTAAGTGAACATGGTCAATTCAAGGAAGAGTGTAGAATATAACCATTTATTAATCTTTTCTCTTTTCTTTTGTTTTAACATAAATAGAAATAATAATCCATACATATAAACCATGGTGTGAGTCTTATATTGCCACCATTTTCAATGTATATGCAACCATGAAGGATGATGTATGTATGTATGTGTGCATGCACATCCATATGTGTATGAATCTAGAAAGAATGCATACATGCATGCATACATCCAAAAATAAAAGAAAGGATTTCTAGTGAGAAACTAATGGTTAAATGATAAATCAACACTTGATTTATCAATCCGGCCATATCACATACGACCCAACCAAAAGCAAGCCGCCCGATTAATATACGGTATCTTATACGCGCATTTTAACTGGGTCCATGTGCATATCGCATACGCGCACCACAACGTTTCGCCTGGACTAGGTAACTCCTTTATGGGACTCTAAGACTCGTCAATACGCCGACAGTGTGTGATGATCATATCAAGCACCCCCAAGCCGCAAGCGGTCAGCTAAACGTAACGGCCACCCGGGTATTGAGCGATCAGAAGAAAACAAGCGAACCTGCTATAACTCCCGTCGAGCCAACCGGCAACACTACCGTGCAGTCCGGTCTTTTCGTCAGATATGCTGCATATCGAGCCTAGGGATGGTAAACGTCAGACCCCAATAATCGATAAGTCGTGCCGATGTGAGGCCCATAACGGGTCGAGAAACTACTGGTAACACTTACCAGTAAATCTCTAAAACAGCCCTGGCCAGGGACTTCCCTGTTACGGCCAATCGAGCACTGCGCAACATCAACCCCCAATACCGGGAGAGACGAAACCCCTCCTATCGCTCATTGCCTCCATGTGACTCGGGACTGTACCCAAAAACCACAGTTTTGCACGCCCTCATGGACGTGGTAAGGTGGAAATCAAAGAACAGTGGGAATCACACAAGACTCTATGACGATCTCGGGTCTACAGACTAACCTGCACAAGTGTCACCAGAGAACTGCCATCTGACGTGAGGTATAATACCATCTGGGAGTTCTCGGCGTGTCCGTCCAGTGTACCCAGTCTCCACCGAGTACTCGTATACGATCTCTGATGTCAAACACCAATGGATATGGGATCATCCATTTCCCATCTCATGGGTCGAGAAGCGTATACGCTTGTCTACACTGGTATATCGATGCCCCGTCTCGATACACCCACGAGTAAGGACCTTGAAGGATGTACTTATGGACTACCACGTCCCCACTAGTATGATCCGCATCATAGTCCAGGTAGTCAAGTACACATCCTAAGGGCTTTACCAACATGTAACTATAAGACAGTATATAGAGACAAGCATACATGTTAAGATAAAGAGCAACCAGATAGCATACTATCATATCGAGCAAGAAACTCATCTCTATATATGTCCAAGCATCCAATATAATACACATCATCTGTACAATACTGGCTTCTGGGCATACATACAACTAACAGAAACTGCCCAAAGTGGGGCAGTTTTGGGTCCCCACCGTCAAGACCACCTTGTGGTGGTCTTGGGGAGTGGGCCCAGCTGTTCGCCCCCCGGAGGGTCCCCGGGGTGCGCACACTCTACCCCGCGGCTTCTCGGTTCAAACCGTGAGCCCGCGGGGTGTGCAAACAACTTAAAACTTCATTTTTGAAAACTGTTTTTTCGGCAGTTTTTGCGCGACAAAAAATGGCGGAATTCTAATATCGCTACAAGCTATCTAAGGTTTATGAGAGGCTCGGATACCACTGTAAGTCGATGTCGCGCACCCCACGTGTTCGCGGGGAGGCGGAATTTGCAAAAAATGATTTTTACGGGCTTCGCAACACCGACTAGAACCAAGGATCGTCCATAAACCCTAACTAGCAAACAACATGAGATTTAACTAGTCGGAAAGGATGTTATACCTCATGATACAAGTCCTTCGGGTCTTCTCCGCTTTCTTCTTCGTCATCGTAGGCTCCAAGGATCGATCCGGATCGTAGCAACCTCGACGACCTGCTCGAGTTAAAGACGATCCACCCGAGAGTCTATAGTCCAAGCTCCAATCTCAAAACCGAGGTAACTAGGGCAACAAGCTTGCTAAACTTGATGTCTTAGGTGATATAGAGAATGAAGATGGATTTATTTGTCTCTTGAAACCTTAGTTTACTCAACTCATGAGACCTTAAGGGTTTTGGATGTGAGGAAGAAGAAGAGAGCTAACATGAAGAAAGAGAAATGATTTTTGATAATGATAATGATAAAATGAGATGGCTCTCTTGACTTGACTTCAAGCATAGCAAGAAAATATCTCACCCAAAATATCTAGTGCCACAAAATATCTCACAAAAAATATCTAGTCAAGTGGTCAAACCAAGTCAAATGGTCAAACCAAGTAGCCATGTCTCAATTATCATTTACAAATATAACAAATACTTTCCTCCACTTCATAATTGTTTTAATCAAGTAAATGGTCAAAACCCTAATGAGGTGTCTCTTTCTATGCCCCTCTCATCCGTATATATATATATATATACCCGCATTCGTATTCCGAGAAACACGAATACAAAGAGACGAAACTGATCCATCAGTATAATATTAGGATCCGGATTAAACCAAAACCCACTAATATTATCCGTCCGAACATCATACGCGCACAAGTGCACGTAAGTGATCGAAGCCCTGCCGTAAAACCATACGGCCTCTACACCTTTTGCCCGATACAAGGAAACTCTCTATGTGGGACTCTAAAGACTCGACACTACACTGGCAGTGGGTTTAACCACAGGCCGCAAGCGGTACTAGCTGCACGTAATGGTCCCCAGGTAGATGTCGATAATAAGGCCGATGAGGAAAACCCATCCGAACTCCTACTGAGCCTGAATATGACAATCTCTGTACAGTCCGGTCTGTTCGTCTAAGAGTATCGCATATCAGGTCTAGGGGGCGGTAATCGTCAGATCCCTGATAGCGTAATAAGTCGTGTTGGAGAGTAGCCCAATACACCTTGAGAAACTACTGGAATACCTACCAGTAAATCTCGCTTGCCTTGGCCAAGCAATTTGTGTAATGGCCTTCCGAACATAGCGCGATATCAACCCCCAATACCGAGAGAGGTGGATCATATCTACCCGCCACTGCCTCCAAGTGCTTTGGGACTGCACCCAACTACTACCTATTTGCACGACTCTTTTGAGCCGTGGTAGAGTAGTGATCAAAGTACAGTGGGAACACACTCGAGGCGAAGCAGCAGTGTCAAGTCGACGGACTAAGCTATACTCATGTCACCTGGGAATTGCTACCCGACGACAGGTATAATACCTACCAACAGTTCCCGACAAGTCATGTCCAGTGTACTCATAACCTAATGAGCACCTGCATACTATCTCCAGTACGACGTACTGATGGCTGTGGGATAGACCATCTTCCCTGCTGGGATGAGAAGCGTATACACCAGTCTACTGTGGAGTATCGATGTCCCGTCTCGATAATCCTACGACTAGGGACCTGTATAGGATGTGCTTATAGACCACCCAGCCCCCACTAGTGTGACTGTCATCACAACGCTGGTAATCAAGTAAAAATCCTAAGGGCTCTATCAATATGTATAAGTAATATGCTAAGAAAATACATGCACATATTGAGATAGAAACAAACCAGGTAGCATACTACCATTTTGAGCAAGACTGTTACTATATCCGTGTATATCTCAAGCTCCCATTAAGTAATATACAATCCAGTATGATACAATAATGGCCTCTAGGGCATATATCACTAACACAGAGATGGTGGATACCTAAAATATTTCAGTTGTGAGAAGTTTGTTATAGGTGAATAGCAACAATAACCCCAAAATCTTCATATTTTGTTTTTTATTTCAAGTTTAATATAAATCAAAATTACCATTTTTTGACAAATCAACATTGCTTACAAGACAGAAAATTAGAGGTTTTTTTTTGCACGTGTTCCGTACACCCTTCCTTTGGCATTAATATAGTAAAGATTATGTTCTTACATGTGAAGAGAGGGATCGGAGAAGAGATTTTTTTAGACCTTTATAAATTATTTGTTCTTAGCTCATTTTATTCTTCAATAAACCAAGTTAGTACCGAATTGTTTCCTATTCCATGTGATAAATTTCGTTGAGAAATGATATAACTATGTTAATTTTTTTATAAAAAGTATAAGACTTTGACAAAGAAAATTGTTAAGTTATGTTATTTGCATAATTTCATTTAATATTATAGTATTTTGAAGGTGTGTTATTTCTCGAGCCTCGGATACAACAGAGGTGGCATAAAGTTTTCCAAATTAAAAACCAGTTACAATTTTTTTAATTTTTTTGGAAATATACAGCATACATTTATTTTAGAAAATCACTTAGGGATTCTATAGTATAACATAAGTGCTAATTTATGAGCATAGTTTAAACATCCATATGAAAATATTGATGTGTGCAACTTAGAAAACAAGTCTTCGAAGGACAAAAATATGAGAAGGCAGAGGCACTCTTAACTTTGAATATAAGACATCGAGTGGTCTGTAAACAAGTAATACAGAATTTGATATTTGTCAATTTAATATAAGGCACTCTTGGAGCTGAATCCCAAACCCTACGAACCGCAAACTAGGCCTCCTTTGGCTTCGGAGCTTTTGAGAGCTTTCTGCTCTTCTTGTGGCCATGTCAGTTCTAGTGGTTTGCCAGATGAGACACGAGCCGGAAAAATTCCACACAACAAGATGCCCCCGGGAACGATTGATGATGAGTTATTAGCTGAATCGGATAATAACAGCGATTCCGATGAACCGGTTTCTTCTAATTTTGTCGAGCGACTTGAGCAGGCTTTAGATGAGCTCGAGTCGTTCGATATCGCGGAGGGTGTTTTGGGAAAGACTCGGGCGAAAGCTAAGAAGAAGAATGCAACAGCAAGTTATGAGCATCATAAGAAGCCGCAGAGGAAGAAAGATCGATCATGGAGAGTTGGAAACGATAATGGCGATGGGATGCCTGTCGTGAGAGTGTTTCAGAAGCCTGCTGTGAATTTCGATGCTATAAAAGCTTCTAATTGAATGGAGGATGTTTAGAATTTTTTTCCTCGCAAGCCGTAGATATTGCCAAGCATGTTGGTTGTATTTATGTGCTATTAGTTAAAGATTGATGTCTTTGAAGTTATGTATGATTGTGATGAGCATATAAAACTTAATTCTGGCATTCTGTTGATTTGCCAGGTAATGCAGTCTGCTGTGTTATTATAGTGTGAATGTCTTATTTATTATAGCTGTCGCATTAGGAACTTTGTTACTGTGATGCCGCATAAGATCCTGCAGAAAAAACACAAGATTTTTTATTCATGTAGGTAATGAAAACTGATGCTATCCTTGGGTGTGAGCCATTATATATATTTTTTCTTTTTGATCAAAACCAAGATAACTCCGCGTTTTATTAAATGAAATTGTTGACTAAACTAGCATGTAGGCTGTTATAATTAGTTTCAAACGTTTCTTAGTTTCAATGAACTTTTTTCTTATTTATCTCTCAATGCTTTTTAGAGGGGACCAACATCGTCACCTACAGTGCAACAATTTGATAGCTGATGCTAATAGTAATATTTCTTTTACGTTGAAACACTCTCGGTTTCCGTTTCATATTCATCAGTAATCGATAAGTCTTTGCTTCTAACAAATAAAAACGATATTTAACTTCATTTCTGGAAAGGAAAACAGAGTAAAGAGTACCCGCATTCCATTTCTGAATTTTTTAAAATTTTTTAGCAAAACGTAATCTGATGCAGCATATAAACGCCATATTTTCCTGAAGAGCGTTTGCAATGTCAAGCTTTTGGTTACAGATACCAGCAGTATTAGCAATATTGGTTACAGATCGGCACTGGAAATTTTACAGCAGCCAAAATCACGCCTTTTGTTCCTGAATTGATTTTTCGGCGGAAGAAACATCCTGTATAGTAAAATAACCCAACTGTAAACATCCTTCCGCAAAATGAATATGATATGCAACCATGCATGGTAAATTTGTGGAGTGTAACTGTTGCCATCATGCAGAAACTAGCTGTATAATTTTACTCTCTCAATGTACAGAGGACTTTTCCCCCCTTATTAACCAACACCTCCACTGCATTTATAGAAGTGTTGTATAAAATTCCTCTTATTTCATCATGGTAGCAACAGAATGTACAGTATATGGAAAGGGTTGGTCCTCAATATGATTCACACATAAAATGCAATAAGTTATGGGATAATAGCTCCACAATTGTCGAACATGGCAGCTAAGAAAGGCGGTAAAAAGAAAGAAAGAAAAAACAGCTGAAGCAATTCAACTTGATGCATAATTGTACCACATGATTGCTAGCACCTGAATCAAGTTATATGTCAAAAGAACAGGTTTAGTGATTAAACCATGTTCCTAGAGATGTCGACAATTTTCTGCTAAATTCTTTTCAATTTGCTGCTGCTCCAAAAGTTTGGAACTGAAAATTGAAAAATACAATTTCAGACAGTAAAATAAAAATCTGAGACACCCATTTTCTTTTACATTACATACAGTCAAAAAGTGGAAGCTGAACATAGCTCAGCCCAGCCCCCAATTTGAAAATATATCGGATACACTTCGACATTCTAATGAGGTTTCAATCTCAGGCATAAACAAATGAAATCTTAGACTGAGTAAGTTTCAAGTCAGATAACCACGAACTGCTCGGAACATGAACTTGCATGCTTCAAGATTTTCACATGAAAAGCACATTAATCAAATAGTTGGACATGATAGTCCCAAGATACAATGACAAAAGACTTCAGAGTCCAAAATTTTCAGGATTTGAAACCGGCAACGTTTGTACACACAAATTATTCACAGAAGAATAGTTTCCAGTGATTTAAGCGAACTTAAATTACAGATCGTACCATGGATTAAGCCTAAGAAACCTAGCAGGTCAACCTCCACAAGGATCAGTGAGTTTAACTCCCCACTAACATCAGAACGATATTATAATGATCCTTATCCTTTCGTTGCAATTCAATCAGGAATTTGAAATTGTCATCAAGAGGATTTTGCTATTCCATTAAGTAATTATTATTAGAAAACATATTTTGATGCTTTAGAACTTCACGTAATTGATAACTCGGAAAAATGGGACTTGGTGACTTATTCACAAAGATTGTCCTCACTATAACTGAACCCCACAGTATTCTTCTTCTGCACAATCCCAAATCGATATCGATACTAGTCATATACTGTTGAGCTTCTGCATTTGATAAGTATAATACTTTCTACTTGTGATCCCGACTGCAAAATTATGGTCAGCAAGTCTTAAAAAACAGTCTGTGATATTCTACATTCCCTTTGTCCCCAATGCATATTCTATGCATCTCAATACCAAACATTGCCTATCAACTTCAATTTCTAGCAGATAAAATATTTATTAACTAGTCTTAAAAATACGAGCTACTTCAATCCCCAGGAAGCACTTTGCCTAATTTGATTTTCATTTATATGAGGATTATACCACAATTGTTTTACAAATGACAGCAGTAAGTTCAGTTGCCATCAGCACACTAATTTGAGGGCTTTAAATTTTGGGGGTCGTCTAATATGGAGGGGCAAATTAAACTATATTATTGTATATTGTTACAAGATTGATGTATGTTGTAACAAGTTACAAGACATACAACATACAAAGTATGCTAAATGTAAGCTAATGCCTTTGTTTAACTTAGGAAAACAATTGATGCGGATGAATACTTGAGAAGATTTCAGGCTGGAATGTGCAAAACATAGAGCAGCTATAGAGTTTTGGTCACAATGGCATCAAATATTGCGCTGTCATAATAGAAATCAACAACATCGAGAAGAGATACAAGTGTGTCACAAATTTCAGCTTTTTTGGATAGGAGACAAAATCAAACATATAGAACTTTAATGAGAGGGAACCTTGAAATATAATAATTTTAGATGTAAAATACATGACAAGCATTTTGAAGGAGCAGCAGAAGCATGGATAGTGATAGTCAATTAAGGTGCAATGATTTGCATAAAAGGAGTACAAGTATTTCTGTCTTTGGAAACTAACCTACAGCCACAATAATCTGAATGCACAGGCTTACCTAATAGATTTGAATTTTTCGGTAATGAAGGAAAAAATTTAAACCACCCAAGATTTAAATGATATGGCTTGCTAATTTTTTTTACAGGATCTGTATAGATTTTGGAGTCAACTAACAATTCAGTTCAATTGTACCGACAATTCAATGAACTGTATTGTTAACAAGTTCAGTTTAGTAAAGTCAACGCCTAAGTAACACGGATGCAGATACAAGATGGGATACAACCCGGATTCACTTATTCGCAAGTTTCAAAAGTCTAGGATACCATTTTTTGGAATACACTAATCAATAGTTGCATAAATATATATACACATAACGACATATATTAAAAATTGTCATTTTAGCAAATCTAAATTAAGAATACAAATAATTATTTAGTGTTGATGATAGAGTGTTGGTGACTTAGTCACTGATACATGTTCTGCACATCTCTAACTATAATGTAAATTATAGCATGTGCCAGAAAGAGCTCCATAGGTGTCCTTGCCATTGCCGCATTCGATATGGATACGAAACCGGTGTGGATATGCCACCTTCATGATGAATCCATGCAATATAGATTAATGTAGTAAAGAATATCAAAATTGGGAGAGTAAAAGGAGGATGATATATCAATTAACGTTTAAAAGTTTAGAAGATTTAGGCATAGTATAATTTCAAAGTTATCCAAAAATATAGATGCCAAAAAAGAAATCTCAACACTTATAATGCAAACTCTTTTGAGGTTCAAATTAATTTTTTCTTTCCATGTAGCTGTAGAAGGCCGCTGCTTTTGTGGGAAAACGGTATACAAGAAGAAAATTCCTCTATGCTCTTATAATATTTAACTCCTTTTTGCTACAATGGTGGTATTATAATAAGCTCGATAAATAAATATCAACATCTCAACATGAAGACATGGCCTGCATACTTTTCCCAGACAACAAGTCTTCTTATGATGGACATTGGCAAATGTATGTAAAACAAGTCACATACTAAATGTTAATGAGAAATCTCTACTAAAACAAACGCGACAACCAACAAGTTCTAGTCACCCATTTATCCACCATTATTAAAATTTCCGCCTTCATCATGCAGTAACGGTACCTCGACCATCAACAAATGATTCATGTCTAGACCAATAGACCCTGACAATTTTGACACCAAAACCCACTCCATATCATATTTATGAATAATCAGACATTTTGCAGTAGCAACAGCTAGAATTAGTAATTATCAGCTAAAAAATGGCGACAAAATTAAGTAACCGAAATATCTAACAAATGCAGACCCACAAGATGACAGCACCAAGAATAGTAGTAATGCTCGCAATCGTAGGCACACATTGGGATGATAATAAAAATGTCTGTATAACTTCAAAAATTTCATTGTAACAGATGCCTTTCATCTTTTAAGTTATTCCGCAAATTAAACCCGAAGATTAAAAAGGAAAAAAAAAAGTTAAGCAGAAGCTCATGATCTCTCTTAGTTTACCTCCGAGGATCCAAGCAACCTCAACACAATGGCATCGAAACCCTAGCTCTCCGTAACCGTAATAATCTCGACCTTGGCCTCCTCCTCAGGCTTCGATCGCTCATTCTCAGCCTCCGCCGAATCCTCCTCGGTGATCGAACCGGTCATGGACTTCTCGGCGTTTAAAATGGGCTCGTAGTAATCGGCATGAGCATCCATGCACTTCTTCAACATGGAGGTCACCTCGAAGCATTTCTCGGCGATGTCCTCGCCTCCCTTCTCCGCGTCCTCGACGCACTTCTCCCACGCCACGAACGAGTCTTTGCATCCGCCGCCTTTCATAAACAAACAGAATCCACACTCCGCTTCGTCCTCCTCTTCTTCTTCCTCCTCAGCCTTCTCCCCTTCCCCTTCTATCGGATCTTTAGCATCCTTATCGGATCCGGCATCGGAAGACGGGGATTCTTCGATCTGCGACGAGCTAGGGTTCGGATTCGGAGTCTGCGGGTCCTGATTAGATCCGCTACCGGTTGGTGGTGGATCGATCGTGGAATCTAGGGTTTCGTGGGTAGGGGAGGAGAAGAAGGAGCCCATGGAGTGAGGAGAACTAGGGCTTCTTTGGTCCATGGCGGTTTTTTTTCGCGTACGGTGAAAGAAAAAACCCCGCCGCCATGGACCGCATGAAACTCAGAAAACGCTATGATGATCCACCGACTTCCCTTTGTGTGTGTTGTCACTCCCTTAAACCCTAAAAGCCCCCTTTTATAAACGGGTTTTGTTTGAACCGGATCCGACCCTTTAATTTAAACATTTTCAGGATTTTCCATCATGAAGATCCAATCTCTACTGATGGGTCTGCGGTACCCATTAACTAGTTTAGGGTATGTTTAGCTTACCATTTTATACAGAAGGCCACAAAATTTAAATAAACTACAAATAACTTATTAAATAACTTATTGTCATGCTTTTTATTTATCACGCATAGCATGCAAAGTAGTTTTTACATTAACAATTAAATAATAATAATAATAATAATAATAATTAATGCATTCTCCGGCATCTTGATCCGCTCCTCCATCAGCCTCATCGTGAGCAGTGCATGCTCGTAGGTATGGGCTTCTACGGTTCGAAAATCAAGGCCATTAACATCCACCTCCATCGAATTGCCGCACAATGGTCTCTCCGCAACCAACAATCAAACCAAAATAAGGCTCTGTTTCCCCTTCCCACGTCCCAAAATGTCCATTCCCTTAATGTCGGCATGACCTACAGCATGGTTCGCCACGCCGGTGACGCACCCAAGTAACCTACTGGGCCGCAAGTGCCATATTTCGCGGAAATAAGCTTCGCCCAACGGTTTGTTGGCTCAAAAATGATTTTTCCGGTTGTTTAGCAAGAAGAGCAAGATACATGGACTCGCCGTCCTTGATGCCGAGGCCACCAGCAGGAATTGGTGAGCAAGCCAAATCCCAATTAATCAAAACTCGTTTTGTGCTGTCCCCAAATGAATGATCTCACAATTCTATCCGTCTCATCAAAGAAGCCTTGTGGGATGAGCATCGACCGAAAAATAAAGTGTGGCATGGAGGCCAACACGGATTAGGCAATGTCAGCCTCCCCGAAAATGATATATTCCTGGCCTTCCATCTGGAGAGTGTGCTTCCTGTATTTTGTCAAGAACATCCGAGAAATGATCCAGCTTTGGAGTTTTGGAACAAATAGGCACCCCAAGATACATGAAGCCCTTGTCCGACACGTTGAGGTGAAGTATCGATCTAATCATAAGCACCACCGAAATTGGAGTCTTGTCCGGATTAATCTTGAACTCCGATTTCAAAACATTTATGCGTTGCCCCGATGCGGTTTGTAAAAGATCCATGATGCATTTCCATTCAGCGACTTCCTTACTGCTTGTGTTGCCAAAGATAATCATGTCGTCAACGAACTGGATATGAGTAAGCCCATCAACTAAACCTCCAGGTTTAATGCCTTGTATCCATCCCGCTCTGTATCGATCCTCAACTAGTCTTGAGAAAACATTCGCCAAAGTGATAAAATTAAGCGGTGAAAGAGGTTCACCCGAAAGAACGCCGTTCGATGGAGAGAACCACTCGCCCTTCTGTCCGTTGATAAGTAACGAACACGAAGTTGTAGTGATGCATATTCGGATCCATGAAATCCATTTGTCGCTATACCCCGTCCTCGACATAATATCAAACAGAAAATTCCAGTTAACTCTGCCGTAGACCTTTTCAAGATCCAACTTTTCTTTGAAAGAATTTTTAGCCGGTGCTTTGGTCCGGAAAACCGAATGCCAAATTTCTTGCAAGGTGGTAGTAGTTCCGTCAACAATATCCCTATTTGGACAAAAGCCCCATTGTTCCTCGGAAACAGTATCGGCAATGATTAATCTCCATCTATTAACTAAAATCCTCACAAGAATCTTATAGTTCTTGTTACATCGACTGATGGGTCGATAATCTTTAGTTCCCGGAGGTCTCCTGCACTTTGGAACAAGGGCTATGATCGTGGTTCTTTCAAAATTTTGATGTACCATATTTCTAGCTTATTGTAAGAATTGAAGTCTTGGTGTACTAAATTTGACTTGTGGTTGTACTTTAACTATAAATTTTTTTTAAAAAAAAAATCTTATTTATTTTGACTTTTCTTAAAATAAGGGAAAGATGACACATGCTCACTCTTGGGTTTTAGAGATGTCCTAATTATGCACTAATTGTTCGGTTCTTTTTTGCTTTCTGTCTCAAATAAATCAAATTGCATATTCTAACTACTTTATTCCCCCTGATGTTTACTTAATTTTTCTTGCTGAGATGAACATTATCAAGACTATGTTATTGCATGTTGGATGCAAGCTGATTAAGTTTAGCAATTGTCTATCAAATAATGATTTTAAATTATCCTCAGGCTCTTACTAAAATACCATAATCTTTAGACATTTTATCAGTGGAGATCCCCCTCTCCCCTCCTCTCTCTCTCTCTCTCTCACACACACACACACAACAAGGACGGAACATGATTTCAAATTTGCAGGAACAAGCTGAACTAAAGAAAATACCCTTGACAATGTGCAAGTAGATAAACTATTTATGAGGTTAAAGTTCACTGAACTCCCCATAAGTTAGGCCAAACTACCATAGGTAATGGTCATTTGCTAACGGTGTTAAGTAGCCAAATAAAATGACCATTTTACTCTTTTGAATAAACATGGTTAATTAAATTATTAATTAATATTAAAATTAATAATATTAGGTTAGGTGGAGCTTGGGACGACTGTGGTGGTCGGAGGTGGGCGAGGGCAGGAGGTGGAAAAGGTGGCGTGCGGGCAAGGAGGAGACGGGTGAGGTGGTGGGCGGTCGAGGTGGGCGAGGAGACAGGTTAGGGTTAGAGGAGGGGGTGAGAAAGGGAGGCGACAGCGGTGGGAAAGAGAGAGAGCAGCACCGCCGATGGTAGGCTAGGGTTTATGGTTTTTACAAAATAGTTAAGGTTAGGTTTGAAGAAGAAAGATGAGAGTAATTTAGGAGAACTTGTATTTTTATAACTCTACCGCAGTTGGTGATGATGTGACACTAAAAATGATGATGTGTCACCGTTAGTTATTAATAGTTTTCTGTGTCAATCAAACATTTTGAAAGTTTTGTGGAATTTAGCCAAACTCTTTGGAGGGTTTAAAAAACTTCAACCTATTTATAAAGCATAATTATAGGCCTTAATTTCCCAAAAAAAAAACACCAAACCTTTAGCATAAGCCATGCCATGAGAAACCACCGAAAACTTTAAAAATACATAAGAAATTACGACAACACTTTCAAACTGCTCCAGAAACCATCACAAAACTACTTAAAACTACCAAAAATAAGATGTCACAACAACAATAAATTGTACGGAATGCCTGAAAACTAAAAAACAATTGTACCATAGCAGTTTCTTGTAATTTTAAAAGTTTCTCGTAATTTTAAAAGATTTTGAAGGTTTCTTATGGCTAAAAGGTTTGTCTTTTTTTTATATTAAGCCTAACTATAAAAACCCATCTCTTATTTGAAAGAATGAGCATCTAAAGATTCTATTCAAATATTTAGATTTGGAAATTACAGAGCAACAGACGATAAAGCTAATATCTTCAATTAATTCATCAATTCAGACCTCAGTTGCTTTCACTCAACTTCATAGCAGCAGCACAGGAAATTACATGCAAAATGTGCCAAAGTCCGGAATGACTATAATACAAGGCTTCGCATACTCAAAACTTCATAACAGCACAACAGGAAATTACATGCAAGATGTGCCAGAGTTCGGAATGGCTATAATACAAGACATCACATACAGGTTGCGGAATACATATACACCCAACAGCCATCTGGCCGACGCGCGCGCAGACCCAACCTTTAGAATACATATACACCCAAATACATCCCAAAAAAGAAGGAAAACTAACAAACGCCATTAGAATAAAGTATGAAAGATGAATAAAAAGGAACGGGGGGTGAGGGTTAAAAATCTTCAAAGCAACAGCTCTTATTAAAAAAGGGGAAAAGGCAAGAGAAAAGAGTGCCTACTAAATTTACCACCACCGTATAAGTAACACGTAAAGACCACCAAACTTACACACCTGCCCATCAGCAGCTGAATATACACAAGGGCAACTTCTGAGGGAAAGTAATCAGGCAAATACTCTCAAATGGCACGATAACAAAAATTAAGAATAAAAATAAGCCCTATAACCACCTCGGAGGAAAATGTAGGTTAATTTCGCATACTGTTTGGACACCCAATTCGGCTCGTGACTCGAACCGTTTCATATGACGGAAAGTATTGTCGCAAGGATCATTCCTTTGACCGTTTGCAGGCCTCACAGGATATATTCCCCCATCCTCGAGCAATAGATTTCTCGTGCCCTCAAAAGAAAAATGCATCAAGAAACATCCATTTTATCCTTAGATCATGGGATATGAATTTGCCACCCAAAAAAAAAAGGTCCAATACGATAAAGTGACTATATCCAGGCATGAGAACCTCGATCATTTGCTGCTTGAGGGCGTCCTCTTGTCGGAGTTGGCGGTCTGTTGGCATTAAGCTCCTGATTATACCACAAAAGAATGAAACAGGATGATAAATAATATAAAAGGGGGTAAAATAGTAATCATCAAAAAGTGTTTATGTCCATAGTTCTACGATACTACTCAAAATTAGTAGCTCCATTGAACATTTGACTGTTTGAGTTAAACGATCATTTCATGACGATGAATTCACAGATGATCATGATGGTGATTAAGAAGTAATGGTGAATGACGTTATCAAGTGCTTGATTGAGAATTCTAGATACAAATCATAACCGATTTTAAATTTAAATATTGTGTATGATGGATAGGATGAATTGTTTTATATATACACAATTAAGGGTCCGGAATATGAATTTTTGTACGGCTTTCTTTGATGAATTGCATTATAATCAGTTGTTGTGCCTAGTCACATTCTAGGATTTTAATAATCTAAATTCCATGGGGGACAACAGGAAGAGGGCCACACAATTAATATTTGGACTAATTTTTTTAACACAAGAAGGAAAAACACCTGCATCCATGTATCATCAATGTGGCGCTCGGGAGAGGTTTCAGGTGAACTACTGGCCGGGGGTAAAGGATGAATTAGTTTAGGGACAACAACGAGGTCTCTTCCCAAGACCAAAATAGCACCTGCATTATTTGCGGTACCTGTACACAACCACGGAGAAAGATAGGTGATTAAAAGAAATAGAACCGAAATATTTTTAGCCAAGGCAAAGAAGATAACCTACCACAATAATTGGTAGCAGAGAATAGAGTAATTAGATGTCCTTGAGCAAAACGCTCAAACCCATCCATCACACACTCATGTGCACGTACTATTAACTGGAGATCATTGTTGTTGCAGAACTCCATGACACGGTCAGGCTGTGCTAAAACAAACAGGTTCAGAACCCTTGCACTAATATTATGTCTGATAAAAATTAAACAAGTGATAAAGGGGGAAAAGAAGACAAAAATCAAAAGTAGCTATAAGGAATAGTTTAGGATATGCATACATGTCCCCCCAAAAAACGACATTTAAAGAAAAAGAAAACATGATAGATCAAGGCCATGAACATTGTAAATTACTAAGGAAATCTATTAAATCTTTGTCAAACTTCATCACTCCACCTTTCTAACTTTAATTTTTATGAAGCAATCATCTTTTAATCATAAACAACAATGGTTCATGTGATTGTATTTAAATTGCATTGAACAAATTCCACTCTGCTCAATTCTATATTTTTAATTCATAATCTATTTTCTACATACTACACTAAAATTAACCTTTCTTTTGTGGTGCCCCCCCCGGGGGGGGGGGGCACAGAGAGAGAGAGAGACCATCATCGCTACAGGCTACCCAATAACTAACAAGAAAGAAACAAGAGTGTGTGACATTGATGTAAACTAAGGTTTAAATCTTGGTATCAGTTCCGATATTGACCAATCAATTTTGGGAGTAATGGGTCATCTTAACTGTATCGACCATCTCGAATCACACTATCCATTGTTTGACTAAACATAGTTCAAAAAATCAGTTAAAAGTTTTAAGTCGCTAGTAAAAATAACTATGATGATATAACAAATTCTGTGGTGATTAATGGAGTCTAGAGTAGTTTGTAAAGATAACTATAAACTTTGGAATTCAATGTGGTAGGGGTTAAGCGCAGCTAATCGCTCGCCACACCCAGCTACTTGGGGTGGGGCCCATCCCACTTGAATTCCCAAGGACCCACCCCCCTTGACACTTGTGCTGTGCCAACCACACCTAATTAGCCATGGTTGGGCGCAACTTATAAATCCCTAGACTTTTTGAAAATTTTTAGTAATTAATGATGTCAAATTAATCAATAATCCATCATTAAACCCATTAACCCATAAATAAACCATCTCATAGATAAAATTAATACTAAAACTCCAATATTCAATTGGTGAAACTAGTACAAAGATTTAAAATATTGGTGGTTTCAAAATCATATGATAACCTTTTGGATCGGCATCGGCCATCTCGGATCAAGATCGGCCGAGATTTAAACCAAGAAATTAAATCAACAGTAATTTTCCGCAAAGTTTTCTGACATTAGATCTCCACACAATTTTAGATAACACTCATCACAATAAATACTAAACACCTTTTAATTTTCCCAAATCCACCATATTAATTACATTAACAAACTTCACTTGCCATGCTTCATTTAACCATGAACTCTTAATAATCAAAGCAAATGGCATACTTCCTTTAATCATGAACTCACAGAATGATCATGTTCATATGTTTGCGCAAATTTTACTAATAGCGAGCCTTACAAAACCAGTCGGTTAAGAACCAGAACAATTTTGAAAGATCATTTCTAAGAGGCGCATTTCATGTCATGAAAGTACGAAACATTTGCAATGTCTGACTCATGGTGAAAGAAGACTGACTCATAGAAATATGCTTAATACACACATTATAATCAAGTCTGCTCTACAGTAATCTGCTCTTCATGGAGTTTATTATCATCGAAGGACCAAACTTTCCACTCCAAAGCAAAACATCCATCTTCAATGGGTCATATTGCTCAAATACATCACTCATATTATAAACGGACTATAAACTGTTATAATCTACTGTCCTATTCAGGGTTACCCCTCCTCTGGTCTCTTCTCCCATGAAGGTTGTCATATTTCGAGAAATATACGATGACTGCAAACTGCAACTAATTTCAATGTTCTAAAAAGCGGCCTAGGCGGCCGCCTAGACGGAAGCGGTGCGAAGCCGCTCCGATACAGCCCTAGGCAGCTTAATTAAGCCGCTCCGATTTATGCGCTTAATAAGCGCTTTAGCCTCCCAGCCCATTTAAGCGGACGGCTAAGTGGACACAACCCACTTAATGGAATAAAATTTAGTCTTTTTTGAAGCATCATGGGTCAGGTTTGTTCTCTTTTTACTATCTAAACCCAGACTAAATGAAATAAAAGTTGGACGATTTTGCCCCATTTTTCTGAATAATTTTTGAACTATGCAGCTCATAATCTAATTTTTGCCGACTTTTACTGTTAAAACATCAATGTGTTACTGGTTATTATGTTGAATTATCAATATATTTATTTTTCTACTGCTGAAATTTCAATACGTTATTATTTATGCTGAAATATCAATATATTGCTAAAACTTCAATATGTATATATATTAAATACAATTTTAACTAAAATTATAAAAAAAACCGCCTAGGCAGCGCTTAAGCAGTGCCTAGACGGCTTGGCACTAGACATTACCCCAACCGTTCAGCTCCGCTTAATGCTTTTTACAACCTTGACTAATTTAATCTATAGTGTTATCGTCATGTCTAGGACACTGAGAAATTAGGAAGCTCCTCACTAACATATTATGTAAACAATGACTTCATGCAGTAAGGAAGCTTTGTTATACAGTTTAGTTAAGTAATTGCAAAATATGACTGGTGATGATGGGATATGGTATTTAATGGACTTGCATTCATGCATTTCATGCTACCCAGCCTACCTCGTTACATGAAGTGTTAGGAATGACTTCCAGGTGCTATGGAAGCTCTGCCAAACAAATCAATTAAATCGGTAGCTTAGAAAAATATTTGTACTGATGGATCAGTAAGGATTGAATAGACTTCGACTAATTGTCACCCACCCGTCATGCTCACCAATTATCTTGATCAGTTGACTCATTGGTACAATTCCTCTCTCTTACATGTGTATATGCCAAGGGAAATGTGTTCATGAGGTAATTGGTGAGCATAAGAACAAGCAATGAGATTGATTTTTATATCCCCATCCCCACGAAGCAAAAGAAACAAGAAAGAAAAGAAGAAAAACAACCATCAACACAGTACGGGAGATCACTCTTCGTCTCCTTTACTCTTATTCTCCTACTCTGTTCCTCCTTTTAACCCTGCTCCTTTTCATCATCCTAATGATAACTTGGTGGTTATACCAGCTCTCTTCTGACTTCTCTTCACTAGCAGACTTCACGTAAAAGCACAATTCTGACTTCTCTCCACAAGCAGACTTCGAGTAAAAGCTCTCTGCTGACTACTCTTCACAAGCAGACTTCAAGTAAAAGCCTGTTGAACAAAAAAGTCCACCCTCCAACATTCGCATGGAGAGGTAAGAACTGTGCTCCATTTTATTTGAAAGAAGTTTGGGATGTTGCCATTAAGTAAGTGCCTAGATGTGAAAGAGACTCGGCCTAGCTTAGCGACTTAGAGTGGAAATTGCATAATTTTTAATATAGCACAATATTATTTCCTATACCATGAGGCAATCAATGACTACTAGTGTAAACCACAGTTGTAAACAGAGGATACTGTAGATGTTAAGTCTCTAGGCGCTTAGTTAGATGGGTACAGTGTCTGAAGCTTTGTTTACTTCAATCCTTTTATCCCAATAAGGCCATACTGGCAAGTAACCAAGCATGTATATATCACTCGCCATATGTTTCTAACCCTATATGCACTATCATTCTCAAAGCCTTCCAATCAAGAACATATGGTAAAATAAAGAAGCATCAAACCGAGGGATTCCAGTAAGATTCTTTTCTCTGGTCAAGAGATAAAAAAATTATAATTCCTGCGAGCGCCATCAACTTTCTACTCAATGGCCTGTTACAAGTGGCAGTCTGGTATATAGATTTTTGAGAGGAGGTTAATTTCTTAGTATGATAGTGCCATCAACTTTCTACGAAACAAAACTTAGGTGTTATGTAAAAAGGAGAATCTCAAAAAGAGGTTAATATCCATAGTGAATTGGCATTATCTTATTAAGAAATAGAATCATGCGTATTCACCTCTGCGATTCCTTGTAAACAGATGCAGTAGAACCTTTTCTACAAAGTCTTGATCTTACCCAGAAATGGTATATTAGGGTTACTCTAATCATTAATAATGATTTGGTAATTCCTGACTTAATAGCTCTCATAAATAGTGGTGCAGATCTTAATTGCATCAAACATAGAATTATCCCATCAAATATTACAAGATAACTACTCAAACTTTGAGTATGACAGATAATAATATCTTGACTATACCTTATAAGGTGTTAAATGCCAATATTTGTAACGAAGATATTTGCTTCCCATCTCCTTTTATCACAGTAAATGAGATAACTCGGCATATCATATTGAAAACTCAATTTCTTAGTAAGATAAAGCCAATTGAGAAAATAAATTCTCATGGTATTTATACCAATTACAAAGGAAAAGTTGTAAAATTTCAGTTTATAATTGATCCTATTGTAAAAACCTTAATGAGGTAAAAAAAAATTACCTTGAGGAAAATCAGATTAATTTCATCAAAGAAGAAATATCTTCTATACAAATTAATCAATAGCTCAAGTCAATCCAGTAAAATAGAGAATTGAAAAACTTGAAAAGGAGTTTATAACACAAACTTGCAGTGATCTTTCTAATGCCTTTTGGGATAGGAAGCAGCATATTTTTTCTCCTCCTTATATAGAAGAGTTTAAAGAGGATAATATTCCTACCAGGGCAAACCTTATCAGATGAATAAAGAATATCTTGAACTCTGTAAAAAGAAGATTAAAAGTCTTAGATAAAAAGCTTATAAGAAAATCTTACTTCTAATGAAGTTGTATAACATTCTATGTGAATAATGCTACAGAAAAAGAAAGGAGTTTCTCGTCTTGTTATCAATTATAAACCACATAATAAGGTGCTTAAATGGATAAAATATCCTCCTTAATAAAAAGGATTTGCTAAATAGAATTAGCAATGTTAAGATTTTTTTTCAAAATTTGATTTTAAATCTGGGTATTGGTAAATTCATATTAATGAATCTGATAAATATAAAACTGCCTTTACCGTTCCTTTGAACATTTTAAATGGAATGCTATACCATTCGGATTAAAAAATGCTCCTTCAGGGTTTCAAAATATTATGAATTCTATATTCAATTCATGTACGAAATTTATAATTTCCTATATCGATGATGATTTAATATATTCTGGTAATATAGATCAGCATTTTAAACATAAATATTTTCAAATATCATGTTATCAAGAATAGATTAATTATATCTGCCCCAAAAATGAAGTTGCTCCAAACTGTTATAAGATTCTTGGGACACAATATTGATAATGGTACTATAATACCAATTGATAGAAGTATTGAATTTGCTTCTAAATTCCCAGATAATATTCTGGACATAAAACTACAGAGATTTTTAAATGATTTGAATTATATGGCAGATTATTATAAAAATCTAGCTATAGATACAGCCATATTATATAATAGCCTCAAGAAGAATTCTTCTCCTTAGATAGCTGATCATACAGAGGCTGTAAAAAAAATAAAACAAAAAGTTAAAAACCTACCTTGTCTTCATATAGCCAATCCTACTTGGCAAAAGGTTGGTGAGACAGATCTCTCAAATATTGGATACTGAGATATCCGTAAACAAATTGATCCTAATAATAATAAGGAAATACTTATTAGATTTATGTCTGGAAAATGGAATCCAGCTCAATCTAATTATTCGACAATAAGGAAATAAATTATTTTTATCATCAAATGTATTTATTTCCAAGAATGATTTATTAAATAAAAAAAATTCTACGAAAAGATTGTAGCGCTGCTAAAACTGTTATACAGAAAGATATTAATAATTTAGCATCCAAGCAAATTTTTGCCAGATGGCAAGCTGAATTATTAATTTTTTATTTTGAATATATTAAAGGTACTAATAATTGCTTTCATGATTTCTTAATCAAGGAATTTCTACAGGACTCTAATGCAGGATAACTCTAATGTAGAGTCCAGCGCAAGGCCAAGACTCAGGCAGGGGTCGAGACCGGGAGAGGAATAATAATTCCTCACATTCCCCTTATTCAAATTTGCTCAAGATGCAAAAACCAAAACCGATCAGATATGATATAGAATCTGAATCGCATGCGTCATACGCCCAGTCAGAATGGAGAACGCCGAATAAAACGGAAAAAAGAAGTGTTTATAACACTCAACAGAAAAGCTACATTAGCTTAAAAGAATCATCAAGTTCTGAGAATACCTCTAAACGAACTCGGTCTTTTAAAAAGATTGTGGAAGGATCTGAAGATAATTACTTTCAGAAAAATACTTTTGAAACAATCATATGTTTAGAAGGGAATGATATTCCAAAAATGCATGATCTTTGGTTTTGAAAGGAAATACCTTGAGGCCAGTTCATCCGCTTCTCAAATCGAGAAATCCTGATAGATTTTTGAAGTTTTATTGGCAGTTTCCAATTCAGTGGAAATTAAACACTACTATCCCAATGAGAAAGAAGGAGAAATGTAAACTTCTCTAAGGCTATTATCAAGAAAGTTTATCAACCACAAGAATGAGCTCTACATTCAAACCAAGCCAGATCTTTCAAAATTGGTGAAATTTGCCATGGATGCAACTACTGGGATTATATCCAAACATTTAATAAATTTGTGTTACGAAAATCCAAGAAGATAACATTCTTGGTTTATTATAATAAAACCAGATATTATAAAACCAGGTATTCTAAACCGGTGGAGAAAAATGGGAGCAGAGTTAAAAATTCTGAACAAGTTCATAACTTGTTTATGCTATGGATGGAATCTCATTCAACGTTTCATAATATGGATGACACCTTAATTAAAAAAGGTGAAAGTACGTTATATTACTTCATCGAAAATGAGATCCCCTACATTTAAAGGTGGAAACTATCAACAGAATTTGATGAGTAATATCACTGTACTCACAAGAAGATTCCTGATAAAATGGTGGATAGAAATTAATGAGGAATATAAGAAGCCGAAAAAAACGACTATAAAAAACAATGATAAAAGGATTAATGAGTTGGTAACGGAAAATCCTTTACGGAAGTTAAAAATTTTATTTCAAAGGAAATTTCCTAATGTCTCCAAAGAGGAGTTAATGAAAATATGTCTCAAGCATATAAAGAAACAGTTCAAGCAGACGTTCGACAGTTCTGATGCCGTCTTTTTGTCCTCCACTAAATCTACCAGATCCGTAGAAATTAAGGACACTTATGATTTACCAGCAGGCTAAGTCAAAGATCCAGAAAAGGACCTACGTTTAGCTAATCGGCTTTGAGAAGACTTAATGGGCTCACCTCTGGTCAGGAAAAGGGCTACTAAAATAACAAAAAAAAGCCCAGTCATAATAATATGGACTAATTATATTAAAAAGCCCAGTTAAACACCAGATATTTTAGCATCCACTAAAACCAACCGACTGTAAAATATCAGCACACGCTTTTTGGCGAGACCCACAATTTATAATTCAGTGGATGGCGACCGTTCATAATTTAGTGGATGACAAAAGCAATAAGAATCTCCTTATATAAAAGGAAAAAGCTAAAGATGATGGTGGCATCTCACCTCACCTTCTTGGCTGTCCACCTTTAATAAAGATGATAGAGATAGAGTTAAAAGATATATCGCCCATTCTCAAAACTTCTCCACTCTTCCTCCTCTATAAATAAGAAGGCATTCTCTCATTATAAAAACCATCTCGAGACTCAGCCTCTCTCTTGTAATATTTCTACGTTTGTAATATTTGATAAATAAATAAAGAAGTTTGTTGTTTCTTAAGGGGCGCCGCTTGTTCTTGTAAGTCTCTCTTATCTTTCTCTTTTTTAGCTTCATAAGCATCATCCTCAAACTACATTGTGCATGGTATCAGAACCATGATTGGCTAAGTTTTTTTCCTTTCTGGAGTGATGAATATTTAGTTTAAAAATTTATGATATTTCCTTACGCTATGTAGATTTGGATGTTCATTTGTTGTTAATTCTTTAAAACTTCAAGGTTAGATGCAGCTGATTATGGCTCCTGCAGCATCTTTCGAAAAGGAACTCGGTGGAATTGAAAGATGCAACCCTTCAAAGGACAAGCTTTTCTTATGAAAACTAAGAAGTTAAAAGAATAAATACTTAATCTTAAATTATTTTATTTAGTTTTTACTCATACGGCTGTCAACGATTTACGGGCTACCATATAAACTCCAATCCCTGGCTAAGATAGAACTCCCTACGTGACTTTAGTGTCGTTCCATGAGTAATTACCAAACTACCAAAGGTAAATGATTTATAAAACCATGGCTCTAGGAAAGAAAAAAACTTAGCCAATCATGGCTCTGATACCATGCACAGAATAGTTTGAGGGTGATACTTATGAAGCTAAAAAGAGAAGAATAAGAGACTTACAATAACAAGCGGTGACCCTTAAGCAACAACAAACTTCTTTATTTATTTATCAAATAAACCTAGAAATATTACAAGAGAGAGACCGAGTCTCGAGATGGTTTTTATAATGAGAGAATGCCTCCTTATTTATAGAGAAGGAAGAGTGGAGAAGTTTTGAGAAGGGGTGATTTGTTCTTTATCTCCATTTCTGTCACCTTTATTAAAAATGGGCAGCTAAGAAGGTGAGGTGAGATGTCGCCATCATATTTAGCTTTATCCTTTTATAAATGGAGATTCTTTTTGCTTTTGTCTATTGATTTATGAACAGTCGCCATCCACTGAATTATGAATAGTGGGTCCCACCAAAAAATATGTTGGTATTTTGCAATCGGTTGGTTTTAGCAGGTGATAAAATATCTGGTGTTTAACTGTGCTTTTTAATATAATTAGTCCATATTATTATGACTGGGTTTTTTTATTATTTCAGTAGCCCGTTGCCCTTTTCCTGGCCCAAAGGTGAGCCCATTAAGTCTTCCCAAAACCGATTAGCTAAACATAGGTCCTCTTCTGGATCTTGGGCTTGGTCTACTGGTAAATCACAAGTGTCCTTAATTTCGACGGGTCTGGTAGATTTGGTGGAGGACATAGAGACGACGCCAGAACTGTCGAACGTCTGCTCGAACTGTTTCTTCATATGTTTAAGACATTTTTTCATTAACTCCTCTTCAGAGACATTAGGAATTTCCTTTGAAATAAAGTTTTTAACTTCTGTAGAGAATTGTCCATTACTAACTCATTAATCTTTTTATCAAGAATTTTATCATTGTTTTTTATAGTCGTTTTTATTTCGGCTTCTTATCTTCCTCTTTAATTTCTGTCCACCATTTTATCAGGAATCTTCTTCTGAGCACAGGGATATTACCCTCATCAAATTATGTTGATAGTTTCCACCACTAAATATAGGGGATCTCATTTTCGATGAAGTATAACGTACTTCCACCTTTAATTAAGATGTCATCCATATTATGAAACGTTGGATGAGATTCCATCCATGGCATAAACAAGTAATGAATTTGTTCATGCAGAATTTTTAACTCTGCTCCCATTTTTCTCCACCGGTGTTAAAACCAATTTGGAATACCTGATTTTATAATATCAGGTTTTATTATAATAAACTAAGAATGTTTTCTTCCTGGATTTTCGTAACACAAAAATTTATTAATTGCTTAGATATAATCTAAGTAGTTACATTCATGACGAATTTCACTAATTTTGAATGATCTGGGTCGGTTTGGATGTAGAGCCCATTCTTGTGGTTGATAAACCTTCTTGATAATAGCCTTGAAAAAGTTCATAATTTCTCCTCTCTTTCCAATTGGGATAGTAGTGTTTAATTTCCACTGAATTGGAAACTAGTAATAAAGCTTCAAAAATATATCGGGATTTCTCGATTTGAGAAGCGGATGAACTGGTCTCAAGGTATTTTTCTTTCAAAAACCAAAGATAATGCATCTTAGGAATATCATTCCCTCCTAAACATATGATTGTTTCAAAAGTATTTTTCTGAAAGTAATTATCTTCATATCCTTCCACGGTCTTTTTAAAAGACCGAATTCGTTCAGAGGTATTCTCAGAACTTGATGATTCTTCTAAGCTAATGTAGCTTTTCTGTCGAGTGTTATAAACACTTCTTTTTGCCGTTTTATTCGGCGTTCTCCATTCTGACGGGGCGTATGACGTCTGCGATTCAGCTTCTATATCATATCTGATCGGTTTTGGCTTTTGCATGTTGAGCCAATTTGAATAAGGAGAATGTGAGGAATTATTATTCCTCTCCCGGTCTCGACCCCTGCCTGAGTCTTAGCCTCTCGCTGGACTCTGCATTAGAGTCACCATGCATAGAGTCTTGTAGAAATTCCCGGGTTAAGAAACCAGGAAGGCAATTATTAATACCTTTAATATATTCAATATCAAAATCAAAATTATTAATTCAGCTTGCCATTCGACAAAAATTTGCTTGGATGCTAAATTTTTAATATCTTTCTGTATAACAGTTTTAGCAAGCGCTACAATCTTTTTGTAACAAAAAATTTTGATTTAATAAATCATCTTGGAATTTATAAATACACTTGATGATAGAAAGAATTTCCTTCTTTATTGTCGAATAATTAGATTGGGCTGGATTCCATTTTCCAGACGTAAATCTAATAAATATTACCTTATTATTACTATGATCAATTTGTTTAAGGATACCTCCGTATCCAATATTTGAGGCATCTGTCTCAACAACCTTTTGCCAAGTAGAATTGGCTATATGAAGGTAAGGTAGGTTTTTAACCCTTTGTTTAATTTTTTGCACAGCCTTTGTGTGATCAGCTGTCCAAGAAGAAGGATTCTTCTTGAACCTATTTTATAATATGGCTGCATCTATAGCTAGATTTTTATAATAATCTGCCACGTAATTCAAAGCACCTAAAAATTTCTGTAGTTGCTTTGTGTCTAGAATATTATCTAAGAATTTAAAAGTAAATTTAATATTTCTATCAATTGGTATTATAGTACCATTATCAATATTCTGTCTTAAGAATCTTATAACAGTTTGGAACAACTTTATTTTTGGGCTAATAAAACTAACTCATTCTTGATAACAAGATGTTTGAAAATATTTAGGTGTTTAAAATGCTAATTTATATTGTCAGAATATATTAAAACATCATCGATATAGAAAATTATAAATTTCGTATATGGATTGAATATAGAGTTCATAATATTTTGAAACTTTGAAGGCACGTTTTTAATCCGAATGGTATAACATTCCATTCAAAATGCCCAAAAGGAACGGTAAATGCAGATTTATATTTATAAGATTCATTAATCTGAATTTGCCAATACTTAGATTTAAGATCAAATTTTGATAAGATCTTAGCATTGCTAATTCTATTTAACAAATCCATTTTATTAGGAGGATGATATTTTATCCATTTAAGCATCTTATTAAGTGGCTTATAATTGATAACAAGACGAGAAACTTCTTTCTTTTTCTGCAGCATTATTCACATAAAATGTTGTACAACTCCATCAGGAGTAAGATTTTCTTATAAACTTTTTATCTAAGAGACTTTTAATCTACTTTTTACAGACTTCAAGATATTCTTGATTTATCCGATAAGGTCTTAACTTAGTAGGGATATTATCGTCATTAAACTCTTCTATATAAGGATGAGAAACAATATGCTGCTTTCTATCTCAAAGGTATTAAAAAGATCACTGTAAGTTTGAGTTATAAACTCCTTTTCAAGTTTTTCAATCCTCTGTTTTATTAGGATTGACTTGAGCTGTTGATTAATTTGTATAGAAGATATTTCTTTTATACAAATTAATCAACAGCTCAAGTCAATCCCTAATCTGATTTTCTTTAAAGTAAATTTCTTTTACCTCATTAAGGATTTTTACAATTGGATCAGTTATACACTGAAACTTTACCACTTTTCCTTTGTAATTGGTATAAATGCCCTGAGAATCTATTTTCTCAATTGGCATTATCTTACTAGAAATGGATTTCTCAGCATGATATGCCGAGTTATCTTCTTAACTATGATAAAAAGAGATGAGAAGCAAATGTCTTCGTTGCAAATATTAACATTTGACACCTTATAAAGTGTGGTCAAGACACTATTATCTTCTGTGCTCAAAATTTGAATAGTTCTCTCGCAATATTTGATAGGAAAGCAACTAAGATCTTCCCCACTATATACGAGAGCTATTAAGTCAGGAGTTACTAAATCATTATTAATGATTAGAGTAATCATAATATACCACTTCTGGGAAAAACAAGATCAAGACTTTGTAGAAAAGGTTTTACTACTTTTTGATCTAAGGAAATTCTTGTTTGAGAACTTTCTCCAAATGTAAATTTTTTACTACTATATTAAAACGTCTAGTAGAATGTCATTAATTTGAGTTTTCAACTCTTTGACTTCTATTTTGAGATTATTAATCTCCTTTTGCAAATCTTGCAAAGTAACGGGCTTATTTTCCCGTTGACGTTGTCTTTTAAAAACTTCAAAAAGCTTATAAACATTTTCAGAACTAAGAGATTTCTCCTTATCTTCTTTGAGAAGAACTTCAATAAGTTTGGTTTCCACTTCTTGTTGAAGATCATTATCATCAATAATTTTTAAATGACCTTATCATCTTTACTTATAACATTGATACTTAAACCATTCAATTCTACAATGGCTTTATAATAGTTATCATTGTTGATATTACAACATTTGTTTGAGCACTCAAGCTCAATGTCATCTTCTGATGACGAAGAAATAGAGTACGAATCAGAATTTTCTGATTCGGAGAAATTGATCATAATCTTATATAAAGATTTTCTCAATCCTTCATCTTCTATTTCATTGATTTTTTTTGTATTACATTTGTTGGCAAAGTAACCAACTTTACCACACTTATAACAAGTACCATCAACTTCTGGGTGTGATGGAGGCTTACGTGCCATAATAATCAATTGATGCCAACATCTAGGGGGTATTAATGAGCACCTTTATGAAATGAACAAATGGCTTTCCTCCTTTCATTAAACAAAAGGAACGGCAGAAACACAAGGTTTTGGTATTATATATTCCAAATTTCAAATCACTAAATTGTTAAACATAAAAATGGTCAACCCCCTGCACCTCCTTTTTGCAACTTATAATCCTAACTAAAAGTAAAATCCCATTCACATTGTTTTGATCTTGTGTGCATCTTTCTCTATTAACTTATGGAATACTTGACATTCTACGGAATATGCAAGGACAAACAATATAAGCAAATAGCAAAAGATAAAGGGAGACAGGGGGGGAGGGGGGGGGGGGCAAAACAAAGACCGACCCCAAAGGTAACCAAGCCTGGTCCTCTAGCATTTGGTCTTAAACCTTCAACGCTGTCATTCTCTGTTGGATCAGACCTGCACAATGAAGGAATTCGAAAAGGATGATGTGATTAATTGATCAGATAAAAAGGCAGAATTGCCTCGACAGCACTGTGGACAGTATATCTACTGACCATAATAGATCCATAAGAACAACTGAGCCTGCTTCCATCGTGATTGGGCGTTGTAGGTTCTCAATCTGTTCTAAATGATTTATAGAACGACCAATACCTCCATGCATGCAAATAATTTTCTTTTCAATTAATGCAGCCAATGGAAGCCAATTAAATAGTCGATTTATGCGATGCCAAGCCCAGATTCCATCTCGCTCTCCCTGTTCCCATATGCAGAATATAAACTGCAGAAAATGGCAAAGAAAATGAAAGAAAGAAAGAAAGAAGAATAGCTATCTACCATTCGTTCTATGCATTCAATCCGGAAGCCAAATAACGCATTGATATCTGCTGCCTCATGGTTTCCACGAATTAGATGTACATTATGAGGATACTCAACCTGAAGAACAAAAGGGAAACCAGTTTGTCATTAACATGCCTCTCATGGTCAGGTGGCAAAATTTAAAAAAATATATATATGCAGCAAAGATATGATGTGCAAAGTACTACCTTCAATGCAAGGAGAAGAGAAATAGTTTCCAGGCTATGCTGACCCCGATCAACATAATCTCCTAAAAAGAGATAATCGATATACCTGAAAAAGAAAAATATGAAGGCCATCAGGATATGAAGTAAAAAAAGTCCCACCAAGCAAAATGTTGATGACAAGAGCAAGAAAGATGTACAACACTTGAGCATAGTTTGTTGAGCCAACGATACTTTGTTTATGCAGTTCTTTAATGTTTCTAGCATGCAAAAACTAATTTCCACAAATCTTCAATAGCAATATATAAATCTAAAGCTGAAGTACTCTAGCAGATTATTAACACTCATGATTTTAATATTTGGATATTAACAACTTCCTCCTAGAAAATAAAATTTCTAGTTGCATATTACAATTTTCCTAAATTGTTCAGTCCCAAGCAGGAAAAATATCTTTGAAAACAATTTCCTTCAGTCATCAGGGAAAAATTGAAAACAATGCACTACATGTACATCCATATTAGCCACAGTGAAGTGTGCGATTATTTTCTTTCTATTTTGTGTCTACGAACTACAGTACATATATAAGAAAATGTATGCTACAAAATATGTGCATAAATACTTATTGTGCCAAATTACAGACGTACAGAATGTCATAACATGATAAAAACAAAAATATAGCCTCCATATAGTAGGATAACTGGTTAACAGAAACTATAAATAACGCCAGACTGTGATTCAAGATAAATGATTAAATTTTGCATCAATCATCCAGCTAGAGAACAAGAACACTATTTTTCCCCCTTTCCTTTTCTTTTCTTTTTTTCTATTCTTTTCTTCTTCTTTTCCTTGAAGGGGGGACGGGAGGGAGTTGAAACAACAGTTTTGATGTTTCCTAATCAGAGGAGGAAGAAACAAATCTTTATATTTTCAGTATCTTTATGGCAAAAACTTACGATATATCCCCCGCTGTCGAAGGGGAACCATACTCATCAAATAAACGCATGAGATCCCCAAATTGACCATGCAAATCACCAAAGATTTTGACAGGAGCTTTTATTTGCAGCACACTTGGCTCACTTGAAAATATTCTTTCTGCACTGTCACAAAGATCTGCAATTTCGTTGCAATCTAAGAAGAACTGTCTTCGAACAGGGGGCTTCCAACCACGAGGCTTTAAGAGATGTGCCATAACCTGATTGGCAATACATACAGGAAGCATGAGATGACCAAATTGAATTGCACAACAAAAGAAACACAGAACTGTAGAAGGTAAGATTGCTTCAGGCTTAACTTAATATAAATCAAACAAGCATCAGTCAGTTACTCCTTCAAGGATATTGTGACCAGAAGAAAGCAATAAGCTTAATCATAGCATTTTACAACAACAGGATGCAAACTGCAGTAGCATGTGGTGCCACTGTGCCACTAAGACAGGCAATTTTCCATTATTACTAACACAAGTTCAGTCCTAAGACAGCCTTGGATATTTCCATGCAAAATGTGGGTCACAAAACCCAAATCCAAAACCGTGCCGGGTTGACCTAATAGAACTGTTAGAATACACGTGATTCATAGTTGTCACGGCGTTGCTATGGCGACGACATAGTGTCGCGGCAGTTCACTGCCACCATGATTCGTTACCGCCGTGATTTACCTTTCTTATTTTAAGCCTCGTCTTGTTTGCATATATATGAGACCAACTGAGAATCAAGTTTGAAATTTGATAAACATCATAAAAGCATTTATTCTTTCCTCTAAAAATTCTTTCATTACGTTCCCTCCAAATACCCCAAGTGATTCCCATCGTAATAAACTAATAATTTCCCAATTTGATAAAATGTTTTATGTTTGATGGTTAACTGACGATATAGTTGTGTTTAATGGTATTCTTTAGTTTTTGTAATTATATATTGGGTATAGAACTATATATATATATATATAATTAATGTAGCAACGATTTATCGCCGTATGGACGCCGTGGCGAGCACCGTATCGGTATGGCGTCCTGGCGGTTCACTGCTGCCGTGATTCACCGTGGCGCCGTAACAACCATGACGTGATTCTGAACGGGTTTCTAGCTTATTCCAGAAGCCCGTCTTTATGTAATTAGGCAATTAAGTAGAGATGTAATTGTTAAAGGGCTATGTCTATATAAAGAGGAGGATTGGGCAAATCCCAATCTATCCATTACATTTCCCTAAACACTTCTCTCTCTTAATCCTCTCTCCTAATAACTATTACATGGTATCGAAGCAAATTTGAACCGTTGATTCCTCAAGATCTAATCCTAGCCAATCATCCTCATCAACTCACCAAACCCTAACCTTAGCTCCACGCTGCCGCTGCCCCAACCCCCTCCACCGCTGCCACGACCTCGCCGGAGGTCGTCGACCATCATTGGACCCTGCTGGAGCTCATCGACCACCGCTGGACCCTCTCCGGAGCTCATCGACCCATCGACCTTCAATTCTCATCGCCATGGCTCTGGTCGAGCTTGAAATCCTTTGATCTTGAACCTTAGACGTCGAGTGTCATCGATCTTGAGATCTGAGGCCTCCATGACTCCTACTTGTGAGATTGAGGTCAATTTTGTTGCCCAAGGACGCAAAGCTCCTTTGATCTGGCTGCTGATGCTCTGGATCTCCTTCAATCTTGCCAATGAAGGCTTGGACCTTCTCTTTTCTTTACAAATCCGAGTTGTCGGCATCACTTGAGCTTGGATTGACTGTTCCAATTGCAAAATCTTGGAGATTTCTCCCTGTTTGTGGAGATTTCTTTGCTGTTCTTGCTGTTTTGGGAGGATTTCTTGCTGAATTTGGGGTTGTTCCCTCATAAAAGGGGGAGGGGGGCAGAAAATTCCCCATAACTCATAACTCGCGTGAGCGCCTATGACATAGGCGCTGCAATCAAACAATTGGTAGGCTAAATAAGGCTCATGTGTTAAACACGTAAACGCCAACGGTCAAACAACTATAGGCCAAATTGGCCTCAAGTGCACGTGAGCGTCCATATGTGCATATGGGCGCCAAATTAGAGGAGCTAAATAAACCCCACGTGTGATCCAATGAGATGGAAAATATTTTCCATATCTTTCTAAACAAAGAAAGATTGTACTTTATTAAACCAAGCACCCTTGGATTAAATTCCAATGGTGATGAAAATATCGCCGTTCAATAGAATTTTATTCTATATATGAGAGAATATTCCCACAATCTTGTTAAAACAAGAACATATTCTGTAAAAACAGAGACACTTGGATCAAAATCCAACGATGAGTAAAATTCTCAAAATCAATTTTGAGACCAATTAAATCAATTGGAATATTTCAATGAGAGATTTTCTCAAAACCAATTAACAATCTGCCTCCACTATATTAAGGACCCGAGACTTCAAGTCTCATATAGAGAAAACCCCCGATAAATTTCTGCAAAAATACAGTGAGCCCTTGAGAGAACATAGAATTTCATTCTCAAAGAAGACGACTTTCCTCTTTCAAGGCACTCTAGGTAAATAAAAAAATGAGAGATTAAAAATATCCCTCTTGTTTGGTATAATAGATATAAGGGTTTAACCTTTCATACAAGAACTTAGTTCTTCCTCTTTGAGATTTATCAAAAGCATATCTCCCCACAAGTTGAGAATTTAATTCTCATCGGGGAGGTTCTGTTTTTCCAGACTCAAAACTTAGGGAAAAGAACTAGGTTAAAAAGAAAAAAAAGACAGAGAAAGAAAAGGAATATATGAGAATTTAATTTCTCCAAAATTAAGGTTTAACCCTACATAAAGAATTTACTTCTTATAAAAATAAGAAAAAAGAACTTAGTTCAACAATAAAAAAACAATGATGATGATTCAAGATCTTCAAAACAGAAATCTTGATGATCATCAATGATTAAAATGTCATTAACAGAGATTAGTATCAACAAAAAGGATTTGGCGTCTCACGTGAAATACACGTGAGTAAAATTAGTGCTTAACACTATTATATTGCCTCATCTGTTTCCCACGTGAGTGCTTAAAACAAACCAAAGAAAAACTAAAACGCCTCACGTGCTTCACACATGAGCGTCCAAAGAGCAAAGAAAAAACTCATTTGCGTTGATTAGGCAGCCACCAAATAAAGCAGCCCAACACCCCCAAACAAAGCAATCACGTGAAATACAAGTTAAACACTCTTGGAACCCCAAAATCTGGCGTCTCACGTGCTTCACACGTGAGACCCAGCCAAGTGCTTAGCACTTATGTCAAAAAAGGGGTGAGCAAATAAAACCTAAAATCAACGCTCAGCACTCAGGTGCTTCCCACGTGAGTGCCATGCAAAGTGCTTAACACTCTATACTTAGTCAAAATGACTAAGTTCTTAGCACTGATTGGGCAGCGCCTATATATGAGCACCTCACATGTTTCACACGTGAAAGAAAATTAGTGCTTAGCTCTATAATAGCGCCTCACGTGAAAAACACGTGAAAACCAGAAAAAATTAGTGCTTAGCACTATTCCAGTGCCCCACGTGAAACACACGTGAGCACTGTATATCTTAGTGTTTAGCACCGCTGGGTAGTATAGAAACCCAACCTCAGCCCAAATTGGCTAAGTTTCATGAGGTTAAACCTCTTTGATTTTAAATCAACCGACCCCATATGCTCGTGATTTCCAAACTGATCTTAGTCTCAAACATGACTAATGATCTCTCATTGATGATACCTAAAATGATATTCATCCCATATCTCCTAAGGTAATTTTAGTCTCAAATATGACTAACGATTCTCAGGTCCACCACAACCCCTTTTTCTTTCAAATACGGAATTTGGTTCAAGGGTACATCGTTCCACACTTCTGATATATGTCGTAATTCCTCAACGTATTCAGAGAGGTGGCGGGTCCCGACAATCAACAACACTTCTCTCGTCCTAACTTGATGTAAAATTCCATCAATACAGGGAATGATACATCCCACATTGATGCGCTTCCAAATTGACGTGCACACCTCAAATCGGATCGCGCCCCAAATTAGGCGCATTCCATGTCACTATCGTTCACTTCGCCACGTAACAAATACACGTGCGCGCAAGATGAATGTTGACCGAAATTTCCTTAAACTAACATTCGTCTCCAAAACGGGAATGTTGGACCGAAACGTCCCTAAACTAATATTCGTCCCAAACACGGCGATAATGGACCGAAACGTCCTTAAACTAATATTCGCTCCAAACATGGCGATGTTGGACCATGATATCCTCAACTAATATAATTGAGCTCATATGCTCACTTGTTTCTAAATTGATTTTAGTCTCAAATATGACTAACGATTCTCGGATCAAACTCAAATATCTTATGAACGGATGGACCTCACAAATGTGAGAAATGCGTCCTAAGTTCATTCCCGTTGGCAAACCAAGCTACCAATGTCGACCTCGTCAAGCAAATCCTTGACCCAAACCCAAATTTCAAATATACGGATTTGGACCAATCCGCGCCCTACGGGCGACGACATAAACTAGCCTCCGTATACAATCTACGGACAACCAAAACAAACAAAAACACTCACGACACGAAGTGAACTTCCGGAGCTAGAGAAAGTGGTTATCGCAATGCGGTAACGTAATTAACTGCAGGGGCTTACGCCTGCAGGAAAGAGCGTCCCCACAATCAAATACCCCTCATAAAATGAGGTGAATCTGAAAAATTTATAAGGGTGAATCTGATAAAGTCTGCTACAACGGTCGCGTTTGTCCAAACCTCCGATATATGGTGCCATAAATCAACTTGGTATCTTCAGAGAGGTGGGCGGATAAATCCAAATAGCATCTGCTCCAAAATTCAGGTAAGATGTTCCAACGTCTCGGTCCGGTCTTTCGGCGGTAAACAGATTCTGACACATCCGGTAGGATCTCTTTCTATTTCCACTTCACACTTCGTGTGTTGTGTTTTTCCGCGATCATAGATGTTTGTAGTTGCCCTTGGGTGATGGGATACTGAAGCCGACGTTGCCCTTGGGTGATGGGATGCTGAAGCCGGCGTTTCGTCTCTATGCAGAATGGTGTTTACTTCCACTCACTGCAATTCAGGCTCTGTCACATCTGGCGGAATCAAGTATGGGCCACTTGCAGCCTCAAATCTCTGCAATCCGGCTCTTCGAGAAATTAATGGGCTTATCTTTGGGTCTATGCTCCCAATCTCTTACCCTCGGTGCTTCAACGCCGAAGGTGGAACTCCAGAAGAAGTCTGTCTTCCACAGGCTGGCTCCTCAAACTTCTGTTTTGCCGACGGAATTGGTCTCCAAACAACTGGTACCTTTCAAAGGCCATGGTCGACGCAGGGGTCAGAATATTCAAGCTCTCAAAGTAAACAAGGGGCAGGCTCAGCAAAATCCTGAGACTAATCAAACTCCGGCCGTAAGAAACGGTCGACGTCGATATCGACGTCATACAAAACAAGCTGGGGGTAGTTCTCCCTATAGTCCTATTTCGCCCTAGTGGTGAATGGTGTTGTTCCAACCGGGATCAGTTTCGAACTGTTACGAAAGGTCAGACAAAATTCTCCCACCGCAATATTGAAGAAATCTCCGCAACCTGTGAAGATCCTACACGAGCAGAAAACAATTCGCTTCTTAAAAAAACTTTCATCATCTATATATAAGGTGTGGAAGCAAGTGAAGGGCTCGGTCGTCGTCTGCAGCTCCTCCCCTAAACGTCAGCCAAATTCTGATAAATCTCCTTTCAAATACAAGAGGGCTCATCTCAAGGCGGTTCCTACTACAATGGTTCCTCCCAAAACCAAAGCGGCTTCTCACAAAAAAGAGAGACTTAATAAAGCTCAAGTGCCCGAGGCAAACTCCAAACGCCAAAACTCCAAACACCCTAAGCTTTGGGGCATGGCAGTTCGTACAGTGCACATGGTGAACTCCAAAGATGAAGTTCAAGCTTCTACTAACCACGGAACGCATACTCGGTCCCTGACAAAGGCTCAACTGCAACGTGAAAAGCCACAGAAGGTGCTTGCTCAGGCGGTAGCACTCGCTAATCCATCGCCTAAGGAAAATCCTGAGGACGCACCCGAAAAAAGAGTAGGGAAGGAGTCGGATATTGATTTCCTAAAGCATGCTCTCATAAAGAGAGATGAAGCCACAGAAATTTCCACTAAAATGAACCTGATGGCCCTTCTGATCCAGAACATGGCTGGAATAATAGTCCAATCGGAACCACGGGTAGGTAAACAGATGGTTGTCGCTCTTAAAGACAAGGGTGGCATTTCAAATTCTCTGCAAGTCTCATCAATGGCCGATAAGGAAATGATTCCAAAAGAAAAGCTGGACGAATATATCGCTCAGCAAATCAAACCTCACTATGTCATTGAAGCTGCAAACAGGTCAATCAAGACTGGCCGACCATATTCGGCCTAGTATGATCAAAATACAGTACCCGCCATAATATATACTTCCGACGTTCCATATGTACAAAGGAAATGGAAATCCTCACCAGCACGTTGCACGTTTTAAATCCATGTGCGGCAACACTGGAAGAAGTGATATGCTGCTCCTCCGACAGTTCGTCAGCCGTCTGGCGGGCATCGCGTTCGAATGGTATGCGGAACTACCAAATGATTCCGTGAAGACCTTCGACGAGATGGCTCTTCTGTCAAAGATTCGTTAGTGCAGATAAACGCACTACCGTGACGGCGTAGGTCAACAAAAGGGTTGGACCGAACGAGACCTGGGTTCAATATGTTACCCGATGGCGAAATCTCTGGTCAAAATGCGAGCAACGCATCGACGAAGCCGCAGCCGTGGGAATGTTTATAGCCACCCTTGACTTAAATTCAAAGGTGTTCCCATTTATGATCCTCTTCAAGCCGACGACCTTCCAAGAGCTCATGGATAAAATGACTCAATTGGATCAGATGGGTCAAGACCCTTCATCATCCGATGAAGATGAATGAAAAGCAGAGATAAGGTGGCGTTTGTCGCCCCTCAACAAAAAATGAGCGGCTCTGAAGCAACGCCGTCGCCAAAATAGCGACGACGTGGGTACTCGCTTCTCCCGAAATATACACAGGAGGCATATTCCTCACTGGCAGCAGAATCTCTACGTGAGATGGTCCTTTCCTCTCAAAGAACAGAAAACATATCAAGGGACCAACAAACGGGTCCTACAATCAAGTGGAATATCCCGCTTGAACAAAAAAACATGGGAGGGATGTGAAATCCATGTCCCATTCCGAATCAGGCGATGAAGGGAAATAAGCCCAAATCAAGTTCATTCTTCCAAGGAAAAGGAAGATTCGGCAGAAGGAATGACGTGATATCCCGTTCCTTCGTATATGAAGAAAATGCTCCATCAGTATTGGAAAGCGACATTGATGAGCAGGGGACAAGTGCCGTGTAAAATGCCCGGTACTTCCAGCAAAACAATCCGATTGGCACGATGATAGATAAAGCAGTCCAAGAAGATGAAGATAGTCTAAGGCGTGAAATGTCCATGCAAACAAAAGACAGGCAGCAGCGCCTCAACAAACAAGAGTTGGAAGGGATGAGTTATGCAACTCCCCGACCGAATGATAAAATGGACCGAAACGTCTATAAACTAACGCGTTCCCCCAAAAAACCGGGAATGTTGGACCGAAACGTCCTTAAACTAATATTCGTTCCAAATATGTGAATGTTGGACCGAAACGTCCTTAAACTATTCACATGGGAATGCTAAACCGAAAAGTTCTTAAACTAAAAATTTGCCTCAAATATGGCGATAATGGACCAGAACGTCCCTAAACTAGCGCGTCGCCTCAAATACGGCGATATTCTCTCTTGAGATCTATATTGTAATTGAAGTCCCAACTGCGAAAATTGCAACTCAAGTCCTACCGGCTACATAGTTACTCCAGTGGTGAAACTACCCCTAAGTCCCACCAGCAAATAGATGGGTCACCTGCGACGACGCTACTTTCGAGAGTTCCATCGCTCACAAAAAAAGTTATGTCCAAAAGGACGCCGTGGGTAAAAACAGCAGGACCGTCGGCGAGTTTGTGAAAACCCGAAAGGGCGCAATCTCGTTTTTTTTTAAAAAGAAAAAGAAAAAAGAAAAACAGTATGTCCACAAGTAAAATGGACACGGATGAAAACCCAAAAGGACGCCGTGAGTAAAAACAGCAGGACTGCCGGCGAGTTTGTGAAAGCCCGAAAAGGGCGCAAACTCGTAAAATAAAAAAAATTCATGTGCACTTGCAAGGTCCACTCAACCTTATGAGGAAAAAAGCCTATGTAGGATCCTTACGACTCACAAAGGAGCAACACACTTAGGAATCCCCATGATTCCTAAGAAGAAAGTACACCTACGAGGTCCTCACGACTCATAGGAAGAAATAACTTTATAAGACCCTTACGGCCATAAAGTCAAAAAGGCTTAGTCGACAGGATCCGAACCCTGTTTGCTAAACCGTCTTTGTTCAAATCAGCAAATGATGACTTGCTCCTGGCAATATCCCAGTTGCAGCGATGCTGATGCCTAAACAGGTGTCAAACTCCAAGTCCTTTCACGGCAAATGATGATTCACTCCTGACAATATTCCAGTCGTAGCGATGCCGATACCAAGGTTGGTATCAGATTCCAAACTCGCAATAAAAACAAGTAGCAAAAAAAATGCATATGAAATAGCCAAAATGATAGGGCAACTCGCAATAAAAATCAGCGAGCAAAAAAATATGCATATAAAAACTGCCGAAATGTTTAGGCAACTCGCAATAAAAAGCAGCGAGTAAAATATAAAAAAATAGCCGAAATGATTGAACACCGCGGATAAAAAACCGAAATAATTGGGCAATCGCGCCTTTCACGATATGAAAAACTGAAAAGATAGAGCATCGCGGCAATAAAAAATAAAATAAAATAAAATTTCCTCTGCCCTTCAAGTATGTCCATATTGACTCTTCTATACGATCTATAGACACAAATGAAAAAAAGGGAACCATATTTTCCCACCAGGCTCCGTTAAAGGAAGAGCCAGATCTCGACGGTTCATATACAACCTAGACACCAACTCGACGTTCTTCTCATTCCAACAAAGTGCAAACGTGACGTCAACAAAGCTCCAATGAGCCAACCTAGCTCCGGCTCGACGTTCCTTCTCGGTGCAGACGCGACGTCAACAAAGGCTCCAAGGAGTCAAATCAAAAAGGAGTGACGACAAAATCCTAACTCCAGCTCAACATGCTTCTCATATCAGCAGGATGCAGACGCAACGTCAACAAAAACCTAAGGGTCGAACAAAATGGAATAATGGCAAAACCCTAACTTTAGCTCGACATTCCTTCTCAATGCAGACGCAACGTCAACAAAAGACTCAAGGGTCAAAACCAAAAATGGAGTAACAACAAAATCCTACAAGTGTCGACGATGCATATACAACCTAGAGACCATCCCGACGTTCCCCCTCATTTCAGCAGGATGCGAATGCGGCTATCAAATGAAAATGGAGCAATGGTATATTCCTACCTCCGGACTTCAACTGCAATACATACAACAAAGAAGTCTTACATATATCTACCCTACTTCAGCAAAGAATCGGCGCGACAACGTCAAAACAAAAAATGAAGCAACGGCATATTCCCAGCCTCGGGTCTTAAAGGCAACTCATATAAAGCCTAAAAGGCTATCGAAGATCATCCCACACCAGAGCGGAGTGGTTATGACTCATTGGGGCTCCAAACTGATCCTAACCTCAAATAAAAAGCGTCATGGAAAATTCCTAACGTTTACTCTTCCTACAGTAATATGACCTAAGGAGATTACTTGAAGACGTCTTTTCCAGCCTCCGAAGGGATCAGAGACACAACAGTCGCGGGACTACTCGAACAGCGGTTTAAAGACTGCATATCGATGAATACATCAGCCAACGCGACGGTACCACGGACTAAAACCCTAGTACCACAAACCTAACGGACCTTTGTCGTAAAGAATGGGGGTTATTTGCATATAACGTTAGGACAAGTTTGTCTGTAAACCCAAGGGAGGCAAACCACATAAACTCTGAAATGAGTACATAAACTGGACACTCCGAGATGAGTGAATAAACTACAAACGCCGCAAAATCAAGGCATCAAAGGATGGATAGGTGGCAAGCATGAAACAAAATGTCTTTTATTCATAAATCAAGATGAATACAAGATACAAAAAAGAAGAAAAATATACAGCGACAAAAATTTTAAGACGGCGGACGGTTCAATAGAACTACTAGATCATCATTTTTCCGCCAGACCTCCGCCTCAAAAGCTCTAGCAACGCCGCAAGCTGAGCCCCTGCCCGTGCCTGTTGTTTTTGGTATGAGCAAAACCGATTCTCAAGCTCTTTCTCAGCAGTCTTGTGGGTCTCAACCATCTCGCGTGTAAAAATGACGGCTTTATCAAGAGCCACCACCTCCGTAATGGCCTCATGAAGGACCGCCAAATTTCATAGGCTCGAGTAGTCTTGGTGGTGAGCTGGGCTTGAAGTTCCCCCAAAACCTTCGAAGCCAACTCCCTTGTTGAAAACTTCCGGTTGAGCCTTTTCTCGCAAGACTGGAAATTGGCCACACACCGATCGATCCATCCACTCAAGCTGGCCTTTACGGATAGGATATCAGAAGGAAGGCGTACGTACTCGACTCCATGTAGGGAAACCTCCACTTGACGGCAATATTTAACCCAAGTACGCACCGACGCCTCGTCATGGTAGGTAGCAAGAACGGACAAGGAAGCATTGGCTTCAAGAGCAAATTCTTCAGCCATGGCGGAAGTGCCAATGCAAAGATCTTCAGTAAGAGTCGCCAGTGAGTGAATGCTCTGTTTTGCCATCCTCTCAGACACGCGTCTAGCGCAAGGGCTCGGTGGCATGCAAATCCGGGACTCTAATGGAGTCAGGGTTGGCAAAGTTGTGAAAATACGTGTATGATTATTCGCTTTTCTGAATAGGGAATAAGTAAAAGAATGCCATTGCTTAAGCGCCACTTACCTACGGCTTCAGAAGGCGGATCTGAGAGATCCCCAGGCCCGTCAAGAACTTCGACTTCGTCATCAACCTCTAGGACTGTGGTTTAAAATAAAAGGGCACATCAGTATCATCATGAAAATATAAAACGGAAAGGCAAAGGAATACCAACCTTGGCCAGAGGAAAGGACGATACTCTGGGGGTATCGCGTGCGGGGCCGCCATATTAAGTAAACGCTGGAAGGTTTCTTCCGGAGAAAGGTCTACAATAAAAGACACCAGCTCCCGCAATTCTGAGAAAAAGAAAGGGTCAGACATGTGGGAAGGTCGTTAAAAACAAAAAGTATATATGTAGATTACCTCCAATACTTTGTTCATTTTGGACTTGATGGATAGCAGCTTCGATAATCTTCTCTACATCCTCCGGTGCGTCACTAGAAATATTTACAGAGTCTATGGCCGGTCTGGCAACCTCTGCTGTAGGAATAAAGGCCATCACCGGAGACTCTGAGGCGTGATCTGGGCTCGAAACTGTGCCCGCTGCTGAAGGCTCTACGGAGAAAAAATGTGTAAAGACGATACGATACAAAAGTAATATAAATTATCTGCTAGAAGGACGTAAAAGATACATATCGATACGCCAGGGAGCCTGAAATATGGCATTTTCGAGCCGCTGCTCTTTTCTGTTTAGTCGCGCTCGTCGGGCTTCGATTGAAGATAAATCCTTGCCATAGCAGCCTCGTCTTCAGAAGCAGCCGCGATTGGCTGTTTGAGATCCCGTTCTTCCAGCATCAGAGGAACCACCGGTGACATAGTCGGGGCAGGATGAACATCACGGAATTCAACAGGAGGAAAGCATCCCTACTTGAGGCGCATGTTTTCGGCTTCATCTAATGAACGCTTCAAAGCCTCGGCCAACTGACTGGCTTCCTCGGCGGATGTACCGGGAAAGAGGAGACCGTCGTCTGGGTTATGCGCAGATATAGGCTCATCGTGAAGAGGCTCAGACTCGAGCAAGGCATCGAGTAAACCGGTGGCCAATTTCTTCCTCCTTTTAGGACCCGATCTAGCACTAGTAGAAGGGCGCTTCCTCCCCTTCGGCTCTTTTGCATGGCGCTGCCCAACCTCGCCTTCGGTATCCGTCTTTGGTGACGCCGCTGCTGGTACTTTGTCAGGAATCTTTGCCTCAGCTCTAGTGCGAACCGGCATACCAGCAGTGCGGGGGACTGATTTTGCCCGAACGGCTTTAGGAATAAGCACTGAATCACTGTCCCTCAGAGGAGGGCGAACGACCGATCGTGGCCGCAATGGAGTGTTGATGGCTTGAGCTGGAGCAGAGGCTTTACACTCGAAAAACACCCGATTCTCCTCTGCGATGATGGGACTAACCCGGTGGCGATACCAGCCCCTTGAAGGGTCGCACGGGCCTTGGAAGATAGTCGGGCTCCAGAATCATGAAAAGGGAACCCGTATTTAACCGCATGAAATGATGGATAACGTCACGAGCGGTCTCCAGCGAGAGAGTAGGCTCAACTGAAAGGCTTCGAGGGGATGCCATGGTTGTAACCTAACTACTGGGCGAAGCGATGCGGATTATACCGCATAAAGAGAGCAGTATCATTTAGGCGGAACACTAAGTACCCCGGCCTGATTGAATATAAATACATGATCTCTTTATGTTTTAATGTCGGAGCCTCGATTCATCGACAAATTGAACTGTTGAACGGGCCCCACTGGCGCAGAGAGGACTCGATCACTGAAAACCATCCCGCCTTCATTTGAATACAGATTAAGCAACACGCGCAGAGCCCCTAACTGAGTTGGATCAGGAGCGGAAGTATCGACCACCCTCATGACCCGCGGGAAGGTGTATGACTCATAGAAATCAAGACGCCGGTGTGCAGCAAATGCGCCTAACACATGCATCTCGATCCACGACGTGTAGTGGAAAGAAAAATTCACGGTGTCTGCACCTGGGTTTTGGCGGTTGTACTTAAACCATGGTATAGGTGTGATAACCTTGCAATGCCAACGGCCAATCACGCTCTTTCGGCTATGCGATGGGCAGGACAGAAGACGGAGGCTCTCATATAACGGCGATGCATCGGCATGGCGAACCAGCTAAGCTAGAGACTGATGAAGCCGACAAAGAATGTTTTTCCGTCTGTTCCAGGGGCAGCGGTTGCGTCAAATGTCACGGCTGAAGAGTTTGGAATGTAAAACTGTGGCAAGTCTTCTTCTTTAGCCGGCAATTTCTTCAAGCCGAATCCGAAATGATCCCCCACCTTCGCGAATTTCGGAGCTTTCTTGGATAGGGCGTCTTTACGGAGAAAGCACGCAATAAAAGCGTCAAAAGTGACACCTTGTCCTTCCGATGCCACAAATAGTCCCTCAAAAATGCCCAAGGTCTTGATTAGATTCGGGTGCTTATGCCGAACAGCGTTCTCGGTTGTTAAGCCTTCAAGTACAGCTGGCACTATAGCAAATATATACTCGTCAGGGGCAACAATTCTTCATAGTGCCCTCCCTTAATCGGTAGCCCTGAAATTTCTCGGAACTCCTCCAGTGAAATAGAGATTTCGTGGTCCCTTAGCAGAAACGTATTCGTTGGAAGGTTCCACTGGTTTAAAAAAGCCTTGACCCACGGGACGTGGGGAGCATGGTAGTAGAACAGTGACGCGTACACTGCTTGATACAACCCAACTTTCTGCAACCGTGAGCGTTTGGAGGAGAGAATGTACCGGGCCCAAGGAAGGTAGCCCACTGGATGACGTGGGGTAACACTTACCTTATAGATCTACCCCAGGGTCGGGCTTCATCCTGACATATTCGGTGTCCCAAGATATCGATAGCTATCATGGGTTGATTGGGTATCTCTATCGTTGATGGCTCAAGCCGGCCCACGGGGGTCCAATTAGCCGCTTCCATCGCATAAGCAGTATGCGGACGTTCCGTCAATGACATTGAGTGGATGGGTTCTGCTAGTACTTCACATGTAAAACTACGGCGGCCCATGATAATGTGAACGTACTAAACTCCCTATAGAAGAAGGCACTTATTGTCTTTATCATGTTCCCTGATCATTGCCATAACTTCCTCGTCTGATGGCGACTGTGGGAAAGCGACCTCCGAGCGTGTGTAAGAGAAGCAGAGAAGTGAGGTCATTGTACTTTAAGAAAAAAAAGGAGAAAACCCATTAATAAAAAAATGTGAGTTTGTCTCGTGAGACTACTAACTACAAAGCCAGTGGGCCCCATAAAATCAAAATGGCGGCTCACCAATGATGAGACAAGATAATCATTGTGAGAATCCAAAAGGATTCTCATTAATAAATAGTGGAGTTAAAAAAAAGCTCTTAACATCCTCTAAAAACGAGTTCGGTTAAAATGGGCAACAGATTCAAATCTGTGAAAAGAGTATTAAAACCCTAAAAAGGAAAATGCTCAAGAGCAGAAGGGGAATAAAATTCTCAAAAGACCCTAAATCTCTCAGAGCTAAGCTCTGTAAGAAAATGGAATTAAATTCCTTCAATAATGGGATTAAATCCCAGAAACCCCCATGGTAGGGAAACAAAGAAAATGGAATTAAATTCCAAGGATTCTCAAAGATCAGTGATAGAGTAAACCTTAAGAGAAGAACTAACAATCCTCATTGATTCAAGATCCCAGAGTCTACTTTAAAAAAAAGAGTTTTTTTTAGACCTCTAAAAGATCAGAGGAAGGTTTTGTTGATGGATTTAAAATCCAAGGCAAGAACAAAAAGGGTTTCCTAAGAGATTGAATGCCGTTCATAATCCTTACCCAAAAGGAGTTTTTGCAGAGTTTAACTCTGAAGTGCTAGGGACAGAGAACTAAGCTCTGAAAAGAGAACTAAATTCTCAACGAAAAAGTTAAGGAAGAAGATGAAGAAACAGTGGTCATCTTAAGGGCCAAAGGCCCCATTTATAAGACGTGATGGAAGCGATTCAGCTTCCCATTGCCCTAGACAATCCAACGGTGATAAAGATGGACAGCGTTGCACTCACGTGCAAGCCACGTGAAAGCAACGCTGGGGGCATTTGTTCCCTCATAAAAAAAGAGAAAATTCCCCATAACTCAAGCATCACGTGTTAAACACGTGAGCGTCTAGGCTAAATAAGCCTCATGTGTTAAACACGTGAGCGTTTATATGCAAAGCTCATAGGCACTGCAATCAAACAATTGGTAGCTAAATAAGCCTCACGTGTTAAACAGGTGAGCGCCTATATGCTTTCATATAGGCGCTGCGGTCAAACAACTATAGGCCAAATTGGCCTCACGTGTTAAACACGTGAGCGCCCATATACAAGGCATATGGGTGCCAAATTAAAGAAGCTAAATAAGCCCCACGTGTTAAACACGTGAGTACACCTCCTTACGAAGAATTAAATTCTACTCGGTGAACCGTTGGATCAAGGATTCAATGGTAGTTAAGCATAGTATTAAATTCTATTGAGAAGGATAATTTTTGTTAAACAGAAAGTTAGTGAATCAAATATTCAATGAGATGAAAAATATTTCCCATATCTTTCTAAACAAAGAAAGATTGTACTCTATTAAACCGAGCACCCTTAGATTAAAATTCCAATGGTGATGAAAACATCACCGTTCAATAGAATTTTATTCTATATATGAGAGAATATTCCTTCAATCTTGTTAAAATAAGAACATATTATGTAAAAACATGACACTTGGATCATAGATCCAACGGTGGGTAAAATTCCCCAAATCAATTTTGAGACCAATTAAATCAATTGGAATCTCTCAATGAGAGATTTTCTCAAAACCAATTAACAATCTGCCTTTACTATATAAAGGACCCGAGACTTCAAGTCTTATATAGAGAAAACCCTGATAAGCTTCTACAAAAATACAGTGAGCTCTTGAGAGAACATAAAATTTAATTCTCAAAAAAGAAGACTTTCCTCCTTCAAGACACTCGAGGTAAATAAAAAAGGAGAGATTAAAATTATCCCTCTTGCCTAATATAATGGATATAAGGGTTTAACCCTTCATACAAGAACTTAGTTCTTCCTCTGATTTGAGATTTGTCAAAAGCAGATCTCCCCACAGGTTGAGAATTTAATTCTCATCGGGAAGATTCTGTTCTTCAGACTCAAAACCTAGGGAAAGATCTAGGTTAAAAAGAAAAGAAAAAGACAGAGAAAGAAAAGGAACATATGGGAATTTAATTCCTCCAAAATTAGGATTTAACCCTAAATAAAGAACTTAGTTCTTATAAAAATAAGAAAAAAGAACTTAGTTCTCTAATAAAAAACAATGATGATGATTCAAGATCTTCAAAACAGAAATCTTGATGATCATCAATGACTAAAATGTCATTAACAGAGATTAGTATCTCTAAAAACAAGAAGGATTTGGCGTCTAACGTGAAACACACGTGAGTAAAATTTGTGCTTAGCACTAATATATTGCCGCATGTGTTTCCCATGTGAGTGCTTAAAACAAACGAAAGAAAAACTAAATCGCCTCACACGCTTCTCACATGAGCGTCCAAAGAGCAAAGAAAAAACTACTTTGCGTTGATTAGGCAGCCACTAAATAAAGCAGCTCAACACCCCCAAAACAAAGCAATCGCGTGAAACACATTTGGAAACCCAAAATCTGACGTCTCACGTGCTTCACACGTGAGCCCCAGCCAAGTGCTTAGCACTTATGTCAAAAAGGGGGTGAGCAAATAAAACCTGAAATCAACGCTCAGCATTCTATATTTAGTGAGTGCCATGCAAAGTGCTTAGCACTCTATATTTAGTCAAAATGACTAAGTGCTTAGCACTGATTGGACAGCGCTTATATCTGAGCGCCTCACATGTTTCACACATGAGAAAATTAGTGCTTAGCGCTATAGTAGCGCCTCACGTGAAAAACACGTGAACGTCAGAAAAGATTAGTATTTAGCACTATTCCAGTGCCCCAGGTGAAACACACGTGAGCATTGTATATCTTAGTGTTTAGCACTGCTGGATAGTATAGAAACCCAACCTCAGCCCAAATTGGCTAAGTTTCATGAGGTTAAACCTTTTTGATTTTAAATCAACTGACCCCATATGCTCGTGATTTCCAAACTGATCTTAGTCTCAAACATGACTAATGATCTCTCATTGATGATACCCAAAATGATATTTATCCCATATCTCCAAAGGTAATCTTAGTCTCAAATTTAATTAATAATTCTCAGGTGCACCACAATCCCTTTTTCCCTCAGATTCGGGATTTGATTCAAGGGTACATCTTTCCACACCTCTGAAATAAGTCGGAATTCCTCAACGTCTTCAGAGATGTGGCGGGTCCCGACAACCAACAACTCTTTTCTCGTCCTAACTTGATGTAAAATTTTATCAAGACATGGAATGATATATCCCACATTGATACACTTCCAAATTGACGTGCACACCTCAAATCGGATCGCGCCCCAAATTGGACGCATTCCATGTCACTATCGTTTACTTCGCCGCGTAACAAATACACATGCGTGCAAGATGAATGTTGGACCGAAATGTCCTTAAACTAACATTCGTCCCTAAAACGGGAATGTTGGACCGAAACGTCCCTAAACTAATATTCGCCCCAAACACGGTGATAATGGACCGAAACGTTCTTAAACTAATATTCGCTCTAAACATGGCGATGTTGGACCATGATGTCCTCAAACTAATATAATTAAGCTTATATGCTCACTTGTTTCCAAGTAGATTTTAGTCTCAAATATGACTAACGATCCTTAGATCAAACTCAAATATTTTATGAATAGATGTACCTCACAAATATAAGAAATGCATCCTAAGTTCATTCCCGTTGGCAAACCAAGCTACCAATGTGGACCCCGTCAAGCAAATCCTTGACCCAAACCCAAATCTCAAATATACGGATTTGGACTAATCCACGCCTTACGGACAACGACATAAATTAGTCTCCGTATACAATCCACGGGCAACCAAAACAAACAAAAACACATACGAAACAAAGTGAACTTCCGGAGCAGGAGAAAGCGGTTATCGCAATGTGGTAATGTAATTAACTGCAGGGGCTTGCGACTGCAGGGAAGAGCATCCCCACAATCAAAAACCCCTCATAAAATGAGAAGGAATCTGATAAAGTTTGCTACAATGGTCGTGTCTGTCCAAACCTCCGATATATGGTGCCATAAATCAACTTGGTATCTTCGGAGAAGTGGACGGATAAATCCAAATAGCATCTGCCTCCAAATTCAGGTCAGACGTCCCAACGTCTCGGTTCGGTCTTTCGGCGGTAAATAGGGGTCGTCTCGCTGTTTTGATTGTTCATGATTTCTTTTCGCTGATTGCTACAGTAACTAAGGTTAAGAGGTGATTTCTCGCACACTATGACGTTGTTTATGTCTATTTTCGCTATGGTTTAGTGTATTGATTGTGTTGTTGGAGTTTTGAAGTCATCGGAGGCCGTGTTTGGATCCTATTGAATTGATTTGGGGTTGTTAGATCGTGGATCGGATCTTGGGAGATCGATCACGACGATCGCGTTGATTTGTGGTTGTTGGATCGTAGGTCGGATCTTGGAAGATTGATCACGACGGTTTGGTGGAATCTTGATTCCTTCTTTTTGGTTATTGGGAGAGATCGTGCGTGATCCCTTTCTTGAAGATGGTTCTTGATTAAGGAGAATCAGAGATAGAGAATAAATCAGAAACGAAGTCGATCTAATCCACCAATGTCTTGGTCACCAAGATGGTGGCCTTCAAGCTAGAAGATCAGAATTTTCACAGCTGAAAGCTTATGGTTGAGCGATATATCAAGCGGAGGTGAAAGGGTGACCACTTGATGAATCCTCCACCCGTTCCGATTACCTTCGATTGGGAAACGAACGATACACGCAGTCATCTTACCTCATGCTTAGCTCGATGGAGCGATGGATCATGGATGAGATCGTCCACTTGATATCGGTGAAGGAGATTTGGGATCAGCTCCACAAGCTTAATTCCTCGTAGGAGAGCCTTTCTAGGGCTTTCGACTTGGTGCGGTCATTATACAGGATTCAGTAAGGGGTTCGCTCACTACATTGGTATTACTCGAAGTTTCGAAGGCTTGCCCAGCTAATCTCGGAGTTGTTCTCGATCACGAGCAATGTTGCGGAGATGAGAAAGTGACATGAGGCCCTACTAGTAATCGTCTTTTTGGGTGGGCTACGGGCTGAGTATCAGTCTGCACGTCTGGCCTTAATTAAAAAGACGGATATTACTCTTTTGGCCACTTACTACATGCTCAACCAGATATTTCAGTCGGAGATTACCAATGAGCAGCCTGCATCTGGTGAGCACAATGCTCTTATTAGGCCGAAGAGTTCTCCCACCTATTACTCTCCATAAGGAAGAGAAGGAGCTGATCGTGGAGGAGGTCGAGCCAGAAACAGAGATCGAGCCTATTTTTGACTGTTGGGGTCAAAAATTACACCCCGGTTGACCAAGTCAAAATCAACCCCAAATCAAGTGGGTCCGAGCCCAAACAAGCGGGCCCGAGTCCAAGTCAAGACTAAGCATGAAAGGGACCGACTCCATACCAAAGAGGAGGCAATAAATTAGTTTAAATGCAATTTTTAGAAATAAATGTTTGAGAAATGGGCAAATAACCAAAATTTTGTAAACCCCATGTCTTATGTGCAAAAATAAATAAGCACATAAGCCATGGGGAGGCACAAGTGCCATTTAGAAAAGCCTACGGGGCTTTATGTAAAGTGTGTAGTCTATAAAAGACAAACATGATGAGAAAATCAATAACTACTTTCATTCTCTCATAATTTCTAGGGTTCCGTGCCTCCTCCCTCAAATTTTTAAACCTTCTTATTTTTCGAATTAAATTAAGAGTTTAACTCTTTTTTACCAAAAAGAAATAGTTTTTCATCATAAAACCCTTGAAGGGGAACTCAGATCTTCCATCAGATCTCTAAAAGGGAGATTTTTAACCTCACCGCCCTCTTTTCACCAAGATCCAACAAAAAAAGGAGGAATAAAGAACCCAACTCCAAAGAACCCATTTTAGGGAAGTCTAAGGCTTGAAAAGGAAGAAAATGGATCTCTTTTCACCATCCAAGATCTAAACCTTTTAGGAGTTTAACTCCAAATTAATATTTGAGGAGCTCAACTCCAAGTCCAAGATTCAAATCCTCAAAGGAGTTTAACCCTAAATCCAGATCTTTTAGGAATTTAACTCCAAATAAAAATCCCTCCTTTTCTAGTAGTTTAACTCCAAAATCTCTCGGGAGTTTAACTCCCAGTTCATTGGCTAAGCCCCTTTTTCTGCTAGCGCCCAGCGATGCATGCTAAACGCGTGACCCGCTAGCGTCCTGCGCCCACGAACCGGACGCATGACCTGCTAGCGCCCACGCGCTACGCATGTGTCCTTAGGACGCTCATCACCCCTCTTTTTCCCACACTCCACACTCAAAACACTTCTCCGTTAGAAATTTAAAAAAATTCTAACGGGGTGCTGCCCCACACCCTGCAAGGGGCTGCTCGCCCCTTGACCCCCAGCCCGCTATCCAGATAGCAGGACTACCATAAATTCTGCGAAGCCCCCAATACGTTCAAGACCCCTTCAAAACACAACACACGCATACTGCACATTGAGTTCGCATGACCAGTTTTACCCGTCAATCGAATGTTCCCTCGCTCTAAAAGCGAAGGGTAATTAACGGCAGCTTAGTCCACGGCTGCCGGAAATTCGGATCCCCACAATCAATAAACCCCGAACTACCCCAGATAAGGGGAATCTGTAATACGCCTGACAAGCGACGCATATTTCTATCTTAATAGGGTAACGAAAAACACTCTACATATTCTGGCACGTCCGGTGGGACCTTTTCTTTCCTTCCATATTTCGGATTAAACGTTCATGCGAACTCAATCAACATATATATCGATTGTCGGTACTGAAATTATGCTTCTTTGTGCAGGATAACAGCTTTCCAATCACAATCTTTAAATTCAATGAGAATGTTTCCAAGGACCAATTCGATCTCTGAGGCAACTCTGATCCCGTACATTGTCAAGATTAATGCCCGTGTGGTTCTCCCTGTAAGTCTCAGCCGGCAATGGGAGGAACCGTCCTGACAATTTGATTATGTCATCCTCTACCCTGCTGGAAGAGCTCATCTAATGAAGGCCTTAGCAAACCAGGCGGTCAAACCGACCTTAAGGGGCAGCAGGCCGAACGTTGTGATCGCCAAAGCATCCCATCCCAAATGCAGATCCATATTCGAACGGCTCTCCACTGTTCCGACTGGGGGTAAGGTCGTCAACACAAATGATGTTACAAAGCATCTCCAGTAAGCTCAGACGGTGCCCCTGACAATCGCGCAAGCGGGCGTCTTCTCTAGACACTGTCAATTGGCTTACGGCGACTTCCAGAAGAGCCGAATCCTGCAAAGTGCTCAAAACAGAAAGGTTGAGACAGAAACGGCTCACGTATAGAGCCAACAAGAGGGCCGGAACTCCGGCCAAGTGGAATTTTGTGAGGTTCCAAGAATGGGGTTACTTCGCGACGACAGCTTAGTCGGCCATAAGAGTCGGCAATTCCTTCGAACCTCTGAAGTGGGTTCAGAAAAACGTCATGACCTCCAAAATTAAGAAGGCATCAATCCGAGCAATGCTACAAAGAGACGTGTCTCAGCCCCAACATAGAAAGTATGCCATCGTCTCTTCAAGAGTCTATCAAGCGCTCTGAGCCGCACGAAAGCAGCGGAGCAAAGCCAGAAAAGAAGCGTCAGCCCCACTCAAGAACCCGGTCAGGTCAGCCGTCTTCAATCGATTGTCCATTACCGAAACACAAGGGCCACGACAACAGTCAGCGAAATCAGTTGCCAATAATGAAAAGACGACCGGATATGTTATCCATACGGTCTACATGGTGGGCACGAGTCCCAACAACCTGCGCAACAAAAGCAAGGACAGGGCCACCGCATCCTAAGCCTAATCTGGCTTGAATGTGGTTGCCACTTCCCACAATCTGCCACCTCCACATGACAATGAAAACCCTCTTGATGGAGCCGACAGACAGACTTTTCAGGCCATGTGGATTCAAGCTCAGACAGCGAGAAAGAGCCGACTTTCCGCCCTAAGACCGCAAAGGAAGAGCTGCTTCAAGAGCTCCAAAAATAGCTCAGGAATAAAGATAAAGAGATGGCCAGGCCTTACTAAAAAATTGATGAACTAACGAACGTTGTGATGCAACTCACAGCTCAAGTTGCTCGGACGCCTTCCAATCAAGCGCATGTTTCTACTCATGAGCCAGGCAATAATGACCCGAAGCAACTGATACATGTCCCTTTAGGTCCAAGTATGGGTGAGCCGCACGAAAGCAGGCCACATTCCAATTTTGGGGAAGCCTTGGCCCTGAACGGCACCATTCCGCTAACACAAGATCAGATAATGGATTTGATCACTAGCAAGATTAAAACATTGGTGGCCGAAGCCGAAGCTCAGAATGAAATTGGCAGTAGTGGACGGCTATATCTCGCACAATGCGATCTGATCAAGTTCCCCGGCGGCTACGTCATTCCTAAGTTCAGAAGAATTGACGGGACGGGAAATGCGAATCAACATGTTCATTTTAAAGCGTTGTGCGGAAACACAGAAGGCAATGATGCGCTTCTTCTCGGCCAGTTTGTCAACAGCCTGACAAGTGCTGCTTTCGACCGGTACGCAAGCATACCAGACAGGTCCGTCACTACTTTCGCCCAAATGGAGTCTGTTTCGGCAAAGATTCATGAATGTCAGTGATAAAATCTTCATTGCTGACCTTGTGAGGACCAAGCTGGGAAGAACGAAAACACGGACTTTATCGCCCGATGGCGTAATCTCACGATCAAGTGTGTACCGCCGGTGGAGCAGGACCAGTCCGTCAGCCTTCTCATTGGGAACATCAGCAATTGGATGTTCGCATTTCTATGTACTGCGGGCCTCAAAACGTTTCAAAAACTTACCGAAGCTTACCAAGAGAGTACAAATGTTGAAACACTCGAAGCAAGAGTCTGCCCCGGACTCTTAGAGTGACAAACCTTGGAAGAACCGAAAGGAAGACAACCGTAAAAGCGGGGATTCCAATAATACCAACGCCTTCAATGCGTCTGACAATGAGGGCAAGCGAAAGGCGGGCAGACAAAAAACGAACCGATCTCGAAAGCCAGGGCTAGGAGAAGAAGGGCCTTCCATAGAGGAAAAAAATAACAAGGTTTACTCTTTCAGGAGAGACAAAGTCCGCAAGATATTCAAGAATGCTCTGAACAACGGTCTACAATTGCCGGAGTCAAAAAGACCTCATGAAGAAAAAAATGACTGACAATTCTCTGTATTGCCCATACCATCGAGTAGTAAGTCATGCGATCGAGAATTGCTATATTTTCAAAGACTGGGTCGAAAAGCAGTACAACACCGAAGAGATCGAGCTGTCCAAGAATGTGTTGGTGAACAATCAAACTGCAACCACCAACTTTATATAAATAGAAGCTGAAGCCTTCTGGGAGCATACAGCTGAACCCACTATCCCGAGAAATGAAACTGACACGCCACAGCCTCCGTGGAGCATGCACATATCTAATAAGAGGAAGAAGAAACTAAAGCTACTTCAGAAAGAGCCCAGAACAGAATGGGAGGGCAGAAGGAGCCCACCGTTCCGGTTACCAATTCGGCTCGATCAGGCTCAAAATCCAAAAAGCTCAAGAAGAAGAGCACGACTTGACGCAAAAAAGAGTGCGGGGAGATCGACCATTCAAAAATATATCGATTTCCTCGAAAACCATGAAGAAAAGGAAAGGACTCTAATTCAATTGAAGTTCTCCGCAGAAGCGGCTGAGATTCTGGAGCAGCCAGAAGAAGACTCCGATGTTGAGATCCCTATTGTGACCTGCCACGACGTCCATCTTGGTAGCGACTCTGAGGAATTTCCCGAAGAGAACGAAGAGCTCGCCATAAAGGCCAACCAAATCCAGCTCAGAAGCAGCAAGATTCTACCGCTAAAGCAAGATAACGCCCCGAAAGAGAAGGAAAAACAGGTCGCTAATGAAGAAAACGGCATAGAACTGACTCATGAAGATTCGAATTCTTCTCCGATAGATTACATTGTCTTAAGCTGGGATGTTTGGGTGCAAACCTATAGAGGCTCCAATGGATCCAAATACTAAGCTGCTTCCGGGACAAGGTTATCTGTATGAGGGTCCCAGAAGATACCGACGATTTGTTGGTAAGCTTAATTACATCACCGTCACTTGACTTGATATTGCATATCCCGTCAGCATCGTGAGCCACTTCATGGCTAATCCTCAAGCTGCCTATTAGGATGCGGTGATTCGAATACTTTGATACTTGAAGAATGCTCTAAGAAAAGGTCTACAGTATTCAGACCATGAACATTCTCAAGTGATGCAGATTGGGCTAAGTCCCCATGTTACACTACGGGTACTGTGTGTTTATAGGAGGTAACTTGATCTCTTGGAAGAGTAAGAAGCAGAATGTAGTGTCTCATTTCAGTGTTGAGTAAAAGTATCGAGCAATAGCGAACACTGTCTGTGAGCTTGTATGGATCAGCTTCTTGCTTAGAGAGCTTGGTTTTGGTTCCACTTCTTCTATACGACTATACTGCGATAACAAGACCGCAACTTATATCGCTTCGAATCTTGTATTCCACAAGCATACGAAACACATCGAGATTAATTGTCATTTTGGTTGGGAGAAGGTTCAAGATGGGATCGACACTTTTTATGTTCAATCTGCTCATCAATTAACAGATTTGTTCACAAAGATTTGGGAAGGAATAGAATGCATTTTATATGTAACAAGCTGAATATATATAATATGTATGCTCTACCTTGTGAGGGAGTGTTAGAATACACGAGATCGTGAATGGGTTTCTACCTTATTCTAGAAGCTCGTCTTTATGTAATTAGGCAATTAAGGTTTGACATCCATCTCGCTTTATCATGGAGCTATCATAGTATATAGATTAGTTAACTTCCGTAAGAAAAACGATCATAAGTTGCGGGCTTTCATATAATAATATAATATATTGGGTTTTTTTATATTGCACCCCCCAAAAAATATGCCATTTCTAAAAATCACCTTAAAAATCAGATATTCCAAATATCACTTCCAAAAGCTCTCCGTTAGCCAAAAAACTCCCTCCATTAGGTTTTTTCGTGAAATCTCTCAAACCTGGATTGGTGAGGGTTAAGGTAATTAACTAGAGTGGATTAACATGAAGGCAAAAGAGAAGAGACTCACACCTCAACTTCTCTAACCTTTTCTTCTTCCGTGACAAAACCTTCATCTTCACTCACTAATATATAAAGGTTTTTTTTATATACCCCATTTTAAAAATTATATTTCCAAATATCCCTTTAAAAATTTTAAGTATTCCAAATAACCCTCGATGGTTAGTTTAACCGACCATCCGCATGGAATATTCCTTCGAGTCAATTTCTGGTCATTTGGGATAGGTAAATGACCAAAATAACCTCCAACAGTTATCCTCTTCTGTAAAATTAGGGTTTCTTATAGATTCAAAATAGGGGATTTTTAAGATGAAATTGAGGCTTTTCCTCTCACCCGAAGATTAATTTATTGATAAAGGCTAGCTTGGGTTCTTACTACAACAATCATGAGCCCGAGAATGGGTTCAATCTTGGGGTCCTTACTTTGATTCCAACAAAAGAAAACCCTAACTTTAAAAATTTGGGGAAAATTTCCAATCAAATAGAACTATAACCATTCAATTGTTAAAATCATATGAATTGATATCGTTTAACTCAAAAAATCTATTAAAATTGAATTCAAACTACAATGCAGATGAGAGAAGAGAAATCGAGGCCCTTTTCCGATCCGAGAAAACTTCTAAAACATATGATTGAAGGTTCCTTCGTCTTCATCTTCGATGTCGATTTCCATTAGTCTTCTTGAGGTTTTTAAGGAAATTGAAGGAGGAAGAAGAAAGAAAGGTTTGATTTTTGGAAATACGAGTTTTGTAGAGAGAAGAAGACAAAGTGATGGAAGGAAAACCTTTAATTTACCCTAAAACCTGACCCTAGTTAGCCCTAAACCATAGTTAGACATTTGACGGAAATGAGCTACGGAAGGGGAATTTTGATTAACGGCCTATTTTAGATTAACGGCGAATTTAAAAGGGAGATATTTGGAATTATAATTTTTAAAGGGGGTATATAAAAAAAACCTAATATATTATATATCCAATCCAAAACCAGATTAATCTCGGGAGCCTCAATCGCAACAAAACCAGAATCGAGCCAATGCTCCATATATGTAGATTATGAGTCAAAATCAGACTTCAAGGTACTTCTCGTCTGAGGACGATCAGAGAGAACGACCACTTAAATTTCAACGTGCCTAAAATGCAGAATATAGAAGGAAAAATTCGATCCTTTAAGACCAACATAACAACTCAGATTGTAGAAAGTCCAGTGGGTTAGTGCTCCTTGGTCATGTATGTATACTAACCTTTTTCGGCACGCTATTGATGGACATTTGCCGATCTAATAATCTCCTAGCTGCAGTTGCATTCTCAGGAGTACCATAACTCACTCTTCTGCCTTCATTCTCAAACTGATCGATGGAGAGCTGCCGTACCATACCTCCCAAAGCACCCCCTGTTTCCGCAGCTACAACCACCTGCAAAGCTCATTAGGACAATGAGTAAGTGCACCAGTCAGGAGCGGTGATTGGATAGTAGTTTGTTGATGGGGAATGAAGACTAGATAATAATCATGAATGGAAATGTTAAAAGAATATGATAGTAGTTACTTTAACCAAGATAGGCCTTCATAGAGCTAAATGGATGAATACGGCCCGTGTTAGGTACGTGGTACATGATAAAACTAAGAAAGAGAAAAGAAAAACTCTCCTTAAGGAGTTGACCGGAAGAAAATGATTTATGTCGCGACTCCCTTGTAAGCTATGTTAAGCATAACCTTAAGCTCGGTATATGCTACAAACTAAGAGGACAAAAGAACACACTCGAGTAACCAGGATCTAGAAAAGCTAAAACCATGTAACAGTTGTATACTAACCGCTCTATGATGTAGCCGGACCCCAGCCGGTATGGCACTATTAAACAAAGAAGGCTCTGGCACTTTAATTAGGGGAGAGAGCTGTTTTCCACCAGGAGTAGCCGCTGCACCATTATCTTGATCAGGCAAATGTTCAGAGTCACCATTAACTTGTCGGGCCTTGGCAGCAGCTAAAGTAGCACTTATTGCCTCAGCCTCTGCTGCTGAAGCTTCAACCAAGTACTCTACACCTCTACTCAATCTCCTGCATCAAAGATACATCCTAAGTTGTATGTTTGACAAATTTCCAATAATTGCTAATAAACAAATTACGGTATCAGAAGTGGGTACCAAGGTTCAAGAACTCGGTTTCGGTTTCGGTCTCTCAAAATTTTTTTAGTTTCGTTGGGTTTCGGCTGGTTTCGCTAATCTCGGTTCGGGTTTCGGTTTCGATGGTAATACAACATACATAAGTGTAGGTATGTTAAATACTTAAATTTATGGTTCTATGTTACAAGATCATGATCCTAGTGTTTAAAAATCCAGCCATGATGCAAAATATATTGAAAAGTGTACTTAGATAAGTATTAATATAGGATTTGGGTTCACTTTTTTACGGTTTTCTAACAACGAAAGCCTACAATGATCACAATGATGGTAAAAATGGTATAAAAAATTAAGTTTTAAAAGGTTTCGGCCGAAATAATATTGTATGGTTGGTTTCGTATCGGTCTCGGGTTTCGTATCGGTCTCCATGGAAACCGATACAAAACCACCACATATCAGTGGTTTCGGCCGAAACCTCGAACCTTGCTGGATACTATGCCAGAGTTTTATTGTCAAAATAAATGGCTAAAGTATATGTTTATAACCAAACATCATGATACAACTACAACCTCGATATGGTATACCTGGGCCCCTGAAGCATGGCATTTTCACTGTTTATATCAGTATACATATCCCCATTGATAGGAGGAGCAACTGGAGTTCCAAGGACAACTGCGCCATCAGGAACTTCTACAGGAATAGCTTCCCTAGATATTTCATCGCCATTTGTGTATCTTGCAGGTTGTATATTGGACACTGCAGCAACTGCAGCTGCATGGGAAGCTGCACTTGTTGTTTCGGCAGCAGCCAGATCTTCAGCAACAAGTAGATCACCAAGAAGCACACCTGTATCAGAAATCACAGATGATTAGAAAACACTGAAAACATTAAGTCAGTTGCCACATAAAATAAGTGTCTGAAATAGATGTCTGCTATAAAATAAACAGGATATATAAGGTAGTAACAATCAAAATTCATAGTTAGTTATCCTATAATGTAGTAACAATCAAAGTTCATCATTGTCATCTCAAAATACATGTGGAGAATATTCAAAATATCTAGACCTCCAATCTACCGGCAAGTGCGTGAAGGTTGAAAGATGAATATCTATTGAAAACCATACTCCAGGTGTACCACCGAATGTAAAGGTCGAACTGTCAAAGTCAGATATCAGATCACTGATTTTGGTCCATAAAGATGTGAATCGTTCATCACAGCATTTTTCATTTAAATGTTCCATCATGCATTATACAAATATAAGTGAATTTCTGCCTTTTGGAATTTATTAACCTGTGACAAACAACCTGAATCTTGGAACTTCTGGTAGCCAAGCATGTAAGTGGGCTCAGCTAGTGAAATGCACTGGACTACACAATCCTTGACTTTTCCAACAAACCTCTTTAATATTTTAGATATCAATAAAAGGTACCGGTAGGGGCCAAATGTGCAGAAGTATTTAATGCAGACGGTTATATTGGCTAAATTTACTAAAATACCATGCTTTCCCAAATATATAAATAAATGGCAACTCCTCTACTAATATAATGCAAACGTCTAAGGGGTACGTGTTTCAAAATTCGGTAGTAAACCGTGAATACCGTGCCACGTGGCTGAAGGAAATGATGAATAGCAAGGAAACTCTATATATGTCAGTCTAATCCATCCGTTATACACAGCCCCTTGAACCATTAATGTCCAGCTACTTCTACTAAGTTCTCACCGCATTCCAGATGATATCTTCCAGGAAAATACCAAATATGGTGGTAAGTGGGCCAACTACATGCCAAGGTCAAGAAAACAAAATTCACATAGTTCTAACCCTATAAAATTTCATTTTGCATATCCAACTTCCTTAAGGAAATAAATAGTGGAAACTTTTAATTGCTCATTCAATTCTGCCTGCATACTTATTTAACATTTGTTACATGTGTACCCTATAAATGCATGTCCTATATTTAAAAAATGTAGATAATTTAAGTGAAGAAAAAATTAATCAAACGGTGCTAAAAAATAAAATTTTATCCAAGTTTCTATTTCAAATAGCATGTAAGGTTTGAGAAATGGAATTAAAATAATAAAGCTTATCACCCTGATAAGGCTACATTAAAGTCGACATAGTAATATTGCAAAGCAACTAAATTTATTCAATTTTTTAATCATTGAACTTTCTTAAAACCTAGTAAAGATAAATTTCATGAACTTAGGCATCACCAAAAAGATTCTTTAAATATGTTTTCAATATATAGTTATTGACCAATACGCCCTGCGATAATTACCCAGCTACGTTTTCATTTTTGATAGCACTCTGAAGCTTTAAAAAAACACTCCTAATTCACTCAAGCTCTTTGTTGACGGTCGATCTATCATATAGTCATGCCACTCACACTAAGTATGCGGCGGTGTTGTTGTAGAAGTTTGAGAAAAGAATTAGGGCTGAGTTTGAGAAGTTTGGGTTTATAAGAAAAGAAGAAGACCTGGTTTCATTATGGTCAGATGATACTCATATGACATTACTGCAAAGCATACCAAGCAGCAGATTAACATATGAAAGTTTAATGGATATCTAAAGGAGCATTTATGGGAAAATAGGATGTATGTGTATGTTATCAAGTACATAATATTTATAAGGGCTTTAGAAAGCTCACAATACAGTAGAAATTTAGCCAATAATAATTACATATTTAACATGTATAAAATTTGAGAAAAATAAGTTACCAAATAACCCTTTCTTTATTAATGTACCTATTATTTTGTTCTAGCACTCCTTTGGTATTTCTAGTAGGCCTCCAGTGCTTGCAATAAATATATGGTGTGTATCCTATCAACTTGAGTTAACACTTAATATTATTTGGAGGTGTCAGCGAAGAACTTCAAATGGGAAACTTAACTTTAAGTAATTTCAAATTTGTTGCCAATTGGGAAGAATCCTACATTGCAATTTAAGTAATTTCAAAGTTCATTTTTATCATCTAAGATGTGGACACACCAAATTTCATGTGATTCGATGACTATTTCACTGTTGATTTAGTGGATGCAAAATTAATGGTTTCCCGACAATACAACTTTTTACTTTGCTAATTCAATGGTGAAAAAGTGGTAGAACCATATGAAATTTGGTGTATCCACATCTTAGAAGATAAGAATGATGGTGATGGGTGCCGATCATGGAATAAAAAGTTGGAAGGTGTAGTTTTTCGACGATGACCGACGAAAAACCCTCCTAGGGCCTCTTTCCTCTCCGAGAGGGAGGAAAGAGGCCCTAGGAGGGTTTTTCGTCGGGTGTCATCTAAAACCTACACCCTCCAACATTTTATTCGACGATCGGCAGCTTTCATCTTGATCTTTACCGTTTAATATGTCGATACACCAAATTTGATGTGATTCTGACACCTTTTCACCGTTGATTTTAGCAATGTAAAATGTTCTGTGGCCCGTAAACCATTAATTTTGCACCCATTAAATCAATGGTGAAAAGTGGTAGAATCACATGAATTTTGGTGCATCAACATATTAGACGATGAAGATCAAGATGAACAATACCAATTGTCGAATAAAATGGTGGAGGGTGTAATTTTTTACGCCGCCTGACGAAAAAAGCCTCCTAGGGGCTTCTTTCCTCCATTACTCTCTTATAACACACTCATACTTTTATAAGCAAATTCATGAAATTTTTGGTCCGTCATATCTCAACTAATTTCTTATCTCAACTAAAATCCATAAAATGTTATATAAAGATCATAATTTATATATATACTTTACTCCTTAAAACAAATTGATCTTTCTTTGTTTTTCGTCATGCAAAATCCAGTTCCCTCCTCATACAATCAATCCTTGATCACAAATTTAAATTACCAACTAAATTTATTCTATAAACCCTAAATTGTAACTAAAGTAGAAAATATCTAGAAAAAGCATAATAGAAAATTAAATTAACACCTAAATTTATTCTATCAATCCTAAATTGTAACTAAATTAGAAAATACCTATAAAAAGCATAATAGAAAATTAAATTACCAACTAAATTTATTCTATAAATCCTAAATTGTAACTAAAGTAGAAAATGTCTTGAAAAAGCATAATAGAAAATTAAATTAACTAAATTTATTCTATCAATTCTAAATTGTAATATATAAAAAGCATAATAGAAAATTAAATTACCAACTAAATTTATTCTATAAACCCTAAATTGTAACTAAATTAGAAAATATCTAGAAAAAGCATAATAGAAAATTAAATTAACTAAATTTATTCTATCAATTCTAAATTATAACTAATTTAGAAAATATCTATAAAAAGCATAATAGAAAATTAAATTACCAACTAAACTTAGTCTATAAATCCTAAGTTGTAACTAATTTAGAAAATATCTAGAAAAAACATGATAGCAAATTAAATTAACAACTAGGTTTATTCTATAATTCGAAATATCTAGAAAAAGTGTGTGTGTGTATTGGTACCATTGTAGGAATCTCCTACAAAGGCTAGACGCATGGAGGATTATTGTTCACCACTTTACCTTGTTTATTCTAGCTTTAATGAATCTTGGATTTGCAAGAGATACATGGACATGAATTAACGAACAATCTGTTGTCATATGTCTCATAACTGTAAGACATTCCTATAATGATAATATATATTCTATTTTCAAGACATCCTGAAAACCGACGTGCTGCATCCACACCACCCCAATGCCATGACAAGCTAGCAAGGATAGTATAGTAGTAGAATTAGGTGTAGGGACTAGGGAGATGGCCAGGGATAGGACAAAGGATGGAAATAGGCTACGGTTAATAGATTAGGAAAAAAGAAAGAAATTTATTCATGAGATTAAGATTAGGTTGACTACATGGAATAAACGAACGCTTACAAGAAAATTGATAAAGTTAGTAAATACAATGATTTGAAAAAAAATTAGTATAATCTGTTTGGAAGCAACTAGATGGATAAGCGAAAAATCTAAACAGAGAAAGTACATGATATAAAATATGAAACACGGGAAAAGATAGGAACAAACATGAGATAGTATACTAGTTGGATAAAACATTAAAATATAATATACATGTAAAAAAGAATTGAAGATAGAACGATATTAATAAAACTAATATTAGGTGAAGAGATAATTAATGTTATTAATGTTTATGCTAGATTTATCGGAAAGCGTCAAGAAATTTTTGGAAAAAGATAGGTGACTTAATTCAGGGTATCCCTTTAAATGAGAAGTTGTTTATAGAAGATTAAATGGTCATTTTGGTAAATATACAGGTGGATATAAAAGCAGGCATGAATATAAAGTAAATAACGATATGGGAGATATGAAATTGGATTTTGTAGTATCGTACGATCTTATAATAGCAAATACATTATTTAAGGAAAGAGATGAGCATTTGATATCAATTAAAATGGAATTATACAATAGCCACAGACTTTTTCCTTACTAGAAAAATAGATTAATTAACTTGTAAAGATTGCAAAATTATTCACAAGAGTCTAACCGGTCAACATAAATTGATGATATTACATATTTGTATTAAGTGGAAAATAAATGCTAAATAGATAGGAGATCTAGAATTAGCTGGTTGAATTTTAAAAACAATAAATTAGTTTTATTTAAGCATAGAATGATAAATGAAGGCAGCTTGAATTCTGAGGATGAAACTAACGTTATATAGAGAAAAATAACTAGTTGCATCAAAAAGGTAACTAAGGAAATTCTAGGTGAATCTAAAGATAATAGGATACCTAATAAAAAGAGTTAATAGTGGAATGAAAGGTTCTTAAGATATTTAACGTGAAAATTGAATCTTATAATAAAGAAGCTAAAAAGACAGTTAGTAAAGCTAAATTTAAATCTTTGGATAATTTATATAGAAACCTAGAAACCTAGAAAGAAGAAATACACACACACGGGTTAAGATAAAAGGAAAAAGCGTAAAAACCCAGGTAACATTAAGTGTATTAAGAGTGCTTAAAAGAGTATTAGTAAAAGACGATGAAATTACAGAAAAATGAAGTTCCTTCCATAAATTGTTTAATGCAAATAATTATCACGAACTTAACGTAGAAACAAGAAATTTAGGTAATATTAGACATATTTTGTATTGTCGAAAGATTAGAATTACTGTAGTATAGGACGCTTTAAACAAGATGAACATTGGAAAAACGGTAGGACTTGATGATATTCCTATCGAAATTTAGAAGTGTTTATAAAATACAGATCTAATACGATTAAATTATTTAATAAAATTACAAGTACAAAAAAATGTCTGATGAATGGAAGACACGCATCTTGATACCTATTTATAAGAATAAAGGAGATACAAAATTACTCAAACTATAGTGAAATTAAGCTTATGAATCATACAATAAAATTATGGAAAAGGGTAATCGACTATAAACTAAGAAAAAACGCATATATCTGAAAATCAATTTCGTTTTATGCCAAGAAGGTTTACTATGAAAGCGATCTATTTACTAAGGCGGTTTACGGAAAGATATAGAGAAGAAGAAAATCTACATATTATTTTTATTGATTTGGAAAAGTTTTATGATAGGGTCCTAGAAAGATACTACCATAGGCTTTAGAAAAGAAACTAATGTCTCTAAATATATTGGCGTGATTAAAGGTATGTACAATAAAATAATTCCTAGAGTGGATTCGATTTGAGGAGAGATGGGGCCATTTCCTATCGCCCTAGATTTACACTAAGGATCGACATTAAATACTTATCTCTTTGCGTTAGTTATGCATGAATTTAGTAGACATATTCAAGATGACATGTCATAGTGTATATTTGTTGATGATATTGTTTTAGTTGATGAATCCAAAGAAGGTATTATTACTAAAGTAGAAAAATGGAGAGAGGCATTAGAATCTAAATGATTTAGAATTGGCAGAGCAAAAACTAAATATATGGAATATAATTTCAACAAAACAGTTCGATGAAATAAACGTTCAGTACAAATTGATGGCCATGAAATATTTAGGAATAACCATTTTCGTTACTTAAGATTTATAATTAACCATGATAAGAAGATTGGGTATGTATTATGTCCCTCATAGGATCAAAACGGGATGGTTTAAATGCATAGAGACTTCAAGAGTGCTATGTGATCGTTAGGTATCTTTGAAATTGAAAGAAAAATTTTATAAGACAGCAATAAGACCTGCATTTATTTATAGATCAAAAAGTTGGACAATTAAGAAACATTTCCAAAAAAAGATGTAGCTGAAATGAGAATGTTAAGATAGATAAAGAATAATACACTAAAAAGCAGGCTAAGAAATGAGTATTCGTAATAAGATAGAGGTAGCTCTCATTACGGATAAGATTCAAGCGAAACGATTGAGATGCTTTGAAGATGTGCAACAGAGACCAATCAATATCCCGGTTAGAAAAACAACAAAATTGTAGCTCATATCGCAACTAAGGATAAGGGTAGACCTAAACGAACATGGGTCGAGACAGTTAAGAATGATATATTAATTGTTAATTTAACCAAAAAGACGGTCTTCAATAGAGCAGAATGAAAGAGAAAGATCATATAGTTAACCCTAAAAATTTGGGATAAAGGCTTGTTGTATATATAGGGTTAAAAAAAAATCTCATGCTAGACCCTCATTCTCAAATCCATGTTGTGAACTTCATCTCCCTCTCCTCTAATCAGATGAAACACCTCTTTTTTCAACCATTCGCCTGCATTACCTGCGCTGGGTCATGTCCTCCATGTTAATGAAACAACTTCTTCTTGAATAATAGCTGTATGGTCGTTCTGATCATTCGTAAGAATTTTTTTGGTCATGTTTCTTAAATGCTACTTGTGCCTAATCTTTATAGACTAAAATCTGTTGAACTTCTGTGAAATAATGAGATTATTCATGCCGCTCTGACAATAATATTATTTTTTCGGCATTTAGTTATAAAACCCTTTTTAAATAATTACAAAATCAACCTCCCTAGATTTCAATTATGATTCTCTCATGCTAGTTAAAGTTTACGCTCCAAAAACGTATCTAGTTATCCTTATTTTGAACCAAGGTTGCCAACTCCGTTTCAATATGGAAAAATAAGATTCAGATATGTCATTAACGATATTGATCAACGTACAAATTTTTAAGATTTTGTTGAGACATCAGATCTGATTCTTACCACCACGTAGCCCTCCATAAATGAAAATATGGTCACCAATTGCCACTGCCGCATGCCTACAACGTCGAGTTAGTTCAACAGAAGCATCACCACCAGCTGCATCAGCACTAAATCTTCCTGTCCTCGGACTTGTGACCACTGATTTTGTGTCACACCAAACTCCAGCAGCAGTATCCAATACTAAGCAAGAAAAATTACAAATAAATTGTCACAAATACTTGCAGGAATCCATTTCTTTAAAAAAAAATAGAAAAAAGCAACAGAGAGTGTGTTATCTAACACTTATTTGACCTTGGATGTTTGAGTTTTAATTAGCAACCGACATCGACATGCACATGATAGTAATCTGCCTGCCAGCACATGCTGACAGGAATCTACCGATCTCAACAATAAAATCATCCAGATCCTCAAAAAAACGAAATATAAAGTATGCCACCTCTTAAATTTTTTTTCTGGCATAACAAATCTGTGATTTGTACACTAATTTAAAGGAATAGTCAAGTTATTTAACATAAATTAAGTAAGCATCTAATTGGAAAGCTTAGACTGAAAAGGAAGAAAAGTACTTGATCGAAAACAACAAAAACAAGGTTGGATGCACATGTATTAAGACTTATTCTAGTATTGTAACAATTCAAACAAATTTGATTGTTTTCATCAATTCTCTTAATTTTCCCGGGCGGGGCGGGGGGGGGGGGGGGGGGGGGGTGTTGCACACAAAGACTTTCGCATATGAATGGGCCTCTGTCCAATGTTGTATGAAGTCATTTAATAAAATACATTGTGGGGACAATTGCATTTCATTAAGGAATAAACCACCAAAATATTCCAAGCACTTGACCTTTAGGCTAAATGTCTCTGTATCAGAATAACTGACCAACCCTCAACATTAAACTGCAGTTCATATTTTATAAGTATGCTATAATTTATGATGAACAAAAGATCATGCAGAGAAAAAAACCCAATGTAAAAGGAAAAGAGATTCACAACTACACATCTTCATTAATCATTATTATCTCATTAAGGGACTTACAAAACTAGCTAATATATATATGGATTGATCGATCGATCGATGGATGCAGGATAGATTTTGAGTCTTAGCTATGAGAGTTATGTCTATGCAGAAAGTCATGAGAATCACTATTTGCCATTTTTTCGAAGAATTCCAAAGTGTTTTCATGACAAAAAATTCAATCCATCCACATTTCAAGCCTAGACAAGATCTACAAACAAACTCAGTATAACAGAAGCAACAAACCTAGTACATGAATTATAGAAACATTAATCACTCTGCTAGGAGTTATACCTGTTCAATCTACAGTTTCATTATTAATCTCCAGATCCTGTGCCAACCACATTGCCGATGGCTGATAAGGATTACTATGCTTTTACCCGAGTAGCCCTCAGGTCTCACCAGGCGACTAGCCCTATATAACTTTAGGAGAGGAAAGGGGGATGCCAGCTAGGTTTTTCTTTCTTGAATAATTCTCTCTGGTGTTATTTTGCAACCCTAGCCCTAACATCATTATATATATGCTGTAAGTAACATGACTGATAGAGACGAGAAACAGACCTAGCTCCTAGGGCTAGGTCGGCCTCATCTCGATCCTACACCATGCAGGTAGCAGGTCCCTGATCCGCTTTGATTCAACCATCTCAGCCTACTCAGTTGGGCGGATGTTTGAACCAGTTGAGAGCCCAAATCACAACAAGTACATCAAGGCTACGTAACTCATAGTTTCTCAAAAAAAAATGAAAAGAATATATAGTGATGAGACAAATCATGGTAAAACTCAACCAGGACTATTTTTCTCAAATGAGCTTATGACACATGAGTGACAACCTATTATCAAACAATATTGACTGTAAATAAATAAGTAAAATTTCAAGCTCACTTCTAGACTTATGGAGTTGAAAATCTATCATTGGAGCAGTATCAGAAGTAAAATGCAACCTGCAATGCTTGATGAATCTTCTACCATACGGCCACCACCAAGAGCCCCTCCAGATACATGAAGTCGTGCATTTACAAAAACCTAGAGATATGGTAGCATTTTGTTATTGATCTTAATATCATGAACTCAAGTAAGTAGAAATAAGAGTATTTGTCTCACAGCGGCATGTTGGTATCTAGGAGATGGGGAGACACCAGGAGCAATAGCCCATTCCCAACGCCCATCTCTGTGTTTCGCAAGACCATATGCACTTGCCAGAGGCTACATAAATCAGGGCAGTATATATCATGTGAATCAGTCACCTAAAACATAAAGAAATAGAGACACTAGCTTGATGAAAATAGAGACATGCGAGAATAGACTATAAGATGTTTAAATATTGAGTAATAATTTTCCTACTCATTGTGGTATCCAAATAGGCTATTGAGCCTCTCATTGGATACAAGGTGGGGCAGAGTGCGCAATTACCTACACAGTGGATGTCATGCACCCACTCTACCCAATGAGAAACCTGGGCCTACTTGGATTCTACCGGGTGGGTACAAAAAGCGTTTTTCTTTAATATTAAAGACAACAATATCTTAGAACATTTGATCCTTCTATTATTTAATATGATAATTTAAAATTAACAAAATATTAACATCTGAACGCCAATCAAAGAATGAAGAAAAAATGATACCAAACTACACGTAATGTGCAAAATGTAAGCATTTCGATATAAAAGAATTTAAGACACCGAGACACAAATCATACACACTTCATATACAATGAATGAGCAGAATATTAAGCATTTGATAACTATTTGACTATCTACATGAAAAAAGCAAGCGGTGTAGCTGAAGTACCGAAGCACATGGCATGCAAGAAATTGTATAAAAATGACATATATAAGAAGTCTCTGCTACATATATTAGAAGTTATATTTCAAAATGATGCAGTATGAACTTATTCAAATAAACTAATTGTCTACTATGATATACTAAGGCCATAGGTTGTGCTTCTCTACTACTATGTATACAAACTATGGTTTGTCTTTCTGCCTGTGATGCAACATATTTTGAGACTGTCAATACAAAAAGAAGCCTGTTACACACCACACTGTTTGCATCTCTCCCTCCACAAAGCAAAAGAAGACCATCAGAACGAGCACTTGCAGTAGCGTACCTATTAAAGAACGAAAGGAATAACATTAGTGAACATCTATGTGGGTTTTATTTTATTTTTTTTGTTGGGGGGGGGGGGGGGTTAGAGAAAAGAAGAAGGAATGTAGCCCCCCTCTAACATAAGCAAGTTAACCCAGTTCTATAAGATAAAGGGTATAATATTGTTAGTAGCATACACAGTATAATACTTTCGATGGTCTGCAGTACAAAAAAGGACAGGTTTAGTAGCAACGGTGTTTGCCTATTCAGAGTTATGGTAGATTGGGAGACATCGTAAGGCCATTTTGATAATTTTTTACATGTTATATATGTGTGTGTGCATATGTACATGCATACATATAGATATGAAGCAATGTTGAAATTGGCACATTATGTAGCCCGCTGTTTTGCACTATGCATTATAGCTTGACATATTTTTTATAGTAGTGCAGTGACCTTGGCTTCATAGAAAGTAGCTTACGCTTTTTTTACAGATAGCTGCGCGAGTGTACGTAGCATGGCAGCATAGCCTATAGTATTTGTAAACAATACAGGGTATTCTCTTATCAGACTGGATTTTAAACTCGATAGGGCTAGTAAACCCAAGACATTACATAATTATCCTCTACGCTTTCGATCTTTCATAACCCAACAATAAAAATGTATAATTTCTATGGTATACTTTTAATCCCTAATCCCTAACCGCCTTCCTTATCTCAACTTTAATTCATTATTCTTCTTGTGGTCTTCGATACCTAATATCAAGCAAATGAAGCCACAAACTCTACCTAGCGTCTCAAACTCATGATTGTAGGGAACATCTTGTCGAAATCACAAACTCACAAGGTGTCAAATACTCAATTCCAGACAAGTCATCTTTCAATTAAAGGTCTTCTACATGGTCCACATCGGGCGGGCTGTCATATTATTGACCTACAACATAATTTCTTTATGCTTTTGGTATAGTGGTTAAATTGCATGAGATAATATCTCAAGTGTCAGGCCTATGCTTATTATTCATACAATCTGTCAACTCAAGAGAACGGAAACAATATAAAATATACCATTTTCCCGAAGACGAAAAATTAGAACACTTTTAAGTATCTGGACATCACAATTATCGATAGCAGGATAAGGAAGGTAAATAATCAATAACATGATAGCTCCATACAAGACCAAACCACATAAATTATGCAATTGAATGGCACGGTATAGACCTACAACTAAATGAACTGTTATATAATTGACCTACAACATGATGGCTTTCTACTAATGGTATAGTGGTTAAATTCATTGCATGAGATAATATACAAGCTGTCTGCTCAAGAGAACAGAAACAATATAAAATACGCCATTTTCCCACAAACGAACAACTAGAACACTTTTAAGCATCTAAACATCACAATTATCAATAGCAGGATAACTAAGGAAAAATCAATTTCATGGTAGCTCCATACAAGATCAAACCATGTAAATAATGCAACTGAATGACACGGTACAATGGTCATGTTTGGACAAGGAGACTTGGAGCAAAATACTCACATGCACGGAGGTGGGCCTTCACCTTCAGGTTCCAACTTCCTCCATTCATATGGTTTGGCTGCAGTGTCTAGAGCCCAGACATCAGCTAAAGGCCGCTTACCTACAAAGCAAGAAACTCAAACTTACATTCTGGAACAGATTACAGCATGCTAAGTGCAACTAATGATTGTTTTGAATATGGCGGCATGTTGAATAATTCTACCATCGTTTCCACCGATCGTCAATAGAAATCTTTGGCCCACTAGAGCCATCACATGACCATACCGTGGTCCAGGGCCAGGTCCTTGAACAACCACCCTTCAATCATTAATACTATAACTTAGCATCAATATCCTAAAAATTCAACATTCTAAGAACATTGCTAAATTACTGGGATGTGATCAAAACCTATGCCATCGTGGTCTTTGTTGTGTTAAATCCAGTACATGTAGATCCTCTGCGGATAAACCAGCAGGACCAATTCCACCCTGCATTGCATCAGTGAAAAGAAGAAGAATTATGGAAAAATCACGTCTTTCTTGAAGAATTTATCAACTTAACTGTTTCTAACAACAATTATGCATGCTTAGTTTACTAATCATATCGTTACCTGAATTACTACCATCGTTCCCACAGCCGTAGCAACATGAGCAGCTCTTGGAGAAGGTGGCTCTCCTAACGGAGTAAGTCTACAACAACAAAACAATAACTTTCAACTAAATATATCCCACCAAATTCATTAAAAGAATCCAAACTCTGCACTCACAGCTGAGCAAGCTTACCTCGACCATTTATTCAACAACACATCGAAACAATGAACATCAGCTGTGGCACCAGCCAAACCTGCAAACATTCCAACATCATGTTTAAATTCCAATATCTAGGGTTTAATCAAATTTTTCTCTTAAAAAACCAGAGTTTTCAAATTCAAGAGCTTACGAATTCCAGCGCTACCAGCAGTCGGCGGCGGCGTCGCCGAGTTCCCCTCAAGAGCAGTGGCGCCGCCGAACAAAATAAGCCGAGGGCCTATATAATTACTCGTCCCGTCCTCGCCAACGGCCGCAACAGCCGTCAACGTGTGCCCGCACCTCGACCCCGGCCCATCCTCCTTCTTCTCGATAACCGCGTCCACCGCCGAGTAATTCGGCGCTTGGCGGGGACCGCCGCCGGCGGCGGATGGCTGCGGCGGCGTAGGAGGAGGTGTGGACGAGGGTTCCGATGAGAGATCGTGGTGGTTGTCGGCGGCTGCAGCATCGTGTTCGGATTCCGTCGACATCGATGCATCGAGGTCCATTGACGATCGATTCGTTGCAGAGATCGAGAGGGAAATTTTTCAAGATTCGGATTCGGGACGAGCATTTCCGGTCCGCTGCTCCGCGGTCGACATAACGGAACCGTCACCGCCGGTCCGACACCGGTGCTGACGTGTCGGATCGGAGCGGACGAACGAGGAGCAGATCAATCGATTCAAATTGAAAACAGAGAAATGAAAAAATAATGGCAAATTGGGATTAAATTACGAAAGGGAACGAGAAAAAGAGATGATTTATGTAAAATTCCTTTTCTCTCTCTCTCCAGAGGACGAGGAATAAACGGAGAAAATCGCAGAACAGGGTCCGCTGACGATCGCCCGCTCGTCGCTCGCTGGATCGGTCTTTCGTTTTCCTTTCGTTTTCCTTTCGTTTCGTTTCTGTTCGATGACCGGATGGGCCGGTCACGAGTAAAGCCTAGCTGGCGACGGCGCAGAGGGTGGTGGGGCCCAGAGGGGAGCACACTGAAATGGAGTTACTGCTGGAAATGGGATGCGATTATTTTCTTAATCTTGGTTCGGGTTTTTCCGACACTGTTATAGGTTGATGTCTTGCCTTTTTTCGTGGTTGATTGTGGGTCATCAAATGGAATTAGGAGTGCCTGCGGTTAGGAGTAAAATAGCATCTATCTTCTTGAAACAAACATCCAGATTCACCCAAAATCGAAATCGACGGTCCAGATTTGCGTAAAACAGAAACCTTTGGTATTGGGGTATTCTACTTGCAAAGTACATAAGGTTTGCGGTCAAGATTTCGCAGAGCAAGCCTGCTATTATCTTTTGCATAGCAGACACTCTTTTTCCCTTCAAATGTGTATATAACTTGAGCATGCCATAAATATCGATGTAGTGTCATAAATATGAATCTTGTCTTTCATTTTTTAGGCAGAGCAATAGATTGGGAATCCATCATAAAAGCATGCAAGGATGATTAGATTATTATGGCTAATTTCATTCAGTTGGTTGAAATAGAAGTTATTAAAAGGGACGTTAATTGGTTAAAGGGTTAGATTTTCAAAAGATAGATCAAAACTTTGTATGTCAAAATACAGACTACGGGAAGGTTTTACCATTAACCTATAATAGCACGGTAAAATGTTAACATGATTCTTTTAATAGTCCGTTCTTAAAAAATACCATTGGTTATCTCAGCTCCAAAGCTTAAGTACTTCCTGTTAAAAAAGGTATGATAGGATTGTTCAGTTCAAGAGAAGAAAAGGCAAAGAATTTGGTTTCATGCATATGATTAGGGTATTTCCTTGTAGAAAGTCCATGATCTAAGGTTGTCTACATGGAACAAGTCAACTTTTATCCATTTCATCATTGGACTCTATCCGTTGAAGAAATCAATCTCCTAAAAGAAATGTTGCCATTAACATTTTTTGTGCCTTCCTTTTTCGTTTTAATAGATGCTATAATTCAAAATAGATTTTAAGCATACTTTTTCTCTTTGGTGTATCCAATTATAGTTATATCCGATTTTAATAGATATGCATTACAAACCTCATCAACCAATCGGTATTAAATATGAAAATGGTAGCACCTATATCCATTGCTTATCTTATTGTAGTTTTTCTAAATGGGAGTTGCGAATGTAACCCCCCCACCCTCACCCTCAATCCAAGTCAGGAAGGTTTTTTTTTTGTAACTTCTACCTTCATCTAAATGGCATATAGGTTTTTATTCCTACTAATGTTGAGATTGAAAGACCGGCCGATCCACGAAACAATGCTCGCGACAAAATCAAAATCGTGCAAACAACACAATTACGCGATTAACAACTGTAATATCGGGTTATTTTATTATATCCGTATTTGAATAAATATTAATTTCCCAATTTTCCTATTACTCACTTTCATTTTTCCTTTCCCTTATGTATTTTCTTCTCTATTTATTTTTCCCTGGCACCTAAAACGCAAAATCCCTGAATTTCATTTTTTATTTCTTCCCTTTTCTTTTTCTCCGTCCAAACCCAAAACCCATTTCTTTTTCTTCAATCCAAAACCTAAGAACCCTAGTCCAGATCTATTCCTATTCCCTCACGTTATCAATTTAGTTATTAATGGTGAGGAATATTGTATTTATTAGCATTAACTGTGTTTAAATGTTGTTTAATTGAGATGCTTGTTTTCTAACCCTAAACCTATTCTATTTCCCCCAATGCAGACCTCTCTCTCTCTCTCTAACTCTCTCCTTATCTCCATCTCTTTCTCTCTCTCTCCATTATTCTCTCAAATTCCCTCCTCTCACTGCAACTCAGTTATCCCGGTGTCGAACCCACCACCAGCAACTGCCGCCGCCAACTTTCTCTACCTCGCTAGTACCATCGACCACAACGAGCTCCTTTCACCCTCCTCCTCCAACCGAGACCCGAGCTCCACACCACCTTCATCAAGCTCACGGCAAGCTTCGTGGTGTCGTCTCCACACCACCTTCATCAAGCTCACGGCAAGCTTCGTGGTGTCGTCGCCATCACCGCGCTGCAACCTTCCGCCAACAAGCCACCGCCACACTCTTTCTTCTGCAACCACCACACACCGAGCCCCTCCTTCATCTTCTCCCCAACTCACCGCAAAACCAAGAACCCAACACCCATAGCCAACCGCCATCACTGCTGGCGCCACCATCCACTGCTGCCGCCGACGAGCTCCTCACCGGAACCACCTCCATCACCACCAACACCTCCCCTCTCTCTCCTTCTCTCATAACTCCACCAAGCTCCTCTTCAAAACCCATACCCGAGAACCTATCACCAGCACCGTCATCACCTTACCGCCGTTGCATCCGTTGTCTCCATCGCTGCCGTCCAAGCCCCACCGCCGTCATCGACGTATTCACCATCGCAGTAGTTATCGTCGTCACAGAGCCCAAGTTTCAAGCTAAGCCCTTCGACATTTCATCGAACACCTATAACCGTCGCCGTTGCCGCTGTTCTAGTCACTGTGGTCACCTTCCAAGCCATGGCCTTGGTCTCCATAGCAATCGCCATCGTCAACACAGTTGCCATCGCAACACTAGCACACATCCTTCGAAGCCGCGTCACGTTCGAGCCTCACTCGCTTCGCGTTGCACAGCCGTCGTCTTGTGTGTCGAGATGGATACTCTTCACGTGGTGTCGCTTCTATATCGGCGATCAAGGAAAGTGAACTCTCTCACTGGCTTAATCATGCCTCCCCAACACATATATTTTAAATGTTAGTCGCGATTGTCGTAATCAAAACCTATTTTTAAAATGCCGGAAATTATGATCAATGAATCCATTTACTGTTAAATAATATCGTGTGTAAATTTGAGTTAAAAATAATGTAGTTCGCACATGAGATGGCATCCCCAAGAGACGATGTCAAAACTGAATTTTTCTGTATATGTCATGTTGTAAAATTCATAGTTAATTAAATATAAATTGAATCGTGATGTTCTAGGGCTCGTATCGAATCCAACTAGATAAATTATAATCCTATGCAAATTGCTATTAAATATTGCTATGATACGATAATGAAAATTGGATAGAAATACGGCTCTGTGCTGCGGTCAAGGGCAGTATTTTATGTCAATCCTTATTTTGAAACACCTGTATGTTCCTGTACACATCTGATTATGTGCGGAGACCTATATTTTTGCATATATAATCGAGTTATCTAACTGATGGTGTTGGATTCATTTAATTTGAGCGATGTTTGGTATTTTAAAAGTATTTTTAATTGTCGACATGTATGGCTGTTTTCTGCAGTGACAAATTATATATAACATAACTCTTTGTATACAATGGTTATTACTGATCTGTCTATTGCGTTATAATCTTAACTGATAAATATATATTTCATTGAACTGTAGCAACGCCTAATTCTGAACATAGCTAATGGCAAAATACGTTCAAAGTTGGACATCCAGTTCAGAAACTGGAATTCCAGCAGTGAACATCCGTTTTAAAATGACCGTATCTACCTAACCAGCACCCCGATTGGTATGAAACCAATTTTAATGTTTATATAATTGAGTCTACTATTTATTACTTTTATATCGTTTCGCTTGTTTTTGTACATATAAATTACTGTGAATTTTCTAACCTGAATGACACGGGCTGCCCATATTTTACTTATAGTATATTTTATTGCATTTCTATCATATTTCGTGATAATTATAATCTTAGTTATTAGTGATTATTTGCATTGACACCTTAGTGACTATAGCGTATTTTCGAGTGATAAATGGTATCGATTGGGTGTGACAAGTACGCCAGTGATAGTAATTGAAATTGAAAGTGATATAAGTGAAAATGCGATTGAACTGTGAAAATGACACATACTTGTATACAACCAATTCGATACATGAACATATACTATAATCTGGGGAAATGGGGGAAATCGAGCGTGGAATCGAACTCGTATTTAGCGAGATAGTGTGTGTGTGTGTGTGTGTGTGTGTGTACTAATTAGGTCGTGGGCCTAGCGGCACGGCTGCAGGGTCATGTCCCGGGCACAGTGGATCGTAGTCTCGGCCATGCACAAGACCCTTGTTAAACACGACAACTCTTTTCCACCGATCGATTTCAAATTAACTTAGAGAATGATAGATTTAGTGATATGGACATTGCATTGATTACTGATTTGACACACATGCTACACTATTCCGCACCTGCTATTTCATATACACTTATCATTATTTTCCATGCCTGATATTTCTTGTTTACTCTATTGCACATATTATATATTGCTTTATTGTGTCATCCTGATAATCTGAGTGTGCATACTCAGAGGACAGAGTGGACCCAGCTCAAGATCAAGACTTGCACTTGTTTACCGCCGAAAATGGAGACGAACCGGGATCGGACGTCTTGCCTGAATTTGGGGGCAGATACTATATGGAACATATCCGTCCGCCTCTCCGAAAATACCAAGTTGATTTATGACACTGTATATATGAGGTTTGGACATATGCGACCAATATAGTGTGATTTTATCAGATTCCCCCTCTTTGAGGGATTTTTTTATTGTGGGGATGCTCTTCCCTGCAGGCGTAAGCCTCTGCAATTAATTACGCTATCGCATTACGATAGCAACTTTTGTTGGGTTACACTAACGCCCTGGCCATCTATCGTGGCCATTTGCGGAATAATTTTTTTTCTAATTTTTAAAACTGGCGCAAGAATAACCCGATCACCGGATCTACCATAAACCTAAACTAGCTAATTAGGAGGGGAGCTAGCTACTATGAAATAAGTGTCTCACCAAAAGATCTGTGTCCTTAAGTCTTCTTTCCTTTTCGTATGCTCCTAGAGACCTCCTTGATCGAGCTTGTTCTTCTTTCCTTGCTTTTTCGGTTCTCCGGGATCGCGCTTGTTCGGCGGTCTCCCTCCGTCGAAGATGATCCACCCGAGAGATGCAGTCCATGGCTCTAGCTCCACACCAAGTGTCAAGTGGAGCAACTAGAGGCCTTAGATTGCTAGTCTAAGGAATCTAGGTTGTAGTGTAAGGTTTTTTATAGGTTTCTATCTCACATCCTCTCTTGATTCTCAACACATGAGAGTGTAGAGATGAGGTAGTAGATGAAGGTGGAGGAGCTCAAGAAGCAAGAGGAGAGTGAAGCAAATGGTGAGTGATTGACTTGAAAAAGTGTTTGTAGTAACCGCAATCAATAACGGTGTTGCGTGTAGCTAGACGAGATGAGTACGGGTCGTCCGCAGGGATGCGTGGATCATTTAATCTTGCTTTAGATGAGTTGATTAGAAATAGGGGAGAGCGGTTCTAGATCTATGATGAACACGGACGTAGAATATATAAGAAGATGGCTTGTAAGGTTCGTTAGAATTTAGTAGTAATAGATGATTAAATAAAGATGACTCCTTCTATCTTTTAATAGATTTAAAACTAGATCGATAGTGATGAATGAAGATTAGGGTTTTCGGAGGGAATAGGGTTCTCACTCTTAACCATTATCTTTTCATTGACCTCTATTCATGTCTAGCCTCTACCAAAACAATTATTAATTTGATCTCAAATCACAGTCGAAACTATCAATAAATTGATAGCGCGCCCGATTAGGATGTTAACGATTCTTTTGATAAAGTTTATAAACTTTATAAGATGTAAAACAAGTTAAGAGATTTTATCATCCATCGATCTACCCTAATCCTACGAACCCTATCAAACGGAGAATTACTCACGTATGTTTGGAGAAGAAGAAGAAGGGATAGAGAAGGAAATCATAATACAGAAATTTAAATGCGGAAAGTAAATGCGAAATAATTAAACAAATGATCTACCTTTATTAATCAACGTTACAAGTACAAATCCTTCGAATTTAGATTACAAGAGGAAGAAGTTGCTCTCGATCTCTGCTTCGTAGGAAGTATTTGCTCCGTCGATATTCATGTCGCTCTATCACGTCGAATCGCGGACCTGTCGTGGATCTCTTGTTCTTTGACGATGATTTGCTTCGTGTTAAAGGTGATAATTCTCTAAGTTTATTCATCGGTCCTTTATATAGCAGTAGAAGCAGAATCCCTAGATCTCATACGTTAAGATATGCCATTAAGATCCAATTTCCAAATTTTCAGTTCCTACGGCCACGATGAAGCCGCGAATCCGCCGTATATATGGGCTATTGGCCGCGGTTGGACGACGGTTTGGGGGAGTTAGGGTTCCAAATTTCTGGGGCTTCTACATATTGACACGTGGAGATTTTTTCAATATCTGGATTCTACAAATATTTCTCTGAGTCTCTGCCAATATTGATTCTATGGTTTTGGTAGATTTTTTATCTTGACATCTTGAAAATCTCGATTTCCCGACCTGAACTAAATTTGCACAATATCTCCATGAATAATATTAGTAATATTTGTTAACTTAGAGATAGTATCTTAATCATTTTATATGGTAATAAATCTTTAAGAAATTTGATTAAGATTATTTAATATGATATGCATATTTAAATTATCAAAATATCTTATAAATATTATATGCATATATTTTCCTTCATAATATTAATTATAATATATAAACATATGGTAAAGAGTAAATTTGCAGATAAACTCACATATGTTTTATATTTATAATAAACACCTTTAAATATTTAAGAAAAGTAAGGAAAATATTATATCAAATGTGCAATATTTTCGACTGAACAAATACCCCCAAATTTAATTTTGATCGTCCCGAGCATACTAGTTATTCAAGAGAGGGAGAAAAAGAAAAAGAAAAACCTAAGTAGCACACTTTCGTAGGCAACACGATTACACTGAGTACGTGCAACAAGCCGTTAAATCTCTTGGTGTCCCTAATAGGAAGAGTATTGTCTCCTGAGGGCTTTCAGCGGATTACACCCACAAAATCCCATAATAAAAGAAAGAAGATGAAAGTTACGTGCAAAGATAAGAACTATAAAAGAAAAAACTTGAAAATAAGAGTTTTCAACTACACTAACTTTTCGGTTGCCATGAGCCCTATCTTAATGGTGGTGAAAAGATGTTAGCAATCACATCATCTCTCAATAAAATATCGCCTTTAGTCTTCCTCCCCACCTTTCTTTCAAACATCGAACCCCTACGTGTGTGTAAAAGACATCCCTACACTTAGAGAATTCAATTCAAGTTATCATACTCTTGTCCATCTACCTTAGTACTTTTTAGTCGGTGAACATTATCAGATGGAATTGCTCACACATCCTTCATGCGACCGTTAATACTTCTTGAGGTACTAACCGATCGATTACTAAATGTGCTCGCTCATTTAGGCATAATTATCCTCGTCTTGCAACACTTAAGGCTTATCAGTGGATCCCAAACCAGTTGGTCTAAGGCACTAGGTGATAAAGTATCCTCGCTGTATTTTTTTATGCTGCCTCAAGCAAGTACAAAACCAGTGTTCATTTTTTTTCACCATTTTTTTCTTTATATTTTTATTTTTCATACTAAGGCTTGTAGACAAGAGCATTTCAATGTATTCTCTACTATCTCAAGTTTCAAGATGTGTGCAAGTGCATATAGTAGGGTATCAACGTTCAAATATTTGGACTTAAGAATAGGGACTATTTTTCAGACTTATTTTTATCCTCATATTAGTAATTTCCTTCATCTTATTAACCCTTGGGACAACACCTCATAACTACTTATTACTAGCTTCGTTTAAGAAAACGTCTAAGTTTTTTGCTTTTCTCAAACTATTCCTATCTTTCATATATAATATTTCATTTTCAAATTTTCATTATCAAAAAAAAATTTATTTTGTGCTTTTATGTATGCTAATGCATAATAATGCATGAATAAGCACAAACCTCCCCCAAACCTGTTTACAGCAGTGTTTTCACTGACGTCATCTGTTAAACTTAAAAAATCTGTAGACTTGGGAGGAAAACTTAGTAATGGGGACATGAATAAATGACAGTGAAATCCTCCCCCAAACTTATTTTTGGCTCACAATTTTGTTAAAATTTATTTTCTTTCAAGAGCCAAAATATTTTCTGCTCCTCCAAACATGAGTAAAATAGTATTAAGCATTTAAAATTATGAGGGGGGTTAAAGTTATTGGTCTATTCAAAACTTTACAAAGACCAAAAATCAACACCAACCATTCAAAGATTTTATTAATGTAACAATAAGGTTGGTAGAAGAACATGTCGCCTATCGACATAAAGAAGTGGCGAGGAGATAAGAGATGTAATAGAATGGGTTTACGTCTCGGTTTATAGAGACGAAACAGTGATGGTGGATTACTCGCATTCTCGTTCCGGATAAGAAGAAGGGGTGGCGGTTCAACTTCTTTCAGTGGGGGTTGATTCATCACAACGCCCATGTCTTCTAAGAATGCGAGTTCATCAGCGAAGATTTCTTCAAAACTTTCATCGATATCCCGAATAATAATCTCATCGGAAAGAATGGGATGATACTTGGACTCCATAAAAGGTTCAAATTTAGCGTTAGATGTTGACCCGAACAGCTCGATAGAAGGGTCCGTATGTGTATAATAAAAAGCAGGGTCAAACAATAACGTATTAGCGGAGTCAAGATCAGTATCGTGAAGCTGTTCAAGTTTGTTACTGTCGGAATCCATCCTTTCGACAGAACATACTTGAGCATAGGGTTTGGAAGGTTCACTTTCTAACTTGTAAATGTTAAGCTCAATTGACATCTTCTCGAAGGATAGGGTCATAGAACCGTTTCGACAATTGATTATTGCGTTGGAAGTCGCGAGAAAAGGCCGACCTAGAATCACCGGAATTTGGTTCCGTGGGTTTGCTACAGGCTGTGTATCAATAACTATGAAGTCCACATGGAATATAAATTCCCCGACTTTGATCAACACGTCCTCTAGCTCACCCCTAGCTTGGGTGATAGATCGATCGGGCATCCGAAGAGTGCAGTGCGCCGGTTTTAACTCTCCGATGCTTAATTGCTCATAGACAGAATACGGAAGCAAGTTAACACTAGCACATAAATCGAGTAAAGCATGAATAATATTTTTACCCCCAATAGAAATAGATATTGTAGGACTCCCGGGGTTCTTTCGTTTCTTGGGTATTTGTTGGGTAAAAGCAGTGCTCACATTACTCGCCAGGAAAACTTTTTTAGGCACTTGAATTTTCCTTTTCGTAGTGCACAAGTTCTTTAAAATTTTCGCATAGGACAAAACTTGTTAGATAGCATTTAGGATAGAAATATTTATGTTAACTTGCTTAAAAATTTCTACAATCTTCTCCATTTGTGGACTTGGTCTGTTGCCTCTTAACCTATGTGGATAAGGAGCTTTATCAATAAGAATTGGGTCCAACATTTGTGGAGAAGTTTGTGGAGATGGAATAGGTCCCAGAATTGGAGTTGGGATCGTTTGAGGTTGACTCGAGGAAGTGGGTTGCGGGTTCGAGCCTAGTAGAAAATGGAGAATAGGCTCGGAAGAAGTTGTTGGATTAGACGAAGGAGGAGTAGAAGTAGAAGCCGAGGTATCAATTGATTCTTCATCATCAACCTGTTCATCTACTTGGTTGTTCAGCACTTTTTCCGATCTCAACGTGGTTACGACACACAAATTATGATTTTGTGAGTGGCCAGGATTCGGTAGAGATTGAGATGGAAGTTTCTCTTTCTCTCTCACACTCATCACGGCTTTTAACTGTGCAAGTTATGCTTCTATCGATTTTATACTTTCACCGTGGGAAGCGGTGTTCTGCACTAGAGTTTGGATAGCAGACGTTAAATTAGCCATCGTTTGAGTACATTGTTTAATGAACATTTCGAGTGCAGAGGGTTTATCGGTACCGGACGTTGGGAAAGAATTATTATAAGGATCAAAGTTGTTGGCCGGGCTTTGAAAAGGTTGCGGTTGAAAGGGGTGCTGACTTTGTGGTGGTTGTTGCTGCTGTAGAAGAACCCTTTGATAGTTATTTTGGCTTGGGAACGTATTTTGAGTTTGAGTTTGGTTTTGGTTCCAAGCAAAATTAGAGCGATTCCTCGATCCCTGATTACACGTGGAAGAATAAGGATCATTTCTAGGTCATTGTTGAAAAGTAGCATCAGTATGTTCTTGACTTTGAAACGGAGGATTCAAAGGACATTCTTCCGTCAGATGTGAGGGTCCGAACAACAACCACACACGGTTTTGGGGAGCGTAACCTGGTTTAGGGAGGCTGAAGAGACTTTTTTTTCTATGGCTTCGAGTTTCCTTTGTATCGCGGCCATTTCGGCCTTCACTGCGATGGAAATATCGAGCTGATGGATACCTCCCCTAAATGATACTGATGGTGGTCTAACGCTTTCCCATTGTAAAGTTTGTTCAGCGAGATCTTCCAGAAATTGCCAAGCTTCACCATCGTTTTTAGACATGAAATGGCATTGACAAATAGTTTCAAACATCTGCTTTGTCGCTGGATTAATACCCTCATATATAATTCGGCAAAAGTCCCATCTATTAATTCCGTGATGAGAATATTGGGCTAGAAGATCTTTAAATCGTTCAAAGCATTTCCCAAATGGTTCATTGGGAAGCTGGATAAACTGGTTAATCTCGCTTTGACCACGGGCGGTCTTATGATTGGGATAAAATTTCTTAAGGAATGCTATAACAAATTCATCCCAATTGACAATAGAGTGTGCGGCAGTGTTATAAAGGCACTTTTCTGCTAGATCGCACAAGGTAAAAGAGAGAAAACGAATCTCATAGCATCCACAGGAAGTTGTAAAGTGTCCATCATTGCATATACGTTTTCGAATTTGGTTATGAAAACATATGCGTCTTCGGATTCAAGCCCGTGAAATTTGGGTAACAAGTTGATGAAGTGGGGTTTAACTTCAAAATTATCCCCATTGGCTGGTGGAATAGATAGACAAGTAGGAAGGGGACCGCGTATCGGGTAGCATCTTTCTTGGAGAAAGATGCGCGGTGTATTCTGCGCACCTACGGGTGGTGGCTGGATGGTGGTGGTAAAATTTGATGGAGAACCGTCCATCTCGGTCAATGTGGTGGGTGGAGAAGAAATAGAAGATGAAGAAGTACCGACTTCGGAGTCGATAGCAGAAACACGGACAAGACGAGCATTAGTGTTAGTTATATGTATGCCCTAAAGGCCATTATTGTACATGCGATGTATATTGTAGTGGATGCTTGGACATATATAGGGAGGACTTTCTTGCTCGACATGATAGTGTGCTATCTGGTTGCACTTTATCTTAACATGTACACTTATTGTCTCTCTATTACATGTTGATAAAGACCTTAGGATGAGTATTTGACTACCAGGATTATGATGCGGATCATACTAGGAGGGCAGAGGTAGTCGGTAAGTATATCATTCAAATGTTCCTAGTCGTGGGAGTATCGAGATGGGGCATCGATATTCCAGAGTAAACTAGCGTATGCGTTTCTTGACCCATATGATGGGCGATGGATGATCCCACATCCATTGGCGCTTGACATCAGAGAAGGTATACGGGTGCTCAGTGGAGGCTGGGTACACTGAACGAACTCGCCGAGAACTCCTAGATGGTATTATACCTATCGTTAGATAACAGTTCTCTGGTGATACTGGTACAGGTTAGTCTGTCGACCCGAGATCGACATAGAGTCTTGTGTGATTCCTACTGTGCTTTGATTTCCACCTTACCATGTTCAAGAGATCGTGCAAAACGGTGGTTTTTGGGTATAGTCCCGAATCACATGGAGGCAATGAGCGATAGGAGGGGATTCGTCTCTCCCGGTAATGGGGGTTGATGTTGCGCTATACTCGATTGGCCATAACAGGAAATCCCTAGCCAGGGTTGCTGAGATTTATTGGTAAGTGTTATCAGTAATTTCTCGAACAGTTATGGACCTTGCATCAGCATGACTTATCAGGCTATTGGGGTCTGACGTTATACCACCCCCAGGCTGTGATATGCGACATATCTGACGAAAAGACCGGACTGCACGGTAGTGTTACTTGTTGGATTCGCAGGAGTATGAACAGGCTCACTTGTTGATCTTCTGATCGCTCAATACCCGGATGGCCATTACGTTTAGCAGACCGCTTGCGGCTTATGGGTGACTGATATGATCACCACTTACTGCTGGTGTATTGACTAGTTTTAGAGTCCTACACAGAGGTTTCCTGGCTCAAGCGAAACGAAGTAGGAGCACATATGTGATATGTGCGGGACCGAGATTAATACGAGTATGTGATACCGTATTCTATTCTCGCGATATATGATATCGGCCGGTTATATGTGATATAGTCGGCTGTCGAATCAAGTGTTGATTCAACAAGTTGATACAATTGATATTAGTCGGTTGTATGTGATATAGCCGGATTATTAAATTAAGTGTCGATTTAATAATTTATTGTATAATTATATATTTGATATATTATCTTATATTAACTAATATTAGCTCACTTAAGATTTCTTTTTCTCACTAGTGTATACTCAATATATATGTGATATATATTAATATACATCTTTTGTGTCATGCTTGATACCACATGCTACATGGATGTATGAGACTCACGCCATACTTATAATAATGATAATGTTTTATTTATTTAAAGTAAATCAATATTAGTTGGAAATTGTCATGCTTGGAAGCTTGGAGAAGCTTAAAGCATCTTTGACTTAGTCCACTAGTTTTGTTTACTTGTACATATTTATTAACCTAACCATTATTGTTAGCCATGGTTTATTCTCTACATGAGTTAGTGTATGACACTAACTCACCCATGATTGCTATTCTCACCTCATGAGTTTCATTCTCATCTCTCTTCATCTTCTTCTTCATCAAGAGCTTAGCTCTCTAGGTTTATGGGAGATGAAGAAAAATAATGGGAAAATTATTTTTAAAGTGAGCAAAATTTCTACTTCATCAACCTCTTCTTTACTAGCCATTTAGATTGGGTTGTTTCTTCACCAAGTTCATCACTTAGTGAAGAGCTAGTTTGAGTTAGTGTCTTCTCGACGTAGATCTTCTTCGGTCTCGAAGACTTCAAGCAAGCTTGTTCATTTCACCTTGTGGAGCCTCACTAGAGTCCGAGAGATCACTACTTGGAGCGAAGGGACTACTACATGGAGCTATTTAAGTGAAGGACCGGTCTACAAAGGTTGTATTTCTTGTTCACTTAGATGTAAAGATGTTTACATGCTTGTTTGTGTAATTCTCTAGTTTAGATTCTAGCGTTAGGGTTTTTAGCGCGCCAGTTTTTTGAAAACGGCATGGTCGATGCCTCCCAAAACCTAGCGGCCGCCTAGAGAACCCTGTAGTGGTATCAAAGCCATACTAGAGAATTAGACGATGTTGTAGTATTACGAAACCGAAACAACTCCGAAATATCCGATACAAAAATCTAGTTTCTGTCGATTTTTCCAGAGTGTCTAAATTTTTTTTAAGCAACTGCAGAATGTTATTTGAGATGTAACATGAACACAGTAAAAATTTGAACCCTCCCCACCTGTTTTTGGCCGGCCATAAGCCATGAAAATCCGAGCTCACCGGTTTTCCTGGGGAATTATGGCTTCAAATTTTTAAAGTGTTCCAGTTTCTGGGTTTTGGTGTTTCAGGTATTGCTTGTTTTTGCTGAAATTGCATGAGATATTAACTTTCTGTAAAGGCAATTCAGAGTGATTCGTAATCGTAATTCTAACATCATATTCGGGTTATTTAGACGGCGTTAAAATGTTCGAACGGATATCAATAACTCATATTTTCCCTCGCCGGAAATTTTTCAAGAGTTGGATTTTTTCCAAGTTTGAAATCTTCAGAAAATCGTGCAGGTGTTTTCTATGGACCCTCTAGAAGAACGAAACCCTAACTCGATTCTGTAAACATCGGAACCGCCATCAAACTCTAGGGTTTATGGTAGTTCCGCGATGCCATAGGTGTGGCAAGGGTTGACCCTTCTACGGTTGGTCTATAGGTGCTGTGGCATGTTCTGGGTACTTTTTAAAACTCCGCTCAAGTGTTGAGCTCTTTGGGAAATTTTGGGTGTTTGTTGATTCGATCGAAAAGTTTAACATCGTCTAGCTATCTGTGATTGTGATACAATATTTGGAATCCACATATTTAGTTTTGTGAAAACTAATTTGAATTTTTTGAATCTAGCAAGTTAGTCTCATTTGATCGGTTGCCACGGGATTTTGATGTGGATCAAAAGTCCGCCGCAATTACGTAACGTACGCGGATACTCGCCAGGTAACCTTACTAGATAGCCACGCCCAATAGCCCCGACCAAGTGACTGTAGGAGAACCCCGTCGCCAAAAGCATCCGTTTGGGTACTCGCGGCCGCGGTGTTCCGCCTAAGTGCACTTCGTCGACAGCATCGGGAGTGCGGCCGTCTACTAAAGTTTCCGACGAGCATTCGATCAGGCTGTCGGGTATCTTGTTGAATTACCCGACTGGTTATTGAAAAGTGTTTTCAATATCGAGACTAAAATGCGGGGTTTATAATTGTTAGGCATGTGATGTTTAAGGAATTCATTTGGTTAGGCATGGAATCCAAAGTATGTGATACATTGGGTTTATGATGTCTATGGCGGTTGCGGATTCCAATTGTTGTAGTTTTTCATTTTTTTTTTCTGCGACCATAAGTGTAATATGTGGTGTATCGCCGGTTTTGTTTCTATATGTCAACGACAATTGGGATACGCATATTTACTTACGTTGATGACATGTGATGTTATGTGTTGCTGTGATATGTTATATTGGATTGTCGTGTTTTGAATAGTCGGGTTTTTTTTATGTGAGATGAGAGTTTTTCATTTTCATTCATGTAAAAAACTTGTATGTAATATTCTTTTATTGGGGCACTTCCGGGTTGAGGATGTCGTCACCATTGATGTATATTATTTACTTTTCTGCATTAGGATAGACCCAAGGAGGAGAGCATAAGTAGCCGGGTTCTAGGGTCCAGTGGGAGACCATCTCGAGGAGTCGAGACCGGGTCTCATAACTCTAGAATTGGTAGGGTTGCTTGCCGCTCTCGTAGGGGTCTAGTAATGTGGGTTTGGATATTCATCACGACCGTGGAATCCGCGTTTTTATTGGCTTAATTTAAAACACGGAATTTCTAGTATATCCAATATTTCATACATGTTCTTCTGCTGCTGATATTCTGTGATGTGATCACTTTATATGTTGAGACGAATGCTTATTATATATATATATATATATATATATATATCTTCTGCTGCTGATATTCTGTGATGTGATCACTTTATATGTTGAGACGAATGCTTATTTTATATATATATATATATATAATATATAATTAATATTGCTGCTTTCGTTTCTTCTGTGATACTTAGGAAACATATTTGATGGGACTTCATTAATGAGATTAATGAAATAAAAGAAAGCTAAAGATGTTGTAGAAACTTGTTTTAAAACTGGTAGCTCTAGTTCTTGTATTGCATAGCGGTATTCATTATAGGATATCCAACACCTTATACGATAAGGAAAGAGCCGAGATCCTTCACCGGGAATGACCTCTTTAGCGAAACTAGCAGATGCTACAACCCACTCGGTTTTGTGTTTTGATTGCTTTTTTTAGTTCATGCTTTGCATAGTGGTATTTGTGAAATATCCAGCACCTCATTCGATGAGGAAAGAGCCGAGATCCTTTCACCAGGAGTGACCTCTTTAGCAAAACTAGTAAAAACCTAAAAAACACTCCTTTTAAAATCCACTCGATTTTACAACGATATCAAGTTCATTACGCAAAAGGTTTTCTTAAAAACCTTTCACAGCCCTCCGTCATTTCAGATAAGTAGTATTTAGTATTCATGCCACGTTTGTTGGCTTTCGTCAAGGCATAGTGTGCGGTAGCTGATTAGTGCTTGTCTGCTTAAGCATATAATGCGATTGGATTAGGGTAGTCATACGACTTTGTTGGCTTTCGTCAAGGGTCGTGCGAGTGGTTTTAATTCAATCATGAAATGTACGGGTTGAACTTGACTAGCAGCCTATGGTTTGTTGGCTTTCGTCAAGGTCATAGGACGCTCGGGGCAGAATATTATCGGGAATTTCAAGTATTGAAATTTGCAATGAGATTGCACACCTTTTATGAGATAGTTGGATCCCGATACCCACTGCGAGTAAGAGTTACTCCTGCAAGAGTTTTACACATTACAATTAGCCGATCAAGTAGGTGTCTAGAAAGGTGTTAACGGGGTTACGCCCCTGGAAAAACGAGGTTTATTTTAATTAGGTCCGTGCGAAAGCACGGGGAACCTCCCTCAAAGTACCAACATTGGCCTGGCCGAACGATTGGTGAACTTGTAGGGTGTAATTAATCCCGGCTAGTCTTACCTTTTAGGGTTTGAAGGAAGATTTGATAAAAACAGTGGGAGCCATCCTGATTAAATAAAATAATAACCAATCTAATCTTGCAAGAGCATACGCAGAGTATTTTCTTTTTTCTCTCTCCTCGTAGCGACCGTAACATGCCTTAATCAAGATAATAATATGGATGTATTGACCGAACCTGCTTATTATACTGAGCTGGGGAACGTTGGTTCCGTTCTTTCATATAATTGTTATAAGTCTGAGCAGGAAATAGGGGAATATCCGGATTTCCACGCAACCCAAACGAGGAATGAATATGTTGATACATATTCTTTGGGTGTGTTTATTACCAAGAACTGTTTCTCAGTATCCTCTACGTCCTAGGTATGAGATACCAGATCAGGATCCCACATATGTAATCTGTTACATGGGCTACAGAAAGGTAGAGAACTGGGATTGGGTGATATGTCTCTAAGTGTTAAAGAATGGTGCAATTGTTGCAACCAAATCAGTTGGCAAATATCACCTTGTATTATTACATTGATTCTGAACAAATGTTATTAAATGCCGAACCTGATATACAACATTACATCGGTTTCTTTATTAAGTTAAAAAAGGATATAATTTTGTATTGCTGGATAATGTTGTGATCATTTTCCTGAATCAAGAGTTGATTGGATCAGGCACGTTATATAATGACATATACGTTCTAAATCAAACCACAGTTCAAGGTATATAGAACACACACAAGAGGAATAGTTTAGAAATGAACGAGTTCTTCTTGTGGTATTGTAGACTAGGTCATATCCATGCGACACGACTAGCTAAGTTACATAAGGATGAATATTTGAATCCGTTCGAATTTCCATCTTATGATGCTTGCCGGTCCTGTTTCAAAGGTAAAATGATCAAATCTCCGTTTACTGGAAACAGAGAAAGAGTTATTGAACTCTTGGGACAGATACATGATGATGTATATGGTCCTATGTCTACAAATGCCAGGGTTGGTTCTTTGTACTTGTTCATATCAGATTTTTGCATTTTCATACCGCCCAATTTTTGTCACATTGCATATCGGTAGATACTCTTGAGCCGTGTTTGCTAGTCAATTGCAGGATACAGGTTCTCGGTTCTAAAACAGTGGAATTCATGGAAAACACGACAAAATCTGGGTTCCTGCCAACCACAGATAAAACACGGGTCTCCGCTCTTTATCCATCTATTGCCACACACCAGTTTAGGAGACAAAATGGCAAATCGATTGTCACCTTCATGCACAAGGCTCAATGGCAATACAAGTTCCAAGAAATCTACGCGGAGCTCAAGAAAATCTTGACAAAAGTCCACCTTTCCCTCAACAGAAATTCTGGAAGAAATGTGGAAGTATTTTCAGAAAATACATATACCAGACAAGAGGGGACAGCAGACCAGGGAAGTACCTAAAAACCCATGCCCTGACTCCACTATACGGTGGCGGATCCGCGGCATAAGGAGGCTTAGGCCGCGGATCCGCGGCCGTATGGTGACGGCAGAGGTAGGGTTTTTAGGGGCAGTTGGGTAATTTTGTAAAGGGGCAGATGGTTGCCCTAGATTTCCATTCTCCAGCCTATAAATAGCCCAGAACTTTGAGAAGGAAAGGGTCCATAATCTTGTATTCTTTTTCTAGGTTTTAGAATACATGTTCTTCTTCTTCTCATCTCTTCTCCATTAAAACTTGTAGTGAGCTTTGTGAGTGAAGAATGGTGAATAAAGAAGTTCATTTTATTATCATGCTTGTCTTGTTCTTTCTATAATTGTTGTAATTTTCATTTGTTAACTAGTTGTTGTTATTTCGTATTGTTTCTTTCTTCTCTCTTTTTCTTTATCCTTAAAACGACTATGATGCTTACGCTCGATCCTCGCCAAGGTGAGGTCGCAAATAGCTAGTTGTTATCTTCTAATCTCTTTCTTTCTATCTTCCTCTTTTGTTTTGTTTTATTTTTCCGTATCATGATGTGTGAGTAGTTTAATACTTGTTAGGGTAGGATAAGGGAAGTTTGAGAGAAGGAAATCTCTCTCACTCTTTCCTTGCCCAACAGCTTAATTCGACTCCCGTTAATTGAACCACAATCCGCTCCTTACGGCACCCTATCCTACATGATAGCGGTGATTCCGTAGTGAGACCGGTTGTGGTTGAATTAACCGGAGGTTATGGCTAAGAGCCAAGAACGGACGGACAAGCACCAAAAGGAAGAACTTATGCGTTGGAAAGCCTAGCTTATACTCGCAAGTTCCTTCCTAGTCGTGCTAATCCCCGTTGTTGCCGATTACCGTAACACCGATATTAAGAGGGGCAACGAAAGATGTGGAGACTCCTAACTCAAACTAACCTAATCCTAACCCTAACAAGCTCTCTTTACATATCATTTTACCACTTAATTAATCACAACAAAATCTGAAAAACTGAACTTAACTCGTTAAAGCACATAGAAAAAGATTCCCATCTCCCTGCGGACGACCCGTACTCAACCGGCTAGCTACAAGCGAAACCGTCTTGATTGCGGTAACTAACTAAACTTGAACACGCAGAATCGCTAACAATCAAATGGCGCCGTTGCCGGGGAGACGGTAGTTTATTTCCTTGTGTAATTTCGGGTTAACTTGTGAATATAACCGAAAAACAAAACAAAAAATATACATCGTAAAAAAAAAACCATCTTGTTGTTTTTGATTAGCTTTTGTGCAAGTGTGCAGGATAATACGAAGTTCAAGATCGGCGCCAAAGACGTCGGATAATACGGAGTTCAAGATCAGTGCCAAAGACGTGGGAAGATAGACCCACATTTCGCGGCTACACCGCGACGGACAAAACGAAGCAAACGGTCTACTTTAAGATTCTGGAGCAGTTCCAGTGAGCAAATCCAGATTCAGGGTCTTAAAAACAGCAGAGGACACCCAAAACAGCCCACACAAAAATTTCAGAGCCCCAACTCCCCAATTCCGCCGCAGAACCGCGGCATAAGCAAGCTTAGGCCGCAGATCCGCGGCCACTTGGTGGAGTTAGTGTGCACAATTCTCTGTAAGTCCTCCTTTTCTCTCTCCCACTCCTCTGGACTCCAATAAATTGTGTTTTCTGCAGATTTCTTTGCGCAAACTCTTCTCCCCCTTCCAATAAACTGTTCTTGTGCAGGATTCTTTGCGCCGCAAATAAAAAATTGTTTGCAGTTGATTTGTTACTGCTTTGCATTTCTTAATACGGACTTAAGGGGCTTGAAACCAATCCAGATTGGGTAGGGATTTCATCACCCTTCCCAGGACCCCAAAAATCACAAAAGCATATGCATTGTCCTTGTAAATTAAAAAATACTAGACTTCAGCCCTAAGGACTTCGCGCTCATTAGGAGAAGATAAACCGTGTTTAGAACCTCGCTTAACGGTATATTGTTTACGGGGTGTCTAGGAAAGTGTTAACGGCGCAACCGCCAAAAGAGAAAGGGTTATTTAATTAAGGAACTTCGCGAAAGTGTTGGACAACCTCCCCTTATCTCTGCACTTACCTGGCCTCGTGATCAGTGTATTTTTAAGCCCATTTCTCGACACTGTTTAACTTCGACAATCAAGTTCAGGAGCAGGTCTAGTAGACCTAGGTTATCCTAGATCTAGGTGTGATTGTGCATATCTTGTTTGTGATTACTTAAGCCGTATTTCCGTACATATTTCTGTAAATCTCTTTCTAAAAGAAAAAAAAAGAAAAAAAAAATCAAAAACTTTTATAAAAACTTGCCCTTTGTCGCCAAATCCATTTTTCACCCACCACCCATCACCTTCTCCGCTTTGACTATACTAAACTCGTTTAGTGTATGTCCGCTTGGACTCGGGACACTAGCGCCCGTCTAGTCCGCGTTACGTTAGTCGCTACCGACTACGCGATCGACTCCGAAGTCGATACTCCGTCCACTCCTCTTTCACCCCTTCCTTTGCCGGCCAACTCCGACGTTGACCGGAATTCTGTTCATACGTCTTCACCTTCACCTTCACCAACCTCTTCTTCCGCGATGTCAGGATTTAATCCGAACATCTCTTTGACCACCCCTGGATTGGCTCCACCTCCTACGGAGACCAATAACCCACCACACCCGCCTGTTGTAGCGCCACAGCGAATCGCGCTCCAGGATCGTTTCTATCCCACCCGTTCTGCACTTCCCACCTGCCTTTCTCTTCCTCCGGCCAATGGGGACAACTTTGAAATTAAGCCCCACTTCATCAACATGCTTCCACGTTTTCATGGGCTTGAATCTGAAGATGCCTATATCTTCATCAACAAATTTCAAAACGTCTGTGCCATGATAAAAACCACCCAGCTGTCGGACGATGCTATACGTCTACGGGTTATTCCGTTCACTCTATGCGATCTTGCTGAAAAATGGCTGTATAGCATCGCTTCCCACTCAATCACCAGCTGGGACGAGTTTGTTAAAGCGTTTCTAAAAAAATTCTATCCGAATCATAAAACCGCAAGGATTCGAAATGAAATCAACCAATTCTCCCAGCTTCCTTCTGAACCCTTCTGGAAGTGCTTTGACCGGTACAAAGACCTTCTTGTTCAGTGTCCCCACCACGGTATAGAGAAATGGCAACTCTGCCAAACCTTATACGAGGGCCTGAACCCAGCAACGAAGCAGTTGTTGGAAACCATCTGTCAGGGCCACTTCCTATCCAAATCTGACGAGGAAGCGTGGCAATTCTTTGACGACCTTGCGGAGCAAACGCTACAATGGGAGAGCACCAGACCGACTTCTTCTTCTTCTACCTCCACTTCTACCGGTCAGTCTAGGGTAGGAATTCACCAACTTGATGTCTCTATTGTGATGAAAACTGAAATGGCTGCAATAACAAGAAAGCTTGAAGCGATAGAGAGCAAATTTTCCGCTCCTGCTCCTGCCCCTGTTCTCCCCCTTCGTACCATCTGCGCTTGTTGTTCCGATCCTTCTCACTTGACCGAAGAGTGTCCTTACAATCCACCATCGCAAGGACAGGATCAGGTTAATGCTGCATTCCAGTAAAGACCGAGGAATGATCCATACTCTTCCACCTACAATTCCGGTTGGAGGAACCACCCCAATTTCGCCTGGAATCAGAATCAGAATCAATTCCAAGGCAACAATTTCCAAAGGGCCCCTCCACCGCAACAACAAGCGCAACAACAAACTCAACATCAATATCAGCAGCCTTTCCAACCCCAACCCTTCCAAAATCAGACGAACAACTTTGCACCCAACAATTCTTTTCCACCAAACAACTTTGTTCCGTCAAACAACGATAAGGTTTTCTCGCTCGAACGAAGTCTGGAGGCGTTCGTTAAACAGTCGACTCAGTCCACCGCCAACATCCAGTCTTCCATTCAGTCCTTAGTGCAACACACTGCCGCTCACGGGCAAAGCATCAAAACCATCGAGGCCCAGATTGCACAACTGAATGCAGCCTTAAGCGAGCGAGAGAAGGGGAAGCTCCCGTCCCAACCACTCCCAAATCCCGGTCACCCACATAATGCACATGTTGCTCTTGAACAACAGAACCATAATGTGAGTGCCGTGACCACATTGAGATCGGGAAGGATGATGCAAAACAACATTGGCAAACGGATCAACGATGACACCCCGGCCGCTGCTTCTTCTTCTCCTTCTTCTTCGTCTTCTGAGCCTATTCTCCGTTCTTCACAAGGCTCTCCTTCCTCTTCTTCTGCTCTGAACGGACCCACTTCTCACTCCACGAAAACACCTGTTCTGGGATCCGTTCCAACTCCACAATCTCCTCCTCCAGCATTAGACTCAACCAATTTTCAAAATGTTCCATTTCCAAACCGGTTGAGGTCTAACAAACAAAATCCACAAATGGAGAAGATTCTGGAGTTATTTAAGCAAGTTAATATTAACATTCCTCTTTTAGATGCTGTCCAACAAGTCCCGTCTTACGCGAAAATCTTAAAGGACTTGTGCACGAAAAAGAGGAAGTCTCAGGTACCCAAGAAAGTTTTCTTGGCTAGTGCTGTGAGTGATGCCCTTACCCAATCTTTACCACAAAAACGGAAGGACCATGGCTGTCCTACGATTTCAATTACCATTGGGGATAAGAACATCAACCGCGCACTATTAGATCTTGGTGCCAGTGTTAACTTGCTTCCGTATTCAGTATACGAGCAATTAGGCGTCGGAGAGCTGAAACCCACGCACTGCACTCTCCAAATGGCCGACCGATCGATCACTCATCCTAGGGGTGAGCTAGAGGATGTGTTAATAAAAGTCGGGGACTTCATATTCCCCGTTGACTTCATTGTATTAGATACACAGCCTGTAGCTAACCCCCGGAATCAAATTCCGGTGATACTCGGTCGCCCATTTCTCGCAACCTCAAATGCTGTGATCAATTGTCGCAATGGTTCGATGAACCTCTCTTTTGGAAATATGACGATTGAACTCCACATTTTTAGGTTGGGGAATCAGCCCGCCGAACCTAATGCTCATATACTGGACGTCTGCTCGATCCAGGAGATCACCCCAGAAGAGTGTGAATTCGAGGAGTTTCTGTTTGATCACGATAATCTTGACGCCACTAGTGCGTTTCTTCGAACCTGCTGCTGTTTCTGCGCCCGACAACGACTACGAGTGTTTCACGTTTTCAAACGATCTTAGCCGCGCACAACCCGAGTTTGAATCCTTCGAATTTTCGGATGAGTTACCTGAACCATCCGACTCGGTCGCTTACACTCATTTTGAACCTTTGCTGGAGTCCTTTGAGTTCGAGACCTTTGCACCAATCTTACCTTCCATCGTTTCACCTCCAACGCTCGAACTCAAGCCTTTGCCGTCTCACCTTAAGTACGCTTACTTAGGTGAGAACGAGACCCTCCCTGTCATCATCTCGGCTTCTCTAGCTTCTGAGCAAGAGAAAGCCCTTCTCGCGGTCTTGCACAGCAACAGGCAAGCTTTTGGCTGGTCCATGGCGGACATCAAGGGGATTAGTCCCCTGATCGTTGAGCATCACATTCATCTGATGGATGATGCCAAACCAGCCCGGGATCCACAAAGACGTCTCAATCCAGTCATGAAGGAGGCTGTGAAGAAGGAGATCGTAAAATGTCTAGATAGTGGTATCATTTACCCTATCTCTGATAGCCAGTGGGTTAGCCCCATTCATGTTGTCCCCAAGAAGTCGGGCATCACGGTCATAACCAACGAGGCGAACGAGTTAATCCCTACTCGCACCCAAACTGGGTGGCGAGTTTGCATTGATTACAGAAAACTCAACGCCGCAACGCGGAAAGACCATTTTCCGCTACCTTTCATTGACCAGATGCTTGAACGATTGGCCGGACACGAGTACTACTGCTTTCTTGATGGCTACTCCGGCTATAATCAAGTTCCCATCGCCGAAAAAGACCAGGACAAGACCACATTCACTTGTCCTTTCGGCACGTTTGCATATCGACGCATGCCCTTTGGGTTATGCAATGCGCCCGCTACCTTCCAGCGGTGTATGATGGGTATCTTCTCAGACATGGTGGAAAAATTTCTGGAGATTTTCATGGATGACTTCTCCATCTTCAGCGATTCCTTCAACGAGTGTTTGCTGCATCTTGACGCTGTCCTTACCCGATGTAAGGACAAGAATCTCACTTTGAACTGGGAGAAATGCCACTTCATGGTACGCGAAGGTATTGTCTTAGGACATATCATCTCGCAAAATGGCATAGAGGTTGACAAAGCAAAGATTGAGGTCATTTCCAATCTGCCTCCTCCCCGATGCGTCAGAGATATCCGAGCCTTCCTTGGCCATGCCTGTTTCTATAGACGGTTCATCAAGGACTTTAGCAAGATTGCTAGGCCCTTGACTCTTTTGCTGGCCAAGGACACGCCATTCGACTTCAACTCGAGCTGTGTGACTGCATTCGAGTCATTGAAAAGCTCACTCACTTCTGCTCCCGTTCTTTCTTCACCTGACTGGACGCACCCATTTGAGATTATGTGCGATACATCCGACTTTGCCATTGGTGCTGTCCTTGGACAACACATCAACAAGATGCCGCACGTAATCTATTATGCGAGCCGAACCCTGAACGACGCCCAACTCAATTATACAACAACTGAGAAGGAATTCTTAGCTGTTGTATTTGCTTTAGAAAAGTTCAGGCCCTACCTCATCGGCTCTCCAGTCATTGTCTACACCGACCATTCTGCTCTGCGCCATCTTTTTGCGAAGAAAGATGCAAAATCTCGGTTAATACGTTGGATCCTCTTGCTTCAAGAGTTTGACCTTGTCATTAAGGACAAACGAGGATGTGAAAACGTGGTTGCCGACCATCTCTCACGACTTCCTTCTTCGCCTTCGCTTCCAATTCCGATCAACGACGTTTTCCCGGATGAACAGCTCTTGACAGTATCGTGCGAACCCTGGTTCGCAGATATTGTGAACTATTTGGCCACGGGATTACTACCGACCGAATGGTCGAGTCAGGACAGACTTCGCTTCTTATCCCAAGTAAAACACTTTTACTGGGACGAACCATACTTGTTCAAGTACTGTCCCGACCAGATTATTCGTCGGTGTGTCCCTGACGAGGAATTCAAGAGTGTGCTGTCATTTTGCCACGATCAAGCGTGTGGCGGGCATTTTGGGCCCAGAAAGACAGCTGAGAAGATCTTGCAATGTGGTTTCTACTGGCCACAACTCTTCAAAGACGCTCATGACTATTGCAAGACTTGCTCCCGGTGCCAACACATGGGCCGGATATCCCGGAGGAACGAGATGCCGCTCCAACCAATCTTGGTTGTGGAGATTTTCGATGTTTGGGGGATCGATTTCATGGGGCCGTTTCCCAGCTCTTTTAGGAACTTGTACATCCTTCTCGCTGTTGATTACGTCTCTAAATGGGTCGAGGCTGTGCCCAGCCGGACTAACGACAACAAGGTTGTCGTTAGGTTCCTTAAAGAAAACATTTTCTCCCGGTTTGGGCACCCCCGAGCGATCATTAGCGACAATGGAAGTCATTTCTGCAATAAAACTTTCGAAGCCTTGATGCGGAAATACTCCATTAATCATAAGCTCTCTACGCCCTACCACCCCCAAACCTGCGGGCAGGCCGAAGTTTCAAATCGGCAAATCAAGCAGATACTGGAGAAGACGGTTTCCAAGAACCGTAAGGATTGGTCGCTGAAACTCACTGATGCCCTTTGGGCATTTCGAACCGCTTATAAGACCGACCTTGGCATGTCTCCCTATCGGCTTGTGTACGGAAAAGCCTGCCACCTACCTGTCGAAATAGAGCATCGCGCATTTTGGGCGATAAAGGAGCTGAATCTGTCTCTCGAGAATGCGGGCAGCCATCGGAAGCTGCAGTTGAACGAACTGAGCGAGCTTAGGGATGAGGCTTACGATAACGCGGTTGTTGTTAAGAACCGAACGAAGGTGTTTCACGATAAACACCTTTTGCGCAAAACCTTCGTACCTGGTCAACAGGTACTGCTTTACGACACCCGACTTCACTTCCATCCAGGGAAGCTCAGATCTCGCTGGAAAGGGCCGTATTTTGTGCGGAATGTGTATCCGCAGGGCGCTGTGGATTTGGAAAATCCAAAGGACGGTTCACTTTTCAAAGTAAACGGACACCGATGCAAACCGTACCTTAGCGCCGAACCAACAGAGGAGCTCCTGTTCTTACAGGAGCCGGTTTACCCTGCCTAATCTTCCTCTGCCTACCTTCAAACTTCGGTTATCCATCCACGAACAGTGGACACTGTTCCAAATAAGTTTGGGGGTATGTACAAACCATTCTGTATATATTTGTGTATATTCTTTTTCTTTTCTTTAAAAACAAAAACAAATAAAAATTGTGTATCGCTAACCGACAATTTTGACCCTTCAAATGATCTCTTCATGCAATGACAGTGAGGACATTGTCCAGTTTAAGTTTGGGGGTACGCTCGGTACGCATTTCTTACCTTCGCATTCATATGTATATTTTGCATCTGCATATTAAAATCCATAAAATCCATAAAAATCTGAAAATTTTCTAAAACCATAAAAACTTTTCTGTCAAGTTAGCTAGTGGGAGAACTCTGATTCAACATTTCGACGGTTTTGTTTGATAAAATAAGAATAACTAAATCTTATGTTTAGATTTTGAAAACCTGAAAGATAACTCTCCTTTGAAGTTAACTATAGCTGATATACGTCTTTACATCACACTACACGTGTCGTGAGTTTTTGGGAATTAGATGACAAGTCTTTTATGTTGAAAAAAACTTTTAAATGGATCAATGATTTTCTGAGGATCAAATAGGTTTGTTCTGAAATAAGTAATGTCAAGAAAAGTTTATGAAGTAAAGCGAATATGAAGGAATATTATTGATGCCGTAATTGGAACTAAGTCTGAAAAATAACCCATCTGAAACTTGATTGGAATGATTACACACCGAACCCACTAAACACGTCTTTTATCCAAAAAAAAAATAATTGAACTGCCGGTTATATCTCCATTCGTATTAAATCATCTGATTTTCACGCCAAACTGTCTTTTGTTTTTGGACCTAGGTAACTTGAGTAATTAAGTCCGCTGGGGTGTTTCTACACCTAATGCCCTAAAATCAACTGGTTTGGGTGCATTGGCCCAAAGCTCGCTAAGAAGCCTAGAAATTCCAGATTAAAACAAAGTCAAGCAAGTGTTCTCTCCGAGTTAAAATTCCTAACGGTTCTTTGTGTGAGAATAATCTTGATAAAAGACAGGCTTTTATAAAAAAATTTTAACGGAGATATGAAGGTTTTATTCTATGATAAAGACTATTGCACGTTCACAGAGGTGTGTATGAAATGAAAACAAGAAAAAGGTGGAGTGAAAAATACGACTTAGTTTCCTGTTAAGAAAGATAGAAATTCTGAAGTTGAAACCTTACTGGAAAACGAAACTTGAAAAATGCTTAACTCTTTATAAAACTTATGTGATCCTTTTAAAATTGTTATCTGGGCTTTATTGTGCGACATGATGACTTTATTCGACCTTTCGGGAACTTAACGACACTATTTGCACTGCACGTAAAAACATATAAAATCTGTAGTTAAATAAGAAGCGAGGTGTGAAAAATAAAGGTTCGATAGTCTAGGCTTAAGATTATAGAATTGTTATTTTCTGAAACAAAACTTTAGGGTTTGAATCTTAGTTATTTTACAAAACCAACTTGACCGGATTTTGTGGGTAGTATCCGCTGAAAACCCTCAGGAGACAACACTCCTCCTACTAGGGACACCTAGAGGTTTAACGGCTTGTTGCACATGCTCAGTGCAATCGCGTTCCCTGCGAAAGTGAGGTTAGGAAATTTTTTGTGAATAAGTTGGCTTTGCTCGGGACGAGCAAATGATAAGTTTGGGGGTATTTGTTCATATCAGATTTTTGCATTTTCATACCGCCCAATTTTTGTCACATTGCATATCGGTAGATACTCTTGAGCCGTGTTTGCTAGTCAATTGCAGGATACAGGTTCTCGGTTCTAAAACAGTGGAATTCATGGAAAACACGACAAAATCCGGGTTCCTGCCAACCACAGATAAAACACGGGTCTCCGCTCTTTATCCGTCTATTGCCACACACCAGTTTAGGAGACAAAATGGCAAATCGATTGTCATCTTCATGCACAAGGCTCAATGGCAATACAAGTTCCAAGAAATCTACACGGAGCTCAAGAAAATCTTGACAAAAGTCCACCTTTCTCTCAACAGAAATTCTGGAAGAAATGTGGAAGTATTTTCAGAAAATACATATACCAGACAAGAGGGGACAGCAGACCAGGGAAGTACCTAAAAACCCATGCCCTTACTCCACTATACGGTGGCGGATCCGCGGCATAAGGAGGCTTAGGCCGCGGATCCGCGGCCGTATGGTGACGGCAGAGGTAGGGTTTTTAGGGGCAGTTGGGTAATTTTGTAAAGGGGCAGATGGTTGCCCTAGATTTCCATTCTCCAGCCTATAAATAGCCCAGAACTTTGAGAAGGAAAGGGTCCATAATCTTGTATTCTTTTTCTAGGTTTTAGAATACATGTTCTTCTTCTTCTCATCTCTTCTCCATTAAAACTTGTAGTGAGCTTTGTGAGTGAAGAATGGTGAATAAAGAAGTTCATTTTATTATCATGCTTGTCTTGTTCTTTCTATAATTATTGTAATTTTCATTTGTTAACTAGTTGTTGTTATTTCGTATTGTTTCTTTCTTCTCTCTTTTTCTTTATCCTTAAAACGACTATGATGCTTACGCTCGATCCTCGCCAAGGTGAGGTCGCAAATAGCTAGTTGTTATCTTCTAATCTCTTTCTTTCTATCTTCCTCTTTTGTTTTGTTTTATTTTTCCGTATCATGATGTGTGAGTAGTTTAATACTTGTTAGGGTAGGATAAGGGAAGTTTGAGAGAAGGAAATCTCTCTCACTCTTTCCTTGCCCAACAGCTTAATTCGACTCCCGTTAATTGAACCACAATCCGCTCCTTACGGCACCTTATCCTACATGATAGCGGTGATTCCGTAGTGAGACCGGTTGTGGTTGAATTAACCGGAGGTTATGGCTAAGAGTCAAGAACGGACGGACAAGCACCAAAAGGAAGAACTTATGCGTTGGAAAGCCTAGCTTATACTCGCAAGTTCCTTTCTAGTCGTGCTAATCCCCATTGTTGCCGATTACCGTAACACCGATATTAAGAGGGGCAACGAAAGATGTGGAGACTCCTAACTCAAACTAACCTAATCCTAACCCTAACAAGCTTTCTTTACATATCATTTTACCACTTAATTAATCACAACAAAATCTGGAAAACTGGACTTAACTCGTTAAAGCACATAGAAAAAGATTCCCATCTCCCTGCGGACGACCCGTACTCAACCGGCTAGCTACAAGCGAAACCGTCTTGATTGCGGTAACTAACTAAACTTGAACACGCAGAATCGCTAACAATCAGTACTTCATTACATTCATCGACTATCTCTCAAGATTCTGATATGCGTTCCTGTTAAAACACGAGTCTGAAACTTTTGAGAAATTCAAGGAATATAAGCCGAAGATTAAGAACCAGACGGGTAGAAATATTAAAGTCCTTTGATGTGATCGGGGAGGTGAATACTTGGGCATGGAGTTCCTGAATTATTTAAAGGGGAATGGGATTCTCTCTCAGCTTACTCCTTCGAGTACACCACAGCACAACGGTGTATCGGGACGGAGCAATCGCACCCTATGAGATATGATGCGCTCTATGATGAGTACTGCTGAGTTGCCTGTTTCCTTTTGGGGTTATGCACTTGAGAAGCTGCATACCTATTGAATAGGGATCCATCCAAATCAGTGCCTACCACTCCATATGAGATATGGAATGGGAAGAGACTATGTCTTAAACGAGTTAAGATATGAGGTTGTCCGGCCTATGTTGAAAAGCTAAATCCGGACAAGCTCGAGGCAAGGTCAGTTCTGTATAGGTTTGTTAGGATATCCCAAACATTTGCGAGGGTATATCTTCTACCACGTTGAGGAGAAAAAGGTGTTTTGTTTCTCAGCATACCACCTTTTTAGAAAAGGAATTTCTTGTGAAGAAATTTGTGGTCATGAGGTACAACCGGAAGGAGTTCCAGCTAAACAAACTGACAGTTGATGATTTGGTGAAACCAAAGGATTCAATAGTATCCAATGAACCTCAGTCTCTCCGCGAATCTGATAGGGTTTCTCATCCACCTGAGAGATACCACGGTTTCCTCGGTGACGGTGGGAGCGAGGATTGCATCATGGTAGATAATGACCCAACCGGGTTCAGGCAGGCCATCACGAGTGGGGACTCTGTGAAATGGCTGAATGCTATGCAATCAAAGATGGAATCCATGTACACCAACAAAGTATGACTTTGAATGTGACACCTGAAGGGGTAAAACCCATCAGGAGCAAGTGGATCTTGAGATGATTCTTGGTGTAGATAGAACAGTTGAGACTTTCAAAATTATGCTTAAGTCCATCAAGATTAAAGCAGGCATCGCGGAGTTGGAACATCTGTTTTGATGTTGCAGTCAAAGTGTTTGACTCCATCAAAAAGATAGATGAACCTTGTATATACAAAAAGGTTGTAGAGAGTAAGGCTGTCTTTCTCATATTGTACGCAGATGACATACTCTTGATAGGAAAGGGTTTCTTATGCTACACTCGGTCAAGTTCCTCTTATCACGAGGATTCTCCAAGGAAGATCTGGATGATACCTACTACATCTTATGGAATTTGATCTATGGTGATAGATCTAAGTGGATGTTGGGAGTGTCCCAAATTCAGGTACATTAACACCATACTAAAGGGGTTTAGTATGGATGATTCTATGCGTAGTGGTTCGCCCACTAACTCATGAATCACTCTCTCCAAAAAGATGTCTTTCGAGACTGATTTGGAGAGAGCTCGCATGCAAGGGATACCCTATGCTTCGACAGTAGGCTCTGTCATGTATGCAATGTTATGTACCAGACTAGATTTAGCTAAATCACTAGGTGTAGTGATCAGGAATCAATCGGATCTTGGAAGAATCACTGGATAGCTGTGTGGGACATTCTTAAGTACTTGAGAAGCACTAAAGAAATGTTCTTGGTTTTTGGTAACGGTGAACTCCAGTGGGAGTCCTTTACCAATTCGAGCTTCTAGAGTGATAAGGTCGACTGAAAGTCAGTCACAGGCTTTGCTTTTAACCTCAATGGAGGGACGGTATGTTGGAAGAGTTCCAAGCTAGATACCATAGCATACTAGATGATAAAGGCTGAATACATTGCTACCAACGATGCTGCCAAAGTGGCTGTCTGGACATTTCTTGTTCATGAGATGAACATGGTTCCTACCATTGAGCGTCCAATAAGTGTTATTGAGACAACAATGGAGTTGTGGTTTTGGCCTAGGAATGCCGGTCCCATTAGCGATCCAGACATATTCTGAGGATAGTATCACCTGATCAGGGAGATGATTGATCTCCAAGGGATCGAGATTAGGAGAGTTGACGCGAAGGATAACACGACGGATCCACTCACAAAGGCCTTTCCCTAGAGAGACTTCTATAGGACGTTGAGTATGAGATACTACAACAAATGGCCTTAGTGCAAGTGGGAGATTGTTAGTTATATGTATGCCCTAAAGGCCATTACTGTACATGCGATGTATATTGCAGTGGATGCTTGGACATATATAGGGAGGACTTTCTTGCTCGACATGATAGTGTGTTATCTGGTTGCACTTTATCTTAACATGTACACTTATTGTCTCTCTATTACATGTCGATAAAACCCTTAGGATGAGTACTTGACTACCAGGATTATGATGCGGATCATACTAGTGGGGCAGAGGTAGTCGGTAAGTACATCCTTCAAATGTTACTAGTTATGCGAGTATCGAGATGGGGCATCGATATTCCAGAGTAGACTAGCGTATGCGCTTCTTGACCCATATGATGGGTGATGGATGATCCCACATCCATTGGTGTTTGACATCAGAGAAGGTATATGGGTGCTCAGTGGAGACTGGGTACACTGAATGGACTCGCCCTCCTGATGGTATTATACCTATCGTCAGATAGCAGTTCTCTGGTGACACTGGTACATGCTAGTCTGTCGACCCGAGATCGTCATAGAATCTTGTGCCATTCCCACCGTGCTTTGATTTTCACCTTACCACGTTAAAGAGATCGTGCAAAACGGTGGTTTTTGAGTATTGTCCCGAGTCACATGGAGGCAATGAGCGATAGGAGGGGATTCGTCTCTCCCGGTATTGGGGGTTGATGTTGCGCTATGCTCGATTAGCCATAACAGGAAATCCCTGACCAGGGTTGCTGAGATTTACTGGTAAGTGTTATCAGTAGTTTCTCGAACAGTTATGGACCTTGCATCGGTATGACTTATCAGGCTATTGGGGTATGACGTTATACCACCCCCAGGCTGTGATATACGACATATCTGACGAAGAGACCGGACTGTACAGTAGTGTTACTTGTTGGATTCGTAGGAGTATGAGCAGGTTCGCTTGTTGATCTTCTGATCGCTCAATACCCGGGTGGCCGTTACGTTTAGCAGACCGCTTGCGGCTTGTGGGTGACTGATATGATCACCACTTACTGCCGGCGTATTGACGAGTCTTTAGAGTCCTACACAGAGGTTTCCTGGCTCAAGCGAAACGAAGTAGGAGCACATATGTGATATGTGCGGGACCGAGATTAATACGAGTATGTGATACCGTATTCTATTCTCGCGATATGTGATATCGGCCGTTTATATGTGATATAGCCGGGCTCTCGAATCAAGTGTTGATTCGACAAGTTGATACAATTGATATTAGTCGGTTATATGTGATATAGCCGGATTATTAAATCAAGTGTTGATTTAATAATTTAATGTATAATTATATATTTGATATATTATCTTACATTAATTAATATTAGCTCACTTAAGATTTCTTTTTCTCACCAGTTTACACTTAGTATATATGTGATATATATTAATGTACATCTTTTGTGTCATGCTTGATACCACATGCTATATAGGTGTATGAGACTCACACCATGCTTATAATAACGATAAGGTTTTATTTATTTAATGTAAATCAATATTAGTTGGAAATTGTCATGCTTGGAAACTTGGAGAAGCTTAAAGCATCTTTGACTTAGTCCACTAGTTTTATTTTACTTGTAGATATTTATTAACCTAACCATTATTGTTAGCCATGGTTTATTCTCTACATGAGTTAGTGTTTGACACTAACTCACCCATGGTTGCTATTCTCACCTCATGAGTTTCATTCTCATTTCTCTTCATCTTCTTCATCATCAAGAGCTTAGCTCTCTAGGTTTATAGGAGAAGAAGAAAATAGTGAGAAAATTATTTCTAAAGTGAGCAAAATTCCTACTTCATCAAGCTTTTTTCTACTAGCCATTTAGATTGGGTTGTTTCTTTACCAAGTTCATCACTTAGTGAAGAGGTAGCTTGAGTTAGTGTCTCCTCGACATAGATCATGTTTGGCCTCGAAGACTTCTAACAAGCTTGTTCATTTCACCTTGTGGAGCCTCACTAGAGTCCGGAAGATCACTACTTGGAGCGAAGGGACTACTACACGGAGCTATTGAAGTGAAGGACCGGTCTACATAGGTTGTATTTCTTGTTCACTTAGATGTAAAGATATTTACATGCTTGTTCGTGTAATTATTTAGCGTTAGGGTTCTTTAGCGTGCCATTTTTTTGAAAACGGCATGATCGATACCTCCCGAAACCCAGTGGCCGCCTAGGGAACCCTGCAATTAGAATCTCATGTCCAGCCGAGCATGCACTAAGAGGGTTTAGCACAAGTGGCAGCATGTGTGAGAACTATTTAAAAGGTTTGTTTTGAAAAGTGTCGGACGTGAGGCAAATCACACAAAATGCACAATCAACCCTAGAACTAAGGTCACCTAGGTCAAGTCACTAGACTGCTCCTAGACTTCCAAAAGATAAGTCGCAGGATCAATCCTCTACCACCTCTTTATTACTCTTGTGGCCAGGTAAGTGTAAGATAAGTAGGAGGTATCCGCTATACGAATCACCGAAAATGGCGGGCTTAATTAAGTAACTACTTTCCTAGACACCACAAAAGAAATGCAGATAAGTGATAGATTACCCACGACCCTCCTCTGTCCTAATTGAGCGTGACGGTCCTTAGAGTTTTGGTCTAGATATTTTTTAATTAATGTAGGATTATGCAGATGCTCGTTTTGTGATTTGTGGGGCCTAGGAAGGGTGATGAAATCCCCACCTAATCTGAATTTTGGTCTTGCCCCTGAAAGGCCGGTTAAAAATATGCAAAAACATACCAATTACAAAACACGCAAAAGATTTTTGACGACGATATTTTGCAAAGAATTTTGCAGAAAATCAAATTATTGGATTTCTAGAGGAGAGAGAAAGATATGAGGAAGATACCAGAGGTGTTTAGAGACCTAACTCTACTAAGCCGTCGCCCAACCGCGGCTAAAATGATGCTTCTGCCGCGGTTCCGCCGCGCAATGGTCGGGTCTTTGTAACATTTCAGAAATATAAAATATTATTTTTGTAATTTAAATATTAAAATAATATATCTCACGAAAACTATTCGATTTGCGAATAGGGGTTTTTCGTAAATTGGTATAAGTATATACCAATATTTGGGAAATAATTGGAGATTAAAATGATTTATTAATTATAAAGATATTTATCGGATTTTGGCATTTTTATAATTAATTATATGCAAGTTTAATTAAACTTGATTAGTGCACTACTGATCGCGATTAAGCCAAATCCGTATTTTTATATTTTCCATGGCTAGTACACCATGTCATGTTACATTTTGGTTGCATGTTGTTTTCATTGTGTTTTGTTTTATTTGTGAGAGGGGAAAAGAAAAGAAAAAGAAAAGAGATGCCACGATTGATGAGAGAGAGGGGGGACATGTTATGGTATGGACTATGGGCTCAAGAGAGTGAGGATAAGAGAGAGAGGGGGGTTATACTCACCATGATTCTTTCTTCCTTCTTCATTTCTTCCCTCATTTTTCCTCAACTCCTTCTCCTCCTCCTCCTCCTTCACCTCCTCCACCCCCTGGCAACCATCCCTAAATTTTCACCAAAATCCCATGCCACCTTCATTAAAAAGATGCACAATCTCATCCTAAACCCTTTGGACCATTTAAGTTTGGATTTTGAAGACTTTGGGCAACCCAAGAATTTTCTTGAGTTACCAAATGAGGTATATTTCCTTTCCTTTAGTTAAGTTATTGTGTTTAATGTATCCTAGTTTTAGTTTAGAGTTCGAATTAGTTAGATTGTGATCTTGGAAATTTCCAAGTTGAAGTTTAGTGGATGGATGGACTTGTGAAGTAGTATTTGAGGTCTAGTGAGGGTTTACAAGACCTTAGAGATTTCTTTTTCTGACCTGAGCCAGAGAATAGGACCCAATACACAAGTCTAGAATTGTTCTGTGTCGGTTTTATGAAGTTTTGTTGCCCTACAGGGTATCTGGAGCAACCTGGGATGTTTATGATGAAATCAAATAACTACATGACCTAGTTAGACCACTAGAAGACCACCACAGAAGAACGAGACCCAAATTCAAAGTTTTGGTCGGCGTCACCCGTTACTGTAGCACATCTCACCGGCCCAATTTTGGGTTTTGGTGATGGGATTTTGCCTATAACTCACACTCATTATAACCTAGCTACTGTATTGGTTGTTTTGTCATAGACCGCCTGTGCCAAAATCTGGGAGGATTTTGAGTTGGTTTTGGTTATATTTTTCGATATTGAAACTTGGATTTATGGATTTCTTGATGTGATTTGGTCGTTGGACTTTTGTATGTCAACGACGAGGGTTACTTGGTTGCTGCTGCATGCGTAAGCTATATGTTCTAACCTATAAGCAATTCGTGTGCCGTATTGGTTTTCGGATATTGGTTTTAATAGTATTGCGATTGTGTATTGATTATAGGTACACTCACGTGGATTTCCGAGACGACGAAGCATATCGACTTCGGCTAAGCGAGAAGATTGCAGGTGAGTAGATTTTTATTTACGGGGGAAGTCGGGTGGATGGCGTATAGCACCCCTGCAACCATTGATATGGATAAGTGATATATAAATTTGTAGTTTGGAGAAAACCTATGTGCAAACCCACAGAGATGATCAAGGGATTTAGTGTGAAATGATATAATAAATAAGGACGACTCGGATTGATATATGAGAATATGAAATGTGAATGTGAATCGTGATATATATATATATATATATATATATATATATATATATATATATAAGTGATTGAAAGAGGACAAATATGAGATTTATAGTGGCGTGATATGAAATCAATATCAATATGTTATGAGATCGATATCGATGAGACCTGTGAACGATAGTACGATAAGAATGAGATAGATGTGTTATGAGATGATGTACGCGACTATAGATCCGTACTATTGTTGTGATGATATCTTACGATGGATATTCCATACGTAATATATAAGGATGAAACCCGATATTTATTCCGACTTGAGAACCCTTTTATTGCATATCATAAAGTGGATATTGTGATATGTTTGGAGTCATACCCATTTCAAAACTAACGAATTGTTACACCCTTTTTAAATGATGAATTCAAGGAGACGCTATAAACTTTTCAAACGGTATCTTTTCCAAACAATATCATAGTCCCCTATTTTCAAAATAACGATTCACACTATTTTAAACTATAACTGTATGACTCCTAAATAGTTGCATATTTTATATACTGTTCGCGCTTACGATCTCTTATTTTTGCATACGCTCGCGTTTCTTTTACTACGATATATATATATATATATATATATATATATATATATATATATATATATACATACGATGTTTCATACCCTTTGTTTACCCGACTTCGTCTGCTAGTACACCTGCACAATTATCGATGATGCACATATTACACTTACACAGAATTGCCGACTCATACACATTCATCATCGGTAATTTTTATGAACTTACACAGTAGAATTGCTATATCTTGATATTATTCTTAGTTGTTCAGTACTATCATATGACATGTTTGCATGATATACTTAATATGCTCACCTTACTGTTCTATGATGCATACGTCGTACTTTATGGTTATATGTATCGAGATGCTGTTTTCATGAGATTTCTGGATTTGAGAACCGCGGTTATATTTCAAAGGAAATTACAAATCGTTTTAAAAAACCGGTTTCTCTTAATATGATATTTCGTGTCCACCATGAGTTTTCTCGGTTCTGAGATTGGTTTTTGAGACCCGATCCAAGGAGTGGAGGAACCGTTTGCGGGTACATGGTGGGCTCGGGAAGGTACCCCGGGCCAAGAGAGAGATTTTGTGGGGATGACGATGAGTCTGGCAGTGGAGCACTATCTACCGGTGATTTTATCGAACTCGGCGGATATCTGGAGGATACCGTTTTGGAGTTATGATATGAGATGGAGATGAGGACCGATATGAATATGCGACGCCTGAGATAAGATATATATGAGGGCCGATCTGAGTATGCGGCGCCTGAGATATGAGAATTTACTTGTCGTTGTTGGACACGGGTTTCATGATGTTTCGAGTGTCGGTGTTAGGCACTCAGGTTCCATGATTTTGATGTGTCGTTGATGGATACATGTTGGTTGATTTCCTCATACATACATGCATATGTTTTCATGATGATTCGAGTGTCGATGTTGGATACTCAGGTTCTATGATATTGATTGTGTCGTTGATGTACACACGTGGATGTTATCCACATACATGCATGCATATGATTCCGATGTTATATATATATATATATGTCATTGCATCGACTTGATTGTTGACATATATGCATACATGGCCGCCCTAGATATCATAGTATTACCTTCATGGTATAGTATGACCTAGGAAATCAGTGTTTTATTCGATTTCTACCTGCTGATGTTTTCTACTCACGAGTTGGCAACTCACCCCCGTTGTGCCATAGTTCTTGCAGGTTTGACCGCTTGGATTCAGTAGCGGTATCGCTGGCATACAGCTTCATTCATGGTGTTTTGCTTTGGTAGGTGGGACATATATTGGATCGTGCCCACTCTCATATTTTTATATTCTGTTGTATCTAGATAAACTCCATCAATCAGAACTAGAATTTGTATATTTGTAGACTAAAAAGACTTGAGTTGCGAGATTTAGAGCGATGGGTGTATATTCGCTTCTTGAGATGATGATGTCTTGCTTTATTTACCTATTCTTACAGCGTTGATCTTCACCATTAGGCGTCGTATATATGTTTTTTTACATGGTTGTGATTCCGCCAATTGGCGAAGAGCTAGCTCCCGCTTGGGGATGCCTATATATTGATATGTATATGGTTTTGGATCAAAATATAGAAGGGAGGTGCTGCCCAAAATTTCAAGGACGAAAATGTTTTAAAGATAGTATACATTCATTGACTTCTTCTATATTATGACCTATACTTTTAAAAATAAAAGCTTGAATTTCTTATAAGATGTTTCAAAAATTGCACCCCCACTATTTTCCGCAAGAAAGTTTAGATTTTCTGGGTTTCGGCTTACTTGAATCACGTTATGCCTTTAGACGTTGCGTGATTTAAGTGTCGGTCACATGCTAAATTACGGGCCGTGACAGTCTTCGTCCAATTTTTTCTACAGTGCCTCCTTTGCTCCTCTGGTCCTCTCTGAAAGTCTCTAAATCTCAATTTCCTAGTTCTAGTGACTCCAGATTCCCTCGCAAAATGTCGCACAATAATCGTTAAATATGCAATATGCGGTTTTGTTTTATTTTTATGATATGGATCGAATAAAAATGTTAGTTGTATATATATGCCCTAGAGGCCATTGTTGTACATATGATGTATATTATAGTGGATGCTTGGATATATATAGAGAGGACTTTCTTGCTCGATATGATAGTATGCTATTTGGTTTCACTTTGTCTTAACATGTTGACTTATATTAGTTTACTGTCTTGCTCTCACATGTTGATAAAGCCCTTAGGATAAGTACTCGACTACTGGGACTATGATGAGATCATACTAGTGGGGCCACGGTAGTCTATGAGTACATCCTATAATTGTTCCTAGTCGAGAGTGTATCGAGACAGGGCATCGATACACCAGAGTAGACTAGCGTATACGCATCTTGACCCATATGATGGGCGATGGATGATCCCATATCCATCGGTGTTTGACATCAAAGATGGTGTACGGGTGCTCAGTGGAGACTGGGTACACTGAACGGACTAGCCGAGAACTCCTAGATGGTAATATACCTATCGTCAGATAGCAGTTCTCCGGTGACACTGGTACAGGTTAGTCTGTAGACCCGAGATCGTCATAGAGTCTTGTGTGATTCCTACCGTGCTTTGATTTCCACTTTACCACGTCCAAGAGGGCGTGCAAAACGGTGGCTTTTGGGTACAATCCCGAATCACATGGAGGCAATGAGCGATAGGAGGGGTTTCGTCTCTCCCGGTATAGGGAGTTGATGTTGTGCTGTGTTCGATTGGCTATAACTGGAAGCCCTGGTCAGGGCTGATATAGAGTGCTACTGGTAAGTGTTATCAGTAGTTTCTCGACTGGTTATGAGCCTCACATCGACACGACTTATCGGTTACTGGGGTCTGACGTATACCACCCCTAGACTTGATATGCGACATATCAGACGAAGAGACCGGACTGTACGGTAGTGTTACTGATTGGATTCACAGGAGAATGTACATGCTTGCTTGTTGATCTTCTGATCGCTCAATACCTGGGTGGCTGTTAAATTAGCTGACCGCTTGCAGCTTGTGGGTGTTTGATATGATCATCACCTACTGCCGGCGTATTGACGATTCTTTAGAGTCCTACACAGAGGTTTCCTGGCTCGGGCAAAACGGAGTAGGAGCACGTATGTGATATGTGCGGGACCGAGAATATTACGATATGAGATACTGTATTATATTCTCGCGATATATGATATCAGCCGGGTATATGCCGGGTCATCGGATCAAGTGTTGATTCGATGAATCGGTATATGTTATATTAGTCGGTTGTATGCGATATAGCCGGATTGTCGGATCAAGCGTTGATTCGATAATTTAATGTATAATTATATATGTGATATATTACATTACATTAACTAATATAAGCTCACTTTATTGATTCATTTTCTCACCGGTTAATACATTGATATATATGCGATATATGTTAATTGTATTATTTTCTTATGTTACTAAAAATATATTATATATGTGATATATAATATTGCAACAAGTTATGATTACAAATGCAACATGGGTTGTAGAGATTAAACAAGTTAGGGTTTGATTTGGGTTAGCATTTGGGTTAGCTTTTTCAAGAAGCTTCAAGAAGCTTTCTTTGTTTTTAGCTAAGATATTTTGTTATGATATTTTGTATAGATATTTTCTAACCCAACCCAAACCCTTTAGGTTAGGTTTATTCTCTTCATGAGTTAAGCCATTCATACTTAACTCAAGGGCTGATTTGTAACCATAGCAATAATTCATTATTCATCACAAAAGACTTCTTTTTCTTCTTCCTCCTTGAAAAGCTTGCTAGCTTTTTGTAAAGTGATGAATTAAAGTGAGAAAATGAAAACAAAGGAGAGTTAAATTCCTACTTCATTATCCTCATCTATTCTAGCCACTTAGATTAGGGTGTTCACTTCACTAATACTTGATTAGAGAAGTGAGAGCTTGAGTTAAAGATTCTTCAAGGTAGATCATCTTCGAAAAGGAAGACTTCAAGCAAGCATGGATCATTTGGCTTGTGGAGCCTCTCTAGAGCCCGGCAGTTCAGCCCGGCAGTTCATGGATCGCGACGAAGGGACTACTACTCGGAGCTTATGAAGCGAAGGAACGGACTACAAAGGTTGTAATCCCTTTCTCTTAGATGTAAAGTTGTTTACTTACTATGTTAATCCTAATACTCTAGCAAAGATCCTCGCTTTAGGTTGTTCGGCACTTGGAAATTTTTAATTTGGCATGATTGATGCCTTATAGACCCTTGTGACAGTGGCTAGTAATCCTACAGTGGTATAAGAGCTTGGCTAGAGCATTAGGCGACGTGTAGACGAAGTTAAAAGTCCGATTGAACCCCGAAACGTCGTATTTGACCCCCTCTCTGGAAATTTTTTAAAAAGATGGTTTTTTCCGTATTAAAAATACTCAAAAAAGGTGATTCTATGGATAATAGAGAAAGACGAACCCCTAATTCCTTAAAGTCGCCGCGGAACCGCGGCCATAACAGGCTTTTGGCGGCGGTTCCGCGGCCATACTTGGGTATTAGGGGTAGTTGTTTCTGGGTAACATCCGTAGATATTACTATATGCTTCTGGGAATTTTTAATATTACTCAAGTGTTGAGTTTTCTGGAGATTTTTGGAATTCGTTGATTCGATCGGAAAGTTTAACATCGTTTAGTTTTTCGGGTAATTTAGAACGTGTTAAAAGGTTCGAACGGATATCAATAACTCATTTTTTTTATGACGGAAAACTTTCAAGAGTTGGATTTTTTCCTCTATTTAAAACTTTCGGGAAATCATGCTAGCGTATCTATGGACCCTCTAGAAGAACGTAACCTTAACTCGATTATGTGACCGTCAAAACTGCCACTGAACCTTAGGGTTTGTGGTAGTTTAGCGTTGCCACATGTGAGGCGTTGGTTTGACCCTTCTACGGCTGGTTCATTGGGGCTGTGACATGTTCTGGGATTTTTGAACTCCGCTTAAGTGTTGAGCTATTTGGGAAATCTTGGGTATTTGATTATTCGATCGGAAAGTTTAACATTGTCTATTTATCCGGAATGTGATACAATATCTGGAATTCATATAGTTAGGCATGAAATGCGAAGTATGTGATATTTCGGATTTAAGATGTCTAAAGTATTTGTGGATTCCAAATGTTGTAGGTTTACACTTTCTTTTCTGTGACCGTAAGTGTTGTATGTGGTGTATCGCCGGCTTCGTTGCTATACATCAACGACAATCGGGATACGCATACTTGCTTACGTTGTTGATATGAGATATTATGTGTTGTTGTGATATGTTATATTGGATCGTCGTGTTTTGAATAGCCGGGGGTTTTATGTGAGATGAGGGTTTTTATTTTTATTCATGTAAAATTCATTTGTATGTAATATTCTTTTATTGGGGCACTTCCGGGTTGAGGATGATGTCACCATTGTATATTATTTACTTTTCCGCATTAGGTAGACCCAAGGAGGGGAGCACAAGTAACCGGGTTCTAGGGTCCAGTGGGAGGCCACCTCGAGGAGTCGAGACCGGGTCTCCTAACCCTAGAATTGGCAGAGTTGCTTGCTGCTCTCGTAGGGGTCTAGTGATGTGGGTTTGGCTATTCATCGCGACCGTAGAATCCGTGTTTTATACAGGCTCGATGTAAAACACGGACGTCCTAGTATATCCAATATTTCATATGTTATCTTCTGCTGTAATGTTCTGTGATGAGATCATATTACTGCCTAAGACGAATGCTTATACTATATATATGATATATAAATATTGCTGCTTTCGTTTCTTCTGTGATGCTTAGGAAGCATAACTGATGGGATTTATTAATGAGATTAATAAAAGAAAAGAAACCTAAAAGATGTTGTAGAATCAAAACTTTATAAAAAGGGTAGCTACAGTTTTGCTTTGCATAGCGGTATATATGATATACCCTGCACCTTATTCGATGAGGAAAGAGCCAAGATCCCTTCACCGGGAGTGACCTCTTTAGCAAAACTGGCAGATACTACAAACTCGCGGTTTAGTTTTTGATTGCTTCTATAGTTCTTGCTTTGCATAGTGGTATTTATGAAATATCCTGTACCTTATTCGATGAGGAAAGAGCCGAGATCCTGTCACCGGGAATGACCTCTTTAGCAAAAACTAGAAAAGCCTAAAAAACATTCCTTTTCAAAATCACTTGTTTCTACAACGATATCAAGTTCATTACGCTTGTGGTTTTTTGAAAAACCTGCGTAGCCCTCCGTCATTTCAGATAAATAATATTTAGTATTCGTGCTACGTTTGTTGACTCAGTCAAGGCGTAGTGTACGGTAGCTAAATAGTGTTTATCTGCTAAAGCATGAGATGCGATTGGATTAGGGTAGTTGTACGGCCTTGTTGACTTAGTCAAGGGTTGTACGAGTGGGTTTAATTCAATCGGGAAATGTACGGGTTGAACTTGACTTGCGATTTATGGTTTGTTGACTTAGTCAAGGTCATAGATCGCTAGGGGTAAAAAGTATTATCGGGAATTTCAAGTGTTGAAATTTGCAATGAGATTGCATACCTTCTATGAGATAGATGGATCCTGATACCCATTGCGAGTAAGAGTTACTCCTGGGAGACTTTTACACAGGACAATTAGCCGATCAAGTAGGTGACTAGAAAGGTGTTTACGGGGTTATGCCTCTGGGAAAACGAGGTTTATTTTAATTAGGTCCGTGCGAAAGCACGGGGAATCTCCCTCAAAGTACCAACACTGGCCTGGCTGAAAGATTGGCGAACTTGTAAGGTGTAATTAATCCCAGCCAGTCTTTCTTTTTAGGGTTGGAAGGAAGATTTGATAAAAACAGTGGGAGACATCCTGATTAGATAAGATAATAACCAATCTAATCTTGCAAGAGCATACGCTAAAGTATTTTCTTCTCTCTCTCTCCAGGTAGCGACCAAGTCAGGCCTTAATCAAGATAATAACATGGATGTATTGACTGAGCCCGCTTATTATACTGAGCAGGGGAACGTTGGTCCCGTTCTTTCTTATAAGTGTTATAAGACTGAGCAGGAAATAGGAGAATATCTGGATTCTCACACCGCCCAAACGAAGAACAAGCATGTTGATGCCTCTTCTTCGGAAGTGTTAGTTATTGAGAACTGTTTCTCAGTTCACTCTACGTCCTGGGTATTAGATACCGGATCAGGATCCCACATATGTAATATGTTACATGGGCTACGTAAAGGTAGAGAACTGGGAATGGGTGATCATTCCGTAAGAGTAGGGAATGGTGCAGATGTTGCAGCCAAAGCTGTTGGCGAATATCACCTTGTGTTACCAAAAGGTAATACATTGATTCTGAACGAATGCTATTACATTCCGATCCTGATATGCAATATTATATTAGTTTCTTTATTGAATAAAGAAGGATATAATTTTGTAATACAGGATAATGTTATGAACATATTCCTGAATCAAAAGTTGATAGGATCAGAATCGTTAAATAATGGCATGTACGTTCTAAATCAAACTACAATTCTTAATGTATAGAACACAAACAAGAGGAAAAGTTCAGAAATGAACGAATCTTTCTTGTGGCATTGTAGACTAGGTCATATCAATGCGACACGGCTAGCTAAATTGCATAAGGATGGATATTTGAATCCGTTCGAATTATAATCTTATGACACTTGCCAGTCATGTCTCAAAGGCAAAATGACCAAAACTCCGTTTAGTGGACACGGAGTAAGAGTTACAGAACTCTTGGGGCTGATACATAGTTGTAGGGTTACTAGGCACTTTAACAAGATTCTAAGGCATCAACTATGCCTGATTAAAATTTTAGTCGTGCCGAATAACCCTAAACAAGATCTTTGCTAGATTATTAGGGTTTCACATGCAAGTAAATATCAATTACGGCTAAGTGAATACGAAATACAACCTTTGTAGATCGGTCCTTCACTTCTAAAGCTCCTTGTCGTAGTCCCTTCGTTGCGATCATTGCTCTCCCGGGCTCTTGCATGGCTTCACGAGGCGAAAGAAGCGTCCTTGCTTGAAGTCTTCGAGGCCGAAGATGATCTACGTCGAGAGAATACCAACTCAAGCTACTACTTCACTAACTAGAGAATTAGTGAAGCAAACACCCTAAACTAACGTGCTAGTCTAGTAGAGGATGGAGAAATAGGAAGTGGGTTCACTTTAGAATTTATTTTCTCACAATGTTTCACTCTCTTTTGAAAACCCTAGCAAGCTTTTCTTTTGCTCAAAGAAGAAGAAGATGAACAAAAGAAAAGATGAAGATAATTATCAAGTAAGTGAGCTAACCATGGGTGAGTGAGTATCATATACTAACTCATGTAGAGACATAACCATGGCTAATCCAAATGGTTAGGTTAAGAAAGATCTAAAGTAAAGACAAAGTTAGTGGACTTTGTCAAAGCAAAGCAAGCTTCTACAAGCTTCATGTCTTTCCAAATCTCCACTAATTTTGTAATTACCTTAAATAATTATAACCCACCATAATAAATAGAATGGTGTATGTCTTGCACACCCATGAATGATGTATCAACAACCATGATACAAAAAGAAAACACATTTTAATATATATCACATATATATTAAAGTTGTGCACATGTGAGAAAAATCCTTAAGTGAACAAATGTTAGTTAATGTAAATTAGTATATCATATATACAATTATACACTAAATTATTAAATCAACACTTGACTTAATAATCCAGTTATATCTCATATAACCGACTAACATCCAATGTATCGACTTATCGAATCAACACTTGATTCGATAACCCGGCTATATCACATATAACCGACCGATACAATAAGTCGCGAGAATAGAATACGGTATCACATACACGCATTATTCTCGGTCCCGCACATATCACATATGCGCTCCTATTTCGTTTTGCCTAAGCGAGTAAAACCTCTATGTAGGACTTTAAAGACTCGTCAATACGCTGGCAGTAGGTGATGATCACATCAAGCACCCACAAGCCGTCAGCGGTACTAGCTGGACGTAACGGCTACCCGGGTATTGAGCGATCAGAAGATCAGCAAGCAAGCCCGTTCCAACTCCTGTAAAATCCTAACGGTAACACTTCCCGTACAGTCCGGTCTCCTCGTCTGATATGTCGCATATCAAGTCTAGGGGTGGTAAACGTCAGACCCCAATAACCGATAAGTCATGCCGATGTGAGGCTCATAACTGGTCGAGAAACTACTGGTAACACTTACCAGTAAATCTCTAAATCATCCCTGGCCAGGGAATTCCCTGTTATGGCCAATCGAGCACAGCGCAACATCAACCCCCAATACCGGGTGAGACGAAACCCTTCCTATCGCTCATTGCCTCCATGTGACTCGGGACTGTACCCAAAAACCACCATTTTGCACGTCCTCTTGGATGTGGTAAGGTGGAAATCAAAGCACAGTGGGAATCACACAAGACTCTATGACGATCTCGGGTCTACAGACTATCCTGCACAAGTGTTACCAGAGAACTGCCATCTGACGTGAGGTATAATACCATCTGGGAGTTCTCGGCGAGTCCGTCCAGTGTACCCAGTCTCCATTGAGCACCCGCATACTATCTCTGATGTCAAACACCAATGGATATGGGATCATCCATCACCCATCTCATGGGTCGAGAAGCGTATACGCTAGTCTACTCTGGTAGATCGATGCCCCGTCTCAATACACCCACGACTAGGAACATTAAAGGATGAACTTATGGACTACCATGGCCCCACTAGTATGATCTGCATCATAGTCCTGGTAGTCAAGTACACATCCTAAGGGCTTTACCAACATGTAACTATAAGACAGTATCAAGAGACAAGTATACATGTTAAGATAAAGAGCAACCAGATAGCATACTATCATATCGAGCAAGAAATTCCTCTCTATATATGTCCAAGCATCCAATATAATATACATGATCTGTACAATACTGGCATCTAGGGCATACATACAACTAACAATCTCCCACTTGCACTAGGGCCAGCTGCTGTAGTATTGCATACCTAGCATCCCGAAGAGTCTCTCAAACTGTATCTGGGGAATGGCCTTCGTGAGTGGATCCGCAGTGTTGTTCTTCGTGTCAACCTTCCTGACCTCGATCTCTCGGCGATCAACTATCTCCCAGATCAGGTGATACCGCCTCAGAATATGCCTGGATCGCTGATGGGACCTGGGTTCCTTGGCCAAAGCCACCGCTCCATTGTTATCACAATACAAAGGTATTGGATGCTCAATGGATGGAACCACTCCAAGTTCAGTAATGAACTTCTTGATCCAGACAGCCTCTTTGGCAGCATCGTTGGCAGCGATGTATTCAGCCTCCATCATCGAGTCTGCCACGGTTTCCTGCTTGGAACTCTTCCAGCTAACCGCCCCTCCGTAAAGGGTAAAGACAAATCCCGAGTGCGACTTAGAGTCGTCCTTATTACTCTGGAAGCTCGAATCGGTAAAGGACTCCACTTGGAGTTCTCCGTTACCATACACCAAGAGCATCTCCTTAGTCCTTCGTAAGTACTTGAGAATGCTCTTCACAACTGTCCAGCGACTCTTTCCAGGATCAGCTTGATACCTACTCACTACACTTAGTGAGATGCTACATCGGGTCTGGTACATAGCATCGCGTACATGATAGAGCCTACAGCCGAAGCATAGGGTATCCCTTGCATGCGTGCTCTCTCCAAATCAATCTTAGGAGACATCTCTTTGGAGAGAGTGAGTCCAGAGATTGTGGGTAAGTTCCCACGCTTGGATTCTTCTATACTAAACCTCTTTAGTATGGTGTCAATGTACCTGGATTGGGACAATCCTAATATCCTTTTAGATTTATCTTTATAGATCATAATTCCCAGTATGGAGGAGGCATCACCTAGATCTTTGATTGAGAATCTTTGTGATAAGAAGAGCTTGACTGATTGCAGCATAGAAATCTCATTTCCTATCAAGAGTATGTCGTCCACGTACAATACGAGGAAGACAACCTTACTCTCTACCACTTTCTTGTAGATACAAGGTTCATCTACGTTTTTGACGAAATCAAACTCTTTGATAACGACGTCAAAGCAGATGTTCCAACTCCGCGATGCTTGCTTTAATCCATAAATGAATTTAAGCAGCTTGCACACCTTCCCGCTGCTCCCACTATCTACGAAGCCCTCTGGCTGAGTCATGTACACGCACTCTTCTAAATCACCGTTTAGAAAGGCGGTCTTAACATCCATTTGCCAGATTTCGTAGTCATGATATGCAGCGATGGCAAGTATGATCCAGATGGATTTAAGCATAGCCACTGGAGAAAAGGTTTCGTCATAGTCCACACCTGGTCTTTGACGAAAACCCTTTGCAACAAGCCTAGCTTTGAAAGTCTCCACTTTCACATCTACACCAAGTTTTTTCTTGAAGATCCACTTGCTCCCAATGGGTTTTACCCCTTCAGGAGCATCTTCCAAAGTCCATACTTTGTTGGTGTACATGGATTCCATCTCGGACCGCATTGCATCCAGCCATTTTACTGAGTCCCCACTCGTGATGGCCTGCTCGAAGCTAGTTGGGTCATCATCCTCCATGATGCAATCCTCGCTCCCACCATCCATGAGAAAACCGTAGTATCTCTCAGGTGGGTGAGGAACCCTACTAGATCGGCGGAGTGGCTGGGGTTCATCGGGAACTACCGAATCCTCTGGTTCTACCAGATCTTCTGTTGCAGCTTTTGTAGCTGGAACCTCTTCCAGTTCTACCTCATGACTACTAATCTCTTTTGCAAGAAATTCCTTTTCTAAAAAGGTGGCATGCCGAGAAACAAACACCCTTTGTTCCTCAGTGTGGTAGAAGATATACCCTTATGAATTCTTGGGATATCCTGCAAATTTGCATAGAACAGACCGTGCCTCGAGTTTGTCCGGATTTTGTCGTTTGACATAGGCTGGACAACCCCATATCTTTACATAGTTAAGACATGGTCTCTTCCCTTTCCATATCTCATATGGAGTGGTAGACACAGATTTGGTGGGGGCCATATTCAATAGATGTATGGCTGTCTCTAGCGCATACCCCCAGAAGGAAATAGGTAACTCAGCTGTGCTCATCATAGAGCGCACCATATCTAATAGGGTGCGGTTCCTCCGTTCTGATACACCGTTGTGCGGTGGTGTATATGGAGGAGTCAGCTGAGAGAGAATCCCATTCTCTTTTAGGAAGTCCAGGAATTCATTGCTCAAGTATTCACCTCCTCGATCAGATCGAAGGATTTAAATACTTTTCCCGGTTTGGTTCTCGACTTCTTGTTTGTATTCTCTAAAATTCTCAAAAGCTTCAGACTTGTGTTTTATCAAGAACACATGTCCGTATCTTGAGAGATCGTCAGTGAATGTAATAAAGTATGAAGAACCATCCCTGGCATGTGTAGACATGGGACCGCATACATCGCTATGTATCAGTCCTGAGAGTTCAGTAACTCTTTCTCCGTGTCCCGTAAACGGAGTTTTGGTCATCTTGCCTTTGAGACATAACTGACAAGTGTCATAAGATGAAAATTCGAACGGTTTCAAATATCCATCCTTATGCAACTTAGCCAGCCGTGTCTCATTTATATGACCAAGTCTACAATGCCACAAGAAGGATTCGTTCAGTTCTGAACTCTTCCTCTTGTGTGTGTTTGTTATGCTCAGAACTGTTGATTGATTTAGAACATAAATGCCATTGCACAACGTGCCTGATCCAACCAACTTTTGGTTAAGGAAAATGTCCATAACATTATCCTGTAATACAAAATTATATCCCTCTTTACTTAACAAAGAAACCGATATAATGTTGCATATCAGGTTCGGCATGTAATAGCATTCGTTCAGAATCAATGTATTACCAGTTGGCAATACAAGGTGATATTCCCCGACGGTTTTAGCTGCAACAATTGCACCATTTCCAACCCTTATGTCTTTATCACCTTCTCCAATTTCTCTACCTTTCCTAAGCCCATGTAATTGATTAGATATATGGGATCCTGACCCGGTATCTAATACCCAGGACGTAGAGCAAATGGAGAAACAGTTCTCTGTAACGAACACACCCAAAGAAAATGCATCAACATGTACTTTCTTCACACGGGTGGCATGGGAATCCTGGTATTCCCCTATATCCTGTTCAATCCTATAACTCTTATAAGAAAGTACGGAACCAATGTTCCCCAGCACAGTATAACATGCGGGTTCGGTCAATACATCCATATTATTATCTTTATTAAGGCATGATATGGTCGCTACCTGGAGAGAGAGAAGAAAACACTTTAGCGTATGCTCTTGCAAAATCAGATTGGTTATTATTTTATCTAATCAGGATGGCTCCCACTGTTTTTATCAAATCTTCCTTCAAACCCTAAAAGGAAAGACTAGCTGGGATTAATTACACCCTAGAATTTTGCCAATCTTTCAACCAGGCCAGTGTCGGTACTTTGAGGGAGGTTCCCCGTGCTTTCGCACGGACCTAATTAAAGTAAACCTCGTTTTCCCAGAGGCGTAACCCCGTTGACACCTTTCTAGACACCTACTTAATCGGCTAATTGTCCTGTGTAAAACTCTCCCAGGAGTAACAATTACTCGCAGTGGGTATCGGGATTCAACTATCTCATAGAAGGTATGCAATCTCATTGCAAATTTCAATACTTGAAATTCCCGATATAATATTTTGCCCCTAACGTGCTATGACCTTGGCGAAAGTCAACAAACCATAGCCCGCTAGTCAAGTTCAACCCGTACATTTCTTGACTGAATTAAACCCACCCGCACGACCCTTGACGAAAGCCAACAAAGCCGTACGACTACCCTAATCCGATCGCATTATATGCAACAGATAAGCAGCATATAGCTACCGCACATTACACCTTGACGAAAGCCAAAAAATGCAGCACGAATACTATATACAACTTATCTGAAATGACGGAGGGTTACGACAGGTTTTTCTGAAAACCTATTGCGCAATGAACTTGATATCGTTGTAGAATCATGTGAAATTTTGAAATGGAGTGATTTTGAGGTTTTCATTAGTTTTGCTAAAGTGGTCACTCCGGTGAAGAGATCTCGGCTCTTTCCTCATTGAATCTAGTTCTATCTAAATCTGTACTCACCACACCATATGAGATATGGAGTGGGAAGAGACCATATTTTAAACGAGTTATGATATGGGGTTGTCCGGCCTATGTCAAAAGGCAAAATCCGGACAAGCTCGAGGCATATGATCAGTTCTTTGCAAGTTTGTGGGATATCCAAAGAATTCTCAAGGATATTTTTTCTACCACGCTGAGAAACAAAAGGTGTTTGTTGCTCAACATGCCACCTTTTTGAAAAAAGAATTTCTTGCTAAAGAAATTAGTGGTGAAGAGGTAGAACTGGAAGAGGTTCCAGCACCACAAACTACAACTGATGATTTAGTGGAACCAAAGGATTCAGTAGTTCCCAACGAACCCCAGCCTCTCCGCCGATCTAGTAGGGTTTCTTGTCCACCTGAGAGATACTACGGTTTTCTCGTTGATGGTGGGAGCGAGGATTGCATCATGGAAGATGATGACCCGACTAGCTTCGAGCAGGCCATCATGAGTGGCGACTCTGTGAAGTGGCTGGATGCAATGCGATCTGAGATGGAATCCATGTACACCAAAAAAGTGTGGACTTTGGAAGTTGCTCCTGAAGGGGTAAAACCCATTGAGAGCAAATGGATCTTTAAAAAGAAACTTGGTGTAGATGGAAAAGTGGAGACTTTCAAAGCTAGACTTGTTGCAAAGGGTTTTCGTCAACGACCAGGTGTGGATTATGACGAAACTTTTTCTCCAGTGGCTATGCTTAAGTCCATCCGGATCCTACTTGCCATTGCTGCATACCATGACTACGAAATCTGGCAGATGGATGTTAAGACCGCCTTTCTAAATGGTGATTTAGAAGAGTGCGTGTACATGACTCAGCCAGAGGGCTTCGTAGACAGTGGGAGCAGCGGAAAGGTGTGCAAGCTGCTTAAATCCATCTACGGGTTAAAGCAGGCATCACGGAGTTGGAACATCTGTTTTGATGTTGTAGTCAAAGAGTTTGACTTCATAAAAAACGTAGATGAACCTTGTATATATAAAAAGGTTGCAGAGAGTAAGGTTGTCTTCCTCGTATTGTACGTCGATGCCATACTCTTGATAGGAAATGATGTTCCTGTTGCAATCGGTCAAGCTCTTCTTATCACAAAGATTCTCAATAAAAAATCTTGGTGATGCCTCCTGCATACTGGGAATTATGATCTATAGAGATAGATCTAAACGGATACTGGGATTGTCCCAATCCAGGTACATTGACACCATACTAAAGAGGTTTAGTATGGAAGAATCCAAGCGTGGTAACCAACCCATGATCTCTGGACTCACTCTCTCCAAAGAGATGTCTCCCAAGACTGATTTATAAAGAGCTCGCATGCAAGGGATACCCTATGCTTCGGCAGTAGGCTCTATCATGTATGCGATGCTATGTACCAGACCCGATGTAGCATACTCACTAAGTATAGTGAGTAGGTATCAAGCAGATCCTGGAGAGAGTCACTGGATAGCTGTGAAGAACATTCTCAAGTACTTGAGAAGGACTAAAGAAATGTTCTTGGTGTATGGTAACGGAGAACTCCAGATGGAGTCCTTTATCGATTCAAGCTTCCAAAGTGATAAGGACGATTCTAAGTCGCACTCGGGATTTGTCTTTACCCTCAATGGAGAGGCGGTGTGTTGGAAGAGTTCCAAACAAGAAACCGTTGCAGACTCGACGATGGAGGCTAAATACATCGCTGCCAACGATGCTGCCAAAGAGGCTGTCTGGATGAAGAAGTTCATTACTGAACTTGGTGTGGTTCCATCCATTGAGCATCCAATACCTTTGTATTGTGATAACAATGGAGTTGTGGCTTTGGCCAAGGAACCCAGGTCCCATCAGAAGTCCAAACATATTCTGAGGCGGTATCACCCGATCCGGGAGATAGTTGATCGCCGGGAGATCGAGGTCAGGAGAGTTGATATGAAGGACAACACTGCGGATCCACTCACGAAGGCCATTCCCCAGATACAGTTTGAGAGACACTTCAGGATGTTAGGTATGGGATACTACAACAGCTGGCCTTAGTGCAAGTGGGAGATTGTTAGTTATATATATGCTCTAGAGGCCATTGTTGTACATATGATATATATTATAGTGGATGCTTGGATATATAGAGAGAGGACTTTCTTGCTCGACATGATAGTATGCTATTTGGTTTCACTTTGTCTTAACATGTTGACTTGTATTAGTTTACTGTCTTGCTCTCACATGTTGATAAAGCCCTTAGGATAAGTACTCGACTACTGGGACTATGATGAGATCATACTAGTGGGGCCATGGTAGTCTATGAGTACATCCTATAATTGTTCCTAGTCGAGAGTGTATCGAGACTGGGCATCGATACACCAGAGTAGACTAGCGTATACGCATCTTGACCCATATGATGGGCGATGGATGATCCCATATCCATCGGTGTTTGACATCAAAGATAGTGTACAGGTGTTCAGTGGAGACTGGGTACACTGAACGGACTCGCCGAGAACTCCTAGATGGTAATATACCTATCGTCAGATAGCAGTTCTCCGGTGACACCGGTACAGGTTAGTCTGTAGACCCGAGATCATCATAGAGTCTTGTGTGATTCCCACCATGCTTTGATTTCCACCTTACCATGTCCAAGAGGGCGTGCAAACTGGTGGCTTTTGGATACAGTCCCGAATCACACGGAGGCAATGAGCGATAGGAGGGGTTTCGTCTCTCCCGGTATAGGGAGTTGATGTTGTGCTGTGTTCGATTGGCTATAACTGGAAGTCCCTGGCCAGGGCTGATATAGAGTGCTACTGGTAAGTGTTATCAGTAGTTTCTCGACTGGTTATGAGCCTCACATCGACACGACTTATCGGTTACTGGGGTCTGACGTATACCACCCCTAGACTTGATATGCGACATATCAGACGAAGAGACCGGACTGTACGGTAGTGTTACTGATTGGATTCACAGGAGAATGTACATGCTTGCTTGTTGATCTTCTGATCGCTCAATACCTGTATGGCTGTTACGTTTAGCTGACCGCTTGCAGCTTGTGGGTGTTTGATATGATCATCACCTACTGCCGGCGTATTGACGATTCTTTAGAATCCTACACAGAGGTTTCCTGGCTCGGGCAAAACGGAGTAGGAGCACGTATGTGATATGTGCGGGACCGAGAATATTACGATATGAGATACCGTATTATATTCTCGCGATATATGATATCGGCCGGGTATATGCCGGGTCATCGGATCAAGTGTTGATTCGATGAATCGGTACATGTTATATTAGTCGGTTGTATGCGATATAGCCGGATTGTCGGATCAAGTGTTGATTCGATAATTTAATGTATAATTATATATATGATATATTACATTACATTAACTAATATAAGCTCGCTTTATTGATTCATTTTCTCACCGGTTAATACATTGATATATATGCGATATATGTTAATTGTATTATTTTCTTTTGTTACTAAAAATATATTATATATGTGATATATAATATTGTAACAAGTTATGATTACAAATGCAACATGATTTGTGGAGATTAAACAAGTTAGGGTTTGATTTGGGTTAGCATTTGGGTTAGCTTTTTCAAGAAGCTTTAAGAAGCTTTCTTTGTTTTTAGCTAAGATATTTTGTTATGATATTTTCTAACCCAACCCAAACCCTTTACCTTAGGTTTATTCTCTTCATGAGTTAAGCCATTCATACTTAACTCAAGAGTTGATTTGTAACCATAGCAATAATTCATTATTCATCACAAAAGACTTCTTTTTCTTCTTCCTCCTTGAAAAGCTTGCTAGCTTTTTGTAAAGTGTTGAATTGAAGTGAGAAAATGAAAACAAAAGAGAGCTAAATTCCTACTTCATCACCCTCATCTATTCTAGCCACTTAGATAAGGGTGTTCACTTCACTAATACTTGATTAGAGAAGTGAGAGCTTGAGTTAAAGATTCTTCAAGGTAGATCATCTTCGAAAAGGAAGACTTCAAGCAAGTATGGATCATTCGGCTTCTGGAGCCTCTCCAGAGCCCGGCAGTTCATGGATCGCGGCGAAGGGACTACTACTCGGAGCTTATGAAGCGAAGGAACAGACTACAAAGGTTATAATCCCTTTCTCTTAGATGTAAAGTTGTTTACTTGCTATGTTAATCCTAATACTCTAGCAAAGATCCTCGCTTTAGGTTGTTCGGCACCTGGAAATTTTAAATTCGGCATGATTGATGCCTTATAGACCCTTGTGACAGTGCCTAGTAATCCTACAAAGAATTCAACCCGAATAGTAAGAAAAAAAAATTATGCACGTATTTCCGGCAACGACGCCATTTGATTGATTTGAAAAAGTGTTTGTAGTAACCGCAATCAATAACGGTGTCGTTTGTAGCTAGCCGAGATGAGTACGGGTCGTCCGCATGGATGCGTGGAACTTTTAATCTTGCTTTAGACGATTTGATTAGAAATAGGGGAGAGCGATTCTAGATCTATGTTGAACACGGATGTAAAATATATAAGAAGAGGGCTTGTAGGGTTCGTTAGAATTTAGTAGTAATAGATGATTAAATAAAGATGATTCCTTTTATCCTTTAATAGATTTAAAGCTAGATTGATAGTGATGAATGAAGATTATGGTTTTTGGAGAGAATATGGTTCCCACTCTTAACCCATATCTTTTCATTGACCTCTATTCATGTGTAGCCTCTACCAAAACAATTGTTAATCTAATATCAAATCGCGGTCGAGACTATCAATAAATTGATAGTGCGTCCTATTAGGATGTTAACGATTCTTTTGATAAAGTTTATAAACTTTATAAGATGTAAAAGAAATTAAGAGATTTTATCATCCATTGATCTACTCTAATCCTACGAACTTTATCAAGCGGAGAATTACCCATGCATGTTTGGAGAAGAAGAAGAAGGGATAAAGAAGTAAATTTAAATGCGGAAAGTAAATGCGAAATAATTAAACAAATGATCTATCTTTATTAATCAACGTTACAAGTACAAATCCTTCGAATTTAGATTACAAGAGGAAGAAGTTGCTCTCGATCTCTGCCTCGTAGGAAGTATTTGCTCTGTTGATATTCACGTCGCTCTATCACGTCGAATCGCGGACCTGTTGTAGATCTTTTGTTATTTGACGGTGATTTGCTTCGTGTTAAAAACGATGATTCTCTAAGTTTAGCCCTCGGTCCTTTATATAGTAGTAGAAGCAGAATCCCTATATCTCATAGGTTAAGATATACCATTAAGATCCAATTTCCAAATTTTCAGATCTTACGGCCACGATGAAGCCGCGGATCCGCCGCATATATGGGCTATTGGCCGTGGTTGGACGGCGGTTTGGGGGAGTCAAGGTTCCAAATTTCTGGGGCTTCTGCATGTTGACACGTGGAGATTTTTTCCATGTATGGATTCTACAAATATTTCTCTAAGTCTCTGCCAATATTAATTCTACGGTTTTAGAGATTTTTATCCTGACATCTTGAAAATCTCGATTTCCCGACCTGAGCTAAATCTGCACAATATCTCCATGAATAATATTAGTAATATTTGTTAACTTAGAGATAGTATCTTAATCATTTTATATGGTAATAAATCTTTAAGAAATTTGATTAAGATTATTTGATATGATATGCATATTTAAATTATCAAAATATCTTATAAATATTATATGCATATATTTTCCTTCATAATGTTAATTATAATATATAAACATATAGTAAAGAGTAAATTTGCAGATAAACCCATATATGTTCTATATTTATAATAAACACCTTTAAATATTTAAGAAATTAAAGAAAATGTTATATCAAATGTGCAATATTTTCAATTGAACAGTGAGTTAAGGAAAAATAATGAAGCATCCATGTGAGAGAAAATCCTCACCATGGTTTTGTGAAATGATTTTTACAATATTAAAATCCAACCATGCTTTAATAGTGAGCACAAATGAATTGAAAATTCATTTATCAACACTATTGAGGCATGGCTCTCACCATACTCTCCTCACCTTGTTTTACACCTCATTTCCCATTTAAGAATAAATGGAAAAAACAAGAATGAGATGTCCACCTTCTAGAATATTTTCCATACAAAATACAGATTACAGCCTACTATATACACAAACCTGTATTCATATCGAAATACGAATACCCAAAGAGATAGAATAACACAAAGAACATAATACTAGAATATATATATAGAAATATATATGTAAATTATTAAATCAATACCTGATTTAATAATCCGGCTCAATCCCGAGCCGGCTAGTATTATCAACTGTCCGATCGAAAGTCCGAGTACATAATACAATAAATCGATTGGAACCCTGCACGTATCCAATACGGCTGCTACATCATTTCGCCTGAACCAGGGAAACCCTCTGTGTGGGACACTTAAGACTCGACAGTACGCCGACAGTGAGTTATTGGTTAAATCCATAACGACAAGCACGTCAGCAGCATTAGCTGTACGTAACGGCTATCCGGATACTTGTCGAAAAGGAAAGCTGACGAGAAAACTCATCTGGATCCCTACTGAGCCTATCTGTGAAAATCTCTGTACAGTCTGGTCTCTTCGTTTGAGAATATCGTATACCAGATCTAGGGGGTGGTAAACGTCAGACCCTAATAACCCGATAATTCGTGCTGATGCGGCTTATGACCAATCCGGGAAACTACTGATCAACCTATCAGTAAATCCTGACTGCCTTGGCCAAGGTCTTATAGTCCTGACCAATCAAACACAGTATGATATCGACTCTCTATACCGGGAGAGACGAATCCCCAACAATTACTTACTGCCTCCATGTGGTTCGGGACTGTACCTAACCAAAACCAGTTTGCACGACTCAATAGAGCCGTGGTAGGGTAGTGATCAAAGCACAGTGGGAACTCACACGAGACAAATGATGATCTCAGGTCTGAAGACTACCCTGTACTCATGTCACATGAGAACTGCTATCCGACGATAGGTATAGTACCATCTAGAAGTTCTTGGCGAGTCCGTCCAGTGTACTCACCCCCAGTGAGTATCTGTATACGATCTTAGGTGCAAAAGACCAATGGCTGCGGGACCAACCACTGCGGGACCAACCACTGCCCCTCGTCGGGGTCTAGAAACGTATACATCAGTCTACTCTGGAATATCGATGCCCAGTCTCGATACTCCCATGACTAGGGACTTTTTAAGGATGTACTTATCGACTACCCAACTTCTACAAGTATGCTCGTCATCACAACGCAGGTAGTCAAGCAATGATCCTATGGGCTTTATCAACATGTATAGATGATACGTAATAACAAGTAAAACATATGTACATGTTAAGATAAAGTCAAACCGGTTAGCATACTATCATATCGAGTAAAATTGTCTTGTACATACATATGTCCGACCATCCACATGTATACATATACAATAATGGCCTTTAGGGCATACATATCCAACAACTTTCACCTGCTCCAGTAGGTCACTTCGTGCCGTGTTATATATATTATTTATTATAGTTGCCCATGGATTGTATACGGAGACTGGTTTATGTCGTCACCCGTAGGGCGCAGATTAGTCCAAATCCGTATATATTAAACTTGGGTTTGAACCTAGATCATATATTCCATCATTTCAGGGGTTTAAGAATCGTTAATCTTGTTTTAGATTAATATAGACTTAAATATATGAACGTATATGGGCTAAAGATACGTTAATCTCATATAAGACTAAGATTAACTTAGACGTACAGTTATAGATCATTAATCTTATTAAGATCCATTTAAGGAGCATATTGGCTCGACTACCATGAGCAATATGGGCTCAAGGGGTTTAAAACTTCAGAGACTTGGCCAATTTTGGAGCTCAGTATTGGGCTTTTATATTATTAAGCAAAGCAAAGCACTTAGTCATTTAGACTACGAATATAATATCCAGATCGTGCATTGGCGCTCATGTGAATATTACGTGGGGCACTAAGGCTTTGGCACTCAAATGGGTATCACGTGAGACGTTCGGGTTTGGCGTTGCCCTGTTAATGCTAAGCAGTTTTTATAGAGCGCTCATGCGGGTATCACGTGAGACGCTCAGGTTTTGGCATTCACGTGAGCTGCTAAAGTTTGGGCGTTGCCCTATCAGTGCTAAGCACTTTTTATATAGTGCTCGTGTGGGTATCACGTGAGGTGCTGAGGCTCCGGCATTCATGTGAGTATCACGTGAGCCGCTAAAGCTTGGGTGTTACCCTATTAGTGTTGCTCACGCGTATATCACGTGAGGGCATCCTTTAGCTTTCTTCCTGATGCTTACGTGTTCTTTACGTGAGATTTTTAATCTTGGATGACTTCTCCTAGAGCGTTCACATGGATATCATGTGAGTCTTTATTTTCTAGATTTTTACGTGCCTTTCACGTGAGATTCTACCATATTCATGTAGAGACCAACTATAAGAGCTAAGTTCTTCTTTCCTCTCCTATTTTTTATGAAGAATAAATTCTTCATTTTTGAATGGGAACTAAGTTCCTTGAAGGGTTAAACCCTATCTAAACATATTTTCAAATGAATTAAATTCCTGGAATGTAAGTTCGATATCTTTCTTCAATGTTCTTCTCTCAAGTTTATATGGGGGGTGATAAAACAACATAGTTTTTCCTTAGATCTCGAGTCTGAAGAACAATATCTTCCCGATAAGAATTAAATTCTCAACTTATGAGAGATTTATCTTACAGATCTCAGATCTAGAGAAAGAACTAAGTTCTTTTTTAGAGGGTTGAACTCATATATATATATATATATATATATATATATATATATATATATATATATATATATATATGAGGTTAATGGAGAAAATGTGCCATATGAAGGAATTTCCTCCTATGGCGTTGGAAAAATGCACCCTCCATGATTTTTTTCGACGATCGGTATACATCACCTCTATCTTTATCATCTAAGATGTGGCTACACCAAATTTCATGTGATTATACCATTTTTTCACCATTGATTTAGTTGGTGCAAAATTAATGGTTTACCGACAATAGAACTTTTTACATTGCTAATTCAACGGTGAAAAAGTGGTGGAATCACTTGAAATTTGGTGTATGCACATCTTAGATGATAACAATGATGATGATGGATGCTGATCATCGAAAAAATGGCGGAGGTTGTATTTTTTCGACGCCATAGGAGGAAATCCCCTCCTATGGACTCTTTTCTCCATTATTATCTCTCTCTCTCTGTATATATATATATATATATATATATATATATATATATATATATATATATATATATATATATATATATGAGATATTTTGATCTCTCTACTTTCTTTACCTAGAGTTTTTGAAGGAGAAAGATGATCTTTCTTCGAAAAGAGAATTAAATTCTCTATTGTAGTTTTTTTTATTATCTTATGGGGGTTGATTCTATATTTGAGACTTGAAGTCTCGGGTCCTTTATATAGGTGAGGAAAAACTATCAATTAGTTTAAGAAAATATCTCATTAGGTGATATCAATTGATTTTAAAGACCATCTGAGGAATTTTGTTCACTGTTGGATCTTTGATCCAGTGGCTTTTTGTTTAACAGAAAATATTTTCTGTTGGTTTTAACATGATTAGGAAAATATTTTCCTAACAAAGAATTTTCCGATTTGATCGGTGATATTATAATCACCGTTGGATTTTAAATCTAAAGGTTCTCTTTTTTTAACAGAGAAAATCTTTCTAATATTAGAAAGATCAGAGGGAAATCGTCATGCCCCGCTTCCCAAAATACGGAATACGAGGGGTAGACAAGGCCAGCCATGCTCCTACGGTCATGGAAATGTCCTGCCGTAGTCACACTTCGGCTTCTAGTTTTTCATGGTAAACAGTAAATGATGCGCAGGTAATGAGAAATGCAGTAACTGAATGAAACAATGTAAAGAACTGACCTGAGGGGAAACAAACGAATATAACTCAGGATAGCAAGTCAAGGTGTCTGTGATACACGTCTAGTCCTGGTCCAAGCTAAATCTTCTCCTCACACTGAGCATGCATACTCAGGTCGTCAGAGCGACACAATAGCAATATAATACATAAAATCATGTGACAATTTTAACAGTGGTAATAGATATATATAACAATAGATCAATGGCAGTATGGGTATTAACATGCAGTGATCAATGCAGCGGAACAGTAAAAGCAGTAGAACGATATGCCACGTATGTCAACACAGTAAGTAAGATATATCATTGCCAGTATCCCTATCAGTCTCTAAGTCTCACTGTACAGGTCACTAAGCCTATCGTCAGTCTAAGTGTGAGAGTCAACCACTCGTGAGTGTCCTCCACCCAAGGGTAGAACCCAAGGGCAAGGGACCACGGGCCCAATATGTATATCACGGTAATAATCATATACCCTGTAAATCTCCATATATCTCCCTAAATATATAAGCCGACATGGGACTCCCGAGATTCTGTTGAACTCACACTTAAACTACCCCACACCCCGTGGTCTATATCAGACGCTAACCATAACCCTAAATACCAATCGGTCGGTGACAAGTCTGCGCGAGAACTGGAGGCAGGACCTCCATCAAGCACGTCCCGACTAATACCTAAGATAAATGGCAGTGTCTGGTGTCTTATCTGTGACACCCGTGCAAGAGCTTCCATAAGTGTCCCATACCACTTATAGTCAGACGTACACGCGACTCACAGACGTCGACAATGCAATAGAATTGTAGCGCCTTGAAAAGTCGTTTTGGTGTTTTCCTGAAAATCGGTGAAAATTCAGTATTTTTCCGTAAACCGTCTTTTTGTTATTTTGCAGTTTAGGACTAATTATACCTAATTTGGATAGGTAATTGCTAGTTTTTAGTAGCAAATGAGTTACTTATGAAATTCTGGTCGTTTAAAAATTTTCCCTAATTTTTCAATTTTTAATATTATTTTAAGCCGGTAAGAAAATACATTAAATTAGCGATAAATACAAATTTAAATGGGATAAATTTAAGCTTTAAAATCATGTTAATTAAAATCTAGTTGTAACATAAATTTTTAGTATTTTATTTTAAGTTTTAACTAATTTTTATTATGGAAAACGAAATTTATTGAATTTTAAGCTAAAACTTGCAATTTTGGACTTGTAGGGGGTCTTTTTGCATAGAATTTTTTTTGTAAAACCCCTCTCACTCTTCCCTCACCCCTAGGCCGGCCCCACCTCAGTAGCAAGCCCACAAAATTTTTTCCCATCTCATTTGAACAAAATGATATGATAAGGGCTTTAATATATTAAATTGGGTATGGGTTTTGTTGTTTGACTTGGTCTTTTGACTTTGAAACTTCTCTACACTTTTCCCCAACTCCCCCACACCTCTCCCCACTCCCTCCTCAGCTCAGAAATCCTGCACCAACAGCCCCAAATATTTTCCCCATTTCTTCTTCTCTTTTGCTTCATTTTCATCTCAAAAATTCAATAAAAATCAACAAATCCTTCACTATTTCAACACAAAACCTTAATCCATCTCTTCTCACACCCATGCTAGCTTAAATCTTGGAGAAAGGAGGCATCTTTGGAGGCAAATTGTTCTTGCTAGATCCATAGATCTTGAGGTATAATTTCCATCAAGTTAATTACTTATGGTTAATTCCTTTAATTTAGTTGTTTTAGTGTTAATTTTAGTGCTATTTGCATACTAGTTTTTTAAAAAGTTTGTGGGTTGAAATTAATTTAGGGTTAGAACACCATTAAGGGATTAATTAAGCTATTTTGTGATCTAGTTATTTTGTTAGCTTAATCTAAGTGGTTAACTTGCTAATTGGGCTAAAATCTAGTGTTAATTTAGTGATTAGTTTCTAATCTAGTTTTTAAAGGTTTATGGTTAGAGTTAAACTAGGGTTTTTAGAAACCATTATTTAGTTAATTAAAACTAATTAGCTATCTAGTTGTTTACTAAACCAATCTTTAAGGTTACTTTGCTTAAGTGGCTTCATATTATGCTAATCTATGTTAAACTTGTGTGAAATTTTCATTAAGATTGCTAATTACCAAAATTCAAGAAAGGGTTGTGTTTGGATATGTTAAAATTGTGTTATTGTGGCTAACTAGTTGTGTGGTTGGATGGTTGTGTTGGACTGTGATAACTTTGTCGCTAATTGTCGATATTTGCACCAAATTGCAAATTCTAGCTTACTAGTTGTGTTATAAATATTGTGATGAATTATTGCGATGTCTTGATGAAATTTTTAGCGTATCCTATGACTTTTAGGATATGTGAGTGCGGATTTTTGAGTGTTCGGGTTTTGGTTTTTCCGGGCGACCAAATCGACGATTCTAGTTAGTTTTGCGATTTTCGCGTGCGTTCCGCGCACCTGTGCACGTTGTACCTAGCTTGTGAACGCTAGTATCTTCGTTTGGGTTTTGCGTCGTTCTTGATATGTAACCTTATGTTTGGTATTGATAATTCCAGGTTCGGTTGCGGAGACGTCAGACGCGGCTCGAAAGGGGAAAGCGGTGATTGGACGTGACTAGCTAGGGATTCCGGTGAGTAGATGTAACATCTACGGGGGATTATCGTTGGATGGCGCAAGTCGCCCGATAGTTTTTGTAGCTTAAAAAGATTCTTAGTAATGTTAGTAATTAGGGGTGTAATACTTGTATGATTATTTGCTATATTCACGCCTTATATTGACATATATATACGAACCCATTCTATAGGACACCTGCACCATTGCCAGGGTTTTTATATGCAGCACGAGCACTATTCATGCTTACACACACACCCTGGTAATTGCCATGCCACCACACTAGATAACCTTTAAATTGAAACCTTTTACTATAATTGATACTTAAACTTGCGCTATTGCTTTAATTCCTTAAAATGAAATCGTAGGATTGCTATTCATGTGCATGCACTTCATCATATTATTTGTTCATGCCTAATCTATTAATCACACATCGCAACTTGAATATTGATACCATATGCATTCATTATCATTGACATATACACTTATGAGGATTTTTTGAGATTTTATGATATTTCTGGATTTCGGGGGAAAGCCGCAAAATTTCTAAACTTATTATATTTTTAAAATATGTAAATTACGGTTTTCTAGTGATGTAAGTGTCGTCCACCATGAGTTTGCTGTGGTTTTCGAGACCCGTTTTGAGGAGTTGGATGAACCGTCTCGGGTACATGGTGGGCCCGGTGAGGTACCCCGGGGCAAGAAGCTCGTGGTGCTGACGATGAGCCTGGCAGGGGGCGGATTACCTACCGGTGACTGTTTGGGACGGCGGATATCCAGAGGATACCGACCGTGGCCGCGAGTTGATGAGATATTGATATTGAGATGGGTCAGCCGGATGGCTGAGGCCAGAGATACTATGATATGGATATATGAGATTTGTGATAGTTTTGAGGTGTCGTTGCTGGACACAGGTTCTTGTTGACTCTATTGGTATTGTGCTGGTATTTCAAAAGAGGTTCCTAAAAGGAAAAACATGATTCTTATACTTACACATTCAGATCATGAGTTGATTTGCATTGTATTCATACCTGCTAGTATATTCATATTGCATACCTGCTATTATGTCCTGCCTTACCTGTATTTTAGATGCTAGGATACTTGTGTGCATGCTTTCGATAGCCTGTGTAGATGTTATTTATTACTCACGAGTTGGCAACTCACCCCCGTTGTGCCACAGCCTTTTGCAGGTCCGCTCCGTCAGTACAGTAGCGGCGGGCGCACTTGTTTCTTTTGCCTCCTTTGCTTGGACTCGAGGTTTTGCTCTTAGGTGGGTTATATTATTATTTTTGTACCACCTTGTATATTCTTTGTATCTAGTGCACTCCATCTACTGTATCTACCAGTATTGTTGTATATTGACCTAGAGATGAGACTGTGAGATTTGTGGACTTTTTATGCTGTATTTTGGGGGTCGAGCTCACTTGAGTCGACATGCTGTTTTTCTCATGCTTCCTTATAATTATTTTGCATGTTGTTGTTTTATATTGCGTGGGATTTGTGACCGCCTTGTGGCGAAGAGCTAGCTCCCGCTTGGGGATGCCATATTTGTTGGATTCATATATATTCTTGTTGTACCCATTTTGGGGGCCAGTATTTACAAAGGAGACTCTGCCGAAATTTTCGGAAAAATTGATGTTGTTTTTTTAAAAAAGGCTTGATGTGACTCATTTGATAAACTCGCTTTCAATTGATTGGTTTTCCTTCATTCTTTTGCTTATTTGGTTTTGGTTTTCTGGGCTTTGGCTTACTTATTTTACGGACGTCTTGAGACGTTTCGTAAACTTAAGTGCCAGTCACGTTCCGTACCCTGCGGGTCGTGACAAGAATAATAAGGGTCACTGATTGTGTATAAGTACGTATCGCTTTCACTTATTCATTGATACACGAACACTAACGTACTTGCCACAATCGTCACTAATACCTAACACTGGGTAATGCACGTTATCACTAGGTTATCAATGCAGTGACATGCGTATGATATGATGCGTAAACAGTATTTAAAGCATGATTAAGGTGTCATAAAACAGTATTCTATCACTTACACGATTTATCATAAATCATACGGTTACAGTTTAGTGAAATGATGAACGGGGAATAAATAGTATGTTCATTTATTTATCCATCGAATTTAGTTTCACGCCAATCGGGTTCCAGGATTACTAATTATAGCCATTTCATTTTAAGCGTTCACGGCTGGAAATCCGGTTTCAGAATCAGAAATCAGTTTCGCAATGCATTTTAATCCCAGTTGGGATCAGATTTTAGCGATGCTACAGTTGGATAAAATCTAGGGTTTTCAATAAGGTTTTCAACACAACAGACGGATCTTCAATCGCGTCTGTACGTCAGGAGATATACACTGTTTAGTATTAGTATGTCAATTCTGATTCTGTTGGGACTGTTATGCGTCCCGATCATTTAAATTACAGAATAAATAACAAACGATAACGAAACAGAAAGAAACCACCTGTGTTGTCTAGATAACAGGTTCACCTACAATAAACAGTGGAGTTCCGCAACCTACAAGTTAAGGAAACAGAGTGGTGCTCATTACGGGACAGTAAACAACAACTGGAGTCGCTCTGGACTGCAGTCCAGAGTCGCACTCCGATCCAAATATTGCCACAATTTAGGTACAGGAATATCTGGAAACTAGTATAGGGTTAAATTTCGTCGAGTTGGCTTCGATTTGAGCCCTCGAACGCATCATTCCAGTGTGTATATAATTTATGGCGAATTTAACGGTTTTCAAGTACAATAAAATTACAGTTTTACGATTAAACTTGGGGGTAGTCGTTTTAGTCGTTAACGGTCATATTTTCTAGCGAAATTTGCACAAGTTATCCATCCCTACAAGGGCCAATGTCAATCATCCAGTTCCGTCAAATTTGATAAGTATTCTCATTGAGAACACACATCGAACAGGTATGACGCCTAACCGATCAGAAATTGTAGTTTTGCGATCTATGTAATTTAAATTTGTAACTTGAATATATAGCATGCAGCAAGTAAAAGTACTTTCCTGGAGGCGTCTTGGCGATGCACGGTAGTGGTAACGGCACGAACGCACGATGAATGGCGCGTGTAGGGTTCGCGGCTTCGGCTCTTGGATTTGACGACTCGGTGGGTGCGACGACGATTACTACGGTGACAGTTATGATCGCAGAGATGACAAAGACAACAGCGCCGCCGATAGAGTCGTCAACGGTGGCTGTTGTGGTGGTTGTGGTGGTGTAGTAAAGGCCTCGGCGACGATGGTGGGTGCTTGGTGATGGGTGCGGTGGTCTCGTGCTCATCGGCGAAAAAGCTTGGTAGTCACAGGGGAGGTCGACGGCGAGGTTGGTGAAGGCAAAAAGCCGGGGTGTAATGGAGGCGGGTAGCTCGGGAAGGAGTGAGGATCTCGTCGGCGTCAAGGGTGCAAGGTGGCCGAGCTCGGTGCAGGGTTGGTGTGCAGGGGTGCTCGGCAGGGAGCTCGGGTTGATGTATTGTGGTGGTGAGGAGTTCTGTTGGTGGAGGAGGAGCTGGCGAGGGGTCGCTGAGGGGTTGTCGCCGTCGGGGGCGACGAACGGAGTTGGGGGAAACAATGGCGCTCGGTGAGTTTGGGTGAGTGGAGAGGAGTGGGAAAAATTTGCAAATGGCAGAGAAGAGAGAGGTGAGGGTGTGAGGAAGAGAACGAGGGTTGACGTCGTGGGTGTAACGTCGCAAAACGGGCGTGGGCGTGGGCGCGAGCTGCGGCGGAGGAGACGGTCGCGAGCGGGAATATGGGAGAGCCGTTGGAGGAAGAAGGAGAATAGAACGTGGGCCGGGTTGGGTAGTGCGGGGGCTTGGAGGGCTTGGGCCGAAGGGAAAAAGAAATAAGTTTATTAAAAGGAATGGGCTGGCCGGGGTTGCTGGGCTAGAGGTTTAAAGGAAAAAGAAATTGGTTATTTAAAGGAAATTGGGCTTGGGCCGGGTTGGAGGAATATTAAGAAAGAAAAATTTAGTTAATAAGGAGATGGGCTGCTGGGGATTGGTTTGGAAAAAGTAATTAGAATTAGGGTTTGGGTTCAATGGGGTTTTGAAAAATAAAAATAATAAATTTATAAATAAAATAAATAAAATTATAAATAAAATAAATAATTCATAATTAAGAATAAATAGAATTCTAAGGTAACAGAATACAAATTTTGGTATAAAAGGGGCTGGGTATTACATCATACCACCCTTACAAAAATTTCGTGCTCGAAATTTAAAATAAATGATAAATAATACAAACATATGCGAGAGCTATTATATTGCAACTAACACATAAAGATTTACTTGAAATATGCGGATGAAGAAGTTTGAAGGTTTATATATGTAAAAACATCATACAAAAATATAGGTTTAAATAAGTATAAAACAAGAACAACTACAAAGGCAACCTATGAGAATAGCAATAACAACAATAACGAACAATGATGTTCGAGACGTACTCGATAAAATCGAAACTCAAATATGTGCACGTATAAATATATCAAAGGTAGCACGGTAGAAGTAATAAGTATAAGGCACAATCATTTATAATAGTAAACGTAGGCACAATACCCGAAAGATAAAGTAACGACACTAAAGTAGTGAAAGATTTGTCGGTAGGTTAAAACATTTTAGGACGATGTATCGATCAAATAGTTTTAAAATAACTTAGAAAACTTATATCGTGAAACTAAGAAACATGGAACAGAAATATGCGCGGTGTAAGGTTGCGCTACTGAAAATGAGAATAATAATAGTGTACTTAAAATACATAAAACGGAGTAATCAATAACACACACTCTTTAATAAATTCAAAATAATGAAAACTAAATTTTGAATAATAATGTCCCTAAATATAGTTAGGGTAATAAAGAAAACACCAATATGAATAGGGCTAGCTAGGGTAGGGATTACAATGAAGTGTGGCTCATTCAGAAGGTCGGTGTGTGGCGGCTTTAGGTTGAAGATCGAGGAGATTGGGATAGGGTCAGCACAGGAAATAAGGGTGAGTAAAAAAGGGCTACTAGAAAATGTATGAGGAGGATAACGGTCGGTATATCATATGAATCAAAAATTTGAAGGGTTAGCTAACTCGGAATTTCATAAGAAAGGTCCTCCTCCCAGAAGGATCTCAAACGGGATACAGACGAAGGATGAATGGTGGACCTCTAAAAGATCGGGCGTGTACTAGTTAATCTTGGTGAGGGTTAAGGCAAAGTAAGGAGTAGAGGTGGACAGATCTCAGTAGAGAAAATAATTGTACATAAGGAATAATCAAGTAGCAAGTGAACTAAGAAGATCGAAAGATTTGCGAACTCAGCAATTTATTTTATTCCAGAAGATTTTAAACAAAGCATTCTCAAAGAAGAAAGGCGGCCCTAAACTATACACAGATTTTATTTGGCCAAAGAAGATAACATCTAACAGAAATCCCGTCAGTCGCGGTTGTGGAGATTCAGTAGGTTGCGGTAGGCTCGCGCACTCAGGTAGGGGCGTTCATTTCCATAACGCCTCGCAGGTATCGCCATTGGGAGTTCTTCCACCGCAGGGTCTTGATCTTCTGGTCCTTCTTCCTCGGATGGAGATTCTTCATCGAGGTCCGATTCCATGTGATTCTCTTCTTCTGGATTCTCTTCCACTGGATTTTCCTCCACTGGATTTTCTTCTATCGGTTCTTCCTCGGGGTCTTCCTCTATCGGGTTCTCTTCAGGGTCTCCTTCTTCTTCGTCGGAATCAGCTATCATGTTAAACTCTGGGGCGGCTGCTCCTTCGTGTTCGGAATCGCTGTTTTCGCCAATGACTTGGGGACCGTTGATCTCATCGTCAGAACTTATCAGCGTGGGGTCTAAAGAAACACATGACTGTGCATCCTCATCTAGATACGGCGCTGCTCCGGGATGGGCCATGGCCTGGAAGAAAAAGAGTCATGATTAGACAATGGAATACATCAGGAAAATGGCTAAGTGTACGAAGTATGCAAAGATATGCGGTGGCAGGAGTTGAAAAATCAAGATTAAAATGTTATGCTAATGAATAGTATGAACAAGGGAAATGACAAGAGAATGATACATATATTACGATTCAAGTTTTTGTTTCATTCAACTAAAAGTTCGACGGATACAGAGGTTCAAACGGAAAGAAATGTTTATAAGAGGATGACAACATAATACTGAAATTGGAAAACATGAAAATTCTTCTTTGATTGCTAGACCGCTGCCCTCTCGCCACACGAGTTGAATCCTGTGTTGGGTCCGCTTTATCCTCGAAATTCGAACTACGCAGTAATCCTCACTTGGCAGAAGTGGGGAGTGTAGACGAGTCTCCTCCGTGTAGTTCTTTCCTTTCTGGGCAACCGTTGATGAGATATTTATTGGACCCGCATATCAGACATTTCCCTTGGGCGCGGCGACAATCCCTCTGAAGATGTCCTGGCCTCTTACAGTACCCACAACATGGGGTCTTCTGCTGCTTCTGTCGTGGGGAAACAAATTGGCGCTTCATTTTCTTCTCTTTTCCTCGTCTAACGGGGATCCCTTTATGATTGGCGACTCCCGCTGGTGCCTGATTCATCTGTCTTCTCAGTCCTTCAGCCAACAAGTCGTTTGTTCGCTCCTGGGCTTCCTTTAGACCTTGCAGTACACTCAGAATCTCAATGGTCTGATTCTGGGGAGCGGATAAAGATGACGAGTCGTTGGAAGACATGATCCTGAAACAACAATTTTAAGGATGATATAAGTCACAAGCTATACGAATCAAAATATAATATGGATAGGACAAAGATTCAAGAATATCAGAGGTGATGAATTTATTACAAGTGGAGAATCAACTGTATGACTTTAAGTCACTTAAACAGAATACGGTAGTGCAATTGCAACCACGTAACCTTGCCAAGTCATCCGAAACCCTAGCGAATGGATAGCAGAACACTCAATGTGAATATGGATCAAGGATATCAAGTTTACAATCTAGACTAAGGGATGTCATAGATTGTCAAGTTCTACACGGAAAACTGCAATCCCAATCGAAGCAAAACCTGGGCTCTGATACCAACTAAACCATGTCATGCTCCGCTTCCCAAAATACGGAATACGAGGGGTAGACAAGGCCAGCCATGCTCCTACGGTCAAGGAAATGTCCTGCCGTAGTCACACTTCGGCTTCTAGTTTTTCATGGTAAACAGTAAATGTTGCGCAGGTAATGAGAAATGCAGTAACTGAATGAAACAATGTAAAGAACTGACCTGAGGGGAAACAAACGAATATAACTCAGGATAGCAAGTCAAGGTGTCTGTGATACACGTCTAGTCCTAGTCCAAGCTAAATCTTCTCCTCACACTGAGCATGCATACTCAGGTCGTCAGAGCGACACAATAGCAATACAATACATAAAATCATGTGACAATTTTAACAGTGGTAATAGATATATATAACAGTAGATCAATGGCAGTATGGGTATTAACATGCAGTGATCAATGCAGCGGAACAGTAAAAGCAGTAGAACGATATGCGGGACCAACCACTGCCCCTCGTCGGGGTCTAGAAACGTATACATCAGTCTACTCTGGAATATCGATGCCCAGTCTCGATACTCCCATGACTAGGGACTTTTTAAGGATGTACTTATCGACTACCCAACTTCTACAAGTATGCTCGTCATCACAACGCAGGTAGTCAAGCAATGATCCTATGGGCTTTATCAACATGTATAGATGATACGTAATAACAAGTAAAACATATGTACATGTTAAGATAAAGTCAAACCGGTTAGCATACTATCATATCGAGTAAAATTGTCTTGTACATACATATGTCCGACTATCCACATGTATACATATACAATAATGGCCTTTAGGGCATACATATCCAACAACTTTCACCTGCTCCAGTAGGTCACTTCGTGCCGTGTTATATATATTATTTATTATAGTTGCCCATGGATTGTATACGGAGACTGGTTTATGTCGTCACCCGTAGGGCGCAGATTAGTCCAAATCCGTATATATTAAACTTGGGTTTGAACCTAGATCATATATTCCATCATTTCAGGGGTTTAAGAATCGTTAATCTTGTTTTAGATTAATATAGACTTAAATATATGAACGTATATGGGCTAAAGATACGTTAATCTCATATAAGACTAAGATTAACTTAGACGTACAGTTATAGATCATTAATCTTATTAAGATCCATTTAAGGAGCATATTGGCTCGACTACCATGAGCAATATGGGCTCAAGGGGTTTAAAACTTCAGAGACTTGGCCAATTTTGGAGCTCAGTATTGGGCTTTTATATTATTAAGCAAAGCAAAGCACTTAGTCATTTAGACTACGAATATAATATCCAGATCGTGCATTGGCGCTCATGTGAATATTACGTGGGGCACTAAGGCTTTGGCACTCAAATGGGTATCACGTGAGACGTTCGGGTTTGGCGTTGCCCTGTTAATGCTAAGCAGTTTTTATAGAGCGCTCATGCGGGTATCACGTGAGACGCTCAGGTTTTGGCATTCACGTGAGCTGCTAAAGTTTGGGCGTTGCCCTATCAGTGCTAAGCACTTTTTATATAGTGCTCGTGTGGGTATCACGTGAGGTGCTGAGGCTCCGGCATTCATGTGAGTATCACGTGAGCCGCTAAAGCTTGGGTGTTACCCTATTAGTGTTGCTCACGCGTATATCACGTGAGGGCATCCTTTAGCTTTCTTCCTGATGCTTACGTGTTCTTTACGTGAGATTTTTAATCTTGGATGACTTCTCCTAGAGCGTTCACATGGATATCATGTGAGTCTTTATTTTCTAGATTTTTACGTGCCTTTCACGTGAGATTCTACCATATTCATGTAGAGACCAACTATAAGAGCTAAGTTCTTCTTTCCTCTCCTATTTTTTATGAAGAATAAATTCTTCATTTTTGAATGGGAACTAAGTTCCTTGAAGGGTTAAACCCTATCTAAACATATCTTCAAATGAATTAAATTCCTGGAATGTAAGTTCGATATCTTTCTTCAATGTTCTTCTCTCAAGTTTATATGGGGGGTGATAAAACAACATAGTTTTTCCTTAGATCTCGAGTCTGAAGAACAATATCTTCCCGATAAGAATTAAATTCTCAACTTATGAGAGATTTATCTTACAGATCTCAGATCTAGAGAAAGAACTAAGTTCTTTTTTAGAGGGTTGAACTCATATATATATATATATATATATATATATATATATATATGAGGTTAATGGAGAAAATGTGCCATATGAAGGAATTTCCTCCTATGGCGTTGGAAAAATGCACCCTCCATGATTTTTTTCGACGATCGGTATACATCACCTCTATCTTTATCATCTAAGATGTGGCTACACCAAATTTCATGTGATTATACCATTTTTTCACCATTGATTTAGTTGGTGCAAAATTAATGGTTTACCGACAATAGAACTTTTTACATTGCTAATTCAACGGTGAAAAAGTGGTGGAATCACTTGAAATTTGGTGTATGCACATCTTAGATGATAACAATGATGATGATGGATGCTGATCATCGAAAAAATGGCGGAGGTTGTATTTTTTCGACGCCATAGGAGGAAATCCCCTCCTATGGACTCTTTTCTCCATTATTATCTCTCTCTCTCTGTATATATATATATATATATATATATATATATATATATATGAGATATTTTGATCTCTCTACTTTCTTTACCTAGAGTTTTTGAAGGAGAAAGATGATCTTTCTTCGAAAAGAGAATTAAATTCTCTATTGTAGTTTTTTTTATTATCTTATGGGGGTTGATTCTATATTTGAGACTTGAAGTCTCGGGTCCTTTATATAGGTGAGGAAAAACTATCAATTAGTTTAAGAAAATATCTCATTAGGTGATATCAATTGATTTTAAAGACCATCTGAGGAATTTTGTTCACTGTTGGATCTTTGATCCAGTGGCTTTTTGTTTAACAGAAAATATTTTCTGTTGGTTTTAACATGATTAGGAAAATATTTTCCTAACAAAGAATTTTCCGATTTGATCGGTGATATTATAATCACCGTTGGATTTTAAATCTAAAGGTTCTCTTTTTTTAACAGAGAAAATCTTTCTAATATTAGAAAGATCAGAGGGAAATCGTCATGCCCCGCTTCCCAAAATACGGAATACGAGGGGTAGACAAGGCCAGCCATGCTCCTACGGTCATGGAAATGTCCTGCCGTAGTCACACTTCGGCTTCTAGTTTTTCATGGTAAACAGTAAATGATGCGCAGGTAATGAGAAATGCAGTAACTGAATGAAACAATGTAAAGAACTGACCTGAGGGGAAACAAACGAATATAACTCAGGATAGCAAGTCAAGGTGTCTGTGATACACGTCTAGTCCTGGTCCAAGCTAAATCTTCTCCTCACACTGAGCATGCATACTCAGGTCGTCAGAGCGACACAATAGCAATATAATACATAAAATCATGTGACAATTTTAACAGTGGTAATAGATATATATAACAATAGATCAATGGCAGTATGGGTATTAACATGCAGTGATCAATGCAGCGGAACAGTAAAAGCAGTAGAACGATATGCCACGTATGTCAACACAGTAAGTAAGATATATCATTGCCAGTATCCCTATCAGTCTCTAAGTCTCACTGTACAGGTCACTAAGCCTATCGTCAGTCTAAGTGTGAGAGTCAACCACTCGTGAGTGTCCTCCACCCAAGGGTAGAACCCAAGGGCAAGGGACCACGGGCCCAACATGTATATCACGGTAATAATCACATACCCTGTAAATCTCCATATATCTCCCTAAATATATAAGCCAGCATGGGACTCCTGAGATTCTGTTGAACTCACACTTAAACTACCCCACACCCCATGGTCTACATCAGACGCTAACCATAACCCTAAATACCAATCGGTCGGTGACAAGTCTGCGCGAGAACTGGAGGCAGGACCTCCATCAAGCATGTCCCGACTAATACTTAAGATAAATGGCAGTGTCTGGTGCCTTATCTGTGACACCCGTGCAAGAGCTTCCATAAGTGTCCCATACCACTTATAGTCACACGTACACGCGACTCACAGACGTCGACAATGCAATAGAATAATAAGGGTCACTGATTGTGTATAAGTACGTATCGCTTTCACTTATTCACTGATACACGGATACTAACGTACTTGCCACAATCGTCACTAATACCTAACACTGGGTAATGCACGTTATCACTAGGTTATCAATGAAGTAACATGCGTATGATATGATGCGTAAACAGTATTTAAAGCATGATTAAGGTGTTATAAAACAGTATTCTATCACTTGCAAGATTTATCATAAATCATATGGTTATAGTTTAGTGAAACGATGAATGTGGAATAAATAGTATGTTCAGTTATCTATCCATCGAATTTAGTTTCACGCCAATCGGGTTCCAGGATTACTAATTATAGCCATTTCATTTTAAGCGTTCACGGCTGGAAATCCGGTTTCAGAATCAGAAATCCGTTTCGCAACGCATTTTAATCTCAGTTGGGATCAGATTTTAGCAATGCTACAGTTGGATAAAATCTAGGGTTTTCAGTAAGGTTTTCAACGCAATAGACGGATCTTCAATCGCGTCTGTACGTCAGGAGATATACACTGTTTAGTATTAGTATGTCAATTCTGATTCTGTTGGGACTGTTATGCGTCCCGATCATTTAAATTACAGAATAAATAACAAACGATAACGAAACAGAAAGAAACCACTTGTGTTGTCTAGCTAACAGGTTCACCTACAATAAAAAGTAGATTTCCACAACCTACAAGTTAAGGAAACAGGGTGGTGCTCATTACGGGACAGTAAACCACAACTGGAGTCGCTCTGGACTGCAGTCCAGAGTCGCACTCCGATCCAAATATTGCCACAATTTAAGTACAGGAATATCTGGAAACTGATAAGGGTTAAAGTTCATCGAGTTGGATTTCATTTGAGCCCTCGAACGCATCATTCCAGTGTGTATATAATTTATGGCAAATTTAACGGTTTTCAGGTACAATAAAATTACAGTTTTACAATTAAACTTGGGGGTAGTCGTTTTAGTCGTTAACGGTCATATTTTCCAGCGAAATTTGCAAAAGTTATCCATCCCTACAAGGGCCAATGTAAATCATCCAGTTCCGTCAAATTTGATAAGTATTCTCATTGAGAACACACATCGAACAGGTATGACGCCTAATCGATCAGAAATTGTAGTTTTGCGATCTATGTAATTTAAATTTGTAACTTGAATATATAGCATGTAGCAAGTAAAAGGACTTTCCTGGAGGCGTCTTGGCGATGCACGGCAGTGGTAACGGCACGAACGCGCGATGAATGGCGCGTGTAGGGTTCGCGGCCTCGGCTCTTGGATTCGACGGCTCGGTGGGTGCGACGGCGATTACTACGGTGACGGTTATGATCGCAGAGATGACAAAGACAACAGCGCCACCGATAGAGTCGTCAACAGTGGATGTTGCGGTGGTTGTGGTGGTGTAGTAAAGGCCTCGGCGACGATGGTGGGTGCTTGGTAATGGGTGCGGTGGTCTCGTGCTCATCGGCGAAAAAGCTTGGTAGTCACAGGGGAGGTCGACGGCGAGGTTGGTGAAGGCCGGAAGCCGGGGTGTAATGGAGGCGGGTAGCTCGGGAAGGAGTGAGGAGCTCGTCGGCGTCAAGGGTGCAAGGTGGCCGAGCTCGGTGCAGGGTTGGTGTGCAGGGGTGCTCGGCAGGGGGCTCGGGTTGATGTATTGTGGTGGTGATGAGTTCTGTTGGTGGAGGAGGAGCTGGCGAGGGGTCGCTGAGGGGTTGTCGCCGTCGGGGGCGACGAACGGAGTTGGGGGAAACAATGGCGCTCGGTGAGTTTGGGTGAGTGGAGAGGAGTGGGAAAAATTTGCAAATGGCAGAAAAGAGAGAGGTAAGGGTGTGAGGAAGAGAACGAGGGTTGACGTCGTGGGTGTAACGTCGCAAAACGGGCGTGGGTGTGGGCGCGAGCTGCGGTGGAGGAGACGGTCGCGAGCGAGAATGTGGGAGAGCTGTTGGAGGAAGAAGGAGAATAGAATGTGGGCCGGGTCGGGTAGTGCGGGGGCTTGGAGGGCTTGGGCTGAAGGGAAAAAGAAATAAGTTTATTAAAAGGAATGGGCTGGCCGGGGTTGCTGGGCTAGAGGTTTAAAGGAAAAAGAAATTGGTTATTAAAAGGAAATTGGGCTTGGGCCGGGCTGGAGGAATATTAAGGCTGGGGATTGGTTTGGAAAAAGTAATTAGAATTAAGGTTTGGGTTCAATGGGGTTTTGAAAAATAAAAATAATAAATTTATAAATAAAATAAATAAAATAATAAATAAAATAAATAATTCATAATTAAGTATAAATAGAATTCTAAGGTAACAGAATACAAATTTTGGTATAAAAGGGGCTGGGTATTACAGAAATATTTCCCAAGTAGAACTTAGTTCTAAATAGAATTTAATTCTATCTGAAGCTCGTACTTCAAACTGATGCGCTCACGTGTTTTCTTCTGAGTGCTCACGTGTTTAACACGTAAGCCCGGTATAGGTTTTAGTTTATCTGTATTCAGCGTTCACATGCTTTGCATGTGAGCACTCATATGTTTAACACGTGAGGCTTATATGCCAGGATTTAATCCTTACTGAAGCCGGAGGTCACATCCTTTGCATGTGAGCACTCACGTGTTCAATACGTCGAAGCCATTTCATTGGATTTAAACCTTCCTAAAGCCTGGAGTTATGTGACCTCTCACATGTTCAACATGTGGGAGGGTTTTGTTTTATCTCCTTTTTTCCTTTCTTTCTTTCTTTCTCTTTTCTTTTTTTATAAGGGAACAAATTCCCCTAACATTGCTCTTACGTGCCTTGCACGTGAGTGCAACGGTTTCAGCCTTACAACCGTCTGATCCGGCTTGAGATATGAGGAACCTGAACCGATTCTATCACGCCTTATAAAGGGAGTCTTTGGTTTTGAAGTGACTGTTGTTTCTTTGTCTTCTTTATTGAGTTTTCTTTTTTCTTGAGAATTTAATTCTCACTCAGAGCTTAGTTCTCTGCCCTCAAAAAAAACTTTTAGACCAAGTCGACTCTGCTAAAATTTTTGGTAAGGACTATGAACAAAGCTTAGCTCTAAATATATTTTGGGCATTATCAGATTTTAAATCCATTAATATATTTGATAGAGCTTAACTCTTGTTCTTGAGCAGATCTTTTGAAGATCTTAAAAAAACTCCTTTTTTTATGTAGATCATAGATCTTGATATCCAGATCCAAGGGTTCGAATCGATGGACATTCTTGAGTTTATCATTGATTTTCTTCTTAGGGATTTACCCCGTTGTCAATCTTAACATTTTGTGGATTTCTGTAATTTAATTCCAATTGTTTAACCCATGAGCTTCCCAAGGTGGGAACTCTGGGATTTAATCCCATTATTATCTTCTTGTTTGCAGAGCTTAGCTCTGATTCGACGTTTTGAAAGTTTCCCTTATTAGGAATTTTGTGAATTTTATTCCATTTTATTTCCTTTTTGCTGTTCTTGGGTATATATGTATGTATTTATTTCTTTTTTAGGGTTTTAATCCTTATCTTCGGATTTGAATTTTTTTTGTTATTAAAAGGGACCCACTTTTTGGGATATTGGGAGTTTAACTCCATCTGATTATTTAATGAGAATCCCTTTTGATTCCCACAATAGGCACATGTTCCTTCTTTAGTGAGCCGCCACTTTGATTTCATGGGGGTCCAATAGCTTTGGAGCTAGTAGTTCCACAAAATGAACTCATGTCCATTTGCTGATGAATCTTTTGTCCTTTTTCAGATACCGTGGCATCAATTCCTTTCTTCCCCTACACCCATTCAGAAATTGCTTTCCCTCAGTCATAAGGAGGTGATGGCTATGATCAGGATACATAACAGGAATGAAGATAGTCTTCTCTTATGGGGGATCTGGTATGGTCACATCATAAAGTGTCACGTCCCGCTTCCCAGAGTGCGCTAAGATCGGCACGTGACAGAGCCAACCATGCTACCTGTGGCTAGGAAACATCCCTCCACAGTCACATTACGGCTGTCTATAAGATATCAAGAACAATAGAAATAAAATAAACTATCTTGTACATGTCTATATGCCAGAATAAACGAGTCAAGAAATAATATGCGGAAGCAATAAATCCAATAACAATAACATCTGGAAAGTACGTTCCAAAATACGGGCTCACATCAGGAATGAAAATACGAAAATAAAACTAAACTAACTAGCTACTAACAGGATCCTCACTGCTCGGCCTGTTGGCAGAAATAGTCCTGAACGGCTTGCGACAGAGATAGAGGATCTGGGCCATGCAAAACCCAGACGTCAGTGCGTCACAATATCAAACAATAACATATAATTAGGAGGTAACGAGAAATGCAGGCATGAATAGTAACAGTACCGAGTGTATAACAGTAACACGGGTATGAACAGTGAAGTGTATACATGCAGGTGAAGTGCGGTAAATAATCTAAACTGTGCTACTGGGTTATCTATTCTAAACTTATTCGAAATCAATTGATGTACTCCTCATGTAACTCAAAGAATATGTCCCGTTACCTCCCGGGACCACGGATCAAGATATGTGAACCAAGAATGGTTCTGTCCCGTTACCCCCCGGGACCACGGATCAAGAAGAATCACGAATGATTCTGTCCCGTTACCTCCCGGGACCACGGATCAAGTAATACCCTTTTAAGTTACACTCAGTTATACCTTTGATTTCCCCATACCCCCAAGGTCATGTGTTTAAGTCGGGTATTGATAAACTGGAGCTAATGCCAACACAGGATCAAGCAGGTACAGGTTTGTTTATGTAGACAACAGGATACATCCGTCAGGACGACAAGTCAGGATTGTCGGCATTAGGAACAGGATAAGGTAACAGGTCATGTCAGGTAGTGCACATGCATCAAATGGATACCCAACAGTAAAATGTAGCAAGTATCGAATCATGGTAAAAGTACGGATGTACGGTAAAAGTATGGATGCACAAGTATCTATCAGAGGTTACATCATGACTAGGTTGGATGCACATTATCAAGCATGGGGTACTAATGTAACAATAATATGAATTAATATGACATGGCATGTAACTAGATATGTAGAATTAATGGTATGGATACACAATAAAACATGGATGCACAAATATCTATCAGGGGTTACATCTACAGCTCCATGACTATGTAGGATGCACATCATTACGCATGGGGTGTTAATACAACAATAACATGAAATAATATGATCGGTAGATGCAGCTACATATATAATAAATGATATGGATGCATACGGGTATCCGAAAACAGTAAAACTTTAATATGGATGTATAATGCAATCAATATGTAATATTTGTATTCATATGGATTCAATATAATAACATGGCATGTAGCAAGATAAACTTGCATGCAACTAGATAGGTAATAAATGACACGGATACGAACGGCTATCCGAAAACAGTAAAACGGTAACATTGGATGCATAACTAAACAATATGTAATATTATTATTCGCATGAATGCAAATTAGTAGTATAGCATGTAGCAAGATAAACTTGCCTGAGCGGAACACACGACGGGTGCGTACGACACGTCCGATGTCGGGTAAACGTCACAACGCACACACGGCACGCGGGACGGTTCCAGGCAAGGCAAGAGGATAACCACGCAGGTAGGGGACGTTCACTGGACTATTCGGATCGTCGGCAGCGGCACGGCTCCGGCGGGTGATCACCGGAAAAGAAACAAGATCAAGAAATGAAAGAAGAAGAAGAAGAAGAGGAGGAAGAAGAAAAGAGGAGGGTGTTTTGGGGTTGGTTCAAAGGGTTCTCTGGTGTACGGGAACAGAGACGGGTAGAGGGGGACGTCGACGGTGGGTTTTCCGACTAAGTAAGGTGTGTGCATTGGAGGTTCTAGGGTAGGGTTTGTAGTGTGCAGGGGAGGCTCTGGTGTTGAGGAGAAGGGAGTGGAGGAAGAGGAGGAGAAGGAGATGATGATGAGGGCAGGGTCGTCGGGGTTATCGGAGCTCCGGCGATAGGTGTGCAGGTGAGGCCAGGCTCGGTTTGGGTTGAGAGTGATGATGGATGTGGTGATGGGAGGGAGCGGAGGAAGAGAGGAGGAAGGAGATAAGGAGAAGAGGAGAAGAAGGGGGAGAGACGGGGTCGAGGGTGGTCGGCCACAGAGGTGAAGATGGGTGCAGGGGTGATGAGTTCTTGGGTTGCAGATGGGTTTACGTTGGGAAGACGAGAGGGGAGAGAGGTGACGGAGGAGATGATGATGGAGGTGACGGCGAAGGCAGGGGCAGCGCGAGGCAAAATCTAGGGTTAGGGTTCTCGTGGGGGATCTCGTCGCGGGGTGAAATGGGTTTAAAGAAGAAGAATGAAATGAAGGAGGGAGGTGAGCGTAGTGTAGAGGGAGGTGATGGGATTCGCGGGTGAACAGGAATCACGAGAGGTGAGAGAGAGAGGAAGAGAGAGAGAGAACGAGAATTCTGTTAGAAAAATAAGATTTAGGATTTTTAAAATATTAAATTATATTTTATAGTTGTACTCGTATATAGTTAAGTATATATAAAAGTTAATATATATATATATATATATATATAATATAATATTAAGAAAATTTGAGTTTTAGGCTAATACAAAAATAGTCCAAAACACGGCCGGGTCGGGTCTAAAAATCCAGTTTTAAAATACGGAAATTATACGTGTCGACCAAAACTAAAATAGGATATCCAGGTAACGAAAATGCATACCCCTAAGAACATATGCACGTAGCGTGCACGTAGCGATCCAACAGGTCCGTTTCACCGAACGGGACGAGAACACGATATATGGATGCTACCACAGGGTTAGGCGTATCATGCAGGCCATGCTATATATTTTTAAAATATTTTATTAGACTTTAAATGTTATATTGAAAAATGCAGATGCCCGATAATGCCAGTATGCAGTATAAAATATGAAAGTGCACGGATCCACGTAACAAGCCGGGATAAAAGATAAACAGGAATTAAAATTGGTTTCTAGCAAGCGGGTCGGGTCGGATGAAAATGCAAATGTCAAATACACTATTCGCACCCAAAACACAATAAATCAGGGAAATACCATAAATAAAGAAATACTTGAAATAGAACTGGTATAAATGAACTAGGGTGTTACATTATACCCAACTAAAAAAAGAATTCGTCCTCGAAATTCCCAAAACAAGAAAAGATAAACAAACATGAAACTACAGGAAGAGATCTAGAAACTTCTGTCGAATCTCGTCTTCTCGTTCCCAAGTCGATTCTCCGCGCGAGCGATTCCCCCATGAAACAAGTACGAGAGGGATAACCTTGTTCTTGAGGACCTTTTCTCTCCGATCAACAATCGACATCGGTCGTTCCTCAAAGGTCAAATCCCCCCTTACAGTCAGCTCCGAATGATCCAACACGTGTGTTCCATCTCGAACATACTTACGGAGTTGAGAGACATGAAACACATCATGAACATTCGCCAAAGATGGTGGTAACGCCAATCGATAAACCACTTCTCCAACACGCTCCAAAATCTCAAAAGGCCCCACGAATCGAGGACTAAGCTTGCCTCGACTCCCAAAACGAATCACTTCTCTAGTCGGTGATATCTTCAAGAATACCAGATCACCAACAGCGAACTCTAGAGGTCATCTCGATGTATCGGCTCAACTCTTCTGTCGATCCTGTGCTACCTTCATATGATTCCAGATAGTATTAACATTCTCTACGGTTTGCACGATCAAATCCGGTCCCAACAATCTTCGTTTCCCAATATCGTCCCAACAAACGGGTGAGCGACACTTGCGACCATACAATGCTTCGAATGGAGCCATATGAATAGTCGCCTGAAAGCTGTTATTGTACGAGAACTCCACCAAGTGTAGATGATCCTCCCACGAACCCTTGAAGTCTAACATGCAAGCTCTCAACATATCTTCAAGAGTTTGGATTGTTCTCTCCGACTGGCCATCTGTCTGAGGATGATAAGCTGTGATAAACTTCAGTCGCGTTCCCAAACTTTCCTGTAAACTCCTCCAGAAGTGCGATAAGAATCGGGTATCACGGTCGGAAACGATGCTCACAGGTACTCCATGCAATCTCACAATCTCCTGCATGTACCGCTCTGCCAACGCTTCCGTTGACTGACCAACTCGAAACGGTATGAAATGAGCCGCCTTGGTCAATCGATCAACAATCACCCAAACTGCATTGTTGCCCTTTGGACTCCGCGGTAAAGCTGTCATGAAATCCATGGTTATATGTTCCCACTTCCACTGAGGAATCGGAAGTGGTTGCAATAAACCAGCTACCCTTTGATGTTCAGCCTTAACTTGCTGACACACCAAGCACTTCGCTACAAAACGGGTGATCTCCCTTTTCATGCCTTCCCACCAGAAATGCTATCGTAGATCACGGTACATTTTTGTACCTCCTGGATGTATGGAATAAGCGGAATTGTGCGCCTCCTTCATAACTTCTTCGCGAATGTCTCCTTTTGGCACACACAAACGGCTACCAAATCGCAACGAACCATCTTCATGAATCAACAAGTCCGTTCGAAGTCCCGCTTCAACCTGTTCTCGAAACTTCTGCAATCTTGGGTCTTGTGACTGCGCTGCTTTAATATTCTCAATCAACGACGACTATACTTGCAGCCGCATCAAATGTCCCGAAGAATGCGGTAGCACAATCTCCAACTTGAATCTCCGAAAGTCTTCGATAAACTCCTTCTGTGCAGTCAACATCCGAATTGCTGGCAATCGACTAAGCGCATCCGGCACTACATTAACTTTCCTCGGATGGTAATTAAGATCAAGATCATAGTCAGCTATCAGCTCCAACCATCTACGCTGCCTTATGTTGAGCTCTTTCTGTATGAACACGTATTTTAGGCTTTTGTGATCGGTGAATACTTCGACCCTTTCGCCCAATAAGTAGTGTCTCTAAATCTTCAAAGCAAAAATCACTGCTGCAAGCTCTGTAAGTCCACGTTGCTCACCCCGGTTCTTACGGGGAGGCGGAAACGGCGAAAAACAATAATTTAGCACAAAGGCAACATGGACAAAAAGCCGGATCTTTGCTAAACTAGAAACTAGCAAACTACTAGAGGCTTTAACTACTATGCCGTAGAAATTATACCTCATGAAACCGGTCCTTCGGGTCTTCATTCCGCTGTCCCGCTCGTCCATCCAAGCTCCAAGGTGTTGGAGATAGTGCCCTCATAGTCAATTATTGGATCGCAGGTACGTGATTGCAATGATTGCGGAGGACCTATCCCGGTATGACAGTCTTACTCGAGATGATAGTATACTATCTGGTTTGCCTTTATCAGTCGTGTACATGTTCAGGTGACTGATTGCATGTTACACTTTGATAGAGCCCTTAGGATCTGGCTTTACTACCAACTGTATGATGGCGATCATATACGTGAGAGTTGGGTAGTTTATATGCATATCCTTAATTGTGGTCCCTAGTCGTGGGAGTTTCGAGACAGGGCATCGATACTCCGGAGTAGACTAGTGTGTACAGTCGAGACCCCGACGAGGGGCGGTGGCCGGTCTCACAAGCCACTGGTGACAGTTGGATCACCTAAGATGTATACAGGTGCTCATTGGGTTATGAGTACACCGGACAGGACTCGCCGGGAATCTGCTAGTTAGTACTATACCTATCGTCAGATAGCAGTTCCCTGGTGACATGTGTACAGGTTAGTTCATTGACCTGAGGTCGTCATTTGTCTCGTGTGAGTTCCCACTGTGCTTTGATTACTACCCTACCACGGCTCAAAGGAGTCGTGCAAACAGGTAGCTTTTGGGTACAGTCCCGAGCCATATGGAGGCACGTGAGCGGATCGGCAGGGGATTCGTCTCTCCCGGTATTGGGGGCGAGATCGTGCTGTGTCTAGGAGAGCCATTACACATAGCCCACGGCCGTGGCAGGAGATTTACTGGTAGGTACTCCAGTAGTATCTCAGGGTGTTATTGGGCTTCACTCCGACACGACTTATACTGCTTCTGGGGGTCTGACGTTACTAGCCCCCTAGGCGGATATGCGATACTCATTGACGAACGGACCGAACTGTATATACATTGTCACTGTTAGGCTCAGTAGGGTTTCTGGATGTGTTAGCTCATCGGCCACCCTTGAGTGCGCTCATCAGCCTCCCTTAAGATTCAGTCCGTGGGCAACCGTTACGCATAGCTAGTGCAGCTGACGGTTTGTGGTTAAACCCACTGCCAGGGTACTGAAGAGTCATTAGAGTCCCCCACAGACAGTTTCCCAAGTTTCGGGCGAAACGTTGTAGAGGCCGTATGGTTTTATGGCAGGGTTCGGAAAATGCACGTACGTTTACGCACGTGTTATTTTTCGGGCAGATAATACTGGTCGGCTTTGGTTTAAGCCGGATCCGAGTATTATATTGAGTAGGTATAATATCTTTGTCTCAGTTGCATTTGTATTCGGTCGTAATACAAATGCGGGTATATTTATACAGTTTCGGGGTTTTCCTGAAAGTCGTTTCAGGATCACTTTTGGAAGTTGCCAGTTTCCAGTTTTCTATCAGCCGTCTTTTAACATTCTGTTAAAGACGGATTTATCTTTTCTTCAGATGGAGTGAGTCATCATTCTAGAAGGTTCTAGAAGTGATGAAGTGGCTTAGTGAGTCATCTTGGCTTTAATGGTGCATTTATTAAATGGTGACTATGCTTATGATTCATGCTTTGTAATTAAAGCTTTTTGTTTTCCTTTTGATATTTTCTTCATGATAAGCTCCATGATGTGGTCACCTCCCTCCTCCTACCCTCACCTCCCTTCACCTATATGTATGGCCGGCCACCCATGTGAGGAAGTGAGAGATTGATTTCATTTTTGACACAAAAGACTATGGTTCAAAGTGTATGGAAATTTGTTAGTTCATTTCATGTTCCATTTCATTTCCATCGGCAACTTCATTTACCGATCGTCCACGGACTTGGACGAAGTGAGACAAAGTCATCTACTCATTCTCTACATCATTCTTGGTCGTCTCTTTTAGCAAACTTGACGACCGAGTTGCCTCGAGTCGGAGGCGGGAGCCCGTTTAAAGAACCGATCATGTGGTGTCACCTCGACGAAGGAATCGGAGATCGACGAGATCGGAGCAGCCGCAACGGAGCGTGGGATGATGGTTGAAGAACGAAGGACTCGGATCGTTCGGTATAACCATTCTACACTCTTTACAGTTTGTTAGTTTAGCAATAATGGCAGATCCGGGTTAAAGTATACGATAGCGCCAAGTTTAAAAGTTTTGTTCCGCATTTTGGCGTCTGTAGACTGCCGGGGCGCTAGCGTAGACTTACAGTGGTATCAGAGACTAACCATTTTGCTATACTAACTTGTGCTAACGCGTTCAAAACATCGATCGAACCGAAAATCGAAAACGGCAAAATCCTTGCTCGACAGTTTCTGTTGATTTTAAATGGTCTCAAAATTTATTTCTGGATGTCTTAAAAATCTTAGCAGGCATTTCTAAGAGTCACGACAAAATTTGGGGTCGTGATCCCTCCAAGCCACCGCGGAAGGGCGGCCAAACCCATGGTTTGGCCGCGCAACCGCGGCCATGTGGGGAGCACGTGCTCCCAAATTTGGTCAGTGGGTTCTTTGTTGGATTTTGGGGTTTTTGGTAAATATCATTTTTGGCCCAGGTTTTGTTACTGTTCACCAGTAAGTAGTGGGGCCCACTTTTTGATATTTGGTCGATCGAAATTTAAACACGTTAGTTTACAGTGCTTACATTATATCTCCGACCGGGAATGTCATTTGATCGGTAAACCGCGTTTGATTGCTATAGTTCTTTTAGACGGGTTTGCGAACGTGACATTCGCGTTGATGTTCTGTGTTGTGCTGTAATGTTGCGGAATTGTCGTGGTGGATAGCAGTGTGCAATGGTAGTACAGTTTGAGTTTATTTGTACATTTGATATTGCGGGACGAGCGTCCAACTTGTGGACTGCCGTCACTCCCTGTTGTATAATATTCTTTTGGGGCACGACCAGGTTGCGGTCGATGTACCTATTGTACTATTTTTCATTACTGTACTAGGTTTTACCCCGCGACGGAGTGCACGGATAACCGGGTTCTGGAGGGCAACGGGTCCGCATCTCATGGCTTTGGGAGGCAGAGGGGCCCCACTCTAAAATTGGCAGACTATTCGCCGCACTCGTAGGGGGTACAGGTTGACCCAAGGAGGGGTGCTCAATTTACCGGATTCCGTGAAGTGCCGGGTGTTCCATTCACTATGCTGTGGGGACTACCTCGCTTCAGGTTTTGGCGGGTAACTTGCCGCACCCGTAGGGGGTCTAGGTTTCATTGCACAGGCTATCCACACGACAGGGGAACGTCGGGTTTCAGCAGCGGCTCTGTGAAACCCGGGGATCCCAGATATCTGTATTGTTCTGTGATGCTTATTACTTTTCTGTAATGTTGCATATTATCACGCCTGGAGCGATTATGTATATTGGTTTATATACTATTAGATGTTGTATATGTTTTACACCCGCGCTAGTCCAGTCCCCGCTCTGTCGTTAGTTAAGTAACCTAACGGGTGATGACGGGACCCAGTGACGAATGCGGATGGCATATACGTACATTTTATTTTCGTTCTTTTCTGGTGTGATTGATTGATGGGACTGCGTTGATTCTGATCAATGCAAAGTTAAACAAACCTGTTTTAGTTGTTGGAACAATTTTAAAAGGTGTTATTGCAAAGACGTTTCCTTTTGTTATGCATAGCGGTATTCAGTGGAATATCCAGCACCTCATTCGACAAGGCAAGGGCTGATATCCCTTCACCGGGACTGACCCCTTGGGCAGAAGTTTGCGTCAGGGTAATAACTTCACTATAGCCGATTACATGTTGCTTTGCATAGCGGTATTCAGTGGAATATCCTGCACCTCATTCCACGGGGAAAGAGCCGAGATCCCTTTACCGGGAGTGACCTCTTTAGCAAAAGGTTTTCGCCACTATATTTAAAAAAAAAAAAAAAAGCTATCAGGTTCCTTCAGCGATATCAAGTTCACTACGCTAAAGGTTTTTCGCCAAAAACCAGTCGTAGCCCTCCGTCTTTTCTTATGGATGGTCAGTAGTATTCAAGCTATGTTTGTTGGCATACGTCAAGGCATAGTGTTTGGTAGCTGCTGGGTATTCATTTGTTGCATAGATAGATGAGTTGGTTTGGGACAGTCGTATTACCTTGTTGGCATACGTCAAGGGTATGTACGGGTGGGTTCAAATTAACAAGATAATGACGGGCAGAACTTGACATGTGACTTATGATTTGTTGACATACGCCAAGGTCATAAGAGCATGGGGCACAAATCATATCGGGAGTTTCTAAAGAAACTGAAACTTGCCAAGTGTGCGCATACCTTCTGGAGTATGAGTAACGTGGATGCATTCCATCACGTTATCATACGATGAGAGTTGGATCCCGATTCCCACTGATGAGTTGGTTTACTCTTCGGGTGATCCCGATTGATTCTTCTTTAGGTTTGGAGGAGAATTTGACAGGACAGTGGGAGGTTTCCGGATTAGATAAAGTTATGACCATTCTGATCTAGGTTAGAGTGCACGCAGAGTGTTTCTTTTCTCTCTCTCTCTTTGGCAGCGACCTTTGACCGACCCTAGACTATGACTCAGTGACCAGGTTAACCGAACCTTCTTAAAATACTGGCTTTTGGATTGTCTATGTTGCATAAGTCATTGCCACTCCTTTTACCCTTTGCATTTCTCAGAACACCCGTATTTTTACGGATATCCACTTCCATTGGATAGATCCATCGTATGGTTATATACGAACTCGAAGGGACTTCTTCGAGGATGGATCCAGGTTCAGGAGAAACAGAATTGGTTTATTCAGTTGTCTTTTATTATCACCTTCTCTCAGGTTGCGAGAGCTCCTTGGTTTAGGAGAGTACACCTATTACGCTTATTGGATAGTCTTATTCCAAACCATAGGCAGGTGCCGAAAGGTAGGGAATGAAGAAAACCAATTAGCCTAAGTAGGGTGTACAGAAGGCAATATGTAAAGACAAAATGAAGGGATTAGAAAGAGGGCAAAGTAAATTGCGACTGATATCATTCACGACCAAAACCGTGTACTTCATCGCCACTCCTATTTCACCTTTAAAAGAATAAGGTATTATTCAGTTGTCTTTTATCATCACCTTCTCTCGAGATGCGAGTACTCCTTGGTTTAGGAGGGTACACCTATTATGCTTACTGGATAGTCTTCTTCCAAACCATAGGCTGGTGCCGAACGGTAGGGAGGGAAGAAAACCATTTAGCCTAACGATGGTGTGCAGAAGGTAACGACTAAAGACAAATAAAGGGATTTGGAGAGATGGCAATAAAATATACGGTTAAAGTCATGAATTGGATTATGGAAGAGGCATTGCTATGAATACCAGGATACCCCTACGAAACATTTTCATGTTTCAGTGCATTGTTAAAGAAAAACTGTTTTCCCACTTACTCCAAGGGTATGTATTTACCAGGTTTCATTATCATATCTGTATGGTTTTACAGATGATGAGTGGGAGTAAGATATTGGGAATTAGGTGATCATCTTCATTATATCGGAATTCGTTGAAATTGGTGATATTTGAGGAAATCGCCAGGGTACAGTTTTCCACCTACAACGCACAGGTTAAGAGTTGTTCAACTCAGCGGACTTATACAGAGTATTGTATGTTGTCCAGTGTCCATCAGGACAAAGGGGTAGGTCCTCGTACTATGTTCTGTTTACTTATAACTTCTCTAGTATTTAGACAAGTGTTTCGTAGAAATACAAGGTCTAAGTTTTGAGAAGTTGTGGGTATAAGAATAAAGTAGAGAACCAGGTATCACAAGTATCGGGATTCTTCAAAGAGATCGAAGATGTAGATTCTTGTGATTAGTATTCAGATGATAGTGATGGTTTTGAGAAATGTGTTTCTCTTTCAGGTTACTCATAATTGGATGGATTCCTAAGTTGAGTAATGCTGATTAGCCTCTTTCCATTAAGTTGATATGCACTGGAGACAGCTGCATGATTTGAATATAGTTCCAATTAAATAAGTGCCAAAGTTTCTGTATTGGATATAGAATGGATCGTACCTTAAAAGAAATTAAGGTACGGGGAGTTGTCCAGCTTATGCTTAAAACCAGACACTGGATAACTCAGGGCACGTTTCTGTAATGGCTGTTTGTGGGTTGACCCTGGCTATGACGAGGGTTGATATTCTACCATTTGGAAGATCAATAGTGATATTGTTCTTGACTCGCCACAGTTTTAGTAAAATGGATTTTTTCAGAAAACAGTAGTGGGAGTATGGTAGAACTGGAAGTGATTCCAGAACCGCGAACGATTACAGAAAATTTAATAGGACCTATATTATCAATCAGGTTTGACATTCCAATAGCCACTCCGCAGATATGGTGGGTAACCTCAGACACCCGAGAGGTACTTCGGTAGCCTCAAGGACGGTGACAGGGAGGTTCTTATCTACCCAGACTTGACACTACTGTTGTTCCAGACTATGAGACCAGGCAGGAGGATAAGTATAGCGTCGTTCTAAACTAGCTTTAGAAATGTACGTGTATATTATTCTGCCAGAGGGTTGTCGTAGTCAGTGGGAGCATCGGAAGCATAGTGGGCAAGTAGCTTATGTCTATTTATAGACTAGAGCAGTTATAGCGGAGAAAGATCATCTAATTTTGATGTGACAGTCATGGGTTTGACTTCAATCAGAATAGGGGATGGATCTGTTAAGAAGGTAGTAGAGTGTGATGTCATGGTATTTGAATGACATACACAGAGTAGGAAGTAAAATTCCTATACTACGATCGGTTGTACTCTGATCGTCACACAGTTGTTTCTCCAGACAGGATATGGATATAATATTTGACATTCTGGTTTCTAGATCTAGAGTTTTAGATCTGGATTTGGGTAGTTTCCCAATGTGGGTACTTTGACAGATATTCTAATGGTTTTTAGAATAGTTGACTCCTAGCATGGTAGAGTACCTGCAGGTGATGGAGTCACCCTCTCTAAAGGTGTCGTATAGACTAAAGGGGAGAGGGATGTGCATGATTGGCAGATCACTTGCTTAGGCAATTGAGTCAATCATAAGATGTCAAGTACCGCACCAAATGTTGTTTTTGCACTAGATGCAATAAGTTTGTATTAATCCAGTTCTGGAGAAACATAAGGAAGCAGTTTTAGAACATTGGTACATGTTCTACGGATTTGATAACAGCAGCCTCTTTCGGGAGACGGTTATCATTCCAGGCTTCAAAGGTGACATGAATGACAGAGTGATTGTCAGAGTTTTAGTTTTCCCTCTGACGAGGGACAGTATTATGGACAGGTGGTTCCAGAGGATACTGTGGGTGGCATGGTGCCGGATACTGATTAGGTTCAGTGATCCATACAGTCTAAGAATTTTGGATATGGAGTTCATTTATGAACTAAGGTCCCATCTGATATCCAGGCATATTCTAAGACAGGTACTACTTAATTCGGGAGATGGCTTTCTCCGCGAACTTGAGATTAAGAGAGATAAAGAAAGATACTTCTAGGCGGATCCACTCACTGAGGCTATTTCTCGAACACAATAGTTTTACAAACGGGCTTTGTGAAACTGATTAGTAGAGGAGTTGGATGTTCGGTTTCACACGGGCTGTGAGTAGTCGACATCGCAATAATTAGCCTTGAGTGCAAGTGGGAGATTGTTGGAGATAGTGCCCTCATAGTCAATTATTGGATCGCAGGTACGTGATTGCAATGATTGCGGAGGACCTATCCCGGTATGACAGTCTTACTCGAGATGATAGTATACTATCTGGTTTGCCTTTATCAGTCGTGTACATGTTCAGGTGACTGATTGCATGTTACACTTTGATAGAGCCCTTAGGATCTGGCTTTACTACCAACTGTATGATGGCGATCATATACGTGAGAGTTGGGTAGTTTATATGCATATCCTTAATTGTGGTCCCTAGTCGTGGGAGTTTCGAGACAGGGCATCGATACTCCGGAGTAGACTAGTGTGTACAGTCGAGACCCCGACGAGGGGCGGTGGCCGGTCTCACAAGCCACTGGTGACAGTTGGATCACCTAAGATGTATACAGGTGCTCATTGGGTTATGAGTACACCGGACAGGACTCGCCGGGAATCTGCTAGTTAGTACTATACCTATCGTCAGATAGCAGTTCCCTGGTGACATGTGTACAGGTTAGTTCATTGACCTGAGGTCGTCATTTGTCTCGTGTGAGTTCCCACTGTGCTTTGATTACTACCCTACCACGGCTCAAAGGAGTCGTGCAAACAGGTAGCTTTTGGGTACAGTCCCGAGCCATATGGAGGCACGTGAGCGGATCGGCAGGGGATTCGTCTCTCCCGGTATTGGGGGCGAGATCGTGCTGTGTCTAGGAGAGCCATTACACATAGCCCACGGCCGTGGCAGGAGATTTACTGGTAGGTACTCCAGTAGTATCTTAGGGTGTTATTGGGCTTCACTCCGACACGACTTATACTGCTTCTGGGGGTCTGACGTTACTAGCCCCCTAGGCGGATATGCGATACTCATTGACGAACGGAACCGAACTGTATATACATTGTCACTGTTAGGCTCAGTAGGGTTTCTGGATGTGTTAGCTCATCGGCCACCCTTGAGTGCGCTCATCAGCCTCCCTTAAGATTCAGTCCGTGGGCAACCGTTACGCATAGCTAGTGCAGCTGACGGTTTGTGGTTAAACCCACTGCCAGGGTACTGAAGAGTCATTAGAGTCCCCCACAGACAGTTTCCCAAGTTTCGGGCGAAACGTTGTAGAGGCCGTATGGTTTTATGGCAGGGTTCGGAAAATGCACGTACGTTTACGCACGTGTTATTTTTCGGGCAGATAATACTGGTCGGCTTTGGTTTAAGCCGGATCCGAGTATTATATTGAGTAGGTATAATATCTTTGTCTCAGTTGCATTTGTATTCGGTCGTAATACAAATGCGGGTATATTTATACAGTTTCGGGGTTTTCCTGAAAGTCGTTTCAGGATCACTTTTGGAAGTTGCCAGTTTCCAGTTTTCTATCAGCCGTCTTTTAACATTCTGTTAAAGACGGATTTATCTTTTCTTCAGATGGAGTGAGTCATCATTCTAGAAGGTTCTAGAAGTGATGAAGTGGCTTAGTGAGTCATCTTGGCTTTAATGGTGCATTTATTAAATGGTGACTATGCTTATGATTCATGCTTTGTAATTAAAGCTTTTTGTTTTCCTTTTGATATTTTCTTCATGATAAGCTCCATGATGTG